>CANJKZ010000010.1:467500-1667500 GCA_947471745.1 Closterium sp. Naga37s-1 | reverse complement strand
TTTCCTGTGCCCTTCCTTACAGCTAAGTCTTTCTCCCACTGTAACAGCTTCTGAGTGTGTGCTGTAGCGATCTCTGCGTCCACGGAGTATCCATGTTGGAATAGACCCTTGGCAGAGGGTTCATCCCGTCGAGCTGGATGCCTGCTACATGACCGGGGCGGCTCAACGCGTCAGCTTTGTTGTGTGGCCCGGGCTTGTAGACGATGTCGCAGTGGAAGTGAGTTTCGAGGAAGTCCACCCACCGCACCTGTCGTCGTGAGAGTGTCTGCTGTGACTTCAGATATTTGAGACTACAGTGGTCAGTATAGACAGTTGTCTTGGCTCCCTCTAGGTAACACCTCCACGCCTTGAAGGCTATGACTATCGCTAAGGCTTCATAAACTGCCGTCTGGTTTTGGAGTGAAGAGGACTGGTGCACCGTAGGGAGAGGTGGATGGGCGGATCAGTTGTCTGTCCAGTAGATACTCTATGTGTTTCTTCATGTCTGTCAGTTCGGTCGGACTCATTCGGTATGGTGCACGTGAGACGGGTTTCGCACCTGGTTCCTCCACGATCTCGTGCTCATGGGTGCCTGCTGGAGGTACGCCTGCAGGTAGGTCGTCGGGCATTACATCCTTGCACTGCTCCAAGACCTCCTTCACTGCTGCAGGTAGCTCCGTACTCAGCTTCTCCTCCTCTGCTGCTGCCATAACCAGTGCTAAGTAACCCGTGTTACTCTCGTTCACCGTCCGTTCGAACCGTGCCAGTGTCGTTTCAGGAATGCTCCCTGTATCCGTCCAGCTTCGCAGCTCCACTCGTTTCCCGTTGTTATAGATGCGCGCCTTGCTGTTGACCCAGTCGATCTCGGGGTTGAACCGCTTCAGGAAATCTTGCCCCAAGATGAAATCTGATCCCTTGATGTTTGTGATCGGCAACGTCGGCTTCCACCTCAGCGCCCCTATGTGCAGCTGCAGTGATGCTTTGCCGTGGATGGGAAGTTTCGTACCGTCCACCATCGTTGCCATGAACTTGGTCTCCTCCGAAGATTCTCCAATATTCTCCAATGTCCCGTGGTCGCACACCGAGTGAGACGCACCGCTGTCCACCAGTGCCTGGAGGCGTCGCCTATTGCAGATCACATCGAGTAGTAGTGGTTGTTGCTGCTCCGAGTAACCGTAGATGGTCTCGCTTATAGGATCGTAGGGTACGTCGAATAGATCATCCCTCGGTCCTGCGCTCGAAGCTGTTGACTCCATATCAGTTTTGAACTGAGTTGGGTTAGAAGGATTTATCCGAGGCCGATTCAGCTTCGTCTTGGCCTGGAACCTTCCCTTAAGCCTTTGCAGCTGTGTAGGCTTCACCTGTGGGCAATTGGGAGCCTTAACACTGTGCTGCGGGGAGAGAATATTAACTCCTTGGAACGCACGACCCTTTTCAACGCTCCGTAGTGGTTTGCCCAACTTCTCAGGTACCTGAATAATGTCTGAAGGCTTTTTCTTGGCCTCGAAATCTCCCCTGAAATATTTAAAGGCTTGAAAACCTCGAGAGGGAATATTCTTACTCTCGGGGGTGTTCGGCTGGTGTTCCCCGGTCGGTGCAGAGTCTTGTTTCGCGGAGCCTCCATTTGTCTCGGCGATTTCCCCTGTTGCTGGCCAGTCGTGGCGTTTTAAATTCGCGCCATCGTGTCCTCCTTTTTTCGCCATCGTGGATGTTACACTGTTGTTGCCCTGCAGCTCCGCTCGTGCCTTCTTCATTTTCCAACACGCCAAGAGTCGATGTCCTGCTGCGCCGCAAAATTCGCACTTCTCTTATTTTGTCGGCCGCTACTTCGTGTCGATCTTATCGATATCCATCGGGTCGGCGGTCGTGGGTGGTGCCGATCGCTTCGTGCCAAATGATCGGTTCGGCACGTGGCGTCGTGTCACGGGTTCACATCGCATCAGCGCATCGAATCTCTCTGCTGCACACACCATGTCGCGGTAGTTGTTGTAGTTCGCGGCAATCACCCGTCGGTGGACTTCCATTTTTAGCCCCTCAGTATACGCTTGGACTTTTTCCCCTTCGGTCAGGTCGGTAATTCGGTTGAAGAGGCTCTCCATCTGCTGCGTGTACTGTGTTACACTGCCAAACTGTTTATGCCGATGAATCTGCTGCCGCGCCATGTAGCTGGAGTTGATTGGTTCGAAACGTTGAATTAAAGCTTCCTGAAACTGCGTCCATGACCCCTCGCCTCGGATCTTATTGCTGTTGTAAATCCAGTCGAGCGCCGGGCCTCGTAACAGTGTTGCTGCGAGCCGAATCCGCATTGCATCGTGTGTCGGGGTCGTACAGCCAACGGCCTCAAAGTAAATTTCGAGGGTCGCAATGAATCGACGGACGTCGGTGTCTCTCGCATTCGGATTGAACGTGTCCGGTTGCCTCGGGCGTGCCGCCTCAAGATTCACTGTAGTCACTGCCGCTGCTGCTGGGTGAAGTGTCGGTGTCGCCGCTGCTGCTGCTGCCGTCACTGCTGCATTCGGTGCTGCGTTCGCTGCTGCTATGGCGGCTGCCGACTGGTTCGCGAGAAGCTCCTCTATTCGCTGGAGTGCCGCTCGCGTCTAGTCCAAGCTGGTGTGTAACTCTGTAAATTTTCGTACGGAATTATCACCATTTTCCACCATTTGGCGATTTACAGGAAAATGTGCGACAAAAATATTTAAATTCTAGGCGCTGGTCATCTTACTGTGAGTCGAATCGACTGTAGAAATAACGAGCGCTGATTCTGTAGGTCGCGTAATTCTCCTTTAGTCAAAATTCGCGTCCGATCTCGGCCGTTGAGAAGAAATTCGATCCGACTCTCCAAATTCCAACTTTTTTGGGCGAAATTCTTAGGGCCGTTGAGATTCGAATCGATCCGACAGTCGAAATTCCAACTTTTTCGCCACTGGACCTGATGAGTGTTCAAAAACCGGTTCCAGGGGGACGTTAGAAAATAGCGCGGAACTGGTTTACGTACCCGAAATCGGCGCTTTCCGTCATCGCCCCCGCGGTTTTAAAAGCTAGGTTTTAGCGGTCGAAAATTTCGCGTGTAAACAAGCTCTGATACCAAGTGTGAGGATCTAGGATCGAGCTCAGAAAAGAGAATTGTAATTGATTGATTCACCTAGGTACAACACTGTCAGGCTTATATGACTTAGCCTATGTAGGCTATAGTGGGGTAGCACATATGGGGTACAACACATTTCTAGGGTTTGTACTTGTACCCAACTTTTCCCTTAGTCATTCCATTCCTCGTTTCTTATCATGGTATCGAGCAAGTTCCCTAGTGGGAACGCTTCCTAGGGCCCACCACGATATTTTTTTCCTGCCCGGAGCGCGCTTCGCTCCTGCTCGAGTCGCGCCCCGTGTGACCTCCCTACCGTCGCGCCCTCTCACGGCCCCTCACGGCCCCTTCGCGTCGCCCTTAGCGGCCCCTCTCACGGCCCCTCGCGCCGCCCTTACGGCCCCTCGCGCCGCCCTTACGGCCCCTCGCGCCACCCTTACGGCCCCTTACGGCCCCTCGCGCCGCCCTTACGGCCCCTTACGGCCCCTCGCGCCGCCCGTCGGCCCCTCGCGCCGCCCTTATGGCCCCTTACGGCCCCTCGCGCCGCCCTTCGCGGCCCCTCGCGGCCTCATTACGGCCCGTCGCCGCCCTCCGCGGCACCTCGCGCCGCCCTTCACGGCCCCTTCGCCGCCCTTCGCGGCCTCTCGCGGCCTTGTCGCCGCCCTTCGCGACCCGCCGTCGCCGCTCCTGCAGCAGCAGCCGCCGCAGTCCCTACAACGGCAGCCGCCGCCGTCCCTGCAGCAGCGGTCGCCGCCGTCCTTGCAGCAGCAGCTGCCGCCGTCCCTGCAGCGGAAGCCGCAGCTGCCGCAGCCGTGACCAGCAGCAGCCGCCGCCACCTCCCTCGGGGCCGCAGCCGCCGCCGCCGCTGACTGCAGCCGCCGGTGCGCCTCGGCCCTACCGGCACGCCTCGGCCCTTCCTGCGCGCCTCGGCCCGTCCCTGCCGGTGCGCCTCGGCCCTGCCCCACCACTTGCGGCTCTCTGCCCTGGTAAGAGTGTCGCTGCACTGCGCTGTCACTGCTGCCACTACTGCTCCTACTGCCACTGCTGCTACTGCTGCCACTGCTGCCATGGCTACCCCTAGCGTCCTTGTCTTTGATGCTGAGGGTCGGGCTGTTGACTTTGAGGTCTGGGTCGATGACCTGCAGCTTTTCCTACAGTGCGATAGGGCAGACGGACTCTCCCTGTTCGATCTCACCTCTGGTGCCTCTCCTGCTCCGCCTACTAGTGCTGACAGCACTGTCCGCTCACAGTGGGCCACACGCGATGCTGCTGCACGTCTTGCTGTGCGTCGCCACTTACCGACCGCTGAGCGTGCGCACTTTAGTCAGTACAAGAGTGCTAAGACCTTGTACGACGCTGTAGTTGCACGCTACTCTTCACCTGCCACTGCTGCTCTTAGCCGCCTCATTCTGCCGCACCTGTTCCCTGACCTTGCTGCCTTTCGCACAGTCGCTGACCTCATTACGCACCTTCGCACTAGTGACACTCGCTACCGCGCTGCGCTTCCTGCTGAGTTCTGCGCCAAGAACCCTCCCCCCATGTACATCACCCTCTACTACATAGTCACCCGGCTCCCTGACTCCCTTCGCGTATTCAGGGACCACTTCCTCTCAGTTTTCCCCACCACACTCACCGTTGACCTCCTCGAGGAGCGCCTCCTGGCAGCAGAGAAGAGTATAGTTGCTGTAGGAGCCTCTCGAGGTGACCCGCGTGCCCCTGTTTTTGAGGGGTGCTCCCCCTCCCCCCTTTTGCCCTATGTTGCCTCTGCTGCTGCCGTCGACTTCGTTGGCACCGAGTCGGTCGGCGCTGCGTCTGCCCCTAGCGGGCGACGCCGCACCGGCAAGGGCAAGGGGGGCAAGGGCACTGGAGGGGCTGGCGGGGGCGGTGGAGGTGGAGGTGGAGGAGGCGGAGGGAGTGGGGGTGGTGGTGGGGGTGGTGGCGGGGGTGGGGGCTTCGGTGGCGGCAGTGGCGGCGGAGGCGGCGGCGGCGGTGGCGGTGGGAGCGGAGGAGGAGGCAGTGGCGGCGGTGGCGGAGGTGGCGGCGGAGGAGGTGGAGCTAGTCGGGGTGGCTCTGCGCAGCGGAGCGGCTCAGGTGGTGGTCAGCGCCAGCAGCAGCAGCGCACTCGTGAGACCCCGTCCCACCAGCAGCTTCGTGAGTGGTACACTGCGCGTCAGCGAGGTGGGGGTGCTGGTCCCTGTACCTACGTCCTCCGTACCGGCGACCGAGCTGGTGAGCAGTGCGGGGGCTTGCACTCCACCCAGCGCTGCTTCGGCCGCCTGACGGACGCTCGGCGTCACCAGTTCCCTGACGCCACTGAGATCCCTCGCTGGGGAGAGCTGTCTAGGGCGGGGGTTGCTATCTTTGATCTTGACTTTGATGCTATTCTTGCTGCCATGTATGTTGTGTCTACTAGTGATGAGGGTGACTGTTACCTGTGTCTTCCGCCTGACCCGGGCATTGAGGCTGCTGCTCTAGGTGCTGGTGAGACTGCTGCTCTAGGTGCTAGTGCGTCTGCTGCCCCAGGTGCTGGTGAGTCTGCTCTCTCAGGTACCACGTCGGCTCAGGCCTTACACACCTTCACCCTTGACTCGGGTGCTTCCCGCTCCTTCTTTCGAGACCGCACCACGCTTACGCCGCTTAGTCGGCCGGTTGCGGTCTCCTTGGCGGACCCCTCTGGGGGTCCTGTCCTTGCTCGCTTCTCCACTGTCTTACCGTGTCCGGCAGCCCCCTCTGGCACCCTGTCAGGTCTTTACCTCCCCTCGTTCTCTACGAACTTGGTGAGTGGTGCTGATCTACAGGATCGGGGGGTTGACCAGTTCACTCCTGCGAGTCAGCGGGTGACCCACTGCACGTGTGCTCGGACAGGCCGACACTTGGCCACGTTTACCCGTCGACCGGGGTCGAGCCTGTACACACTGACCACTGAGTCTCCTCCGGTTGCTGAGTCTGGTCAGGTAGCTGCGTCGAGTCAGGTGTTTGCTGCAGCGTCCAGGTCTGGTCCTGAGTCTGCTCCCTGCTCGTGTCGTCTCCTGTCCCACCAGACTCTCCTTTGGCACCACCGCCTTGGTCACCCCTCCCTGCCTCGTCTCCGAGGCATGGCCTCCCGTGTCCTTGTCTCTGGTCTTCCCCGGTCCCTCCCTCCCCTCCCTCCGGGGCCTGCCCCTACCTGCGTTCCCTGCGTCGAGGGGCGGCAACGCGCCACCCCTCACTCCTCCGAGTTTCCTCCGACAGAGGCTCCCCTGCAGACTCTTCACATGGACGTGTGGGGCCCCGCCCGCGTCCGTGGCCAGGGTCACGAGCGTTACTTCCTGTTGGTGGTTGACGACTACTCGCGTTACACCACGGTGTTCCCCTTGCGCAGCAAGGGTGACGTCACTGAGGTGTTGATCGACTGGATCCGCGCAGCTCTTCTCCAGCTCAGAGAGAGTTTCGGCTCGGACTTTCCTGTTCTGCGTCTGCACTCTGACAGAGGAGGAGAGTTTTCCTCTGCCCGTCTTGGAGCCTTATGTCGTGCACAGGGCATCCGCCAGACCTTCACGCTTCCGGCCTCTCCACAGCAAAATGGGATTGCTGAGCGCCGCATTGGCATGGTCATGGACGTCGCTCGTACGTCCATGATCCATGCGGCTGCTCCCCATTTTCTGTGGCCGTTTGCGGTTCAGTACGCAGCGCATCAGCTCAACCTTCAGTCCCGGGTCTCCTTGCCAGAGACCTCCCCCACCTTGCGGTGGACGGGGAAGGTTGGCGATGCGTCTGCGTTTCGGGTCTGGGGATCTCGGGCGTTTGTCCGCGACTTGTCTGCGGACAAGCTGTCCCCCCGTGCTGTTCCCTGCGTCTTCCTTGGCTTCCCCCCTGACGCGCCTGGTTGGCAGTTTTACCACCCCACCTCGCGCCGTGTTCTGTCCTCCCAGGACGTCACCTTTGACGAGTCGGTGCCTTACTACCGTCTCTTCCCCTACCGCACTGCGCCCCTCCCCCCCCCCCCCCGCCGCTCTTCCTTGCGCCAGGTCCTCCCCCGGTAGACCCTCTCCCCCCTCAGGGTCCTGCCCCGTCAGGTGTGTCCCAGGTAGACGCAGTTGAGCCTGCCGGGGTAGCTGTTGACTCTGGTGCTGCTAGGGGTGCTGAGTCTGGGGGTGCTGGGTCTGGGGGTGCTGAGCCTGGGGGTCCTGAGCCTGGGGGTGCTGAGTCTGGGGGTGCTGAGCCTGGGGGTGCGGAGCCTGGGGGTGCTGTGCCTGGGGGTGCTGAGCCTGGGAGTGCAGAGTCTGGGGGTGCGGAGCCTGGGGGTGCTGGGTCTGCTCGTGTCGCCTCTGGCGGTGCTTCGTCGAGGCGGGAGCTGCTCTCTCCGCAGGAGCTGCGCGAGTGGTTTGCCCGGCGCTGGAGCCGTGCTGCTGGAGCTGGAGGTACTACTGTTGCTGCTGGTCCTGGAGGTGCTCGTACTAGTGGTACTGGAGCTGCTGGGACTGGGGGTGCTGCTGGGGCTGCTGGAGTTAGTCCTGCTGGAGGTACTGCTGGAGCTGCTGGCGGTACTGGAGCTGAGGGTCCTGCTGGAGTTGGTGCTGCTGGAGCTGCTGGAGCTGGAGCTGCTGGGGGTGTTGGCGCTGGTGGTGCTGCTGGCGCTGGTGCTTCTGAGGGTGCTGGAGTTGGCGCTGTTGGAGCTGGAGGTGCTGCTGGCGCTGGTGCTGCCGCTGGGGGTACTGGTGCTGTCCCTGCTGGTTCTGGAGGCGCTGCGCGGCCGAGGCCGTACTTCGTTCCGCTCCTTGAGCAGGTACTTGGTCTCCCGCCCTCCACTGGTCCTGCTCCTCCCTTAGCGGGTCCACAGCCTGTCCAGTCGCGGTCACAGTTACAGCCCGCCTCCCCCCTACCTGCTCCTTCTCCCTACACTGGTCCTACTGGAGGTCTTACTGAGCGTCGTGAGCCTGCGTCTCGTCCTGCGTCGCCTGTTCGTGCTGCTCGCACTAGTGGTCGTGCTCCGCGTCCGCGTCCTCCTGCGGTCCCAGGCACACACCAGATGGCACTGCGTCCGTCCACTGCTCCTCTGCGTGTCCCGTTGCCGTCTCCTCCAGAGTCCTCTCTTCCTGTCCTTGCTGACCCGGAGTCTGACTCTCTTCGTGCTGCCAGTCCTACTGTCACGTGTCTCCTGGCTACTGTTGTCACTGACCCTTCCTTTGAGTCCACTGCTGCGTCTGCCTTGGTTGCTGAGCTTGTCGACTTTTCTGCTCGCTGTCGTCTAGACTACGCCGCTAGTCTTGTTGCTAAGTCTGAGTCTGTCTGTCCTCCGTCCGTCGGGGGTGAGTGTGCTCTTAGCACGGACGTCCTTGAGGACAGGCAGGAGGAGTTCCAGTGTTTTGCTGCTGCTTTGCCTCATCTCGTGTCCACGCTGATTGCCCCTGAGGGAGACCCGGATGCACCAGACATCCCGACTCCTCGATCGTACGCTGAGGCGATCGAGGATCCCTACTCCTCTCAGTGGCAGTCAGCCATGGACGCAGAGATGGCTTCCTGGAAGTGCACAGGCACCTACGTCGACGAGGTTCCCCCACCTGGGGCGAACATCGTCAGTGGCATGTGGATTTTCAGGGTGAAGCGGCCGCCGGGTTCTCCGCCTGTCTTCAAGGCACGTTACGTGGCTCGAGGCTTCAGTCAGCGGCAGGGAGTTGACTACTTTCAGACCTTCTCTCCCACCCCGAAGATGACTACTCTTCGGGTGCTGCTGCACATAGCCGCTCAGCGCGACTACGAGCTTCACTCTCTTGACTTCAGCACACCTTTCCTGCAGGGCAGCCTGCACGAGGAGATCTGGCTGCGCCGCCCACCTGGCTTCACTGGGTCGTTTCCTCCTGGTACCCAGTGGAGCCTCCGGCGGCCAGTCTACGGTCTCCGCCAGGCGCCCCGTGAGTGGCACGACACACTGAGGACTACACTTGCGGCTCTTGGGTTTGCTCCTTCTACTGCCGACCCGTCGCTGTTTCTGCGCACCGACACCTCTTTGCCGCCGTTCTACATCCTCGTGTACGTCGACGACTTGGTCTTTGCCACTGCTGACACTGCTGGACTCGCCCACGTGAAGTCCGAGCTGCAGAAGAGACACACGTGCACAGACCTGGGTGAACTGCGCAGCTACCTTGGCTTGCAGATCACCCGGGACAGAGCACAGCGCACCATTACCCTGACTCAGTCACACATGGTGCAGCAGGTCCTTCAGCGCTTCGACTTCACGTACTCCTCGCCTCAGGCCACTCCTCTGTCTACTCGCCACTCGCTCTCAGCTCTGCCTTCGGATGAGTCCGTAGAGCCGAGTGGCCCGTACCCAGAGCTTGTTGGCTACCTCATGTACCTGATGACCTGCACACGACCTGACCTCGCATACCCTCTTAGCATCTTGGCACGCTATGTTGCTCCTGGGAGACACCGACCAGAGCACATGGCTGCAGCGAAGAGGGTGTTGCGCTACTTGTGCAGTACGTCGGGCATGGGGCTAGTGCTTGGAGGGCGACATCGAGTGGTCCTCACAGGTCACGCAGACGCTTCTTGGGCTGACGACCAGGCTACGCAGTGGTCGTCACAGGGTTACACCTTCAGCCTTGGCTCCGGCTCTGTTTCGTGGTGGTCTACCCGCTCGTCTTCTGTTCTCGGCTCCAGCTGTGAGGCTGAGATCTACGCGGGGGCCATGGCTGCACAGGAGCTACGCTGGCTCACCTACCTGCTGACTGACCTAGGAGAGCCGCCTCGTTCTCCTCCAGTTTTGTACGTAGACAACAAGGCCATGCTGGCCTTGTGTCGGGAGCACAGACTGGAGCACAGAACGAAGCACATTGCTCTTCGCTACTTCCTTGCTCGTGAGCTGCAGCAACGTGGTCAGCTGCGCCTTGCTTACGTGGCCTCTGAGGCCAACACTGCTGATATCTTTACCAAGGCACTTCCGCCTTGTGAGCATCAGCGTTTCTGTACGATGCTAGGTCTTGTGCCTACTTGGCCTCACTTGCTCACTTCTTGACCTTGCTTGTACTGTGATCTTTCTAAAACTGCACTTGCTTGTTTACCTTTATATATAATCTTGCATGTGAACTGGCCTTGTGGCCTTGCTCTTGTGCTCGGACTGTGTGGTGACGTTGTGATCCACCCTGAGCTTGCTTTGCTTTGCTTGACTGGTCTTGTGACCCCTTGTTCTCCCCCACTTTGCCTATGGGGGTGTGTCAGGCTTATATGACTTAGCCTATGTAGGCTATAGTGGGGTAGCACATATGGGGTACAACACATTTCTAGGGTTTGTACTTGTACCCAACTTTTCCCTTAGTCATTCCATTCCTCGTTTCTTATCAAACACGAGGCTATATATAGGCTCGACACAAGGCAGGTATCCCAGGTGTTACGCGAATGTTCTGAGGGTCGCGAAGCGTCCCGAACAGAACCTTCCCGAACTCAGTAGAAAGCGATTCGGTGGAAACCGAATAGGCTTGAGTTCGGTACACGTAACCTGGTTCGGTGCTATAACTATAATAAAATATAGGAATGCACCTAACCTAGTAAATCAAGCATATCTATGCATGATAAATTAATCCTAAGCTAGATATAGCATAATAAAGTCCAGGCAAGCTAGCAAAGCCAGCATAAGCCGTCGTACTCTCACAGTCGGGGATGGAGGGGCAAGGCGACAATTACGCGACCACCCACGACATCACCAGCCTTCGCACCGTCGTGGAACAGACGCATGCGGCGATCCGGCGAATCAAGGCCCTCCCGACAAACAAATCGGTAGCCGCCACAGCATCAATGAATGCAGCAGCGAACGTAGCAGTGACTGCAGCAGCAGCAACGGCGACACCGACAATTCACGGACCAGTGGCACCACCTTCGCCGAACCTCAAAGTAGCTCGCCCGAGCCTCCCCGAAGCGTTCGATCCAAGCACGAAAAGATCGGACGTTCAAAGATTCGTGGCAACCCTCAAAATTTACTTCGAGGCCATTGGCTGTTCAACCCTGACACACGAAGCAGCAAAGGTTCGGCTCGCAGCGACACTGTTGCGAGGACCAGCACTCGAGTGGATTTACTGAAGTGTCGTGGCCCGCGGGGAGAAAACGTGGGCGCATTTCCTGGCAGACCTCATCGAAAGATTTGAGCTGATAAATTCAGTATACATGGCGCGGCAGCAGATTCATCGACACAAACAACTGGCAAGTGTAGCACTGTATATGCAATAGATGGAGCAATCATTTTAATCACATCACCGACCTGACCGAAGGCGAGAAAATCCAAGCGTACACCGAGGGGTTGAAAATGAAGATTCGCCGACAGGTCATCGCCGCGAACTACAGTAGCTACCGCGACATCGTACGTGCAGCCGAACGATACGACGCGTTGACGCGTGGTCAACCCAAAACACGACGCTGCGGGCCGAACCGTACATTTGGCACGGAGCGATCGGCTCTCCCCACGTTCGCCGAACCGAATGATGCGAATATAAAACGTCACGATTGGCCGGCAACTGGGGAAAACGCCGAGGCAAATGGAGGCTCCGCGAAAAAAGACTCTGCACCGACCAGGAAACTCCGGCCGAACACCCACGAAAGTAAGAATTCGTTAAAGTTATCCTATAAAGATACTTTAACCAAGAATGTTACTTCTCGTGGTTTTCAAGCCTTTGAAAAATTAAGGGGAGATTTACAGGCCAAGAAAAGGCCTTTAGACATTATTCAGGTACCTGAGAAGTTGGGCAAAGTACTACGGAGCGTAGAAAAGGGTCGTGCGTTCCGTGGAGTTAATATTCTCTCCCCGCAACACATTGTTAAGACTCCCCGTCACCCACAGGTGAAGCCTACACAGCTGCAAAGGCTTAGAGGAAAATTCCAGGCTCATGAGAAGTTGTTCAAGCCTCGGAAAAATCCTCCTATCCCCCAGGTGAAGTTGGAAACTGCTGAGTCAGGTATAGGAAATAGGGATGGTAATCGTTTTGATGTACCCTATAATCCTATTATGACCCTCTTTGGCTACTCAACGCAGCAGGAACCACTATTCCTCGATGTGTTATGCAAAGGACGACATCTCCAGGCACTGGTGGACAGCGGTGCATCTCACACAGTATGTGACCGCAGGACGTTGGAGAAAATTGGGGGCATGATGACATCCTCATAGTAATCAATAAGTTCTCCAAAACGGGTCACTTCATCCCGGCCAACGCCACGGCTATAGCTGAAGCAACTGCCTGCCTCTTCTTCGACCGCATCATCACCATTCACGGCATCCCCGCTACACTCATCTCAGACAGAGACCCCAAATTCACGAGTAAGTTCTGGAAGGAGCTCATGGGATTACTGGGGACTAAACTTGCGATGTCTTCAGTAAGTTCAACCATTGATTAAGTGGTTGAACAGTTACTGCGCACAGCTTGCAAAGACAACGTCAGTCACTGAGATACACAGTTACCGACCCTAGAGTTCGCTTTCAACAACGCGTCACATGCGGCTACAGGGGAAACTCCTTTCTTCGTATGTTACGGACAGGAACCATTTACCCCACAGTATCCTTGCTGTGAGGGGAAGGGGGACGGGAGTTGGGATTACGAAGGGTGGGGTCTTTCGGCTTCGCCTTCTCAGGAAATGAAGGAATCGGGCCTGCAGCCTCCGCGTAGTCATCATCGCTGCCGAGCGCCTCGTTGACCACGAGGTCGTGCTTGTTTGGCATCTTCTTCTTCTTCTTCTTCTTCTTCTTCTTCTTCTTCTTCTTCTTCTTCTTCTTCTTCTTCTTCTTCTTCTTCTTCTTCTTCTTCTTCTTCTTCTTCTTCTTCTTCTTCTTCTTCTTCTACTTCTTCTTCTTCTTCTTCGTCTTTTTCTTCGTCTTCTTCTTAGCAGCACCACTGCTGGAACACGGGTCGTCGTCGTTCTTCCGCTTCTTGCTGCTTGTGCGGCGATGTACGGTGGTCTTAGCATGGACCTCCACGACCTTGGCTTTTCCCTTGTCTGCAGCAGTGAGGCGCGGTTGACGCTCTTCCCCCGAACTGTCGTCATTGGAGAGCACCATACATGCACGCTTTTTCTTGTCGTCATTGAAGGCGATGACGGAGCCTCCGCTTCAGCAGAGGCACGTTGTCGTCCGCCGTGATGCGCCACCGGTCGTCTTCCTCTTCTTCATCGTTGAAGAAGGCTGCATCAGCACCTCCCTTCGCAGCATCCGCATCCGCCTCCGCCTCCGCACCCGCATCCGCCTCCACGTCCGCAGCCGCAACCGCATCAGCATCCACTTCCGCCTCTGCTTCCGTCGTCGCTTCCGCTTCCGCTTCGTTGTCTGCATCCGCATCCACATCCGCATCTGCATCCACATCCGCATCTGCATCCATCGTCGCACCCGCAGGCATATCTTCCGCCGTCGCCGCCGCAGGGGCTTGCACCGTTGCATGCACCGCTGCCTCAGCGTGCTCACCATCAGCATCCGCAGCTACATCGTTGTCCGAGTCACCAACTTGCCACTCTTCCACCTCGTCGTCCTCGCCAACCGGGCGAATTTTCCATTCGTCGTCGTCGATGTAGCCAACAGGACTTTTATCCCCCGACGCGCTGTCATCGTGGCCGTTCTCCGGCCAATCCTCCTCGCCGTCATCGCGGTGTTCTTCTTCGCAGTCGTCTTCGTCACAGGTCGCACCTAAGGTGGCGGCAGAGCATCCCGTCTTGCGCGTATCCTTCGCCATAGCTACACGGATGTCATCACCGGGCGAATTAATTCGCCCGTAGTTGTTCACCTGGAAGTGAGAGCGAGGGGACGCCGTGCCTACGGGGACTTCGCTGCGCATGGTTGAGCCTGCCTAGAGCAAAGGTTGAGCTAATCTCAACCTTCTTGAGCACCAAATGAAGCTCAAGCCCGACTATCCCCCCCAGCCAGAGTGCCCCTTCCAAAGGCTGCCGAGCCGCTCCTCTATGAGGAATCTCCTCGTAGAGGACAGCACATGACAGCCCTCACGCTGCCATCGTGCTGCCAGCAGCGTTCTGGAAGCATCCATGCGCCGCTGGCAGCATCTTTAGATGCTGCCAGCACGGAGGGATGTTGCAAGCACAGGCAGCTTTGCTGCATTCCTCACGTGATGGCAAGGCATGCATCACCACAGATTTCGGCCGAATTCAATGAATCTGGCCCCCGGGTGGTTTCTACACACTTTGCAAATGTTACACAGTTTTATATATATATTTTCCATGTATAAGACTTATAAGACACCCTAAACCGTCCCAAATACAAGACAACCCAAGCATTTTTTCTAGTGTATAAGATACGATAATACATATATGTCTTATATCCGGCCGATGATGGTAGTCTAGGTCGTTTCGCATTGTTTTGTATTTCTATATAAACTCGATGTATGCATGCTATTACCAATCTCAATCATTTACATTCACTATGACCCGAGGTCAATACTTCCGCCACAACAACTCACCCTGCGATCAACCTTGAAACGATCCTTCGCTAAGTCCCATTTAGGATTGTAACATGTTTTTTGAGAATTATAAAAAAAAAATACGGTACTCCTCGGCCATCATACAACAAGTAGCATGCATTTAACGCTTTCGGAAAAAGGTCACACTCACGCCTTCCATCCTACCTACGCCTCCCTCCTCTTCGCCCTCCTCTCCCTCCCTCCTGATTTCCTCCACCCACAAACCACCACTGACTGACATCGCCACAAGTAGTCAAGGGCAGGGTGGCCTTGAGATAAACTGACATCATCCTGTAGAGCTGGAGATAATTTTCTTGCGTTTGCATGCCCGCAATGCCTCAGTTCCTGAAAGCAGAATCAAACGCATGTGAACTGGCAATATCGAGAACACGTAGAGCACAAGCCACACTCAACACCAACACCAGGTCTGCTCCTTGCCCTCGCACGCTAACACTGCCCCCACCCACCCGGTAAACGCGGCGTTTCTAACGCTTCCCATGTTCTTGCGCAACTCATAATGACCCCTTGGATTACCGCATTGTCCCCTGCTGTCAAACGCATCATCTCCTGCCACCACTGCAACCTCCTCTCCTTCTCCACCTCCCTCCCACTTCCCTCCTCCTCATCTCTCTTCGTCCTCCTCCCCTCCTTCACAACCTATAGCTTTCCCTTCTGCTCCCCCCTGCCACCTCCTTCCCTACGGCTTACCCCTCACAAAACTCTTGACTCTCTCCTCCGGACTCGGTCCCCCTTCCTTTGGAGTGAGTTCTGAGCAGAGACCCTTATCTCTGCTTTCCTGCTCTCACAGCCAGTACGAACGCTGCTGTTGGTGCGGAAAAGTTAGTAAGTGGGGGAGAGGGCAAGAGGGTAGTACGGGAGTACTGCTAAGCAAGGAGGAGGAGGGGGGGGGTGGGGGGGGGGTAGACAAAAACTTATGGTTCTGCACTTGGGGATACACGAGCGATTAAATTCACGTTTCCATTAGCAAACGAGCAGCAGAAGGACCATTCTGGGAGGAAAGGAGAGAAGCGCGGGCAGCCGAAATGTACGGAATAAGCAAGATAGTGTGATTCATTTCCGCCGATTCGGCTGCTCTCGCCCTGCTTGCCGACAGGTGAGGAGCAATCACATATGGCATGTGATGATGCAATGTGCTTTCACCTCATGTTTTTGAAGTGGAGACTAAAAGCCCCACATGATCATGATGCAATGAGCTAACCCCATGTGAAGCTACCGACCGCTTACACAAGGTTATACCACAGGTGCTGCCTGGCCCTTCGCCCCCATGCCTCCCTGCTCGCCTGCATGCACCCACGTATTGTCTTGCATGAATGTACCTTCATGCCTCTGCTGCCTGCCAGGCTGTGTATTGCAGTGAGCTGCGCTGCTCGCCACTAGGCCAGGACGGGTACTGCAAGTGTGAGGAGGGGAGGAAATTTGGGGGAAGAGCGCACAATAGCTGCTGGTGGTACTGCATACGTGGAAGTAGTGCTGAGATTTGTCGGCGCATATTGGAAGTGGTGATTCTGGTACTAGGGTGGTAACAAAGCAGAACGAAGATAGGGGTGATGGCAACAGAGAAGGGCGACTACCATTCATAAGTGGCTGTCGATGGTGCCTTCCATCCTACTGCTCGACTTCTCTCACCTCAGCGTTGGCACCACCATTGCCCTGCTGCTGTCCCCTGGGAAGCCATCAGCTGGGAAGGCGGCTGCATCATCCCGCATCCTTCCACGATGCAGCGATGAGATGTCTGCCCAATGCGGTGGCGAGAGCCAGCCACCATTGGAATTGCAGCGGCACGTGAATTTACTGCTACATCACACTCCTTGCCAAATCTCCAGGGAGGATTTTGCCTCGCAGCATGGGGCCCTGGATTTGGCAATGACATCGCTTGTATCGCACCTTCACAAGCTATGCTGAGTTGATTGAAAGCATGGAATTTTGGAAGGGGATGGAATGAAAGCTATCCCTTTCATACCCCATTTTCGTTCTCCAGCTGCCTCCTTTCGAGGTCGTCGCGTTCCGTGCTGCGGGATTCGCACACGAATAGCAACAGCGCGCAAACAGCAGCGCAAATAGCATGCTACGCCCCATCCTTTACGTGAGGACTGCCACATGAAGCTCCGCGCATGGACAACTCGAGCACATAGTAATCCAACCCCGTCTCGCATTGAGATCCCATTAGCACACTCGCAGAGAGGGTTGGCTTCGCTTAGACCTCACCTCACTCAAATCGACCGCCTGGACACAAGGCAGGTAACCCAGGTGTTACGCGAATGTTCTAAGGGTCGCGAAGCGTCCCGAAAAGAACCTTCTTGAACTCAGTAGAAAGCGATTCGATGGAAACCGAATAGGCTTGAGTTCGGTACACGTAACATGGTTCGGTGCTATAACTATAATAAAATATAGGAATGCACCTAACCTAGGAAATCAAGCATATCTATGTATGATAAATTAATCCCAAGCTAGATATAGCATAATAAAGTCCAGGCAAGCTAGCAAAGCCAGCATAAGCCATCGTACTCTCACATGTCCCCCCCTCAAAGCTGGGTGGCGTGAGAAACACCCTTCTTGACAAGATAGTCCTTGAGAGCAAGGCGTGCGTTGCCCATATCAGCTTCTGCAACCCAACTGTCCTCAGTGGGGTCGTATCCCTTCCAGCGTATCAGGAACTCGAGGGTCTTGCCACCGCGGCGCCGATGAGTGAGAACACGCTCTACTTCGTACTCTGGTTCATCTTGTACGATAACAGGTGGTGGTGGCGGTAACTGCCGTCCCTGGAACTGTTGGTTGGGGTTCTTGTAGGGTTTCAGTAGCTGGACATGAAAAGCGTTGTAAAGCTTCCATGTATCTGGTAAGCACAAGCGGAATGTAACTGGTGTCACGTGTGCCTCCACAGAAGCGAGGCCGGAGTTTAGATGGAAGGTGAGACAGGTTCAAGTTGCGTGTGTCAAGAAGCACCTGTTCTCCGACTGCTACTGAGTGATCTCGTCGTTGGGGATCGGCATACTGCTTCTGGGAGTTCTGCATGGTGGTGAGACATCGCTGAGTCTTCTCCCATAGCTGCTGCATGGTGGTGACGAAGTCATGTGCGGCTTGGACGTGTGCCGGTGTGGTTGGCTGCTGTGGTGTGAGTGGTTCCCATCCATAACACAGGAAGAAAGGAGTTTTCCCTGTGGCCGCATGTGACGCGTTGTTGTAAGCGAACTCTAGGGTCGGTAACTGTGTGTCCCAGTGGCTGACGTCATCTTTGCAAGCTGTGCGCAGTAACTGTTCAACCACCTGATTGAGTCGCTCGGTCTGTCCGTCAGTCTATGGGTGGTATGCTGAGGACATCGCAAGTTTAGTCCCCAGTAATCCCATGAGCTCCTTCCAGAACTTACTCGTGAATTTGGGGTCTCTGTCTGAGATGAGTGTACCGGGGATGCCGTGAATGGTGATGATGCGGTCGAAGAAGAGGCGAGCAGTTGCTTCAGCTGTATCCGTGGCGTTGGTCGAAATGAAGTGACCCATTTTAGAGAACTTGTCGATCACCACGAGGATGGAATCATGTCCCCGTGAGGTCGAAGGAAGTCCTGTGATGAAGTCAAGGCTAACGATCTGCCATGGCTGCTCCGGTACGGGTAGAGGCTGAAGTAACCCTGCTTTTTTCTACTTCCTGCTCTTCATCCGCTGGCACGTGTCGCAAGAGGTGACGAACTGCTGCACGTCTGCTGCCATCCCGGGCCACTAGTAATACTTTGCTATCCCTGCTAACGTCTTGTTGCTCCCGAAATGTCCCGCGTAAGGTACGTCGTGAAACTCCTCCAATAGGATCTGCCGTAGCGGGGCATAATTCGGTACCCAAATCTTTCCTGTGCCCTTCCTTACAGCTAAGTCTTTCTCCCACTGTAACAGCTTCTGAGTGTGTGCTGTAGCGATCTCTGCGTCCACGGAGTATCCATG
Organism: Closterium sp. Naga37s-1; assembly: GCA_947471745.1. Taxonomy (NCBI): domain Eukaryota; kingdom Viridiplantae; phylum Streptophyta; class Zygnematophyceae; order Desmidiales; family Closteriaceae; genus Closterium; species Closterium sp. Naga37s-1. Next base: position 1,649,074 of record CANJKZ010000010.1, on the reverse strand, counting down.
TTGGAATAGACCCTTGGCAGAGGGTTCATCCCGTCGAGCTGGATGCCTGCTACATGACCGGGGCGGCTCAACGCGTCAGCTTTGTTGTGTGGCCCGGGCTTGTAGACGATGTCGCAGTGGAAGTGAGTTTCCAGGAAGTCCACCCACCGCACCTGTCGTCGTGAGAGTATCTGCTGTGACTTCAGATATTTGAGACTACAGTGGTCAGTATAGACAGTTGTCTTGGCTCCCTCTAGGTAACACCTCCACGCCTTGAAGGCTATGACTATCGCTAAGGCTTCATAAACTGCCATCTGGTTTTGGAGTGAAGAGGATTGGTGCACCGTAGGGAGAGGTGGATGGGCGGATCAGTTGTCTGTCCAGTAGATACTCTATGTGTTTCTTCATGTCTGTCAGTTCGGTCGGACTCATTCGGTATGGTGCACGTGAGACGGGTTTCGCACCTGGTTCCTCCACGATCTCGTGCTCGTGGGTGCCTGCTGGAGGTACGCCTGCAGGTAGGTCGTCGGGCATTACATCCTTGCACTGCTCCAAGACCTCCTTCACTGCTGCAGGTAGCTCCGTACTCAGCTTCTCCTCCTCTGCTGCTGCCATAACCAGTGCTAAGTAACCCGTGTTACTCTCGTTCACCGTCCATTCGAACCGTGCCAGTGTCGTTTCAGGAATGCTCCCTGTATCCGTCCAGCTTCGCAGCTCCACTCGTTTCCCGTTGTTGTAGATGCACGCCTTGCTGTTGACCCAGTCTATCTCGGGGTTGAACCGCTTCAGGAAATCTCGCCCCAAGATGAAATCTGATCCCTTGATGTTTGTGATCGGCAATGTCGGCTTCCACCTCAGCGCCCCTATGTGCAGCTGCAGTGATGCTTTGCCGTGGATGGGAAGTTTCGTACCGTCCACCATCGTTGCCATGAACTTGGTCTCCTCCGAAGATTCTCCAATATTCTCCAATGTCCCGTGGTCGCACACCGAGTGAGACGCACCGCTGTCCACCAGTGCTTGGAGGCGTCGCCTATTGCAGATCACCTCGAGTAGTAGTGGTTGTTGCTGCTCCGAGTAACCGTAGATGGTCTCGCTTATAGGATCGTAGGGTACGTCGAATAGATCATCCCTCGGTCCTGCGCTCAAAGCTGTTGACTCCATATCAGTTTTGAACTGAGTTGGGTTAGAAGGATTTATCCGAGGCCGATTCAGCTTCGTCTTGGCCTGGAACCTTCCCTTAAGCCTTTGCAGCTGTGTAGGCTTCACCTGTGGGCAATTGGGAGCCTTAACACTGTGCTGCGGGGAGAGAATATTAACTCCTTGGAACGCACGACCCTTTTCAACGCTCCGGAGTGGTTTGCCCAACTTCTCAGGTACCTGAATAATGTCTGAAGGCTTTTTCTTGGCCTCAAAATCTCCCCTGAAAATTTTAAACGCTTGAAAACCTCGAGAGGGAATATTCTTACTCTCGGGGGTGTTCGGCTGGTGTTCCCCGGTCGGTGCAGAGTCTTGTTTCGCGGAGCCTCCATTTGTCTCGGCGATTTCCCCTGTTGCTGGCCAGTCGTGGCGTTTTAAATTCGCGCCATCGTGTCCTCCTTTTTTCGCCATCGTGGATGTTGCACTGTTGTTGCCTTGCAGCTCCGCTCGTGCCTTCTTCATTTTCCAACACGCCAAGAGTCGATGTCCTGCTGCGCCGCAAAATTCGCACTTCTCATATTTTGTCGGCCGCTACTTCGCGTCGATCTTATCGATATCCATCGGGTCGGCGGTCGTGGGTGGTGCCGATCGCTTCGTGCCAAATGATCGGTTCGACACGTGGCGTCGTGTCACGGGTTCACATCGCATCAGCGCATCGAATCTCTCTGCTGCACACACCATGTCGCGGTAGTTGTTGTAGTTCGCGGCAATCACCCATCGGTAGACTTCCATTTTTAGCCCCTCAGTATACGCTTGGATTTTTTCCCCTTCGGTCAGGTCGGTAATTCGGTTGAAGAGGCTCTCCATCTGCTGCGTGTACTGTGTTACACTGCCAAACTGTTTATGCCGATGACTCTGCTGCCGCGCCATGTAGCTGGAGTTGATTGGTTCGAAACGTTGAATTAAAGCTTCCTGAAACTGCGTCCATGACCCCTCGCCTCGGATCTTATTGTTGTTGTAAATCCACTCGAGTGCCGGGCCTCGTAACAGTGTCGCTGCGAGCCGAATCCGCATTGCATCGTGTGTCGGGGTCGTACAGCCAACGGCCTCGAAGTTAATTTCGAGGGTCGCAATGAATCGACGGACGTCGGTGTCTCCCGCATTTGGATTGAACGTGTCCGGTTGCCTCGGGCGTGCCGCCTCAAGATTCACTGTAGCCACTGCCGCTGCTGCTGGGTGAAGTGTCGGTGTCTTCGCTGCTGCTGCTGCCGTCGCTGCTGCATTCGCTGCTGCGTTCGCTGCTGCTATGGCGGCTGCCGACTGGTTCGCGAGAAGCTCCTCTATTCGCTGGAGTGCCGCTCGCGTCTAGTCCAAGCCGGTGTGTAACTCTGTAAATTTTCGTACGGAATTATCACCATTTTCCACCATTTGGCGATTTACAGGAAAATGTGCGACAAAAATATTTAAATTCTAGGCGCTGGTCATCTTACTGTGAGTCGAATCGACTGTAGAAATAACGAGCGCTGATTCTGTAGGTCGCGTAATTCTCCTTTAGTCGGAATTCGCGTCCGATCTCGGCCGTTGAGAAGAAATTCGATCCGACTCTCCAAATTCCAACTTTTTTGGGCGAAATTCTTAGGGCCGTTGGGATTCGAATCGATCCGACAGTCGAAATTCCAACTTTTTCGCCACTGGACCTGAGGAGTGTTCGAAAACCGGTTCGAAGGGGACGTTAGAAAATAGCGCGGAACTGGTTTACGTACCCGAAATCGGTGCTTTCCGTCATCGCCCCCGCGGTTTTAAAAGCTAGGTTTTAGCGGTCGAAAACTTCGCGTGTAAACAAGCTCTGATACCAAGTGTGAGGATCAAGGATCGAGCTCAGAAAAGAGAATTGTAATTGATTGATTCACCTATGTACAACACGAGGTTATATATAGGCTCGACACAAGGCAGGTAACCCAGGTGTTACGCGAATGTTCTGAGGGTCGCGAAGCGTCCCGAACAGAACCTTCCCGAACTCAGTAGAAAGCAATTCGGTGGAAACCGAATAGGCTTGAGTTCGGTACACGTAACCTGGTTCGGTGCTATAACTATAATAAAATATAGGAATGCACCTAACCTAGTAAATCAAGCATATCTATGCATGATAAATTAATCCCAAGCTAGATATAGCATAATAAAGTCCAGGCAAGCTAGCAAAGCCAGCATAAGCCGTCGTACTCTCACAGTCGGGGATGGAGGGGCAAGGCGACAATTACGCGACCACCCACGACATCGCCAGCCTTCGCACCGTCGTGGAACAGACGCATGCGGCGATCCGGCGAATCAAGGCCCTCCCGACAAACAAATCGGTAGCCGCCACAGCATCAATGAATGCAGCAGCGAACGTAGCAGTGACTGCAGCAGCAGCAACGGCGACACCGACAATTCACGGACCAGTGGCACCACCTTCGCCGAACCTCAAAGTAGCTCGCCCGAGCCTCCCCGAAGCGTTCGATCCAAGCACGAAAAGATCGGACGTTCAAAGATTCGTGGCGACCCTCAAAATTTACTTCGAGGCCATTGGCTGTTCAACCTTGACACACGAAGCAGCAAAGGTTCGGCTCGCAGCGACACTGTTGCGAGGACCAGCACTCGAGTGGATTTACTGAAGTGTCGTGGCCCGCGGGGAGAAAACGTGGGCGCATTTCCTGGCAGACCTCATCGAAAGATTTGAGCTGATAAATTCAGTATACATGGCGCGGCAGCAGATTCATCGACACAAACATTCTCACAAGTGTAGCACTGTACATGCAACAGATGGAGCAATCATTTTAATCACATCACCGACCTGACCGAAGGCGAGAAAATCCAAGCGTACACCGAGGGGTTGAAAATGAAGATTCGCCGACAGGTCATCGCCGCGAACTACAGTAGCTACCGCGACATCGTACGTGCAGCCGAACGATACGACGCGTTGACGCGTGGTCAACCCAAAACACGACGCTGCGGGCCGAACCGTACATTTGGCACGGAGCGATCGGCTCTCCCCACGTTCGCCGAACCGATGGATATCGACAGATTCGAGGCGAAGCAGCAGCCGACAAAATGCGATTTTTGCGGCGCAGCCGGACATCAAATCTTGTCGTGCTACAAAATGAAGAAGGCACGTGCAGCATTGCTGGGCGGCAACAGTATAGCACCCCCGAAGTAAAAAAACGGGAATCGTTAGTAGCTACGGATCGACGTGGCGATCGCGTAAAGATCCGAAAATAGAAAAAGGGCGACGACATGGCGACTTTGGAGCGGGCAAAAAAAAGGAGAAAATGTTGGCGCGAATATAAAACGTCACGATTGGCCGGCAACTGGGGAAAACGCCAAGGCAAATGGAGGCTCCGCGAAAAAAGACTCTGCACCGACCAGGAAACTCCGGCCGAACACCCACGAAAGTAAGAATTCGTTAAAGTTATCCTATAAAGATACTTTAACGAAGAATGTTACTTCTCGTGGTTTTCAAGCCTTTGAAAAATTAAGGGGAGATTTACAGGCCAAGAAAAGGCCTTTAGACATTATTCAGGTACCTGAGAAGTTGGGCAAAGTACTACGAAGCGTAGAAAACGGTCGTGCGTTCTGTGGAGTTAATATTCTCTCCCCGCAGCACATTGTTAAGACTCCCCGTCACCCACAGGTGAAGCCTACACAGCTGCAAAGGCTTAGAGGAAAATTCCAGGCTCATGAGAAGTTGTTCAAGCCTCGGAAAAATCCTCCTATCCCCCAGGTGAAGTTGGAAACTGCTGAGTCAGGTATAGGTGAGAAACTGAACGAGAATGAATTGACTAAGGGAAAGTTGGGTACAAATGTAAACCCTAGAAAACTGTACCCCATATGTGCTACCCCACTATAGCCTACAGTAGCTATGTCATATAAATCTGACACACCCCCATAGGCAAAGTGGGGGAGAACAAGGGGTCACAAGACTAGTCAAGCAAAGCAAAGCAAGCTCAGGGTGGATCACAAAGTCACCACACATTCCGAGCACAAGTTCAAGGCCACAAGGCCAGTTCACATGCAGGATTACATATATATATAAGGCTAGACAAGCAAGAGCAGGTGTATATATATATATGCAACAGTACAAACAAGGTCAAGGGGTGAGCAAGTGAGGCAAGGCAGGCACAAGACCCAGCTGAGTACAGAAGCGCTGATGATCACAAGGCGCAAGTGCCTTGGTGAAGATATCAGCAGTGTTGGCCTGAGAGGCCACGTACGCAAGCCGCAGCTGACCACGCTGCTGTAGCTCACGAGCAAGGAAGTAGCGGAGAGCAATGTGCTTCGTTCTGTGCTCCAGTCTCTGCTCTCGACACAAGGCCAGCATGGCCTTGTTGTCTACGTACAGCACTGGAGGAGAACGAGGCGGCTCTCCGAGGTCAGTCAGCAGGTAGGTGAGCCAGCGAAGCTCCTGTGCAGCCATGGCCCCGGCGTAGATCTCAGCCTCACAACTGGAGCCGAGAACAGAAGACGAGCGGGTAGCCCGCCACGAAACAGAGCCGGAACCAAGGCTGAAGGTGTAACCCTGTGACGACCGCTGCGTAGCCTGGTCGTCAGCCCAAGAAGCGTCTGCGTGCCCAGTGAGGACCACTGGACTCTGCCCTCCAAGCACAAGCCCCATGCCCGACGTACTGCACAAGTAACGCAACACCCTCTTCGCTGCAGCCATGTGCTCCGGTCTGTGTCTCCCAGGAGCAACATAGCGTGCCAGAATGCTAAGAGGGTATGCGAGGTCAGGTCGTGTGCAGGTCATCAGGTACATGAGGCAGCCAACAAGCTCTGGGTACGGGCCACTCGACTCTACGGACTCATCCGAAGGCAGAGCTGAGAGCGAGTGGCAAGTAGGCAGAGGAGTGGCCTGAGGCGAGGAGTACGTGAAGCCGAAGCGCTGAAGGACCTGCTGCACCATGTGTGACTGAGTCAGGGTAATGGTGCGGCGTGCTCTGTCCCGGGTGATCTGCAAGCCAAGGTAGCTGCGCAGTTCACCCAGGTCTGTGCACGTGTGTCTCTTCTGAAGCTCGGACTTCACGTGGGCGAGTCCAGCAGTGTCAGCTGTGGCAAAGACCAAGTCGTCGACGTACACGAGGATGTAGAACGGCGGCAAAGAAGTGTCGGTGCGCAGAAACAGCGACGGGTCGGCAGTAGAGGGAGCAAACCCAAGAGCCACAAGTGTAGTCCTCAGTGTGTCGTGCCACTCACGAGGTGCCTGGCGGAGACCGTAGACTGGTCGCCGGAGGCTCCACTGGGTGCCAGGAGGAAAAGACCCAGTGAAGCCAGGTGGGCGACGCAGCCAGATCTCCTCGTGCAGGCTGCCCTGCAGGAAAGCTGTGCTGAAGTCAAGAGAGTGCAGCTCGTAGTCGCGGTGAGCAGCTATGTGCAGCAGTACCCGAAGAGTGGTCATCTTCGGGGTGGGAGAGAAGGTCTGAAAGTAGTCAACTCCCTGCCGCTGACTGAAGCCACGAGCCACGTAACGCGCCTTGAAGACAGGCGGAGAACCCGGCGGTCGCTTCACCCTGAAAATCCACATGCCACTGACGATGTTCGCCCCAGGCGGGGGAACCTCGTCAACGTAGGTGCCTGTGGACTTCCAGGAAGCCATCTCTGTGTCCATAGCTGCCTGCCACTGAGAGGAGTAGGGACCCTCTATCGCCTCCACGTAAGAGCGCGGAGTCGGGATGTCAAGTGCATCCGGGTCTCCCTCAGGGGTAAGCAGTACGGACACGAGATGAGGTGAAGCAGCAGCCAAACACTGGAACTCCTCCTGCCTGTCCTCAAGGACGTCCGTGCCAAGGGCACACTCACCCCCGACGGACGGAGGACAGACAGACTCAGACTCAACGACAAGACTAGCAGCGTAGTCTAGACGACAGCGAGCAGCAAAGTCGACGAGCTCAGCAACTAGGGCAGACGCAGCAGTGGACTCAAAGGAAGGGTCAGTGACGATAGTAGCAAGGAGACGCGTGACAGTAGGACTGGCAGCACGAAGAGAGTCCGACTCCGGGTCGGGAAGAGCAGGAAGAGAGGACTCGGGAGGAGAAGGCAAAGGGGCACGCAGAGGAGCAGTGGACGGACGCAGAGACATCCGGTGTGTGCCAGGGACAGGAGGAGGACGCTGACGCGAACCACGACCACTAGAGCAAGCAGGACGAACAGGCGACGCAGGGCGAGACGCAGGCTCACGACGCTCAGCCAGACCTCCAGTAGGACCAGTGTAGGGAGAAGGAGCGGGCAGTGGGGAGGCCGGCTGTAACTGTAACTGTGACGGGACAGGCTGTGGACACTCTAAGGGAGGAGGAGGACCAGTAGAAGGCGGGAGACCAAGAACCTGCTGAAGGAGCGGAACGAAGTACGGCCGAGGCCGCGCGGCGACTCCAGACACGGCAGGGACAGCACCAGTACCCCCAGCGGCAGCACCAGCGCCAGCAGCACCTCCAGCTCCAGTACCTCCAGCAGCACCAGTAGCACCCCCAGCAGGACCGCCTCCAGGACCGACAGCAGTAGCCTCAGCGTCAACACCCTCAGCAGCTCCAGCTCCAGTCGTACCCGCAGGCCCAGCAGCTCCAGTACTCCCAGTACGAGCACCTCCGGGACCCGCGGCACCAGCACCCTCAGCAGCCGAAGAACCTCCAGCTCCAGCAGCACGCCTCCAGCGCCGGGCAAACCACTCGCGCAGCTCCTGTGGAGAGAGTGGCTCCCGCCGAGACGAAGCACCCGGAGAACCTCCAGGCTCAGCACCGCCAGACGCCACACGAGCAGGCCCAGCTCCCTCAGGCTCCGCACCCCCAGGCTCAGCACCTCCAGGCGTAGCACCCCCAGGCTCAGCACCCCCAGGCTCAGCACCCCCAGGCTCAGCACCCCCAGTAGTAGCACCCCCAGGCTCAGCACCCCCAGGCTCAGCACCCCCAGGAGTAGCACCCTCAGGCTCAGCACCCCCAGGCGTAGCACCCACACGCTCAGCACCCCCAGAGTCAGCACCCCCAGGCTCAGCACCCTCAGCAGCACCAGAGTGACCAGTAACCTTGACAGGCTCGACGGCGTCTACCTGGGACACACCTGAAGGGGCAGGACCCTGAGGGGGGAGGGGGTCTACCGGGGGGGGACCTGGCACAAGGAAGAGCGGTGGCGGGGGGAGGGACGGAGTGCGGTAGGGGAAGAGGCGGTAGTAGGGGACCGACTCGTCAAACGTGACGTCCTGGGAGGACAGAACACGGCGAGAGGTGGGGTGGTAGAACTGCCACCCTGGCGCGTCAGGGGGGAAGCCAAGGAAGACGCAAGGAGCAGCACGAGGGGACAGCTTGTCCGCAGACAAGTCGCGGACAAACGCCCGAGATCCCCAGACACGGAACGCAGACGCATCGCCAACCTTCCCCGTCCACAGCAAATCTGGGGAGGTCTCCGGCATGGAGACCCTGGGGTGAAGGTTGATCTGATGCGCCGCGTACCGAACCGCAAACGGCCACAGAAAATGGGGGGCAGCCGCATGCATCATGGACGTACGGGCGACGTCCATGACCATGCCAATGCGGCGCTCAGCAATCCCATTTTGCTGTGGAGAGTCTGGAAGCGTGAAGGTCTGGCGGATGCCTCGTGCACGACAGTAGGCTCGCAGAAGGCCAGAGGAGAACTCTCCACCTCTGTCAGAGTGCAGACGCAGAACAGGAAAGTCCGAGCCGAAGCTCTGCCTGAGCTGGAGACGAGCTGCGCGGATCCAGTCGATCAACACCTCAGTGACATCACCCTTGCTGCGCAAGGGGAAGACTGTGGTGTAACGCGAGTAGTCGTCAACCACCAGCAGGAAGTAGCGCTCGTGACCCTGTCCACGGATGCGGGCCGGGCCCCACACGTCCATGTGAAGCGTCTGCAGCGGGGCCTCTGTCGGAGGAAACTGGGAGGAGTGAGGGGCAGCCCGCTGCCGCCCCTCGACACAAGGGACGCAGGTAGGGCCTGGCCCCGGAGGAAGGGGAGGGAGGGACCGGGGAAGACCAGAGACAAGGACACGGGAGGCCATGCCTCGGAGACGAAGCAGGGAGGGGTGACCAAGGCGGTGGTGCCAGAGGAGAGTCTCGTGCGACAGGAGGCGACACGAACAGGGGGCAGACTCAGGACCAGACCTGGACGCTGCAGCAAACACCTGACCCGACGCAGCTACCTGACCAGACGCAGTGACTGGAGGAGACGCAGTGGTCAGTGTGTACAGGCTCGACCCCGAGTGCGCTGCTGCCGCTGCTGCTGCTGCTGCTAGCGCTGACCACCACCGGAGCCGACCCTCTGCGCAGCGCCACCCCGACCAGCTCCACCTCCTCCGCCGCCGCCTCCTCCACCGCCGCCACCTCCGCCACCTCTGCTCCCACCGCCACCGCCGCCGCCGCCTCCGCCTCCACTGCCGCCACCGACACCTCCACCCCCGCCACCACTCCCACCACCACCCCCACCCCCTCCACTGCCTCCACCGCCACCTCCGCCACCCCCGCCAACCCCTCCAGCACCCTTGCCCCCCTTGCCCTTGCCGGTGCGGCGTCTCCCGCTCGGGGCAGACGCAGCGCCGACCGACTCGAAACCAACGAGGTCGGCCGCAGCAGCAGAGGCAACAGAGGGCAAAAGGGGGGAGGGGGAACACCCCTCAAAGACGGGGGTGCGAGGGTCACCACGAGAGGCTCCTACAGCGACTATGCTCTTCTCTGCTGCTAGGAGGGCCTTCTCGAGGAGGTCAACGGTGAGAGTGGTGGGGCAAACTGAGAGGAAGTGGTCCCTGACTACGCGAAGGGAGTCAGGGAGCAGGGTGACTATGTAGTAGAGGGTGATGTACATGGGGGGGGGGGTCTTGGCGCAGAATTCAGCAGGAAGCGCAGCGCGGTAGCGAGTGTCACTAGTGCGGAGGTGCGTAATGAGGTCAGCGACTGTGGGAAAGGCAGCAAGGTCAGGGAAGAGGTACGGTAGGATGAGGCGGCTCAGTGCAGCAGTGGCAGGGGAGGAGTAGCGCGCAACTACAGCGTCGTACAAGGTGTGAGCACTCTTGTACTGGCTAAAGTGCGCACGCTCAGAGGTAGGCAGGTGGCGACGCACAGCAAGATGTGCAGCAGCATCGCGTGTGGCCCACTGTGAGTGAACAGTGGCGTCGGCATCAGCAGCAGGGGCAGGAGAGGCACCAGAGGTGAGGTCAAAGAGGGAGAGACCGTCTGCCCTATCGCACTGTAGGAAAAGCTGCAGGTCATCTACCCAGACGTCAAAGTCAATGGCCCGACCCTCAGCGTCAAAAGCGAGGACACTAGGGGTAGCCATGACAGCAGTAGACTAGCAGCGCGAACAGTAGGGTAAGGGCAGTGCAGTGACAGCGGCGCTGCTCTTACCGGACAGGGTGGCTCGGGCGGCTCGGCGGCTAGGCGGGTCGGCAACTCGGCGGCTCGGGCGGCTCGGCGGTACGGCGGCTCGGCAGCAACTGCGGCTCGGCGACTCGGCGACTCGGGCGACTCGGGCGGCTCGGCGGTACGGCGGTGCGGCAGCAACTGCAGCTTGGCGGCTCGGCGACCCGGCGGCTCGGGCGGCTCAGGTGGCGCGGCGGCTCGGGCGGCTCGGGTGGATCGGGCGGCTCGGCAGTAGCTCGGCGGCGCCGGCGGCTCGGTGGTGACGGCGGGGCCGCGTGGGGACGGCGGCGGGGCCGGGTGGAGCGGCGGCGAGGCCGGGTGGAGCGGCGTCGGGGCCGGGTGGAGTGGCGTCGGGGCCAGTAGAGGCGGCGCCGGGGCCGGGAAGGGCAGCTCCGGGGCCGCAGGGGTAGGCGATGAGGCCAGGAGAGGCGGCGCCGAGGCAGGGAAGGGCGGCGCCGGGGCCGCAGGGGTAGGCGACGGGGCCGCGAGGGCGGCTAGGAGGGGGGGGGTCGCGAGGGCGGCTTGAAGAGGCCGCGAGGGCGGCTAGAAAGGGCCGCGAGGGCGGCTAGAAAGGGCCGCGAGGGCGGCGTGAAAGGGCCGCGAGGGCGGCGCGACACGAAGGAGCCGCGAGGGCGGCGGATCGGGGCCGCGAGGGTGGCGCGACGCGGCCGCTAGGGCGGCGCGACGTGAAGGGGCCGCGAGGGCGACGCGACGGGGCCGCAAGCGCGACGCGACGGGGCCGCTAAGGCGGCGCGACAGGGTCGAGAGAGGGGAGCGCGACTCGGGCAGTGGAGAGCGCGCTCCGGGCAGGAAAAAAAATGTGGTGGGCCCTAGGAACAGTTCCCACAGTGGAACCTGCTCGATACCATGAGAAACTGAACGAGAATGAATTGACTAAGGGAAAGTTGGGTACAAATGTAAACCCTAGAAAACTGTACCCCATATGTGCTACCCCACTATAGCCTACAGTAGCTATGTCATATAAATCTGACAATAGGAAATAGGGATGGTAATCGTTTTGATGTACCTTATAATCCTATTATGACCCTCTTTGGCTACTCAACGCAGCAGGAACCACTATTCCTCGATGTGTTATGCAAAGGACGACATCTCCAGGCACTGGTGGACAGCGGTGCATCTCACACAGTATGTGACCGCGGGACGTTGGAGAAAATTGGAGAACCTTTGGAGGAAACCAAGTTCACAGCAACGATGGTGGGCTGTACGATACTTCCCATCCACGGCGAAGCATCACTGCAGCTGCACATAGGGGCGTTTAGGTGGAAGCCGATTACGAACATCAAAAGATTTGATTTCATCTTGGGGCGAGATTTCTTGAAGCGGTTCAACCCCGAGATCAACAAGGTCAACAGGAAGGCGAGCATCTACAACAATGGGAAACGAGTGGAGCTGCGAAGCTGGACGGATACAGGAGACGTTCCTGAAACGACACTGGCACGGTTCGAATAGACGGTGAATGAGAGTAACATGGGTTACTTAGCACTGGTCATGACAGCAGCAGAGGAGGAGAAGCCGAGCTCGGAACTACCTACAGCAATGAAGGAGGTCTTGGAGCAGTACAAGGATATTATGCCTGATGACCTATCTGCAGGCGTACCTCCAATGCGCACCCACAAGCACGAGATCGTGGAGGAACCAGTGCGAAACCCGTCTCACGTGCACCATACCGACTAAGTCCGACCAAACTGACAGACATGACGAAGTAGATAGAGTATCTATTGCACAGACAATGCATCCGCCCATCCACCTCTCCCTACGGTGCACCAGTTCTCTTCACTCCTGAACCAGATGGCAGTCTACGGATGTGCATCGACTACCGCGCATTGAATAAACAGACAGTAAAAAACAAATACTCCATACCACGCATAGATGACCTACTGGACCAACTGCATGGTGCAACAGTCTTTTCGAAGCTGGACCTACGGCCGGGTTACTAGCAGATCCAGATGGCGGACAACTTGATCCACAAGACGGCGCTCCATACCAGATACGGCTCCTACGAATACTTGGTGATGCTGTTCGGACTCTGCGACGCACCAGCAACGTTCTAGGCGGAGATGAATCACATCATTTGGCCCCTGTTGAACGAATGCATGGTGGTGTACCTAGACGACATTCTCGTCTACTCCAAGAACATGAAGGAGCACGTGGAGCATCTGCGGAAGGTGTTCGAGATCCTGCGGAAAAACAAGTTCTACGTGAAGCTTTTGAAGAGCGACTTTACCCTAAAAATGGTGCAGTTTCTCGTGTACATGGTGAGTGCAGAGGGTGTACACGTGGACCCGCGGAAGATCGAAGCCGTTAAGAAGTGGAAAGTACCGGAGGACGTGAAAGGATTGCAGCAATTCCTAGTCTTCGCAACTACTACAACAGTTTCGTGCCGCAGTACGCTAAGATGGCATCGCCACTGACCAACCTACTAAAAAAGGATACGCCCTACAAATGGGATACTCCTCATCAGCAAGCCATGGAGCAGCTATAGACAGCACTGATCGCGGCACCAGTACTCATCCTACTAGACACAGACAAGGACTACGTGGTGGACGCAGACGCTAGCGACCAAGCAGTTGGAGCAGTACTAATGCAGGATCACGACGCGGTTTGCAGCCCATCGCCTACCTCAGAACAAAGCTACACGGAGCAGAACTAAACTACCCCTTCCATGACAAGAAAGCCTTACTGATTGTCATAGCCTTCAAGGCGTGGAGGTGTTACCTAGAGGGAGCTAAGACAACTGTCTATACTGACCACTACAGTCTCAAATACCAGATGTCGCAGCCAATGCTCTCACGACCACATGTGCTGTGGGTGGACTTCCTGGAGACCCACTTCCACTATGACATCGTCTACAAGCCCGGGCTACCCAACAAAGAAGACGCGTTGAGCCACCCCGGTCATGTAGCAGGCATCTAGCTCGACGGGATGAACCCTCTGCTCAAAGGGCTATTCCAACATAGATACTCCGTGGATGCAGAAATCTCTATGGCAGAGAAACAGAAGCTATTACAATGGGAGAAAGACTTAGCTGTAAGGAAGGGCACAGGAAAGATCTGGGTACCGAACTATGCCTCGCTACGACAGTCGTGTTAGAGGTGTTTCACGACGTACCATACGAGGGACATTTTGGGAGCAACAAAACGTTAGCAAGGATAGCGAAGTATTACTACTGGCCTGGAATGGCAGCAGACGTGCAGCAGTTTGTCACCTCTTGCGACACGTACAAGCGGATGAAGAGCAGCAAGGAGAAAAAAGCAGGGTTACTTCAGCCTCTACCCGTACCGGAGCAGCCATGTCAGGTCGTTAGCCTTGACTTCATCACGAGACTTCCTTCAACATCATGAGGGCATGATGCCATCCTCATAGTAATCAATAAGTTCTCCAAAACGGGTCACTTCATCCCAGCCACGGCTATAGCTGAAGCAACTGCTTGCCTCTTCTTCGACCGCATCATCACCATTCACGGCATCCCCGCTACACTCATCTCAGACAGAGACCCCAAATTCACGAGTAAGTTCTGGAAGGAGCTCATGGGATTACTGGGGACTAAACTTGCGATGTCTTCAACATACCACCCACTGATTGACTGACAGACAGAGCGACTCAATCAAGTGGTTGAACAGTTACTGCGCACAGCTTGCAAAGACAACGTCAGTCACTGAGATACACAGTTACCGACCCTAGAGTTCGCTTTCAACAACGCGTCACATGCGGCTACAGGGGAAACTCCTTTCTTCGTGTGTTACGGACAGGAACCATTTACCCCACAGCAGCCATCCACACCGGCACACGTCCAAGCCACACATGACTTCGTCACCACCATGTAGCAGCTATGGGAGAAGACTCAGCGACGTCTCACCACGATGCGGAGGATTAACCAGATGGCAGCTATCGCCACCATCACGTGTTCTCATACAAGATGAACCAGAGTACAAAGTGGAACGCGTTCTCACTCATCGGCGCTGTGGCGGCAAGACCCTCGAGTTCCTGATACGCTGGAAGGGATATGACCCCACTGAGGACAGTTGGGTTGCAAAAGCTGATATGGGCAACGCACGCCGTACTCTCAAGGTCTTTCTTGTCAAGCAGGGTGTTTCTCACGCCACCCAGCTTTGAGGGGGGAGACGTGTGAGAGTATGACGGCTTATGCTGGCTTTGCTAGCTTGCCTGAACTTTATTATGCTATATCTAGCTTCGGTTGCATTTTATCATGCATAGATATGCTTCATTACCTAGGTTAGGTGCATTCCTATATTTTATTATAGTTATAGCACCGAACCATGTTACGTATACCGAACTCAAGCCCATTCGGTTTCCACCGAATTGCTTTCTACCGAGTTCGGGAAGGTTCTGTTCGGGACGCTTCGCGACCCTCAGAACATTCGCGTAACACCTGGGTTGCCTGCCTTGTGTCGAGACTATATGTAGCCTCGTGTTGTACCCAAGTGGAGCATTAAATTCAAACTCTATTTCCTGAGATTGATCCTAGATCCTCACACGCTTGCGGCAGTTCGCCGCTCCCTTATAAATGCCCGCTGCAGCCTCTGCACTCCAGCATCTGATGGAGGCGTTGGACGCGGTGGATTCCACAGAGGTCTTCTTGAGGAAGCCGAGCTCCTGGTAGCGGCGCGCCCACTTGAGTTTCTTGTGTACAGTCCATCCGCGCCTCGTATTCTTAGTATCCTTGCTGTGAGGGGAAGGGGGACGGGAGTTGGGATTACGAAGGGTGGGGTCTTTCGGCTTCGCCTTCTCAGGAAATGAAGGAATCGGGCCTGCAGTCTCCGCGTAGTCATCATCGCTGCCGAGCGCCTCGTTGACCACGAGGTCGTGCTTGTTTGGCATCTTCTTCTTCTTCTTCTTCTTCTTCTTCTTCTTCTTCTTCTTCTTCTTCTTCTTCTTCTTCTTCTTCTTCTTCTTCTTCTTCTTCTTCTTCTTCTTCTTCTTCTTCTTCTTCTTCTTCTTCTTCTTCTTCTACTTCTTCTTCTTCTTCGTCTTTTTCTTCGTCTTCTTCTTAGCAGCACCACTGCTGGAACACGGGTCGTCGTCGTTCTTCCGCTTCTTGCTGCTTGTGCGGCGATGTACGGTGGTCTTAGCATGGACCTCCGCGACCTTGGCTTTTCCCTTGTCTGCAGCAGTGAGGCGCGGTTGACGCTCTTCCCCCGAACTGTCGTCATTGGAGAGCACCATACATGCACGCTTTTTCTTGTCGTCATTGAAGGCGATGACGGAGCCTCCGCTTCAGCAGAGGCACGTTGTCGTCCGCCGTGATGCGCCACCGGTCGTCTTCCTCTTCTTCACCGTTGAAGAAGGCTGCATCAGCACCTCCCTTCGCAGCATCCGCATCCGCCTCCGCCTCCGCACCTGCATCCGCCTCCACGTCCGCAGCCGCAACCGCATCAGCATCCACTTCCGCCTCTGCTTCCGTCGTCGCTTCCGCTTCCGCTTCGTTGTCTGCATCCGCATCCACATCCGCATCTGCATCCACATCCGCATCTGCATCCACCGTCGCACCCGCAGGCATATCTTCCGCCGTCGCCGCCGCAGGGGCTTGCACCGTTGCATGCACCGCTGCCTCAGCGTGCTCACCATCAGCATCCGCAGCTACATCATTGTCCGAGTCACCAACTTGCCACTCTTCCATCTCGTCGTCCTCGCCAACCGGGCGAATTTTCCATTCGTCGTCGTCGATGTCGCCAGCAAGAATTTCATCCCCTGATGCGCTGTCATCGTGGCCGTTCTCCGGCCAATCCTCCTCGCCGTCGTCGCGGTGTTATTCTTCGCAGTCGTCTTCGTCACAGCTCGCACCTGAGGCGGCGGTAGAGCATCCCGTCTTGTGCGTATCCTTCGCCATAGCTACACGGATGTCATCACCGGGCGAATTAATTCACCCGTAGTTGTTCACCTGGAAGTGAGAGCGAGGGGACGCCGTGCCTACGGGGACTTCGCTGCGCATGGTTGAGCCTGCCTAGAGCAAAGGTTGAGCTAATCTTAACCTTCTTGAGCACCAAATGAAGCTCAAGCCCGACTATCCCCCCCAGCCAGAGTGCCCCTTCCAAAGGCTGCCGAGCCGCTCCTCTATGAGGAATCTCCTCGTAGAGGACAGCACATGACAGCCCTCACGCTGCCATCGTGCTGCCAGCAGCGTTCTGGAAGCATCCATGCGCCGCTGGCAGCATCTTTAGATGCTGCCAGCACGGAGGGATGTTGCAAGCACAGGCAGCTTTGCTGCATTCCTCACGTGATGGCAAGGCATGCATCACCACAGATTTCGGCCGAATTCAATGAATCTGGCCCCCGGGTGGTTTCTACACACTTTGCAAATGTTACACAGTTTTATATATATATTTTCCATTTATAAGACTTATAAGACATCCTAAACCGTCCCAAATACAAGACAACCCAAGCATTTTTTCTAGTGTATAAGATACGATAATACATATATGTCTTATATCCGGCCGATGATGGTAGTCTAGGTCGTTTCGCATTGTTTTGTATTTCTATATAAACTCGATGTATGCATGCTATTACCAATCTCAATCATTTACATTCACTATGACCCGAGGTCAATACTTCCGCCACAACAACTCACCCTGCGATCAACCTTGAAACGATCCTTCGCTAAGTCCCATTTAGGATTGTAACATGTTTTTTGAGAATTATAAAAAAAAAATACGGTACTCCTCGGCCATCATACAACAAGTAGCATGCATTTAACGCTTTCGGAAAAAGGTCACACTCACGCCTTCCATCCTACCTACGCCTCCCTCCTCTTCGCCCTCCTCTCCCTCCCTCCTGATTTCCTCCACCCACAAACCACCACTGACTGACATCGCCACAAGTAGTCAAGGGCAGGGTGGCCTTGAGATAAACTGACATCATCCTGTAGAGCTGGAGATAATTTTCTTGCGTTTGCATGCCCGCAATGCCTCAGTTCCTGAAAGCAGAATCAAACGCTTGTGAACTGGCAATATCGAGAACACGTAGAGCACAAGCCACACTCAACACCAACACCAGGTCTGCTCCTTGCCCTCGCACGCTAACACTGCCCCCGCCCACCCGGTAAACGCGGCGTTTCTAACGCTTCCCATGTTCTTGCGCAACTCATAATGACCCCTTGGATTACCGCATTGTCCCCTGCTGTCAAACGCATCATCTCCTGCCACCACTGCAACCTCCTCTCCTTCTCCACCTCCCTCCCACTTCCCTCCTCCTCGTCTCTCTTCGTCCTCCTCCCCTCCTTCACAACCTATAGCTTTCCCTTCTGCTCCCCCCTGCCACCTCCTTCCCTACGGCTTACCCCTCACAAAACCCTTGACTCTCTCCTCCGGACTCGGTCCCCCTTCCTTTGGAGTGAGTTCTGAGCAGAGACCCTTATCTCTGCTTTCCTGCTCTCACAGCCAGTACGAACGCTGCTGTTGGTGCGGAAAAGTTAGTAAGTGGGGGAGAGGGCAAGAGGGTAGTACGGGAGTACTGCTAAGCAAGGAGGAGGAGGGGGGGGGTGGGGGGGGGGTAGACAAAAACTTATGGTTCTGCACTTGGGGATACACGAGCGATTAAATTCACGTTTCCATTAGCAAACGAGCAGCAGAAGGACCATTCTGGGAGGAAAGGAGAGAAGCGCGGGCAGCCAAAATGTACGGAATAAGCAAGATAGTGTGATTCATTTCCGCCGATTCGGCTGCTCTCGCCCTGCTTGCCGACAGGTGAGGAGCAATCACACATGGCATGTGATGATGCAATGTGCTTTCACCTCATGTTTTTGAAGTGGAGACTAAAAGCCCCACATGATCATGATGCAATGAGCTAACCCCATGTGAAGCTACCGACCGCTTACACAAGGTTATACCACAGGTGCTGCCTGGCACTTCGCCCCCATGCCTCCCTGCTCGCCTGCATGCACCCACGTATTGTCTTGCATGAATGTACCTTCGTGCCTCTGCTGCCTGCCAGGCTGTGTGTTGCAGTGAGCTGCGCTGCTCGCCACTAGGCCAGGATGGGTACTGCAAGTGTGAGGAGGGGAGGAAATTTGGGGGAAGAGCGCACAATAGCTGCCGGTGGTACTGCATACGTGGAAGTAGGGCTGAGATTTGTCGGCGCATATTGGAAGTGGTGATTCTGGTACTAGGGTGGTAACAAAGCAGAACGAAGATAGGGGTGATGGCAACAGAGAAGGGCGACTACCATTCATAAGTGGCTGTCGATGGTGCCTTCCATCCTACTGCTCGACTTCTCTCACCTCAGCGTTGGCACCACCATTGCCCTGCTGCTGTCCCCTGGGAAGCCATCAGCTGAGAAGGCGGCTGCATCATCCCGCATCCTTCCACGATGCAGCGATGCAATGTCTGCCCAATGCGGTGGCGAGAGCCAGCCACGACTGGAATTGCATCACACTCCTTGCCAAATCTCCAGGGAGGATTTTGCCTCGCAGCATGGGGCCCTGGATTTGGCAATGACATCGCTTGTATCGCACCTTCACAAGCTATGCTGAGTTGATTGATGGGCCGGAAAGCCTGGAATTTTGGAAGGGGATGGAATGAAAGCTATCCCTTTCATACCCCATTTCCGTTCTCTAGCTGCCTCCTTTCGAGGTCGTCGCGTTCCGTGCTGCGCAATTCGCACACGAATAGCAACAGCGCGCAAACAGCAGCGCAAATAGCATGCTACGCCCCATCGTTTACGTGAGGACTGCCACATGAAGCTCCGCGCGTGGACACCTCGAGCACGTAGTAATCCGACCCCGTCTCGCATTGAGATCCCATTGGCACACTCGCAGAGAGGGTTGGCTTCGCTTAGACCTCACCTCACTCAAATCGACCGCCTGGACACAAGGCAGGTAACCCAGGTGTTACGCGAATGTTCTAAGGGTCGCGAAGCATCCCGAACAGAACCTTCCTGAAGTCAGTAGAAAGCGATTCGATGGAAACCGAATAGGCTTGAGTTCGGTACACGTAACCTAGTTCGCTGCTATAACTATAATAAAATATAGGAATGCACCTAACCTAGGAAATCAAGCATATCTATGTATGATAAATTTATCCCAAGCTAGATATAGCATAAAAAAGTCCAGGCAAGCTAGCAAAGCCAGCATAAGCCGTCGTACTCTCACATGTCCCCCCCTCAAAGCTGGGTGGCGTGAGAAACACCCTTCTTGACAAGATAGTCCTTGAGAGCAAGGCGTACGTTGCCCATATCAGCTTCTGCAACCCAACTGTCCTCAGTGGGGTCGTATCCCTTCCAGCGTATCAGGAACTCGAGGGTCTTGCCGCCGCGGCACCGATGAGTGAGAACACGCTCTACTTCGTACTCTAGTTCATCTTGTACAAGAACAGGTGGTGGTGGCGGTAACTGCCGTCCCTGGAACTGTTGGTTGGGGTTCTTGTAGGGTTTCAGTAGCTGGACATGAAAAGCGTTGTAAAGCTTCACATGTATCTGGATCAGCTCTACTTGAGCTTCTTTGGATGTATCCTATAAAGATACTTTAACCAAGAATGTTACTTCTCGTGGTTTTCAAGCATTTGAAAAATTAAGGGGAGATTTACAGGCCAAGAAAAGGCCTTTAGACATTATTCAGGTACCTGAGAAGTTGGGCAAAGTACTACGGAGCGTAGAAAAGGGTCGTCCGTTCCGTGGAGTTAATATTCTCTCCCCGCAACACATTGTTAAGACTCCCCGTCACCCACATGTGAAGCCTACACAGCTGCAAAGGCTTAGAGGAAAATTCCAGGCTCATGAGAAGTTGTTCAAGCCTCGGAAAAATCCTCCTATCCCCCAGGTGAAGTTGGAAACTGCTGAGTCAGGTATAGGAAATAGGGATGGTAATCGTTTTGATGTACCTTATAATCCTATTATGACCCTCTTTGGCTACTCAACGCAGCAGGAACCACTATTCCTCGATGTGTTATGCAAAGGACGACATCTCCAGGCACTGGTGGACAGCGGTGCATCTCACACAGTATGTGACCGCGGGACGTTGGAGAAAATTGGAGAACCTTTGGAGGAAACCAAGTTCACAGCAACGATGGTGGGCTGTACGATACTTCCCATCCACGGCGAAGCATCACTGCAGCTGCACATAGGGGCGTTTAGGTGGAAGCCGATTACGAACATCAAAAGATTTGATTTCATCTTGGGGCGAGATTTCTTGAAGCGGTTCAACCCCGAGATCAACAAGGTCAACAGGAAGGCGAGCATCTACAACAATGGGAAACGAGTGGAGCTGCGAAGCTGGACGGATACAGGAGACGTTCCTGAAACGACACTGGCACGGTTCGAATAGACGGTGAATGAGAGTAACATGGGTTACTTAGCACTGGTCATGACAGCAGCAGAGGAGGAGAAGCCGAGCTCGGAACTACCTACAGCAATGAAGGAGGTCTTGGAGCAGTACAAGGATATTATGCCTGATGACCTACCTGCAGGCGTACCTCCAATGCGCACCCACAAGCACGAGATCGTGGAGGAACCAGTGTGAAACCCGTCTCACGTGCACCATACCGACTAAGTCCGACCAAACTGACAGACATGACGAAGCAGATAGAGTATCTATTGCACAGACAATGCATCCGCCCATCCACCTCTCCCTACGGTGCACCAGTTCTCTTCACTCCTGAACCAGATGGCAGTCTACGGATGTGCATCGAGTACCGCGCATTGAATAAACAGACAGTAAAAAACAAATACTCCATACCACACATAGATGACCTACTGGACCAACTGCATGGTGCAACAGTCTTTTCGAAGCTGGACCTACGGCCGGGTTACTAGCAGATCCAGATGGCGGACAACTTGATCCACAAGACGGCGTTCCATACCAGATACGGCTCCTACGAATACTTGGTGATGCTGTTCGGACTCTGCAACGCACCAGCAACGTTCTAGGCGGAGATGAATCACATCATTTGGCCCCTGTTGAACGAATGCATGGTGGTGTACCTGGACGACATTCTCGTCTACTCCAAGAACATGAAGGAGCACGTGGAGCATCTGCGGAAGGTGTTCGAGATCCTGCGGAAAAACAAGTTCTACGTGAAGCTATCGAAGAGCGACTTTACCCTAAAAATGGTGCAGTTTCTCGTGTACATGGTGAGTGCAGAGGGTGTACACGTGGACCCGCGGAAGATCGAAGCCGTTAAGAAGTGGAAAGTACCGGAGGACGTGAAAGGATTGCAGCAGTTCCTAGTCTTCGCAACAACTACAACAGTTTCGTGCCGCAGTACGCTAAGATGGCATCGCCACTGACCAACCTACTAAAAAAGGATACGCCCTACAAATGGGATACTCCTCATCAGCAAGCCATGGAGCAGCTATAGACAGCACTGATCACGGCACCAGTACTCATCCTACTGGACACAGACAAGGACTACGTGGTGGACGCAGACTCTAGCGACCAAGCAGTTGGAGCAGTACTAATGCAGGATCACGACGCGGTTTGCAGCCCATCGCCTACCTCAGAACGAAGCTACATGGAGCAGAACTAAACTACCCCTTCCATGACAAGAAAGCCTTACTGATTGTCATAGCCTTCAAGGCGTGGAGGTGTTACCTAGAGGGAGCTAAGACAACTGTCTATACTGACCACTACAGTCTCAAATACCAGATGTCGCAGCCAATGCTCTCACGACCACATGTGCTGTGGGTGGACTTCCTGGAGACCCACTTCCACTATGACATCGTCTACAAGCCTGGGCTACCCAACAAAGAAGACGCGTTGAGCCACCCCGGTCATGTAGCAGGCATCTAGCTCGACGGGATGAACCCTCTGCTCAAAGGGCTATTCCAACATAGATACTCCGTGGATGCAGAAATCTCTACGGAAGAGAAACAGAAGCTATTACAATGGGAGAAAGACTTAGCTGTAAGGAATGGCACAGGAAAGATTTGGGTACCGAACTATGCCCCGCTACGACAGTCGTGTTAGAGGTGTTTCACGACGTACCATACGAGGGACATTTTGGGAGCAACAAAACGTTAGCAAGGATAGCGAAGTATTACGACTGGCCTGGAATGGCAGCAGACGTGGAGCAGTTTGACACCTCTTGCGACACGTACGAGCGGATGAAGAGCAGCAAGGAGAAAAAAGCAGGGTTACTTCAGCCTCTACCCGTCCCGGAGCAGCCATGTCAGGTCGTTAGCCTTGACTTCATCACGAGACTTCCTTCAACGTCATGAGGGCATGATGCCATCCTCATAGTAATCAATAAGTTCTCCAAAACGGGTCACTTCATCCCGGCCAACGCCACGGCTATAGCTGAAGCAACTGCTTGCCTCTTCTTCGACCGCATCATCACCATTCACGGCATCCCCGCTACACTCATCTCAGACAGAGACCCCAAATTCACGAGTAAGTTCTGGAAGGAGCTCATGGGATTACTGGGGACTAAACTTGCGATGTCTTCAACATACCACCCACTGATTGACTGACAGACAGAGCGACTCAATCAAGTGGTTGAACAGTTACTGCGCACAGCTTGCAAAGACAACGTCAGTCACTGAGATACACAGTTACCGACCCTAGAGTTCGCTTTCAACAACGCGTCACATGCGGCTACAGGGGAAACTCCTTTCTTCGTGTGTTACGGACAGGAACCATTTACCCCACAGCAGCCATCCACACTGGCACACGTCCAAGCCACACATGACTTCGTCACCACCATGTAGAAGCTATTGGAGAAGACTCAGCGACATCTCACCACGATGCGGAGGATTAACCAGATGGCAGCTATCGCCACCATCACGTGTTCTCATACAAGATGAACCAGAGTACAAAGTGGAACGCGTTCTCACTCATCGGCGCTGTGGCGGCAAGACCCTCGAGTTCCTGATACGCTGGAAGGGATATGACCCCACTGAGGACAGTTGGGTTGCAAAAGCTGATATGGGCAACGCACGCCGTACTCTCAAGGTCTTTCTTGTCAAGCAGGGTGTTTCTCACGCCACCCAGCTTTGAGGGGGAGACGTGTGAGAGTATGACGGCTTATGCTGGCTTTGCTAGCTTGCCTGGACTTTATTATGCTATATCTAGCTTGGGTTGCATTTTATCATGCATAGATATGCTTCATTACCTAGGTTAGGTGCATTCCTATATTTTATTATAGTTATAGCACCGAACCATGTTACGTATACCGAACTCAAGCCCATTCGGTTTCCACCGAATTGCTTTCTACCGAGTTCGGGAAGGTTCTGTTCGGGACGCTTCGCGACCCTCAGAACATTCGTGTAACACCTGGGTTGCCTGCCTTGTGTCGAGACTATATGTAGCCTCGTGTTGTACCCAAGTGGAGCATTAAATTCAAAATCTATTTCCTGAGATTGATCCTAGATCCTCACACGCTTGCGGCAGTTCGCCGCTCCCTTATAAATGCCCGCTGCAGCCTCCGCACTCCAGCATCCGATGGAGGCGTTGGACGCGGTGGATTCCACAGAGGTCTTCTTGAGGAAGCCGAGCTCCTGGTAGCGGCGCGCCCACTTGAGTTTCTCGCGTACAGTCCATCCGCGCCTCGTATTCTTAGTATCCTTGCTGTGAGGGGAAGGGGGACGGGAGTTGGGATTACGAAGGGTGGGGTCTTTCGGCTTCGCCTTCTCAGGAAATGAAGGAATCGGGCCTGCAGCCTCCGCGTAGTCATCGTCGCTGCCGAGCGCCTCGTTGACCACGAGGTCGTGCTTGTTTGGCATCTTCTTCTTCTTCTTCTTCTTCTTCTTCTTCTTCTTCTTCTTCTTCTTCTTCTTCTTCTTCTTCTTCTTCTTCTTCTTCTTCTTCTTCTTCTTCTTCTTCTTCTTCTCCTTCTTCTACTTCTTCTTCTTCTTCTTCGTCTTCTTCTTCGTCTTCTTCTTAGCAGCGGGTCATCGTCGTTCTTCCACTTCTTGTTGCTTGTGCGGCGATGTACGGTGGTCTTAGCATGGACCTCCGCGACCTTGGCCTTTCCCTTGTCTGCAGCAGTGAGGCGCGGTTGACGCTCTTCCCCCGAACTGTCGTCACTGGAGAGCACCATACATGCACGCTTTTTCTTGTCGTCATTGAAGGTGATGACGGAGCCTCCGCTTCAGCAGAGGCACGTTGTCGTCCGCCGTGATGCGCCACCGGTCGTCTTCCTCTTCTTCACCGTTGAAGAAGGCTGCATCAGCACCTCCCTTCGCAGCATCCGCATCCGCCTCCGCCTCCGCACCCGCATCCGCCTCCACGTCCGCAGCCGCAACCGCATCAGCATCCACTTCCGCCTCTGCTTCCGTCGTCGCTTCTGCTTCCGCTTCGTTGTCTGCATCCGCATCCACATCCGCATCTGCATCCACATCCGCATCTGCATCCACATCCGCATCTGCATCCACCGTCGCACCCGCAGGCATATCTTCCGCTGTCGCCGCCGCAGGGGCTTCCACCGTTGCATGCACCGCTGCCTCAGCGTGCTCACCATCAGCATCCGCAGCTACATCGTTGTCCGAGTCACCAACTTGCCACTCTTCCACCTCGTCGTCCTCGCCAACCGGGCGAATTTTCCATTCGTCGTCGTCGATGTCGCCAGCAAGAATTTCATCCCCCGACGCGCTGTCATCGTGGTCGTTCTCCGGCCAATCCTCCTCGCCGTCGTCGCCGTGTTCTTCTTCGCAGTCGTCTTCGTCACAGCTCGCACCTGAGGCGGCGGTAGAGCATCCCGTCTTGCGCGTATCCTTCGCCATAGCTACACGGATGTCATCACCGGGCGAATTAATTCGCCCGTAGTTGTTCACTTGGAAGTGAGAGCGAGGGGACGCCGTGCCTACGGGGACTTCGCTGCGCATGGTTGAGCCTGCCTAGAGCAAAGGTTGAGCTAATCTCAACCTTCTTGAGCACCAAATGAAGCTCAAGCCCGACTATCCCCCCCAGCCAGAGTGCCCCTTCCAAAGGCTGCCGAGCCGCTCCTCTATGAGGAATCTCCTCGTAGAGGACAGCACATGACAGCCCTCACGCTGCCATCGTGCTGCCAGCAGCGTTCTGGAAGCATCCATGCGCCGCTGGCAGCATCTTTAGATGCTGCCAGCACGGAGGGATGTTGCAAGCACAGGCAGCTTTGCTGCATTCCTCACGCGGTGGCAAGGCATGCATCACCACAGATTTCGGCCGAATTCAATGAATCTGGCCCCCGGGTGGTTTCTACACACTTTGCAAATGTTACACAGTTTTATATATATATTTTCCATTTATAAGACTTATAAGACACCCTAAACCGTCCCAAATACAAGACAACCCAAGCATTTTTTCTAGTGTATAAGATACGATAATACATATATGTCTTATATCCGGCCGATGATGGTAGTCTAGGTCGTTCCGCATTGTTTTGTATTTCTATATAAACTCGATGTATGCATGCTATTACCAATCTCAATCATTTACATTCACTATGACCCGAGGTCAATACTTCCGCCACAACAACTCACCCTGTGATCAACCTTGAAACGATCCTTCGCTAAGTCCCATTTAGGATTGTAACATGTTTTTTGAGAATTATAAAAAAAAAATACGGTACTCCTCGGCCATCATACAACAAGTAGCATGTATTTAACGCTTTCGGAAAAAGGTCACACTCACTGTCAGAGGTCCACTGGTGATCCCCGATTGATCCTAGGGAAGGGTTACAGGCTCGTTGTTCTGGGGGGTTATGGGCGCACTAACCCGCTACTTAACAAGCCCTTTTATCCCAGTGGTCTAGTGGTTGGGATTCTGACATGGTATCAGAGCGAAGGTCTCGGGTTCGAATCCCAGTGTGTGCACTTCGGGCATCCCAGTGCGGGGGGGTGTCAGAGGTCCACTGGTGATCCCCGATTGATCCTAGGGAAGGGTTACAGGCTCGTTGTCCTGGGGGGTTATGGGCGCACTGACCCGCTACTTAACAAGCCCTTTTATCCCAGTGGTCTAGTGGTTGGGATTATGACACTCACGCCTTCCATCCTACCTACGCCTCCCTCCTCTTTTCCCTCCTCTCCCTCCCTCCTGATTTCCTCCACCCACAAACCACCACTGACTGACATCGCCACAAGTAGTCAAGGGCAGGGTGGCCTTGAGATAAACTGACATCATCCTGTAGAGCTGGAGATAATTTTCTTGCGTTTGCATGCCCGCAATGCCTCAGTTCCTGAAAGCAGAATCAAACGCATGTGAACTGGCAATATCGAGAACACGTAGAGCACAAGCCACACTCAACACCAACACCATGTCTGCTCCTTGCCCTCGCACGCTAACACTGCCCCCGCCCACCCGGTAAACGCGACGTTTCTAACGCTTCCCATGTTCTTGCGCAACTCATAATGACCCCTTGGATTACCGCATTGTCCCCTGCTGTCAAACGCATCATCTCCTGCCACCACTGCAACCTCCTCTCCTTCTCCACCTCCCTCCCACTTCCCTCCTCCTCGTCTCTCTTCGTCCTCCTCCCCTCCTTCACAACCTATAGCTTTCCCTTCTGCTCCCCCCTGCCACCTCCTTCCCTACGGCTTACCCCTCACAAAACCCTTGACTCTCTCCTCCGGACTCAGTCCCCCTTCCTTTGGAGTGAGTTCTGAGCAGAGACCCTTATCTCTGCTTTCCTGCTCTCACAGCCAGTACGAACGCTGCTGTTGGTGCGGAAAAGTTAGTAAGTGGGGGAGAGGGCAAGAGGGTAGTACGGGAGTACTGCTAAGCAAGGAGGAGGAGGGGGGGGTGGGGGGGGGGGGTAGACAAAAACTTATGGTTCTGCACTTGGGGATACACGAGCGATTAAATTCACGTTTCCATTAGCAAACGAGCAGCAGAAGGACCATTCTGGGAGGAAAGGAGAGAAGTGCGAGCAGCCGAAATGTACGGAATAAGCAAGATAGTGTGATTCATTTCCGCCGATTCGGCTGCTCTCGCCCTGCTTGCCGACAGGTGAGGAGCAATCACACATGGCATGTGATGATGCAATGTGCTTTCACCTCATGTTTTTGAAGTGGAGACTAAAAGCCCCACATGATCATGATGCAATGAGCTAACCCCATGTGAAGCTACCGACCGCTTACACAAGGTTATACCACAGGTGCTGCCTGGCCCTTCGCCCCCATGCCTCCCTGCTCGCCTGCATGCACCCACGTATTGTCTTGCATGAATGTACCTTCGTGCCTCTGCTGCCTGCCAGGCTGTGTGTTGCAGTGAGCTGCGTTGCTCGCCACTAGGCCAGGACGGGTACTGCAAGTGTGAGGAGGGGAGGAAATTTGGGGGAAGAGCGCACAATAGCTGCTGGTGGTACTGCATACGTGGAAGTAGTGCTGAGATTTGTCGGCGCATATTGGAAGTGGTGATTCTGGTACTAGGGTGGTAACAAAGCAGAACGAAGATAGGGGTGATGGCAACAGAGAAGGGCGAATACCATTCATAAGTGGCTGTCGATGGTGCCTTCCATCCTACTGCTCGACTTCTCTCACCTCAGCGTTGGCACCACCATTGCCCTGCTGCTGTCCCCTGGGAAGCCATCAGCTGAGAAGGCGGCTGCATCATCCCGCATCCTTCCACGATGCAGCGATGCGATGTCTGCCCAATGCGGTGGCGAGAGCTAGCCACCATTGGAATTGCAGTGGCACGTGAATTTGCTGCTACATCACACTCCTTGCCAAATCTCCAGGGAGGATTTTGCCTCGCAGCATAGGGCCCTGAATTTGGCAATGACATCGCTTGTATCGCACCTTCACAAGCTATGCTTAGTTGATTGATGGGCCGGAAAGCATGGAATTTTGGAAGGGGATGGAATGAAAGCTATCCCTTTCATACCCTATTTCCGTTCTCCAGCTGCCTCCTTTCGAGGTCGTCGCGTTCCGTGCTGTGCGATTCGCACACGAATAGCAACAGCGCGCAAACAGCAGCGCAAATAGTATGCTACGCCCCATCCTTTACGTGAGGACTGCCACATGAAGCTCCGCGCGTGGACACCTCGAGCACGTAGTAATCCGACCCCGTCTCGCATTGAGATCCCATCAGCACACTCGCAGAGAGGGTTGGCTTCGCTTAGACCTCGCCTCACTCCATCGCAAAAAAACGGGGCTGCGAAAGTTACTGAAAACCTTCCTGCGAGTATCTGGCAGGTTGGTTGAACACAGCATACCCAGATGACACTCAAAAACTTACCCGTGGGACACTACGATTGTGATGCACTTGATCGCGACGAATCACAACCGCTCATCTCTAACCTGTTTAGACTTACCCTTTTTTTACTTTGAATTGGTCAACGAATCAGAAATCATGACGTGTATTGCACTCGTTTGTTCACACACGGGTGGAGATTTTCCCGCGCAAGATATGAATGTTCTGGATTGGAGTCAAACAAATCTGATGCATTCATGTGTGTGATTGCTGGCATCGCTCGCTTACATCAGTGGTGCGCGAACTTGAGTGTTTAGCATCTGAATGGCTGGTTTTAGTAGTGGTAACTTGACGCGAAGATGGGCGTCGCACATCCGTACGGTTTTTTGAATTTTCCGATAATACAAGTAGCATGTTACCTTTTCAGTTCAGTCATTATTGGTCAATATGTATTTCAGTTCTGATTTTCGCTGTACTCACTGTTCATGAATAGTTTATATAAAATCATAATTCGCTATTATCATTGTTCAGGTGAATTTATTATTAAAAATGTATAAATCCGTTACACATTCATGTTGAAATCATTTATTTAATAATTACTACAGGCAACATGCATAATCCACACCTAGCTTCACTGTACCTAATATTGTACCAATACGCATACAGTAATAATAACTACAGAATAATTATTAAATACCATTTTGGGAGCTAGCTTCAGTCATCCAACCCATCATCGCTGATAAACACACTGTTCGTTGCACTAGAAAACTTCCAAGCAGAGTAGCGGTTGTTCCACCAGGGCCCCCTCACATTGTTGGCAATAGAAATAGCCGCATTGACCCAATCCTTGACGGCACGGTGATAAATTGCCACGCCGTCACGGTTCTCCTTTGTGCTCTTAGAAAGGTCGGTCCCTTTCTTCAGTTTGTGCTCCACCTGCGAACCACCCAAACACAAATCTTAAAAAGATATATTAGACAACCGACAAAGATTTTCAGCTAGTACCCAGTACACAAAACAGAACTCACCCCGAACAGCCAAAATGCGATATGAATCACTTTCAGCACCACCACCGAGTGCCCTGGACGAGCAAACGACGCAGCGATGCTTCGGACAAAAACCGCTGTCGCAAACGGCACACCATAGCGGTTCACATGCCACGTCAGTAGTCCGAATGACCCATTCACTGCATGGGCCATAGAACACACCCTCAGGGCAAATCATACAAGGCATGTTGTGCCGCAAGAGAACAGGAGAGAATAAGCCATTACTGTGCCAGACAATGAGCAGCACCACCTACAAGGCGCACCCGAAGAGTCAAAGGATGGGGGCGGAAAACAATAGGGGGGAAACTATGTGTGGGGAGAAGGCACTACTAAGAGGAGGCTCCCAGCCAATGCGTAGCCCATAGAAGTGAGGATGCAGCCCTGCACCACCTCCAATGCGCACCTGCAGAGACAAAGGATGGGGGGGAAAACACACGGGGGGGGGGGGACCATGAGTAGGGGCACTACCGAGAGGAGGCCCCAGCCAATGCATCGCCCACAGAGGTGAAGAGGCAGCCCTGCACCACCTCCAATGCGCACCTGCAGAGACAAAGGATGGGGGGAAAAACACACGGGGGGGAATTATGAGTAGGGGCACTACTGAGAGGAGGCCCCAGCCAATGCATAGCCCACAGAGGTGAAGAGGCAGCCCTGCACCACCTCCAATGCGCACCTGCACAGACAAAGGATGGGGGGAAAAACACACGGGGGGGAACCATGAGTAGGGGCACTACTGAGAGGAGGGCCCAGCCAATGCATAGCCCACAGAGGTGAAGAGGCAGCCCTGCACCACCTCCAATGCGCACCTGCAGAGACAAATGATGGGGGTAAAAACACAAGGGGGGGGAACCATGAGTAGGGGCACTACTGAGAGGAGGCCCCAGCCAATGCATAGCCCACAGAGGTGAAGAGGCAGCCCTGCACCACCTCCAATGCGCACCTGCAGAGACAAACGATGGGGGTAAAAACACACGGGGGGGGAACCATGACTAGGGGCACTACTGAGAGGAGACTCCAGCCAATGCATAGCCCACAGAGGTGAAGAGGCAGCCCTGCACCACCTCCAATGCGCACCTGCAGAGACAAAGGATGGGGGGAAAAACACACGGGGGGGAACCATGAGTAGGGGCACTACTGAGAGGAGGCCCCAGCCAATGCATAGCCCACAGAGGTGAAGAGGCAGCCCTGCACCACCTCCAATGCGCACCTGCAGAGACAAAGGATGGGGGGAAAAACACACAGGGGGGAACCATGAGTAGGGGCACTACTGAGAGGAGACCCCAGCCAGCCAATGCATAGCCCACAGAGGTGAAGAGGCAGCCCTGCACCACCTCCAATGCGCACCACCTTTGAGGTACAAGAAAGGCATTTTGGGGCCAATGAGCACAACCAAAGAGTGTAAAGGGCAAAGGGCGTGTGGTGTAAAGGGCACACAATAAGGTGCTTCTTACCGACTCTAAAAGTCGTCAGAAATGACGACACCGAGGAGGTGCCAAGAACTTTCCTTTTTTGGTCAGGCCTGGCTATCGCAAGGTCGAAGCCGTTGATAACGCCACAACGGCCTTTGGTGAGATTTTCATTGTGCATGTCCTGCAGCTTGTTGCGAATGTAGGTGCGGCGCACTTTATCGTAGAGGTAGACATGCAGCAAGTTCCACCTCTGCTGTGGTGTCGTGCATTTCATGGCCGTTAACATCGCCGCGAGCAGGCTCTGCCGTGCAGGCCAGAAATCCACTTGACCATTTGGCGTCTTGTACACAAGGATCTCGATTGTGTCAGACATGACAACCTGGAGTTAGAAGAAAGGTAGATTAGCAAAGAACGGATTATCACGCTCACATCAATTGGGGTTTCGGGTAGGCTGGAGGTTGGTGGGCAGCAAGTGAGGTGGGAATGCTAAGGGGCATAGATAATAGTTGGGGGCAGTGTGCGTGATGGGAGAAGGGTTTCGGGTTTGGGGTTCTTGCAAGCACATGACAAGCAAATAACGAGGCTATGTTGGGCGACAAGAACATAATAAATATGCATATACATAAACTTACATACAAGCCACCGTTCGCAGGTGGAATCGTCTTCATGGCTGCGGCCACCTTTGTCGCGAACGGTTCGAGATCCGGCGCGAATGTGTTGTAGTCCGGAGCGATGCCCATGTTGTGTGCCTCGCCAACTGCTGTTCCCACAGTACGCCGGTTGGCAAGGATCACTTGCGGCTGCGCCCCCTGAGCCGGGACACCTAGGGGTTGGGAGGGTGGTGCTTGGGGGGATGCATGTTCGTCGTCATCATCGGAAGATGATGACGGGGATGGTGATTGTGAACGACCGTATGCTGCAACCTGATTCTGCAAGGTCAGGTTCTCACGTTGCAGCCGTCTAACCTCCACCATCATGGCATCGAACTCTGCCCTTCCAACAGCAGTACCGTCTCCCGTGGGTGGTGCTGGCCCCAAAGTTTCCCCGAGGTGAGTCTGGAAGGCGGCCACATAAACAGGCTCTCTTTCCGGTGCAGGGTTTGCCACTACCCCCCTTGTAGGTACTGCAGTATGGTTCGGCAGCGCAAATGGAGAGGATGGACCATCCTCAGTTGCCATTCCCTCCATACGATGGGCAGAGGGAGGGCTGCTAGGCCTGCTGGGCGGCTGGCTATTGTCGAATGGAGCTGCTGCGGTGGCGGCATGTGTTGTGAACTGGTTACTACCCTGTTGAGTGTACTGATTAGCTGCGGCAGCGGAGGCAAGAGGCGGAGGTTCATGCGAGACGCACCCAGGATCAGCGGCAGCTGTAAACTGATGCAGTCCCCCCTGCTCAGCAGCGAAACCAGCAGCAGCGGTGGTAGGAAGGGGAGGAGGTCCCTGCAGCCAGGTATCAAAAGCAGAGGCAGCGGTAGGCAGATGCAAGTCCTCCTGCTGATGCGAGTAGCCAGCAGCAGCGGCAGTAGGAAGGGGAGGAGGACCCTGCAGCTGTGAAGCACCGGCAGCAGCGGCAGAGGAATGATGCAGCAGCTCCTGCTGATTCGAGTAGCCAGCAGCAGCGGCGGTAGGAAGGGGAGGAGGACCCTGCAGCTGTGAAGCACCGGCAGCAGCGGCAGCGGAGTGATGCAGCAGCTCCTGCTGATTCGAGTAGCCAGCAGCAGCGGCAGTAGGAAGGGGAGGAGGACCCTGCAGCTGTGAAGCACCGGCAGCAGCGGCAGCGGAGTGATGCAGCAGCTCCTGCTGGTGCGAGTAGCCAGCAGCAGCGGCGGTAGGAAGGGGAGGAGGACCCTGCAGCTGTGAAGCAGCGGCAGCAGCGGCAGAGGAGTGATGCAGCACCTCCTGCTGACTCGAGTAGCCAGCAGCAGCGGCGGTAGGAAGGGGAGGAGGTCCCTGCAGCTGTGAAGCAGCGGCAGCAGCGGCAGAGGAGTGATGCAGCACCTCCTGCTGACTCGAGTAGCCAGCAACAGCGGCGGTAGGAAGGGGAGGAGGACCCTGCAGCTGTGAAGCAGCGGCAGCAGCGGCAGAGGAGTGATGCAGCAGCTCCTGCTGATGCGAGTAGCCAGCAGCAGCGGCGGTAGGAAGGGGAGGAGGACCCTGCAGCTGTGAAGCAGCGGCAGCAGCGGCAGAGGAGTGATGCAGCAGCTCCTGCTGATGCGAGTAGCCAGCAGCAGCGGCGGTAGGAAGGGGAGGAGGACCCTGCAGCTGTGAAGCACCGGCAGCAGCGGCAGAAGAGTGATGCAGCACATCCTGGTGACTCGAGTAGCCAGCAGCAGCGGCTAAGAAGGGGAGGAGGACCCTGCAGCTGTGAAGCACCGGCAGCAGCGGCAGAGGAGTGATGCAGCAGCTCCTGCTGATGCGAGTAGCCAGCAGCAGCGGCAGTAGGAAGGGGAGGAGGACCCTGCAGCTGTGAAGCACCGGCAGCAGCAGCAGCGGAGTGATGCAGCACCTCCTGCTGACTCGAGTAGCCAGCAGCAGCGGCGGTAGGAAGGGGAGGAGGTCCCTGCAGCTGTGATGCACCGTCAGCAGAGGCGGAGGAGTGATGCACACCCCCCTGCTGCAGGGAACGACCAGCAGCGGCGGCGGTATGCTGACGCTGCCGCGCCTGCTGCGAGGAACGACCACCAGTGGCGGCCGATTGCTGACGCTGCCCCGCCTGCTGAGAGGAACCACCAACAGCGGCTGTAGCGTTTGTGATTGCCCCACGGCGCGCGCTTTTGCTACGTGTTCCATATGCAGCAGGTGAGGCATAAGCGCCAGCAACCGGAACAGCTGCGTTCATCTGCAGGTTGGACGTCCGCGGTACTGGCGCGTGGCCGCTGGTGTCGTTGTTGGCAGGCGCCTGTTCAGTGGTCGGAGAAGCATTGTTCACCACTTTGAGGCTACGAAATCCACGGCTCCCTGCCACACAGAGGGAACACAAGATTTGGGCTGGTTTTGAGTTACAGCTGTCGGGACAGGCACGCATGGTGTAATCAGCGAACAACCACGCCATAGCGTATGCACACCGACGTGCTCACCTTCCGGAGTGGGCGATCTATTGCCTCTAGCAGGGCGACGGCCGGCCATTTTGCTAGGTTGTTGAGGGCGCACTGGAGGTTCGAACGTATGTAAGGTATCACGAAGCTGGTGTCTGATGAATGACAGGGAATCAGCCCATTGTAAGCTTCTTCTTATGGACCGTGAGGGGTTTGCTTTTGTTGCTACAGCGCCTAGTTTACAGACATGGCCTCAAGGAAAGGTGGGTGCGGTACGACAAGGCAGCAGAGGCAGTTGCGGTATGCCTAGTCATCAGCAGATGCGGTACGCCAAGGCAGATGTCCCTGGGGCCTTATGAGCAGCAGCAGACGCGGTACGTAAAAGGCAGAAGTCACTGCGGCTCGGCAGTACGAGATAAAGAGCAGCAGCCGACGCGGTACGTCAACGCATCTGTCTCTGTCGCAAGGACCCGTCATCTGCTGCGGCTCGCAGATAAGGATGCTGCAGTGACAACACACTGGCAGCGGCGGGGGGATGAACGGGAGCAGCCTCGCTAGAGCTATGGATCGCCCGTCCAGCATCTCAAGCGACACCGCGCGTTTCAGGAACTTCTGCTATAAAAAGAGTGATCACGAGTGTTTATGGCTCGCAGGCAAAGCCTTAGCGCGGCGTTCCTTTAGGCAGACTACAGGAAGGCCTGGGCACGATTTCAAATTGTTGAATTCAAACTGCGGGAGAGTTATGGGGGGTGGTTGTGACTGGGAGGAGTGGACACTGGATGTCAACTAGGGTTTGATCGTTGGAGGGACGATGTACAGGCACACGCTGGCAGGTGAGTTGCGCTGCACTGGTCACGTCGAAGGTGACGTTGTCACAGTTTTAACGACAGGGAGGATTAGCGGGCCACTCAACGACCGAACACCTCCCCTAGTGGCGCTGCCAGCAAGGTTGAGCAAGATAAACAGTACAGAAACGACAACAGGACCAACTCCCCCTGGTTCTGTATCACGAAGTGTGTGGGGTCCGCTTCGGCAGATAATCGACTGCCATTCAGCAGCCAAACCATATCGGTTTGTGTCGGTTGTGGTATGTGCAGTCAATTAACAAAATTGCAATCACTATAATGTTTGTAATGCCTGTAGGTTATTAAACAAAATATTATGTTGTGCTTCTCAGCATGAACAGCGGACAACAAGATATTGGTTCTCGTGCCCAGCAGTTAATCTCGTGTTATTCAGCCAAAAGAAACAGCCACGCTTTTATCTGCTCCAGCCGAGCGCAACATTTACACAAAATCAACAACTGGACTTCGTAACCATAAATATCTTTGTATTGCAAGATGGTTACATGTACGTACCAACCTCAACAACTTTAGTTACAATTATTACAATGGCACGATCCGTCGATGAAACGGAGACATGCTGCGTACCGCCCTATCCTTGCGCAGTTTCAAGAAATCAGACGCACAAGCTAGCGTCAACTGCTGCGTAGTTATGCGGATGAGGTCACACCAGTTCCTATGGCAAGATAATCGGTTGAAGTACCTGAATTTGTGAAGAAACGGTGCTAAATATAACAATCAGACGATGGAACGGCAACATGTTGCGTACTGGCCTATCCTTGCACACTTTCGGGCCATCAAACGCACAAACAAGCGCCACGGGCTGCGTAGTTGTGCGAATGAGGTCAAACCAGTTCCTATGGCAAGGTAATTGATTGAATTGCCTGAATCTGTGAAGAAACGGTGCTAAAAATAGCAACCAGACGATGAAACGACAACATGTTGCGTACTGGCCTATCCTTGCACAGTTTCGGGCAATCGAACGCACAAACAAGCGTCGCGGGCTGCGTAGGTGTGGGAATGAGGTCAAACCAGTTCCTATGGCAAGGTAATTGATTAAACTGCCTGAATTTGGGAAGAAATGGTGCTAAAAATAGCAACCAGATGATGAAACGGCAACATGTTGCGTACTGGCCTATCCTTGCACAGTTTCGGGCCATCGAACGCACAAACAAGCGCCACGGGCTGCGGAGGTGTGCGAATGAGGTCAAACCAGTTCCTATGGCAAGGTAATTGATTGAACGGCCTGAATGTGTAAAGCAACGTGCTAAAAATAGCAACCAGACGATGAAACGGCAACATGTTGCTTACTGGCCTATCCTTGCACGGTTTCGGGCCATCGAACGTACAAACAAGCGTCGCGGGCTGCGTAGGTGTGCGAATGAGGTCAAACCAGTTCCTATGGCAAGGTAATTGATTAGTGCCTGAATTTGGGAAGAAACAGTGCTAAAAATAGCAACCAGACGATGAAACGACAACATGTTGCGTACAGGCCTATCCTTGCACAGTTTCGGGCCATCGAACGCACAAACAAGCATCGCGGGCTGCGTAGGTGTGCAAATGAGGTCAAACCAGTTCCTATGGCAAGGTAATTGATTGAACTGCCTGAATGTGTGAAGCAACGCTGCTAGAAATATCAACTAGACGATGAAACGACAACATGTTGCGTACTGGCTTATCCTTGCACAGTTTCGGGCCATCGAACGCACAAACAAGCGCCACGGGCTACGTAGGTGTGCGAATGAGGTCAAACCAGTTGCTATGGCAAGGTAATTGATTTAACTGCCTGAATGTGTGAAGAAACGTTGCTAAAAATAGCAACCAGACGATGAAACGACAACATGTTGCGTACTGGCCTATCCTTGCACGATTTCGGGCCATCAAACGCACAAACAAGCGTCGCGGGCTGCGTAGGTGTGCGAATGAGGTCAAACCAGTTCCTATGGCAAGGTAATTGATTGAAATGCCTGAATGTGTGAAGCAACGATGCTAAAAATATCAACTAGATGATGAAACGACAACATGTTGCGTACTGGCCTATCCTTGCACAATTTCGAGCCATCGAACGCACAAACAAGCGCCACAGGCTGCGTAGGTGTGCGAATGAGGTCAAACCAGTTCCTATGGCAAGGTAATTGATTGAACTGCCTGAATGTGTGAAGCAACGCTGCTAGAAATATCAACTAGACGATGAAACGACAACATGTTGCGTACTGGCTTATCCTTGCACAGTTTCGGGCCATCGAACGCACAAACAAGCGCCACGGGCTACGTAGGTGTGCGAATGAGGTCAAACCAGTTGCTATGGCAAGGTAATTGATTTAACTGCCTGAATGTGTGAAGAAACGTTGCTAAAAATAGCAACCAGACGATGAAACGACAACATGTTGCGTACTGGCCTATCCTTGCACGATTTCGGGCCATCAAACGCACAAACAAGCGTCGCGGGCTGCGTAGGTGTGCGAATGAGGTCAAACCAGTTCCTATGGCAAGGTAATTGATTGAAATGCCTGAATGTGTGAAGCAACGATGCTAAAAATATCAACTAGATGATGAAACGACAACATGTTGCGTACTGGCCTATCCTTGCACAATTTCGAGCCATCGAACGCACAAACAAGCGCCAAGGGCTGCTGAGGTCAAACCAGTTCCTATGGCAAGGTAATTGATTGAACTGCCTGAATGTGTGAAGCAACGCTGCTAAAAATATCAACTAGACGATGAAACGACAACATGTTGCGTACTAGCCTATCCTTGCACAGTTTCGGGCCATCGAACGCACAAACAAGCGCCACAGGCTGCGTAGGTGTGCGAATGAGGTCAAACCAGTTCCTATGGCAAGGTAATTGATTGAACTGCCTGAACGTGTGAAGCAACGGTGCTAAAAATATCAACCAGACGATGAAACGACAACATGTTGCGTACTGGCCTATCCTTGCACAGTTTCGGGCCATCGAACGCACAAACAATCGTCGCGGGCTGCGTAGGTGTGCGAATGAGGTCAAACTAGATGCTACGTCCTTGTTCACAGTGCTACGTGATACATTCGAACCTGTCCGTCATGGATCCCACCCTGAACCAGGGGAGGACGGTAGAAGCGCAAAAGGGGGTAGCAGCAGACCCGGACAAGGAATAGCGAAGCTTATTTGGGACACATAATATTCCTGTAATTGCAACAGCGACCCCTTTGCCTTTCTGTCCCGTCGCTTTTGGTGTTCAATATTCTGTTTTCATTCCTCAAGTGACCCACCCTTGTTCTGAGTGAGCCTGATTACAACGTTTCTACTGTTCGTTGCATTGTGTGCTGTGGAAGACTCATTGACTCTCGTGGATTTACCCCGTCTTTACACTTTGTGGTCGACCAGAGGCACCTGGTGGTGACCACACCATCAACCCTACAAAAGCACTTCGTTCGTGACTAACGATAATACTGTTAGAGTATCAGAACAATGGGTTGATTTTAGAACGCTAATACTGTTTTCGTATTAGACAAGGGTGTTGCATTAGCGGAATAGGAGTGCATTCGTGGCCAGATGATGGATTCTGTGTGTGGTGTTTGCCTGTTCGTGCACCACGCTAGTGTATTGCGAGGGATCTGGTCATATCGCAATCGTCGTGCAAGCATGTGGTTGGCTGAGGTGAATGTCTGGGAGCTTCCAGTCGTGATACTCTATGCCGACGTGGCATCTCATCCAACCCGTTTCGGCTTCTGTGTACAGGCCCATCACCAACACCCCACGCAGAGTGTGTCACCAGATAGCTCCTCCTAAAACGACATAAATTGTTTCTCGCTGTCCCGCTTTCTCAAGATTCCTGGAGCTATGGTGATGTTGCTCCAGCTCCTAAGATGAGCTCATCCTCTGTGAAACAGGGTTTTGCCTCCAAATTAGATCCGCCTCTACGTCTTGGTCGCGCCTATACATGCTGCATCATTGACTACGATTCTTACGATGTCAACAAACATCGCACGAAAGCTCAACAGGACTTGCTGCAGAGCTCGTGACGCTTGCCAACGACGGCCAGTAGTAACGTAGAATGATGCACGCTTTGGAGCGGGTTTCTGTCGGCGAGAAAAGGCGCGTATGGCTGTCTGTACGGGATGACGGAATAGGACGGCGCCATACGCGCCAATTCACTCCAACATATGCAGCACCCTGTGATGACGGAACTAGGACGCGCCACCTGCGAGCTCACTGAACAGCTTGACGCCGCGTGGTAGTGCATCTCACGTCACAATGGATGCTTGATAGAAGCATGGGTACTTTGGCGTGATTTCATTGTTGTCTATCATACCACGTGCCACACACCATAAAGTCAGAAAGCATACCTCTTTCCCTCTCCCTTTCCTTCTCCAAGAATATGAATCAATGGCAATCATGCTAGTTTCGTGACACATTGAGAAACGTCCAGCAAACAATACGGAACTCAGGTTTTAGATACAGTCAATAATCATACCTTTGTTTAACAGTCCTGATTTGTCCCTGTGATTCTGCAAACTGGATTTTGATAAGCCGTGTGCAAGAAAGATGCAATGATAATGACGCTAACTTCAGTGTACTGCCTGAATCTCGTATGTGTTTTTGAATATCGCCTGATTTTGAACGTCAGTCTATATGCAGAAAGGCACAGTCCAAGAGCGTCGAATATCAGATGAAAGTGCCGTCAGTGCAGCTCATAAGTTTGTTACGATTCCAGACTCTTACTGTACGAATTAATATTGGTCAGTGTACATGACATGTTGAACATATCGAATTACCTCAACCCCCGCGTGTTGTTTTAACAGGCGCGCTTCGATCTGCGATGCGCACTCGCAACCCATTTCGCATGTAATCCCTGCATGTTTCAAATTTTGAATGCTTATTCAACACTTCGGGCGCTTCGTACATTCTGAGCCGCAATCCTGTTCCCTCTCGTATCTCCTATTCCAGTGTTTGGTGTGTAAATCCTATCGCATACTTGCAACTAACTTGGACCCCACTCGCAGACTCCATACGTCAAATTATTCGTTTACTGTTGGAATGATTAGGCCATGAGCGATAAAACCAATGCGCGCTACGGGACGGAAGGGCAGGCTTTCTTCATTCTCATACTTGTATGTTTTCCATACGTCCGTGGCAGGCTTGGCTGTGGTGCCTTTGTTTTTGTTACCATGCGAAACTCATGCTAACCCCACCGCACTGGTCACCTCTCTGTATCAGATAATGGCCAGTCACTCATGCGTGTTATGCGGGGAGCCATTCGATGATGAGAAGTGCCAGACAAATCACGAGCGACTCGAAGGCGGATGCGGTAACAAACGTGCACGTCTCGACGCCCTGCCACGTGCCAGGCGTGAAACTCCGGTGCCACCTCAAACTGAACCCGTGTTTCCTGCGGAGTCGTTGCACCCTCTGCCGACGGATCCTCCACCTGACACCCGCCACAACCCTCGTGACCCCGGCTTGGTCGACGGAGAAACCTTCCACGAGGCAAATCCATACTTCGCTGAATATGACGAGCCCGAGGAACCCTTCGATACCTGCATGGAAGTATTCCGTTTTCTGTGTCTGTGCAACAGAGGGATGGGATTGAGTGGTACGGACATTGCCCTCTTCTTCAAACTGATAAAGCATCCGAAATTCAAGCTAAGCGATCTGGCAGACTGAAATGGGAAGCACGCGGTGGACAAGTACGCGTTTGAGAAACTGGGCGTCGAAAAGAAGAAGTACCTCACCAAGGAGGTGACCGTTGAAGGATGGCCGACGAAGTTGAAGGTCAAGTCCATCGACCCCGTCGTGGTGAGTGAACCATCGTGTTATGCACCTCTGCCTATCACTTTCCGCACCTAGCACTGGCCGCACCTATCACCGTTGGCACTTCACTCTGCCCGCTTCTCACTCTGTCCGCTTCTCACTCTGTCCGCTTCTCTCTCTGTCCGCTTCTCACTCTGTCCGCTTCTCACTCTGTCCGCTTCTCACTCTGTCCGCTTCTCACTCTGTCCGCTTCTCACTCTGTCCGCTTCTCTGTCCGCTTCTCACTCTGTCCGCTTCTCACTCTGTCCGCTTCTCTCTCTGTCCACTTCTCACTCTGTCCGCTTCTCACTCTGTCCGCTTCTCTCTCTGTCCGCTTCTCACTCTGTCCGCTTCTCTCTCTGTCCGCTTCTCACTCTGTCCGCTTCTCACTCTGTCCACTTCTCACTCTGTCCGCTTCTCACTCTGTCCGCTTCTCACTCTGTCCGCTTCTCACTCTGTCCGCTTCTCACTCTGTCCGCTTCTCACTCTGTCCGCTTCTCTCTCTGTCTGCTTCTCACTCTGTCCGCTTCTCACTCTGTCCGCTTCTCACTCTGTCCGCTTCTCTCTCTGTCCGCTTCTCTCTCTGTCCGCTTCTCACTCTGTCCGCATCTCACTCTGTCCGCTTCTCACTCTGTCCGCTTCTCACTCTGTCCGCTTCTCACTCTGTCCGCTTCTCACTCTGTCCGCTTCTCACTCTGTCCGCTTCTCACTCTGTCCGCTTCTCACTCTGTCCGCTTCTCACTCTGTCCGCTTCTCACTCTGTCCGCTTCTCACTCTGTCCGCTTCTCTCTCTGTCCGCTTCTCTCTTTGTCCGCTTCTCTCTCTGTCCGCTTCTCTCTCTGTCCGCTTCTCTCTCTGGCCGCTCCTCTCTCTGTCCGCTTCTCTCTCTGTCCGCTTCTCTCTCTGGCCGCTCCTCTCTCTGTCCGCTTCCCTCTCTGTCTGCTCCTCTCACGGTCTGTTCCTCTCACGGTCTGATCCTCTCACGGTCTGATCCTCTCACGGTCTGATCCTCTCACGGTCTGATCCTCTCACGGTCTGATCCTCTCACGGTCTGTTCCTCCCACGGTCTGCTAACTTGCTCGGTCTGCTCACTGCGTATATGTGTTTTCTGCACCGATCAGGCTCTGGCACGCCTATGGGCCGACCCAAAGAATGGTGATGGGTTTATACATCGTGCAAGACCCGAGTACGAGAACGAAGAGCGCGTCTACGGGGCAGCAGAGACTGGGACCCTTTGGGAAGAGGCGCAGGTATGCTAACTTTCTTCAGCATCGTCAGTTGCTGCGTTGTTCGTTGCTTTGCCCGAGGGCTGCTTGTGAACTGTTGTTCGACGTGCACCCACTACGTTAATGGTTTATGCTGACTTACTAAAGTTGCGTAAAATATTCATATGAAGGGCAGCGCACGTGCTTGCATTTTGTTTTCATGTCGGCCTGTCAGAAGACGAATTGGTGTGTCCATTTATAATCTCGAGTGACGAGACACTTTTGAGTGGGAACGAGCGCCTCAAGGCATGGCCTTTGTACTTCTCATGCACGAACATCCCTCTACGGCTCCGCTGGAAAGACCATGGACGTGTCCTTCTAGCTCTCTTACCAACACCACATCCGGATATGACACCAGCCCAAAAGGTGGAGCTGTTTCAGAAAAGCACGGACATTGTGCTTGAGAGGCTCATTGCTGCCGGCAAATGGTAAGCGATAGCCGTAGCTCTACATGTTCTTCGCTGCAGTGTGGCTCCTACCTGCTATAATAAAAACTGTAGCATCTGCAGCCCATCCTTTCCCACCAAGATACCCATCCCTTTCCACATGCTTTCACATCCCATCCCAACATGATGCACCTCTGTTCCCCCCATGCTGCCCATGCCCTTCCCACATGCTGCCCATGCCCTTCCCACATGCTGCCCATGCCCTTCCCACATGCTGCCCATGCCCTACCGACATGCTCCGGGCACACACTTCTTCCAAGAATGTTCACGGCCTCCGTATTCTCTCTGTCCGCTCCTCTGCTATACACCCCATCAGCTCTGTGCCTTTGATTGATCCACATGGGCGAGCATGGACCGTGTGGCCCAAGCTGTATTCATGGGTGACCGACTATCCAGAGGGGTGCCGGGTGTCTTGCACGATGCAACATCAGTCAAACCGTCCTTGTTCACAGTGCTACGTGACACAGCTGAACCTGGCCAACATGGATCCCACCCTGAACCACTGGAGGACGGTAGAGGCGCAAAAAGGGGTAGCTGCAGACCCAGACAAGGAATATCGAAAATCCTATGGGACACACAATATTCCTGTAATTGCAAAAGCCAACCTTCGCCTTTCTGTCCGGTCATTTTTGCTGCTCACTATTCTGTTCACATTCCTCCCGTGACTCCCACTGGTTTTAATGAGCCTGATTACAACGGTTCAACTGCTGGTTGCAGTGAATTATGTGGAAGTTCAATCGAAACGACGAGGAACGGAAGGGTTTTGGCAACCCATACTTGGCGGTCCTCCCGGATGTCCTACATGCGATTCTTATTGGAGTCTGGCTCTATATCCTAGAGTGCATCGTTCAGGGAGAAGATGTCCAAGAATTCAATAGGTATGTTTGTTGCATGGTTACTAATTGTTATTCAAATCTGGTTGTACCGTGCTTATATGATCTGTATGTTCCCACCCTGCTTTCCCCTCTTGCTCCACGTCTTTCTCCCCAACGGCTCCACCTCCCACCCATGCTGCTCATACCATATTTGAACCTCTTGCTGCATTCCCCTTCCCCACATGCCTACTCTGGTTTCCCCTCGAGCGGCACCTCCGTTACTCACATTCCTACTCTCCTTCTCCCCATGCTGCCAATCTCTTGCCCAAGTGTCAAACCTGTTTTCCCCCCATGCCCCGCCTCCTTTTCCCCCAAGCATACCCTGCTTTCCCCCCACGCATCACACCACTTCCCTACGTGATTACCTCGTTTCCCCCCCATGCTGCACCACACTGCCCCTAAAGTTTGTACACCCTAATGCTTTACTTGAATGCTGCACCTCCCCACCCCACAAGCCTACCCATGCGGCCCCTACCGTGATAGGACCGCCATCCTCGCTCTCACCCCCTCATCTCCCTCATATGTATATTTCGAAGGAGC
Source organism: Closterium sp. Naga37s-1 (assembly GCA_947471745.1). NCBI lineage: Eukaryota > Viridiplantae > Streptophyta > Zygnematophyceae > Desmidiales > Closteriaceae > Closterium > Closterium sp. Naga37s-1. Next base: position 1,605,265 of record CANJKZ010000010.1, on the reverse strand, counting down.
GTGTTTCTTATCCCTGCCCATTCAGGCGGCATGGCGTGATGAACACGGACGAGCGGTTCTCTGGTTTCAAACTTCCTCCTGACGGAAACTACTTCAACCTTGGTGCAAACTTCTCCGCTGCCGAACATGCGGGAATGATCAAAGTTCGTAACCGAATTAGCACATGATGTCTCGTCTTTTTTATCGTAACAGCTATGCCAATTGTGCATTTCGCCACCACACAGGGCGTGTCCCCTGAGCTTTGACCCGACCATGGCTCAATGACTCCCGTGGATTTACCCCGTCTTTACGTGTTTGCTCAGGTAATACTCTTGATTTTGGAAAACATGCGCATAGCTCCAGTGAAGATGGCCGTTTTGCGGACCTTTGTAAAGTGGTACGACCAATACTTCTGTGCTACCCGATACACTGAAGCCATGCTTCGGCAATACCTGGTCGACACAAAAGAGTAAGCCCACAACTCGTAAGCAGCACTCCCCACGCCCCCCCCTTCCACCTTTTACCCCCACATTTTGAAGACAGCACTACGCCTTGGATAGCAATTACACTGCGTTCGTTACACTAATATTGGGCTTTTCGTACCTGAACTTACCAGGCTCATCCGAGTTCTGAGGACGAATCTGCCACGTACGGGTCACGGCTGGTTACTGGTGAAAGTGCATCAATTGGTGCACTTTCCAGATGCAATACGCAGATCCGGCGCTCCCTCGGAGTACTCTACAGCCACCTGGGAGCATGCCCATGCTCCTACCTGCAAGCGACCTTTCCGTGCCTCTAATTATCGAAATTATGATGACGCCATCATGCGCACCACTGCGCTCCGCTCGGCGCTGATCCATCTCCCAAGCGCTTTCTCACAAACGCCAAAACGCCAAACTGCAATTGTGAAGGTGCGAAAGCCACTCCAACTGACATTTTCGCGCTCCATATTCTTTCCACCCTCCCCGTCTTGATATCGCATCCCTCCACCCTTGCCTATACCTCATGCTTGCCTTACATGCTTAGTCTCAAGTTCCTCCGAGCTTGTGCACCTCCACGATCCCTTAGAGACTGCTGCACAGACGCTGTGAACCTCATTTCCCCACATGCTGCACCCCACTTCCCCACATGCTCCTACCCCACTTCCCCACATGCAGCACCCCACTTCCCCCCATGCAGCACCCCACTTCCCCACATGCTCCTACCCCACTTCCCCACATGCCATCACTCCACTTCCCCACATGCAACACCCCACTTCCCCACATGCTCCTACCCCACTTCCCCACATGCTGCACCCCACTTCCCCACATGCTCCTACCCCACTTCCCCACATGCAGCACCCCACTTCCCCCCATGCAGCACCCCACTTCCCGACATGCTCCTACCCCACTACCCCACATGCCATCACCCCACTTCCCCCCATGCAGCACCCCACTTCCCGACATGCTCCTACCCCACTTCCCCACATGCCATCACCCCACTTCCCCACATGCAGCACCCCACTTCCCCCCATGCAGCACCCCACTTCCCGACATGCTCCTACCCCACTACCCCACATGCCATCACCCCACTTCCCCACATGCTCCTACCCCACTTCCCCACATGCTGCACCCCACTTCCCGACATGCTCCTACCCCACTTCCCCACATGCAGCACCCCACTTCCCCCCATGCAGCACCCCACTTCCCGACATGCTCCTACCCCACTACCCCACATGCCATCACCCCACTTCCCCCCATGCAGCACCCCACTTCCCGACATGCTCCTACCCCACTTCCCCACATGCCATCACCCCACTTCCCCACATGCAGCACCCCACTTCCCCCCATGCAGCACCCCACTTCCCCACATGCTCCTACCCCACTTCCCCACATGCCATCACCCCACTTCCCCCCATGCAGCACCCCACTTCCCGACATGCTCCTACCCCACTTCCCCACATGCCATCACCCCACTTCCCCACATGCAGCACCCCACTTCCCCCCATGCAGCACCCCACTTCCCGACATGCTCCTACCCCACTTCCCCACATGCAGCACCCCACTTCCCCCCATGCAGCACCCCACTTCCCAACATGCTCCTACCCCACTACCCCACATGCCATCACCCCACATCCCCACATGGCAATTGCATGGATTTTTTCGCAACTGCGCTCAACCGGGCTGGGTGGAATGTGGACGAAATACATGTATGTCTGGACCCTACGTGTTTCCGCACCCATCCACGCAGTAGATGCCCATATGGCCGTGTATTGGACTGTAATCCACCCTTTTCTTCCAACACCATGTACTTGCAGGTTCATACGGCAGTAGCCCTTCCTGGCCGAGAAGGGTGCGAGGACCACTATGCTAGGGCTACACCTCAATTCCACAGCACACCCTGGTTCTCGTATGTCTCTATGAAAAACCAGGGCTCACAAACGGGCAATGGTGCCACGGGTGGTGTATGCGCAGTTGATAATGCTATTTCACGTGAATGCGCCAACGGAAGGACGACGACAAGAGATGCACCCATTGGCGTAAGTCAGATTGCTTGAGGAGCGAGGAGTGGACGACGAAACATTCAGCCTTAAGCTCGGTACAGGTCGGCGCGATAGTACGTACAAGGTAGTTCACCTACAGAACCTTGTAAGGGCAGAGCATATCATAACGTCCTTCACACGACCTACATTGAAACTGCTTAATAGGTATGCCTGGTAGAGCATTTCTGCCCTTAAATGTGCGGCACGTGGTTGCTAATGAACTTTTATGCTTACCTATTGTACTGTCTCTCTAACCCCCCTCAAATCTAACGTGAATGAAATTCAATCAAAGAATTCAGCAACACCGCCTTGACTACAGAATCTGAGTTTCGAGCTCGCACTTGTTCTCTTACTTGCACTGAGCACAACATGTGTTGTTACCATCAGGGCAGTTGATTGGTTCCAGGCCAACACTTGAGAGTCTGAGGTCCCCGGATTTCAGCCATGAAATTTCCGGAAAGTGGCATTTTCCGACCCTTTAAGCGTCCGGGAAAGCCCTAAACTCAGAACTTGAATTCAGGGATACACTTCAACATCCAGGGTGTAAGGTATTCCCTTTATAACGTAAACTAATGCAGCCACAATCATTTTGAAACTACTATCTACCACAACAATAAGAGCGTGGTCGGGGGAGGCGGTGGGCAGCCAGTCGATAACATCTCAGACGAGTCACGCGAGTGCTCTCTCTGACTTGGCGGCAAAAGAATCTATGTTCCTGCACGACCCTGCTGGGATGGAATGGTAAGGGAGAAGAGGGAGGGGGGGAGGGGGTGGGGGTGGAAGGTGGCAGGAAAGGGGGGGCGGGGTGTAGGAAAAGCTGTGGGAGTTTCTCACTCCGCTTCTCACTCTGTCCGCTCTTACGCAGAGGCGATAGAGGGTCCCTACTCCTCTCAGTGGCAGTCAGCCATGGACGCAGAGATGGCATCCTGGAAGTCCACAGGCACCTACGTCGACGAGGTTCCCCCACCTGGGGCGAACATCGTCAGTGGCATGTGGATTTTCAGGGTGAAGCGGCCGCCGGGTTCTCCGCCTGTCTTCAAGGCGCGTTACGTGGCTCGAGGCTTCCGTCAGCGACAGGGAGTTGACTACTTCCAGACCTTCTCTCCCACCCCGAAGATGACCACTCTTCGGGTGCTGCTGCACATAGCCGCTCAGCGCGACTACGAGCTTCACTCTCTTGACTTCAGCACAGCCTTCCTACAGGGCAGCCTGCACGAGGAGATCTGGCTACGCCGCCCACCTGGCTTCACTGGGTTGTTTCCTCCTGGTACCCAGTGGAGCCTCCGGCGGCCAGTCTACGGTCTCCGCTAGGCGCCCCGTGAGTGGCACGACACACTGAGAACTACGCTTGCGCCTCTTGGGTTTACTCCTTCTACTGCTGACCCGTCGCTGTTTCTACGCACCGACACCTCTTTGCCGCCGTTCTACATCCTCGTGTGCGTCGACGACTTGGTCTTTGCTACTGCTGACACTGCTGGACTCGCCCACGTGAAGTCCGAGCTGCAGAAGAGACACACGTGCACAGACCTGGGTGAACTGCGCAGCTATCTTGGCTTGCAGATCACCCGGGACAGAGCACGCCGCACCATCACCCTGACTCAGTCACACATGGTGCAGCAGGTCCTTCAGCGCTTCGACTTCACGTACTCCTCGCCTCAGGCCACTCCTCTGTCTACTCGCCACTCACTCTCAGCTCTGCCTTTGGATGAGTCCGTAGAGCCGAGTGGCCCGTACCCAGAGCTTGTTGGCTGCCTCATGTACCTGATGACCTGCACTCGACCTGACCTGGCATACCCTCTTAGCATCTTGGCACGCTATGTTGCTCCTGGGAGACACCGACCAGAGCACATGGCTGCAGCGAAGAGGGTGTTGCGCTACTTGTGCAGTACGTCGGGCATGGGGCTCGTGCTTGGAGGGCGGAGTCCAGTGGTCCTCACTGGTCACGCAGACGCTTGTTGGGTTGACGACTTGGCTACGCAGCGGTCGTCACAGGGTTACACCTTCAGCCTTGGTTCCGGCTCTGTTTCGTGGCGGTCTACCCGCTCGTCCTCTGTTCTCAGCTCCAGCTGTGAGGCTGAGATCTACGCAGGGGCCATGGCTGCACAGGAGTTACGCTGGCTCACCTACCTGCTGACTGACCTGGGAGAGCCGCCTCGTTCTCCTCCAGTTCTGTACGTAGACAAAAAGGCCATGCTGGCCTTGTGTCGGGAGCACAGAACGAAGCACATTGCTCTTCGCTACTTCCTTGCTCGTGAGCTGCAGCAGCGTGGTTAGCTGCGCCTTGCTTACGTGGCCACTCGGGCCAACACTGCTGATATCTTTACCAAGGCACTTCAGCCTTGTGATCATCAGCGCTTTTGTACTATGCTAGGTCTTGTGCCTACTTGGCCTTACTTGCTCACTTCTTGACTTTGCTTGTACTGTGATCTATATATACCTGCACCTGCATGCTTACCCTTGCTAGGTTGAGATTACTGCCCTGCTTGTTCACCTTGTATATATAACTCTGCATGTGAACCGGCCTTGTGGCCTTGTGCTTGTGCTCAGAATGCATGGTGACGTTGTGATCCACCCTGAGCTTGTATTTCTTTGCTTGACTGGTCTTGTGACCTCTTGTTCTCCCCCACTTTGCCTATGGGGGTGTGTCAAACTTATATGCTATAGTCTAACTAGGCTATAGTGGGGTAGATACTATAGGGTACAACACTTCTAGGTTTCCTACTTGTACCCACATGATTCCTAGTCATTTCATTCCTCTTTCTTCACAGAGACCGCCCCTCGTCGATGAAGCGTCTGTTCACCTTGTTGATTTAGGACTACTGGTAGAGCCACAGCTTCTGTGCTGGTTGGTCGCGCTCTATCTCCAGGCCCACCGGGCTGATCTCGCACAGCACAACGATGCTCTGCAGCAGCTTGCACAACTCCTTTAGCATTACGGCTCTGATGTTAACGGCTTGAAGGTCGTAGACGTAGACGAGCACCCAACATGCGTCTTAGTCGTCACCGACCTTAAAGTAGAAGGCTTCGTCGATCGGGCTCTTGCTACAGTGGACGCCGGTCAACACGGCGTTCACCGACGAAGACCATGGCAACAAGCTCTGCAAGAGTCCGTATAAGCTTTTCAAAAGGTTGCGCGTACAATGGGTGTAGTAGAACAACTGGTCCGCACAGAGAATGCAGTCCAGCTTGCTCTGTGGGAAGGCGTTCTTCATGTCGAGCTGCATCATGTGCAATTCAAAGACAACGATGATAGAGAGGAAAATCTTGAGCATGGCATAGCTACTGACCGGTGCATACGTCACGTCGTGGATGCCACCGCAGAGCTAGGTAAACCCTTTCACCACCAGACGCGCCTTCCCGTGGTGACCGTGTCGTCGATATGGTACTTCGCCGTAAGCTCCCAGCGGTTATCCATGACGTTGACGCCGCGTGGTCGAGGCAATCGCTTTTGTGTGCCGTTGGCGAGGGGACTTTGTATCTCCTTGTCCATTGCCATTTTCAATGCCTTGCCCTTCCAGCTTGCCCGCGCCTCCTTGACGGTCATCGTTGAGATGTCCCAACGTCGTTCAGTATTGGCGTGTACGTTGGGATCCAGCTTATGCAATGCAACGTCTGCATGCACGCCTTCAAGAATCGTGTTGGCGAATGCCGGGCGGACGTTAGGGCGAGTGGAATGTCGCACCGCCGACTTGTCAACCGTGACTTCAACCTCGTCGCTCGATAAGCTGTCGCTCCACGGCTCCCGCGTCGACGGCTCCCCTTTTTTCGTCGCTAGCTTTGCGAACGACTTCGACAATGTCACTCGACGAGCCGTAGCCGAGCTCTTCCCTTGAAGTCGGCTCCCCTCCTGTCCGCTTCTCTGCCGACTATTCCCCTGTTGTCGCGTGCCCTTCGTCAGCGACTTGCTCGACGTAGACCATTTACGACGGCCTCCGATGATGCCGCTGCGCGGTCGACGACGCACCAATGCTCCATCCGGTGCCGGTGGCCAACGTAGATTCTGACAGGCAAGTTAACATTTATGTAAGGACTAGATGTAAGAACTCGATGTAAGATCGTAGATGTAAATGCAGAACCTCCAATAAGAATATGGAGCACGTCAATCTGAAATGCACGCAAAAACATCTCTAGACAATTGTTGAGATAAAAGTGGAAACACAACATTCTGAAAAATGACGCAAACTGTTGTTCTCAGCCCCCCAACACAGATTGATTATATTTTAACATATAAGATCACTACACATTCTCCTTGTGAAGCATAAATTTTCCTTTCTACCAGCATTCATAATTATGTATATAACAATGCAAATGACAGGTGGACATAAAGCACAAAAGTTTAAAATTATAAAAGCTCTGTTACAATGGTCCCTTTACAAATGTCGAATCTGAATTGAAAACATAAACGAACCATCTAGTCAAAGTGAGAGCTTGACAAATCTGATGCGAAATCTTACCCTTCCGTAACTATGAAACGACAGCCAATCACGAGCGCGAGCATTTGGCGCCCAAGCTGACAAGGTAACTTTGGGTAAGATTCCCGAAGCGCCTATTGCCAAATGAACTCTCTCGTAACTGAGCCGTAAGTATTACAGAGGTAACCTTTCGGAACCCTAAAAAAACCATGCCCACCCGACCACGCCTTTTTTGGGATGTCAAATCGACCGCCTGCTGCTATGCTCTGACTAGCAATCCCGTTGCTGAATCCGCCACTATAGGGCACATAAACGCATAGAGTCGATCGTAAGCAAGTGGAGTTTCAATGGTTGTGCGACATGTATTGGGACTCCTTCGACCTCTTCGCTCTTCTCGGCCTTCAGATCGTCTCACCACGTCGATCGCCTGCATCCCGATCTCGCACGGTGCACGGCAAATATATACTAAACGGCAGATTCTGGCAGCGCAATTCACAGCTAATGCGTGATGCGGGAGACAGCGAGAGGGGCCCTTGACAGGACTATTTCGAATTTGGTCGAACGCGCTCGATGAACTGACGATGCTTGTTATCCCACTACACGTGGCGACACTTATGGCTATCAAATATGGACGGCGATACTCCTGCTTGCTGGCGCACATCTAGCTGTGAACAGGACCTAGCGACTAAATGTTCAGCTTTAGTAACGACCTGAAAATCGGGTACAGGGTGGTGAAGTAAATGGGGGAGGGTGTGAATCGAGTGAGGGTGTTCCAATTTTCAACCCGTTCAGAGACTGCATTGCCTTTCACACCAGTCGCAGTTACCACTCCGCTTTTCGTCAAAGTTCGCGTTTCGGAAACATCAATTTTCGCTATTGTGACGGGATATGGAAAGTAGATGGTTACTGCCCCGGTTCACGCCCAGCATTTTCGTTCACTCGTTGAATGGCCCAAGTGGCAATATCGTGAATGGAGGCTGAACACACATCCCCACTCTCTCTTCACGGAAGCACCAAAGACACGAGTACCACTGATTAGGCTAGTATCTGTCCGCACTATCCTCATGATATCTTTCTCGTCTGGCCTCTGCTCTCGCTTCTAAGCTTCATAAGGCTCCGCGCCTCCATGCTCTTATTCGGGCAAAGAAACACCATTCGGGTATTCAATCAGCCTACATTGCCAAGAAAAAAATGAGTGTGCGTCCTCGCATTGCTGCAAGTCCCACCATCACACATCCTGCCTTTTTCATGTCCTCGTTTAGATTGCCGCTGTTATACGGATCGACACTGTAGCCCTCCGATTTCCGCCGATTGGCAATGTTGACCGTCGATCCGCGCAGATTGGCACATTCCGACCGTCGATCTGCGCGGATCGGCCACATTTTTATCCAAGGATTCGCGCGGATTGACGATTTCGACTGCCGATCCGCGCAGATTGGCGAATTTGGTGGCCTTTGTGGGAGTGGGACGTGCATATCATCATCCACCCCTCACCTCACTCAAGACGTATCTCCTTCGTCCTCTTCCAACACCCTGCTCTGCTCTCCCGCCCTCACAATACTTGCGTGTTCGATTCATGCCCGCTCCACCCGACGTCATTCCTTCCATATTTTCATTCCTTGTTTCATCACCTATCCTCATCGCCTCTTCTCCTTCTACCCAAGTTGCCCAGTGAATCTTCGCCGCACCTTCACTCAGATGCTCCTCCTCCGCCACCTCAGTGGCGTTTTGGTTTGCCATGTTCGACTACCAAGGTGGAGCGAGTGATACTAGTAATTGGTCACTGCCTCTTTCCTCAATCCCGTGTAATTGGTCTTGTTCGTGTGCTGACCACGCCCCCTCTCCCTCTATTCTTTTTACCTTTCTCCTTTTCCCTGCACCTCCCTCCCCCTCTCCTCCTCCCGTGCAAACTCCTCTGTCCCTTCTATAGATGGCGATCCATCGTCGTGCAATAGCCGTCGCTCGCAGCGGAAGACTCCGCCTCGCATCTCTTCGCGAACATCTCTCACTTTCGCCAGCTCCACCTCTCGCATCGTCGCACGCCACCGATTCATCGCGCGCTAACATTTTCGCAGATACGCCTTCACGCCGTCATTCCAGCGCGTCTCATCCTCCCCCACCTTCATCGTTCCTCAGCGCGTCTCACCGTAACCATCCCTGCGATTTATGTAGTCACCGTAACCCCGTGCTGATCCGATTAGTCGCCACTCGCTCTTCACCGCAGCGTGCGTCTCCTAGCACCTGTCATCATCATTACCACAACAGCCGCACGCCGCTTGTTCATGGACCCGGGCTCTCCGCTTCGTCCGCTCTGCTTTCCCGGCTTCTTCACTCTTCTCGAGCCGTCGCGGCCGCTGGATCGGAGCCGCCGGTTGCCGGCGAGAGATCTGGACCGTCGGGCGAGAGAGCGGCTGGCGGAGAGGAGAGTGTGGGGGATTTGCGTGTGAGTTATGGCGCGACGGAAGTAGAGGAGGAGGAGGCGGAAAGAAGAGGGAATTCTAATGACGGAAGGGAGGAGGGACGGGGAAGCGTTTGGGATGAGGTTCGGGAAGAGGATCGGAATGTTGAGGCGCGGGGAGGGTTGGATTTAGCGGACGGGGAGAAGCAGGAAATGCGGACGAGACAGCGACGGGTTCGGGTGCGGAAGGAGGCAGGCGGCGAGGGGGCGGCAGGGGGAGGGACGGCGGAAGAAGGACGATCAAGAGAGGGAAGCCTTGGCAACATCGAGCAGGGTAGTCGTACCAATGAGGCTGTAATTACCGCGGAGGGTGTTAGTAACGCGGAGGCCAATAACGATGACGATGACGACGACATGAGCAGGTACAGTGTGGCGTCAAAGGAGGATCTGCGCAACGCGAAGCAGATCGCGGACGCGATTCTCAGCGGGCGGTTCTTCGCGGGGATGAGCCGCGGGAAACGGCACTGGGCGGGGGACGATGTGGGGGAGAGCGGGAACGCGGGAGGAGAGGATGGGGGAGTGAGGGAACGCGGGAGGAGAGGGAAGGAGATGCGCGGGGAAGGGCGCGGGGAGGTGGGGGGAGACGACGAGGAGGAAGAGGAGTGGCGGAGGAGTTTCCGCAAGAGGGGGTGGCGGCCGGGGTTCAGGGGTTTGGGGGACTGGTTGGGGGAGGCGGGCGGGGGACAGGCGGAGGCGGAGGGGCAGGTGGCGGTGGAGAAGCAGCGGTTTGCGCGCGTGGCGCTGGTGGGCGCGCCCAACGCGGGGAAGTCCGCCCTGATGAACAGACTGGTGGGGGGAAATGAGAGAGAGAGAGGGGTAAGGGTGGGAGGGAAGGGGTGAGGAGGGAGGGTGGGCAAGAGGAAAGAGTGAGAGAGGGTGGGAGTGGGGGGAATGGGTAAGGAGGGACTTTGATCGGAAGGCCGGAAGAGCGGAAGCGGTAGGGGAAGCGTTTAAGCGTAGTAAGGTGGGGGAGGGGGGTAAGAAAGAGCAGATGCGGGTTTAGTTAGTTGCGAGTTTTGGTACGCTACATTGCACTCCTTCTTTGCTGTCTCAACCCCTCACCGCTTCCTTCCTTCACATTTGGGATCTCCCTCTCATCCACTTGTCCCCCTCTTCCCACTCCCTCTTCTGTCACATCTGCCTCCCTCCTATCTCCTCCTTTCACTCACCTCCTTTCCCCTCCCCGCCCTGCCTTCTCCTCACGTGTTTGCCGTGCGTGCAGGTGGGCGTGAAGGTATCAGCGGTATCGCGCAAGGCCAACACGACACAGAGGGAGGAGGTGGGCATCCGCACCACCGGGCCCACGCAGCTGGTGAGCTTCGAGTTTTCACACGCCTTAACACTGCTGGTGAGCTTCGAGTTTTCACACGCCTTAACACTGCTGGTGAGCAGAGCGCACGCCCCACACAACTAGTGAGCTTTGACGGTTGATGCGCCTGAGGCCTGAAAAACTGGTGAGCGCAACCCACGCAGGGGTCCCTCCTCTTCAGCCTCCTCCCTTCCTTCCCCCGCTAACCCCCTCCCTCTCCCCTTCTTCCCGACCCCCAGGTGTTTCACGATACGCCAGGGCTGACGGTGGCGCTACCATCGCAGCCCCTGTCAGCATCGCAGCGCCAGGGGTCGCTGCTTGCCTTGTCTGCTGCCCTGCATTGCCATGTGGTGGCGCTGGTCATTGATGCCGACTGGCGCATCAGGAGGTACGAGGTGCTTGTGGTGGTAGGGTGTGGTGAGAAGGGCTGTACCTGAAGCATTGGCCATGGGGCTTTGTTTGTCTGTCATCCCCCAGTCTTCGTTGCTCTTGTTCTCCCCTGCTTCCTCGCTCACGGTCCTTCCCTCTTGTCCAGGACCAAGACTTCCCCCACTTGCTCCTGGAAAAGAGAGGGTACCACCTTATCCCATAATGTTTCTTTTGTTTCCACCCCATCTCAATCCAAACCAATCATCTCACTAATTCACTCCATCCCACAAACCCATCCCATACAACCCCATCCCTTCCCACCATACTCCGCCCCTGCAGGCCGGACCCGCGGGTGCGGAGGATGGTGGGGGTGGTGGGGGCGGAGCGGAGGGAGGGGCAGCAGCGCGTAGCGGTGCTAAACAAGGTGGACCTGGTGAAGGACAAGCGTCTACTGCTGCCGCTCGCACAGGAGCTCAGCTCAATCCACTCCATTAAGAGGTGGGGGGAGTTGGGGGGAGAGGTGGGAGGGGATTGGGTGGGGTGGGGGAGCTGGGTGCATGGGGGGAGGTGGTGGAGTGGGGGAATGGTGGGTTGAGGGTGGTGTAAGAGTGGCCGTTTGAGACGTATGAGGGTCGAAGGTTGACGGTCCAGGCTGAGTGCATAGCAGTGCTGAACCACCCTGTATTCGATTCTGGTAGATTTTAGCAGTGCCTTCACCATGTTTATGCCCTGTATATTTACAGCCCCATACTGCCGTCCATGCCCTCACCCATCGTCACCCCACCCCACCCCACCCCTCCCCTACTTGCAGGGTGTTCATGGTATCAGCGCTGCAAGACAAGGGCGTGAACTTGCTGGAGGAGTATCTCTTTGACCATGTGCGTGCTTCTCCTGCCCTGCCCTCACCTCTCACATGCCATGCTACTATGCCATGGAGTCGGGCCATGCCTTTGGGTGTTGCTTATGCCATGAGGCTAATTGTCCACTCTCCCTTCCACCTCTCGTTGTTAATTTCTCGTTTGCACCCGATGTCTACTCGTGTTACGTGCACAAGCATCCCCTCCTACTTTTGAGATTTCTCAATGACCACTGCTAGACGGCGCAGGCTGCGGTGATGGGCGGTTGACAACTAATCGGATCGACGCGGGGCTACCAGGGGCGCGGCAGCCGCCCGCCCGCGGCGGCCAGGGGTCGCGTCAGGAAGGGCCGGCGGGCGCGGCGCGGGCGGGGCGCGGGCGCGGCGCGGTGGTCGCCCGCCCGCGGAGGTCAGGGGGCGCGCCGGGAAGGGCCGATGGGCGTGGGGGGTGGGGGCGGGGGTGCGGCGGGCGGGCGGCCGAGGGCTGCGCTGGGGAGGGCCCGTGGGCTCAGCGCGAGGTGGGCGCGGCCACCCGCCGACGGAGGCCGGGGGCCGCGCTGGGGAGGGCTGGTGGGCGCGGGGCGGGGGCGCGGCGGCTGCCCGCCCGCGGAGGCTGGGGCTGCGCCAGAGAGGGCCCGCGGGCGCGGCGCGGAGGCACGGCGGCCGCCCGCCCACGGAGGCCGAGGGCCGCGCCGGGGAGGGCCCTTGGGCTAAGCGCGGGGCCAGAAGCAGTGGCCGCCCACCCGCACAGGCCATGGGCCGCGCCGGGGAGGGCCAGCGGGTGTGGCGTGGCGCGGCGAGGCAGCGGCGCGGGGCTGGGACGCGGCGGCCGCCCGCTCGCGGAGGCCGGGGGTAGCGCCCGGGAAGGCCGTCGGGTGCAATGCAGCGCGGGGCGGTGGTGCGGCGGCCGCCCGCCCACGGAGGCCACGGGCCGCGCCGTGGAAGGCTGGCGGTCGTCGGTAGTAAGCTGGATACAACACCCTCAACATTTGTTATTATTTGGCTGTACACAATCCACAACAAGGCTATTGTGTTTGGTAAAAAATCATGAACATGTTCAAGAGGGGCTTCACCAGTAGGAAACGCGTCGTTATCTCGTGTGTCAATGCCCAGTTCAAAGGGCTCCCTGGACGAGCTTGTGCGTTCCGCCCGGCAGCACTGTATTTGTCACATGGTGCGCAATCCAAGCAGCCGAACGCTTGGGCGAGATGCCCACCCATGAAGCAAGGTCTCGCAGTTTCATCTTCAAGAGCTTCAACGACACAACACCTACTGCAGACTGCAGCGCCAGGTTGACGATGTGAGCCAGACATTTGGTAGATGACATTATCGAATCGTTTTCGCCGGTCATCGGTGGATTGGCAAGAATATGTTGTACATGATTGCAATAGATCGTCGACGTCTTATGCTCTGCCACCTCCAGCGTCGTCTCCTCCAGCTGGGCGATGTAAAGGTCATTTGTCGCTTTGTTTGTCTCCATGATGAATCGCCACGTTTGGTAGCCTGCGTCCATTCAAAATCGACATGCCTTCAACGAGATCTTTACAATTGGAGAGCAGCATCGTGTTATCACCATGAAAATCAGCAGCTGCGCTGATAAAAAATGCGCATATCGTGAGCCGTCACTTCACTCAAAATGCTTGCATATGCCTACTGCTCTCACCACACTAAAAATGCATCTTCTTCACCCTCTCCAGTCACCCTGCTCTGCTCGCTCGCCCTCACAATGCTTGCATATGCCTATTGTTCAATGCGTGCCTCACCAATTCATGCCCGTTTCACCCATTGTCATCCATTCCTATCTTTTCTCTCCACCCCAGGTTTCATCACCTATGCTCGTCGCCTCTTCTCCTCTACCCAAGTTGCCGACTGAATCTGTGCCTCGCCTTCACTTAGATGCTCCACCTCCCACCGCAGCCTGGGTGGCGTTATGGTATGTGTTGTTTGCCGAACAAGCTGTAGCAAGTAGAATAACTCTTGCCCAGTCCCACTCATCTCCCTGTCTCTCTTCCCTTGCACCGCTTTCAGAATCGCCAATCGTCGGCCATCACGCACCACGCCATTCCCCGTGAGTACAAATTCTAGGCGGACTCTACTTTCTCGCGCATTCACTTGTTACGCACTCGAGGTGTTCGTGTTTCTGAACCTCACTATTTCGCTCACGTGACGAGAGCTATTGGGTATTGGTACAAGCTTCGTTGATTTAGGTCTGGTAACGACCTAATGAAATTCCTCAGGAGAAAGGCAGTCTCGAGCAAGTTCAATCTACTCGGCTTGGAAGATCCTTGAGAAATTCCTGATCCCAAAAGTTCAAAAGGAGAAAGGCAGCCTCAAGCAAGTTCCATCTACTCTGCTCAGAAGCTATCAGATTGATCAGCTAGACTGTCATCAGCACGTCGGCTTGTCGTCACGGCGCAAGGCGATGATACGACTGACGACTTGCCTCGTCGTTGTATAGATGGCGATCCATGCCTTTCGATCACCTTACATCCGTCGTCGCGCAATAGCCGTCGCTCGCAGCGGAAGACCCCGCCTCGCGTCTCTTCGCGAACACCTCTCACCTTCGCCACCGATTCATTGCGCGCTAACATTTTCGCAGATACGCCTTCGCGCCGTCATTCCAGCGCGTCTCATCCTCCCCCACCTTCATCGTTCTCACCGTATCCATCCCTGCGATTTAGGTAGTCACCGTAACCCCGCGCTGATCCGATTAGTCGCCACTCGCTCGTCACCACAGCCTGTGTCTCCTAGCATCTGTCATCATCATTACCACAACAGCCGCACGCCGCTTGTTCATGGATACGGGCTCTCCGCTTCGTCTGCTGTGCTTTCCTGAATTCTTCACTCTTCTCGAGCCGTCGCGGCCGTTGGATCGGAACCGCCGGTTGCCGGGGAGAGATCTGGACCGTCGGGCGAGAGAGCGGCTGGCGGGGAGGAAAGTGTGGGGGGTTTCCTGTGAGCTATGACGCGACGGAAGCAGAGAGGGAGGAGGCAAAAATAAGAGGGAATTTCAATGACAGAAGGGAGGAGGGACGGGGAAGGGTTTGGGATAAGGTTCGGGAAGAGGATCGGAATGTTGAGGCGTGGGGAGGGGTGGATTTAGCGGACGGGGAGAAGCAGGAAATGCGGACGAGACAGCGACGTGTTCGGGTGCGGGAAGAGGCAGGCGGCGAGGGGGCGGCAGGGGGAGGGACGGCGGAAGACGGATGATCAAGAGAAAGAATCCTTGGCAACACCGAGCAGGGTAGTCGTACCAATGAGGCTGTAATTACCGCGGAGTGTGTTAGTAACGCGGAGGCCAATAACGAGGACGACGATGACGACATGAGCGGGTACGGCGTGGCGTCGGAGGAGGATCTGCGCAACGCGAAGTAGATCGCGGACGTGATTCTCAGCGGGCAGTTCTTCGTGGGGATGAGCCGCGGGAAACGACACTGGGCGAGGGACGACGCGTGGGAAGGCGGAAGGAGAGGATGGGGGAGTGAGGGAACGCGGGAGGAGAGGGAAGGAGAGGCGCGGGGAAGGGCGCGGGGAGGTGGGGGGAGACCACGAGGAGGAAGAGTAGCGAGAGAGAAAGAGAGAGAGAGAGAGAGAGAGAGAGAGAGAGAGAGAGAGAGAGAGAGAGAGAGAGAGAGAGAGAGAGAGAGAGAGAGAGAGAGAGAGAGAGAGAGAGAGAGAGAGAGTCAACCTCCAGCAGTAGAGTCCTCTACAGATGAATCGGCTGAGGAAGGGAGAGAGACTCCAGGGGTGTCGAGGCAGGGAAACGCAACACACCGCCGGACCGTGTCCGGCAACAATCAGGGGGGGAGAAATTTGTCAGGACCAATATTGACCGCAGCAGAACTCCAATCCCGCCAATTCTCACCAGAACAGCTGGCGAGAGACCTCGACCGCTTTGTAGAGGTGGGAAATTGGGACCTGACCCACCTCCGTGACAGTCGTCAGCCTCCGCTGGCAAGAAAATTACCAGCTGACATTCGCACACTGTTCGCCATGGCACTGCTGACACCCCTACTACACCTTGCGCGAAACCCAAACTCCGTAGTGGGTTGGCGCCTGTTACTCTTTGTCCCGCGCAACTCTTCGCCAGCAGACTCCGAAGAAACCTGATTGGCCAGCGGTGAAGCTGCGGCTTCGCCAATTTCTCAGAGGAGAATGGGGGCCGCTCTACGAGGCCAGCGTAGCTGCCATATCCAACCAGCCACCACCACGTCACGAAGCAGACAACACGGGCACGAGAGCCAGAGCAGAGGGTCTGGCACGCAAAGGAAGTCTGCGGCGCGCAATCCTGGCCCTCGAGTCAACTCCAGTCGCCACACCATCGCCTGAAGTGCTCGAGGCACTAAAATCAAAACACCCACCAGCACCACCGACTCCCACCGACTGGAACCTCCCCGATACCACACCTTTCCCTGAAATCACAAAACCCGCCTTCACCAAGATACTCAACCGCTGTGAAAATGGAGTAGGAGGTGGGCCATCTGGGATGACCTTCGAACACCTTCGCGATGCTGCAATCACAAACGGCTCAGTCAACACCCACATCCACGCCTTAGCGAATACCATCATGCGTGGCTCCCTCCCACCAGAGGTGTGCTCACTCCTCACATCGTCCCGCCTGATAGCGCTCACCAAGCCCGAGGGAGGCACAAGGCCCATAGCAGTAGGGGAATGCCTCCACCGCCTAGCCGCCAAATCCGCCTTAGCGACACTCTCAGAAGCAGCGCAGACTTTCTTCCTCCCGCTCCAGTTCTGCGTCGCGGTACAAGGAGGCAGCGAGGCCATAATACACACGGCACGGGCGTATATGAACTCGCACCAGGACCCCGTAATTCTCCAAGCGGACCTATCAAACGCATTCAATAGCATTAGCAGGAACGCCATAGTCGAGGCCCTCAAGGGATCAGCCCTTGAGAGCTTCCATGTACTTTATAGGTTCTTTATTCCAGAGTTCATCGTGATCCCGCACAGGTAACTTTCACCTCCGTACCATCAACATCAATTATTAGACAGGCTCTGTGAACTCATCCCTTCCCTCATGCACCTGATCTCTATGCAGCATGCAAATTCAGCCTTGCACAAGCACCATTAAGAACCTCATTAAGCGACCAGACTGGATCTCTTGAATTTCAGCAAAGTATCAGGGTGGGGAAAAGTGTGGATGGGTAGTAACTAATCGCATGCATGCCTCCACGCCTCTCCTATGTTTTCCGTACAGCCAGAGTCTAACTCTTCAACGAGCTCAGTTCCCTTCCAGCATCATGTTAAAACAGCTAGCATACGCTCAGAACTTAGGAGCCATAGCTAAGGTAGGAGACGAGAGTAACGAGGGTAGGATCGAAGGAAGTTTGGCCAAAGAGGATGATTCAATATTGAGCAAGGGTACAAATAGGAAAGAACATGCAAGGAAAGAAGGTGCACGACCTACAAAACATAATACCTACACTACAACTACAAGCAGTTATAAAAGATATAAAATATATTTCGACACGCCCCCATAATTGCTTGTAGGAAGAAGTGTAGTTACGCCCCCTGAAGGGGTACACCATGCAGAGTGCGCAGCGGAAGAAGGGGAGAAGTACCAAGGAGGAGGTGAATGAGGGATGAGGAGAGGAGGTGGGGGGGGGAGCCACGCGGCGAACCCCTCTTATGAACCCCCGTTTTACCAAGGGGGGGGGGGGGGGAGAGGGGGATGAGGAGAGGAGGTGGGGGGAGCCACGCGGCGAACCCCTCTTACGAACCCCCGTTTTACAAAGGGGCGGTGAGAGGGGGATGAGGAGAGGAGGTGGGGGGAGCCACGCGGCGAACCCCTCTTACGAACCCCCAAGTCCACACCCCCTTTCAGCCACACCCCTAAACCACACCCCCTTTCAGCCACCCCCTTAAACCTCACCCCTTTGTTCAGCCGCCACCCGGAACCGCACCCTTCCGCCACCCCCTCACCCTCCCCCCACAGCGGCACGTGCGGCAGTGAGAGAGAGAGGAGGAGGGGCGGCAGCAGGTTGCTCACACCCGCCACCCCCACCCCCTCCACTGCTGCACGCGCAACAGGGAGAGGGAGGGGAAGGCGAGCGGCGGAATAGCGGTGTGACGCAGCAGCGCGCGGACCTGCGTCAACCACCCACGCCCCCCCCTTCCCTTTTCCCCTCGCCACCTCCTCCCACAGCAGACGCTGCGGCGACGGGAACCAGGGAACCGAGCGCGACGGGACGTGGGGCGCCGCGGCGACGGAAAGCAGGGCACCGCGGCGACGGGAAGCAGGGCGCCCGCGAAGACGGGATGCAGGGCGCCCGCGGCGACGAGAAGCAGGGCGCCCGCGGCTGTGGGAAGCGCGGCGGGGAGCAGGGCAGCAGCACGACGGGAAGCGGGGCGCCGTACGGGGCTCGCCTTCGCGGTCGTCGCGGCCGTCAGGCTGAGCGCTTTGACGAGCGCCTCAACGGGCGCGACGGGTGCGGCGACGTGAAACGCGACGGGGAGCGCCATGGCTAGTGGTGGGCCCATGAAAAAGTAGGTCAATGAGCTTACCGTAATCACCCGGACATAACACCCGGGGGTATTATGATAACCACAGGGAAAAAAAGGGGGGGGGGGTCCTCTCAACGGAAAATCCTATATAATACCCGGGTGGTTATATATGGCAATTTTTTGTGTAAGAAAAAAAAAATTTAGACAATTTGGGTGTTTCAATAGTCGTTTTAACATCACAGGTTGAGGCGAGAATTCGAGTTTTGGCAAGAATATGAGTTTCACCTCTCGGGCCACGTGCAGCGGAAGATTCGCCAGCATGGCGACAGCGAGATTGTGGAAGGGAGGGAATCTCGGTAGATTCGAAGTGAAAGTGCACTCGAAATTTCATTCAGGAAGCGATTTTCGTCATATCCTCCCGAAAAAAATCTGACTCGATAACAGCTATAATAGGGTTTCGTAAGAAAAGGGGGGTGTTATAGAGAATCACCCCAAAATGGGGGGGTATAGTACAAACGAGGTCGGCTATAGCACCCCCCCCGCACAAGCTACCCGGGGGTGTACTATTACGGGGGGGTGTTTTGTCCGGGTGATTACGGTAGTTGCTCTGAAACCATGTTAAAACAGCTAGCATACGCTCAGAACTTAGGAGCCATAGCTAAGGTAGGAGACGAGAGTAACGAGGGTAGGATCGAAGGAAGTTTGGCCAAAGAGGATGATTCGATATTGAGCAAGGGTACAAATAGGAAAGAACATGCAAGGAAAGAAGGTGCACGACCTACAAAACATAATACCTACACTACAACTACAAGCAGTTATAAAAGATATAAAATATATTTCGACACATCACACCCTGCCAAACTACCCAGCTAACTGCCTCCAATTTCCACCTGGATGAAAGAGTTGTCTCAGGTTGGTGAGGCCAGCCAGTTGCTTTAGCCCATCATCCGTGACTCCCGTGCCATCCAGCCAAAGACCCAGAAGCCCTGTCAGCCTTTCCAGATACACCATGCCAGCAGTCGTCACATCTTTGCATCCCGTAAGGCTCAAGATTCTGAGCGAAGGAAGGCGTGTCAAGAATGTCAGACCAGCATCGGTCACCTTGGTTCGATCAAGAAAGAGGCTTCTCAGATTGGTCAAGGACCCAATACCTTCTAAGGCACTGTCTGTCTAGCTTCTCAAGCTGTGTCAGCCTGAAGAGGTGCGTGATGCCCTCTGCACTGAAGCCTGAGGACGACATCCACCAAAAGAAGCCTGGTTCGTAATGCAAGTCGATGCTCTTCAGATGCGTCATTTCAGCCACATGGTGAAGGATGCCGTCTGAGAGGCCGTTGAGATTTCCAAGGCTCAGATCGGTCGCGTGTGATGCTGCCTTGATTCGCTGGCGGGAGTGGATAGGGGAGGAATAGATTAAGGAGGGACGATAAAGAATAATTGAATAGTGCACGCCTTGTGAGACAATGGATGCCTTTTAGAACATATGCTTACCTCCCATGCAATCTTATGACTGCCACTACTCTGGCGATTTGCAGTTCAACATGCATCTTCTTCATCGCATCCTTCAGCCCCTTGATTGCACCCTTATGTTGAGCCAGCTCCCACTTCACTGCTCCCACTTCCCTCTCCATCTGTGACCCGGGATTCTTTCTGCACATGCCAGTACGTGGGAACACACACATGACAGCACACATGGAATGGGCAGACAGAAGGTTAGGGGGAGAAGATGAGAATGGGGCAATAGGAGGATGGGTAAGTTGAGAGGGGGGGCGTAGGTGGAAATAAGTTGAACGCCCTCACGATTGAGACATGCTGATGATAGTGTCAACCGTGTGGGAGAACGTGCAGATGTGAAGGCATACCTATGTTGGACATGTCGCTCTGAGGCTCTGACATCAAGCGTCAAGCGTCAAAACTCCAGTTGCTTGCCCCAACACTCTAGACGCACGTTCTGACGCTGGACGCTTGGAGAAAAACTTTTGGGCTGACCCAAATAAATCTGTTATAAGTTTGCAGGTCATAATCTCGGCCCCATATCTTAATCACAAAGGCAAATGTATAAGGCAGCCCCACCCAACCCATACCGACAACTCCCCAACCCACAACTGCAAACCAAACCAAAACCCAACCCAATCGCCGCCACGTTTAGCTCTAGCGCTCACCATTTAGGGTTTACAGTTTCTAAGCAAATAAATCTGATAGGTAGTTCCTAGACATACCTTACCAACACGTCCCCTCACCCAAAATACACGATGGCAGCGCCAAGGAGGAAAGCCAGCAGCAGCATGGCCACTGCAGTCCTCCGAGGCATGACTATGCAAGGCGTGCGGCTGCACATTGAGGTGCGGCAGGGCAAGTGCGAGGGAAGGGGGCAGCAGGACCAGGGGAAGGAGGGGGGAGGTGGCAGGAAATGTGAGACAGGTGCTGTACTGAGTGCACATGAGGAGACAGATGGAGCACATAGTCATGAAATTTGATTTGCAAGAACGACAATTGAAACAACAAGATGGTAGAAAGAATGTAAGGCAGCATGCAGGCGGGGGGAGGGGGGGGACAAGCAGCAACATCAGGGACGGGTGGAACAAGCGGCAGCAAGGGGGGAAGGAAGGGGGAAGCGGCAGCTGCAGAGGCAGGTAGACATTTGCACACTGAGTGCACAGGAGGAGAAGAAGCGATGAAGAAAAATGGTGCATTCGGGCATGGGGGTCACGAGAATGCCGACAGGTAGTGAGAGAAGTAGGATCACATGAATGTCAGCGTCCATTGCCTCACCCCATTCACCTCATTCTGCACAACCCACCTCTTCTCCATCACTGCTGCTGCCAGCTCCCCCTTTACTTCTGCCATCTTTTCCTTCACCTCTGCCACTTCCTCCTTCACCTCTTCCACCTCCCCCTTCACCTCTGCAACATCCCCCTCGATTTCTGCAACATCCCCCTTAACCTCTGCCACCTCCCCCTCAATTTCTGCAACCTTCCCCTTCACTGAGGCTAGTTCCCATCTCACTGCTGCAAACACCCCACTAACTGCCGTGCTATGCTCATTTGCCTCCCTTTTCACAGCCAGCCATCGTCTCGATGCACACTCAACCCACGAAACGTTCAGGCAAAGTAAGCTTTTATCCTGAAAAGTGGACATGAGTAAGGAAACAGTAGACTGGATGAAAGTGGAGGGAAGAAAGACCCTAAGAAGCGGATGCATTTGAAAGCAAGATGCAGAAAGAAGGAGCAAATCGATAGGAGAGACAATATATGGTTATGCAAGAATGGCTATGTTATTCACATGATCGGTTAACCACGTAATAAGTTCACCACAGAATAGGTTAACTACAGAATAGATAGGTGAACTAAACAATAGGTTACCCACGTGATAGGTTAACCACGTAAAAGGTTAACCATGTGATAGGTTAACCGCGGGTGGGTTAACCACATGGTAGGTTAACCACATGGTAGGTTAACCACATGGTAGGTTAACCACATGGTAGGTTAACCACATGGTAGGTTAACCACATGGTAGGTTAACCACATGGTAGGTTAACCACATGGTAGGTTAACCACATGGTAGGTTAACCACATGGTAGGTTAACCACATGGTAGGTTAACCACATGGTAGGTTAACCACATGGTAGGTTAACCACATGGTAGGTTAACCACATGGTAGGTTAACCACATGGTAGGTTAACCACATGGTAGGTTAACCACATGGTAGGTTAGCCACATGGTAGGTTAACCGCATGGTAGGTTAACCACATGGTAGGCTGACCACATGGTAGGTTAACCACATGGTAGGTTAACCACATGGTAGGTTAACCACAGTATAGGTCTACCAGGGGGGAGGTTCAACCCAGGACGTCAGGGGAAGGAGGAACATTGCTTGGTTGGTGGGTCAAAGGGACACTTCCTGTCCAAAAGGGCACAGCTTTACTAACACGGCACAGCCCCAAGCACATTCGTCGTACTGTCCGCTCTAGTCGTAGAGAGACCAAGAAGGCACACGGAGCACGGAAGGACGACCGTCAAAGAGAAGATATAGAACAGGCGAAGTAGGTGGTCAAGGAATCTCGTGGTCATGGATGGTCATGGAAGATTCGAAGGCCCTGGTTGGACCCAAGGGAGAATAACCCGCATCTCATATTACATTTATCTCAGTCAAGCATAATAGCTGTGAAAGAGGATAACCAGGAAACTATCGCCAAGAAGCTAGGGGACATATAGTTGCCCATTGATAAGCTGCAAAGCCACACAGGCTATTACATACAGTTGCTGGGGCGACAGAGAGATCAAACGCCTGAGATGCCCAGGCCACGTGCAACACCTCCGGGCTGCTTAGTGTCTAGGAAGGGCCCAAAGAGTGCAAAGGAATACTTGGAAAAAAAAAAAAAAAAATGACACCACAAACAGAAACCAAACTTGTTCATATCCAAGCTTAGGAACCGCTAACACAAGGTCCAAGCTTCCTCATTGCTCGCACGCCAACACGCCACCTGCTTCTATTCTCTACTTTTAACTAGCCGGCCTCATTCATCGCCCGTCTACATCCAGAGTGACTAAACTCCAAAGCCCTTTTCTTCGGTCGTCATTCTCCATCCGCCTCTCTCCTAAACCTCGGCATCTCACTATCCCTTAGTCTCCTCCCTTTCCTTCCCATTTTCTTACATCTCTAATGCACCGCCCTTTCCTATTCCCTCGTTCCTCGGCGCCCTTCTCCCTCTCACGTTCTCCAACCTTCTACCACCTTCGCCCTACCGCCGGTTCTCTCCCTCGAGCTCCGCCACTCTACCAGGACCTCCCCTTTTCCATGCACCAACGAAGGAGAGTGCTCACGAGGGAGCTAAGGGTGGGGTGCATCCTATAACCCAAGACAGTGCTATTAGGATGGCGCTGTCTCGTGTACTAGGAACGAGGAAAGGAAAACAGCGAAGACGGTTGTGCTTACAGTGAACGCGGCGAACGTGGAGGGACATCCGAAAAAAACAGGGGGGCAAATGTAGGTTCGAAGTAACTTGGAGAGTAACTTTGGGGTAAGGTTTCGGAAAGTATGTTCGAGGTTATGCCTCATTCTACTTTTCACGCAGACCGCGCGTTCAACTCTCCCAACACTTCAGGAACCAATCGCCATAACAGTTTTGTTTGGCTCGGAAACTCAATCGATTGGTCAAGTGCTTGGAGAAATTCAGTTCGGAGATTGCTCTCATTGGTTATCGAGATGTGTAGGAATGAAAATCAATTGGCTCAGATTCGCGACACGTGCGTGTCAAACATTATATATGTTTATATTATGTAGGCTATAGTGGGTCTAGCCTTAGGGGGTACAACATTGTTAGGGTTGCCTACTTGTATCACCCTGCTGCCTAGTTTCATCATTCTCGTTCACATCTAGATTCTAATATGGTATCCGACGCCTAGGTCAGGACCTAGGACCGACGTTGGTTTGGGCCCACCGTTCCGCCGCGCCGTCGAGCGCCCCTTCTTGCGCCGTCGAGCGCCCCTACTAGCGCCGTCGAGCGCCCCTACTAGCGCCGTCGAGCGCCCCTTCTTGCGCCGTCGAGCGCCCCTACTAGCGCCGTCGAGCGCCCCTTCTTGCGCGGTCGAGCGCCCCCTCTAGCGCCGTCGAGCGCCCCTTCTAGCGCCATCGAGCACCCCCTACTAGCGCCGTCGTGCGCCCTAGGACAGCCGCGCGCGCCGCCCGTCAGCCGCACGCGCAGCCGCTCGCGCAGCCGCACGCGCAGCCGCCCGCACAGCCGCACGCGCAGCTGCCCCAGCCCGTCGCGTCGCCCTTGCGGGCTGCCCTAGCCTGTCGCGTCGCCCCTGCGGGCTGCCCTAGCCCGTCGCGTCGCCCTAGCGGGCTGCCCTAGCCCGTCGCGTCGCCCCCGCGGGCTGCCTTAGCCCGTCGCGTCGCCCCTGCGGGCTGCCTTAGCCCGTCGCGTCGCCCTTCCGGGCTGCCCTAGCCCGTCGCGTCGCCCCTGCGGGCTGCCTTAGCCCGTCGCGTCGCCCTTGCGGGCTGCTCTAGCCCGTCGCGTCGCCCATGCGGGCTGTCCCAGCCCGTCGCGTCGCCCTTGCGGGCTGCCCTAGCCTGTCGCGTCGCCCCTGCGGGCTGCCTTAGCCCGTTGCCTCGCCCCTGCGGGCCGCCTTAGCCCGTCGCGTCGCCCCTGCGGGCTGCCTTAGCCCGTCGCGTCGCCCTTGCGGGCTGCCCTAGCCCGTCGCGTCGCCCTAGCCCGTCGCGTCGCCCTTGCGGGCTGCCCCAGCCCGTCGCATCGCCCCAGCCGAGCCGCGCTGCTACTACTGTTCACTACTGCAGTCGCCTCTGCTCGCCGCGGCGCCCTGCCCTACCCCACGCCCGCCCTTGGGACGGCCGCCCCTGGCCCCTGGAGCAGCCGCCACTGCAGCGGCCGCCCCTGGCCCCTGGAGCAGCCGCACCTACAGCCGCCCCCGGACCCTGGAGCAGCCGCCCCTGCAGCAGCCGCCCCTGGCCACCTGGAGCAGCCGCCACTGCGGGAGCCGCCCCTGGCCCCTGGAGCAGCTGCCGTCGCGGCCCGGCCCCGCCCTGCAGCAGCTGCCGCGGAGCTCCCTGCCGCGGCCTGGCCCCGCCCTACAGCTCTAGCGGCCCCGCTGTCGCCGCCGTCTTGCGCCTGCCCTTCCCACCACTGGTGAGCACTGCCCTGCCCGTACTGCTCCTGCTACTACTACTGCTCCTACTTTTACTGCTCCTGCTGCTACTGCTGTTACTGCCGCTACTGCTGCTACTGCTGCTCCTGCTGCTACTGCTGCTCCTGGCGTGGACAGATGCAGCCCCACGGTCGTCCACGTGTGTCCCTCACGCCCCAGCAGCTTCGTGAGTGGTACGCCAGTTGGGGTTGTCGGGGTGGCAGTAGTGGGAGTCGTCCTGGAGTAGGTAGTTCGGGAGCTTCTTGTAGTGGCCCGGTGCAGCAGCAGCGTCGTCCGCACGAGCCTCTTTCACCCCAGCAGCTTCGTGAGTGGTACGCTCAGAGTAGAGGGTCGCTGAGTACTGCTCGCTGCCCGTACGTTATTAGCACGGGTGCCCGGACTGGTCAGCCTTGCGGGACACGTGGTCACACAGAGTCCCACTGCTTCGCCCGTCTGAGCGACACTTGGCGTACAGAGTTTGGCGACGACGCTGAGCTCCCCTCCTGGCTGGAGCTGCTTAGGCAGAGGGTAGATATCTATGCTCTTGACTATGATGCTATCCTCAATGCCATGTATGCATTGTCTACTAGTGCTGAGAGTGCCTGTCACCTGTGTGTGCCGCCTGACCCCGGTATCCAGTCTGCTGCTCTAGGTACTGGTGAGGCTGCCGGACTAGGTGCTCGTGTGTCTGTTGCCTCAGGTGCTGGTGAGGCTGCCGCTCTAGGTGCTAGTGTGTCTGTTGCCCCAGGTACTGGTGAGACTGCTGCTCTAGGTACTCGTGAGTCTGCGCCCTCTGGTACTGTGTCTACTGAGGCACTGCACACCTTCACACTGGACTCAGGTGCTTCCCGCTGTTTCTTTCATGACCACACTGCCCTTGAGCAGCTTGCTCGGCCGGTCGCAGTCTCCCTCGCTGACCCCTCTGGGGGTCCGGTCATTGCGACCTCCTCCACTGTCCTCCCTTGTCCTGCATTCCCGTCGGGCACACTGTCAGGTCTCTACCTCCCCTCGTTCTCTACGAACTTGGTGGCGGGTAGTGCGCTCCAGGACGGGGGTGTCCACCAGTTCACCCCTGCCTACGAGCGCGTGACACACTGCACGTGCGCTCGGACGGGTCGCCACCTGGCTACCTTCACTCGGCAGCCGGGGTCGGACCTGTACACACTGACCACTGCGTCCCCTCAGGTAGCTGCGTCTGCGTCAGGTCAGATGTCGGCCCCCTGCTCGTGTCGCTCCCTGGCGCACGAGACCGTCCTCTGGCACCACCGCCTTGGTCACCCGTCAATGCAGCGCCTTCGTGGCATGCACTCCCGGTACCTTGTCTCTGGTCTTCCCAGGGTTCTCCCTCCCCTCCCACCCTCGCCTGCTCCTCCCTGTCTTCCCTGTGTCGAGGGGCGGCAGCGCGCCGCTCCTCACTCCTCCTCGTTTCCCCCGACGAATGCTCCCCTGCAGACGCTCCACATGGACGTGTGGGGCCCAGCCCGCGTCCGTGGACAGGGTCACGAGAGGTACTTCTTGATAGTTGTTGACGACTACTCGCGCTACACCACAGTCTTCCCCTTGCGCACCAAGGGTGAAGTCCCTGATGTTTTGATCCCTTGGATCCGCGCTGCTCGTCTCCAGCTCAGCGAGAGGTTTCACTCGGACTTTCCTGTCCTGCGTCTGCACTCTGACAGAGGTGGGGAGTTTTCCTACGACCTCTTGAGGGCCTTCTGTCAGGGGGAGGGCATTGAGCAGTCGTTCACGCTTCCGGCCTCTCCACAGCAGAATGGGGTTGCTGAGCGCCGCATTGGCTTGGTCATGGAGGTCGCTCGTACCTCCTTGATCCATGCGGCTGCCCCCCACTTTCTGTGGCCGTTTGCGGTCCGGTACGTCGCGCATCAGCTCAACCTCTGGCCCCGTGTCTCCTTGCCGGAGACCTCGCCCACACTGCTGTGGTCGGGGAAGGTTGGCGATGCGTCGCGTTTCCGGGTCTGGGGATCTCGTGCTTTTGTCCGCGATACGTCCGCGGACAAGCTCTCCTCCCGCGCTGTTCCTTGTGTCTTCCTTGGCTTTGTCCCGGACGCGTCTGGTTGGCAGTTTTACCACGCCACCTCGCGCCGTGTCCTGCCCTCTCAGGACGTCACCTTCGACGAGTCGGTCCCCTACTACCGCCTCTTCCCCTACCGCACTGCCCCGCTCCCCCCCCCGCCTCTCTTCCTCGCACCAGGTGCTGCTGTGGTAGACCCCCTCCCCCCTCAGGGTGCCGCTCCCTCAGGTGTGTCCTAGGTAGACCCGGTTGAGCCTGTCGAGGTAGCTGTTGACTCTCGTCCTGCTAGGGGTGCTGAGCCTGGGGGTGAGGAGCCTGGGGGTGCTGAGCCTGAGCGTGCGGAGCCTGGGGGTGCTGAGCCTGCGGGTACGGAGCCTGGGGGTGCGGAGCCTGGGGGTGCTGAGCTTGAGGTTGCTGAGTCTGGGGGTGCTGAGCTTGAGAGTGCTACGTCTGAGGGTACTGAGCCTAGGGGTGCTGCGACTGACCGTGCGGCGCCTGGAGGCGCTCCCTCTTCACAGCAGCTGCGTGAGTGGTACTCGCGGTACTGCAGCCTCAGGAGGGGCGCTTCTGGGGCTAGGGGTGCTGCTGGAGCTGGTGCTCGTGGTTCCCCGTCTAGGCGGGAGCCGCCCTCTCCCCAGCGGCTCCAGGAGTGGTACGCTCGGCGCTGCAGTCTCCGGAGTGGCGCTACTGGTGCTTTGGACCCTGGAGCAGGAGCTGCTGCTGGTGGTGCTGCTGGTGGTGCTGCTGGTGCTGGAGCTGCTGGAGGTGCTGCTGGTGCTGGAGCTAATGGAGGCGCTGCTGGTACTGGAGGTGCTGTTGGTGCTGCTGGAGGTGCTGCTGGTGCAGGTGCTGCTGGAGGTGCTGCTGGTGCTGGAGCTACTGGAGGTGCTGCTGGTGCTGCTGGAGGTGCTGCTGGTGCAGGTGCTGCTGGAGGTGCTACTGGTGCTGGAGCTACTGGAGGTCCTGCTGGTGCTGGAGCTGCTGGAGCCGCTGGTTCTGGAGGTGCTCGTACTAGAGGTACTGGAGCTACTAGGACTGGAGCTGCTGCGGGGGTTGGAGCTGGAGGTACTGGAGCTGCTGGGGTTACTGGTGGTACTGCGGGAGTTGTCGCTGGAGACCCTGGGGCTGAGGGTGCTGGTGCTGTCTCTGCTGGTTCAGGAGGTGCTGAGCGGCCGCGGCCGTACTACGTTGCGCTCCTTCACCAGGTTCTTGACCTCCCGCCCTCTACTGGTCCTACTCCTCCCCTACTGAGTCCACCACCGGTCCAGTCGCAGTCACAGTTACAGCCTGCCTCTCCGCTACCTGGTCCTTCTCCTTACGCTGGACCGACTAGAGGTCTTACGGAGCGTCGTGCGCCTGAGTCTCGTCCTGCGTCGCCTGATTCTCGTCCTGCGTCACCTGAGTCTCGTTCAGAGTCGCCTGTCCGTGCTCGTCGTCGTGTTCCGCGCGAGCGTCCTCCTCCTGTCCCTGGCACTCACTACATGACTCTGCGTCCTTCCACTGCTCCACAGCGTGTCCCTCTACCGTCTCCTCCAGCGTCCTCTCTTCCTGCTCTTGCTGACCCGGAGTCTGACTCCCTTCGTGCTGCCAGTCCTACTGTCACGCGTCTCCTCGCCACTGTTGTCACTGACCCTACCTTTGAGTCCTCTGCTGCGTCTGCTCTAGTCGCTGAGTTAGTTGACTCTGCTGCCGCCTGTCGTCTCGACTACGCCGCTAGCCTTGTTGCTGAGTCTGAGTCTGTCTGTCCTCCGTCCGTCGGGGGTGAGTGTGCTCTTGGCACGGACGTCCTTGAGGACAGGCAGGAGGAGTTTGAGTGCTTTGCCGCTGCTTTGCCTCATCTCGTGTCCATGCTGATTGCCCCTGAGGGAGACCCGGATGCACCAGACATCCCGACCCCACGCTCTTACGCAGAGGCGATGGAGGGTCCCTACTCCTCTTATTGGCAGACAGCCATGGACGCAGAGATGGCCTCCTGGAAGTCCACTGGCACCTACGTCGACGAGGTTCCCCTACCTGGGGCGAACATCGTCAGTGGCATGTGGATTTTCAGGGTGAAGCGGCCGCCGGGTTCTCCGCCTGTCTTCAAGGCGCGTTACGTTGCACGAGGCTTCAGTCAGCGAGAGGAAATTGACTTCTTCCAGACCTTCTCCCCGACCCCGAAGATGACCACTCTTCGGGTTCTGCTGCACGTCGCTGCTCAGCGTGACTACGAGCTCCACTCTCTTGACTTCAGCACTGCTTTCCTACAGGGCAGCCTGCACGAGGAGATCTGGCTGCGCCGCCCACCTGGCTTCACTGGGTCGTTCCCTCCTGGTACCCAGTGGAGCCTCCGGCGGCCAGTCTACGGTCTCCGACAGGCACCCCGTGAGTGGCACGA
The DNA here is from genome assembly GCA_947471745.1 of Closterium sp. Naga37s-1. Taxonomy (NCBI): domain Eukaryota; kingdom Viridiplantae; phylum Streptophyta; class Zygnematophyceae; order Desmidiales; family Closteriaceae; genus Closterium; species Closterium sp. Naga37s-1. The sequence goes on along the minus strand of CANJKZ010000010.1, from coordinate 1,575,849 downwards.
CACATTGAGGACTACTCTTGCTGCTCTTGGGTTTGCTCCTTCTACTGCTGACCCGTCGCTGTTTCTACGCACCGACACCACTCTGCCGCCGTTCTACGTTCTCGTTTACGTAGACGACTTAGTCTTTGCTACTGCTGACACTGAGGCACTCGCCCACGTGAAGTCGGGGCTGCAGAAGAAACACAGTGCACAGACCTGGGTGAACTGACAAGCTATCTTGGCTTGCGGATCACCCGGGACAGAGCACAGCGCACCATCACCTTGACTCAGTCACACATGGTGCAGCAGGTCCTTCAGCGCTTCCGCTTCACAAACTCCTCGCCTCAGGCCACTCCTCTGCCTACCGGTCACTCGCTCTCAGCTCTGCCTTCGGATGAGTCCGTAGAGCCGAGTGGCCCGTATCCAGAGCTTGTGGGCTGCCTCATGTACCTGATGACCTGCACTCGACCTGACCTTGCATACCCTCTTAGCATCCTAGCACGCTATGTCTCTCCTGGCCGTCACCGGAAGGAGCACATGGATGCCGCTAAGAGGGTGTTGCGTTACTTGTGCAGTACGTCGGGCATGGGGCTCGTGCTTGGAGGACGGACTCGAGTTGTCCTCACTGGGCACTCAGACGCTTCTTGGGCTGACGACCAGGCTACTCAGCGGTCGTCTCAGGGTTACACCTTCAGCCTTGGCTCTGGTTCAGTTTCTTGGCGTTCTACTCGCTCGTCTTCAGTTCTCAGCTCCAGTTGTGAGGCTGAGATCTACGCCACAGCCATGGCTGCACAGGAGTTACGCTTGCTCACCTACCTGCTGACTGACCTGGGAGAGCGGCCTCGTTCTCCTCCAGTGCTGTACGTCGACAACAAGGCTACCATTGCCTTGTGTCAGGAGCACAGACTGGAGCACAGAACGAAGCATATCGCTCTACGCTACTTCCTTGCTCTAGAGCTGCAGCAGCGAGGTCAGCTTCGTCTTGCCTACGTGGCCACTCGGGCCAACACTGCTGATGTGTTCACCAAGGCGCTTCTGCCTTGTGATCGTCAGCGTTTCTGTACTGTTCTAGGCCTTGTGCCTACTGTGCCTCACTTGCTTACTTCTTGACTCTGTTTGTACTGTGATCTCTATATATACATACCTGCATGCTTACATTTGCTAGGTTGTGATCACTGTATCTCTTGTTATATTATCAAACTGCATGTGAACTGGTCTTGTGACCACTTGCTTGTACTCGGAATTTGTGTGGTTTCCTTGAGATCCATCCTGAGCTTGCTTTGCTTTGCTTTGACTGATCTTGTGACCATCTGGTTGTCTCCCACTTAGCCTATGGGGGTGTGTCAAACATTATATATGTTTATATTGTGTAGGCTATAGTGGGTTTAGCCTTAGGGGGTACAACATTGTTAGGGTTGCCTACTTGTATCACCCTGCTGCCTAGTTTCATCATTCTCGTTCACATCTAGATTCTAATAGTGCGAACATTTCGCCCGATAAAAGTGATAAAAAACAGAGACTATAGCAATAATATACATATCTCGCAATACACTTATATTTACTTTTGCACTTTTGTATTCTTGCTACACTCAATAAATGGATAGAAAATCCATTCGGCTGTATTAATAAAAAATCTATATTTTGCACAATACTAGCCCTGAACAACAGTTTGTTTTTGACACTTTCTAGCTGTAAACTTCCTGCTTGACTGCTGAATTAATCAACTCGAAATTTTAAATAAACCTACGCATTTGTTGAACTTCCGAATATAATGATTACAAACAACACAGGCTGCTCTAAGTCTAGCACTAAGTAACTATATTCGCTGATTGCCCAGGCCAACATTAGCACTAAGCAGCCTTGTAAAAGCTAAGGAGACGACCTGCAAGAAAAAAACCAACTTGCAAGTTTAAAAAGCAGCACAAAAACTTGCAAGTCAAATGCCAGGCATACCTCGCCATGGCGACCACGCGGGATTCTGCATCTCGTTGGACGACAACGTGCCTGATAAAACAGAAACACACGCGAACAAGATAGCAATACGAGCATATCGAGGAAAGAAAGTAAAAAAAAAGGTACAAGACAAGCAGTAAGAACAGTCCAGCAGGTTGAGGACACCGAAGTGAATCGCTTACCTTTGCACGACGACCACGCTCGACATTGCGACATGGCTACGGGGAAAACAGGCCTGGTAAAAAAGAAACACAGGTGAGCAGATACATTGAAACGGTCAAAACGGTTTCTCACACTAAAAGCTCCTGGTGAAACGACGAGCTGAGCTTCGGAATAGGCGCCGGACACGCCAAACGATCTGAAATGACCGCCGCGCAAAGTCGAAGGAAAGAAAAAAAAAGAAAAAAAAAAAAAAACGGAAAAGACAAGTGGTATCATCTTCGAGTGAGCGACGGTTTAGGACTGCAGCGGGAGGGAATAACAGTCACAAAAGTGACAATCATCGAGCATTAACAGCTCGTCGACGAGAAAAGACGGGAACTCGAATCAGAAGAAAACAGCCGCGAAACAAATAAGGGGGTAGCAGGAAGAGTGTATCTAGCTACAAAACCTGCGGTTGGCTTACCAGAGAGACTGCCAGTCACAAACTTGGGACCTAAGGAGACTGCAGTCACAAACTTAGAGCTGGTCGATGAGAAATGACGAGTTAGGAATGACGAGGTAGGACCTCCGCTGCTCGTAAAAACGACTGGGGGCGATGACGAGGGGGTAGCTAGAAGTGTGGCGACAAAACCAGCGACTTACCAGAGAAGCAACTGCCAGCGTGGCGTCGAAGATGCTGATTCGGCCATTTTGTGTCTCAGCAGCGGCAAAGCGACCTTTGCGACTGATTTGACAGTTCAATAAGGAGCGCTGGCTCAAGCCTGAGCAGCGATTGGCTGGAAAGGGATTTGGGGCGCACAGCAGTGCGCTGCACGACTATCGCGCTGAGCTGCGCTGCTGTCAGCTCGACAAAAGTAGAGAAGTTGTTACAGCGTGACAATTTCTCGAACAAGCAATACACAGTTTTCCAGCCAAAGACCGATCCACTGACGGGTTCCGTTTTATGCAACCCAATTTCGAAAGTCCAAAATGACAGAAACAAATTGTCACAATTTATAACAAATATATGCAATATCTGATCATATACGGCAAGAAGTCCACGCATGGTGATGAATATGAATGAATTGTTAATAGTTTCTGGAACAAACAAATCACTCAATCAATTCAACCTAGCCTTAAAATTCTGAAGTCACAATATGCGTACAACTGATTGATTGGTCAACGCATAAAAACATAATTTTCAACATGAATTGTTGTTAATATATGCCTTTAGGTTTGTGAATGATCTACAAACCAGGTACTCTCACCTTTATATACAGTAGAGGCTACTGGTCAAAATAATCGAGAGTTGCAAATATAAACAAGACACTATATTGATGATCGGCATGTACGCAACATGTCGCCGTTTAATCATCTTAATGTTTTTATTAGCCCTATTTCCCCTCACATTCAGGTAGTACATCCTATTCCCTAGCCATATGAAATGGGTTGGGATCATTCGCACAACTATGCAGCACGTGGTTCTTGTTTTTGCGTTTGATGGCATGAAACTGTGCAAAGATAGGCATGTACGCAACATGTCACCGTTTAATCATCTGCATGTTTTTTTTAACCCTGTTTCTCCTCATATTCAAGTAGTACACCCTATTTCCTAGCCATAGGAACTGGTTTGAGATCATTCGCACAACTACGCAGCACGTCACACTCGTTTGTGCGTTTGATGGCATGAAACTGTGCAAGGATGGGCATGTACGCAACATGTCACCGTTTAATCTTCTGCATGTTTTTTTTAGCCCTATTTCTCCGCATATTAAAGTATTATATCATATTTCCTAGCCATAGGAACTGGTTTGAGATCATTCGCACAACTACGCAGCACGTGACACTCGTTTGTGCGTTTGATGACATGAAACTGTGCAAGAATGGGCATGTACGCAACATGTCACCGTTTAATCATCTGCATGTTTTTTTTAGCCGTGTTTCTCCTCATATTCAAGTAGTACACCCTATTTCCTAGCCATAGGAACTGGTTTGAGATCATTCGCACAAATACGCAGCACGTCACACTCGTTTGTGCAGTAACGAAAGAATGCAAAACGCTGATTCAGGTTACACGTGCTTGGCGAAACCAGCAAGTCTTGAATTTCGCGCATCCAAATCCAACTCCACGCCCTGCCCTCTCACACCTCCATCCCCACGCCCTCCCCTTTTTGCTGGTTGTTTGTGAACAAGCACGCCTCCGCTCGTAGCTCCACCTGTCGCCATGCTCGCTGTCTGCATGCTTCTCTCCTAGCCCCTCTCGCATCTTATCCCGCACATCGTAGAAAACGATGTTATGCTTGGTGGTGCTTGCTGATCACCGAATTCGCCGTCGGATTGGTAGATCAACGTCCTTAGCCTCACGATGCCGCGATGTGATGCTCCCGGCGCAGGCACTCACCGGCGACATTCGCACCGCCAATATTCTTCTGTGCGCTCGCGAAAGCGAACGTCAGAGAATCCTATCGTGAACAGCCGGGTGGGGGTAACGCCATGTATGCCAGTGATGGCCGAGTCGCCTGGAGCGACTCGTGATGGTGGAGCGAGCACGAAGACATGCACGGCGGGATGAGGAAGGGGCGGAAGGGAGAGGGGCGTCTGCTTCCGCCAAGTGGCGAGCGGGTGTGCGGGGTCGGATTTGGTTCGGCACGAAAAAATAAAGCTACATGGGAAGCGAAATTCCGCGGGTGCGTGAAAGCGACCGCGAAAAAGGGCGCACGAGAGTCGTGCAAGTGCAAGGCGAGTGGGTCTTCAAGCTGATCCATTCCCCGCCGCCTCCTCCGTTCGAGTGCCTCTCTCTTCCCGGCTCCTCATTCTTCTCCAACCCCAAGCCCAGCTCCAACGTCTGCACTGCCATCATCGATCTCCTTCCGTTTCGTTTCCTACCTTCATCATCCCTCCTGCCGTCATTTCATTTTGAGAGCACCTCCTCTCCATTCCTGGCACCTCGCTGGCACCTCGCTGGCACCTCGCTACTGCTCCCGCGCGCTCCTTCTTGTCGCCTCGCTCCTCCGTCGCCACCTCGCCCCTCCCTCCAAATCTTATCTCGCTCGGCGCCCTCCGGCTTAGCGGTTCGCTCGCAAGTGGTAACTCGCTGCTGCCACTCGGCAGCTCACCCATTCCAGGTACGGCCTCTCTGCTCTGCTCCCGCCGATTCACCCTTCCCAATGCGCCCTGATGCTCTCATCGTCCACAGCCTGCTCTAAGCGTTTACCAGAGTAGTACGAGTACCTTTTGTTACTCCTTTCTCGCTTGTGTTGATTTCTGGTATCCCGATCCTTTCTCCATCTACTTTCCACCTCATTCTACTCTCGTCTCCTGCTCATTCCCTTTCCCTACTTTCTTCTGCTGTGTACTCCTTCCGCCCTGCTCCTTCCCCTCCACCCTCCACCTTCCCCTCCTCCCCTCCCCTTCTCCCCCCGTCCCTTCTCCCTCCCGCTCCCCATTACCTTACCGCAGCCCTTCCGCTGAGGTCCAACCTCTTCCTCTACGCTTCCTAGCCCTCAACTCTCATGCCTTCATCTCAAGCGACTGCACTTTCCAACAGCTTGTGGCGTCCTCTCGCCATTCCTTTCCTCTTCAGTGCCTCTTGCCATCACTGGCTGTGGACCGCCTCCTCGCTCTCAACTGCCACCTTGCTGCTGCCGCCTGCCACCTCTTGTCGCCTCGCCCTTCCTTCGCCTCCCTCCAGTGCTCTCCGGTTCGGCGCCTCCACTGGAGTGCCTCGCCCGCTGCTTCCACTCAGCACATCTCACCTACTCCAGGTACTGTAACGTCTGGACTTGCACAGGGGTTAAAACGCACCCCTGCAACCTCTCAACTTCCCCTGACCCTGTTTTGGCCCAGTGGTCTGGGGCACGGGCGTTATAGGTGCGGTCACCCTGCCGTTCTTGGCTCCTCCTGTTCGTAGCCCGCTTATGGAATCAATCTTATCTATTGCTCTATAAGGTTCTCGCCCTCTTCCTTCCTTCCATAAACTTTATAAGTCAACGCCCTTGTTTAGCTTACGCTTTCTCTCATCCTTTTCCAGTGCAGCCAAAATATAGCATGGCCACTCTGAACATTCTCGTTTCATCTCTCCTTTCAAACCATTTCTCCTTGCATGGTACCAAGTCACTTCGTGTCCTGCAACTTCTCCTCTCGCTTCCCCCCTCTCCTAGCTAGACCTCATGATGCAGCCATCCGAATCAAGTACGGGCATCTTACCGGGCCAGCCACTTATCTGTACTATCGGCCATTCCAATCGGACATGGGAAGCGTTTGTCAATTTACTGCAACGAAACCGGGTTGTCCGGGTAATTGATGTGAGAACTCTACCAGGGTCGCGCCATAATCCACAGTTCAATAAAGAGGCTCTCGAGACATACTTACCTTCAGTTCACATCTCTTATACGCATCGTCCGGGCCTTGGTGGCCGGCGCAAAGCACGGGCCGATTCTCCCAACACCGGTTGGCACCATCTTTCTTTTCGAGGTTACGCGGATTACATGCAATCGTCCGAGTTTGCCGAGAATGTTCAATGGCTCGTGGACTTAGCACGTGCTGAGCGTTGTGTCTTGATGTGCGCTGAAGCAGTGCCCTGGCGCTGCCATCGCTCGATGATTGGCGACGCGCTTCTTGTGCGGGGTATTCGGGTCGAAGATATTATTGGGCCGAAAGAACGTAAACCACACGTTCTTACCTCCTTCGCCCGCGTCGACGGGATGCAAATCACTTATCCGCCACCATGAGCTTTAGCCGGCATTTCCCTAGCAGTGGCAGCAGCAGTGGCGGCAGCAGCAGCGGCGGCGGCGGGCGAGGGTTGAGATCAGGGGTGAGTTGTTTCTCGCATGGCTGCATAAGGGGAGCTGCATAAGAAATGCTTGGCTGTTTGGGTTCAGGGTGTACAAGTACCTTTACAGAGGAAAGGGTATTGTTCGTATGATGGAGCTTGTAATGCACTTCTTCTACTGCTGCAAGGGAACTGGGTGTGCAATGAGGATCTGCTCTAGCAGATAGGAGGGTAGAGGGGTAGGAAGTGATGATGGGGGTCAGGGAGATAATTGATGCTGTTTAGGAGAGGCTTGTAGGCAAGAAGTGTGGATGGAGTGGAGTGGAGGTGTGTGCAAGTTGGTGGCTGGGGAAGGCTTTATCTATGCACAGCTGAGGGAAGGCTACCATGGTTGTGCTTTGACCTCAGACTGCAACGGTGTGTAAAAGTCTGTAGTTAGCAGAAAACAGTTGCATGCTGGTGGTGAGGTTCAGTTACTGATCTTGCTGTTCTGACATTGGGTGCAGATAAAACACGCTCCACTTGAGTCTGCTGTTACATTCATCAGTGCCTCTGTATAAACAAGAAGTTCCATCACACTTGATTTGTATCAAAACGTAGTAATGTACGCATGTGCAGCAGCTTCCTGGCTAGCTAGGCAGCAGGGCATGATCCATGGGGTGGGAGTGGGACCAGGCCCTCAGATTCACTTTTAGGGACGTTGATGCATCAGGGTCTCTGTGAAAAAAAGCCTGAATTTTCAGGGTTCCTAAAAAAAAAAGCCTGATTTTTCAGGGTTCCGAGACTGAGGGAAGAGGTGAAGCAGGAGTGGGCCTGTGCATGCATGGGAAAGGGTACAAGTCACACATACTGCTGCATCACCCACCTGTAAAGCTCTTTTCTTTACTAGCACACAGTAGGCAAGTACCGGATATCAAAAGCATCATATCACATTCATCTGCTTCACTAGGCATCGCAAACAATTCGCCCTCCACGATGCATGGCTAGGTCGGCGAGTGACAGCCATGCATTCTGTTCCAGCATACTGGAAAGCAGCAGAATCCCAATCGCTCCTACCTCGTTACCACAGCCACACTCCACCCACTCAATGCGCCCACATGGCTGGTTACTCGTGTCTCGGCTTCTGCTTCTGTATGCAGGGCTGACGTTTCAAAAAACGCCTCCCTGTTTTTGACCCGCAATTTTTTTTTCTACTCTGACGGCACTTCGGCCGCAAAATGGCCACTCTGAGCGTGTTAAAAGAAATCAGGGTTGAAAAAAACACAACTCTGGTCCTTCAGTGTTGGGGAAATGACTTCAGAGTCGCGGTTTTTTTTTGTTTTTTCCTTCTGGTTTGTCGGTGAGCTTCAAGGGCGAGAAGGACTGTTGCAACATTGGCTCGATTTGGCGCAACTTTGCAAGTGCCAACTGGGCGACCTGCCACGCAGCTGAGCTGGCACAAAACACAAACCACCACTTGGCGCGCGAGAATCTGCCGGTGCCTCCGCAACATAAATTTTCAACCTATGAATCAGGAACAATTTATTTCAAGTGCTGTGGTGCGGAGAAATTTTCGATTTCAGCACCAAAAAGTGCGATACATTACCTGTGGCAAGATATCCTCTCCCACCGATTCGCCGATTTGTTGTGCTATCCGCTAAGACATCACTATTGGGCTTCTTTTTCTAGCCCGCTTCAACGGTTAACCCACTGTGGGACACAATTCAACCTGCGTGATACTGCCACAGATAGAGTGTATTCAGATATCGCAGCAGGTGCTGTGTGCTTTGCTCACGTGTTGGCATTCGCTGCCACCTCGGAGGTGGGTGTATCGAAAGGAAATTTTGAGGAAGCGTCCTCCCGATAAACTCGCATGCAGGGACCACAGAACGCATACTCTGTAGTGACAGACTCCAGAAATGAGTAACACTTAGGCCTATTACACTGAATCAGGGGCCATACAACAATAACTCTGAGGCTCTCAGTGATGAAAATTTGACTACTCTGGAATTCCATTTTTCACAAACTCGATGGTCTGATCCGTCAGACTAATCAGACTATTTACTCTGATAGCGTCAGCCCTGGCTGTATGGCTTACCCCTCCGAGCTTAACAAGATTATGCTGCAAATGAGCGAAGGGAAAGCATGTGTGAGGGGCACACACGAGAGGGAAGGGACTGAGGGAAGCGAAAAGCATAGAAATGACAGTGCAAAGTGATGTGAGGTATGCAGTGAGCCAAAGAGGCCTGGAAAATGAGGGACGAGGTGTGGGACTAGGTGTTTGAAACTGTGGTATCTAAGCCGGATCCTTCAAGATTGCCGACCTTGCTGGCCTTGCTGACCTTGCTGATTGTGTAATACCCACTAAACAGGGTCCTCCTGACACCCCTGCTATCTTTGGCTCAAGGAAAGCAAGGCAGTGAGAGCGACTCCTGCAAGGCTGCTGGTGCAGCTGCTGTTGCTATCCTTGCTGATGCGATCGCTAGTCAGCACCAGCTGTCCACTCTCTCACACCCATATGAAGCCCCACATTTTCTCAGTTTTCACAATTGGCTCACGAGTTGCAACAACAGATGCAGCACATCTCATCATGCCAACCATGACGCTCAACCCCGCCCACAGAAAACCACCCCCATGTACATTCACCTCAAGGCCCTCTCTGCTGCAGCAACAGAGAGAAGAGACGTTACCTTATTGACACTCAGAGCAGTTTTTTTAGGCGCCTAAAAAGGGTAGAGCCTGGACTGGTCGGAGCTGATTCAGGTGCATGTGTTGAGAGATGGAGGGGAAGGAATGGGGAGGGGGCGGGGAGGAAAGTGGAGGGGAAGGGGAGAAAATGGGGAGAGAAAGGGGAGCAACATGGGAGGGGAAGGGGAAGGAAAGGGGAGAGGAAGGGGAGGGGAAAGGGAGGGAAAGAGGACAAGAGGAGGAGAGGAAGGTGGTCGTTGCCTGGTGTATGAAATGAAAGAAGGGTATCTCCCACTCAACCATGCACTGGTGCCATGTGGCACCACGCATGCCATGCACATGATCCACACATCATGCACATGATGCACACGCCATGCACATGATGCACATACCATGCATATGATGCACACACCATGCACATGATGCACACACCATGCACATGATGCACACACCATGCACATGATGCACACACCACCATGCACACAACATGCACATGCACGCATCGCGGCCACCATCCACCCATCCACCTGGCTCACACTATTGGGGGTGCGCATCTTAAACAGTCCTTTGTGCCTCACATTCCTAAAAAAGTTGCTCTGCGTGCCGCCTCTGCTGCCCCCTTGGCTCGCCTCAGCTGCTCTTCTTACCTTAGCGCCTCCACACAGTCCCTCAGCGCTAACGCGCATGAACTGATCGGGAGAGGGAAGAGGGGAGGTGGGAAGTGTCAAACTATAATACTTATAGTTTGTTAGTTTAGTCTAGGTTTTACACTGAGTTATGCTGTAGAGGGTATAACCCCCATAGGGTTTGCTATATGCTCCCTTGTACTGCTTGTTTCTACCCATTCATTCACTAGTTGTTATGACATGGTATAGAGCGATAAGATCCTATGGGCCCACTGCCCCGTACCCTGACCTAGCCCGTAGCGCCTCGTCATCCGTAGCGCCTAGTCACCAGTAGCGCCCCCCCGTCGATCGCGTCAGCCCGCTAGCCCCGCCCGTCATCCGTCACGACCTAGAACGGCCCCCGCGGGCCCGCTAGATCGCGCTAGGAAAGGACCCCCGCGGGTCCCCCCCACGTCACGACCTAGAACGCCCCTCGCGGGCCCGTCAGGTCGCGCCCCCGTCGCCCCCCGTCCCCTCCCCGTCACCCCCCGTCCCCTCTCCGTCGCGCCCTCGTCGCCTCCAGTCCCCTTCCCGTCGCATTCCCATCACCTCCCGTCCCATCCCTGTCGCATCCCCGTAACCTCCCGTCCCCTCCCCGTCACGTCCCCGTAACATCCCGTCCCCTCCTCGTCGCGTCCCCGTCGCCCTCCGCGTCGCGTCCCCGTCGCCCTCCACGTCGCGTCCTCGTCACCTCCCATCCCCTCCCCGTCGCGTCCCCGTCGCCCTTCGCGTCGCGTCCCCGTCGCCCTCGGGTTCGCGTCCCTGCCCCCATCCCGTTGCCTCCCCGCACCCTGTGCCCGCAGCTCCACCTGAAACCAGCCGCTAGAGACACCACCGCGCTAGCAGCGCCAGCAACTGCTAGGAACGCCCCAGCAGTGCCAGCAGCTACTAGAAACGCGCCAGCAGCCCCACCTGTCCCGCCCCACCCTGGGCCCACCGGCCCATTTTGTACCCGATGCCCAGAACTGCCCAGAACCGCCCAGAACCGCCCAGGACCGCCCAGAACCGGCCAGAACCGTCCAGAACCGTCCAGAACCGTCCAGGACCAACCAAAACCGCCCTAACCCGCCCAGAACCGCCCATAACCGCCCAGGACCGCCCAGAACCGGCCAGAACCGTCCAAAACCGTCCAGAACCGCCCATAACCGCCCAGAACCGCCCAGAACCGCTCCCCACCGCTCTAGACCTACCAGAACCAGCAGCAGCTTGGACTGCCGCCAGAACTAGCAGCAGCATAGGCTGCCCCCAGCGGAACCAGCAGCAGCATTGACTGCCCCCAGCAGCACCAACAGCAGCATAGGCTGCCCCCAGCAGAACCAGCAGTAGCATAGGCTGTAGCCAGCAGCCGCTCCTAGCCGCTCCCCACCACGCTCGGCCGTCTCTAGCGCCTACCGTGGCGTGTGCTAGAGTTCTGCAGCAGCAGCAGGGTCAGCCGCAGCGACAGCAGCTACAGTACTCCCGACAGTGGGGACCTAAGGGTCCTCGGAGTACCGGCCGGAGCAGCGGCTTAGCCAGTAGTGGGCGTGACGTTGGTCCCTACGGGTACCGTATCCTGACTGGCCCGCGTGCTGGCACCACCTGCTGGAGTCCTGACCACTCTGCGTCCCGCTGCTACCATCGCCTCGACGACCTCCACCGTGAGCGTTTTGGTCCTCACGCTATTACACCGCACTGGCCCTCGCGTCTTCGCCAGCGCACCGCTGCACCAGTTGAGTCTCACCTACCTGGTCTAGGACCTTTCCCGACTGCACGAGAAGAGACCTGCGTTTCCAGTCTTGGTGCGTGTGTTGTTTCCAGTCCAGGCGCCTCTAAGGGTCTTTGTGTAGGAGCTACAGCTACCACTAGTCTAGTACCAGCCTTTGTCGCTAGCTCGGGTGCGACCTCACAGCCTGCACACCTTTCCTTCACCTAAGCCTCTGGAGCGTCCAGCTATTTCTTTCGCGACTGTACTGGCCTCACGCCACTGCACAGTCCAGTCACTGTCGCATTGGCTGACCCCTCCGTGGGACCTATCGTTGCCCACAGCACCATCACCCTCCCGTGTCCGGCAGCTCCTTTTGGGTTTCTGACAGGTTACTACACCCCCTCATTCTCCAGGAATCTGGTGGGTGTCAGTCACCTCCACGACCTAGGTGTAGTCACTATTTTCCTACAAGACGAGCCTATTGCCTCCTGCACAGTCAGTGTCACTGGGGCGCCTCTGGCCATTTTCAACAGGGAGCCGGGCTCTGGTCTGTACTCACTACACACTGGGTCCCACCACACTGGGTCAGGTCAGGTCAGGTCAGGTCAGGTAGCTGCTGTGTCGTGCGACTGCCGGTCCCTCACCCAACCGTCGGTACTCTGGCACCACCGTCTAGGTCACCCGTTGTTCCCACGTCTCCGCAGGAAGGTACGTCACCATCTGGTCTCAGGTCTCCCAGAGTCGCTTGCCCCGCTTTCTCGCTCACCTGCGCCACCGTGCACTCCTTGCGTCGAGGGTCGACAGCACGCTGCCCCTCACTCCTCCTCGCCCCCCCCCACCACGGCTCCCTTCCAGACCCTGCACTTGGACGTCTGGGGCTCCTCCCCGGACCTTGGCCCACGACAGGAGCTACTTCCTGATTGTGGTGGACGACTACTCTCGCTACACCACGGTTTTCCCCTTGCGACGGAATGCCGACATGCCTACCGCCGTGGCTACTAGCGTGGGGTGGCGCCCAAAGCCTGTGTGGGCTCCGCCTACACTCGGACCGTGGTGGTGAGTTTTCTTCCACTTGCCAGGAGACGTTCTGTCAGGGTCGAGGGATCATCCAGTCTTACACGCTACCAGCCTCGCCGCAGAAGAACGGATTAGCCGAGCGTCACATCGGCCTGGTCATGGAGGTTGCCCGGACCTCCATGTGCCATGTCGCTGCCCCCCAGTTCCTGTGGCCTCAGGCAGTCCGCTACGCCACGCAACAGCTGAACCTGTGGCCGAGTGACGCATGGCCATGGGTGACGCTGGTCTTCCTTTGGACAGGTTCTCCGAGCGTATCAGCTGACTTCTGCGTCTGGGGTTCTCTGGCTCACGTTCGCACCCCTGGAGCGAACAAGTTGTCTTCGCGCACTCGTGCCTGCGTCTTTCTTGGCTTCCCTTTGGACGCCGCCGGCTGGGTATTCTACGACCCACTCACCTACAAGTTCTTCAGTTCCCAGAACGTCACGTTTGATGAGTCTGTGTGGTACTAAAGGAGTCGCCTGCACTGAAGTACTGAGGTCTTTCCCCGCCCGCTGTTCCGCACCCTTGAGCACCCCCCAGTCGCCCTGGTAGCCCCCCCCCCCCTTCGCGTCTTGCCCTGTCAGGTGTGTCGCACGTCACTCCGCAGTCGCCCCCCCCACAGTGTCCAGGCCCTGTCGTGTCTGGGGGGTGCGGGAGGTGCAGTTGCGGAGGGTGAGGGTGCTGGGGCTGCTGGAGCTGGTGGTTTTGGTTCTGGGGGTGCAGGGGGTGTGAGCGTAGAGGTTACTCTAGTGGAGAATACGGCAGCCTCGACTCGGCAGCCTCGCCCCGCGTCACCCCTGGCTTCCCGTCCGTCCCGCAGTTCCCTCCTCGTTCTTCTCTGCAGCCGCTTGCTATGGAGCCTGGGGTTGTTCCTGCGGGAGGTACGGGAGGCACCGAGGGTGTCGGTAGTGAAGGTGCTGGTTCTCGGGGTGCTGGAGCTGGAATCACTGGCACTGTGGCGCCTACACTGTGCACTGTACGTTTCCTGACCCGTGAGCAGCGTCTCCTCCGGTTGGAGAGGGAGGAGCGTGAGCGGTTTGAGAAAGCACGGCAGTAGCAACAGCAGAAGGAGCAGTCTCAGTCACAGGTGCAGGAGAGCATAGAGGAGGATTCACCGCCGCAGCAGGAGAGGGTAGAGCACGAGTCCTGGTCGCAGCAGGAGTTGCAGTTACAGTCGTAGCAGGAGATAGTAGAGGAGGAGTCACGAGTGCAGCAGCAGGTGCAGTTGCAATCGCAGGAGGAGAGCGTAGAGGAGGAGCCACCACCGCAACAGGAGAGGGTAGAGCAGGCGTCCCGCCCGCAGCAGCAGGTGCAGTTGCAGACACAGCAGGAGAGAGTAGAGGAGGAGTCATGGCCGCAGCAGGAGAGGGTAGCGCAGGAGTCCCGATCGCAGCAGGAGGTGCAGCAGCAGCCGTAGTACGAGAGGGCAGAGGAGGAGCCACAGGAGCAACAGCAAGGGCAGGTGCTGTCGCAGCGGACGCCAGGGGAGGCGGAGCAGCAGCAACTGCGCGACTTGCCTATCCCTGCACCTGCACGCTTGGTTCGTGGTCGTCTACCGTCCCCTCCTGTTCCTCCCGTCGGGTCCCTTTCCTCGTACCCGTGGACTCGTCGTTCTCCCCTCAGTCGTGCTGTGTCTCTAGAGCCTCGTCGGTCCCGTTACCGTGCGAACGGGCCGTTTCACCTTGTTCTCTGCTCTCGTGTTCCACCTCCTCCTGTCCTTCCACAGCCTCCTGAGTCGTCCCTTACTGTGTTTCACGACCCGTTGTCCGACTGCATCCGTGCCTCCCGTCTTGTCGTGTCCCGTGTTTTGTCCTCGTTGGTCACTCATCCAACTGCCCCCCCGTTGTCTGTCTCGGCTCTTGTTACCACTGTCGCTGGCTTTGCCTCTTCCCACCGCCTTGACTACGCCGCTCATCTGGTGAGTGGCCCTACTCGTTCTCCGTCCTCTAGGGGTGCTCCTGTCTTTCTCCTGGAGGTCCTGGAGGATAGGCAGTTCGAGCTTGGTTTCCTTGCGGCCGCTGTTCCTCATCTCTGCGCCATGCTGCTTGCCCCTGAGGAGGATCAAACGCCCTTGGCATCCCGATCCCTCGCACTCACGCCAAGGCGGTCTCGGGACCCTTGGCTTCATACTGGATAGCAGCTGAGGAGGCAGATATGGCATCTTATAGGTCCACAGGCACCTACCCCGACGTCGTCCACCACCTGGGGCGAACGTTGTCAGTGATATGTGGCTCTACAAGGTGAAGCGACCGCCTGGATCACCACCGGTGTTCAAAGCGCGCTATGTGGCAAGAGGCTTCAGTCAGCACGAGGGGGTTGACTTCTTCCAGACCTTCGCTCCCACCTCGAAGATGACCACTCTTCGGGTGTTGCTGCATATAGCAGCTCAGCACGACTACGAGTTGCACTCCTTGGACTTCTCCACAGCGTTCCTACAGGGGAGTCTGCACGAGCAAATCTGGTTGCGTCGTCCGCCTGGCTTCACTAGCTCTTTCCCTCCTGGGACCCAATGGCAGCTGTATCGACCGGTCTACTGCCTACGCCAGGCTCCCCGCGAGTGGCACGAGACGCCACGTACGACTCTTGCAATGCTTGTCTTCTTTCCGTCGTCTGCTGACCCGTCGCTGTTCGTCCGCCGTGGCTCGACCCCGTTCTTTGTTCTGGTCTACGTTGACGACCTGGTCTTCGCCACTCCCAACCGACACGCACTGGCCTCCGTGAAGGAGGAACTGCAGAGGAGACACACTTGCACTGACCTTGGTGAGCTGCAGCGCTATCTTGGCCTGCAGATCACCAGGGACAGGGCAGCTCGCACCATTACGCTGACGCAGTTGCATATGGTCGAGCAAATCTTTACG
Organism: Closterium sp. Naga37s-1; assembly: GCA_947471745.1. NCBI lineage: Eukaryota > Viridiplantae > Streptophyta > Zygnematophyceae > Desmidiales > Closteriaceae > Closterium > Closterium sp. Naga37s-1. The sequence continues at coordinate 1,560,075 of CANJKZ010000010.1, read as the reverse complement.
CGGTTTCGCTTCCTGTTCTCCAAGGTACAGCCAACCCCTCTTGCTGTGGATCATGGGCTCACGGCTCCACCTTTGGACGAGCCATTTGAGTCCAGTGGTCCATATCCTGAGCTGGTGGGTTGTCTCATGTACATGATGACCTGTACTCACCCAGACCTAGCTTACCCTCTTAGCATCCTTGCGCACTTTGGCCATGGCCGAGGTGTACGCTGCGGCCATGGCCGCCCAGGAGCTTTGCTGGCTGTCTTTCCTCCTTACTGACCTCGGTGAGAGGCCTCGCTCTCCCCCAGTCTTGTTTGCCGACAGCAGGTCTGCTATCTTGTTGTGCGAGGAGCCCCGACTGGTTGGGAAGGCGAAGCACATCTAGCTTCGTTACATCCTTCTGCGAGAGCTGCAGCAGCATGGCCAGGCACTCGTGCGACGTGTGGACAGGCCTTGTGGCCCCTTGGTCCTATAGAGATGCTTGTCATGTATGTCTTGTACTCTTGTATTTCTTACATCTGCTATATCATTGCGTGTGGACTGGCCTTGTGGCCCCTTGCTTGTTCTCGGACTGTGTGGTGATCTTGAGATCCACCCCGAGAGTTGCTTTGTTCTTGTGAACTGGTCTTGTGACCGCTGCTTGTTCTTGCTGACGGGTCCTGTGACCCTTGCGCTTGCTTTTTACGGGACTACCGTCACCTAGACTATGGGGGTGTGTCAAACTATAATTGTTAGGTTAGTCTAGGTGTTATACTGAGTTATGCTGTAGAGGGTATAACCCCCTTAGGGTTTGTTATATGCTCCCTTAGTACCACTTGTTTCTACTCATTCATTCACTAGTTGTTACTTTGACAAGAAGGAAGAACTTGCAGGAGAAATGAAGGGGGCCGCAAGCAAGGCATCAAGGGACACAGGCATGAGTAACGAACAGATTGTGGCCGGATGGGACATTAAGGGACATTAGCTGCACTAAGGGACATTAGCCGCGAGTGGGAGAGGGAGAAGGATGGGGAGGAAAGATGGGAAGGGGGAGGAGATGGGGGAGTGGAAAAGGTAAAATGGCAAGGGCAGCAATGGAGGCAGGCACGGGAGGCTATCAGCTCCGGATGAAGAGCGGAGGGGGAAGGGATCATAAACAATCACCCCACTACCCCATACATGTGATATGTCATGTAAACAGCACATTGTGAGCGACCACAGAATCTACATGGCACTTTTTCCAGCCCGACCTGGAATGGGTTGGCTTGCTGGACAGGTAGGCTAGGCTCGGCTGACTCAATGTCGGCCAGAAGTTTAGAGAATATCGGCCCCGCCCAGCACGCGACCCTGGCCATGCTTTCTCATGCCTAGAGTCCCATACAGTACATGTGCTGAGCTCCCTTCGTCGTTTCCTGCACGTCCAAGCCACCACCACCTCGCTCTCTGCCGCCTCTTGCCCTGCCCACACCCATTTCTCCCCATAGCCTTCCCCGTCTCTCTGAAAATTGGGGGCAAGCGCATGTGAGACGCACCTGAAAGCCATGGCGTGCTGGAAGGCCGATGTGGAAATTGGAGTGGTAGCTGAGGAGCAGGAGTGCAGCCAGGATGCAGTGCAGGAGTTGGTGGGTCATGGTGTACGTATACCAATATCGGCTCCTGGTGTAAGGGAAATGATGACCGGCGGTAAGAGGTGTTGGTGGGAGGGATGAAGCAAAGGGAAGACGGATGGAGAAGAAGCTTAGATTGAGGGGAGGGAGACGGGCTGGGAAAATGAGGTGGTGAAGGGATAAAGAGGGGGGGGGTTGAGGGTGAGAAACAGGAAGCGGGTAAAGTGAGAAATGGCAGGGTGGGGGGGAGGCAGGGGGGGTTGGGTAGAGAGGGAGGGGAGGGGACGCAAATGGGGATGGGGAGGGGCAAGGCAAATCGCCTTGAATCTGTCATAGATGCCCAAGTCCTGCATCGTTTCTTGATAAAAGTTCTCGGATCTCCCATGGATGCCCTTGAATAGCACGTACTCCTGCAGGGCCACGTGCAGCCTGCCCACTGCGTTGCTTGCCCACCGCACCACACCACTAGAACCACGCCACCACCATGTGCTTCGTTATAAGCTGACTTGATACACTCTGCTGTTGTGCCAGCTTGCGCCTACGACTGCGACTGCATCTGTGGCTCTCCCATGGGCAGGTGCTGTTGGTGATGGCAGGTGCTGTTGGTGTAGGCAGAAGAAGCGTACGAGGGGGAGAGAGGAGGTAAGACCATACTGACAAGCGACGAGAGGGATTCTCTGATGGCTGATGGCAATGAGCAGGAAAGCAGTGCTTCATTGTTGTGCTTGCTAGATTCATAGCGTGAGATGTTGCATCGCAGAACAAGGGTCTCGTTACCATGGTCTGGTTACCATCTACATTGCACGGTAATAGCCGTTACCTCGGTCGTCTCGCCAGCCTCATGCCCATCTCGGCTGCGGCGACCTCAACAACCTCTATTTGTCAGCAAATCTATACCCATTGACGTAAATTCAACGCAGCTTTGACCTGGATAACGGATCGGGAACAACTAGACAAAGCAAGAAACCAAAACATTGATTTCGTCAATGCAGCGCCTTCCTGCTGCCCGCCTCTACCCAATCCCCCACTGACCGACATCACCGCCACTGCTGCTGCTCCTATGCTGCGAGGCTGCATGGCGTAGAGATGAGATGCGCCCCTTATGGTGAGTGCATACATGTACACAGGGCCGGTGCTGTTGATATGGGAAGGAAAAAGGAGCAGGGGGGGTAAAAGGGGACCGTGGGAAGGGAAAAGAGCAGAGGCTAAGGAAGGAGGGAGTGGCAAAAAGCTGATGATAGCATTGCACGCGGGAAAGCAATGCTCATACTCAGTCAGCCTTTCAAAAAAGCAGACGCAACATACTGTGCGCGTATGGGCTGGGCGTAGGTGCTGAGGGAGGGAGGCAGGGTTTGCGGCAATGATGGGATGGAAGTGGGAGAGAATCAAGAGGAAACATTCAAATCGCTCCATCAGCATTCTTTTGAGCTGGGAGACGGTGCCGTCACGTCCTGCCCGCCTTCTCATATTTTTTGGAACATGACGGGGATGGGGAGCTGCCCTATCCACACGTCAGTAGCCATCACTCACTCTGATTTCCTTCAACCCTCCCCCATATCCGTTGTCCCTGCCACCGCCGCTTCCCCCTTCCGTCACCTACACGTCCGGTCAAGACTCCGCCAATCCGCGGGGAAGTTCCATTTGGTTGCGCGTGGGCGGACCTTCAAACAGCGTGCGGAACGGCACATCCGCATTCACCCCTTCCGCTCCGCCTTCCGCTCCTTGCTGCGCCCACAACCGTCATGCGCTTGGGCATAGCATTACAGATGTCGTCAGCTGAACAGCTGTCAGCTGAGACCGTCAGCTGAACAGCCATCACTTGAGACCGTCAGCTGAACAGCCGTCACCTGAGGCCGTCAGCTGAACAACCGTCACCTGAGGCCGTCAGCTGAACAGCCGTCACATGAGGCCGTCAGCTGAACAGCCGTCACCTGAGGCCGTCAGCTTCGGACTGCACGCGCATTCATTCCACCATGACGCAGCCATTCACCCACCCAAATCGCAAGCTGGGGGAGTCGGTGATTCGGGTTTGGGCAGAACCAAGGTGGCTGGAATGGCCAGAATCATCATTGCAAGCCCAAAGACCTTCGCGATGTGTTTCAATGTGTCTTTGTGAAGTCCTCATGTCTTTGTGAGCCACATGAAGCTTTGTTTGTGTGTTTACTCTGGCCCAGCATTGCCCCCAAGTTCATATGATATATTTGCATCCCTTTCACCTCCTCCTACTTGCCGCTTGCCTTGTCCCCCCCCCTGCCGCACCTGCAATGTCTGTTGTTTGAACATGTGGTACGTGATATGGGGATCCCATTACTTGTTGTCAAAACGCAGCATTGGATTGACAACAGAAGTATTGTGGCTATCACATTGTAGGCTACACCTACAACCAGCCAGGAAACGGCCCCTTGCGTGAGCTCCCCCCCTTGCTTGAGCTCCCCTGTATACGTCTGCGTACATCACCATTGTCAAGGCGATTCCCCTCTGGCATAAAGAGAGTTGTCAGCTTGGTCTGTGCAGTTAGCTGCCGCAACCCATCATCCGTGACCGCTGTGCCATACAACCAAAGAATCTCAAGCCCTGTCAGCCTCCCCACATGCACCATTCCGGCATTTGTCACACCCTCGCATTCACAAAGCCCCAGTGCTTTGAGAGACGAAAAGCGTGTCAAGTGTGGCAATCCCGCATTGGTCACCTTGGTATAATGGAGATAGAGCTCATTGAGCCTGGTCAAAGACCCAATGCCATCCAAGGCACTGTCTGAAACGCATGTTAGTTTAAGGTCTATAGTATCCAGTCGTGGCAGCCTGTAGAGGTGCTTGATGCCCTCTGCACTGAAGCCTGAGCTATGTTGCAAGTCAATGCTCTTCAATTGTGTCATTGTGGACACGTGGCCGAGGATGGTGTCTGAGAGGCCGTGGAGATCCGATAGACCCAGATCAGTTCCTCGTGATGCTGACTTGATTCGCTGGAGGTGACACAACAAGGAGTGACCATCTTGGCAGTAGCAAACAAGGCATGTCCTGTCAAATGGCTCACGCGGAACTCACCTCTCACGCCATCTTCTGGTCGCCTTCATTTTGCCAAATTGACTGCTCAACGTTCACCCATTTCCTGCAGGCTGAAAAATCCTCCATGGCACGTGGCCAACTCAACTGCTGTACCTCCCTCCTCCTCTCCTCCTTCTCCCTTGCCAACTCCACGCACAGTGCAGCCACAACCTTTCCAGCTTCCGCACATAGCTCTTTCAAATCCGCTTCACTTTATCTTTCAGCCATACCCAGCTGCTCTTCCATCACATCCTTGTGTTCATCCAGCCCTCGCTTCACCCCAGCTAGCCCATCTTTCACTGCAGCCAGCTCCCCCTGGGTGGCGGCCAACTCCCTCCTCGTTTCTTCCAGCTGCACGCAAAGCGCCCTCATTCTCGCCCCCATCTCACCTTTCACTGCAACCAACCCCCCTTTCACTGCATTCATCTCATCTTTCACTGCAACCAACCCCCCTTTCACTATAGTCATCTCATCTTTCACTGCAACCAACCCCTCTTTCACTGTAGTCATCTCATATTTCACTAAACCAACCCCCCTTTCACTGCATTCATCTCATCTTTCACTGCAACCAACCCCCCTTTCATTGCAGTCATCTCATCTTTTACTGCAACCAACCCCCCTTTCACTGCATTCATCTCATCTTTCACTGCAACCAACCCCCCTTTCACTGCAGTAACCTCCCCTCTAGCTTCAGCCAATCCTATCCTTGTCTCTTCCAGCTGCACGCCAAGCGCTCTCATTCTCATCTCCATCGCCTCTTTCAACTCGAGTGTTCCGCCCATCCTCGCTATGGCAAACCTGACAGCGTCACCCACATCCTGCATCCCAAATCTGGCAAACATTTTAACATCGGCAGCAGAAGGGTGGGAGCATATGGGTGGGCATGGCAGTAGGCAAGGAAAGCCGAAGACGGAGAGGTTAGGACGGCTCCACATGAATTATTGGGGCAATATGAAGAACTCAGGATAACAAATGGTGGAAACGAGAAAATATAGCATTTCATCAGGCATAATGATGCAAGCAAAGGTGCATCAAAGAGGAAACAGGAACCAGATATGGAAGATTTACAGGAAAGGCTTACAGGTGCGAAGGCAAGAACATGGGCGGAAGAGGTTTAGGAAGTACAAGGACACAGGGAGAACGATTTGTGGGTAGAAAGTAAGACGCATGGGCATCTGATGCAGGCATAAGGTCAATACTGAAACCAGATACAAAGCACACTCAAGTCTACACCGGCACATATTTCTTGTTTATTGGGTGGGTGTGAAGTGATCTCACTAACACATGACAGGAGGACCAGATTGAGCGATGGGGAGGTCCGACATGCTCACATGTGGCTGTGGAGCAGAGAGAAGTTTCCACATGGCTGCAGCATCGTCAAGGCAAGAAAGGGAGTCGAGGAGAGAGAAGGATGAGAGATGGGAGAGGGACATGCAGCAGCAAGGGAAACATGAGTGAGAACACGAAAGAGTCAAATGACAGAGATGAGAAAGCATGAGGAGCAGGGCTCTGAATATCAGACGAATTTCGTCTGATGGTCTGATTTTCAGATACGATTTTTAGTGTTCGTATAATTTTTCAGACCAGTAATTTATGTTCATATGATCTCTCAGATAAAGCATTTTGGTTCATCTGAAAAATAAGACTAAGTGCTTTTAACTCGTCTGAGTACTCAGACAGCGAGTATGTTTCAGTCTGAAACAGACAAGTACCAAAGCGGGATGGCAGCTGGAGTACCAAGCCAGATGTGGTGAGTTTCCGCTTGATATGGGTCAATCCTTTGCTAGTTTCACGTTGTAGTACGGGGCTGGGTTCAATTCCTGTTGCTTAAAGACAGTTGTGGCGGTGGATTCCGTGTAAACTCCTGGGAATCCGGGGGAATCTTCGTTAGGAAAGATTCGGTTTCAGTGTAGCTCTATCGTTACCCGGTCTAGTCAGGGAAAAAAATCGCGTACACTGTTTTCCGAAGGGTAATAAAAAAAACACTCTTTTCGAGAAACGTTAACAATCCGGTTATACTACTGGATCAGGGTAAGCAAAAGAGATGGCTGATAAAAAGGGTATTTTACCCCGTTATTCTAGGCCCTGGTTCTACACTTGTCTAGACATTTTCCTATGGCTCAATCTCAGTTGAAGAGTAATATAGCATTTAGAGACAGAATAAACATATGTACCATACCTACCTAATCACTAAACAAAGACCTAAATTTCTAGTTCCGAGCTAAATAGCACACACCCAAAGTCAGGACTCTTTGGTTGGCTATAATTGCAGCCACTTATTGATGCTGTCGCTAAACATGAATGAGTTGGCACCGGTCCGTGAGCCATAAGACCTTTCAGACTCCCTCCCACCATCTCCAGAAACATTCAGTTCTTTGTTGCTTGCACTCTCTTCTTTCGCGACACTCTCCCACTCATCCTCCTTGTCGGGACAGTGTTTGTCAATAAGGGCACTGAGGCAGTATGCCACATCCTTCATGGTGGGTTGCCTTGTGCCGGGAGACTTGATGCAGTCCAGAGCCAGGTCTAGAAAATCCACTATGGCCTCATCACTTACTGGCGGCATCTTGCTATCCCTCAACTCCTCCACCTCATATGCCTTCACCAGCTTCATTGCCTGGAGGGCGTACACACAAGCAAGGATGATGATGGTAGAAGAGGTGCAATGCAGCATGAAAGCCGGTGGAAGGCAGCATGAAAGGGAATCATGGATAAACTTGCGACCTTAAAATGATGAACGGGGTTCGCTTTTATGGGCATAGCCATTGCATTTTTATGCATTTTTTGAGTTGGATAAGAAATTTGGGTTTCATACTAGATGCTCATACCCATTTTTTAATGTGCATTTCCGTGTCGACTAGCGGTGACTTTCCACTCAGCAACTCAAGAAGCATGATTCCAAAGCTGCAAGCAATAATGCAAATGGACAGAGAGGAGAAAAAAATGAAAGATATGAGGTAGAGATAGCAGCACCCACTACAGTTACAATTCAACACACCGACGTGTTACATTAAAAGAGGTACACAAGTTTATTGTGCTGTGCAACTGAAAAAATCTGCAGACCTGAAGACATCACTCTTTGCAGTAATGACGTGAGGTACAGGGCACAAGTATTTAACATAAACTGGAACACAAGAAACCAAAACAAGTTCAGCGTGTTGTGCGTGCGAACCTGAACACGTCACTCTTTGAAGTGATGCTGCTTGTGCGGTTGTAGTCCGGATCCACGTAGCCCGGAGTGTCGGCCACTCGTGTGGCATCAGCATCGCCGTGAGAGAGGCGCTTGAGCAGCCCAAAGTCAGCCACCTTGGCGTGCATGTCAGCAGTCACGAGGATGTTGGCCGGCTTGATGTCGCGGTGAACGATGGTTGTGTCGAACCCATGCAGGTACGCCAGGCCCTCTGCTGTTCCCAGCACTATGCGCAGCCTCTGGCGCATAGAGAGCGGACCTGGGGCACGAAACACGTGTATGGAGGAGAATATGCAGTTATATGAGAGACGGTGTCATGCTTTGTGCAAAACAAAGAAATGTGTATATATGCAAGCAGTCGTGCCAGTGCAACTCACGTGAGCAGAAATAAAAACCAATGCAACCATTTCACCATCGTGCCAGTGCAACTCACGCCAGCCAGCTCAACTCACGCTTGGAGGCATGGATGGGGTACTGGAGGTCCCTGTTGCCTATGAACTCGTACACGAGGATCTGTTCCTGCCTGCCCGTCTCCACATTCTGGTCCAGGCAGAAGCCCAGCAGTCACACCAGATGCACGTGGTGGAGAGACGCCATGGCTCGCACCTGCAACATGCAGGGCGATGCAGAGGGAAATGGGAAGGCGAGCACGGAATCAGTAAATCAGCATTTTGAACAACAAAGAGTAGCCGTTATATTTCTGCGCTCTGTGGGCGGAAAGCAGGGAGGTAGTAGAGGGATGCCTGACCTCCGTCTCAAAGTCGTTGGTCATGATGGTGGAGCGCTTGATGGCCCACAGCTGCCCTTGCTGCGAGCAGCCTTTGTACACAATGCCAAAGCCACCCTTGCCCAACACATTGTCCTCCGACCAGTTGTTGGTGGCCTTGAGCATCTGCTGCAGCGAGAACTGCTCACACACATCCAACCCCTCCCACTTCTCTGTGCACACAACAGGTAAAAGGGGAGAGAGAGAGCGACCAAACGGAATGAGTGACCGAGTGTGTGGATGAGTGGAGAGAGCACGAGGGCAGTGGAAAGGCAGAGTTGTAATGCAGGAAAAACGGCAGGGAAATTGAGCTGAATAAGGGTGGAGGGGCTTACTTGGTCCGCGGGGCCACAGCAACCATAGGACCACAGCTGCCAGCAGCGTGAAGCCAGCAAAGCAGCCCACCGCGATGCCCACTATGGCACCCGTGGAGAGAGAGGCCACTGCCAAGGCAGGGGAGGTCAAGAGAAAGAGGGCGGTGGTTAGCGGGAGCTGTAGAGGGACGGAAAAGAGTGATACGAGATGGTTAACAGGACGTTCATTACTTGGTTATGGGGGGAAGGTGGGGGGCCGAGGGCGGGAAGGAGGGGGTGACAAGCGGGGAAAGGGGGGCAACACGGTGGAAAAGGGGGCAACACGGTGGAAAAGGGGGCAACACTCAAGCCACTGATTCAACATACCGGAATGGGGCGGCAGCTGGCAAGTGGTGGTATTGGCAGAGCCGGCAGCAGTGACAGCAACGTAGCCACTGGCACATGAGCATGAGAGGGACGGCGGCCAACCGCTCTGCACCACACACTGCCCCGCACCTGCACCCCCACACGGACCCTGCCCTGACTCTATCCCACACACCGCCGCACACTCTGTCGGCCCCCGCTGCTGCCCCACCCCCTCACTCCCCAAACAATTCCCTTCCACAGTCAGCCATGCCACTGCGCTGCTATTCCCCCCCCCCTCTCCCCTCCTGCTCCAGTTCCCCCCTGCTGCCCCCCCTGCCATACCCACACCCACTCAAAGATCGTTGCATCCTGGGCTGCCCAGGGGCGGAGGGACTGGGGATGGGGGGTCGCTGGGAGGACGAGAGAGGGGAAGGGTGGGGTTGGGGAGGAGGAGGAGGAGAGGCTGATGTTGGGGGAGGGGGAGAGGGAGCCGTAGAGGTAGTTGCCACTGAGGTTCAGGCTGATGGGCGGCATGTTTTGGAAGGTTGCGGCATCCATGAAGAGGAGATTATTGCTGACGTCACTGGGAGACAGGTGCAGAGCAAAGGGAAGCAGGGGTTGAAGGGGAGAGGAGAGGTCAGGAGCGGAGATGGCCTGTAAGGTACAAGGTTGAAAGCGAAATTCGCAGCACGATTTGTGGTCGATGGTTACAAACAAGAGTGCGACAAAAAGAGCAGCGGAGAGAAAGAGGAATGAGAACAACGTCAGGGTGATGAGCCGAGGGGCAAAACTGAAGGGCGAAGGTTGAAAGGGCAAACGGACATGAGTTGGAGGGAGGAGAGGAAGGGCAGGCAATGGGGGAGGGCCCCCCAGAAGGCGTTGCTGCTAAGGAGCCTGCAGGTGGACGGGCGGGCAGGTGGAAGGACGGGCAGGTGGAAGGATGGGCAGGTGGAAGGACGGGCAGGTGGAAGGGCAGGTGGAAGGGCGGGCAGGTGGAAGGGTGGGCAGGTGGAAGGGCGGGCAGGTGGAAGGGCGGGCAGGTGGGCCCATGGGAAGGTGGGCATCTGCGCATTACACTATGTAAACATTGCACGGTGAGCACGTTGCATAGTGTGGATGGTGCACCGAGTGGTTGTTACAGCATGTGGGCGTTACAACATGTGGACGTTACAGCATGTGAGCGTTACATGATCTGCAGCACGGATTGGCAGAGGAACTCGGGAATGGGGCCTGAGAGCTGGTTGTGGTGCACCGCCCTGCACGGATGGGCAGACGAGAAGAAAGAGGGGGGGGGAGACGGGAAGCAGGGGTGGGGGGGGGGATGGGAAGCAGGGGGGGGGGGGGGGGGGGAGGGGGGGACGGGAAGCAGGGGGGGGGGGGGAGGGGGGGACGGGAAGCAGGGGGGGGGGGGGGAGGGGGGCAAAGTGCGGACGGGAAGCAGGGATGGGCGGCCGGGAAGCAGGAGGGGATTGGGGGCTGGGCGGGAAGGAAAGCAAGAGGGCGCATGGGGGATGGACAAGGGGCAGGGGGGAGGAATGGGGAGCGGGTGGGCGAGAAGCAAGGAAAGGCATGCGCGATGTCTGGGCAGGGGACGCTAGCCAAGGAAGAAGAGCACAAAGGACTCAAAGACAGCACGAGCAGCGAAGCCGGGCTCACGAGAGTAAGAGAAACGACATGTGGTGGCACTCACAGCATGGCCCCACACTCACAGCATGGCCCCACACTCACAGCTAGGCCCCACACTCACAGCGAGGCCCCACCCTCTCAGCATGCGCCCATACTCACAGCAAGGCCAAACCCTCACAGCATGCGCCCACACTCACAGCAAGGCCCCACACTCACAACATGACCAGGCGCTTGAGATTGATATGAGGGCTCTCCAGCAACCCTGAGAGCGTGTTGAGTGAGAGGTCACTGCGGCAATGGGAGCGTGTTGAATACATGTTGAGTGTGTCGATGGAGATATGGGAGAGAGGCATGGATGGGAGTTGAAGGGGGAGAGAGGCATGGATGGGAGTTGAAAGGGGAGAGAGGCATGGATGGGAGTTGAACAGGGAGAGAGGCATGGATGGGAGTTGAAGGGGGAGTGAGGGATGGATGGGGTATAAGGGAGAGAGTAACACATGGGTGGGCGGAAATGGGAGAAGAAAAAGTCACTGTTGAGAGAACACGCACCAGGAAAGAGAGGGTGCAGGAGGGAAAGGGGAGGGGAAGAAGGAAGGGGATAGGAGTTTTTACTCCCAAGATTCAAATGCAATGGTTACGAGGGATCTCGCAGTTACCAGAGCTCTCATGGTTACTAGGGCATACGCACATGACGAGAGCTGGGCTGGCAGCAGCGTTGGGCAGCGGGCCTGAGAGGCGGTTGCGAGACAAGTTGCTGGGATTGTGAGTTGTGTGGCAGGGGACAGGGGGAGAGAGGGCAGAGGGGCGGATGAGAGACGACGTGAGGACGGATGGTGAGGATGAGTGAAATTTAAATAAATGGCTGGTTGCTAGAAGCTGCTGTTCTGATTCCGGAAATTACTGATGGGTGGTATAGATAGGGAAGTTGACTGACAGGTGGGAGAGCTGTCGCAGGTTGAAAATGGAGGGAGGCAGCGAGCCGGAGAGCAGGTTGATAGCCATGTCCCTGCCATGGCGTTGCGTGGCGTGGCATGGGGAAGAATAGGGGGTAGACATGACATGGCCTGGCGTGGCGTGGTATGGGGATGACGTGGCACGGGCAATGGTAAGGGGTGGGCATGTGATTGCCTCGTTGTGGTTCATGGGACCATGGGCGGTTTATGTACATACACAACAATGGCATTGGCAAGGACAGTGGGATGGATGCTCATGTGTCTCTGCTGTGGGTCTTGGGTGGGTGGCTCATGCTGACATCAGATGTCATGACGTGGCATGCTGACATGTCAAGTCACGGCATGCTCCACGGGAAATAATATAGTGGTTCACATAGAGGCATGCGAAGTCCATATAGGAACTATACATGCATGTAGGCATGTCGTGGCCATACAGGTGGGTCATGTCATACAGGTGGGTCATGCCATACAGGTGGGTCATGCCATACAGGTGAGTCATGGCATACAGGTGAGTCATGGCATACAGGTGAGTCATGGCATACAGGTGAGTCATGGCATACAGGTGAGTCATGGCATACAGGTGAGTCATGGCATACAGGTGAGTCATGGCATACAGGTGAGTCATGGCATACAGGTGAGTCATGGCATACAGGTGAGTCATGGCATACAGGTGAGTCATGGCATACAGGTGAGTCATGTTGGGCATGCGGCCGAAGAAGGGCGGAACAGAGCCATTCAAAGCGTTGGCTGAGATGTCACTGCGGAGCATGGGGGATGGGGAAATATGGCAGGGCATGGGGGATAAGTGACAGAGATTTAGGGGAGATAAAGCGATGGGAGGCGAGGGGATACGAGAATGTGGAAGACAGGAACGGCGTGATACAGCATGGTGTGGTAAGCTGGTACCATGTGCCGTGCCCCGTGCACCATGCGGCGTGCCCATGCATCATGCCCAGTGTGCCATGCCCCATGCTTCATGCTCCATGCCCAACGCACACTCCATGCACCATGTCCCATGCCACAAGCCCCGTGTCACAAGCCCCACACCCTTCCCCACACAAGAGCCTCACACAATCTCGAGGGAGCGTAGAGCATAGAGGACCGGTGTGATGTCTCCTGGCAGCTGATTGGACGACACGTTGCTGGGATGGTGCGTGCATGGGTATGGGGTACAGGGATTGAAGCTTTGGGTTTGGTGTGGCATGCAAGCGGGCATGCCAGTGCGAAGAATCAAGTAAAATTGCATGGCATGACGTGGTGCATGACATGGCATGACGTGGTGCATGACATGGCATGACGTGGTGCATGACATGGCATGACGTGGTGCATGACATTGCATGACATGGCGCATGACATGGCATGACGTGGAGCATGACATGGCATGAGGAGAAGCAGCAGTGGCAAGCAAGAGAGAGGAGGGCGCACAGGTAGGTGAGGGAGGCGAGGCGGGAGAGAGCCCGGGGAATGGAGCCCTGCAGCAGGTTGTGTGCCAGGTTGTTGTGGGAAGGGGAGGACGGGGTGGCCAAGGGTAGACACGGGTGGGTGGGGGTGGGTAGGAGCAGGAGATGTCAATACTAGGAGGTGACAGAGACGTACCATGTCATGTGATGTGCAATATCACACGCGCACATACCACCACACATGCTTACACTACACATATGTCGTCGTCTCACATGCTGCTGACATGGCACCTCATATTTGCTGACATGTCATCCATCTCACATGCTGACGAGGTCAGTGGGGTTGTTGACAGCTGGCTGCACGGTGCCAGTGAACTGGTTGGAAGAGAGGTCGCTGCAGGCGAGGAGGGAGGCCACAAGGGAAAGGGAGAGGGGTGGAATGCGGTGGTGGTGGGGAGTGGAATGTGGGCAGGGAGAGGTGCGCAGGTGAGGAGTGGAGTGAGGGCAGGGAGGGGTGCATGTGAAGAGAGAGGCAATTGTGGAAAAGGGGAGCGGCAAGGAGTGTGAAAATAAATAACTTCACTCCACCTTCCTCTACCACCCATGCATTGCACCCACGCATAAATAATGGACAGCAGAGCGAGGGCACACAGCAAATTAAGCGCACATAGCAAAGCAAGGGCATACAGCAGAGTGAGGTAAGTGAGGAGCAAAATGAAGGCAGGAATGGACCCCGTGAGGAGGTTGCCTGACATGTCCCTGTGGGGGAGAGAGAGCACAGAGACACAGTGGGGGGAAACACGGAGAGTATGGGCGGTGACAGGAGAGACGGAGAGGGAATGGGGGTGAGAGGGTGGGCGTTAAGGAAAGCACGGGTGTGACACACGAGAGTGAGGGACAACAGAGAGGGATATGCATAGTGCACAGACAGGTAGGAAGGGCAAGGCAATGCGGAGGTGGCAGGCGGGAAGAGCAGGAGGATAGAGATGTGGTAAGGTGAGGCCAATGCACAGGTCGGAGAGGTAGGTGAGGGTGGAGAGGGAGGGATCGAGTGCTCCCGAGAATCTGTTGTGCGCGAAGTTGCTGGAGGATGGAAGAGGGGAGTCGTGCCGAGGGGATGAAGGGGGGAGAGGGACGAAGGGATGGTGATGGGTGCGGGGGTAGGGTGACAGGGTGATGGAATGGAGTGTGCTGGATGGATGAGCAGGCATGGGTTTGCGTGAGAGAGAATGGTTTCAGTGGTGTGAGGGGATGAGGGTGCCGAGATGATGGGAAGGCATGGTGGTAAGTGCGATGGTGGAAAGCGGTCGTCAGAGTCCATGGCTCATGCCTGTATGTTGCAGTGGGTGTGTGCTCTCGCATGGATGATCAGTCTGCTGCTCACGCACTCACCACCATGCTGCTTAAACACCTCACGCACACGGTAGAGATAAGAGAAAAGAATGCTCCCCCCTTGTGCCTGGAAAAGAATGCTCTGCCCGATAAATTGTTGTGAGATATGTCACTGGGAAGGGAGGGAAACCATGGCAGGGAGGGGCAACATTTCAGAGCATAGAAATGGTTTGGGAGAGGGATAAAAAGGGGGAGTGTGAGATGGGGGTGGTGGGGGGTGCAAAAATAAGGTCAGGGGGTGGCTACAGCCAGGGTTTGGGAAGATATGGAGGGCGAAGGTGGTGGGGGCTTGCCAAAGGCTCAGCTCTATGAGTTGCTTGCCAAGCAGCTTGTCTAGTTGTGATGTTGATATTCTTATTACAGACTTGGCTGTGCTGTGCTCTCCCCAATTTATTCGATGACTAAGGACTGTTCAAGGGAGAGGTCGGAAGGCTGACTGACTTGTTGCATGTGATTTCTGAGAGTTCTTTAGAACCACATGAAACAAGGGGGAGGGGCGACGCACAGGGTGGAGAAGATGGCGACGTTAAAGTCCAAGGGAATTTTCCCCGAGAGGCGGTTGTACGACACGTTGCTGCCAGACAGGGGTGCACAGGGGTGCACAGGGGTGCACAGGGGTGCACGGGGGTGCACAGAGGCACACAGGGGGGCATGGGAACCCATAGGGAGGCACAGGGGTGCACAGCGGAGCACAGGGACGCACAGGGGGCACAGGGGCACACAGCGGCCCACAGTGAGAGAAATCGATAGGCAGGGAAAAGAGGATAGAGATCAGGTTGGAAAGAAAAGCATTTGGATGGAAGGAAAAGAGTGTGCCTCACAAGCGGAGGGCTCCAAAGCAGAGGGGGCAGAAGCAGAGGGGTGAGAAGCAGAGGGGACAGAAGCAGAAAGGTCAGAAGCAGAGGGGGCATAAGCAGAGGGGGCATAAGCAGAGGGGCTTACAAATTCAGGCCTTCAGCAGGTTCAGGGCCAGAGGGCAGCGGCCCTGTGAGGTCGTTCACTGACACGTCACTGGCAGACCGTGGTGGGGGGAGGGATGGGTGTGGTGTGGGAAGAGGGACGAGGTGAGTTTTAAGTCAACTCAAAACCTCTGAGGCCGTTCACTGACATGTCACTGGTAGGGCATGGCGAGGAGGGGGTGGGGTGGCGGAGGTGAGAGGGAGAAGATGATAAGGCGAGGATGGAACAGAAGGAGAAGGAGAAGTTGGTGTATTGAGTAGGCGTGACACCAAAAGGCTGAAATGGATGTGAGGAGAAGGATGTATGGACGCTTGATGGAGAGCGGAGGAAGGGCATGCCATGGTGCATCGCGCATGGAGCATGGCGCACGTCGTATGGCACATGCCGCATGCTGCATGGAGCATGGCACATGATGTCGATGCATGGCACTTGATGCCAACGCATGGCACATGATGCCGACGCATGGCACATGATGCCGACGCATGGCACATGATGCCGACGCATGGCACATGATGCCGACGCATGGCATATGATGCCGACGCATGGCACATGATGCCGACGCATGGCACATGATGCCGACGCATGGCACATGATGCCGACGCATGGCACTTGATGCCGACGCATGGCACATGATGCCGACGCATGGCCCATGATGCCGATGCATGGCACATGATGCCGACGCATGGCACATGATGCCGACGCATGGCACATGATGCCGACGCATGGCACATGCTGCCGACGCATGGAACATGATGCCGACGCATGGCACATGATGCCGACGCATGGCACAAGGTATTGTAGTAAGAAGCACACAAGTCCGTCGGGTTGCTGGCGAAGGTGGGCGGTATGGAACCATTGAAGCGATTGCAGCACAGGGAGCTGCGCGTTACAATGGGAAGACAAAAAACGGGAGATGGAGAGAGTGAAAGGCTTCTGGGTGTAGGAAGAAGAAGAGTTTGTTGTGCTGACAGGGCACAGAGGCCGAGAGAAGAGCCGACAAGGCACTGAGGGCGAGAGAGGTGCTGACAAGGTATGGAGGGCAAGAGAGGTGCTGACAAGGCATGGACGGCGAGAGAGGTGCTGACATTGCGTTGAGGGAGGAAAGAAGTGCTCACATTCTGGTGAGGGAGTAGAGAGCAGCGAGGGGCGCCAATGACCCCGTAAACAAGTTGTTGCCCAGCTCACTGTTGTGGGGGGAGGGGGGAACAGGATGGTGCATGCGGTTGTGGGGCAGGGGGCAGGGGGGTTGGGATGGAGGGGGGGGGGGTGGGGTTGTGGGGAGTAGCAAGGAGGTGAAGGATGTGGTGGAAAAGGGGTGTGCTTGGACATTGGTCCGTGGCAGATGTGGCGGGTGATATGATGGACGCTGATTGGCAGGATGGTGGTAGTTAATGGCCGTGTTCATGGAATGGCATGGCATGACGCCGCAAGGAGCTGAGACTTGGTTGAATGAAACTGAGACTTACATGGAGCTGAGACACGGCATGGCATAGCATGGGCTTGGGCCGCATGGCATGGTATGGCATGGCATGGGATGGCATGGCATGGCATGGGATGGCATGGTATGGCATGGGATGGCATAGGATGGCATGGTATGGCATGGTATGGCATGGCATGGCATGGGATGGCATGGGATGGCATGGTATGGCATGGCATGGAGTTGAGACTCACATGGACCTGAGGCTGGTCATGGCGGAGAAGGACTGGGGGATGGTCCCTGACAGGCGGTTGTGTGACAATTCTCTGCATGCACACAAGTCATTTGGCATGCACACAAGTCATCTGGCCTGCACACAAGTCATTTGGCATGCACACAAGTCATTTGGCATGCACACAAGTCATTTGGCATGCACACAAGTCATTTGGCATGCACACAAGTCATTTGGAATGCACACAAGTCATTTGGCATGCACACAAGTCATTTGGCATGCACACAAGTCATTTGGCATGCACACAAGTAGTTTGGCATGCACACAAGTCGTTTGGCATGCACACAAGTCATTTGGCATGCACACAAGTCATTTGGCATGCACACAAGTCATTTGGCATACACACAAGTCATTTGGCATGCACACACGTCATTCGGCATGCACACAAGGTCACTCAGATTCTCACATGGTCAATCAGCTCAGACATGGGCAATTGACAAGGCGAGTGAAACTCGCCTCGTTTCGGGCCTACTTGTTTTTTAAACGAGGCGAGGCGAGTATTACTCGCCGAGTAAAATCGCCAATTGTCCTACTCCTTACCCGCCCAAACAGGCGAGTACTTTTTTACTCGCACGGGTAAAAATTACTCGTGGCGAGGCAAGTAATACTCGCCTTGCCTGGATAAATTTCAGCATTTTAGAATGTTATTGAGTGAAACCAATAGCCATCCTTTCCCAAATATCCCATTCCTGCAGCCTACATAATAACTGCCCACGACATAAGAAGAACTGAAACACTAGTTGGTTGCTAGATCTACATAGTTGGCCTCTAGTTGGTCGACCATTGGTCGCGCACAATCTAAAACGTTGGCGGGCTGTAGACGTGGATGCTTGGTACCAAACATACGTGCCGGGAGGCACACGCACATGCCAGGGAGCACACATTGTGCTGGGCGGCACACATACATGCTGGGCGGCACACATACATACCATACCGGGGGCGCAAATACATGCTAGGTGGCGCACATACATGCTGGGCGGCGCACATACATGCCGGGCGGCGCACATACATGCCGGGCGGCACACATGCATGCCGGGGGGCGCACATACATGCCGGGGGGCGCACATACATGCCGGGGGGCGCACATACATGCTGGGGGGCGCAAATACATGCTGGGGGGCGCACATAAATGCCGGGGGGCGCACATACAGTTCGTTGAGAGAGAGCATGTTGCCGATGGCATCAAGGCTGCCGAAAACTTGTTCAATGACAGGTACCTGGCGGTGGAAGGGGCGGCATGGCATGGCACGGCTTGGCATGGCACGGTATGTCATGGCATGGCATGGCATCGCATGGCATGGCATGGCATGGAACGGCATGGCATGGCATGGCATGACATGGCATGGCATGGCATGGCATGGCATGGTAGGTCATAGGAGCGGATAGAGCCAACTGTCGACCGACCAGCTGGTGGAAGTGGGTGCCTAACGAAATGCCTGACTGACAGGGACGAAAATGTGACTGACATGGACGAAAATGTGACTGACAGGGACGAAAATGTGACTGACAAGGAGGACTTGTTGACTGAAAGGTAGGAATTGTTGACTGTAAGGTAGGAATTGTTGACGGACAGGTGGAAAGCTTTAACTGACAGGTATGAGAGCTTGGTGAGTCTGCTGAAGAAGGTGGGGAAGGGCCCTGAGAAGGAGTTGTTGGTGAGGTCCCTGCCATGCACGCATGCACGCATACATTCATGCACACACACATGCATGCACACACACATGCATACACACACACACATGCATGCACACACACATGCATGCACACACACATGCATGCACACACTCGCACACATGCATGCACACACTCGCACACATGCATGCACACACTCGCACACATGCATGCACACATTCGCACACATGCATGGACACACACATGCATGCACACGCACATGCATGCACACACACATGCATGCACACACACACACACATGCATGCACACACTCGCACACATGCATGCACACACTCGCACACATGCATGCACACACACATGCATGCACACACACACATGCATGCACACACTCGCACACATGCATGCACACACTCGCACATATGCATGCACACACACATGCATGCACACACACACACATGCATGCACACACTCGCACACATGCATGCACACACTCGCACACATGCATGCACACACTCGCACACATGCATGCACACACTCGCACACATGCATGCACACAGTCGTACACGTGTATGCACACACATATGCATGCATACGCACATGCATGCACACACACATGCATGCACACACACACACACACATGCATGCACACACTCGCACACATGCATGCACACACTCGCACACATGCATGCACACACTCGCACACATGCATGCACACACTCGCACACATGCATGCACACACTCGTACACATGCATGCACACACTCGCACACATGCATGCACACACACATGCATGCACACGCACATGCACACACATACATGCACACACACATGCATGCACGCACAGAAAGAGCAGTCAGAGAGAACGTTAGAGGATTTAGATCCATGCCATTAGTACTGACAAAAGGGCTAACTTCAAAGAGGGACAACACTAACTGACGAAGGAGCGATGTTAACTGAGAGAAGGGCGAAGTTAACTGATAAAGCAGCGGCGTTCACTGACTGACAAGGACGTGAGATTGACGAGGTTTCCGATTTCAGAAGGGATGGAGCCATGCAGATAGTTGTCACGCAGAGACCTGCGAGTAGCCATGGTTGTTCAGGGTGGCACCAGGACATACACGGGCGATCGCATGACATGCTAGCACACTTCCTTTTTGGACGAAGCTTGCTTGTCAGACACGGGTGACCGCATGGTCTTCCCTTTTGGACAAAGCAAGAGCTGACCTTCTGCTCTACATCACGCACGGCACAGGCGATTATGCCGCCTTCTTAGTTTCTGAAAACAGGTAAGATGCATTGAGCTGTTTGCGCATATGCAAGGTAGTGGCCCAGTCCCACCACATGGCTTTCAGTGTGCTTCAAGCGCAGACGCTCACAGGAATTCAAGGTGCTTCAAGCGCAGACGCTCACAGGAATTCAAGGTGCTTCAAGCGCATTCGCTCACGGGAATTCAAGGTGCTTCAAGCGCAGATGCTCACAGGAATTCAAGGTGCTTCAAGAGCAGACGCTCACAGGAATTCAAGGTGCTTCAAGCGCAGTCGCTCACAGGAATTCAAGGTGCGCCAGCTGGAAAATATCTGAAGGAAGCTCCCCTTGAATTGCCTTGTTCGGCCAATTTCTGCACACACAACCACCACGAGTCAAGGCAAGAAAGTGTCACTCGCGAGCATCTCGCTCGCACTCCTCCTGCTACCCTAACCTGGGCATCAGCACCAGCGACGGCATGAGCACCAGCAGCAGCAGCAGCAGCACTGCAGCACCGGCAGCAGCAGCAGCTGCACTGACATATGAGTGATGTAACCATCGGCTCTGCAGGTGAGGCCGACATTGACGCAGGTGGTGATGTAACTCAGGTCGTACGGAAAGTAATCTAGACCCAGTGTCACAACTGATAGCGTTCTCGCTGTCAAGCATTAGATGAAGAACTTTGCCGTTAGGCCCAGACTGCATGAGAGTAAACTTATGTTGGGTGGCAGTATTGAGATGAGATTGTGCTAGACCATTGCGTGAAATACTGAAAGAGAAGCAACATTGCGTGAAATACTGAAAGAGAAGCAACATCGCGTGAAATAGTGAAAGAGAAGCAACATTGCGTGAAAGACTGAAGAACCGAAGCGACATTGATGAGAATAGCTAAAATTGCGTGAAATACTGAGAAAGGAGCCGACAAATGAGCGAAACGAGCCAACATTGCGTGAAGGAAAGCCGACATGCGTGATAGCGAGCTTACCCTCCGTGGATTTGACCGGCCAGTAACACTGCTGCAGGCTTGTGTCCTGACCCGCACACGGCACGGCGTTACGCGCCATCAGCAGCAGCTGCAGCACAGCCGCTAACGGCAAGGCGCTCCCCTTGGAAGCCGCCATCGGTCCACCCGGGTTACGGATCTTACCGCTGACGGATAGTGAACCGAAGTTTGCGAAGAGTGAAGGAGAATCTACGAGCACAAGCGCGCGTACTATGTGGTCCTTAATAGTTATTAGTCGCTCGTAGAGGCTGTCAGGCTGTCAGGCTCGCAGACTGCGAAATAAGGTGCGATGTGCAGCAAGTAACCATCACGAGTACCTCTACCAGATAATTAGTATGTGACACAAGCCTCTGAATTGAACCCTTTACTCTGTCACCCTCTTCCAACCTATAGTAGTTTGGCTCCAAAACAACTGTCTCCTTTCAAAAGAGAATTAGCGCGAATGCTTCATGCTTCATTTCGTTCTTCTCCCTCTCTCTTTCAGGTGCTGTGAGCAGGTCAAGCGCTTGATGTCTGCATTGTGCTTTGTCAAGTGGGGTGAGCTATCGTCACAACTGGCACGACTGTACACTCTGATGTGCAAGCATAGCCATAGTCGACTCGTTCACCTGATGAGAGAAGAATAGCCCGCAACAGCGCGGGTGGCGTAGTGCAGCAGACGGCTACTGGATCTCAAAACCCAGAGGTTCACTGAAGCGAGGCAGTCATGCATCGTGGCTGGCTACTCTGGCAACCTAGCATCGAGCTCAGCTCGGTTCCCAACCACGCAAGGGCAAGGTTCGGTTTGAAGGGTCTGGCAAGGTTTGGCAAAAATATCCTGATGTTGCCGCGCGCCACCTGGCCAGGCCGGGTGGCGGGTGGCGGGAAAACGAAAAGAGAGCCCTGCCGGCTAGTCGATCCGGGGAGAAGATCGGTCGGAAGAACGAAAGCAATATTTAGGGAGAAGAAACAGACCCTCATGGCTCAATGTCTGAGACAGACCCCCACTTGCTTCGCGTAAACGCGCTAAGCACCTTGTCAAGCAAAATTTAGAAATTATAAATCCTCGGGCCATTGTGGATTCTTACGTTTCGATCCATTATGTCCAGTTCCACATAGCAACATGGCCATGAAAACACACAATTCATTCGTTCATTAACCCACCATCCCTCCTTCCAGGTAATGGTGCAACATCACATCAATGCAATCTGTGTTCTCAGCTACCGTATATTCTCCACGTTAGAAACTATTTTGTTTCACATGCTATAGGGTGCCCATACATGTTAGCTTGTCCCATTGCACACAGCAATTGGAGAAGCAACCCCATCTTTTCCATGAATGGGCTGCTTTGGTAGATCAAGACACACGATAATTTGTTCCATGTGCTATGATGTCATCATAGCTCTGCACGACTGCTGCCAGCCACAGCATCCTGCTCCGATCTGATATAATTGTACAGGTATCCCACAGGGCCCACTCTGACCACGTTGGTCATGAATGTCTTGAAGCGAGCTGATGACTCCACATTGCTGCAGATCATGTTCTCGTTGTGGTCCAACTCCTGCTTCACTGCGTCATGCAATCCCCACTACCACATGACTCACCTGCTTCTTCCAGCCACCCCACTTGCTTGATCCAACCACGCGCATTCTCACCTGATACATGAGAGTGCGTGCACAACACGCAGGGCGCAGTGGATCATGTCCTCATTGCACCACACCACCACACCACCTGCTTTTTCCTACCACACCTCTCGCCTGATCCAGGTACGCAGGGCGCTGCGGATCATGTCCTCGTTGCGGTCCACCTCCTGTTTGAGAGCGCTCCTTGTGGTCCCCGCCACCACACCACTCACCTGCTTCCTGGCATGCCACTGACTTCATCTAGGCAAGCACATCTCCCCTTATGCGAGACAGCGCATGCCCGGCGCGCAGGGCACTGCGGATCATGTCCTCATTGCGGTCCACCTCCTGCTTCACTGCGTCTGCCTTGACTCGTGTTGTCACGGTCTTCTCTAAGGGCTCCACTATTGCATCCACCACTGCCAGCACCGATGGGGCGCACTTCTCTGCTAGCTTCGCTAGCACCAGATGGCACGGCATCTTCACATCATAATTGTCTGCCGTGGATGATGGTGATAACAGAGGGAGGCAAGGGGAGGAAAGGGATGAGATGGGAAATGAGTCTGCCTTCACACGTATCGTGACAATGTTCTCTAAGGGCTCCACTAGTGCATCCACCACTACCAACACTGATGGGGCGTACTTCTCTGCCAGCTTTGCCAGCACCAGATGGCACGGCATCTTCACATCACCGTTGTCTACAGTAGATGGTGGTGATACCGGGGGAGGGGGGGCGGGAGGGGGTCGAATGAGGGAAGGGGCCAAGAATTGAGGGATCGGAAGTGGGAGTACGGGAGTTTCATGAGACGGGTGTTGAGTGGGAACGCTTTAGGCAAATGTGCATGTGCTTGTGTTGAGTGTGCAGAGAGCAGTTGCTGTGTCAAGAGGGTACACGTACCGGAGAGCCCAGAGATGAGGAAGGGGGTGATGAAGGCGGTCGGCTGGATGCGGTGCAGACAGGTGAAGAGGGGCGTGTCCATGCAGTCAAAGGCTTCTTTTCGCAGCTCCAGCCCATCGTCCACTATGTGCTTGAACGGGCACAGATCACGGTCCGGATCATTTCAGGCTGCATGTGGCAGGAGGGGAACCGGAGACGTAGCTCCCTCTTGCTGTAATCAAACAAGTAACAGACCATTACAATGACTCAATTTATTGAAGGGGAAAATGAGACGGAGCTTTCCTCTCGCCGTAGTAACAATCCAAAAGGTGGACCCATCCCTTTTGCTACACCCATATTGTCAGCTCGCTACAACGCAGCACCCACCTCATACGAGGCAGCCAAGCTGCTGACGGAACACCGTCAGCGCTGGAGTGTGTGCGTCCAACGGGCACAAGCCAATGCCCTCCGCTCCAAGACCAATGAGGCCCTGGCTGCGGACGAGCTAGGCATGCAGGGGCCCTTTGCCCCCCTTAGCGATCCACCTGCAAAGCGTCCACAACCAAGCCGACGCCGGTCACACACGGTTCAACACATACATCCGCTGGACAATCCAGTGGAGCAGATACGCGAGTGCAAGCACGAGGCCGAGTGGAGACTCCTCGGCAGCCATGGCGACCTGCTGGAAAGCAATCACCCTAGGTCTATCATCAAAACCAGGTTCCTCAGGATAAAGAGGCAACTGCAGAACCCCCGAGCAGCGGCGTCACGCACCACCCCCTGCTGGGACTCGGCTCGGTCAGCTGCGGACCGCATGAAGAAAAATTCCGCTGCTCCAAAGTATGGTGCAGCTGCTGCTTGCATGATTGCCTGGAGGTCACAGTGGCTGGTGATATTGCCCGACGTGTAAAATATGCCCACCATGAGCTGCAGTAAGCCTCATTACAGCCATACTGGATCTGCTCGTGACCTTACGATCCTTTCTGCTAGCAACCTCACTTCCTTCCATGCCTTTCCAGGCAAAGGTGGCTGCTAGAAGCAGTCGGGGAGAGAGAGGGCGAGGGCAGGGGAAGGGAAGGTGTGGTTGGGGGGTTAGTGCTAGGATCCTTGAAGAATGAGTGGAGAGGCACCTCTTTGCTGCCACTATTGCCCAACCACCAAGGAGGAGGGGGAGGACTGAGTGGGTGGAAAACCGGGTTGGGTGGGGTTGGGGTGGGGGGTGGGGGAGGAAGGGAAGGGGAGAGATGTGAGCATGGAAGAGGAGGGGAGTGGGGGGTGGAGGGGGAGTTGGTTGATAGCAGATGAATGAGATGGTGAAAGAAGGTCCAGCTGTAATGATGGAAAGGGAGGGGATCAAGGTGAGGGAGGGAAGGGAACGAGGATTCAGGGGAGATGAAGGACATGTCACGATGAGATGAAGGGCATGATACGATGAGATGAAGGGCATGACACGATGAGATGAAAGGCATGGCACGATGAGATGAAGTGTGTGACACGATGAGACGAAAGGGCATGACACGATGAGATGAAAGGGCATGACACGATGAGATGAAGGGCATGACATGATGAGATTGTTGGGTGCAAAATACTATTTTTGCACTGCAACCAGCCTCCTGCATGACGTTATGCATTTTGTGTGTGTTCTGTGTGCATTCGTTTTTGTATTTCGTTTCATGTGTTTGTGTTGTGGGAACATGATCAGTCATGATAGATCATGACGAGTCATGTTCGCTGATGTCTGTTCATGTACGTTCATGTTTCTTCATGGACGAACATGCACGTTCATGAAAGTTCTGTGTTTCATGAATGTAGATTTATTTTCATGAGAGCTGTTGTGAGTGTCTAGTGTGTTTGAGTTTGGGGCTCGATTGTTTGACCAGCCCCATTGACCATTTCGCGCTGGTCAACTGACAAGTGCGCAAAGTCAGGACCCGCGAGTGGGGTCCTGACACACGCGTGTGGCCTGACAGAACATGCGCATATGTCGCCACTGTTTTTATCGTGTACTGTACACACGATCGCTACAGAAC
Organism: Closterium sp. Naga37s-1; assembly: GCA_947471745.1. Lineage (NCBI taxonomy): Eukaryota > Viridiplantae > Streptophyta > Zygnematophyceae > Desmidiales > Closteriaceae > Closterium > Closterium sp. Naga37s-1. The sequence continues at coordinate 1,534,421 of CANJKZ010000010.1, read as the reverse complement.
GAAGCGACATGATCGCCTCGTCGTGTGTAGGACAACGCACGGTCGTGTCAGCGATTCTTTTGTCCTGCATGACCGAGAAATATCTCGGGACCGAGAAATATCTCGGCGTGATGAGGGGCATGTGGGGCACTCGAAATTGCGGTTGACTAACGGGATTTCGCGCTGACTTCGCGTGCACAAAAATTCGCCAGAAAGTCGTGCTGCTTTGCTTCATTATTTCTACTGAGGTACAAAACGGTAAAGTCCGTTTGTAGCTGAAAAAAAATCGGTAAACCCACACGAGTGCTCATGATTTGTGCACGAGCGATCATGAATGCTCCCGAGGGAGTCAGCAGGAGAATTTGGCAGCAGCGCAGTGGAGGACGGTTATTCTATAGTGGCAGATCAAGCCAAATTCAAGGGCAGTTTAACAACCGTTTTCAAAGACAGCAAGGCAAAGACCTGGACGACAGTTAGACAACTGCCTTGTGTGTTTCCTTTGTGTGCTTAGGATCTACGATATATGTGTGCTTGTATTTGCTTTCAACAGAACAATGCTTTATGATTTCAAGCATGCATTCTACTACTATATACTGACGAGAGTAGATACACAATGAACTGCTGCCGAAACTCTGCTCAACCAGAACGCTCAATCTACAAGCTAAGCTTGGCATAACAACTCACTTGGTTTACAAGTGATGTTAAGTGTTGCCTAGTTTATGTTTGTGCTTCTCAGTTAATCACTTCCGCATAGTACTTAAAGTTAACACGTGGTATCAGAGCTGGTCCTTAGTCATTCTCAATGTATCCATCAATGGGGTCACCTGGAGAATAAGGGAACTCAGCCCCCGCGAGTAGTGGCAGCCAGGAATCTGGTGTCTCCGCGCCTAGAATAGCCCGGACGAACCAGGGCCCTCTACTAAGGGAAGTGCTGAAGACCTTCTCAGTCGACAAGTTCAGTGGAGAAGGTTATAACGACTGGTCCTGGAAGATGCAGTTGTACTTTCGGCAGATTGGCCTTCTCAAGCTGATGATAGGCACCGAGAAACGACCTAGTACCCCGGAGCTGCAGAACGAGTGGGACGAGCGCTCATCCGCCGGGTACTACATTCTGTCCTAGAGTTTGGATCTCGCCGAACGCCAACACATCATGTTGTTGTTCAGGATCCGTCACTTCGAGAACTTATGACGAACTCATTTCTCAACTAAACTCAAATCCGCTCTGTAGGATGTTGCGCTTTAGGCTTAGCTACCATCTCCAATTTGAATCTCTTAAAAAGATGGTCTAGAGAGTGAGAAAAACTTGAAAACGTCCAGCAGCCGCATGACTAGAATGGTGGAGGAAGTACAAGCATTAAGGCATAGAAAAGTTGGAGTTGGGGACTCCAAGAGAACCATGAGAGGGAAGGGAATCACCAAGAGCTAGGGAAGGATGGTAGGAACCTTCCTAGCAGCAAAGGTGCAACCCTCATCATGAGGTCCTTGAGGTGTCACATGCAAAATCCAATCGAGTTGGATTTTGCCTAGGTGTTGCAACATTTGCAACCTATGCTAAAAACTTCTAGCCACCCCAAACCAAAAGTCAAAGTTGCCTTCCTAACCACCCAACCAAAGATCCATTTATAGTCATGACCCAATATCACCCAAAGTAGATAATATCTCAAAATGAGATAGAATTCCAAAACCTTGGAAGTCTTGTAACTTGGGCGATCTTGGTTGGAATAAGGCGATCTTGGTATCGTTGGAAAGCTCTGGATTTCTCCTCCATTATTAAGCATTTAAACTTGGAGAAAAACACAGAGATGATAAAAGTCAACAGCCATGCACAATGACATATGCTCATGCAAATAATGCAAGTATACATAGCACGAGCACTCGGCAGGACGTTAGGATGACATGCACTCAGAATGACGTGCATCCAACAAACTCCACCTCAGACTAACGGACTGCATGCACACACACTCACAAGCATGCAAACACTCATGCGAATTCTCATGCACACAATCACACATGCACTAATGACACTGCTGTCCACACTAGTGCAATTCCATGCCACACATCTTAGCACACTTCCAATGTGCGCTCTCGGGAAGTCTCTTGGTGAGAAAATCTGCCGATTGCTTGCTAGCCTTCACATGGTGAAGCTAAAAAATCCCCTCCTTCACCATCTGCCTTACCCAGTACCACTTGATCTTCATGTGCTTATTCAGCCCATTCAGGATAGGATTATTGGCCATGCCAATAGCAGCCTCGCTGTCGGAGAAAACTGGTGTAGGTCCCTGCTGTTCAGCTCCCATGTCCTCTAGCAGCTTCCTCAAGAGCACGATCTCCTTGATGGCATGGTACATCGCCATGTACTCTGCCTCTCCGGAAGACTGAGCAATCTCACTCTCCTTCTTGGACCTCCAGCTCACTAGTCCGCCTCCGACCATGCACACAAAGCCGCCAACTGATGTCTGATCCTCCTCCTCTGAGACCCATGTAGAGTCGGTGAAGCACGACAGCTTCAAGGTTCCAGGCGTGACCCCATCTGCTCCAATCTGTCTCAGCTGGCCGCCAGCTGAAAACTGAACACCAGCAGATGTCGTTGATCCGAGGTAGCGCACCAAGCGCTTTGCCACCTCCAACTGCTCCTCGGTGGGCCGCTGCACATCTCTGGCCAGCTGCCCCATCCCGAATGAAGCATCAGGTCGCATATGCACAGCTGCATACATCACACTCCCAATGAGTGACTGGTACTCATTCTGCTGCTCATCCTCGAGTACATCATCCTCCTTAGCTGCCTTCTTCAATTTGAAGCCTGCAGGAAATGGTGTCATCACAGCGCGACCCCCAGTCACACCATAGCGCTCCATGATACCAGAGATGTAGTGCGACTGATGCACCTTCAGACACCTCCTCTACACATCCCTCTCAATCTGCAGCCCCAAGTAGTAGTGGACATCCCCCAGCATCTTGCACTTGAAATTGTCCGCCAGCAGCTTCTGTGCCCTCTCAATCTGCTCCATGGAAGGTGAGAATAGCAGTATGTCGTCGACATACACCAGCAGCAAGAGCAGCTGCTCCCCCTCTCCAAGCAAAAACAAACTGTGATCCGCCTGGGACGTCTTGAAGCCTCCACTCAGCAACACCTACTCCAGCTTCTCGTACCAACACCTGGGCGCTTGCTTAAGACCATAGATAGCCTTCTTGAGCTTGCACACCCGGCTGGTCCCATCCTCATAGTGTCAGAATTGAACAAGGGTAATTGCACTAGGAAAGTGTTGGGTACAAGTAGAAAACCCTAACTTACTGTACCCCATAGTAACTACCCCATTACAGCCTAACCAACTGTAGCAGATATAACATTTGACACACCCCCATAGGCAAAGTGGGGGAGAGCAAGGGGCCACAAGACCAGTCAAGAAAGGCAAAGCAAGCTCAGGGTGGATCACAACGTCACCACACACTCTGAGCACAAGCAAAGGGCCACAAGGCCAGTTCACATGCAGAGGCATATATGCAACACAAACAGTACAGTGATCTCTACCTAGCAAAGCAAGCATGCAGGTATATATATAGATCACAGTACAAGCAAAGCCTACAGCAAGTGAGGAAAAGTAGGCACAAGCCCTAGCATAGTGCAGAAACGCTGATGATCACCAGACTGAAGTGCCCAGGTGAATATATCAGCAGTGTTGGCCCGAGTGGCCACGTAACGAAGACGAAGCTGACCACGCTGCTGCAACTCTCGAGCCAGGAAGTAACGTAGAGCGATGTGCTTCGTCCTGTGCTCCAGTCTGTGCTCCTCACACAAGGCAATGGTAGCCTTGTTATCGACGTACAGCACTGGAGGAGAACGAGGCCGCTCTCCCAGGTCAGTCAGTAGGTAGGTGAGCCAGCGTAACTCCTGTGCAGCCATGGCTGTGGCGTAGATCTCAGCCTCACAACTGGGGCTGAGAACTGAAGACGAGCGTGTAGAACGCCAAGAAACTGAACCAGAGCCAAGGCTAAAGGTGTAACCCTGTGACGACCGCTGAGTAGCCTGGTCGTCGACCCAAGAAGCGTCTGAGTGCCCAATGAGAATAACTGAACTCCTCCCTCCAAGCACGAGCCCCATGCCTGATGTACTGCACAAGTAGCGCAGTACCCTCTTAGCAGCATCCATGTGCACCTTTTCGTGCCGACCAGGAGCCACGTAGCGAGCCAGAAGGCCAAGAGGGTACGCGAGGTCAGAACGAGTGCAAGTCATCAGGTACATGAGGCAGCCAACTAGCTCTGGGTATAGACCACTCGGCTCTACGGACTCGTCCGAAGGTGGAGCTGAGAGCGAGTGACCTGTAGCCAGAGGAGTGGCCTGTGCCGAGGACCAGGTGAAGCCGAAGCGCTGAAGGACCTGCTGCACTATGTGTGACTGAGTCAGAGTGATGGTGCGGCGTGCTCTGTGTCGGGTGATTTGCAAGCCAAGGTAGTTGCGCAGTTCACCCAGGTCTGTGCACGTGTGTCTCTTCTGCAGCTCCGACTTCACCTGGGCGAGAGCCTCAGTGTCAGCAGTGGCAAAGACCAAGTTGTCGACGTACACGAGGATGTAGAACGGTGGCAGCGAGGTGTCGGTGCGCAGAAACAGCGACGGGTCAGCAGTAGAAGGCGCGAACCCAAGAGCCACAAGTGTAGTCCTCAGTGTGTCGTGCCACTCACGTGGAGCCTGGCGGAGACCGTAGACCGGCCGCCGGAGGCTCCACTGGGTACCAGGAGGGAACGACCCAGTGAAGCCAGGAGGGCGGCGCAGCCAGATCTCCTCATGCAGGCTGCCCTGCAAGAAATCTGTGCTAAAGTCAAGAGAGTGAAGCTTGTAGTCACGCTGAGCAGCAACGTGCAGTAGCACCCGAAGAGTGGTCATCTTCGGGGTGGGGGAGAAGGTCTGGAAGAAGTCTACTCCCTCTCGCTGACTGAAGCCTCGAGCAACGTAACGAGCCTTGAAGACAGGCGGAGACCCTGGCGGCCGCTTCACCCTGAAAATCCACATGCCACTGACGATGTTCGCCCCAGGAGGGGGAACCTCCTCGACGTAAGTGCCAGTGGACTTCCAGGATGCCATCTCTGCGTCCATGGCTGACTGCCACTGAGAGGAGTACTCACCCGCGATCGCCTCAGCGTAAGAGCGCGGGGTCGGGATGTCTGGTGCATCCGGGTCTCCCTCAGGGGCAATCAGCGTGGACACAAGATGAGGTACAGCGGCGGCAAAGCACTCAAATTCCTCCTGCCGGTCCTCAAGAACGTCCGTGCCAAGAGCACACTCACCCCCGACGGACGGAGGACAGACAGACTCAGACTCAGACTCAGCAACAAGACTCGCAGCGTAGTCTAGACGACAGTGAGCAGCAAAGTCAACAAGCTCAGCAACTAAGGCAGACGCAGCAGTGGACTCAAAGGAAGGGTCAGTGATAGCAGTGACCAGGAGACGTGTGACAGTAGGACTAGCAGCACGAAGAGAGTCAGACTCCGGGTCAGCAAGGGCAGGAAGGGAGGACGGAGTAGAAGAAGGCAGAGGGACACGCTGTGGAGCAGTGGAAGGACGAAGCGCCATCTGGTGAGTGCCTGGGACAGCAGGAGGACGCAGACGCAGGACACGACGACCAATGCGAGCAGCACGAACAGGTGACGCAGAACGAGACTCAGGCGACAGAGGACGAGACTCACGCTCACGACGCTCCGTAAGACCTCTTGTCGGACCAGTGTAGGGAGAAGGACCAGGGAGTGGCGAGGCAGGCTGTAACTGTGACTGCGACTGGACAGGCGGAGGACACTCTAAGGAGGGAGCAGGACAAGGAGGAGGCGGCTGACCAAGAACCTGCTGAAGGAGCGGAACGAAGTACGGCCGCGGCTGTGAAGTGCCCCCAGAACCAGCAGAGACAGCACCAGAACCCCCAGCAGTAGCTCCAACTCCTGCAGCACCACCAGCAGCTCCAGTAGCACCCCCAGTCCCAGCAGCTCCAGTACCACCAGTACGAGCACCTCCAGGACCAGTGGCTCCAGCACCTCCAGCGCCAACCCCAGGGTCAGTAGCTACACCAACTCCAGTAGGCCCAGCGTCCTCAGCTCCAGCTCCAGTAGCACCTCCAGTGCCCACAGCACCACGGCGGCGGCGACAGTACCGAGAGTACCACTCACGCAGCTGCTGGGAAGAGAGAGGGCCCCCAGGCGCAGCACCCCCAGGCTCAGGACCTCCAGGCTCAGCACCCCCAGGCACAGCACCCCCAGGCTCAGCACCCGCAGCCTCCGCACCCCCAGGCTCATCACCCGCAGTCTTCGCACCCCCAGGCTCAGCACCCCCAGTCTCCACACCCCCAAGCTCAGCACCCCCAATCTCAGTACCCCCAGACCCAGCACCACCAGGCTCAGCACGCTCAGTACCTCGCGCAGGACCAGAGTCGACAGCTACCTCGACTGGCTCGACCGGGTATACCTGGGAAACACCTGAGGGAGCAGGACCCTGGGGAGGCAGGGGGTCTACCGAAGCAGCACCTGGCGTGAGGAAGAGCGGCGGAGGGGGGAGCGGGGCAGTGCGGTAGGGGAAGAGACGGTAAAAGGGGACCGACTCGTCAAACGTGACGTCCTGAGAGGGGAAGACACGGCGCGAGGTGGGGTGGTAAAACTGCCAGCCAGGCGCGTCAGGGACAAAGCCCAGGAAGACACAAGGAACGGCGCGGGAGGAGAGCTTGTCCGCGGACGTATCGCAGACAAAGGCACGAGAACCCCAGATCGGAACACGGACGCATCGCCAACCTCTCCCGTCCAACGCAGTGTCGGCGAGGTCTCCGGAATGGAGACACGGGGCCAGAGGTTGAGCTGATGCGCGGCGTACCGGACCGCAAACGGCCACAGGAAATGGGGGGCAGCCGCATGGATCAAGGAGGTACGAGCGACCTCCATGACCAAGCCAATGCGGCGCTCAGCAACCCCATTCTGCTGCGGAGAGGTCGGAAGCGTGAACGTCTGGCGAATGCCCTCCCCCTGACAGAAGGCCTCCAAGAGGCCAGAGGAAAACTCACCACCTCTGTCAGAGTGCAGTCGCAGGACGGGAAGGTCCGTGCGAAAGCGCCTCTCCAGCTGGAGACGGATAGCGCGGATCCAAGGGATCAAGACAGCAGGGACCTCTCCCTTGGTGTGCAAGGGGAAGACCGTGGTGTAACGCGTGTAGTTGTCAACTACCAGCAGGAAGTAGCGCTCTCCGCCCTGTCCACGGACTTGGGCTGGGCCCCACACGTCCATGTGAAGGGTCTGCAGAGGAGCCTCCATCGGGGGGAACTCAGAGGAGTGGGGGGTGGCACGCTACCGCCCCTCGACACAGGGAAGGCAAGGAGGGGCAGGGGACGGTGGCAGGGGAGAAAGTGACCTGGGGAGACCAGAGACAAGGAAACGAGAGTGCATGCCACGAAGGCGCTGCATCGAAGGGTGCCCAAGGCGGTGGTGCCAGAGGACCATCCGGTGCGACAGGATGCGACACGAGCAGGGGGCAGACAACTGACCTGACGCAGACGCAGACGCAGCTACCTGAGGGGACTCAGTGGTCAGTGTGTACAAGTCCAACCCCGGCTGCCGAGTGAAGGTAGCCAGGTGACGACCCGTCTGGGCACACGTGCAGTGTGTCACACGCTCGTAGGTTGGGGTGAACTGGTGAACACCCGCGTCCTGGAGCGCGGAACCCGCCACCAAGTTCGTAGAGAACGAGGGGAGGTAAAGGCCCAACAGTGTGCCGGACGGGTCAGAAGGACAAGGGAGGGCAGTGGTGGAGGTCGCAAGGACCGGACCCCCGGAGGGGTCAGCCAGGGAGACAGCAACCGGCCTAGGGAGCTGCTCGAGGGCAGTGCGGTCGCGAAAGAAACAGCGGGAAGCACCTGAGTCAAGTGTGAAGGTGTGCAGTGCCTGAGTAGACGCAGCACCTGAAGGCGCAGACTCACAAGTACCTGAAGCAGCAGACACACCTGCATCTAGAGCAGCAGCCTCACCAGGACCTGGGGCAGCAGACGTACTAGCACCTAGAGCAGCAGCCTCACTGGTCGCAATGCCTGGGTCTGGCGGCACACACAAGTAACAGTCACCCTCAACACTAATAGTCAATGCATATATGGCTCCAAGGATAACATCAAAGTCAAGTGCAAAGACATCAATGTTCTTTTTAAGCAGATCAGCCCAGCCGGGCAGCTCAGAGGCCTCAGGGAACTGTGCACGCCAGGCGTCGTCGAGACGGAAGAAGCAGCGCTGCGGCGTGTGGAACCTCCCACACGTCTGACCAGCGCGGTCACCTGTGCGGATGACATACGTGCAGGTACCTCCACCCCCAGACCCCCCATGCTGAGAGTACCACTCACGAAGCTGCTGGGGCGACGGGGTCTCTCCGAGACGCTGCTGCTGGCGCTGGACACCACTCGAACCTCCACGCTGCGCTGGTCCACCCCGACCACCACCCGAGCCGCTGCCACCACGCCCACTGCCGCCGCCACCACCACCTCCACCCCGGCCTCCTCCACCACCACTGCCGCCACCACCCCCGCCGCTGCCACTGACCCCCCCAGCCCCGCCACCACCCCCACCACCGCCACCACCCCCACCGCCCCCACCGCCTCCACCTCCACCTCCACCTCCCCCGCTGGCACCGCCACCACCCTTGCCCCCCTTGCCCTTGCCGCTCTTGCACCTCCAACTAGGAGCAGACGTAGCCCCGACTTCCTCAGCACCAAGGTAGTCGACAGCGGCAGCAGAGGCGACCGAGGGGAGGAGCGGGGGAGGGGAACACCCGTCAAAGAAGGGCGTGCGGGGGTCGCCACGAGAGGCACCTACTGCAACTATGCTAGACTCAGCTGCAAGCAGATGCTTCTCGAGGAGGTCAATGGTGAGCTCGGTGGGGCAGAGGGCGAGAAAGTGGTCCCTGACGGCGCGAAGAGAGTCAGGGAGACGGGTGACTAGGTGGTAGAGAACGAGGTACATCGAGGGGGGGGTTCTTGGCAAGAAACTCAGCAGGAAGGGCGGCGCGGTAGCGAGTGTCACTAGTGCAGAGGTGTGTAATGAGGTCAGCGACTGTGGGAAAGGCGGCGAGATCGGGGAAGAGATAGGGCAGCGAGAGACGGCCTATCGTAGCAGAGGCAGGCGAGGAGTAGCGGGCGACTACCGCATCGTACAGTGCCTTAGCAGTCTTGTGCTGGTCAAAGTGGGCACGCTCATCTAGCGGCAGGTGACTGCGAATGGCTAGGCGAGCGTGAGCGTCACGAGTCTGACACTGGGAGCAAGCTGTACTGTTAGCAGTGTCAGCAGGTGCTAGAGCGGTTCCGGACGCGTGGTCCTACAGCGAGACATCGTCCTTAGCGGTGATCTGGAGGAACAGGTGCAGATCGTCGAGCCAAGCATCAAACTGGAGCGGACGGCCCTCAGCATCGAAAGAGAGAACAGTGGGTGTAGCCATAGTGGCAGCAGTAGCAGTAGGAACAGCAGGAACAGCAGTAGCAGTGGCAGTAGTAACAGCAGGAACAGCAGTAACAGGAGGGCAGCACGGCTAGGACAGGGCGGCGCGGCTCGGTTCGGGCAGGGTAGCGCGGCGCGGCTCGGGCAGGGCGGCGCGGCTCGGACTAGGCTACGCGGCGCAGCTCGGACGGGCAGGGCGGCGCGACGGTGGGCCTGCGCGTGGGTCGCTGTCGCGTACGGGCCGCGGCTGCGCGTGGGCTGCAGACGCTCGCGGGCGGCGGCCTACTAAGGCGGGCGGGGCTGCAGCGCGCTACGTGGCCAGCAGGGCCGGTCGACGGGCGGCTAACGAGGCTACTCGTGGGCGGCGCTGGTCGCTCGGGCGGCAAACGGTCGACGCGCGCGCGACTCGGGCCGCGCGCCGGTTGCTAGTGGGCTGCGCGCGCTAGAAAAAACGGGCCGCGCGCGGGCGGCTAGCGGGCTGCGCACGGGCAGCGAGAGGAAGAGAGGCGCGTGAGGGCGCACTGGCAGTGAGGCGCACGAGGGCGCTAAAGCGATAAGGTGCTCGAGGGCGCTAGCGGAAAGGCGGGCCCTTAGAACTAAGTGGTCCTAGGTTCCTAACCTAGGCTCGTAATACCATGTCAGAATTGAACAAGGGTGATTGCACTAGGAAAGTGTTGGGTACAAGTAGGAAACCCTAACTTACTGTACCCCATAGTAACTACCCCACTACAGCCTAACCAACTGTAGCAGATATAACATTTGACACATAGGCGTCGGGCTGCGCCATGTAGATATCCTCCAGCAGTATTCCATTGAGAAATGCAGTGGTGATATCCATCTGCTTCACATGCCATCCCTTCACAGCTGCGCCAGCCAGCACAGTCCTCAATGTCACTGACTTGACAACGGGAGCAAAGATCTCCTTGAAGTCAACCTTCTCTTTCTGCTGAAACCCCTTGGCGACCAAGCGGCTCTTGAACCGCTCCAGCGCACCATCAGCTCCACTCTTCACCTTGAAGATCCACTTACTGCTGATCGGCCGTCGCCCCTCGGGTAACTCAACAAGCTCCCAAGTCCCATTCTCAATGAGACTGTTGAACTCCGCATCCATGGCAGCCTTCCACTCCTCCTTCTGGGGTCCACTCAGTGCCTCCTCCAGTGTGGTTGGTTCTCCAGGCAAGGGTGTGAAGAAACAGAACGCCACCTCCTCATCCTCTCCCTCATCCGCCTGAACCGCCATGGCACCTTGCTTGGGTCCTCCTAAACGGCTATACTTCAGCCTTGAAGGTGCTGCTGCCACTCTCTTCTCGCGGAATGCAGTCTGCTGCCCATGTGGTGAAGCTCCTTTCTGCACACTCCTCTTGGTGACCTTGGCGGTTGCAGCAGGCTCGGGCTGAGATGGTGAGTCCACACGTGCCGACTCATCCTCCAACCCCTCCTCCGCAGCAGGACCAGAAACTTGCTATTCACCACCGCCACTGTGGTCACTGGTCAGCTCTGACCCAGGGAGATCCTCAAGGTGCAGCTGAACCTCCTCCAGTGCAGACCGCTCAATGTCCTGCAGACGCAAGCCAATCTGCACCTGCTGCTGCTGCTGCCAATCCTTGTATATGACGTCCTCCACAAACTTGACGTCACGGCTGACCAGCGTCTTCTTGCTCTTGGGTTCCCACATCAGCCACCCCTTCGAGTCAGGAGCCATCCCAAGATGGACAGCCCACACAACAGCAACTTCCAGCTTGTGTCTCTGCTCCTTAGGCACCATCACAAGCCCCATGCAGCCCCACACCCGCAGCATGTCAATGGATGGCTTCTTCCCAAGCCAACGCTCGTACGGCACCCAGTGCTTCTCACCAATATGTGTCAAGACCCTGTTCTTGACCGTGATGACATGGCGAACAGCTTCAGGCCAGAACTTGTATGGCATCCCAGCAGCCCCCAACAAGGTCTTAGCCGCCTCGCCAATGGTCCGGTTGGCGCGCTCAACAATGCCGTTCTGCTGCGGTATTCCAGGGCAGGTCAGCTGGTGTCGGATGCCGTTCCTCTTGAGAAACTTGGTGAATTCCGCTCCAAGGAACTCTCCACCACGGTCGCTCCTCAACACCTTCACCAACCGCATCGCTTGCCGCTCCACCATCGGCAACCAATCCTCCTTGATCGCCGCTGCTGCATCGCTCTTCTTGGACAAGGGACGTGCCCATGTGAAACGGCTCCATTCGTCCACCATGGTGAGGAAGTACAGCACTCCCCCAGTCCCCTCCGTCCTCATAGGACCCACCAGGTCCATGTGCACCACCTCCAAGGGTGCCTTCGCCGATCCCTCCGCACGTAGAAACGGGAACCGCGCAAACTTGTTTTGCATGCACGCCTCGCAGCTGCCATAGTGAGCGCCATCTCTTTGTAGCTGCAGCCCATGCACGCACTTCTCCTTGTGCATCACCTCCAATGTAGATACAGCCACGTGTGCAAGTCGCCGATGCCAAGTCTCCCAATCCGCTTGGCCCGAGGTAGCCGACGCCTTCACTGCCGCACTTCCTCCAATCAGCTCCTCTCCTTGCACACCTTGCTGCTCCTCCTCAGTGACGCTCTCCTCCATAGATGCCGCGGCTGCCGCCTTGCCCGATTTCCGCCAAGAGAGGACAGGGATCTGCCACATGCGCTTGTGGACATCTCCCTTCCACTGCAGGTCCCAAATGAGGCGCTCATCATTGTAGGCACGATAGCGCTCCGAGCCAATCGTCTCGGTGTTCACGCCCGCATCTCCCAACCGGTTGGTAGAAATCAGGTTCCGGCACCCACAGCACGTTCTTCAGCCCCACGAGCTCTCCATCCGCTCCCATGAACTTGGCGCATCCCATGCCCATGACCTTGGTCTTGGCGCCCGTCGCGGATGTGACTGTAGAGATGGGTGCGGGCTGAATCTCATCGAGTAGGTCCGCACGAGGAGTCATGTGCCAAGAGCTCCCGGAATCAATCACCCAATGGGTGAGGGGGTGTAGGAGAACCTTGGCAGCCATAGCGAGGTCGGTTGTGCCTTCGCTCACGAAGAAGAACCCGGCCTTCCGCTCCTCAGATTTGCCGCCTTTCTCCTCATCCTTCTCCTCTTCACTAGCTCCCATGACTCCCCCACTCCTCTTGCCACCATGCTGGTTGCTTGATGAAGGCGGGGTCCAATCCTTGGGTCGTTGGTAGCACTTCCGCCAATGATGTCCGCGCTTCTTGCAGTAGAAGCACAGCTCCCCTTGACCCCCGCCGCCATCCTCCTTAGGGTTGTCCTTGTTCTTGCCCTTCCACTTCTTCTTGAAGCCACTCTTTCCACCTCCAACTCCATAGCAAGCCCCCTCCTCTGAGCGCTCCACACTCCGCTGCCGCAAGTCCTCCTCAAGGATGCACGCGTGAATGTAATCCACACTCCACTGGGGCTGTTGAGAGTTGAGGTTGATCGCTAGGGCAGACCACGACTCCGGCAGCCATATCACGATCTCCACTCATTGTTCGAGCTCCGGATACACCACACCGCCACCTTGGAACTTTGTGAAGATGTCGCGCATCTCGTCCAACACCGGTTGCATCGGCTCTCCATCAACAAACTTGACGTCGCGCAGCCGCCGTGCGAGTAGCACGATGCCGGTAGCGTGTGTCGGTGAGTGCACATCCAGAAGCTTCCTCCAAGCCTTGGGGCCACACTCTGGATCACCCAAGAGGTCCTTGATGTGGTCAAGTTGGCGTCCTCCAACCGCTTGCACCATGAGCATGTACACGTCGAACGATTGCTTCATCCACGCTCCTTTCAGCTCCGCGGCCTCCGGCATCTTTTCCTTCCCCTCCACCAAATCCAATAGCTTCTATTGGGTGTACATCAGCCTCATGCGGAAGCTCCAGTGCTCGTCGTCCTCCCCCATGAATTTCTCTATAGAGAACGCCTTCACGAGATCCACGGTTGTTGGAGATGTTGTAGAAGTCGAGGGTAGTGTAGGGTTGGCTGGTTGGTGCGTCCCCACTCCACCACCAGCAACTCCTCCCTGCTCTCCAGCCTTTGTACCTCTATCCATCTTGCCATTAGCACCTCTGGAGTCATATTGAGGCTCTATGAACGGTGGAAACTTTGAGAAATCGTTTGGTGAGAATTCTGCCAGAGATTTCGACTTTACGAAAAACGCCGTCGCGGACAGGATACTTGGAATTAAAACGTGATTTGACCACCAATCGAAATTTCGCGAGCGGACATACCTGAACATGGTCTCACTCGTCAACATTGGTTGAGAATTTATGACGATTCATCGTCTCAAAGTCGACTACCCGCTCTGATACCACTTGTTATTCAGGATCCGTCACTTCGAGAACTTACGACGAACTCATTTCTCAACTAAACGCAAATCCGCTCAGTAGGATGTTACGCCTTAGGTTTAACTACCATCTCCAATTTGAATCTCTTAAAAAGATGGTCTAGAGAGTGAGAACGACTTGAAAACGTCCAGCAGCCGCATGACTAGAATGGTGGAGGAAGTACAAGCATTAAGGCATAGAAAAGTTGGAGTTGGGGACTTTAAGAGAACCATGAGAGGGAAGGGGTTCACCAAGAGCTAGGGAAGGATGGTAGGAACCTTCCTAGCAGCAAGGATGCAACCCTCATCATGAGGTCCTTGAGGTGTCACATGCAAAATCCTATCTAGTTGGATTTTGTCTAGGTGTTGCAACATTTGCAACCCATGCTAGAAACTTCTAGCCACCCCAAACCAAAAGTCAAAGTTGCCTTCCTAACCACCCAACCAAAGATCCATTTATAGTCATGACCCAATATCACCCAAAGTAGATAATATCTCAAAATGAGATAGAATTCCAAAGCCTTGAAAATCTTGTAACTTGGGCGATCCTGGTCGGAATAAGGCGATCTTGGTATCGTTGGAAAGCTCTGGATTTCTCCTCCATTATCAAGCATTTAAACTTGGAGAAAAACACAGAGATGATGAAATTCAACAGCCATGCACAATGACATATGCTCATGCAAATAATGCAAGTACACATAGCACGAGCACTCGGCAGGACGTTAGGATGACATGCACTCAAAATGACGTGCATCCAACACATGCACCTCCTCCCGGAGGAAGAGTGTGGACCCAAGGCATCGAGAGTGCTCAAGGATCTGCATGCACCCACATTATTTGTAGCTACCCTCATGCTGGAGAGGGAGCTCTCCACCCTTCGCCTCAGTGAAGGAGAACCCGTTCAGCCCGTCCTTGACAAGCTGAGAGACCTCTACGCCAAGCTCGCCATCGCTGGAATTGTCTACCCCGAACAAACCAAGTGTATGAAGATGCTGTCGCTGCTGCTGGAGTCATGGATGATTTTCACAAGTGGCCTGAGTCTTCCTCAAAACCAGAGCTCCTGGACCTTGGAGTGGATTCGCACCAAGATACTCGAGGAGGGCTTCAAGAGGCGCCAACTGAGGGGAGGTGAAGAGGGGAGCAGCGGCTACGCCATGCAAGGAGGGAAAAGGGGCAGAGGTAAGAAATGGCAAGGGGCTGGAAGAGGAGCGTCCAAGGAGGAGGAGCCCTCCAACCAGCAAGGCGGTAGAGGAGCAGGACGTGGTGGAGGCCGAGGTGGAAGAGGGGGAGGAAGGGGACCGGGGAGAATAGAGGGCAAGTGCTGGTATTGTGAGAAAGTGGGCCACCCGTGGTTCAAGTGGAGGACTAAACCAACCTGGTGGACCCCCTCCAACAGGACTCAAGATGGGAGCGGCGCCGGAGCGGTTGCCGATGATGAACCGACCGAACAGGAGGAGAGGGAAGCCGGTCAGTTCTTCCACGTTGGAGAGCCGAATGAGGACGCAGTGGTCACCCATGCTGGAGCCGCACTGCACCCGCTCAACACGTGGATTCTGGATACAGGAGCGGCATGGACTATGACTCCAAGGGCCGACCTCCTTCACAAAGTGTGAGCTACAGCAATGGATGGAAGAAGAGAAATTGTATGAGAATATAAAACACAGTTCATACTCGGCTTCTCTGACCTCCATGTTGGCGCATGTTCCCCTGTGTGCCAGTTGAAACACATCTTGGGATTATGCTGAAGGTTTGTAAGGCTGAAAGGCAAAGTAAGAGGGTGGAGCACTGATAAATTTGGGAAGCAGCATATACTGTTTCCGCGGCCCATGGCTCTGCCATGCCTTTTGCTACTCTCTTTCCCCCTCTCTCCAACCTCCACTCCCTCTTTCCTCCACCTCTCCTCCTCGCTTGCGGATGGTTAATGGTGGCAACAAAGAGGTGCTGCAATTACTGCAATAGGCTATCTCGCCCCTCTGAACCCAACCTCTATTCCCATTCCCTTCCCTCTCCCCTCATTATCTTCTAATGTGTACGGCCTCATCTATTATCTGGTTGCTTGACCATGTTTCTTGAGATGACTGGCAGACAGATCACCACAAGCGGGCGGAAAGAATCAAGGGAGAACAAGAAGGTGAGCAGCATGAAGGTGAGCAGCAAGAAGGTGTTGTGGTTTCAGCAGCTGGTTCATCACTGATGCAACGAGGTGTACCTCTGCTTAGGCAGAGGGATACGCTTGCAATGAGGTTGCTTGATTTTAACCAGGACTGGGAAGGAAATTCTCAAAGTGCAGTGTGCAATAGTTTCGGGCAATGTCCAGAACGGTGGTTTCTGCTGCCGTGGCTGATGGAGAAGCAGTGGATGCTGCATGACCTTGGGTAGGTAGCAACCGACCTCTTTTGCATGCCACCTCCCCCACCCGAGCCCTCCCCATCCGCTGCAGAAGTGGCGGTGGATGCTGCACGACCTGTGGCAGGTAGCATGTTCTTAACACAACCCACTTGCATACCACCTTCCCCAACTGGAGCCCGCTTCATGTGTTTCTGAAGTCGCAGTGGCAGCAGGAGTGGCAAGCGAGGTGTTACTGGGTAGGTACTGTGCCCTACTTGATGCCCCTCTCTCTGTCTTGTGATGTTCACATAGTTGTTTCCCTCCTCTCCCTCCCCCTCCCCATCCCCACTCCTTGGTGGCAGCAGAGGGACCCCATATGGGATTGTGGCACGCACTCCCACAATCCCACCTCCCCATGGTGGCGTTGAGGTAGGGCGACTCAGGGGAGGTGAGGGCTGCGGCAACGGCAAAACCAAGGGCGCTGGGGTGGTGGTGATTAGGATTTTAGATTGGAGATTTTGTTTGTTTTGTTAGCAGAAGTATATTGTTGGGACAGCTGTGCACATGGACCCCTCATCATCCCATACATCATTCCATAATTCAACCAGTACTTCATTCCATACCCCATCCCATACCTCATCCCATACGTCCAATACCTCATCCCACCCCCCTCCCCATACGCCATTTCACACTTCATCCCCTGCCTCATTCCTCACCTCATTTCATCGCACACCTCATCCCACACCCCACCCCATACATGCCTGGTTCCACTTACTGTCATTTCTAAATTTCTTTTGTTTCTATTATTGCCTTACCCTCACATGTCTGCCTCCCACACTCATGCCTACCCTCCTGTTTGTTTCCCTCCCCTCTCTCCCTTTCCTCATCCTCCCTCCCCCTCCCCTTCGCCTTCCCCATGCCCCTGCCGCTCCCTCCTTGATCGGCAGTTGATGGTGGCAGCAGAGGGATGCTGCATGCACTCCCCAAAGCCCACCCTCCTTCCTCCTATCTCCCCTCAGCTGCTTCTACCAGCCACCTCCCCATGGTGGCATGGCGTGGAGGGAGCGCGACTCAGGGTAGGTAGTGTCTGGGGCATGAGCGGAACCAAGATGCTGGTGTGCCGGTATTTGGCACTCCAGTTGGGATGGTGTTCAGCTTTGGTATTTCGTTTGTGAGCTACATGAGCAGCCATAGTTGTGCGCTCAAGCAGGAAAGCATAGAGGTGGAACAGCTGGGCACATGCACCTCATTCCATACCGCATCCAATACCGCATCGAATACCACTTCCCACACCTCTTCTAATACCTTATCCCATAAATCGCATAACCTTTCCTGCACCTCATCCCACCTCATCCCACGCCTCTTCTCATACCTTATCCCATACATCACATAACCTTCCTGCATCTCATCCCATACTTCATCTCATACCTCATCGCATATTACGCATTGCACTGCGCTGTTGTTTCTGAATCACTTTTGCTTCCCTCGGTCATTTACCTCTCTTGCACTCGTGCCTGCCCATCACTCAGTCACAGCATAATCATGCGAGGACAGAGTGGTGCAGATGGGTGTCACACAGCAGCAGAAGATGAGTCACTAATAACCAGCCAGGGGGGGTGCATTCAGTGGGCGGAGTGTGGCTGAAGTGAGGTGTAGGTTTTTCAGGTTTTGCCAACATCCTTTGGACCCACAGACGACACCTTTCCCTTCTTTCGCCATCTCCCGGCATAAAGTCCGCCCGCTATCACCCAATTCCCCCTCCATTCCCCACTCCCCCTCCTCTCCCCGCTCACATCTCTCCCCCCCCTTCCTCCCCACCCTCCACCACCCCAACCCTCACCACACCCTCGCTCCCCTCGTTCCCCCGTACTCCCTCCCCCCTCTCCTCGTTGGTGGCAGAGGGAGGCACAGCAGCACCAGCCTTACCTTCCCTTTCCTTGCCCCAACTCCTCCCGATTTCTTTTGGGGGGGGGGAGGGAGAGGGGGGGGGAGAGGCTTTTGGGTGGGCCCAGGAGGAAATCTGGCCCCCTTTCCTACGACGATCCACTGAGAGCATGTGGTAACGAGGCATCGAAGGCCCAACTCCTCCCCCTGGCCTCCCAATCCCCTTCCCCCTTCCCCACCCCTATCTCCCCGCAGGTGCTTCTAGAAGTCGCCCCGAATGTATTGCACGGCGTGCAGGGAAGTGAGGCTGCTAGGGAGGTGATGCTTAGAGCACGACCAAAACTAGCATGCCTGGAGTGGGGTTTATCAGCAGAACTCCGATCCAAACAGCTCATGGTGGAAGCATGTGACAAGTGGAGCCATTACAGCAGCAACGTCTGTGTGCTCTCAGCATCAGTGCAAGCACACCTCATCCCAGGGTTAGGAGTGGTCCACGTATACGTACCACAGTGCGCCACTCAGCAGGTTAACTGTACCGTTTTGGACAAGTCGTTCTTTTCCTGATTTCGTGCAAGCAGCTCTTTTCATACTTTCATGTACCACGCCCGTACCTCAGCTCTCAGAATCAATCGCTCCACCTGCACCACAACTGATACTAGCGACTTGTAGATCTGTGCATCTGAAACAGAATTAACTACCACAGATCTAGTGACCCTAGTAATGTAAGCTTCCCTCCACTTAGGGCTGCTGGTGCTAAGACCATATGGCAACGCATTAGTCGTACACTTAGAGCAGTCAGCCTGGCATCATGGCGTCTTATCCCGCTTTTAAAATCCTCCGCGCAATGCATTCTGTGAAAGATTCCACCCCTCTTCCAGAAACGCCCGACGACGATGCGCCACTTGAGCTAGGCGGGTTGTACTCGTCGCGAGATAAGTGTTTCGAGGCTTTACAGGAATACGCTCTCACGCACCACTTCGGTTATCATGTGCACTTGACGAAGAAGAAGTATGTATTGGTCGGGTGTAAGGCGGTGGCTGATAAATTGCCGAACGTGGAATGTTTCTGGCACTGCGCATATCGCGAGGAGACTGACACTGGTTATTGGCGGATTACGACCCTAGTCCCGCCGGAGACCCATAACTGCCCGGCACCGGACCGGTACGAGTACGCAGTTTCCATCGCTAACAAGTTGCATGTCTTACTACGAGCCTACGGCAACATGGTCCGCGCCGATCCGTTCGTGGCACCCATTGAGCTGATGAAGCTCATGGAGGGTCAAGGGGGGGGCGAAAATTACTTGCAGGCATGGCGTCTGAGAGAACACATAATCAAGGAAATGTACGGGGATTGGAAGGAGTCCTTCCGGCAGATCCCATTGCTTGTCGACCGTTTCCAGGTCATTGACCCGGAGGTGAAGGTGCATCTCGATACGCTTGGTGGACTCTTTCACCGTTTTTTTGTCCGGCCTTCTGCTGCCCGCCACGCCCTCACATTCTGCCATCCAGTCATAGCGTTTGACGGTACCCACCTCATCAGCGCGCAGAAGGCAGTGCTCCTGGTCGCCGTTACGCTAGATGGGAACCAGAAAGTCCTGCTGCTGGCATGGGGCTTGGTGGAGTCGGAGAACAAAGAATCCTGGACATGGTTTTTGAAGCACTTCATCGATGGGTTTCCTGAGTGGACGCAGCGGAAGCACGCCTCCATCATCAGCGACAGAGATAAGGGTTTGGTTCCAGCAGCTCGACAGGTGATGCCCAGTCACATCCCTCACTACTTCTGCGCATGGCATCTCGAGCAGAATCTGAGGCGATTCAAAGCAAAGGCGCAGAAGTACTTCTGGAGGTTGGTGAAGTGCCGGAGCATGATAAAGTGGATCGCCCTGGTTCTGGCGTGCAGATACGTCTTCCCGGAGATGGCACTGTATCTTTTTGGCCCCGAGGAACCACCCGCACAGAGCGTACCCCCACCTGCTGACCCTCAGCCCCCCCCACAGGAGCGGTCAACGTATGAAGGCGCGCGAGCATACGTTTTTGCTGCTGGCCGTCAGGGACGACGGGAGGCCCGAAACGCCCGCCACGGTGGCGCAGGGGGTGGGACCCGGGGCCACAATCAGCCGCAAGGTGGCATGGGCGTCCCCGGTGTCGGCACCGCCCGGTTCAACCGGGCTGGTGGCGGTCTGGCAGGGAGGGGTGGCATCAACGCTCCCAATGCACAGGTCTTTGGGCGAACCTTTCGAGGCGGGGCCGGCAGCAGGGGAGTTCAAGGTGCCTCGGAGAGTGATTCGTCAGGGGATGATGCTCCCGGATTTACAGGTGGGGGAGTACGTGAACGGGGCACGCCTGGCACGGGAGCTTTCCAGTTCGGGGGGGCAGGACTGGGTGTCGGAAGTGGGACAGGTTTCGGGATGTTTGGGCCAAATGGCAGCAGGGGCTTTGGCTATGGCCAGAGGGACGGGGGATCAGGGTCTGCTGCAGCGCGACCACGATTCGGTATGGAGAGTGGTCAGGGTGTCGGTGGGAGTGGCAGCGCGCATGGTGGAGGTTTTGGTCGCGCGTCTGCAGGGGGTGGGATGCCAGTTTCTGGCGGACATGGCGATGGGGAGAACGACCTAGGAGGAACCTGGGATGACGGCCCGGGCACCGGCGGATTTGGGTTGGGAACGCAGGAGAGTATGGCTGGGGTGGGAGGGGTGTCTATGGGAATGGGAACCAGAGTCGGTGTCGGGGGGTTCGGCATGGGATCGGGAGGCGCCGGTGGATTGGGTATTGGAACAGGGCCGAGACATGTGGGCCGTGGGACAGGATCGTTTGAACAAGGGGGAGGGGTGGGCTCGGGGGTGGGGACCGGGGAAGGCATGGGGGGCTTTGGCTTGGGCATGGGACCTAGAGGAGGAATGGGAGGGGTGGGCTTGGGTGCAGGGAGTGCCGCCAGGTTTGTAGGTGTTGGCCGTGGGGTGGGATCTGGAGGAGTGGGAGGTGTGGGCGGGGGTGCGGGGACTGCACAAGGTATGGGGGGCTTACACTTGGGGTTAGGATCAGGGGCAGGAGTGGGAGGGGTGGGCGTGGGTGCAGGGAGTGCCGCCAGGTTTGTAGGTGTTGGCCGTGGGAGGGGTGGGCTCAGGGGTGGGGACTGGGGAAGGCATGGGGGGCTTTGGCTTGGGCATGGGATCTGGAGGAGGAATGGGAGGGGTGGGCGTGGGTGCAGGGAGTGCCGCCAGGTTTGTAGGTGTTGGCCGTGGGGTGGGATCCGGAGGAGGAGTGGGAGGGGTGGGCTCGGGGGTGGGGACCGGGGAAGGCATGGGGCTTTGGCTTGGGCATGGGATCTGGAGGAGGAATGGGAGGGGTGGGCTTGGGTGCAGGGAGTGCCGCCAGGTTTGTAGGTGTTGGCCGTGGGGTGGGATCTGGAGGAGTGGGAGGTGTGGGCGTGGGTGCGGGGACTGCACAAGGTATGGGGGGCTTACACCTGGGGTTAGGATCAGGGGCAGGAGTGGGAGGGGTGGGCGTGGGTGCAGAGTGTGCCGCCAGGTTTGTAGGTGTTGGCCGTAGGGTGGGATCTGGAGGAGGAGTTGGCCAAGTGGGCGTGGGTGCGGGGACTGCACAAGGGCTGGGGGGCTTTGGCCTGGGGTAAGGATCAGGGGCAGGAGTGGGAGGGGTGGGCGTGCGGGTGGGGACTGCGGAAGGCGGCGGGACTAGCCTTGGAACGGGACCTGAGGGAGTAGGAATGGGGCCTGGCATGGGCCCAGGGTTCACGAGTGGCACAGGGAGAGGCTTTCGTTATGGCAACGTGGGCATGGGCCATGGAAGCGGGCAACGTACACAAGACGGGCGTGCCGGAGACGGTGGTGGTGGTGGATCACCGATGGTGGGTGTGGCACCGTCCGGAGGAATTCCCATCGCACCAGGTGCCACAAGAGCGGGTGGACCGTTCAACCTGGGTGCAATTTACAGGAGAGCACAGGAGGGTTACAACGCCGATGCAATCATTAACGAAGTAGCTGCCCAACCGCATACCACCGATCAGAACAGTTGGCGACATTCGGCGTTGGATGTCGACGATAACTTGCACGCTGGCCTCACTGAGATCCTTGCACTGCCATGGCCGGATACGGGACCACATGGCGACGCCCTTCATGATGGGGAGGACGAACCGGGGTACGAGGATGACGAGGATGTGCCCGGCGAAGGTGTTCCAGGAGCGGGTGACGTTGAGGGCGAGGAGGAGGGGGGCATTCATGTGCAAACCGGGTTTCACTGCAACAGGCAGGGATCACGGTACCGAATCGGCGGGATCCAACTGTTGCACTGGGCCAGGCCTTTTGCTACAACCCGCAGGTACGGGATTTACACCAGCAACGCCGCGGAGACCCTGAACGGAGCAATCAAAAAAATCAGGATGCTGCCCCCTACCTGGCTGTTGGCGTCATTGTGGGACTGGTTTCGGGATAAAAGGTATGAGCACCGCGCCGAAGCTTGGCGGACAGACGACCATTTGACTGCAGCAGCAGCAAAGCGAATGGCCATCAAGCTCAGACTTTCTAAAGAGTACTTTTTCCTCCGTGGAGATGATAACGCAGGGACGATCCAGACTCGTGGAGGGGAGAACGATGAGGAGTGGAGGAGCTACAACGTCAACTTGGTGACTCGATCATGTGAATGTGGGAACTGGCAAGAGTACAAGTTTCCTTGTGCACATGCTGTCGCTATGTGTGTCAGGAAGAAGAGATGCCCGGAGATCCTTGTATCTCACTACTACACCACAAGCAACCAGCGTAGGATGTATGCCCCGGACGTATGGGGAACATGCGTGGACAGGCTGGTACGTGAGGCCCCTCCTGCAGCTGAAGGTGTGTGTGATGCACCACACCTGATTGAAACAAGGGTAGGCCGCCCGGAGAACAACGAGCGCATGGAGGCTAGAGGCATGGGTTGCAAGTGCGGGAGGTGCGAGCAGTACGGTCACAACAGGAGCACCTGCAAGTGGAAGTTTGGGGGCTACGGCATTGGGCAAGGATTTGGGATAGGTGCTGGGGGTGGTGTTGGGAGAGGTGCAGGGCGTGGAGTTGGAACTGGTGCAGGGCATGGAGCGGGAGCTGCCGCGGGGCATGGGGCAGAAGCTGACGCAGGGGTTGGAGCTGGGATTCCTCCTGTCAGCGGAGTTGGGACACCTGGTGAGACTTGGGATGGGCTTGGTGCTGGGAGAGGTGGGGGGCGAGGAGCGGGGAGAGGTGCTGGGCGAGGTGGTAGGCGAGGAGCGGGGAGAGGTGCTGGGCGAGGTGGTAGGCGAGGAGCGGGGAGAGGTGCTGGGCGAGGTGGTAGGCGAGGTGCTGGGAGAGGTGCTGGGAGAGGTGCTAGGAGAGGTGCTGGGAGAGGTGCTGGGAGAGGTGTGGGGCGTGGTGCTGCTGTGAGTGGTGCTGGGAGTGGTGCTCCCGAGAGTGGTGCCGGGCGTGGTGCTGCTGTGAGTGGTGCTGCTGCGAGTAGGGCTGCTGGGCATGGTGCTGGGAGTGGTCCTGCTGGGCATGGTGCTGGGAGTGGCCTTGCTGGGCAGGGCGCTGGGAGTGGTGCTGCTGGACAGGGCGCTGGGAGTGGTGCTGCTGGACCGGGCGCTGGGAGTGGTGCTGCTGGACCGGGCGCTGGGAGTGGTGCTGCTAGACCGGGCGCTGGTAGTGGTGCTGCTGGACCGGGCACTGGGAGTGGTGCTGCTGGACCGGGCGCTGGGAGTGGTGCTGCTGGACCGGGCGCTGGGAGTGGTGCTGCTGGACAGGGCGCTGGGAGTGGTGTTGCTGGACCGGGCGCTGGGAGTGGTGCTGCTGGACCGGGCGCTGGGAGTGGTGCTGCTGGACCGGGCGCTGGGAGTGGTGCTGCTGGACCGGGCGCTGGGAGTGGTGCTGCTGGACCGGGCGCTGGGAGTGGTGCTGCTGGACCGGGCGCTGGGAGTGGTGCTGCTGGACCGGGCGCTGGGAGTGGTGCTGCTGGACCAGGCGCTGGGAGTGGTGCTGCAGGGCACAGTGCATGGGAGTAGTGTTGCTGTGGGTGGTGCGATGTCTAGTATTGGGAGTGGTGATGCTGGGAGTGGTGCTGGCCCTGGATGCAGGGAGTGGTGCTGGAATTGTTTAAGTGCTATTGTTCCCGGCACCTGCAAACCATGTGACATTTTTTTTATTATTATTAAATTATTTATAGGGATACGACATTTATGTCATCATGCTGCGGTTGGGCAATCCAACGTTGGTGAAGCATCCGGGTGGTTGCAGCAAAATACCTGCAAATGCGCTTCTTCAATGTTGCTTGTATAGTTGTGAGTGCTCTTGGTGATCATCAAACAGAGGTGCCACATAACACCCAGCATAGGATGTATGTTTGCCGTCCAAATTCGTGTGAAATCGGTTAGCCACCCGTTACGCCCGCGTGTAAGGCCCGTGAGGCCTCTGTATGTGTCCAGCAACCAGACCCTAAACCAATCGTTAACCACACGCGAAACTCTCGTCAACGCCCCCTGAGGCCTCCGTTTGTGTCCCGTGACCTACCCTTTAACCTCCCGTTACGCGCCCGTCACGGCTACATTTAGCGACAGTCTGCTTTTCCAAGCGGGGCCCAAAAACTCACGTCAAATCCCCGTCAGAGGGCAGTGGTCCGCTTCACATGATCCGCGAGTGACCGAAGTAACCACCCGTGTATCTCACGTCAAAGCTACGTGAGGCACCTGAATGGGCCCCGCGTTTGCACATGTATAGTTGCGCGGAGGTTTTGCTATGGTTTGCGTCGTTGTAATCGACAGTATCATGTGAGCATTTGAAGAACAGCGTAAAGGCAATTTAGGGTACAAAATAGGGACACAAGATGAAACGCGTGGGTACACTAGATCGTTAACCTACACCAGCTTAAATTCGGTTCACATGGGTATGGCCTTCCGGTGCAAAAAAAACCCTGAGAATAGGTTCACCAGATAGTTGTGGTTTGGTCATGTTCATATATGATTGTGACGTATGGACACTAAAAGATTTGGACGAAGTTAGAGGTATATTCTTATCATCGCATTGATTTTATATCCCCTCTGATATGGGGTATTTATATCCAGCTGCCACACTCCAATCTATGAGAACCTTCAATATGTTATCCTAGACACAATCGATAATCGTACCGCGGAGCAAGGTATTGGGTAAAGCTTCTCTCTGGATGTTGATCTTGACCTACAGAAACAGTGAAGCGCATAAGAATATTGGTCAAATATGAGACTGTTGGTTGGACTACGGTTGGTTGGGGTGCCTTAACCTTAACCCTTACTGTTGTACCCCCTATAACACATATCAACTATAACACACACACACATTAACCATGCAGTTGTACCCCCTGTATGATATTGGAATATTGAGAACACAAAAAGTGGTTTATAAGATATTGTGTCTCGGGAGCAGTGGATGGGTGTCCGGGATTCATTTGCCCGTATAGATCGACGTAGCGTAGTAAACTCCATTCATGGAAGACGGGGTGATTGTAAAATGTCATAGATGATAGAAACATGCAATGCCAAGTGTATGAGTAGTAACACATTGCAATGGCGAAACGACCAAACTAGCCATGTACTCTAAGTACTAGCAGATGCCTTACATCGTAATTTGTACTTTTGCAATACACATTGCAGTGATCGCACGCACCTTCCATTGCACCCGTGACGCATGGCAATGTTTGACTACGTTGGCAGATACGAGTATCACGTTTTATACGCCAGCGTATTATACGCTGGGTATATACGCGGTACGCCAGGGGTGGCGTACTGGTGATACGTAAAAATACGCTGGGCGGGCAGGTAAAACTATTTTTCCCGGGCAGGGCTAAAAAAACCTGTTACAAGGGGGGGGGGGGGGGGTATGTTTCCCAAAAACACATGTCATAATTTAATTTCATAAATATCAAAAAATACATCTTCGAGGCTGCTTCTCCCCACCCCCCATACATCCCCACCCCACCCTCTAGCTATCCCCACAGCCGAGTTCCTTGCGGAGCTTTTCCAACACCACCCCTGCCCCATACTCATCCGCCAGAACTGCATCCTCTCCTTCCCCCCCCAGCAGGTCATCCTCCTCCTCCTCGTCCATGTTGTAGCCGCGAGGGATAGGGGCATCCGGGATGTTACTGGGGACAACCGTGCTGCCCCCATCCTTCTTGTACCAATTGCGCACAACGTTCCAGTTGTGCGCAATGTAGACGAGGTCCGCACACTTGGCGGCGAGATGGGCTGAGTGAGCACCCGGCATGCGAGGGTGGCAAGCTCAGGGTACTCGGTGCTGTGCCACGACCACCACTGCACCATGCTCATCTCCCCCTTCTTCACTGCCTCCCTTGCAGAGATGGCGGCCGGCGTGCCAAAGCTGCCCTCCATGTTGATGTAGGCCAGCAATGCCTCCTGCAGCACAAGGGAGGCACGGCGAGGGGCGCCATCCTTGCCACGCCTGAAGGTTTTGTTGTCGTAGTGGCGCTCGATGTAGGCCTTGAACACTCGAGTGCACTCCATGTCGTTCCTGAAAATTCCCTCCACCTGGTTGGCCGGATTCAGGATCCGGCCAACCACATGCATGGGGCAGGCAAGTGAGTTGTCCCACCTGTCCTTCACAATCTTGGTGATATCAGCCTTTTCCGCCCTTGTCAAATAGTCCCCTGCCTTGTCCAACTTGTCATTGCTGTCCTCGGTAAGTTGTAGCATGATATCATACATCTTACCCATCATCCCCTTCGCCGAGGAGTCCGTGGCCCGCATGGCCTTGTACGGCACCGCCATGAGAGAGGTAAAAAACACCGCCAGCCCCCACCACTCCTCATCCATCACGGCAGCCCTGAACTTCTCGGCTGCAGTCTTCCTGTCCTTGTCCGCCACTGCTCACTCATTCCACTCGTCGCTGAGAACCATCTACGCCAGCCCACCCCGCACCTCGCACAGCCGGGACAGAGCTATGTACTGCGTCCCGAACCTGGTCCCCGCGGGCTTGAGCACCTGATTCCCCCAACCCTTCTTCATGTTAGCACGGGTGAAGTGGTGGTTGCGCACAAAGGTAATCATCATTCCCCCCTTCTCCACGAGCCCCTTCGCCCATCCCATCTTGCCCACGTCTTCCATCATCAGGTCCAGGACATGCGTGGCACATGGCACATGCTCAATGTGCGGCCATGTGCTCGCAATCTTCTTGGCTGCCGAGGCATAGTTGCTGCCGCCATCAGTGCAGACCGCCACCACATTCTCCGGCCCCACCTTATCAATGACGGGGCGGAGAAGGCTGGCGATGTACCCCCCGGTCTTTGACTCCATGTTGCAGTCCACCGCCTGCTCGAACACTGCGCCTGAGTCGTTGACAAGGAGCACGTTGGCCTGCGGGCGGCCACAACGGTCAGTCATCATGTCCGACGACACGGTGACCCCGTCCCGCTTCCAGCTGGCGGCAACGGGGGCGAGCGCCTCCTCCATTTTCTGCCGCACCTTCTTCAAGCCCGCCCCTCCAATGTAGCGCCTGTTGGGGGAGACGTACCCCGGTCCAGCGCGCGCAAAGCACTGGACCGCGTAGCGGAAGACCGGGTCATCCGCGATGCGCTCGGGAAGTCTTAACGCCGCGATCAAAAGGCAGAGGGCGTTATCCTTGGCGCTCGTCGCCTCATCGCTGAAGGACGTTATCTTCCCCTTCTTCTCTGAAGAACCAGTGACCGCGCCCAGCGCGGAGTCAATTGCTGCAGCGGCCGCCCCTCGTTTGACGCCCTGCTTCTCCACCTTCTCCTCGTACATGCCGCGCACTTCTTCACTGACTGCCGCGGACACCTTCTTGCAAAGCCGGACAGCGCGTTTCTCCTGCCCTTTCCATTTCGCAAGGTGAATTGCGCAGCGATTGGTTCCGCCCTCAAACGTGAAGTCACAGAACTTACACATCTTGGGAGTGCCTTTAGTATGGTACGGAATAAGAAAATGTTTCAGAATGGGGTTCGAAAGGCCAGCCTCGACAGGCTCCCTATTGATTGCGCCAGTAGACGCGTTAACAGATGCAACATTGCTCGTCGCAGTAGGAGGGGTGGAGTTAGACGCCATGAGGACGAACGGGAGAAGAGAGCTACGGGAATAAAAACGAGCACCGCAATTGAATGAAACAAAGGAACTCGTCATCCATTATATGAGGAGACGCGTTGCTGAACAACATTTGAGAGGGATGGTTGGAGATGAGAGGCTTGGTGGGGTGGTGTGTGGTTGGGGGGTTGGAAGGTTTGGAACTCGAATTCTGAATTTCAGAACTGGGTTGGGCGATGTGCGACTTCGCGGTAACAAATCGCGAAGTCGCAAAACCTTCGCGAAAATTTTCAATGTCGAAATTTTTTTTTTGGCGGTCTGCCCGGGCGTATTTCCAAGAAATACGAGTGTATTGGCGTACCACGTACATACGCAAGCGTATGTACGTGGTACGCAACACTGCTCAGGGCGTATCTGCCAACATAGATGTTTGATAACACGTATTGAGAAGGATGGCTAGTACGTTGATGTACGTGTAGTACGATGACATATACGTTCACTTCGGTTTTTATTCTTGATGAAGGTGTACGTAGTCACTTACATCACAGTCGAAGGCCTTCCAAAGTAAAGTTTGAACATATTTTGTACTCTTTTCTACGATGACGTTGGACCGGATACAAAAGGTGTATAGCGTGATGCGCTATATCAATGCTAATTTACAATGCGTAGATGTACTCGAACCAGCCTGAAGCGACCAGAATGCTTTGACGCGTATGTCACCCTTGCAGGTGCTGTGCAGCATCCATCCCGTCAAGATTCTGCACAGGTGGCGACTAATCATCCCAACCCAGCAATCTTTCAACACACACGACGTCATCGGGCAGTCCTATGCGCGAGTGCCATTTAGTGACGACCCATGGTCACGTGGATACACGTCAAGACAGAGACCGAGAGGTGTTTGAGACATGAACCTCCCTTCCAGACGGGCCTCCAACCTCCCTTCTAGGTTGCTCCCACAGCGTGATTCAGGGAGAAGGGCTGACATAGGAGGATAGTCTTTGTGCGTTATCCCTGTGACCTCTACGCTAGTTAGGCGGGTGTTCAGCGTCACTTTCGCGTACCTGCGCTGTGAGCAGGATGTCGCGTAATCCCAGCAAAAGCGCTGGCAGTCGTCGCGCGAAAGGTAAACAGCATGCGCCAGACCACACCGGCACGCCTTGCTGTGATTTTGACGTTCCGGTGGCCATCGTGGGGAATGATCCTCTGCCCGTACCCGACGACATAATCTCTAGAATGTCTTCAGGCGTGCAAGTTCCTAAGTCTCCCACCGACAGTCTCACTTCTGCCCTTACCAGCGACTATTTCCCGAGTCCAGAAGTCACGAATCACGTTGGGCAGAGTGGCAAAGTGGGGATGATGGACGCTCTTTGCATTCAAGCCGGCTCCGATATCCCAACGTCTACGGTCGACTTTCACAACGTGTGAGAACCCCGGTATCAAGGTGTGAGGCTGGAGATTTCACACATTGAATACTGAGCTCCCCCCCAACTTTGTCCCGCAGTGTCGTGAGCCTCATCCACCCAAAGCTCCGAAACGGCAAAACGTGGGTTGCTCTAGATACCGCCGCTTACAAGTCAGCCAGTTGCGGGAATAGCACATGCGGTGTCGACGGTGGAAAATTACTCTCGTACGACTACATATGCATTGTGGTCACATCCGAGTAAGTTAGACTCTCCACGCGACTTCCTTATTTTTTGCCTGCGATTGAGTTCCGTACGCGTGTTCTAAGTTTTAGTTCTATCCAGGGACCCCAGGAATCCGCTCCCCAACCACAAAAGCATTGCCGTGGTTCAGGGTGCTGCGGCGTTGCTGAAGACGGATGAGGAGTGGGCTTGGTCGACGGATGAAATACCCCTGGTCGTCCTTTTCGACCCGGGCAGAGTCCACGCCCGCGCCTGTATGGAAGTCTTCAGAGATATCAACATGAAAGTGCGCAAGTCTACTGTGGTGACGTGTCGGAAACCCCGTTCAACTATGATGTTGCCCGATTTTGCTGCAGGCTTCTTGGACGTGCACTTGCACAAGCTTTTCCCCAACTCAAGGCGGACGAATTGACATCTCGCCTTCAACGCATTCATAGCCGAGCACTGAACGTAAGTGTGTCAGCGCTGTCTGCGTGATTTTTCATCTCCTGTCCCGATGGCATCCTGTATGACATGTTCAACAACAATGATGCATGATGGCTTCCCTTTGCAGGCCAACGAGGTCCAGCAACAGGATCACGGAGTAGACTCAGGGATTTACGTGTGCATGTTCCTGTACGAGCTCGTCGAACGATCGTTCTGCGGCCTGGATCACGGCATCAAAGAGCTCCCAACCTGTGCTGCTCACTTTCGCCGATGGTTAAGGGGATTGATGTGCGATGCCGGGGAAGGTCAGCTGTTGGAGAAGCTGCGTTGCGGAACGGTGGATTTGCCGGGCCTTTTCCGGCATCATGCGGGTCTCGACATTAACGCTGGAGCCGACAACACCACGCTAGGTACATGAGCGCGGAGGTCAGGGCTCAAGGGTCGTGGCTCGATCGCGTCAATTCTGAACTCTCAGCAGTCAAAAGTCTCGTTACGAAATACGGGAACACTTGCGAGAGTATGGCCGCCCATGTGTCACAGATGCATGGCATCATGGAGCTGTTTGCGGAGAGGTATGGTTGTATCCCTCCCCGCGATTCCGTGGCCGAAGTCCTGGCTGAAGTCCCCAGTGCACCCACTCCCGTGTCAGATGGGAGCAAGTGGAAATATGTGGGTGTTTCCCGTATGCCAGGAAGCAGCCGTTGGGTTGCTAAGCTTGTATGTGATGGGGCCGCCGACGCATCGAGCATCATCAGCAGCAAGTTTCCGACTGAGATGGAGGCCGCGAGATCACTGGCAGCTGGTGCGTATGTGCTCTTCGGTCCATACGATGGACCGCGTGGCAACGTTATTGAGTTGAGCACAGAAGACAAGGCAAAGTTACAGGGTTTTTCGAAGGAGCAGTGTAAGCTGATGATTCGTCACAAGTGTTGGCCCAGTTGGGAGAATTGGAGGGATGCCTGGCAGGATTGCGAGGAGAAGATACAGGCGAAAAAGCGAAAAGATGTGTTCAGTCGGGCGGATGGTCGTAAGCGCAAGACGGGTGTTGCGCGACGCAAAAAACGCAAGACTTGCTAAACATGCATATCACGATATTGCACCATGCTAAAAAATGTGGGAGTACAAGTATGGTTTAATAGTCGGGTGGAAAGGGTAGTTTTCCATCAGTAGTGTCCCCACTGTTTGCTTGCTGGCCTTTTAGTGACCCTATAGAATTACTACAAGTGTACTTATATAGAACTCACAACATAACGAGATGAATGTATTGCTAGGGCTGAAACGATAGTTGGAAAGGGGTCCTCAAAAGCTATAAACGCGTGTGTGACGGGGTTCAGACGGCTGTGTCTAGTGACGATCTTCGAAGACCACATCGATCACGGACATGTGACACGGCCATAACGGGAATGTGACGGGGTTCGGACGGGACAGTTGCGCGGCCAAGCGAAATTCACGTGGTTCGTGTCCGGTTGATAAACGGAGGTGTGACGGGGTTCATACGGGACCGTCCGGAGGAACTGCCCTCACTGAGACGGAACAGTGACACAGCAGTAGCGGGCGTTCGACGGGGTTCTGACTGGAACGTAACCAGGCCTTCCATGCATGCCGTGGGGCTCACGGACCAGTGACATGGTCTTAACGGGAATGTGACGGGGTTCGGACAGGACAGTTGCGCGGCCAACCGAAATTCACTTGGTTCGTGTCCGGTTTATAAACGGAGGTGTGACGGGGTTCATACGGGACCCTCCAGAGGAACTGCCGGTGGGTGTCACGGAATAGTGACACGGCAATAGCGGGCGTTCGACGGGGTTCTGACGGGAACGTAACCAGGCCTTTCATGAATGCCGAGGGGCTCACGGACTAGTGACATGGCCTTAACGGGAGAGTGACGGGGTTCATACGAAACCGTCAGAGGAACTGGCTGAAGCCCTGTCACGAAACCCTGACACGGCACTAACGGGAGATTGACGGGCTTCTGTCGGGATCGTCACGCGGCCATCTTTGAATGCCACGGGGCTGACATAGACTTGTGACACAGCATATTGATGCACGTTGCTTTCCTTTTAATTTGTTCTCCCCAGGTTTCCATACCTGCATCCAGTTATTGCAAACTAAACTGAACACACACATTAGGCGGCCAATCCGAACTCTATGGCCATCAACCCTACACATTGGTCCCCATACCCTCTTGGCCATTCCCCGCAGACGAGCCAGCTGCATCATTTTGCGGACCATCCCCCGGTCTAGCCTTTTTGCTTGGGCGATCCTCCGCTGAAGCCAACACCTGCTGAAGCTCAGCCTGCTTCAGCGCATTCTTACGCTCCTTCGCCGCCAGCTTAACCATGCACTCCTCCCATGCTGGCCTCCAGTTCTCCCATCGGTGCCAAAATTTCTCCTCTATCATCAACTTACACATGCGGGCGTCGCAACCCTTGAGCTTTGCTATGTCACCTGCGGACAACTCGATCATCTTGCCTTTGTACGACGGATCATGTCCCCACACCAGGTGCCACCCTACCGCGTATGCACGCGCCGCCTCCACATCCGATCTAAACTTGCTGCTGATGGTTGTCTGGGAGTTTGTTTTCCGCTGGAGTAGTATTTTTGCTGTCCAGGTGTTGCTCGTACTCAACCTCGTGACGCCAGTGTATTGGGTCTTTATGATATCTGGTTTGACCCCCTTGCTCTGCAGACGTGACATGCTCTCCGACGCAGCTGGCCCTCGGTGACTCTGTGCACCTAACCCGGTGAAGCTGCAGGTCGGGGAAGGTGCGACGTTTGGTACACCCCCAGGTGCAGCGACAATTGCGTGATTGGGGACCGGCTCCTGAGTGGCAGTGGGCACGGTTGAGGTGTGACGTAACTGCCATGCAGCTGCTCTTGAGACAGCTTCATCATAGTTCGGGCCCGTCATCGCCGAGGGCCGGTGACCTTGCAGGGTGTCTCGCGGATCTGTGGGATTGGGTGCACCCAGAAAACCCCCTGGTGTAGCTACACCGGCAGCAGTCTTGCCCAATGCTGGTGCCACTCCCGCAACCAGCATCCCCCTTGCTGCTAATACTCCCGCACCCTGGAGGAACCCGGCTGTTGCATTTGCCGCACCATTGCTCCCGCCTGCTGTTGCAACTTCAGCACCAGCGATCCCGCCTTCGTTAGCCACTAGCGCACCCGGGTTGTCGCATGCAGTTGCAACTCCCGCACACGGTTGCAACCCCGCGGTTGCAACTCCCGCACCCGATATCCCGCCTGCTGATGCATCTCCCGCACCCTGGATCCCGCTCGCAGTTGCTACTCCCGCACCCGGGAACAACCCGGGGGGTGACACGCCCGCACCCGAAATCCCGGCGGATCTTGAAACATCCGCACCCGGGATTCCGCTGCATGTAACAACGCCCGCACCCGGGAGCAACCCTGCTGTTGACGCGCACGCACCCGCAATCCTGCCTGATGTTGCAACTCCCGCACCCGGAATCCCGCCTGATGTTGCAACTCCCGCACCCGGAATCCCGCCTGATGTTGCAACTCCCGCACCCGGAATCCCGCCTGCTGTTGCAACGCCCGCACCCGGAATCCCGCCGGATCTTGCAACTTCCGCACCCGGGATCCCGCTGCATGTAGCAGCGCCCGCGCCCGGGAGCAACCCTGCTGCTGACACGCCCGCACCCGTGCGAAACCCCGCTGTTGACACGCCCGCACCCGGAATCATGCCTGACGTTGCAACTCCCGCACCCGGGATCCCGCCTGTTTTGACAACTCCCGCACCCGGGAGAAACCCTGCTGTTGACACGCCCGCAACCGGAATCATGCCTGACGTTGCAACTCCCGCACCCGGGATCCCGCCAGATGTTGCAACTTCCTCACCCGGGAGCAACCCTGCTGTTGATCCACCCGCACCGGGCATCCTGCCTAATTTTGCAAGACTGACAGCTGTGATCCCGCCTGCGGTTGCAACACCCGCACCCGGGATCCCCCCAGCAGGTAAAACAAACCCTTGTGCCTCGTCGCTTCGGTCCAGATGCTGCGTATCACACCCGATTCTAGCCGCAAGCATGGCGAACCCCTGTTTGAGTTGTGACACGGTGTCCAACAGCGCATCGTGACTCTTACCCCACTTGAATACTTGGTCCTTCAGTTCCTCGATATCCTTGAAGGCGTTTTCAATCTGCGCCCCGTGCATGTTGTCGGAAGCTAGCAGGTCCTTCACCTTTGTCTCGATGTCCATGTCCAACTCTATCACGTCCTCCTCGCGGTCGTCGTCTGACTGAGGTTGCTGCAGTAGAACCACACCGTTAAGCCGCAGACTCTCCAGCAGTTGTCGTTGACCAGCCTGGCAAGCCAGACTCCGCATGTCCTGCCGGTACCGATCCCCGCCGTAAGACGGGTGGACGCCCATTTCCATGTCCTCGAAACAGCGCCGCACCAGCTCCTTGATGAACATGCAAACGTAAACACTACAGTCAACTTTGTTCACCTGTTGAGGGACCTGAGAGTACTGTGGGTAAAAGACACAGAGAAAACACATTCATAACCGATGTCCAAGCAGTTAGTGAACACTTATCAAGAACCCTCGGCACCCAGTGAGGGTGTGAAGGTGACGTTTGAAAGGTGTAATACTTACGTGCACAGGCACGCTGTTGACGCGTGTGAGGCGGCGGTAGACATCTGCACCGGACAGTTCGGGCAGTGCTTTCTTCAAGGCTCTACCGAGAAGCCTGCTCAAGGGGTGACGAAAGTACAACAAGCACCCGAACCATTAAAAAACCGGTCACACGCACTAACGGCATATCACCCTGAAATCTGCTCATAAAGCACTCACAAGTTGACGTTCGCAAAAATGCTCTCTTTCATCGACATGTGGTACGTTGTCGAGTCGAATAGGAAAGCTGTTGGCACCACATCTTCTTTGTCTCTAAACTCCTCGTCGGTTTTCAACAACTGGCCCGCGTCCTTTACAACCACAAGGCTGTAATGCTTTGGTAGTGGCTTCCTGCGGGGTATGAAAAAGATGTAGAAACCACACGTGTTAGCAAGGCAACGTCCGAGCAACCCTAAACCCTAAAATACGGGCCCTGTATAGACGGCGCATTAGAAGACGTCTCACTCGTTAAAGATGACGATGCAGATGTAGTCGCAGTCGAGGATTTTCTCGCAGGGGATGCCGCATGCAACAGACGGGCCGAGTGAGAGTGACTGGAAAGCCGGGCTATCCAGCGCAACCCACGTTTTCCCGTTGTGGAGCTTAGGGTGTTCTAGGCTAAGCACCCTGCATGACCAAAACGTGGATGAATAAGAACGCATTGCTCCGAATAAAAAAAACCACGTTGAATGCAGCCGACACGCTTACACGTTA
This sequence comes from Closterium sp. Naga37s-1, assembly GCA_947471745.1. Taxonomy (NCBI): domain Eukaryota; kingdom Viridiplantae; phylum Streptophyta; class Zygnematophyceae; order Desmidiales; family Closteriaceae; genus Closterium; species Closterium sp. Naga37s-1. The sequence continues at coordinate 1,499,010 of CANJKZ010000010.1, read as the reverse complement.
TGGAAGTCGATTGTCGAGCTTGGGATCTCGTAGCCGTCCTGTATGTGGAGGGCATCCAGCATCCCTAACTTGGCGCTCTGCCCTAGGTGATTCGTGATTGTTTGTGAAGGGAAGAAGTTGTTCTTTCTAAGTGATGCGGGGAGCTCCGCGCTTAAAGATGCAGGAACGCGCACACCTTTTGCGAAGCGAGATATGATGTCGTCGGGCTCCGGGAGCTCATTGTCGCCTTTAATGGTAACGGGAACCTCGATATCATCGCTGAGAGTTGCTACAACTTCCGACCCCTCTTGCTTACCCTTGGCTCCACGTTTAGAACGCGGAGCGGACGTAGCGGGAACCGGCTGCGCGCGGGTTCTCCCTAACCTTTTACCCGCGTGCGACATGTTAAACAAAGTCCACAGCCCAAAATCGGCAGCTTGACTCTAAGCTCGAGCAGCAGGTGCATGCGTACGGGATAGAGTGAAAGTCTACTAAGAGGCACACAGAGCAGATGCGTGGCTGTGCAAAACGTAGAGTACCTCTTGGACGATTGACCCTGTTTAGAAGCAAGGGAGCCTCGTGGGAGGTGGGATCGACGGGACATTCACGGGCGACACTTCAAAGGAGAGGGACGACCTCTACCCATACTCAGTGCATGCAACGAATCCAGGCCAGAGCGCCAAATGGTAGTCGCTAATTGGCTAGAAATGCAACCTCATTTGCGCCGAATTAGGGACACGTGTGGCCCCACATCCGCTTGGACAAGATATGTCCAGCTGGTCTTGCATCATTGCAGAATGTACAGCTGTATCCAACAATCATTGCGCCTGACAGATCGGACCCAATCGCGATACGATTTCAATACGTGGACCAATCGCAACGGCGAGCATTGACTCACGCGCGTGACTAGGTGACAACCTCGACTGCACTGTATAACCTAATAATCCAAAAACAAAAACAGAAACAAGGAAGGTAGGGTAAACCATGAATGTTTGATAGTGTAACTTTCAACCAAACAGTCTCAACACTCATTCCAGAGTAAGTGTAAACATACTGCGAAAGCGCATGTAGCAGTCCATGGGATTGATATGTTAGAGGGGTGTTTACTGTTCCCTTTGAACAGTACTCCCAACCCCATCCTTATCCTTATCTTTTCAGATTTCCTAGTGCCACGTGGCACTCTACCTTTCTTGCTTCTACTTTCTAGTCCCACGAAGTACTTTCCGACATTCGACCTTGCATGCTATATCATCCTTGCTTGTATCCACCAATATCAACCAATTCTTATTCATCAATTACTCAGTTACTTCTTCGCCTATTTTGCCAACACATCTTTCGCCAAAGTCTTCCGCCCACAGGATTGAGTAAAAATTGAAAATCGTCGCGTCGCGTGATTATTTCTTTGGTGTGCCTTCGTCCCTTATGCTTGGCGGATTTGTGTGTTCTTTCTGTGGTTGCGACATTAACGAACTCCGTTTCCCCGTTTTGATTTTTATCGCTGGGGGTCTCATATTTTCGTCTGTTTCGTGATCCCCCTTCACCACGCGAAGTTGAGGAAGTCGGTCCACAAGACAATGACGAATCGCATTCAAACGCTCTCAACCACGGATCCAACCGGACGACCTGAGCGTTTTTGCGTCTAACACCTTCGTGTCACTAGGATGTTGCTGAAGTGTGACTTTTTTGGCCCAGATCTGTCCTACGAAATTGTGACATTCCCGTCACATTTTCTCTGGGATGTGTTGTGTGCTTTCGGGGACTTTCTGTGTGCTTTTTCGTAGAAAAACCTACGGGGGCCAAAATTTTGCGTCTGACATTTCCGCGATGCCGTTCGATGGGGCGAAATTCGATGCGCCGCCAAGGCATGATAGCGAGCGAACAGATGACACACATAGCACAGATTTGGGCGCAGCGACATCTAAAAAAAACCAATATACGCTTGGATGACGAGTCAAGTCGACACATTCTGTTACTGAGATCAGTGGCCCCCATGGGTAAGCTGTAGTTATGGCAAAACTACTTGCAATAGAGAGTGAGCAAGTGACTGCGTGATTTTGCTCGTTTCCTTTTTCACAGAGCTATTGTAATGAATACGAATTCATTACTGTAGAGGCCGCTCCTAGCGAGGACAACCCCGAGCACTTCGCGTCAGTTTCGAGGTTCGGCCTACACTTCGGCCCGAACCACCCCCGAGTCGCCCCGCACCAATCGCGACACTTCCAAGCCATCCACGTCCCGAGGTCCTCGCCTACCACGGTTTCGACCCTATAAATGCATGCCTCTTTATCATTTTCGACATTCTGTATTCGACATCCCTTTCATAAAGTCTTCCGCGCACTCTTTTTAGTACAACTCATAACACTTGGTATCAGAGCCTAAGTTCCTAGGTTCCCCGTTTTTTAGAGTGTATCACCCCTCGGGGGGGGGGACAAGGAAGGATGTCGTGGTGACAAGAGCAGCGCAAGAGCCGGCCAGGAGAACGGGTAGTTGCTCCTAGCGGCCATGAATTTCAAGGCGCTCCTGCGGCACCGACGGATCCTTGCCCTCGACGGTCGAGATGGACCATGGCCTCCCTCCCCCCGGGTGGCAGACAGCTTTTGCTGTTGTCGCATTTAATTGCGTGAGTAAATTTCGTCGTTTCCGTTAATCTCGGCGCTGTTTTTATGCGGCAGTTGGCGTCAGGACGGTTGTCGTCACTGCATGCGCGAGATTCTCGGAGCAGCTGGTCGTGCGAGTTGAAGTTTTCACGTGGTCGTCAACTGCGCACGAAGAAATCGGAGTTAATGCGTGCGGCAAGTGGCGTCGGGCGATTTCGTCACGTTGCGCACGATATTTTCGGAGGTCTTCGGCACGTGGTGATCGTCGTCACTGTGCGCGAAGATTTCGGGTGGCTTCACGGCAGAAACGACAGCTGGCCGGGCAGGCCAGGCGCATGGTGATTTGCGTCGGAAAATGCAACGAGAGACGGCGTGACGACTGCCCGAAGAAAGCGGGGGTCTACCGTCGTTCCGCCCGGGTGTGGCCGGTGTGGCTGCAGGAGGGTGCGTCGTTGGCGTTTTCGGCAGGTGCGGCACAGTGTGGGACGGAAGTTATTTTCGAACCGCCGAAAAGTTCGCACCTTCACCGAATGTCAGAAAAATCGCGGGCAACACGGAGTTATACCTCATCCGACAAAAGCGGACGCTGGGTGAACGGTGGCAAGCGAAATTGTCAGGCGGTGAAGACAAAAAATAAGGACGTGTTACGGTTCGCCTCTGATCGGGGGTGATCGGGTCGGGGCTGTTCTGATCGGGTTGCCTCTGATTGCCTCGCTCGCGCCGCCCGATCAGAAAAGAATTTCCACGAAAATACAGCGAGGGTGCACGGCAAGCTTGCAACCCTTTCCCGGCTCCTTCGGGGCCAATTTGGCGAGGGCGAAGGCCTCGGCATTGATCTAGCGAATTTTACCGTTTCTCTGTAACTTCGCATAAACAGGCGCATCCAGAAAGTTCTTGCTTGGGTGGGTGGCTATGCGAGTTGCTTCACGGAAACCAGAAACACGCTGTAACTTTTCGCGGGCGTCGTTTAGTACCCCAACCTAATGCAATCAACTGATCGTCAGTGATTGTGTGGGATTGTGTTTGATTGGGCTTTTTAGGCGGTTGATCGAGTTGGGGCGATCAATTGATCGCGATCAAGTGATTGCCCCCGATTGCCCAAAATCGCCACCCTAGCATCCAGGAAATTATTGATCGACTCTGATCGGGGCAATCAGAGGCGAACCGTAACACGTCCTAAATGGAGGGAAAGTCGTGGGTGCTCCAGCAGATCTCTAGAGTGAAAGGTTGAGCCCGTACACCAATCCACCGCGAATTTCAGAGTCTATTCGGTAGACCCCCAAAAGGGTTTGATATTGTTACATGGAGGCGCGGCGAGCGGTGTATCGCCAAGGATACCTGGGATTCGCTAAGTAATTTCGACGGGTACGAAGATGGGTGAACGTCGGAGTACCAGGGTTAACGGCGGAAACGTCGGGGTTACGCGGTGGAAAATACTTCGGGACTGCTTCAACAACCATGATTTTCGGGGTTTCATTCCAACGGTGGGAGACGGGTGAACGTCTGCTCGCCAGCTGTTTCAGCGGTTTACGGTGTACTTCGAAGCCATCTGGGGAAATTCTGTAGCGAGATCTGCGGCGTTGATGCGGGCTAGGTTCCGTGAAATTCGGTCCCGGTAGACCCATAGTTCTGGGTTCCGCACAAAAAGCACCTCCTGTTGGTGGCTGGCTAGTGTGGTTAATCGCAGGAAATAAAAATGGTGACGGGTGGGCACGCTAGATACACCGGTTCTTCAAGGGGATAACCTGCAGGTGACCAAGACGTACGAGAAATTTCAACACCGACACTTACGGGTTTTAGCAGCAGTACTGGGAGCTGGGTCTTTACAAGAGTTTGGCGGTCACGGCCGACAATTTCGCGACAACGGTGGAGTTGCAGCGGCGCTGGGTTAAGCGCGCGAAAACTGCCGTGGTGAACTTCATGGTGGCAAAATCTGCAGAGTTTCAGGGGTACCAGCCGCAACACTGGTGAAATGTATCACAACAGGTGGGGGGAGGAAGGACAGCTTTTTCGCCTCTGCCCCGAAGTCTTCGGCGAGTCACGACAACAGCCGAGGTAGCTGACGTCATCGACAGTTCGAGTTTTCAACTTTGAAAAAAATTTGTGAGGTCAGGGGGAAGAGCAGCATCTGTTTTCGAAGCCTGCCCGGGAGTTTTCGGAGCAACGCGACAAAGGTCTCGGCGAGTCTGGACAAGACTGCCGGGGGCACCGACAGCTGGAACAGTTACAGCGAAGATTGTTGCCACAGCAACAAGCCAAACGGCAGCAAGTTCGGGATTGCAGCAGCTGACAACTGGAGATTCGGCAACAGTAATTTGATTCGATACTACCACGCGAGGGATTTCGAGGTGGCAGTCACTGGAGATGCTGCAGCAGCAGTCGCGACTACAAGACAAGAAGATTGTTTTCTGCAGGAAATTTTACTTCCAAGGGTTTCGAGTCCCGGTGCTCAACGATTTTACCCCCTAAAAGGGACTTCACGGGTTTCCCTGAAGAGTTCTCACAGGTCACGACAATGATTTTCGCCACCGACCACATTTCGACAGTGCAGCTGCTAATATTTCGACGGGATTCATGATATTTGGCGTTCTTGACCACCCTCGGCGTCAGGATGGTTGGCGTTTTCTACCCGAGCAACTGGACTACATTGGGGGTCTGCCCGGTTTCTTGGAGGGGGGGGGAGAAAGTGCCATCGCACTGTTTCGCTCAACAGTTTTCTGACAGCCTCGGCAGTTCCTGACATTTCTGTCAGACTCGAGTAGCACGGACGCTCGCGATTGACTCACCGAAACCACCGCCACCGACATCTGACATCGTGTCAGAACCTTAAGATCGTCGCCAGCGTCACAACCGTTCGATTCGCCCTCGCTTCGCCAACGACTCACATTCCTTCGCAAATCAACTCGTCTTTCGATTTCAACCGCCAGATCGACATCTGGGAACTTCGATGGCTGACATTCCAACTATTTGAAATTCGTCTGGTCAACGCGCTCAGCCACGCGTCAACTCGAAAGTCAACACGCTTCCGCACCGTCAGATCAGTTTCAACCGAGATCTGCATTTTTCACGCTACTGCAAGACTCGGCTACGTATAAGGGCACCTTATTTAGAAGGTGGGTTAGTGTAATGAATACGAATTCATTACTGTAGAGGCTGCTCCTAGCGAGGACAACCCCGAGCACTTCGCGTCAGTTTCGAGGTTCGGCCTACACTTCGGCCCGAACCACCCCCGAGTCGCCCCGCACCAATCGCGACACTTCCAAGCCATCCACATCCCGAGGTCCTCGCCTACCACGGTTTCGACCCTATAAATGCATGCCTCTTTATCATTTTCGACATTCTGTATTCGACATCCCTTTCATAAAGTCTTCCGCGCACTCTTTTTAGTACAACTCATAACACTTGGTATCAGAGCCTAAGTTCCTAGGTTCCCCGTTTTTTAGAGTGTATTACCCCTCGGGGGGGGGGACAAGGAAGGATGTCGTGGTGACAAGAGCAGCGCAAGAGCCGGCCAGGAGAACGGGTAGTTGCTCCTAGCGGCCATGAATTTCAAGGCGCTCCTGCAGCACCGACGGATCCTTGCCCTCGACGGTCGAGATGGACCATGGCCTCCCTCCCCCCGGGTGGCAGACAGCTTTTGCTGTTGTCGCATTTAATTGCGTGAGTAAATTTCGTCATTTCCGTTAATCTCGGCGCTGTTTTTATGCGGCAGTTGGCGTCAGGACGGTTGTCGTCACTGCATGCGCGAGATTCTCGGAGCAGCTGGTCGTGCGAGTTGAAGTTTTCACGTGGTCGTCAACTGCGCACGAAGAAATCGGAGTTAATGCGTGCGGCAAGTGGCGTCGGGCGATTTCGTCACGTTGCGCACGATATTTTCGGAGGTCTTCGGCACGTGGTGATCGTCGTCACTGTGCGCGAAGATTTCGGGTGGCTTCACGGCAGAAACGACAGCTGGCCGGGCAGGCCAGGCGCATGGTGATTTGCGTCGGAAAATGCAACGAGAGACGGCGTGACGACTGCCCGAAGAAAGCGGGGGTCTACCGTCGTTCCGCCCGGGTGTGGCCGGTGTGGCTGCAGGAGGGTGCGTCGTTGGCGTTTTCGGCAGGTGCGGCACAGTGTGGGACGGAAGTTATTTTCGAACCGCCGAAAAGTTCGCACCTTCACCGAATGTCAGAAAAATCGCGGGCAACACAGAGTTATACCTCATCCGACAAAAGCGGACGCTGGGTGAACGGTGGCAAGCGAAATTGTCGGGCGGTGAAGACAAAAAATAAGGACGTGTTACGGTTCGCCTCTGATCGGGGGTGATCGGGTCGGGGCTGTTCTGATCGGGTTGCCTCTGATTGCCTCGCTCGCGCCGCCCGATCAGAAAAGAATTTCCACGAAAATACAGCGAGGGTGCACGGCAAGCTTGCAACCCTTTCCCGGCTCCTTCGGGGCCAATTTGGCGAGGGCGAAGGCCTCGGCATTGATCTAGCGAATTTTACCGTTTCTCTGTAACTTCGCATAAACAGGCGCATCCAGAAAGTTCTTGCTTGGGTGGGTGGCTATGCGAGTTGCTTCACGGAAACCAGAAACACGCTGTAACTTTTCGCGGGCGTCGTTTAGTACCCCAACCTAATGCAATCAACTGATCGTCAGTGATTGTGTGGGATTGTGTTTGATTGGGCTTTTTAGGCGGTTGATCGAGTTGGGGCGATCAATTGATCGCGATCAAGTGATTGCCCCCGATTGCCCAAAATCGCCACCCTAGCATCCAGGAAATTATTGATCGACTCTGATCGGGGCAATCAGAGGCGAACCGTAACACGTCCTAAATGGAGGGAAAGTCGTGGGTGCTCCAGCAGATCTCTAGAGTGAAAGGTTGAGCCCGTACACCAATCCACCGCGAATTTCAGAGTCTATTCGGTAGACCCCCAAAAGGGTTTGATATTGTTACATGGAGGCGCGGCGAGCGGTGTATCGCCAAGGATACCTGGGATTCGCTAAGTAATTTCGACGGGTACGAAGATGGGTGAACGTCGGAGTACCAGGGTTAACGGCGGAAACGTCGGGGTTACGCGGTGGAAAATACTTCGGGACTGCTTCAACAACCATGATTTTCGGGGTTTCATTCCAACGGTGGGAGACGGGTGAACGTCTGCTCGCCAGCTGTTTCAGCGGTTTACGGTGTACTTCGAAGCCATCTGGGGAAATTCTGTAGCGAGATCTGCGGCGTTGATGCGGGCTAGGTTCCGTGAAATTCGGTCCCGGTAGACCCATAGTTCTGGGTTCCGCACAAAAAGCACCTCCTGTTGGTGGCTGGCTAGTGTGGTTAATCGCAGGAAATAAAAATGGTGACGGGTGGGCACGCTAGATACACCGGTTCTTCAAGGGGATAACCTGCAGGTGACCAAGACGTACGAGAAATTTCAACACCGACACTTACGGGTTTTAGCAGCAGTACTGGGAGCTGGGTCTTTACAAGAGTTTGGCGGTCACGGCCGACAATTTCGCGACAACGGTGGAGTTGCAGCGGCGCTGGGTTAAGCGCGCGAAAACTGCCGTGGTGAACTTCATGGTGGCAAAATCTGCAGAGTTTCAGGGGTACCAGCCGCAACACTGGTGAAATGTATCACAACAGGTGGGGGGAGGAAGGACAGCTTTTTCGCCTCTGCCCCGAAGTCTTCGGCGAGTCACGACAACAGCCGAGGTAGCTGACGTCATCGACAGTTCGAGTTTTCAACTTTGAAAAAAATTTGTGAGGTCAGGGGGAAGAGCAGCATCTGTTTTCGAAGCCTGCCCGGGAGTTTTCGGAGCAACGCGACAAAGGTCTCGGCGAGTCTGGACAAGACTGCCGGGGGCACCGACAGCTGGAACAGTTACAGCGAAGATTGTTGCCACAGCAACAAGCCAAATGGCAGCAAGTTCGGGATTGCAGCAGCTGACAACTGGAGATTCGGCAACAGTAATTTGATTCGATACTACCACGCGAGGGATTTCGAGGTGGCAGTCACTGGAGATGCTGCAGCAGCAGTCGCGACTACAAGACAAGAAGATTGTTTTCTGCAGGAAATTTTACTTCCAAGGGTTTCGAGTCCCGGTGCTCAACGATTTTACCCCCTAAAAGGAACTTCACGGGTTTCCCTGAAGAGTTCTCACAGGTCACGACAATTATTTTTGCCACCGGCCACATTTCGACAGTGCAGCTGCTAATATTTCGACGGGATTCATGATATTTGGCGTTCTTGACCACCCTCGGCGTCAGGATGGTTGGCGTTTTCTACCCGAGCAACTGGACTACATTGGGGGTCTGCCCGGTTTCTTGGAGGGGGGGGGAGAAAGTGCCATCGCACTGTTTCGCTCAACAGTTTTCTGACAGCCTCGGCAGTTCCTGACATTTCTGTCAGACTCGAGTAGCACGGACGCTCGCGATTGACTCACCGAAACCACCGCCACCGACATCTGACATCGTGTCAGAACCTTAAGATCGTCGCCAGCGTCACAACCGTTCGATTCGCCCTCGCTTCGCCAACGACTCACATTCCTTCGCAAATCAACTCGTCTTTTGATTTCAACCGCCAGATCGACATCTGGGAACTTCGATGGCTGACATTCCAACTATTTGAAATTCGTCTGGTCAACGCGCTCAGCCACGCGTCAACTCGAAAGTCAACACGCTTCCGCACCGTCAGATCAGTTTCAACCGAGATCTGCATTTTTCACGCTACTGCAAGACTCGGCTACGTATAAGGGCACCTTATTTAGAAGGTGGGTTAGTGTAATGAATACGAATCCATTACTGTAGAGGCTGCTCCTAGCGAGGACAACCCCGAGCACTTCGCGTCAGTTTCGAGGTTCGGCCTACACTTCGGCCCGAACCACCCCCGAGTCGCCCCGCACCAATCGCGACACTTCCAAGCCATCCACGTCCCGAGGTCCTCGCCTACCACGGTTTCGACCCTATAAATGCATGCCTCTTTATCATTTTCGACATTCTGTATTTGACATCCCTTTTATAAAGTCTTCCGCGCACTCTTCTTAGTACAACTCATAACAGCTATGCTGAGAAAACCAAAGCAATCTGCATCCAACGAAGAGTGTACGACTGTTCGGAATACGCATCCCTACGGTAACCGGTGCTTCGCAAAGAGTCGTTGCCCGAACAAAATGCCTTGTCTGGAACACACCTCTTGCGAAATCAGTACCTTGTGTGTCCTCAGCTATCGTCCCTTTCGCGACTGCCACACACCTTTTGGCTGGATGGTGGAACTTGTTACTACTTGGGTCTTTGCGAAACCAATTCGCCAAGAATGAGCATCTTTCGTCAGCTAGATCGAATCAAATGTTACTAACTCACTCGGAAAACTGAAGATGGGAATTGGCGCCTCATGCTCGATCCTGCTAGTTTCAAGAAACAGGGTTTTGCAGATCAGATACACCTGCGCAGCGCGGCTCTCTTACTTTCTCCTATTGATGCCGCCTTCTGGAATCCAGCAGCACATTGTGACGTCATAGTAGATTGTGTGACGAGTTTGACACAAAATCTTTCGTTGCAACTGCAAACGACGACTAGTCGTCGCCACTTCTTTCGCTCCTGACCTCTAGTCACTCCCTCTCTTTCAGGACGGTCCCACTCGCCTCCTCGCCTCCTTCCCTCGCGACATTTTCAAAATCGGCAAGCCTTACCTACGTAGCACGCAGCCTTCGAGAGCAGCGCGGAGTCACGACAGTCTGAGACCCTAGAAGGTAGTAGTACTAGTAAGCGAGTCTGCTTTCCGCTTCGGCTCCCTGAGCCTCTCCATTGTACGTTTCCATAATCTCGGCCTACTTGCCAGGCTCACAACCTACGAGCGTGGTATCAGAGCCCGTTGTAGTTACATATTGAGTCACTCAAATTAAGCACAATGCAAAGAAATTAGCAGATCCCCTCGACGCATTGCTTCCCCTGGGCGCATGATTGCTTCCCCTGGACTCATTATTGCTTCCCCTGGACGCATGATTGCTTCCCCTGGACGCATGATTGCTTCCCCCAGACTCATGATTGCTTCCCCTGGATGCATGATTGCTTCCCCTGGACGCATGATTGCTTCCCTTGACGCATGATTGCTTCCCCTGGACGCATGATTGCTTCCCCTCGACGCATGATTGCTTCCCCTGGACGCATGATTGCTTCCCCTGAACTCATGATTGCTCCCCCTGGATGCATTGCTTCCCCTCGGCGCATTTGCCCCCACAGCTCCTTCTCGTGTTTCTTTTCCTCGCTGTGGTTCATACAGTACGCTGTCAGTCACCTAGCATGTGACCGACCTAGCATGTGACCGACCTAGCATGTGACCGACCTAGCTGTTAGAGGTGGTTAGCCGCTGCACCGACTCTAGAGCGTGAAAACGACAGAACAGGACACTTGGAAATTGCCTTACCTATGGCGGTGGGAGAGAATAGGCTGGACAATGAGTTCTGACGGTGGGAGGAGCTAGCTGAGAATATCGTGAGGAGCAGCTGGTGAAAACGAGGGTTTCAGGAGAGAGAGAGGGAAGAACGTTCTCAACCGCCAGAAATTTTCCCAACCATTCCGGAGGCAGTGTTCGGTGGAGTTGAAGAAAGTCGGTTTCAAAGACGGTTCAGTTTGAATTTCGGTTTTCAACGTCGGTTACTGTTGCGAAATTCGGTTTCGCGACGAGGCGCATTACGCGAGGCGCACTTTGAAATTCGGATTTCGTACTGCTTAAATATCATGTTCTGTTTTCCTCTTTGTATCAATTTTTTATAGTGAACCTTTCTGTTTGCAACCTGGGTTGGAAAGCAACCTGTTTCTTCAACTTTGGGATTCAGTTTGAAGCCCGCTACTGCTATTTTCGTGACTCCTAAGTCACGTACTCACTACGACTGAGTCTAAGAGCTGGTATCAGAGCTGGTTCTAGTGCGTGTTAAGCATTCAAGAAGGGCCAAGACAAGTTCCTGCATCATGCCGAACGGGGATGGTGAGGCAAGCTCGGGTTCTTTAGTCAGTGCTGAAGCTCCCCAAGTCCAAGCCCTCTTGGAGGCCCTTACACAAGGGCACGTGGTGGCCAGGCCAACGATTGGCCTAAGCGAGGCACAACTGTTCAATGGCAACAACTACAGCACATGGCGACTTAAGTTCATGCGGAGGGCAAGAGAAGTTGATATCTGGCCCTTCTACAAAGCGGACGAGGAGACGGAGGAAGGAGTACCTCCACCTGCAACGGCAACGGCACAAGAAAAGAGGACATACAAGAAGAAGAGTTTTGCAAGCCTTCTTCCAACTGTGTCACTCAGTTTCGGATTCCATCGCTGTGGGGCTGGACCAGTTTGCGGACGACATCAATTCAGCACAACGTGCATGGGCATACATGGAAGCCGTATATCTCGGACGGACCGACACGAATCTGACTGCAGTGAGAAAGAAACTGCTACTGCTCGCAATGGAGCCAATGGAGAAGATCATTGACTACGTGAATCGAGCCAAGAGCTACAATGACGATCTCACAGCAATGGGGGCACCCGAATCGGAGAAGCACATGATGGGATACATCATCAGCGGTCTACCGAAGGAGTGGACAGCAGAGATCGGGATCCTTACCTGCAACACGCCCAAGGATATGACCCAGCTGCTCGAGACCCTCCAGGCGCTTGAGCTGGTCAAATCTGACCTGAAAAGAAGGGAAGCAGTGGCAACGGCAGCAGAGGTCAACAGGCCTGCAAATCTGAACGCAACTGCAACACCAAGAGATTTTGGCAACTGCTACAACTGCGGGAAGAAGGGGCACAAAGCTGCCGACTGTTATTCCAACCCCAATGGAAGAAACTACAAAGGGAAAGGACAGTGGCAACAAAACAACGATGCAAGGCGTGGAGAAGGCTACAAGGCAAGCGGAGGTTTCAATGGAAATTGCAACCATTGCGGCAAATATGGGCACAAAGCTTCCGATTGCTACAACAACCGATTTAGCAGAAATTTCCGAGGAAAGGAGCTGCAACAACAAAGGCCAGCAGCAGCAGCGAAGACAAACCTGATGGAGGCACCTGCAGCTGTGGAAGAAACGCCAAAGGTTGACGCCATCCTTGGAGGCGCCCACAAAGCCAACGTTGCTCGAGCATCCGAGGTGTGCCTGCTGTCAAAAGGGTTCAAGGAAACGGCTTGGTTTATGGACAGCGGGTGTACACAGCACATGACACACCGAGCTGATTGGCTATGCAACTACCGGGAAGCCGGAGTACCTTATGTCCTACTCGGGGACGAAGGGAAACTTCAAGTACAGGGAGAAGGGGACCTGATCTTACAGAGTCCCTAGCTGCAAGACCTTTAGTGACAATGGAAAGCTGTGGGTGTTCGGTCCCAACTGGAAACTGATAGCGGAAGGCGCCCGGACTGAAGGACTCTACAAGATGAAGCTGAAGGAGCAAGATACTCGTGAGAACAAGCTTATCTATCAACCTGAACCTGAAGAAGGGAAAAAGGCCCGAGAAGAGCTACGCACCATGCTGGAAAATACTGCAGTGACTGAGCTGCAGCAGCTGAAGTTCCCAGTGGCAGCAGTGGCAGAAACTGTTGACATAAATCTCCTGCACAAGAGGATGGGGCATGCAAGCACTCAACGGATCAAGGAAATGATGAAGAAAGATATGGCAGCAGGAGTGAAGGTGAATGATGCTGAGGAAACCCATACGAAGTGCGACTCATGTGTCGAAGGGAAAGCTACCAAGGCTCCCCATCCAAGACATGGACCAAAGGAGCCATATGGGGCAATGGAAGTGGTGGCAGCAGATGTATGCGGTCCCATGAGGGTCACATCACGACATGGCAGCAGATACTTTGTCACGTTCACAGACATCGGCACAAGACTCACATGGGTGACGGAACTGAAAGATAAAACTCAGGTTTTTCCGAGTTTTGTGGACTGGTTGGCGGAAGCTGAACGACAAAGCGGCAAGCAACTGAAAGTACTTCGAACTGACAACGGTGGGTAGTTCATCAACAAGGAGTTCAACGACTACCTGAAAGCCAAGGGAATACGACGGCAGCGTACTATTCCCCATACCCCTCAACACAACAGTATTGCGGAGCAGGTGAATAGGACACTGCTCAACAGCGTGAGAAGCATGATAGCAGACAGCAAGCTACCTCTGATCTACTGGGGAGACGCGCTGGGCATGGCTTGCTGGCTGAAAAATCGCCTACCGACAAAGGGACTTGTAGCGGACAAGACACCTCACGAAGCATTCTACAAACGGAAGCCAAACCTGAAGTTTCTTCGAGTGTGGGGCTGTATGACGCAGTACAGGCCCCCGGCTGGAGCTGATCACAAACTTCTGCCAAGGGCAAGGTGGGGGGTGCACTTGGGAACATGTCCAGAGAGTAAGGGCTGGATCATCAAGGATGTGGAGACCGGGATAGTACTGGCGACCAGAGACGTGACATTCTACGAAAAACTCAACTACGTGGACTGGAAGGCAAGCAACAAGGGCGAAACTCCAGGGACAGCACCTGCCACACCTCAATGAGCGGAGGAACTACTTGAAGATGACCAAAACGAAGGCTTGGGGACAGCAAACAACGAAGGGGAAGAATATGAGGAGGAACATACCCAAGCTGGAGTGGATTGGGTGTGGGAGCCAACTGCAGATACGCTCACCAACGGTGACATGGAAGCGGCTCCTACAACTCCACCTCTGCAACGATCAGCTAGCGACACACATGAAGACATGGGAGGGAATGAAGCTGAAAGTGTAGGTCAGCCAAGTACAGAGGGCAAAAGCGACCCGTGGGAGTTCTTCGAGACAAACAACAACGACCAAGGAGCAGCAGAAATTGACAGCTTACTGCAGGAAGGAGCTATTCTTATTGGGAGAAAAGAAGGAGGCTCAAGCACAGAGAAAGCAGGGGAGATGGCAGCAGACACGAGTGCAAGTGATGTTTCGGTGAAAGGAGAGGAGCTGGGAAGAGGGATGCGGATGAAGAAGCCGAATCCGAAATACCAACAGGTCCTGATGACATGCTGGAAAGACGTGCACACTCACCTCCTCCTCACCTCAACGGCGGCAGCGCTGATTACCAAGGAAAGAAGAGAGACTTACAATCTGCCGCAGGAACCTTTGAGCATCGAGGAAGCACTCTCTGGACCATACAAGGAGCAGTGGAAAGCAGCTATACAAGAGGAGTTGGACGCTCTCGCAGAAAGAGGCACTTGGAAACTCGTCCAAATGCCCGAAGGGAGGCATGCCGTTGGCGTCAAGTGGATTTTCAAGATAAAAACAGGGGATAAGGGGCAGCTTGAGAGGTTCAAAGCACGGCTGGTGGCAAAAGGTTACACGCAAGTGGAGGGGATTGACTACACGGAGACATACGCCCCTGTCAGCAAATTGACTACAGCAAGGACACTCTTCAAGATTGTTGCAGCACACAACTACATCATGGTTCAACTTGACATCAAGAACGCTTTCCTCTACGGAGAACTCCAAGAAGACATCTACATGGATCAGCCTACAGGAATGGAGGACGGAACTGACAGAAAATGCAAACTGTTGAAAGCGCTCTATGGGCTGAAACAAAGCCCTCGAGAATGGTACAAGGCTATGGATGCACGCCTGCTCGAAGGAGGTTTCAAGATAAGTCAGTGTGACAGAGCATTTTACTGGAAGGGGGAAGGGGAGAAAAAAGTCTACCTCCTACTCTACGTCGACGACATCCTAGTGGCTGGAGCTTTGGAGGACAGAGTTGAGGAAGTGTGTGCTCACCTTGCAGCTGTCTTCCAGGTGAAGCAGATCCCGAGAGCCACGTTGTTCCTTGGCATGAACCTGGAGCGGGACCGAGAAGGGAAGAAGCTGCTACTCTACCAGAAGAAGTACATTCATCGGTTGCAAGAAAGATTTGGAACACGGGACTGCACCAAGGCAGTGACCACTCCGCTCAGCAGCCTGTCAGAGAAGGAAGTCAACCCTGAAGAAGAACTCATCCAATGGGGCAGCAAGGAGCGAGCATTGAAGGCTTACCAGTCACGGGTCGGATCGGTGATGTACCCCGTCTCTTGTACGCGGGTAGACGTTGCACATGCTGCCAGCTTCTTGGGGCAGAACGTGCTGCAGCCAGAAGGCCGCAAATGGAAGGAGATGCAGCGCACAATCACCTATCTGCAGCAACGGGGAGAAGAGGGGCTACTCTACGAAGGCGGAGAAGAAGCAATGGAGTTAATCGGATATGCTGATGCATCTCATGCATCAGATAAGAAGGACAGAAAGGGAGCTTATGGGTACGTCTTCCTCCTTGGCGGGACAGCAATCACGTGGCAAGGCAAGAAGCTAAACGACATGGCACTCTCAAGCGCGGAAGCGGAATACATGGCGTTATTCTACGCATGTCAAGAAGGAGTGTGGCTTCGGCGTTTACTGCAAGAAATGGGGATACGCATTGAAGGACCAACTACCATCAGATCGGACAGCAAATCAGCCATAGCATTGGCGAAAAATGACAACTGGCACGGACGTACCAAGCACATGGACATCAAGTATCATTGGGTGCGTGAACAGCTGGAGAAAAAGGCATTTACCTTTGAGTTCGTACGGACAGAAGATCAAGCAGCCGACTTCCTTACTAAGGTCCTTCCGAAGGCTAATTTCGAGCGCTGCAAGCATCTCGTCGGGATGCGTACCCTGCAGGACTTCCAGGGGAGCAAGGTGGAGGAACAGTGATTAAGATTTTTTTCAGATCTAGGGTTGGCAGCAGCAAACCACAGGGGAGATTGTTAGAGGTGGTTAGCCGCTGCACCGACTCTAGAGCGTGAAAACGACAGAACAGGACACTTGGAAATTGCCTTACCTATGGCGGTGGGAGAGAATAGGCTGGACAATGAGTTCTGACGGTGGGAGGAGCTAGCTGAGAAGATCGTGAGGAGCAGCTGGTGAAAACGAGGGTTTCAGGAGAGAGAGAGGGAAGAACGTTCTCAACCGCCAGAAATTTTCCCAACCATTCCGGAGGCAGTGTTCGGTGGAGTTGAAGAAAGTCGGTTTCAAAGACGGTTCAGTTTGAATTTCGGTTTTCAACGTCGGTTACTGTTACGAAATTCGGTTTCGCGACGAGGCGCATTACGCGAGGCGCACTTTGAAATTCGGATTTCGTACTGCTTAAATATCATGTTCTGTTCTCCTCTTTGTATCAATTTTTTATAGTGAACCTTTCTGTTTGCAACCTGGGTTGGAAAGCAACCTGTTTCTTCAACTTTGGGATTCAGTTTGAAGCCCGCTACTGCTATTTTCGTGACTCCTAAGTCACGTACTCACTACGACTGAGTCTAAGACTAGCATGTGACCGACCTAGCATGTGACCGACCTAGCATGTGACCGACCTAGCATGTGGCCGTGAATGACCTTGAACGTAACTGACCTGACCTCTTGCTGGGCAAAAGTTTGCCTAACAGCTTGTGACTGACTGGCCTACCGGCTTTGCCTGTGACCCACTTCAGCTTGTGATTGACATGGTCTGTCTGACCTAGTAGCATGGACATGTGCACGAACTTAAAGACGAGTCAGGCTCAGCTCTAGGCGAGTCAAGTGCCGACCCTTCCTGACCGAGACTCAAATTTTCGGGTCGAGTCGGCCCTATTCGAGTCAACATTGAAATCGAGAGTAACTTGAGCTGGATATATGAGTGACCTTTCAGTCAACAAACGAACGACAACCAGTGTGATGGACAGTCATACGAGTGGCAGGGCCGTTCCCTCGTTGCCACGTACTGCCTCCCGCACCATCCACACCTCTTCGCTTCTCATCGGCCCAGCCCCGCTTGTCTCCCTGCCTCCCTTCCCTCGCACCACTTTCAGAATCCCCAAGCCTCGCCATCAGCACCACACATTGCTGTTTGACTGACTCCGTGCCACCGCTGCTGATTCACGCCGTTCGCAAGCCGCGGAAACACGAGCCTGAATAAAGGTAACCATTCTGACACCCACGAGCATTGCTATTGTTTCCCCGGTCTCAGCATTTCGCATGGTCAAGGCTCCTAACGTATGAACCATTGTTGACGCACTGTTTTGTTCGCCCAAACCCTTCATGTGTTGCTGTTTTTCTCCTTGCCCAGGCTCACCGATCTAGCCTGTAACCAGCCTGCCTTTGACCACCAACAAGCAATATAGTTTTTGTAACCACAACGTTGTCTGAACAGTAGGCGGTTCTGAGCCTCCAGGTCACCCCCAGAACAATTTGAGTCTCATGATCTGTACTTCACCTCTCCCCAACCGAGCCGAGCCAAAATGAACCGAACCGCATTATGCCTGTAATGGTTCAACAGCGGCGAGCCTGGTGTGACCTGGCCATTGCTCACGCAGACTAGTCATGAGCAAAGAAATGAACTTCGATCCGGCGGTTCAGTTCGTTTCGAACTAAGGAGTTTCTCAACCATGAGTGCCCAAATTGTTCGGTTGTTTTCAACCATCAAATCGTGAAGTTCAGATATAGTAATGCCCAAGCCAGAAAGGCTCGTGGGAAGCTGTCGGGTTCACCATGAGCCTTGCATCACACGACCCACCCTAGCTCAACCTCACCCAGGTGTAAGTCCACCAACGTAGTAGATTTCTCATTTTCTCCCGTGTCAAATTCTTCAGCATGGTCATTTTCTCCCGTGTCAAATTCTTCAACCTGGTCATTTTCTCCCGTGTCATATTCTTCAACCTGGTCATTTTCTCCCGTGTCATATTCTTCAAACTGGTCATTTTCTCCCGTCTCATATTCTTCAACCTGGTCATTTTCTCCCGTGTCATATTCTTCAACCTGGTCATTTTCTCCCGTGTCATATTCTTCAACCTGGTCATTTTCTCCCGTGTCATATTCTTCAGCCTGGTCATTTTCTCCCGTGTCATATTCTTCAACCTGGTCATTTTCTCCCGTGTCTGTGTTCTCTAGTTCCTCTCGCTGGTTGGTTGTGGTTGTGGTGTCATTTCACTGGTTCTAAAAGTCGCCGCTTCTCTCTGCTTAGTATTCTTATCACCCTATGCTATGCACTCTGCGGCTCTATGCCCTTCATCCTGTGCATCCGTTTCTGCCTTGCTGCACCCATTTGCAGTGTCACCGTGCGTGTCGTTCACAAGTCTTGTTTTATCTGCTTCTCACGGACTCCCCATGCCAAACTGACTTCATGCCAGATGCACAAGCTTTTTTTTTACCCAGACATGTGCTCAGCCCATTCTCCCTCATCGTTTCATCAAGTGCCCCTCTTCTGCTGCTCTTTCTATGCCTTCTTACTCACATCACACTCATCCCTCACGCCCGTGTAATTGGTCTTGTTCGTGTGTCCACTCACCTCGTGCATTCTCCATCTTTCTTTTACGTTTCTGTTTTCTCGAAAGACTCTCAACCCTGCCCTTCCCAGGCGTGTCTGCTTTCACCAGTCTGCAGTGTAAAAGATAGTTGAACGCAGGGGTCGGTCATTGAGCAACAGTTGATTGAGGGGAGTCAATGGATGAAATGGCTGTTGAGAGAGCGGTGGGGCCACTGATTGACGTGGTCAAGGAGGCGGTGCTGGCAGCAGTGAGAGAGCAGCTGACTGAACGCGAAAGGGTGGTGAATGAGTTGCGGCACATGTTGATTGCTGTGGGACAGAAGGATCAGGCGACTGCTGCTGTGGTGAAGGAGATGGAGGGAGAGTTGGCTGCAGTGACGGGAGAGTTGGGTGAGCACAAGCAGTCGACTACATTGCAGCTGGAGGAGGCTGAGAGGAGACGAGTGGCTGAGATGAGGGAGATGAGAGGGCAGGTGGAGGAGAGGGAGAGAGAGCTGGCAGCAATGAAGGGGGAGGTGACAACAGTGAAGGTGATGGTGACTGCAGTGAAGTTTGAGGTGGAAAATCTGAAGTCTGAGGTGAATACAGTGAATGGGGAGGTGACGGCAGTGAAGGGGGAGGTGACTGCAGTGAAGGAAGAGGTGAGTGTAGTGAAGGGGGAAGTGACTGCAGTAAAGGGGAATGTGACTGCAATGAAGGGAGAGGTGACTGCAGTGAAGGGGGGAGTGACTTTGGTGATGGGGGAAGTGACTGCAGTGAAGGGGGAGGTGGCTGGACTAAAGTGGGACCTGACTGCTGCAAATGGGGAGATAACTGCAGTGAAGGGAGAGGTGATTCCATTGAAGGGGGAATTGGCAGCTGTAAAGGGGGAGGCAGCAGCAGTGAAGGGGGAGGTGAGAGCAGTGAAAGTGGAGGCCGCTGAACACAAGCAGGCAATTAAGTTGCAGTTGGAGGAGGCTGAGAGGAGACGAGTGGCGGAGATGAGAGGGCAGGGTGAGGAGAGGGATAGGGATGTGAATGCAGGGAAAGCGGAGCTGGATGCAGTGAAGAAGGATGCTCTCATGAACATGGATGTTGACTTAGTGATGTGCGAGGAGTTAGTCCAACAGAATGTGCGAGTCCTGATGCTGGAGAGGGCGAATGTTGCCTTGGAGAATGAGGTGAGTGCGTTGAAGCGCTCACTGGGTGTTGTGGGAGAGAGGAGTGTAGCGACTGCCGCTGTGTTGGAGGAGAGGGGGAGAGTTTTGGCAGCAATGAGAGGGGAGCTTATTGGAGTGAAGGGGGAGTTGGGTGCAGTGAAGGGGAAGGTGGATGAACACAAGGACGCGATGACAGAGCAATGGGATATGGTCGAGAAAAGAAGGGAAGCGGAATTGAGAGATCTGGGAGAGAATTTGGCAAGGGGGAGGGAGGAGAGGAGGAAGGAGTTGCAGGAGTTGAATGGGCGTGCCATGGGGCCACTGATTGAAGTTTTGAAAGAGGCGGTGCTGCCAGCAGTGAGAGGAGAGCTGGCCGCACACAAGGAGAAGGTGAATGAGTTGCGGCAGATGTTGATTTTTGTGGAGGAGAGGAATGAGGCGACTGCTGCTATGGTGAAGGAGAGAGAGAGGGAGAGTTGGGTGAGCACAAGCAGCCAACAGCATTGCTGCTGGAGGATATGCGAATGATGAGAGAGGAGCTCGTTGCAGAACTGGCTGCGGTGAAGGGGGAGGTGGGGGAGGTGAAGGGAGAGGTGAAGGGGGGGGTGGGGGAGGTGAAGGGGGAGGTGAAGGGGGAGGTGGGGGAGGTGAAGGGGGAGGTGAAGGGGGAGGTGGGGGAGGTGAAGGGGGAGGTGAAGGGGGAGGTGGGGGAGGTGAAGGGGGAGGTGGGGGAGGTGAAGGGGGAGGTGAAGGGGGAGGTGGGGGAGGTGAAGGGGGAGGTGGGGAAGGTGAAGGGGGAGGTGGGGGAGGTGAAGGGGGAGGTGGGGGAGGTGAAGGGGGAGGTGGGGGAGGTGAAGGGGGAGGTGAGTGAGGTGAAGGGGGAGGTGGGGGAGGTGAAGGGGGAGGTGAGTGAGGTGAAGGGGGAGGTGGGGAAGGTGAAGGGGGAGGTGAGTGAGGTGAAGGGGGAGGGGGAGGTGGGTGATGTGGAGGGGGAGGTACGAGGGGTGAAGCGGGATCTGGCTGCACTGAAGGGGAAGATGGTTGAGGTGAAGGGGGAGGTGGGTGAATTACAGGGGGAGGTGGATGAAGTACAGGGGGAGGTGGGTGAAGTACAGGGGGAGGTGGGTGAAGTACAGGGGGAGGTGGGTGAAGCACAGGGGGAGGTGGGTGAAGCACAGGGGGACGTGGGTGAAGTACAGGGGGAGGTGGGTGAAGTACAGGGGGAGGTGGGTGAAGTACAGGGGGAGGTGGGTGAAGTACAGGGGGAGGTGGGTGAAGTACAGGGGGAGGTGGGTGAGCACAAGCAGTTCTTTTCATTGCAGTCCGAAGAGGGCGAGAGCAGTCCAATGGCTGAGATGAGGGAGATGAGAAGGCAGGTGGAGGAGAGGGAGAGGGAGCTGGCAGCGGTGAAGGGGGAGTTCGCTGAGCAGAAGGATGCTCGCATGAAGGTGGATGTTGACCTGCAAATCAGGGAGAGTGAAGGCCATCAGAAGACTGCATGGCAGGTGAGTTCTGAGGGAATCGTTTCACAGGGCATGCATCGCATTCGAGTTCTTTCTTGCTACCGTGGTCAATCCTTTTTTTGTCATGTTTTCCCGCTTCGCCGTTCTCGCCAGGCAATCAAGTCAGCATCACAAAAGACCGGTCTGGACCTGAAGAACCTCAAAGGCCTCTCAGACGCCATGCTCGCCCATGTGTCCATGATGACCCATCTGACGAGCATTAACTTAGCGTGTAGCTCAGGCTTTAGTGCAGAGGGCATCAAGCACCTATACAGGCTGCCGCTGCTGAAAACGCTAAACCTCAGCAGCACAGACGTGGCAGACAGTGCCCTGGAAGGCATGGGGTCCTTGGCCAGTCTCAAGGAGCTCTATCTCCATGATACTAAGCTGAACGATGCTAGTCTGGCGCACTTGACACCCCTTTCCTCTCTCAAATCCTTGGGGTTTGGTGGATGTACAGGTGTGACAAATGCTGGCATGGTGAATGTAGCGCAGCTGACAGGGTTAGAGAGCCTTGGTCTAGGTAGGTCGGCAGTCTCGAATGATGGGCTGCAGCATCTGTCTGCCTTGAGCAAGCTGACAGCTCTCTGGCCCACTGAAGGGGGTTGCCTTCACAACGATGATGTGCGCAGGTGGATAGGCAGGCTGGGTGGCACGGAGTGATGATGAACGGGAGGTGAGGTGAAGGAAGGGTTGATTGTGACTGTCTAGGGGAGAGTGAGGAGAGGCATGGAGGTAAGGGGCGTGAAGAATGAGGGGAGGTATGCATGTGGAGGAGTGAGACATGGAATGGTAGTGGTTCGTTCAACTTGCTTTTTGCAGAGTTGGAAAATGGTCATGTGCCGGGCAGAAGCAGGTGCCGGGCTGGTTGGGCAAGGGGTACATGAGGGCAGGCTCCATGAGCCATGCCTGTGTGGCTTTGGGTGTAGGCTATACAGATACTTGTCCCAAAGGAGAAAAATACTAGTGAGAAATGCTTTATCATGTATATTCTACTACGAGCTATCCTACAAACCAGAACTTGTCATCACGCATAAGAGAATCGTGGTATATGGTGGTGTGGTGTACTTGAGTGACAGTGGCTTGCTTATGGCCATTCGAAAGGCATTTTGATTGAGACAAGAGAAGACGTGATGCATGCTTACTTGGGCTCAAACACCCCTGCTGACCACAACGTTCCTCACTAATGCTTCCACCTCAATGCTTCCCACTCCCACACCATCTTCACCAGCAGCAGCTTCTGTGTATGACAGGAGGCAACCCAGACAGAGATGCGGAGCTGAATATCTGGAGCTTGAAGAATGGAGCATGGCATGCAACTTGCCTGAGAAAATCTCAGATGTTATTTGCTACAGTGATCCAATTTGTGTCGCCACAGCTCACATCACACTGAATTGCAAATGGCTACCTTGACCTGATTGAAATGCAATGTTTGCATTGCACAGACAGTGCCTGCACATGCACGATTTGCCCCCACACTTGCTCTACAGGTCTGAACATTAACGACCAGTACTGAAACAACTGATCAATATCACCTCCTTGACCTGCCCCCTCGTTGCTTCTTCCCTCCTTTGCCACCATCCTTCCCTCCACTGCGGCCCGCTCCCTTCTTCCCCTTCCCTTTCCCTCCTCCAGGCTCCTGCACCCCACTGCTTCCCTCTTGTTTCACCCTCCCACTCCCCTTTCTGGAACCACCCTGTGCACTTGCCCCTTCCTTCTCTGTGGAGTGCAGCAGCTGCTTGAGCCGGTGCTCCAGAGCCTTGTGCTGGGAGAGGAGGTCGGAGAGGGGACCAATGGCTGTGCTGTGGAGCCAACTCACAGAGGCAGACGCATGACCAGCGTGCCTGTCGGAAGAGGGTGAGGGGCTGGGTGCGGTAAGAATGGGACGCAGGGCATAATAGTGCGGTAAGAATAGGACGCAGGGCATAATGGTGCGGTAAGAATGGGGTGAGATGAACCGTCATAATAACGATGAGAGGATGCGATAGGGCATTATGGAAGCTCAGACAAACAAGTGTACTACGTCTTGGAAGCATACACAACATGGGGCAGACAGAAGGATTGAGATTGAATGATAAGCAAGGCATGGCTCGATGACACGCGGATGGGGAAGAGGACGCGGAGGAGGATGAGGAAAAGATGAGAAGAGTATGAAGAGGATAAGAATGGAAGCGTACGAATGGTGGACGGCACTGGTTGCAGCCGTAAGTGATTCTTCTGCATCCAGAGCCTCTTCCAACAGCTGCTCAT
Organism: Closterium sp. Naga37s-1; assembly: GCA_947471745.1. Taxonomy (NCBI): domain Eukaryota; kingdom Viridiplantae; phylum Streptophyta; class Zygnematophyceae; order Desmidiales; family Closteriaceae; genus Closterium; species Closterium sp. Naga37s-1. The sequence goes on along the minus strand of CANJKZ010000010.1, from coordinate 1,475,273 downwards.
GCTTCTCCGCCTCCTCCTCTGACCACCCACGCCCCTGCCCTTTCCGCTGCTGCTGGCCCTGTCCTGTGCCCGAGCCCCCCTGCTGCAGCAGCTGCTTCAGCTGCCTCACACCCTCGTGAATCAGGGCCAGAAACGCGTCCACGTCAACCTGTGACAGTGACGCGGAATCGGGCACAGGTGACGATTGAGTAGACGGCATGGTGTGAGATCAAGATGACAACAGAGGACGATGAAGACGACAAGGAGACGGAAAGAGAGCGGCGATGGCAGGGTTGCCGGGTCAAGACAACATGGGAAGCAGACCATAGAAAAATGACTGTGAAAGGACCTCAAGAATATAGCTGACCACCTTATCCAATGTGGATTTCTGAGCGGGCTAAAAAACTTCAGAAAACAAAAGCAAGGCAGAAGTGCAGGGAACGGAGAGAGCTGAAGTGCGCACCTTCAAAGGGCACGCATGTTCCTCGTACTCCTTGAGGTAAAAGGCGCGCTGGCTTGCACTGACGGACTGAAGCTTGAGAGTCAACGCCCTCCGTGCCTCCCTGCTGCACTGCTGGAGCGGGGACAACTCCTCCTGCAGCCGCTCACGAGCCTGAAGGAGGACAGTTGCGAAGGAAAGAACGAGCGGTTTCTGAAAACTCTACAGAATTGCTCGGAAGGAAATGGAGCGGTTTCTGAAAACTCTACAGAATTGCTCGGAAGGAAATGGCAGTTGAGGGGACGATGAAGAAATGATTCTGGTCTACGTTACACTAGCACAGGGTGGATGAAGCAAAGCATGCAGCCAAGCCATGGGTTGGCATCGAAAGGCACACATTAACCGAACTGAAACAATCAGCAACGGGAAATCAACAAGGGGAAGTCAGCAAGGGGAAGTCAACAAGGCAAGCTGCTGCTTATACAGCCTGAGCTTCTCCTACCTGGTGCAGGCAGCTGCGCAGCTGCTGTGTGATCCTCAGCGCGATCTTGACACCGTCCACCTCCTCCCGCTCGTCGGTCTGCAGCTGCGCATTCTTCAACTCCTTCCCCACGTGCTTCCCAGCACCACCAACTGTACCTGCCTTCCCCTCCTCATCACCACCCCACTCATCCCCCTGCTCTAGACTCTCTCCGCTTTGAGGTGCCACCGCTGCCTCTGTTGTTGAGTCTGAGTCGGCTCCGGCACCAGATTCAGCACCAGCTCCTTCCTCACCAACCGTACCATCACCAGCACCGCCATCCTCCTCCTCATCAACAGCAGCGGCCGCAGCGGCATCGGCTGCATTCTCAGTGTCACCACCCAGCAGTGGAACCCGGTACCCTGTCAGATTCTGAAGAGAAAACACTGAGAAGCACTGTTGCCCTCCATTTACACGTCCAGCAGCAGCAGCATGAGCAGCAACTTCCGGGGTGAACTCAACATCTAAGTACGGCAGGCTGGCCTTCCATTCATAGGCTGGAATACTCCAAGACCCCTGCCGCCGAAGCACCACCAAAGGGTCTTGCATGGCGCGCATGTTACGGGTCAGCATCTGGTAAAAGTAGTTGGGACCTGGTGCGGGTTTATCCCTCCTGAACATGTTCTTGAGATCGTAGTATAGTTTTGGAGGAAGGGTGGAGATGAGCGGGTTGGGGAGCCGGTCGAGAGGGGAGAAGAGGATCAGGAGGTGGTCTACGAGGTAGGAGAAGAACTCATGGCCGTGGTGACAGTCGACATTGCAGACAGAGACGGCAACAAGAACAAGGAGGCGGAGGAAGAGGGAGCCACGTTCCGCTGGAGCCACACCACTCCTGTTCAGCCACCAGATTAGGTTCTCTGGCTCAAACACGAGGAAGCGGATGAGGGTATCAAGGAGAGGCGAGAGAACGTTTGTGTGAAGCTCAGCGAGAGTAGAAGGGTTTCGATTCGAAGACCACATAAGCATGTGGGTGCATAGGTTGGAGTAGTGCTGGCCTTCCAGGTGGAGGGAAGCGAGGGAGGTGGGAATGACGAGATTCTCCAGATTCGTGATGGCTGCACACGTGTGGACTGCTGCTCTTTCTGCCAAGCTGAGGAACACTGGAAAGGAAACGAAACCATTCACATCCCAGTAGCACCACTGCAAGCAACCACGCACAGACAGTGCAAGGACAGGAAAAGGGCACAGAATTGTACCAGATGGTTTGTCACATTTTGAAATGACCAGCTCAAAATTCATTCAACAACTCCAATTTTTCCGACAGTGACTCAAATTAGAAACGCAATATAAATAGGTACAACCAAGACCAATGTAACATCGCCCAACAGCAGCACTCACCTTGTAAACATGGTTCAAGGCGACGCCCCACATGTCAAGTGCCACAGATCCAGGGAGAAAAGAGGGCTCCTGGAGTGCAAGAGACTGGCCCTCAAGCTCCCATTGCGCCCCCTGAAGCATTTGAGCGCACACATCCATTCTCGTGGGCGGCATCAGCGCTATCAAGTCTTGGCACTCCCTACGGATCCACCATGACCCGAGATACGGCAGCACCTGCATCAGCTGGGCGAACGATCCTAGAGGAACCAACGGGTCTATGAGTTCTTGCTGCTGCTGCTGCTGCTGCACCTCCTCGTCCTCCTCATCCTCATCCCTCCCCTCCTGCTGCTGCTCCTCCTGCTGCAGCCGTTGCTCCTCCTCCCTCTGCCGCTCCTCCTCCTCCTGCTGCTGCCGTTGCTCCTCCTTCTGCCGTTGCTCCTCCTCCCTCTGCCGCTCCTCCTCCTCCAGCCGCCGCTGCTTCTTCTGCCCTTCCACCACATATTTCTGGACACACGAGCAAGCCCACTAGCGCATCAAGGTCCGTGCTCGCGCATCCTCCCTCCACCGTGCCACCACAAATGCCACGGAGCGAGGGAGAGGGCTCGTCACAGGGAAGAGCAACGAGAGCAGCCGCAAGGTCGCTCTCTCCTGCTGTTCTTTCCATATCTCCACGTCCCCTGCCATTTGCGCTATCCCCCCCTCCTCACCCACCCCGCCTGCCCCTTGCACCTGACTGCTCTGTTCCTCTCCCTGCTGCAGATTCTGCTCTTGCCTCCCGCCCCCACACAAATCTATTGCAAACTGAAGCAACGCGTGGATTTCCACCCAAAGCTCAAGCTGCAAGTGCAGCTCTCTGGCTCGCTTCTTATCACCTGCCGCACCACGCTCCCTCCTACCGAGCAAACCCTTCTCCAGAGATCTCATGGCTTGCTGCATCACAGCCGCACATTCCTTGACCATCTCACTCGCCTGCCTCGCCCAGTAGATAGCACCTGCCCTGGCTGCAGCCTCTCTTGCTACCTCCCCCCGCGTGCCCTGATTCGGCAGGTGGCTAACTGCTGCTCGCACAGGGTTCAGCCAATGAGCAGATGACAGGCCGACCAGAAAGGACTGGGCAGAGGAGGAGGCGAGAACGTGGGAGGCGGAGTGGGAGGAGGAGGAGGAAGCAGGGGAGGAGACAGCGAGCAGGTGGAAGGTGGCATCTAGCCAGGGCGCATCTGAGGGTAGCTCTCTGCGCCTCTGCAGTCTCTGCAGTGCTGATACCATGGCTGCAACTCTCTCACTCCACCGCCCCCACCACACCTTCACCTCCCTCCATTCCGCCTCAAACGGCAACTCCTCCTGCTGCTTCTGTTTCTGCGCTTGCTCCTGCTGCTGCAACTGCTGTGGAGCTCCTTGGTTTACTGCCTGCCATTCGGGCCGAAGAGTCACAGCTGCTGCTGCTGCTCCAGGCGATGGCCGAGAGGGCTGGTTAGCAGCAGGCTTGGCGGGAGAAGGGAGTATTGGGGCAGAGGGTGTGGCACTTGAGCGAGGAAGGGAGGTGCTGGCGTGATGAGAAAGAGATGCTTTGGCTCGCTGGATGCTCAACTGGAGACCCTTCCAGCTCACCAGCACTTCAGCAGCAAGACTCCTTTCACCCAATCCCAAATCCTCCTCCTCTTCCTCCCCTTCCTCGGGTACCACCCCCGCTTGCCCTGCAGACTCACCTCCCAGAGCGCCTTTCCCCATCGCACCCACCATACCAAGCAGCTCATCCGCACGGCAGCGAATCAGCAGCTGCCACCATTTGTCCATCTCTTCCCCACCCGAGTCCACCTGCCTCCCACGCCCAGTTGCACCGGCCAGAGCGTGGAAATCCCGCAGCCACAGCAGCGTGACAGCCTCCAAGCCCTCCCTCTCATCCACCTCCCCGCCCTCCCTCCCTGACACCCCACCCAGTCCTTGAATCCCCAATCCGACTGAACTCCCCTCTTCTAGATCTTTCACGTCCTTTCCCTGCTCCCTGGCCTTCCTCTCCCACACCCACACGGCAACAGCTGTCTCCAGCGCATCCATAGTCGCATCTATATTTTCACCTACATTCGTCTCCACGCCCTCCTGCTTTTCCGCTTTCTCCTGCGTTTCCGCTTTCTGCTGCTTTCCCCCTCCCTCTGGAGCGTCTATCTTGCCCTGGACTTCCGTTTCACTCTCATCCGCATCAGCCCTCGCCTCCCATGCGTTTGGAACAGCTTCACCGTTTCCTGCTTTCACTTTAACCCTCTTTCCCTCATCCTCCTTTCCCAATCCCAGCAGCAATTCGTCTTTCCTGGTCTCCGCTGTCACCTCTTGCTTCTCCACCTTCTCTTGCTTCCGCTCCCGAACATTCAATGGCCATCCCTTATTCCCATTCGCCCACATGCTCACGACACGAGCCGCACCCATCGCACACTCAAACGCCCGCCCCCATTCCTTCTGCCCGAGAAACATTCTTGCTGCCCCAACCATGTCTCCTTTCTTGAGCATCATTTCAGCTGCCCGCTGGAAATTCCCCTCAGTTATCTCAATCTGGAGCAACTCACCGAAGAAGTCTCGCCTCTCAAGGAACGGCCGCTTCTTTGCCAGCGAGGGGAGCTGATGCACAAACATCATTACCTCGCTCATGTTCTTCTTGCGATAGTAGAACATAGCAGCCTGCTGCAGGAACTCTGCGTTCTTTCGAATGACGAGCCTTTCTCGCTGCTTCCACTTCTCTTCCTCTTCCTCCTCCTGCTTCTGCTGCTGCAGCTGCTGGCCTTGCTGGTTCTGCTTTACTTTCACTGCTCTCATTCCCTCCTCAACCTGTCCCTGCCACACGTGCAGCAGGGACACTCCGAGAGTGTACAGCCGGTTCTGTGCACACACAAGCAGCGCCCTCTCCACCTCCCACACTTGTGCAAAGCACTGTGCTGCTTCCTCTGCCATCGCTGCCAGCTCGTAGCACTCCCCTGATTTCACCCACATGGGTGGCACACACCTGTCCCGATACACATCGCCTGGTTGGTGCCCCGGGAGAAAGGAGGACGTATGAAAGCAGATCAAAGAGTGTTACAAATCACTGATAACCACCTTCACAAGTGAGTGTTGAAAAGGAAGAAAGGTGGAAGGACGAGACAGGGAGGGAGAGGAATCATATACAGCTCTTCAAGCAAGCGGAACAACAGCCAGATCTCTCCTTCAAACACGCCTATCAGATCATGTCACTGCCCTCCTCTCAACCACCCCTGCCCTCTTCCTTCACGTCCCTTCCCCCTATCTCATCCACCTCACTCCACCGTTCCTCACCTGCTTGCTTCATCTTGCCCGCACTGATCAAGCACCGGGCGGCATCCCTCGGCTTGTCCACTTTCAGAAACGCGTCTGCGGCGTCCTGAAACGTCTTGCTGGCCTTCTTGGGGTCCGTGCCCTGTAGCCTCTTGGCTGTCTGCTGCAGCAGCGCTGCCCGTTCCACCGCTGCACTGTGCTCGTCGCCTGCTCGCTCGAAGCTGAGCACTGCTGCCTCGAACTGGGCTGCGTTGAATAGCTGCGAGAGAAGGGAGCAGCAGATTGGAGGCAGTTACAGAGGGGATAAGGCAGAGGGGAGAGGGGAGAGGCGAGATGGGAGAGGCGAGATGGGAGAGGCAAGATGGGAGAGGCAAGATGGGAGAGGCAAGATGGGAGAGGCAAGATGGGAGAGGCAAGATGGGAGAGGCAGGAGGCAGATGAGAGTGGAGAGAGCGGGGTGGTAAGTGAATGTCGGAGAAATAAAGGGAGGGGGGAGACAAAGGACGGACAGGAAGTGCGGGGGAGGGGTGGGGTTAAGATGAGTGGCAAGGAAACAATATGAATCTTTTCTTTCCCCGTCCCGCGCCTTCCATACTCTTCTAATTGGCTCAACTCAGATCTCACCTCAGTGCCCCTTTTATGCCACCCCTCGGGCGACGATTCTGTGTGCATGGACGTGAGAAGGTCGGCCGTGAGTGCCTTCACTGCCACCACGCCCATGGCCCCCCACAGGTCCATGGCCGGCCGCCTCGCCCCCTCGTCCTCCTCGTATATCCACAGCCGCTGCCGCGCTCGTGTTAGCACCACGTATAGCTGCTTCAGCTCACTGCACAGGAGGTTGTGCCTGGTGAGGATGGGGGGAAGAGAAGAGAGTGGGGGAGATGCTGTGATGTGAGTGAGCTGGAATGGAAACGAGTCGAGTCGTGTTACTCCAGTCAGGTGTAAAGGAGATTGTGTGTTTCAGAAAGGAGAAGAAATAAGAAATGAGGGAAGCAAAGGGGAGTGGAGGGGCTGTGAGGTAATGATGGGAATAAACGGAAGGAGGCACGGAGGGAAGACAGTGGGTGCAAATATTAGTGGAAGAGTGGAATGTCAGTTTGCTTTTATGGCTAAACAATGCAATGTTAGCACCATGGAAACAAATTCTTGGCATTCTTCACAGCCACGCACCGCTTGGGGTCAAAGGAGGGGCACTGCCAGCGGCTAGAGCCGTCCTCAGCGGAGGGGATGAGCGAGTGGTCGCGCATGTAGTGGTACAGCAGCCGCCAGCTGGACGCCATAGGCGAGCCCGAGAAGAAATTGTACACCAGGGCATCCTGGGGAGAGCGGAGTGGAGGGGATAAATGGGTGAAAGGGGTTGGGTGGGAGAGAGAATGGGTTATGGATGAATAGGAGATGTCTGTGGAAAATGAGGGAGTGATCGTTCTAGCAGCGGGGATTACGTTATTCAGAGACTTGTTGAAGCTAGAGCAAAGGGGAAGGAGTTCCATGGAAGTGCATGACAAGGGAGGATGGTACGGTTTACCAAGAACTTTATCCCCCCAATGCGGTGATGAAGAGTGAGTTCACCTGGAACTCCAGCCCCTTGCACTCGTGCACGCTGAGCACGAGTCCCTTTGACCTGATCCGCTTCACCAGCTCTGTGCGGCTTTCCGCATCGCGCACCAATATGACCTGATGCAAGCCAGGAGGGGAGGTCGTAGAAGGAGGGAAGCTCTGATTGACCTAGGCTCTGATTGACCTAGGTTCTGATTGACCTAGGCTCTGATTGACCTAGGCTCTGACTGACCTCAGCTCTGATTGACCAAGGCTCTGATTGACCTACGCTCTGATTGACCTACGCTTTGATTGACTTAGGCTCTGATTGACCTACGCTCTGATTGACCTAGGCTCTGATTGACCTAGGCTCTGATTGACCTAGGCTCTGATTGACCTACGCTCTGATTGACCTACGCTTTGATTGACTTAGGCTCTGATTGACCTAGGCTCTGATTGACCTAGGCTCTGATTGACCTAGGTTCTGATTGACCTAGGCTCTGATTGACCTAGGCTCTGACTGACCTCAGCTCTGATTGACCAAGGCTCTGATTGACCTATGCTCTGATTGACCTACGCTCTGATTGACCTAGGCTCTGATTGACCTAGGCTCTGATTGACCTAGGCTCGAACTGGCTTAGGCTCTCATTGTTGCCCCGGCCCCTTCCCGTGCTGTGTTTCCTCGCCCTGGTTCAGACACTCACGCTGTCACGTACGCAGCCTCCGCTGACCCAGCCTGTGACTGATCTTGCCGTGACTGACCCAACTTGACAGACATAGCTTGTAATTGACATGGTTTGTGACTAGCCTGTGGCCCTAGACATGTGCAGTAGAGTCTGCTCAGTCTCAGCGCGAGACGAGTCAATTAACCCCGAGGTAAGTCGGGGCAAATGTCGCCCCTACCCTGGTTTAGGTTCGAGTCAGGCCGGACTCAAACCTACTCAGAAGTCGAGGTTGACTTGATCTGGTACTGTGGCTTTCTGGTCGCAGTAATGATGAACATGTAAGTCGATTCTGCTGATGTTTGAAACATTAGAGAATGGTTTCTCATTTCAGTCAAGAACCACTACTACGAGCTAAAATGGATTTCGTGGTGGTGCTAAGGTAGAAACGACCCGAAGGAGGTTGCTTGGCAGCACTAAGGTAGTGAATGGAAGACGATCTAAGGTGGATCCTTGCCATTAATGAAACCGATTCAAGTCGGATTGTTTGGAAACATAAAGAGGAGTTAATACGGAGATTGGATCTTGAATTTGCAAGATCCAGTTTCTGAACGTTCGCTCTTCGTGACCCAATGTAAGTGCTTGGGCTGTGACAACCTACTCGAGTACCGACGAGTCAGCTGCATCTCGTCAAATTACGATTTGGGGGGTCCTTGCTGACTCAATCCAGACAGGCGATGCATTGGCCATTAGATTGAGCCGACTCGACTCGACTCATTTCCAATAGAAGAATAAACTCAATCTACGCCACTCGACACACCTGAATTGGGCGAGTCGAGTCAAAGCATGACTCGCTGCTCGCATCTAACCTGGCTGGCCTGTGGTTGACCTTGCATGTATGTGACCGACCGACCCGGGTTGTCGTGAGTGGCCCAGCCTATGACTACTAACGTAGCTTGTGCCTGACAGGCCTAGTTCGTAGTTGACCTAACCTGTGAGCCCGTGACCAGTCTATCTTATGACTGACCTCACTTGTGTCAGACCTATCTTGTGCTTGACCTCTCGTGGGACCGACCTATGCCATCAAAGGCCTAGACTGTGAGTGTCCCTGTCTATGTGGACTGACTCTGACTGATTACTTGTGTTGTGTCTGCTGTAGCTTGTGAGTGAGTGTCCTAGCTTGTGTCTGACCTAGCTTGTGTCTGTCTGACGTAGTTTGTAAGTGACCAAACCTCTATTCGGCGTTGCTTATGATGGACCCAGCCAGTGACTGATCTACCTTAGCACTGCCGTAGCCTTCAACTGACCTATTGTGTGTTTAACCTAGCTTGCAAAAGAGCTCGCTTCCAATTGACCTAACTTTCGACGGAAGTAGCCAGTGAGTGACCTGGCCAACGAGTGATTTAGATTCTAGCCAGCCAATGATTGATATAAACAATGAGTAACTTATCCAGTTAGTAACGTGGCCTCGAACTGGTTAAAACTGTGACTGGCTTAGACTATACTACCCTAACCAATGATGTGCCTAGCTGATGACTAATCTAGGTTCTGAGTTACCTAGGTTGTTCTCACCTAGCTTGGTGGTGACCTAGCCTGTATTGGATCGAGCTGGTGAAACGTGACCCACCCCGTAGGTGTGACTCACCGGGTCAAGGGATCTGGCATGTATCATGCTCCTTGCAAACCTCAGCCAAAGAAGGGGAGCTATGAACTGAGAGGTGTTATATGCATCGTCTCAGACTTATCAATAACTTTTGAGAATTCTGAAAAGGAGCTATGGAAAAGTGAGGTGTTACGTGTATCGAACCTGACAAGGAAACTGTGTTGTAGAAAACTGTTTTTTGGAAATCACCAGCTTGACCTGCAGCGCACTGCTTTCCGATCAGCCCCGTCGTCTCAAGCCGATCTGATCAGCATGCTGTGAGCCGAGTTGAATATCAAGCCACGTTGTGAGTCGACTTTAGGAATCTTCCATCTCGGCTCAAACAGCACCCCAAACGTCCAAGCCACCGCTCAGCCCTTTGCTCACTCATAGTATGGCATTCACTTCACTCCCAGTTGTGTTCTCCCTTGCCCTGTACTCTCAGCGCAGATCCCCTCGTTGTGTGCTCGCTCCGGCTTCCCTCACACTCACCTACCTGACTGTGGTAAGGAGCAGAGTGAGAACTCTCTCTTACATTGTATGTAGGTCACGTCACTCTTGCTGCTCTGCTCGTCCACCTCACTTTATGTGGCTGACACCACTCCCTCTGTGTGCCAGCCCTCTGTGTGCCAGCCCTCTGTGTGCCAGCCCTCTGTGTGCCAGCCCTCTGTGTGCCAGCACTCTGTGTGCCAGCCCTCTGTGTGCCAGCCCTCTATACACCAGCCGTCTATACGCCAGCCCTCTGTGTGCCTCTCCAATGTGAACCACCCTTTGCGTCTCCACCCCTCACTTCACCCACTGCATTTGTTTCCGCCTTGCTGCAATGTTGTTCTGGGGTGTCTCTTTTTCACACTCCCTGCTGGTTTGCATTGCCCATCGTAAAATTTTCTCTTCATCATCTCGTCCTCGCCTTCTCTGGTTCGTTCTCTGGTTCGTTCTCTGGTTTGTTCTCTGGTTTGTTCTCTGGTTTGTTCTCTGGTTCGTTCTCTGGTTTGTTCTCTGGTTTGTTCTCTGGTTTGTTCTCTGGTTTGTTCTCTGATTCGTTCTCTGGTTTGTTCTCTGGTTTGTTCTCTGGTTCGTTCTCTGGTTTGTTCTCTGCTTTGTTCTCTGCTTTGTTCTCTGCTTTGTTCTCTGCTTTGTTCTCTGCTTTGTTCTCTGCTTTGTTCTCTGCTTTGTTCTCTGCTTTGTTCTCTGCTTTTTTCTCTGGTTTGTTCTCTGGTTTCTGCATTATCTCGTCCTGGCCTTCTCTTCTTTGGCCGTCTGACATAATGCCAAACTCTCTTTCCTTCACTGCTTGATATAGAGGTAATTTCCCACATCTTGTCATCAAATTACCTCTTCTTCTGCTCCTTATCTGCTCTCTTTCTCCCATCACTGCGTCATCCCTCATGCCCATGGAATTGGTCTCGTTCGTGTGTGCACTGACCATGCCCTTTCTCCCTATTTTCTTTCTTCGTTTCTCTTTCCTCTCATAACGCGCAACCCTGCCCTACCAGGGTTGCGCGTGTCTACTTTCGCGAATCTGCAGTCGAAAAGTCAGTTGAACGGAGGGAACACCTGGTCATAGAAGGAGGGTCGTTGGAGGGGAGTGAGAGCACGAGATGGCTGGTGAGGGAGAGATGAGTACATTGAGTGAGTTGATACTGCAAGGGGCGGCGCTGGCAGCAGTGAAAGAGGAGGTGAATGAGTTGTGGCTCACGTTGACTGCAGTGCGTGGGGAGCTGACAGCGGTTAAGGGGAAGTTGGAAGCAGCTGAATGCGAGCTGGCAGTGGTTAAGGGGGAGCTGGCAGAGAAGTTGGCTGAGGGTAGTAAGGCACTGGATGCACAAGGGCTGAGAGGGGAGAGTCGGAAGAGGAAGCAAGAAACCACAGCGGATTCTGCACCGGAGGAGGAGAGGGCGAGGGAGGTGCAGGAGTTGAACGAGCCGCGTAACATGGAGGCATCTGCGGCCTGTGAGGAAGGGCAGATGACACAAGATTTGAAGCTGGATGTTGCGCTGCAAATCAGGCAGAGTAAAGGCCATCGGAAGTTAGCATGGCAGGTGAGTGTTGAGTGAACTGTTACACAGTGCATGCTTGGTTGGACAGTGCATGCTTGGTTGGACAGGGCATGGCATGGTTGGACAGGGCATGGCATGGTTGGACAGGGCATGGCATGGTTGGACAGGGCATGGCATGGTTGGACAGGGCATGGCATGGTTGGACAGGGCATGGCATGGTTAAACAGGGCATGGCATGGTTGGACAGGGCATGGCATGGTTGGACAGGGCATGGCATGGTTAAACAGGGCATGTCATGGTTGGACAGGGCATGGCATGGTTGGACAGGGCATGGCATGGTTGGACAGGGCATGGCATGGTTAAACAGGGCATGGCATGGTTGGACAGGGCATGGCATGGTTGGACAGGGCATGGCATGGTTAAACAGGGCATGGCATGGTTGGACAGGGCATGGCATGGTTGGACAGGGCATGGCATGGTTGGACAGGGCATGGCATGGTTGACAGGGTTGACAGGGCACGCATGAATTTCTAATGCGGTTGTTCTTTGCTTGTCATTCCTTCCCTTTCCATGACCTCCAGAATATCAAGTCAGCATCACAACGGCCCACTTTAAATCTGAAGGGCAAAGACCTCTCCGACGATATCCTCGCGCATGCGTCCACCATGACACATCTGACGAGCATTAACTTCATTTATAGCGCAGGCCTCAGTACAGAGGGCATGAAGCACCTCTACAGGCTGCCACAGCTGGAGACGCTAAACCTCCAACACACAGACGTCTCAGACAATGCCTTGGAAGGCATTGGGTCCTTGAGCAGGCTCAAGGAGCTCTATCTCGATCAAACCAAGGTGACCGATGCTGGCCTGGCGCACTTGACAGCACTGACCTCCCTCGCAGATCTGCGGCTTTATCGTTGCAAGGGTGTGACGGATGCTGGCATGGTGCATGTGGGGAGGTTAACAGGGCTCGAGGTACTTCTGATGGTTGGGACGGGAATTACAGGTACTGGCCTTCTGCACTTGACAGGTCTCACCTCTCTCAAAGTGCTGGACCTTTCCAGTTGCGAGGGTATAACAAGCGCTGGATTGGTGGATCTGGGGAGGTTGGCATCGCTGAGGAGGCTTTTTTTGCAGCACTTGGCAATCACCGATGACGGTCTGCAGCACTTGACAGGCCTCTCCTCGCTCGAAGAGCTGCTTCTTGGTGGCTGCAAGGGTGTGATGGATGCTGGCATGGTGCATGTGGGGAGGCTAACAGGGCTGAAGGAACTATTTCTGGGTGGCACGGCAGTCACGGATGATGGGCTGCTGCAGCTGAGTGCCTTGGCCAAGCTGAGAACCCTCCAGCTGCCAAGTGGGTCTAATGCTGGCAAAGTGCGCAGCTGGATAGGTAGGTAAGGGGGCCGAGAGTGATGGAGGGGAGGGAGACACTTGATGGCAGAGTCAATTGTGAGGAATAAGGGGAGGCATGGAACGGTGGTGGTGCTCGGCTCAACTTGCATGCTGCAGAGAGTTGTGGCATGTTCATGTGGACCTGGTGCCTTGCAGTTCGACAGAGGCAGGTGCACGGCTTTTTGGACGAGAGAGCTAGTGCATATTGGGAGCTGCATCAGAAATTCCTGCCTGGCATTTCTTACGATGGAGCAAGAAGCGGTCATCAGCAGGGCGGACGGGTAAGGCGAAGGGGAGGGGGAAGGCGAGGCAGAGCAGGAGGGGAAGGGGAGGAGAGGGGGGAAACCTGGGGACAAGGGCGAGCAAGAGAGCAGCGAGGGACGTGAGCATGGTGGACGCAGCAGCAGTAGCGGCAGCAGTGGCAGCAGCAACAGTGGTGGCAGCAGCAGCAGTGGTGGCAGCAGCAGCAGTGGTGGCAGCAGCAACAGTGGTGGCAGCAGCAGCAGTGGTGGCAGCAGCAACAGTGGTGGCAGCAGCAGCAGTGGTGGCAGCAGCAGCAGTGGTGGCAGCAGCAGCAGTGGTGGCAGCAGCAGCAGTGGTGGCAGCAGCAACAGTGTTGGCAGCAGCAGCAGTGGTGGCAGCAGTGGGGTCAGCAGCAGCGGTGGGAGAGGGTTGAGATCAGGGGCGCGAAGGATGGAGAGAGTTGACGATGGCTATCCAGGAGTGTGAAATGAAAGGCTATGCATGTGGAGGAATGGGGCATGGCATGGTGGTTGTGCGCAGCTGATCTTGCATGTTGCATGGGGTCGAAGAATGGTCGTGTAGACCTTGTACCTTGCAGTTGGTTGGGCAGGGCAGAAGCAGGTGCAGGGCTGGTTGGGCAAGAGACCGGTTTCATGAGGGGAGCTGACGTCTCTCCGGCTCCCACATAGGGATTTTCATGAGGATGTGCACAGGCAGATAGGTGGGTATGGATGTAGGGAGTGATGGTGGAGGCAAAAGTTAAGGAGAGGCTTGAGGAGTGGTGTTCACAACTGTAGCCTTCATCTGTATTTTTGTTCTGGCAAACCAGCAAAATTATACATTTTAGAGTAGGAGAACGATTCTGCAAGCAAGTCCTTGATCCTTTTTTTTGTGTGCCGTCAACTCTGAATGTTGTAAGAACAGAACTTTCACCATCCACCTATACTGAAATGAAAAAAGGAGTGTTTGATTCGTTGTAGTGGCTGTTGTAGAAGCTTGCAATGAAGCAGGCATGCACAAGTGTGCTGCAGCTTCATAGAGGGCATATGGTTGGTTAGGCTGAGTGGCAGCCTGGAAGTGCTTCATGCATGGGACAAAGGGCAGAGGAGTAGCACACAACTGTCCTTTCCTGCATGAGAAAGCCGTGAGGTCGCTTGTGCTGCTGCGTCACCCAACCAACGCCATATACGGTAGCAAATACACCGGCATACAGGATGAACAAACGGTAGGAGATCAAGAGATCAACTACCGGTAAGTTTCATTCTGCTCCTCAGTGTGCAGTGCAGACTGCTGGCTCAGAGGAGCAGGCTGGTCGCCCTCCTCTCCTTTCCTCTGAGGCATGCCGGCAATGAAGACTGGCATGTGACGTATATGTTTTTTCAAAGGACAGTGTCTCAGCGTGCGCTGCAGAGGTGCAGGCTGGTCGCTCTCCTCTCCTTTCCTCTGAGGTCGTTGAGTGTCACCAACACTCACCACATTGCAGCCATGTATTCAGCACAGAAAGATCAGACCAAGGCTATTGCAGCTGCATCCCCTCACTGCACCCCCACCATTCTACCCACTTAATACAACCCCCACCCTGCTTGTTTCTGCTCCTGACTCGACTTCTACTGTTGTGTAGTACCCTCATCGCGTCCCTCGGAGCTCGAGTGGGTATGCTGGAACTGACTGAAAGGCAGGCATGGGTGAAGGGCAGGGATGGGTGAAGGACAGGCATGGGGAAGGGCAGGCATGAGAGAATGGTAGGGTAGTGATAAGCGATTGGATCTGTCCTAGCAATACGGCATGGGTTGAGGTGTGCTTGCACTGCTGCCCCAACACTCCAACTAAAATACTGACATGGCAGCTCATGTTGACATGCAAAGCATCCCCCCCCCCCCCCCCCCATAAGCTGTAGAACTTTCAGGTTGGCGTGCTAATTATCCCACTCCAGCCACTCCTGTCGCCACCAGCCTCACCTCCCTCCATGCTTGGTCTCATCCTTTGTTGGTTTTGTTAGATATTACATCATGGCAAGGCGCCTGACAGATGCAGCTGGGGGCGAATAGGGCGACGGCAGGGGAAGAGAAGGTGGGATCGAAGAGGGGTACGCGTAAAGATTCTTAAAAGGCGGTTGGAGTGCATACATCGCCTCTGCTGCCACCAACAACCAACCTTCTAGGAGGGGGAGAAGTGTATGGAGGGGGAGAAGTGTATGGAGGGGGTTGAGGTTTTCTGGTTTTTGAGAATTCTCAAAAACCAGTGTATGGAGGGGGTTGAGGTTTTCTGGAGGGGGAGGGGATAGTTAAGTGATAAAGGGGATATGTAAAACTACACAGCACAGGAGGGGGTGTGGGGTGTGGAGGGGGAAAGTGGGTGATTGTTTATCAGGCGGTTGTGGTGTAGGTGATACGGGATGGAGAGAGAGTTGATGCCTGAGGGAGCGATAGAAATGGTGCTGCACGGAACATGGATGACCTCAAGACCTGTCGCCAGCATGTACCAATATATGCTGGTGAAACAGCATGTACCAATTCAGTATTCTGAAAACCAAGTGCACATGTACCGGTACATCGTTTTGCGATTCTTCGGACGTTGCTATCTCGAGCCAATGTATTAGTCCAATGTCACTCTCTCCACTACGTTGAGCTGCAGTTGCACCTTCTCTCCAATACTTACACGCACCTTCAGTCACGCCATGTGCTTGTACCTGCGAGCCTAAAAGCCCGTGTGAGTAACATGAAACTATTGCACCCACCGAAGTGCAGCTAGCTTTTGCTACCTCGCTTTTCTCTCCCCAACTCCACGCCTCATTGTGCACGTCGCCCTGCCTGTCATCAACTGAAAAGCCATCCACTACCTCATATCCATGGCCCCTGCTGCTCATACTGCCCTCCCTCCCTCCCATGGGTCAGCCTCCCTACCTTCCCTCCTCCCCGCCTCCACCATACTCATGACTCACCAGCTTCACCGCCACCACTGCTGCTGCATCCCATGGCCCTGCCATGCTGCCTGGCTGGTGTGTCACAGAGGTGGGCTGGGCTGCTCACGCGAGTACATGCAGGCAGGTGACCGATTTCACTGCACCGCCACCACTGCTGCTGCTTTCCATGACTCCTGTTGCCCTGCTGTGTGTTATGGATATGAGTTGGGATCCGTCCTGCCCCATTGTGTGTTCCAGCGATGAGCTGTGCTCATCTCCCTCTTCCTCCACCCGCCACCCGCTAACTGACTTCACCACTACCACTGCTGCTGCATCCCACAACCCTGCCATGCCGCCCGGCTGTGTGTCATGGAGGAAATGAGTTGGGCTCCCTTCTCACCTGCCTCCACCCCACCCATGGCTGACAGAACTCACCACCACCACTGCCGCTGCAACATTGTTGCATCCCACAACCCTGCCATGCCGCCCGGCTGTATGTCACAGCGATGAGTTGGGCTCCCTCCTAGCCTGTCTCCACCCACTCCCCGCTGACCGCCTTCACCGCCACCACTGATGCTGCTGCAGCTCGCCAGCCGCCTGATTGTCGCCAGGCTTTGTGTTGCAGCCACGAGCTGGGCTCCTTCATACAAGGCAGATGCTGTTGGTGTGCTGGGGAGGGCTGGGGGGGGGATGAAAAGAAGAGGGGTATACCACTGGGTGAGAAGAGGGGAGTGGAGGATATGTGATGCTGGCGTTGCATATGGGAAGGCAGTGCTCAAATTCATTCTGCCTTGTCAGAGATCGAGTGGCAGAAGCACCATACTAGGCCTGAAAGGGATATTGGTGCGACTTCTAAGAATTCTCAAAAGTCGCACCAAAGAAGCACCATACAAGGCCTGCAAGGGTGAAGCTGCAAAGGAGGGAGGCCTCACATGACAACAAAACACGGGCCCCATCAATGCGAAACACCATGGAAGCTGTCGAAACGCACAAGTTCATCCACGAGGCCTACGTAAACTCACCAGCACACGAAGTCGTACGTACTCCTAGCGTCCCGCACCACCTCCCTCCGCCCTAAGCAGATTACAAACACTTTCCAAGTGACTGTAAAGCACAAGCCACACCCACTGTGAACACCACGTCGTACTCCTTACTCCATATCCTTGATATGGATGTGGAGTAAGGATATGTACCGCCCAGGACATCTCCTTGCTCGTACCGCCCCATACATCTCTACCACCATGTCGCAGATGACACCCACCCAGCCTGTCGAGCATCCTCATGGTGATGACCATCCGGTCCACCCCATTGCCCTCCTTTTTCCAACGCACATACCAGCGGCCAGCCCCAGCCGCCCCCGCCGCCTCCTCTTCTCCATACCACAGACGCTGTTGGTGCTGTTGGTGTGGAAAGGGGAAGGAAGTGAGGGGGAGAGTGTGAAGGAGGTAGAGGCTTACTGATGAGCGAGGAGGTGGGAGTGGAAGAAAGCTGATGTTGACATTTGGGGGGAAGCGGTGCAAACAGCTATTATTCCATCAAGGCAAACCAGAGCCACAAGCACCATATTGGGTGGGGAGGGGGCGAGGGAGCAAAAGTTGGTAGGCATGGCAGCAACATCAATGGATGGAGGACGAGAGAGAGGTTGATAATAATGTTCAGATTTCTCTGCATACCGTACTAGGCATCACTCACCTCCGCGTCGGCACTTCGCCCTGCCTGCAATCAGATGTGAAGCCACCTGCACGCATGGAATGTATGCTGCCATGTGCCTGCGGGTGTGCTGCCACGTGCCTGCGGCATTTCATATTTCACAACAGAATCAAGTGTGGCGTACACAAGCTTGCATCCAAAGTCAGCCAGCAGAACTATCAGTAGTTCAGCCTCAGTTCAGGACAGGGCGCAAGCAAGCAAGTTCACAAATTACTATTCTACCCTAGGCTGTTTACAAGCAAGGCCTTGTCCAGCCACCTACTTCCACACACTTCCACTCCTTGCCTATCAGCTAATGTACACTCTCTCCTCTTGAAGATACTTGTACACCCTGCACCCAAACAGCCTGGCATTTCTTCTGCAGCTCCCCTCATGCAGCCATGCGAGACACTACTCACTCCTGATCTCAACCACCGCCCGCTGCTGCTGCTGCTGCCATTGCTGCTGCCACCGCTGCCACCACTGCTGCTGCCACCGCTGCCACCACTGCTGCTGCCACCGCTGCTGCTGCTGCTTCTGCTGCTGCTGCTGCTGCCGCCGCTGCTGCTGTTGCCGCCGCTGCTGCTGCCGCCGCTGCTGCTGCTGCCGCCGCTGCTGCTGCCGCCGCTGCTGCTGCTGCCGCCGCTGCTGCTGCTACTGCTGCTGCCGCCGCTGCTGCCGCCGCTGCTGCCGCTGCTGCCGCCGCTGCTGCCGCTGCTGCCGCAGCCACTGCTGTTGCCACTGCTGCCGCCGCCGCCACTGCTGCCGTCACCGCTGCCGCTGCCTCTGCTGCCACCACTGGTGCTGCCACTGCTAGGGAAATGCCGGCTAAAACTCATAATGCCGGATAAGTGATTTCCGTCCCGTCAACGCGGGCGAAGGCGGTAAGAACGTGTGGCTTACGTTCCTTCGGCCCAATGATATCTTCGACCCGAATACCCCGCACAAGAAGCGCGTCGCCATTGAACGATGGCAGCGCCAGGGCACTGCTTCAGCGCACATCAAGACACAACGCTCATCTCGTGCCAAGTCCGCGACCCATTGAACATTCTCGGCAAACTCAGGCGATTGCATGTAATCCGCGTAACCTCGAAAAGAAAGATTGTGCCAACCGGTGTTGGGAGAGTTGGCCCGCGCTTTGCGCCGCCCCCCAAGGCCCGGACGATGCGTATAAGAAATCTGAAGTGAAGGTAAGGATGTCTCGAGAGCCTCTTTATTGAACTGTGGATTATGGCGCGACCCCGGTAGAGTTCTGACATCAATCACCCGGACAATCCGGTTGCGCTGAAGTAAATCAGTAAACGCTTCCCATGTCCGATTGGAATGGCCGATAGTACAGATAAGTGGCCGGCCCGGTAAGATGCCCGCACTTGCTTCGGATGGCTGCGCCATGAAGTCTAGCTGCGCACCATGTAAAGGAATTGAGATGATACAGGGCAGGGTTGGAAAGGGAGGAGAAGGAGAGAGAGGATGAGAGAGGCAGGGAACGCAGAGGGATGGAAGAGTTGCAGCGGTGGGGAAAAGCAGGAGGGCTGTGTGTACCTGGTGGGTGGAGGTGGCTGGTGATTCAGATGGGAGCAAGAAGATGTTGTGAGTGGGGCATCACTGAGAGAACAGGATGGGGTGTGCTGTGCGTACCTGGTGTGTGCAAGGGCAGCAGCAAGGTGACAACTAGGAACCAGTCACTTCTCAGTAGACAGATTGACAAGGCCACAGGTGTGGGCGAAAGGGAGAGAACCGTCCTGAGAAGGAGCAACGCCACACAGAGAGGAAAGTTACTCTCGACTCTTGCAAAAGGGGCAACTGGCAGAGCGTATCTGGAAGATGTGGATAATTGGTGATTACTTGCTGGCTTGACTCGAGGGAAGAGCGGAGGGGGAGAAGGAAAAAACTGTCTGAACCAGCGAAATGTCTCCTTTGGAAGAGGAGGAACGAGAGAGCACGTGAAAGAAGCATGTCACTCCATGCATGGCACGCAGCGTCCATACGCGCCGCACGCCCATCCCATCTGTTGCCATCAATCGCATCGTTCGCCACTCTCAGTTCCAATGGTCAGCCGGTTGTTGACATGGCGTCGCCATCGCTCGTTAGACTCCATTTCGCATCCTACCAGTGAGAACCGCACACAACCGCATGGTGCGGTATGCTAAACTCCCCGTCGTATACCTTTTCTGCAGCCTTGCAAGTGCACACGCACCAACGAGCTATGCTTACCACGAGATGTGAAACAG
Source organism: Closterium sp. Naga37s-1 (assembly GCA_947471745.1). Lineage (NCBI taxonomy): Eukaryota > Viridiplantae > Streptophyta > Zygnematophyceae > Desmidiales > Closteriaceae > Closterium > Closterium sp. Naga37s-1. The sequence goes on along the minus strand of CANJKZ010000010.1, from coordinate 1,455,440 downwards.
AAGAGGGTAAAAGGTGAGACGAAGCCCGGTCTCGTGCTGTGGGGTGGGACAGGTGGGAAAGGGGAGAGGGGTGAGGGGAGAGGGAAGAGGGAAGAGAGGAGAGGGGAGAGGCGAGAGGGGAGAGACTTGAAATAGAAGAGGGTAAAAGGTGAGACGAAGCCCCGTCTCATGCTGTGGGGTGCGAGGTGGGATAGGGAGTAAAGGAGGTGGGAGGTGGGAGAGGGGGGAGGTGGGAGAGGGGAGAGATTTGAAACAAAAGACCGAGATACTGAGGAACCGCCCGGGCTCGAGCTGCCGGAAAGATGGCGGGAGAGGGGAGAGGGGACAGGGGAGAGGGGAGAGGGGAGAGGGGAGAGGGGAGAGGGGAGAGGGGAGCGGATGGGGACGAGAGGAGAGGTAAGATAACACATACGGAAATTGCAGCTGCGTGGAAACAGGAGAAAGGCTTTTAGGAAAAGGGGATGGAACTGTCGTGCGAGAGGGCGCGGGGCAAGAGTGGCTGGAGCAGCATGTTACTAAGAAAACTAGCATGCCTAGGCGCCGAAAAGAAGGCATAATGTGTCGAAAATGGGATTTTAATCCACGCCCTTTCGGACTGGAACCTTAACCCAACGCCTTAGACCAACTCGGCCATCTCGACACGTACTTTCCTTCCTATCCAACTGTATTACCGGTGCCCATAGCAGTGCTTTAGCTTGTGCTGTGCACCTTTTGTCACTCCTCTCCTCTAAAATCTGCTGCACCAGTGTACCAGTCTTCCCTCAACCTTCTTATCACTCATCACCATCACACTCACCAGAGCAACTCGTCTCCGATAGGTGGGTTTTAGAAAATTCCTCAAGGTATCCACCAATAGGGCCTCGCCACCTACACCAGTTGACACCTGAATGGGAAGTTGGTTTTTAGTCAGGTAAGATGGAGTTGAGAGGGAGAAACAACCAGTAGAAAGTTACACATGGCTTCCGAAAAAACCTGCAAAGAAGTAATGAAACCCGATGTGAGGTGGGGTATGGTCACATGGGGAGGTGGGGCATGCTCGCATGGGGCTATGGAGCAGAGAGAAGATTCCACGTAGCTGCAGCATGGTGAGGGAGAGGACGAGCGGTGAAGGGAGTGGATGAGAGAGGATGGGAATGAGAGATGGCGGACGGATGTCCAGCAATAAAGAAGACCAGCAGTGAGGCAAAGCTTCTAAGGGCGAGGATCAGAAGTTGGGAGATTAGAAACAGGGATAAGTGCGAATCGATGGAGGGAAGGGGTAGCTGAGGAGGTGGTGACAGTGGTAGGAAGAAGACACAGGGATTGATGAGACATCGGAGGCATGGGAAGGGAGGAAGAGAGGAAGGCAGTGATGTGCACAGGGGGAAACAAGGTTGCACGACTGGGAGCTTGCCTTTTGAGACTGTCTCAAAACTCGGAAAAAGGCACAAGGAGGGATGAGACATCAAAGGCATGGGGGGAGGAAGGCAGTGATGTACACAGGGGGAAACAAGGTTGCACGACTGGGAGAGCGGGTGATAAAACGTGAATGAATCTTATGAAGTTTGGACGGAAAAAATGGTTCGCCAGAAAGAGAGGAGGACAAGGATAAACAAACAGAAATATGGTGACAGTAAAAGACACGGAGCGAGTTGGATTAAACATGGGAAGAAGTGGTTATGAAACGATAAGGGGCAAGCTATCCTGGAAAGAGATGACACGAACAGAAAGCATACTACATAGTGCGTGAGTAGCAGCTAAACTAAGGCAGGGGTGGAAGGGGAGGAGCAGCACGCTTAGGAAAAGTGGGCAGGGAACGTAGAGGAAACGAGAGGCAGCGGTGGGGGAGCAGTGACAACAGAATCGGCGTACTTCCTGGTGTGTGGAGGTGGCAGCGACGTGCAGCAGCGACGTGCAGCAGCGACGTGCCCGTTGGTAGCAGCAAGGCACTTCTCAGCAGACAGGCTGACAAGCTCTAGTCATCTCAAAAATGTCAGGTCTATTTCCGGGCGTTAACATCCAAACTTAGGTTGTAAACAATGTATCTACGCCCAATAATTGCCCGGCTGTAAATAAGGCAGACTTTAGCCGTATTGGGGTCGATAATTGCCGGACCGTTAATTACCCGGGATGGCCCTTATTGGCCGTAAATCAGCATGGCGCCAGGGTCAGAGTTCTCCACTTACTGGGGTTGAAATGGCAGTGAACCAGAGTGCCATTCACAGTTGTTTCTAGTTCTGATAAAAATAGCCAAATTGTCCTTGTTTACATTCACTCAAATGCCAACATAACTAGGCCTGAACTTCCTGAAAACACCCAATCATTAGCTAATGGTAGCACCCTAATAATAGTAATAAAAATAATGTGATTATCAAATTATTGTAGAAAATGAGCATACATTAGAGCAGCAAAACTACAATTAGAAAACCAGGGTTTATGGCAGCAACCCAGCAAACTCGTCCTCAAACCCTGCAATCACAATACGCACTAACGGGTTTGCTCCCATCTGAAAGCCTGCAGGGGCAGTGTCGCGATAGATATTATCCCCCCGGGATAACCTATCCTTAATCCAATCAATGATCACCCCCACTTTCAGCTGCACTTCCCTCCTGTTGTTGGAGTCACTGCCATCTAGGGCAGGCGTGTCACGGCACATTTGCCATGGGCCATTCAACCTGCAGGGTACATTTGAAAATATATGGGAAAATGGGGAGCAGGGATAAGGGGGTGTGTTGGAAAAAATCAGGACAGTGAGGGAGAGGTGCATTGCAGAATGGAGAGCAGGGAGAGAGAGGGTGTGCTAGAGCAAGAACTGGATCATTGGCAAGGGAAACAAACAATGCATGGGAAACAAACTCACCACATGGCAAATCGTTGCCACCACTGGGATCTTGGCAAACATCGTCTTACACCTGAGACCGCCAAGTCCCTTGCAGAGCGCCATATCAAACGCCTTGTTGGCAAACGGGCGCCCCGTGTCAGGATCGCAGTGCCACTTGCTGCCATAAACGGCTGCAAGCACAGAAATCCGCTTGATGTAAGCACAATACATGTGGAACTCAGGAAACAAGGGCTGGAAGTGCTCGGGGCATGCAACGTTAAAAACGAGGCGCGTACTTACCATCAAAATAGAAAAGGTGCCACTGCTGGACGTTGCGGCGCTGCACCGGCGCCATGTTCTCAGCAGCCAGCATGGGAATCTTCGATTCCGTGACGAACCCGCCTGGCCCATGTGCCCACGTCTTGACCTGCGTGAAGAGGTTGCCCCGACGCTCGCCGACCTTGTCTTTAAGAATCCTCTCCCGTTCCGGGTGAGAATTCATGACAAGGTTGAACGTTTCCTCGGAAACGTTCACCATCCGATACGTACGGATGAGTTGCTGCCTCAACTCCTGCGGCTCAGGCCAGAAGTTAATCTCCCTCGGGGGAGCTTCAGCAATGAAGTACAGAACCGCTTGGTTGCACTTTGCCTGCCATGCATTACAAGACGGATATGCAAAGTGCAAGGGAGCGCGGGTTGAAGCCAATGTAAAAAGCGCGGGTTGCATAGGATCAGAGTGGGAATGCAGGCTTGCGAAGTACAGGATCAAGGTACAGAAGGTTGCGAGGGTGGGTGGGTGGGAATACGAGGTTGCGAGCATAGGATCAAGGTACAGAAGGTACGGGGGTGGGTGGGGAGGTTGCGAGCGGAACATTGAAGGTATAAACGTAAGCTAGGTGGCGGGTATTCAGAATCAATGCGCACAGTTTACCGTGAAAAAGGTGAGCTCGGTAAGCGATTCCGGAAGCTTGGGCGAAGTTTCAAGAGCAGCCGGTCGAGGTGCTGGGAGTCCCGGATGAGCGAGGGGGGCGACAAGTGAGCGAGAGGCGTTTGGCGCGAGCGGCGCAGGAATCGTGGATGTTGCCAGCGATCGTCCGACCGCCACATGTGCGACCGCAGGCGCCATAGTTGAACGGGCCACGTTGTGGCCCCGTGAAGTACTTGCAACGTTGACCTCAGCGTTGGGGCTACGGCTCGCTGGGGGCAGCGCGGAAGTTGGGGCAGAGCTGCTCGCCCGGAGCAGTTGATTCGCCCGCTGGCTCTCCTCCAGTTGCCGCCGAACGTCCGCCAGTGTCTCCTGCTGCAACTCGACCGTGCGCTGGTGATCAGAAGCTGCAGCCTGCGCTTTGTCAACTTCCTGAACAACTTCTGCAAAACACCATCCATTTCACATCCAGGATCACATCATGATCACACGGGGAACATCCACCACGAACACAGCAACGGGTAAGGATTAGCCACACGCTTAAATAAAACTGCAACAACACAGAGTCAGCAAGGAATCGATACCTTAGCAAGTAATCAGCAACGGGTACACGTATCCTCACCTTCCGGTTTTTTCTGGCGTTTACCCTTCCGCTTCGAGGTGGGGTTAGAAGCACCGGCATGCATAGCGGCAACAGAACCTTTCCTGCGCCGAGGAGAGGGGCGGTCGTCGTTACCGCTGTCGTCGTCGTCTTCGCTAGCGCTAGGTTCATTTTCGTCCACATCGTCCGCTGCTTCTAACGCTGGCGCGAGTGTGACCGGCAGCTGACCATCGGCAGATCCAATGTCTGTCTGTGGACCTGCCTCAGGCGCTAATGGAAGGTTGCGAACTGCGCCAGGCTCGTCCGCATCGGCCTCGTCAGACGAGAGCTGCTGATCGACGAGATCTGGCGTGAGCAGGTTGCCAGACTCAGAACTGGAGGAGCTCTTGCGGGTGAACTCCGCACTGACTTGAGACATCAAAAACTGAAGCTGCTCAGGCGACATTCCATGCAGGTTTAGTGTCGAGTTGTCAGGTTGGTTACCGACTGAAACCTCATTCGCAGCTGTAACACTAGCCTTTCGCCCAGGTAATGTAACACCAAGTGTACCAGTGTTGTACCTAGCAGGCACCACAACTGGTCTCTGAGGGCGGCCCGTAGGAGGCTCACTTCCAGGAAGGGGATGAGGGCGTGGGGTCACCATACTCGGCAGAAACAAGGACAAGGCTGTGAGTTGAAGTGTCGCACAACCGATTTCTATAGTCGTTAACATCTGGAAAATGTTGACGGGGAGCTCCTGATTGGCGTACGAAAGTGGTTGAGAGTCGCGACTCATCTGGTCGAGCTCTGTACCTGGCGACACCTTTGCTGTTGCCAGGCGACGCCGTGGGCTCGCGACGAATCGCACAACCGCACTGCGATCATTTTACAAGGAGATGACCACGGTATAGCCGCCACGTGGTCTGGGACGATGAAATCCAACAAACGTGGTGACATCCACACTATTATAAGAACACAATATCATGCGCACGACTCTCCCTTCCCCCACCAAGTAGATACACTAATCAGGAGCCTAGAATTCAAGTGCAACTGGACACTAATCAGTGCTCAATATATACATGTTTGTACAACACTGCCATCAAAACAGAAAATGGTTAATGAACCACGTCTGGCCTGCCGAGTCATGCTGCACAAAATGTATAGCTCTAAGAATGGAATCTGTCTCTACTGCACTGTACCTTTGAGATACCCCCTCTAAACTGAATTGTTGACAACCCTTGAACTCATCTTACTCGTCATGGTCGATATAATACCTCACAAATGCGAATTCGCGGCGATTTGTACCATGGCCGACATGGAATTGTTGCAGAAATTTGCCGTACCACTCTGTTCCTGTACCTTGGAATGCAACCATCACCGAACCAACCCTTCTTACGGAATGACAGAACCGCTCGGATACGGTGTGGGGTGCTGTTAAATGCCTCGCCCGTCGCGGGTGGCATGGCCAAATCAACATGAATATGTACAGCAGTTACGTGCCACATATTGCATCATAAAGCTAGACAGTTTTCGCATGCATTTGTCAGCAAGGGTAGCCAGAAACTAGTGCAGAGTTTCAGGCGTTTGGTTTTTAGTGCACGCCACAGGCCAAACGTTGTCATAACGATCTGAAAATGATAAGGGGGTCTCAAGACACCACGTCTAGACCCCCCTATCAGTTGTAGTTCAATCCAATAAGGCTAGATAGGCTTTGCATGCATTCGTTTGCAAGGGAAGCCAGAAGCTAGTACGGAGTTTCCGGCGTTTGGATTGTAGTGTCCGCCACAGGCCAAACGTTGTTATGAAGCCCTGAAAATGATAGGGGAGTCTCAAGACACTGTGAACCCTGGCTACGGACTAGGATGTAGTCGGGAACAGTGTGAAGAAATAGTGGTAAAAAAGGCATCCAGACGTTGGCGCAGTGACATGTTGCGCACAGGCCTATCCTTGCACAATTTCATGCCAGCAAATGCACAAACATGCGTCACGTGCTGCGTAGTTGTGCTAACGAGTTCAAATCAGTTCCCATGGCTAGGTAAAAGGATGTAGTAGAGAACTGTGTGAAGAAATAGTGGTAAAAAAGGTGTCAGAATATTAGAGCGAGTTACGTCCTAGCCTGTGGGCCCGCCTCACGCTTCCGCTGCTGTTTTTCCGGTCGCGCGCCTCGGGCGCGTGGCGATTTTCGTCCTGTCCCGCCCCCGGGTGGCGAGTGACATCTTTTCTGCCCGTCGCGCGCCCCGTGGCACGCGACGGTGCCCTGCCCGTCGTGCGCCCCGTGGCATGCGACGGTGCCCTGCCCGTCGTGCGCCCCGTGGCACACGACGGTGCCCTAAACCTGCCCGTCGTGCGCCCCGTGGCACGCGACGGTGCCCTGCCCGTCATGCGCCCCGTGGCACGTGACGGTGCCCTGCCCGTCGTGCGCCCCGTGGCATGCGACGGTGCCCTAAACTGCCCGTCACGTGCCCCGTGGTGCGCGACGGTTCCCTGAGCCGCCGCGGAACCGCCCCTGGCGCCTGCGACGGTGTCCTGAGCCGCCGCGTACCCGCCCCTGGCGCACTCGGCGGTGCCCCTGCCTCACCCGCGCCTGCACTCGCTGCAGCCGCCCCTGCACCACCCGGCGCCTGCCCTTGGAGCAGCCGCCCCCGCTCCTGCACTCGGTGCAGCCGCCTCTGCCTCACCCCGCGCCTGCACTCACTGCAGCCGCCCCTGACCTACCCGCGCCGACCCTCTGTAGCCGCTCTGCGGCTTTCTCCCCGCCCACCCCCTCCTCCTTCGTCTCCCTGCAGCCGTGGGGGGGAGGGTATGGGGGTGGCGGGTGTTGGGGTGATGGGTGGTGTGCTTCCCTTCCCCTCCTCCTCCTTTCGTTCCCACTGCTGCAGCTGCCGCTGGGGGGGAGGGTGTGAGGGTGTGGGGGAGCCGGGGGAGTGGCACTGGGGTGGCGGGTGTGAGACCAACCAGCAGCCGTCCCTCCACCTCTCCTCTCTTCCCCCCTCTGCTGCTCCTACAGCAGTGTGGGGGGGAGGGGGAGGGGGAGGGTGAGGAAATGGAGGGGGTGACCAGCCAGAGCCAGCCCGCCTCCTCACTCTCCCTGCTGCCCCTCCTGTGGTTGGGGGGGGAAGAGAGTAAGGGGGTGGCAGGAATTTCTTGCTGTCGCCTGTCCCTTTGCTACTGTACCTGCTCTGTTACCGTACCTGCTGTTGCTGTTGCTGGTATACCCCTGCAGGTTGTGTTCTGCACAAACTCCTGCTGCAGGCAGTTATGGGGGAGTGTTAGAATTTATATGTAACTGCCTGTAGCTGTAGTTTAGTGTAGTTATTATAAACTGTTGGTGGTGCACCTTCTTTGCATGCTCTGATACCATGTGAAAGTTTAAAAAGAAGAAGGAGGGTTGCACTAGCAAGAATGAGGATACAAATAGCAAACCCTAGAAGGGTTGTACTCGCTATAGAGCACCCCACTACAGGCTAGAGCATAATATTCTGACAAAAGGCATCTTGACGTTGGCGCAGTGACATGTTGCGCACAGGCCTATCCTTGCGCAGTTTCAGGCCTGCAAACGCACAAACATGCGTCACGTGCTGCGTAGTTGTGCTAACGATGTCAAATCAGTTCCTATGGCTAGGGAATAGGATGTAGTAGGGAACTGTGTGAAGAAATAATGGTAAAAAAGGCATCCAGACGTTGGCGCAGTGACATGTTGCGCACAGGCCTATCCTTGCGCAGTTTCAGGCCAGCAAACGCACAAACATGCGTCACGTGCTGCGTAGTTGTGCTAACGAGGTAAAATAAGTTCATATGGCTAGGGAATAGGATGTAGTAGGGAACTGTGTGAAGAAATAATGGTAAAAAAGGCATCCAGACGTTGGCGCAGTGACATGTTGCGCACAGGCCTATCCTTGCGCAGTTTCAGGCCAGCAAACGCACAAACATGCGTCACGTGCTGCGTAGTTGTGCTAACGAGGTAAAATAAGTTCCTATGGCTAGGGAATAGGATGTAGTAGGGAACTGTGTGAAGAAATAGTGGTAAAAAAGGCATCCAGACGTTGGCGCAGTGACATGTTGCGCACAGGCCTATCCTTGCGCGGTTTCAGGCCAGCAAACGCACAAACATGCGTCACGTGCTGCGTAGTTGTGCTAACGAGGTCAAATCAGTTCCTATGCGACACTCTTTTCTCTCGCTAAGCAGATACACGATTTTGGAGCCTGTTACTTCATGAAACAGTACTTATATCAGTGTACAATAGATACAAATATGCAACACACGGCAATCAAAACAGAAAATGGTTGAGGAACCATGTCTGGCCTGCCGACTCAAGCTGCACAAATTGGACAGCTCTAAGGATGGAAGCTGTCTCTACAACCATGTACCTTTGAGAAACCCCCTCTAAACTGAATTGTCTGCAGCCGGTCAATTCATCTAACGCGTCATGTTCGATATAATACCTCACGAATGCGAATTCGCGTCGATCTAGACCATGGCCGACATGGAATAGTAGCAGAACCTTGCCGTACCACTCTGATCCGAGAAGGAGGGTAGGGGGATGAGAGGAGGGAAGTAAAGGACGCAAAAGGGCAGCGAGGTTGGAAGCATGCTAAGAGCGAAGCATGGGGCAGCAACCTGAGAAGGAGAGGAGAGATATGAGTAGGAGGGCAGTCACAGAAGCAAGGCCCATAGTGTTGAAAGGAAGTGCATCATGTGGCGAGCATGGAGAGCAGGATAGGTCGGGGATGAGTATGGGGGCACTTACACGTGTGAAGCATCTTTCAATGGTTGAAGAACGAGGCGCAAGACATACTGGAAGATCTGCAGTCGGTCAACCGACGTGTACTCCGCCGGAAACTCCGGTAACGTTGCAATGAGCGCATGCCCGTATGGTTTCCAGCGATCCTCATGATGGATGTTTCCCAATGACATATAGATGGGATGACCCTTGGCCTTTCCCCGACCGTCAGCTATTGTCTCATCCGACGAGAGTATGAGAGTGGCAACGACGTCGTCGATGCCAAGGCGATCCTGTTGGGGGGTTGGGTTGGAAGAAGGAGGTGAATATGAATTCGCATCCGAGTAGCTATATTAACATAGAGTAAGGGCATTGAGAGATAGGGATGTGCTGAGCACAAATGGTGGAGCGAGTAAAGGTAGGAGGGGCTGGAAAAACAGAGAGTGGTGCTAGGGGAGGCTTGGGAGAGCTGGAGCAAAAAGGAGTGGAAGGGAGAAGTTGGGAGTGGCTGGAAATCACGCAAGGAAGGGCAGGGAGAGAGAGGGAATGGCAGGGGCGATACAGTGGAGCAAGGACAGGTTTACGAGGGGCTGGAAATTCAGAGAGTGTGGCAGGGAGAGAAAGGGAAGTGCAGGAGAGAAAAGAAGGGGTAGGGACAGGTCGTTGTGACCCTGGAATTCACGGAAGTGTGGCAGGGAGAGAGAGGGAAGTGCAGGGGTGATACGGTGGAGCAACAGAGGGTCTACCAGGGGCTGGAAACTCAGAGAGTGTAGCAGGGAGAGGAAGGGAGGGACTGGAAAACCATAATGCGGGGCAAGGCGCGAGAGGGAAGCGCAGGAGAGAGAAGGAATGGCAGGGAGAGGTAGAGAGGGACTGGAAAACCAGAATGCGGGGCAAGGCGCGAGAGGGAAGCGCAGGAGAGAGAAGGAATGGCAGGGAGAGGTAGAGAGGGACTGGAAAACCAGAATGGGGGGCAAGGCGCGAAAAGGAATCGCAGGAGAGAGAAGGAATGGCAGGGAGAGGTAGAGAGGGACTGGAAAACCAGAATGCGGGGCAAGGCGCGAGAGGGAAGCGCAGGAGAGAGAAGGAATGACAGGGAGAGGTAGAGAGGGACTGGAAAACCAGAATGGGGGGCAAGGCGCGAAAAGGAATCGCAGGAGAGAGAAGGAATGGCAGGGAGAGGTAGAGAGGGACTGGAAAACCAGAATGCGGGGCAAGGCGCGAGAGGGAAGCGCAGGAGAGAGAAGGAATGGCAGGGAGTGGTAGAGAGGGACTGGAAAACCAGAATGTGGGGCAAGGCGCGAGAGGGAAGCGCAGGAGAGAGAAGGGATGGCAGGGAGGTTGTGGTATAGCAGAATGGGGAGCAGGGAGAGGTTGGGAGAGGCGGGCTTGGCAGAATGACTAGCAGGGAGAGAGAAAGAGTGCTGGACAAAATTAGGATGGTCAGGGAGGGGCAGGGGGAGCCTGGCATAGCTGAATGAGGAGCAGGGAGAGAGTGGGTGTGCTGGAAAAACAAAGGTCGTTGAGGGAGAGGTTGGGAGAGGCGGGCATGGCAGAATGGGGAGCAGGGAGAGAGGTGGTGTGCTGGAAAAAAATATGACGGTGAGGGAGAGGGTGGGAGAGGCGGGCATAGTAGAATCAGGACAGGGAGAGACGTGGTGTGCTGGAAAATTTTAGGATGGTTAAGGAGAAGTTGGGTGAGCCTGTTATAGCAGAACGGGGAGCAGGGAGAGGGAGGGTATGCGTGAAGAATTTAGGACGGTCAGGGAGAGGTGCATAGCAGAATGGGAGTAAGGGAGAGTGTGGGTGTGCTGAAAAACAATGAGGACGGTGAGAGAGAGGTTGGGAGAGGCGGGCATAGCCGGGAGAGAGAGGATGTGCTGGAAATGCATCAGGATGGTGAGGGAGAGGTAGGGAGAGCCAGGAATCGCAGAATGGATAGCAGGGAGAGAGGTAGTGTGCTGGAAAAAAAATACGATGGTGAGAGAGAGGTAGGGAGGCTGGCATAGCAGAATGGGGAGCAGGGAGAGAGGGGGTGTGCTGGAAACTTTATGAACGGTCAGGGATAGGTGCATAGCAGAATGGGGAGGCACTCACTTGCACGTCGTTCCAAAAATTGCCGGTTTCGGGGGCGTCATACACCCTCACGCCCCTCACTCTCTTTCTATGCGCACGTGTAACAAGCGGATGGCTAAGTCTCGGTTCACTCAACAGATCTTGTAGGGCCTGCAAATGTTTAGCCATGTCGGAACGAGGGATTAGTGGGGCGCTGAAAAAAACATGAGCAAACACTCCAACATACCTTCAAGCTATCACAGTACCAAAAGGTCAAAAATGCCTTTGTTCCAACGCGAGTAACCCCCTTCTTCCACGAACGGTCACAGTCAGCCACTCTCGATTGCACATGTCGGTACACATCTCGCGAAGATCTCCATTCCGCAACGTCCGCCCACGACGCGCCTTCATGGCTAAGAATCTTAAATAATCTAGATACCGAACGTTGAGATATACGCTCTTGGAGAATCCAGCGTGCCAATTCGTCCTTGAAGGAGAATGGAGCTGCGGGGCGCGGATTAGATCCGTTGGGAATCTGAGAAACTTCCGCTATCCCATTCGAGTCACTCATGCATGCCATGAATGCCTCCGGATCATCGGCGGCACGAGCGGCTGCCGCTTCCACACCGTCCTCATCGGCTGGCTCATCAAACGTAGGTGGTACGAATACGTTTTCACTGCTGGAAGGACTCCACACGCGCCGACATTGAGCGGGGGGTTGGATTGGTGGGGAATCTGACGCCTCTGCGCCTCTGGATGCAGCAGCTATTCTGCAAGCCGCACTACCTCTATGCGATTCTAGAGCAGAATACACGTAGAAAGGCCCCGAACTACAGTCTGGGCATTCCATAGTGGCGGATGCAGGACTAATTTCTGTATAGTGAAGGCAAAAAAAAAACAAAGCATGAGTGATTTGCATCAATATTATACCCCCCTGGTTGAGGTGATGTGAAGCGCGTGAACACATAGTTGTCGTGAGATGTGCTGAGATTCAGGTTGAATTCGAAGGGGTGTGCATTAGGGCGCGTCATTCTAGTATCATTCTCAATCGATACCCATCGTAACCGAATTAGTTGTTTATTAAAGCGTTTAAAATCGTGCAGCGTCGTATTGCACCGCATTCCCCCCGAAGAAAAAAGGACGCGCACTAATGAGCCGCGCATTTCACTCACACATTTCAAATCGCATCGCGTATTTTACACTTCGCGAATTTTGAACTTCGAGTGACGTTGCGACATTCCCGTTAGCCAATACGGTCGTTGCGAAATATTGGCCAGCGAAAAAGTGCTGTTTGGAGAACCGGATTTGACGCGACCAATAGGAAGAAACCACGCACTTCCTTCAAATATTACAGTGCTTTTTGACTTCGTATGACCAAGGCGTCACGAGATTTCAAGAACCGTGACACACACCTGCTTGCTTACGTACTCTAGAAATGGCTGTTTATGACCACGTTCTTGTAAACACCAGACACGTGCGTCACAAAATCTTCCCTCACGAAAAAAATGCCACGTTTCCTGCTTGCAAACACTAGGGTTTCCCCCAAAAATTGTACAGTCATTGACTAGTTCCGATTACAACGACAACATTACGCCAAATCGAAATCGATCTCGACCGCATGAAAAAAAGTTGGAGTTTGGGCCGTTGATGTGAAATGTCAAGGAGCGCGACACGATATCCTACGCTGCCACGGCTGATTCCCTGCCAAACACAAGTGAAAAACAGGCAAAACACAACCAAAAACGAGCATTTGCCACATCAGCCTGTGGATAGAAGTTTGTGAAAATGAGAACGAGAATGAATGAACTATGAATGAAGCGAGTACATATGGGAAACCCTAATTGTGTTGTACCCCCTATGGGATACCCCACTATAGCCTACACAACAGCATAAGCTATATATATATGTTCTGACACACCCCCATAGGCAAAGTGGGGGAGAACAAGGGGTCACAAGACCAATCACGCAAAGAACAGCAAGCTCAGGGTGGATCACAAAGTCACCACACAGTCCGAGCACAACGACAAGGCCACAAGGCCAGTTCACATGCAGGAGTGCACATATATATATAGAGCTAGACAAGCAAGAGCAGGTATATATATGTGACAGTACAAGCAAGGTCAAGAGGAGAGCAAGTGAGGCAAGACAGGTACAAGACCCAGCTGAGTGCAGAAGCGCTGATGGTCACAAGGCGGAAGTGCCTTGGTGAACACATCAGCAGTGTTGGCCTCAGAGGCCACGTACGCAAGTCGCAACTGACCACGCTGCTGCAGCTCACGAGCAAGAAAGTAACGGAGAGCAATGTGCTTCGTTCTGTGCTCCAAGCGGAATCAGAGCAGGTCCCCTCCTAGGGACTGTTCCTTGGGCCCACCGAAACGCGCCTCGAGTCGCGCCTGCCCCTTTTTTTTAAGCGGCCCGTCGAGTCGCACCTAGCGGCCCGTAGTGCCGCCCTTACGGTCGCGTCGAGCCGCCATAGCGGCTGCGGCGCGCCGCCCCTTTTCCCGGCCCGTCGCCGCCCTTACCCGCGGCTTTACGCCGCCCTCACCGGCGGCTTCGCGCCGCCCCTTACATGCGGCCCCGCCGCCTCTCTCTTCGCGGCCCCGCCGCCATCTCTCGCTGCGGCCCCGCCGCCACTCACTGCGGCCCCGCCGCCCGTCTTCGCGGCCCCGCCGCCTCTCTCGCTGCGGCCCCGCCGCCTCTCACTGCGGCCCCGCCGCCCTACTCAGCGGCCCCGCCGCCCGACTTCACGGCCCCGCCGCTTCTCTCGCTGCGGCCCCGCCGCCTCTCTCGCTGCGGCCCCGCCGCCTCTCTCGTTGCGGCCCCGCCACCCTTCCCTGCGGCCCCGCCGCTTCTCTGCAACGGCCCCGCCGCCCGTCTTCGCGGCCCCGCCGCCTCGCTACGTCAGCGGCCCAGCCGAGCCGCCCAACAGCAGCGCAGCCGAGCCGCCCAGCAGCAGAGCAGCCGAGCCGCCCCGCCGCCGAGCCGCGCTGCAGCCGAACCGCCCGGCCGCCGAGCCGCCCTGCCGCCGAGCCGCCCTGCTGCCGAGCCGCCCGTGAGCCGAGCAACCGAGCCGCCGTGCAGCCGAGCCGCCCTGCTGCCGAGCCGCCCTGCCGCCGAGCCGCCCGGGAGCCGAGCCGCCGAGCCGCCCTGCCGCCGAGCCGCCCTGCCGCCGAGCCGCCCTGCCGCCGAGCCGCCCGGGAGCCGAGCCGCCCAGCAGCCGAGTCGCCGGGCCGCCCTACTGCCGAGCCGCCCGACCTGCCCTGCCTGGTGAGCACAGCACCACTGTTACTGCGTGCCCTTCCCCTACTGCTTGCACTACTACACTGTCGTCGTCATGGCTACCCCTAGTGTCCTCGCTTTTGACGCTGAGGGTCGAGCCATTGACTTTGAGGTCTGGGTCGACGACCTGCAGCTGTTCTTACAGTGCGATAGGGCGGACGGTCTTTCCCTCTTTGACCTCACCTCTGGCGCCTCTCCTGCCCCTGCTGCTGATGCTGACCCCACTGTTCGCTCTCAGTGGGCCACCCGCGATGCTGCTGCACGTCTTGCTGTGCGTCGCCACCTGCCTATCACTGAGCGCGCGCACTTTAGTCAGTACAAGAGTGCTCAGACCTTGTACGACGCTGTAGTTGCGCGCTACTCTTCCCCTGCCACTGCTGCCCTTAGCCGCCTCATGCTACCGTACCTCTTTCCTGACCTTGCTGCCTTTCCCACTGTCGCTGACCTCATTACGCACCTCCGCACTAGTGACACTCGCTACCGTGCCGCCCTTCCTGCTGAGTTCTGCGCCAAGAACCCCCCCCCAATGTACATCACTCTCTATTACATAGTCACACGCCTCCCTGACTCCCTTCACGTAGTCAGGGACCACTTCCTCTCAGTCTGTCCCACCACTCTCACTGTCGACCTCCTCGAGAAGTCCCTCCTGGCGGCGGAGAAGAGCATCGTCGCTGTAGGAGCCTCTCGTGGTGACCCTCGCACCCCCATCTTTGAGGGGTGTTCTCCTTCCCCCCTGCTGCCCTCTGTTGCCTCTGCTGCTGCTGCCGACCTGCTTGGTCTTGAGTCGGTCTGCGCGGCGTCTGCCCCTAGCGGGAGACGCCGCCCTGGCAGGGGCAAGGGGGGCAAGGGCGCGGGTGGACCTGGCGGGGGCGGTGGAGGTGGCGGTGGAGGCGGCGGAGGGAGTGGGAGTGGCGGTGGGAGTGGTGGCGGGGGCGGTGGTGGCGGTGTCAGCAGCGGAGGAGGAGGCGGTGGCGGCGGCAGCGGTGGGAGCGGAGGCAGCGGTGGTGGTGGAGGTGGAGGCGGCGGTGGCGGAGGGGGTGGAGCTGGTCGGGGTGGTGCCCCGCAGCGTAGCGGCTCTGGTGGTGGCCAGCGTCAGCAGCAGCAGCAGCAGCAGCGTTCGCGGGACATCCCCCCGCCCCAGCAGCTCCGTGAGTGGTACACGCAGCGTCAGCGGGGTGGGGGTTTTGGTCCGTGCACCTACGTCCTTCGTTCCGGCGACCGCGCGGGTGAGCAGTGTGGAGGTGCCCACCCCACCCAGCGCTGCTTTGGCCGCCTGACGGACGCTTGGCGTCAGCAGTTCCCCGAGGCTAGTGAGATTCCCCGTTGGGGAGAGCTGTCTAGGGCTGGCGTAGCTATCTTTGATCTTGACTTTGATGCTATCCTTGCTGCCATGTATGCTGTGACTATTAGTGAGGAGGGTGACTGTTACCGGTGTTTCCCGCCCGACCCGGGCATTGGTACTGCTGCGCCAGGTACTTCTGCGGCTGCTGCTCTAGGTGCCAGTGCGTCTGCACTCTCAGGTACTGGTGAGGCTGCGCTCTCAGGTACTGCGTCGGCTTCGGCCTCCCTCACCTTCACGCTTGACTCAGGGGCTTCTTGCTCCTTCTTTTGAGACCGCACCACACTCACGCCGCTTGGCCGGCCGGTTGCAGTCTCCCTGGCTGACCCCTCTGGGGGTCCTGTCCTCTCTCACTTCTCCACTGTCCTCCCGTGTCCGGCTGCCCCCTCGGGCACCTTGTCTGGCCTGTACCTCCCCTCGTTCTCGACGAACTTGGTGAGTGGTGCTGACCTGCAGGATGCGGGGGTTCACCAGTTTACTCATGCGAGTCAGCGGGTGACCCACTGCTCGGACGCCCGCACAGGCCGACACCTGGCCGCGTTTTCGCGTCGGCCGGGGTCGAGTCTCTACACCCTGACCACTGAGTCTCCTCCTGTCCCTGCGTCTGGCCAGGTAGCTGCGTCGGGTCAGGTGTTTGCTGCTGCGTCCAGGTCTGGTCCTGAGTCTGCCCCCTGCTCGTGTCGCCGCCTGTCTCAGGAGACTCTCCTGTGGCACCACCGTCTTGGCCACCCCTCCTTGCCTCGTCTTCGGGGCATGGCTTCCCGTGTCCTTGTCTCTGGTCTTCCCCGGTCTCTCCCTCCCCTTCCCTCGGGACCCGGACCTTCCTGTGTCCCCTGTGTCGAGGGGCGGCTCCGGGCTGCCCCTCACTCCTCCCAGTTTCCCCCGATAGAGGCTCCTCTGCAGACGCTTCACATGGACGTGTGGGGCCCGGCCCGCGTCCGTGGGCAGGGTCACGAGCGCTACTTCCTGCTGGTGGTTGACGACTACTCGCGTTACACCACAGTCTTCCCCTTGCGCAGCAAGGGTGATGTCACTGAGGTGTTGATCGACTGGATCCGCGCAGCTCGTCTCCAGCTCAGGAGGAGCTTCGGCTCGGACTTTCCTGTTCTGCGTCTGCACTCTGACCGAGGTGGAGAGTTCTCCTCTGGCCTTCTGCGAGCCTACTGTCGTGCACGAGGCATCCGCCAGACCTTTACGCTTCCGGACTCTCCACAGCAAAATGGGATTGCTGAGCGCCGCATTGGCATGGTCATGGACGTCGCTCGTACGTCCATGATGCATGCGGCTGCCCCCCATTTTCTGTGGCCGTTTGCGGTTCGGTACGCGGCGCATCAGATCAACCTTCACCCCAGGGTCTCCCGGCCGGAGACCTCCCCAGCTCTGCTGTGGACGGGGAAGGTCGGCGATGCGTCTGCGTTCCGTGTCTGGGGATCTCGGGCGTTTGTCCGCGACTTGTCTGCGGACAAGCTGTCCCCTCGTGCTGCTCCCTGTGTCTTCCTCGGCTTCCCCCCTGACGCCCCAGGGTGGCAGTTCTACCACCCCTCCTCTCGTCGTGTTCTGTCCTCCCAGGACGTCACGTTCGACGAGTCAGTCCCCTTCTACCGCCTCTTCCCCTACCGCACTCCTTCCCTCCCCCCGCCACCGCACTTCCTTGTGCCAGGTCCCCCCCCGGTAGACCCCCTTCCCCCTCAGGGTCCTGCCCCTTCAGGTGTGTCCCAGGTAGACGCAGTCGAGCCGGTCGAGGTTGATGGTGACTCTGGTCCTGCTGCGGGTGCTGAGCCTGGGGGTGCTGACTCTGGGGGTGCTACGCGCGTGGGTGCTGAGCCTGGGGGTGCTGAGCCTGGGGGTGCTGAGTCTGGGGGTGCTGAGCCTGGGGGTACTGCTACTGGGGGTGCTGAGCCTGGGGGTGCGGAGTCTGGGGGTGCTGAGCCTGGGGGTGCTGCGACTGGGGGTGCTGAGCCAGGGGGTGCTGCGTCTGGAGCTGCTGAGCCTGGAGCTGCGGAGCCTGCGACCACTGGACCTCCCCTTGTGGCGTCTGGCGGTGCGGGACCTGGCGGTTCTCCGGGTGCTTCGCCTCGGCGGGAGCCCCTCTCTCCACAGGAGCTGCGCGAGTGGTTTGCTCGCCGCTGGAGACGTACTGCTGGAGCTGGAGCTCCTTCGGCTGCTGAGGGTACTTGTGCCGCTGGTCCCGGAGCTGCTGGGCCCTCGGGTCCGCCTGGAGCTGGAGCTGCTGCGAGTGTTGGTGCTGAGACTACTGCTGTCCTTCCTGGCGGTGGCCCTGCTACGGGTGCTGCTGGTGCTGCTGGAGGTCCTCCCGCTGGAGGTGCGGTTGGCGCTGGTGCTGCTGCTGAGGGTGCTGTCCCTGCTGTGTCTGGAGTCGCCGCGCGGCCGCGGCCGTACTTCGTTCCACTCCTACAGCAGGTTCTTGGTCTTTCTCCTCCTGCAGCGTGTCCACCGCCTGTTCAGTCACAGTCCCAGTTAGAGCCCGCCTCCCCACTTCCTGCTCCCTCTCCTTACACTGGTCCCACTGGAGGTCTTGCTGAGCGTCGTGAGCCTGCGTCTCGTCCTGCGTCGCCTGTTCGTGCTGCTCGCGCTAGTGGTCGCGGTTCGCGTCAGCGTCCTCCTCCTGTCCCTGGCACACACCGGATGTCTTTGCGTCCGTCCACTGCTCCTCTGCGTGCCCCTTTGCCTTCTCCTCCTGAGTCCTCTCTTCCTGCACTTACCGACCCAGAGTCCGACTCTCTTCGTGCTACCAGTCCTACTGTCACACGTCTCCTTGCTACTGTCGTCACTGACCCCTCTTTTGAGTCCACTGCTGCGTCTGCTCTTGTTGCTGAGCTCGTCGACTTTGCTGCTCGCTGTCGTCTAGACTACGCTGCCGGTCTTGTTGCTGAGTCTGCGTCTGTCTGTCCTCCGTCCGTCGGGGGTGAGTGTGCTCTTGGCACGGACGTCCTTGAGGACAGGCAGGAGGAGTTCCAGTGTCTGGCTGCTGCTTCACCTCATCTCGCGTCCGTACTACTTGCCCCTGAGGGAGACCCGGATGCACTAGACATCCCGACTCCGCGCTCTTACGCGGAGGCCGTAGAGGGTCCCTACTCCTCTCAGTGGCAGGCAGCTATGGATGCAGAGATGGCGTCCTGGAAGTCCACAGGCACCTACGTTGACGCGGTTCCCCCTCCTGGGGCGAACATCGTCAGTGGCATGTGGATCTTCAGAGTGAAGCGGCCGCCGGGCTCTCCACCTGTCTTCAAGGCGCGGTACGTCGCTCGTGGCTTCAGTCAGCGGCAGGGAGTTGACTACTTTCAGACCTTCTCTCCCACCCCGAACATGACCACTCTTCGGGTGCTGCTGCACATAGCCGCTCAGCGCGACTACGAGCTCCACTCTCTTGACTTCAGCACTGCTTTCTTGCAGGGTAGCCTGCACGAGGAGATCTGGCTGCGCCGTCCACCTGGCTTCACTGGGACTTTCCCTCCTGGCACCCAGTGGAGCCTCCGACGGCCAGTCTACGGTCTCCGCCAGGCACCGCGTGAGTGGCACGACACACTGAGGACTACGCTTGCGGCTCTTGGGTTTGCTCCCTCTACTGCTGACCCGTCGTTGTTTCTGCGCACCGACACTTCTTTGCCGCCGTTCTACATCCTCGTGTACGTCGACGACTTGGTCTTTGCCACAGCTGACACTGCTGGACTAGCCTACGTGAAGTCCGAGCTGCAGAAGAGACACACGTGCACAGACCTGGGTGAACTGCGCATCTACCTTGGCTTGCAGATCACTCGGGACAGAGCACGCCGCACCATTACCTTGACTCAGTCACACATGGTGCAGCAGGTCCTTCAGCGCTTCGGCTTCACGTACTCCTCGCCTCAGGCCACTCCTCTGTCTACTCGCCACTCGCTCTCAGCTCTGATACCATGTGAAAATGAGAACGAGAATGAATGAACTATGAATGAAGTGAGTACATATGGGAAACCCTAATTGTGTTGTACCCCCTATGGGATACCCCACTATAGCCTACACAACAGCATAAGCTATATATATATGTTCTGACAAAGTTTACACCCCCTCCCCAAAGCCTGTGATATTCGAAATATCGCCACCACCGTTAACAGACGGTTCAGCATTTTTGAGATGTTTTGTGCCTGCGTGCTTGCCTTGACGCATCGTTCTGCTCACTTTGTCCCTTCTGCTCCCCACCATTGTTGCTAATTTCCCCTCAAACCCTCTCATTCCGGCTCTAAGTAATCCCAAGTTCCCTCTGTTAACTTTCTCAGTCTTCTTGACTTTCAGCCCTGCTGTCATTGTTTTGTACACCCTAAATTCCCAGCATGTGTCGCTTTCGTTCTGGACACACTGAGATTATCTCTCTTGGTTCGTCTGCCTGATTTGCCCATCACCTCCATTGGCTTTTGAGTCGACTCAGAAGTCACTCACCGAGGTTCTCTCTTTTGGTTCGTCTGTCAGCTTTGCCCATCACCTCCATTGGCCGCCCCCAGTGCGACCACATTCTCCCTGCGGAGATTTCTAAATTTCGGGAAGGCTAGGGCACGAAATTGTGGGCCCGGGAATCTCGTCACGAAATGTACACTCTAGGTTGGGCACGAAATCTTGTTGTAATGCCTTGTGAAAATTCTAAGTGTTGAGGAAAAGCTTGCACATAGCTTCACTAGGAAAAGAGAATGATAGAATACAATGGGAAGGACAAGAACCATTGATGGGCTGAGAAAAGCCCTTAGGATCTTTACAAGGATGAACTCTGGGTAGGACTGTAATAGCGGAAGCGTTTTAATGAAAGATTGTGAACCACCTTGCGCTAGTATGTGAGGGCAAAGTAAGTTGATTAAAACAAAGAGATACAAGATTATATAAGAGTACAAGGAATACGAAGAGATACGGTTGTAACTACTTTTACTGTTGCTGTTGCGGTTCGATACAGTGACGACTCGGGCAACTGCTCTGTAGCGAGTCAGTTGTGTGTCCTTGCTGTCGCGCTGTACTTGTCAGGTCAAAGGTCGCTGACCTTTGACTTTCGCGTAACCTCCAACAGTTACTTCAACCTCCGAGGCTTGACTCGCTGGTGCCTCGATATGCTTTGCTTCGCTTGTGCCTTGGTGTTTCGACACGACAGAGGCGCTTAAGACCGATTGTTTCCAACACTCCCCTTCGCTTCTGGAGTGTCGCTGACGTGGCTCTGTCCAGTCAGCAGCATGTAGTATTCGAACTTCTGCTTTCCGAGCTTCTTGGTCAGGTAGTCAGCTGCCATCTCGGACGTGGGGCAGTATGACAGCTCGAGCCTCCCTTTCTCGATCTCGTCCTTCACGAAGAAATATCGCAGGGCAATGTGTTTCGTCCTGTTCGCGAAGCCGTTCTTGTTGGCGATGCGAATTGCCGACTGGTTGTCGCAGGACAGGGTGAAGCTGGGTAACTGAACCAGTTTCGCTTCTTCCAACAGTTCGCGAAGGTAAAGTCCTTCCTTGGTGGCTGAACAGAGTGCAATATATTCTGCTTCAGCTGACGAGAGAGCAATTAATTCCTGCTTGCTCGACTGCCAAGAGATAGGTCCGATAGGTTCGAGGCGGTAGATGTAGCCAGTGCGAGAACGCCTGTTGTCGGAATCGCCAGCGTGATCGGCGTCGACGTAGCCGATTAACTTAGGCGGCGTAGTTGCGTTCTTGACTTAGTTAGACCAATCGTCGGGGTGCTGATGAGGTAGTGAAGAGCGCGGTCGAGTTCTGCTAGATGTTCTGCTTCGGGCCTCTTGAGGTAGGTGGCGAGTTGGCTTGCAGAGTACGATAGATCTGGGCGGCAGGTGACAGCTGCGAAGAGAAGGCAGCCCAGCTTTCTCTGGTAGTCGCGTATGCCGGCGGGCTTGAGTAGAGCGGAGCCTTCCTTGTTGTTTCCTGACGTGTAGCGGTACGGTGTAGAGATGACAGTTGGTGTAAGTGCGAAGCGCTTGGCGATGGTGTCGGCGTATTTCGCGGCGCTGAGGTAGATAGCGTCTTCCTCTTCCCGAATGTTGAGCCCGAGGTACTGTGTAACGGTAGATGAGACTGTCAGTGTGAGATCCTGCTGCAGCTCCCCTTCGAACCAGGTGGTGACGTTGTCGGTTGAGCCGATGTAGAGGAGATCGTCTACGTAGACGATTAGCAGGATGTAATCTGCGCCTTTCGTGAGTCGGTACATCCCCTGATCGTGTGGTAGTTGTTTGAAGCCGATGCGAATGAGGCGAGCGTGCAGGTACTGCTGCCATAGCCGTGGAGCTTGCTTGATCCCGTAGAGCGACTTCAGCAACTGACAGACTTGGTTGAGCTCCCCATTGGTACCGTGCGGTAGTTCCACGAAAATTTCTGCGTCAACGGGTGCGTAGAGAAATGCGTTCGCGACATCGATTTGCCGCAGCTTCTTTTTCTTCATGGCGGCGATTGCGAGAAGGATTCGGAGCGAAGTGTGTCGGCTGACCGGAGCGAAGGTTTCGGTGAAGTCTCGCCCGTGTTCTTGGTCGAAGCCGCGTACGACCCATCGTGCCTTGAATTTGTCGATGGTGCTGTCGGCCTTCGTCTTCACGCGGAAGACCCATTTTCCGGTGAGAATGGTTTTGTTCCGTGCTACGCCGATGGGGACAATTTTCCACGTGTTGCGCTCCTCTAATGCCTTCAGTTCTTTGTCCATGGCTTCGCGCCATTTTTCCCTATGCTCCCCCCCCAGAGCCTGCTGAACCGTCGCAGGCTCCTTAGGAACGCCCGTGCCGTGGACTGCGGTGACGAGCCCGGGTATCTGGAGTCCGCTCTGTGTGTAGCGGGGGAGTGACATATCCGCGGGATAAGCAGCTTCGTCTCCCGCTTCTGGATCAGGTGCGAAGTTGGGTCCTACGCGTTCTGCTTCGTCGGTGTTTACTTGTGCAGGTGTAACATAACCGTTGTCAACGAAATGGTAGTAGGTTTCGGCGTTGATGCTCTCGCGTGGGTTTTCTGTCAGAATATTATGCTCTAGCCTGTAGTGGGGTGCTCTATAGCGAGTACAACTCTTCTAGGGTTTTGCTATTTGTATCCCCATTCTTGCTAGTGCAACCCCTCTCTTCTTTCTTCTAAACTTTAACATGCTATCAGAGCAGGTCGATCCCCTTGGATCGATCCTGTGGGTGGGCTCACCACCTTGTTGCTTCCGCTGCAACTGCTACTGCTACTCTCTGTGCCGCACGCCCTGTGGCGTGCGGCAGTTTTTCTTCCCGCCGTGCGCCCCGAGGCGCGCGGCGGTTTTCTGCCCGCCGTGCGCCCCGAGGCGCGCGGCGGTTTTCTGCCCGCCGTGCGCCCCGAGGCGCGCGGCGGTTTTCTGCCCGCCGTGCGCCCCGAGGCGCGAGACGGGTTTCTGCCCCGTCACTCGCCGCGTCGCCCCCGGGAGGCGCTGCGACGGGCGACGGGGACCCGCACGTCGCCCCGTCGCGCGGCCCCTGCAGCCCCGTCGCGCCGCCTAGGAGAGCCGCGCGCGGCCCCTGCTGCCCCGTCGCGCGGCCCTGCTGCCCCGTCGCGCTGCCCAGGGGAGCCTTGCGCGGCCCCTGCTGCCCCGCCCCGTCCCGGACCTGCCCCGGCCCCGACCTGCCCCGGCCCAACTCCCGTCGCCTGTCGAGGCGACCCTGGGGGGGGCCGAGTCTACAGGGGGCCGCGCGTTGCCCCCCCCCCCCCTACCTCCCTACCCTGTTTTTAGGGTTTGGGGGGTGGCGGTTGGGGGGTGGCGGTTGGGGGGTGGCGGGTGTGTGGCGTCGCCTGCTCCTCCTCCTCCTTCGTCTCCCACTGCTGCAGCTGTCGCTGAGGGGGGTGGATGTGTGGGAGTGTACGGAGTGGTGCTAGGGGGGTGGAGTGTGAGTAGAGCTAGGGTTTGAACAGGGGGTGTGTGAAATGGGGGTGGGACAGTTGGGGGAGGTTGGATGGAGGCGGTCGTCGTGTCGTCAGCAGCAGCAGCAGCAGTCCGGAGGCTACAATCTCCGGTAGTCGCCAGTCGCCCGTGGGTCCGTTGCTCGTTTGCCGCTACTTTTAGCCGCGGGGCCAGTTACCCCAGTAGTCCGGAGCGCTGTTCCGGTAGCCACTGAGCCAGCAGCTCGTCTGTGTGTCTGCAGCGTCAGCAGTCGCCTCCCATCTTCTCTCCCCCACAGTCTCTCCTCCTCCTCACTTGCCCTCTGTGATAGCCTCTAGCTTTGCTTACATTTGTTAACTATAAAACTGCTACCTC
The DNA here is from genome assembly GCA_947471745.1 of Closterium sp. Naga37s-1. Lineage (NCBI taxonomy): Eukaryota > Viridiplantae > Streptophyta > Zygnematophyceae > Desmidiales > Closteriaceae > Closterium > Closterium sp. Naga37s-1. The sequence continues at coordinate 1,431,518 of CANJKZ010000010.1, read as the reverse complement.
TTGTACTTGTGCTCAGAATGTGTGGTGACATTGTGATCCACCCTGAGCTTGTTTTCTTTTGCTTGCTCTGCTGATTACACCCCACTTTGGCTATGGGGGTGTGTCAGAATATTATGCTCTAGCCTGTAGTGGGGTGCTCTATAGCGAGTACAACTCTTCTAGGGTTTTGCTATTTGTATCCCCATTCTTGCTAGTGCAACCCCTCTCTTCTTTCTTCTAAACTTTAACATTTTCGTCGTCCATTGGCACGTTGACGGAGCAGTAGGGGAGGGGTCCGGCTTCTTCCGAGGCTCCTTCCACGTTCTGCTCGTCCCAGTCAGCTTCGTCTTCTGCCGAAGCGAAGGCTCGGTCTCCACGGAAGCCACCTGTGGGGTCTCGGTTTTCGTCCAGGTTGGCAAGGTACGTCTGCAGTGTGAGTCGCTCGTAGAAAATGACATCACGTGCTGCCACTGTTTCTTGTGTCTCGACGTCGAAAATCTTCCATGCGTTGTAGTGTTTTTCAATGCCCAGGTGTAGTCCCCACTGTGCTCGTTGGGAGAATCGTCCTGCTCGTGCAGATGGAGGTCGGTACTGTACCATGCAGCCGAAGACTCGTAACATTTTTGTGCTGCCCAGTTTTCCTGTCCACAGCAGATGCGGTGATGTGTTGTTCGGAAGTGACGACGAAGAAAGCAAGTTGTGCAGCATCACGGCGTGGTCCATTGCTTCGGGCCACTGGTGGGTGGGTAGCCGCATGCCACGTAACAGTTTCCGCATGGTGTTCTGAAGGGTCCTGTTCATCCTCTCTGCTACACCCTGCTGTAGATGGGCGTAGGGAAGGGAAATGAGCCGCTTGATTCCTCTCTCTGCCAGATACTGCTTGAACCTTTGTGAGGTGTATTCTCCTCCCCCGTCTGACTGGAAGCTCTTTAGTTTGACGCCCGATTCTCGCTCTGCTACTGGGAGCCACGCGACGAAGGCTTCGAACGCCATATCCTTGCTTGGAAGATTCAGGTGCCAAACGTAACGTGTTGCGGCGTCGATGAACGTGATGGTGTAGTTGTACGCGTTCTGCCCCGGCTCGCGATTGTACAGGATGTCGCTGTACACCTTCTCGAGTGGCGTGTAAGCTGGTGCGCTTGGGTTATGGTGAGACGCGAACGGTCGATGTGGTAAGTCAGCTTCAGGGCAGGTGAAGCACGTTCCACGTACTCGTTGAAGTTCTCTTCCATCGGTCAGTAGTAGTGAGTCCTTGTCAAGTACTCCTGCTCGTATCGTATTGTTTAATACTGTGTTGCTTGGGTGTCCCATCCTTGCGTGCCAGGTGCTTTCGTCGGCGCGATGTCCGGCTGATCGTCGGTACAGTTCGGAGTTGGAGTAGAAGTTGGCGGTGAAGTTGGTGCTACGATGAACTTCTCGTGGTGCTGGGTGTAGTTGTTGCGCGGGTGTCAGTGGTGTGTCGTCGACGAGGAGCGGTGCCGTTGAAGGGCCAGCGATTGGTGTTGACGTTCTTGCTGCTGCCGTTGATGGTTCTGCTACTGCCGATGTTGTCTCTGCTGCTGCCGATGTTGTCTCTGCTGCTGCCGATGTTGTCTCTGCTGCTGCCGATGTTGTCTCTGCTGCTGCCGATGTTGTCTCTGCTGCTGCCGATGTTGTCTCTGCTGCTGCCGATGTTGTCTCTGCTGTTGCCGATGTTGTCTGAATTGTTGCTAACGCTTTTGTTCTTTCTGCCTCAGGGATGGTGTGTGAATACCAGAAGCCTTCTGGACTGAAGTCTGGATCAAGGTCGGGAGGATGGGTCCAGGAGGTGAAGGTGACGATGCCGTCGCTGTCTGCTGTGCCGAGATCTGGGACAAAGTCAAGAACGAAGACGTTGTTTTTTAGGATCGCCCTTCCGATGTAGAGGCCGCCCTTCCCGTGGTACAGCTTGAACTCCTAGGTGGTGCTGTCTGCCTCGAGGTGAATGCCCTTCGCCATCAACTGACTGACGCTTAGTAGGTTGTAGCCGAGGCCTTCTGCGATTAGAACCTTAGACATCTGTAGAACGACATTTGTCTCTCGTGATTGAAGTTGTACCACGCCTTGTCGTCGTGTGCGCAGGTTCTGATTATTGGCGACGGTGATGACTACTTCGTGTTGAAGTCGATACTCTCGCTGCACGAAGTGTCCTGAAGAGCACATGTGTTGTCCGCAGCAACTGTCCAAGAACCACGTGTCTTTCCTGGATGGCTCGCTTTGAGCAATGGCTGCGTATGTTGGGTTCGGCTGGAGTGACTCGCGGCGAGGTGTGGTGTCGTCAAGTCGTTCTTCTGGTGAGTAGTGTGGCGGTGACTCGGTGATGCAGGAATCGGTCAGTTTTGCCGTGCAACTGACGATGTTCCTTGCTCCTTGTGCAGGTTGTGTTGTTGACGGTTTCGACTGGCTTGTGGGGTTCGCCTCTGTTGATGCCACTTGGCTACTGGAAGGTCGAAGCTGCCGTTGAGGTGGAGTTGACTGTTGTCGATTCGGGCAGTGTGTGCGCGGGTGCCCTGACGTCTTGCAGATGTGGCAGAAAGGAGGTACGGACTTCGGTTGTTGTTGTTTGTAGTTGTTGTAGCGTCGCTGAGTGTGGAATGCGAATTCCGGTGCTGATATCTTCTTCTTGTGTCGTTCTTCTTGCAGGTCCATGTCTTGCTGCTCGGCATGGATTTCGGCGCAGAGTGCTGCTTCGGAGATTCTTCCGTGGGCTCGGAGAATGGCCTTTGTGGCGCGCCATTGAGGACCGAGGCCGCCAATGATAACTGTCACGAAGGCGTCTTCAGAAATCGACCCCCCGCATCGCAGAAGCTTGTCGCGCAACTCGCGACATCGACTGATATACGCCATTCCTTTCTCGCCTGGTTTCATTTCGACCGTTGTCAGTTGCGCCATTAACCGACTTTGATTTACGCTGTCTGTTGCTTGATACAGGCTCTTCGAGTGGTTGTACGCGAGCTCCGCGGAGTTGCCGTAACCCCGGTAAGACCGTATGTTCTGCTGTTGAGTTGGGGTGATGTTCCTCAGTAGAATCTTGTACGCCATCATCGACTGATAGGTGTAGTGCTGCTTCTCATACTGTGTGCCGTTCGTTGGATATGGCAGGGACCCGTCGAAGAAGCCAAGTATCTGCGCGCCTTCCATCATTAATTCGAATTCAAACGACCAGGTGAAGAAATCCTTTCCATCGAAAGGCCTTGACGTCTGCATCTTCAGAACGTGCGCGAACTGCGACTGAACTTGTAGTGCGTCCAGTGACTTTTCTTGTCCAGGTGAAGGCTGCGGGTGTGGCATAAAGCTGATGGACCCGCGCTCGTACGGAGCAAAGGTAGGCTGCTGCTGTTGATTTCCTCGTGCGTATGATGAGCCGTCGAGACTCATGGGAGTTGCTCCGTTGTTGTTACTGTTGTGTGACTGCGCAGGTGCCGATTGCTGGTGTTGCTCGTAGAAGGACATGAAGGAGAAAATTTTCTCCATCATGCTCTGGTCGAAGTCTGCAGGTTGATTCGTAGGAGTCTCGGTGGATGTTGCCCTGGGTCTTGTTGCTGTGCCCTCCTCTGTCTGTAGGCCAGAGGCAGGAGGTGGAGTAGGAGTAGTGCCCTGGGAGCCGTTGGAGGTGCTCCTTTCTTTTTGTGTAGCCATGCCTGTTGATGTTGTCGGTATTTTTGTAGAAGTTGAATTCTCCCTGACTCTCTCATACCATGATGGGCTGAGAAAAGCCCTTAGGATCTTTACAGGGATGAACTCTGGGTAGGACTGTAATAGCGGAAGCGTTTTAATGAAAGATTGTGAACCACCTTGCGCTAGTATGTGAGGGCAAAGTAAGTTGATTAAAACAAAGAGATACAAGATTATATAAGAGTACAAGGAATACGAAGAGATACGGTTGTAACTACTTTTACTGTTGCTGTTGCGGTTCGATACAGTGACGACTCGGGCAACTGCTCTGTAGCGAGTCAGTTGTGTGTCCTTGCTGTCGCGCTGTACTTGTCAGGTCAAAGGTCGCTGACCTTTGACTTTCGCGTAACCTCCAGCAGCTACTTCAACCTCCGAGGGTTGACTCGCTGGTGCCTCGATATGCTTTGCTTCGCTTGTGCCTTGGTGTTTCGACACGACAGAGGCGCTTAAGACCGATTGTTTCCAACACCATATAGGAACGAAGCGACGATAGTCGCGAACGTTCATGCAAAACGTTCCGACAACTACTCTAGCATGTGCGTTGCCAAGTCAGCAACGGCAGGTGAAATTAACATGCCAGGTAAATTTCTACCTAACTAGAAGTAGTTGTTCATGTTTCTGCAACATTTGCAGTTACACATGCTTCGCTTGTGCAATATAGTCACTTCCTTCGATTCTGTCCATTTCTGTTTTGCGGGCCAATGTCGGCGACGGAGTGTACTGCGCGAATTTCCCTCCCGGAGTCAGGACTTAGCCAGATTTCGCCATGTACGATTTCTCCGCGCCTCCTCCGTTTCGTAACCTGCGGGAAATCCTGCAACGGTGATCCAACGCGAAACCTCCCAGGGGCGCGAAAACTCGCCCCAGCACAGACGCGAAATCTCGATCCCGCGCAGACGCGAACCCAGAATGCAGTGTGAACATTTTCGCGGCTGCGGGACGCGCTCTGCTGCGCGGGCACTTTTCGCTCAACGCCCTCACACACGAAAACAGGCTCGTGCAGGGCCTTTCGCGTCAACACTCCCCTGCCCTGCTCGTGCCTGGGCAACTGAGGAGTTAGCACACCACACAAAGCGAAAAGCTAACTAATAAAATACAACAGGGTGACGAAACGAAAATTCGTCCGCGTGTAGCCGTCACACGCATACTCACCGCACCAGCCACGTTGAAGGACGTGGCACCTAATTTCGGATGTTGTCATTTTCGCCGTCCGCAAGAGTGACTTGCCCAACAGCGACGCCACAGCGAGTGAAGGCCGGGGAATGCAACGCCTTCGTGAGGTAATCCGCGGGTTGCTCGCTCGTTGGAATGTACGTCAGCGCGAATTTCTTGCGCTTCACCATCTGCTGCAGCCAGATGTACCGCCTCTCCATGTGCTTGAGACTCCCCTTGAGCCCCAACCCTTCTGCAACCGCGATGGCCGAAGAGTTGTCGATGTTGATGACGGTAGGCGTTTTCGGGTCCAAAAGCTTGAACTCCGCAAGCTGAAAGCGAAGTCGTCGTGCTTCCTTCCCGGCTTCCGTTGCAGCGATGTACTCCGATTCAGTTGATGACAATGTCACGCACTTGATTCTCTGGCTTGCCCACGAAACAGCAGCCCCGCCGAGCACGAAAACGTAGCCACTAGTGTTGGTTCGGCTCTCTCGGTCACCCGCGTCATCCGCGTCCGCGTATCCGACCAGAGTCAGGGATTCGGGCCCACCACCGAATTCGAGGGCGAAATCGCGGGTGTTCACCACGTAATCGATGCAGCGGTCCAGCTCCTTCCAGTGCTGGTCACTTCGCACGGTCAGCCCGGAGCCCAGCTTGCTGCACGCGAAAGCAATGTCGGGACGGAGCGTGCTCGCGGCAAACTGCAGCGACCCCACTTTCTGGCGATACTCCTCTTCTTCGCGGGCCTGGTAGTCGTCGTCATCAAACGTTCGTTCGCCGTACACGTCGACCGAAACCGGGGTTTTCGGGCGACGACCCGAAATCTCTTCGTTTACGAAACGTCGACGCAGCTTGTCCACGTACGGGCGTTGATGCAGCCACAATTTTCGCGCCGGCTTGTCCCGCACGATTTCCAGCCCCAAGTATTTCTCCACGGGGGTGATTTCGCGCAGCTCAAACGCGTTCTCCAGCAGTGTGAGAGTACGACGGCTTATGCTGGATTTGCTAGCTTGCCTAGCCTTTATTACGCTATATCTAGCTTGGGTTTATTTTATCATGCATAGATATGCTTGATTTCCTAGGTTAGGTTGTGAAGATAAGCAGTAGAAGAAGGCGCCATAGCTAGGAAAGCCCTAGCTAGGCAAGAAACAGTTTAGGCAAAGAGGGGGTTCACTAGCAGGAATGAGGATACAAATAGCAAACCCTAGAAGGGTTGTACTCGCTATAGAGCACCCCACTACAGGCTAGAGCATAACATTCTGACACACCCCCATAGCCAAAGTGGGGTGTAATCAGCAGAGCAAGCAAAGCAGAACAAGCTCAGGGTGGATCACAATGTCACCACACATTCTGAGCACAAGTACAAGAAGCAATAGTTTAAAGTTCACAATTATGAGCAAAGCTAGAGGCTATCGCAGAGGACAAGTGAGGAGGAGGAGGCGAGACTGTAAGAGGAAAGGAGATAGGAGGCGACGACTGAAGCTGCAGACACACGGGCAACAGGAGGCACACTGGCACAGTGGCTACCGGAACAGCGCTCCGGACTACTGGAGTAACTGGCCCCGCGGCTAAAAGTAGCGGCAGACGAGCAACGGACCCACGGGTGACTGGCACAGCTGGCTGCGACTGGGCTACCGGAGCAACTCCCCGGACTACAGGTGCTGCTGGCGACACGACGGCAACCTTCGTTCAACCTCCCCAAACAGTCCCACCCCCCCTGACACACACCCCCTGCTTCACCCCTAGCTCCACTCCCCCTTCACCCCCCTTAGTACCACTCCGACGGCTCCAACAGGTCCACCCCCCTCAGCGGCAGCTGCAGCACTGGGAGACGGAGGAGGAGGAGGAGCAGGGGACGGCACACAGAAGCTGCACCCCCATGCCCCCCACCCCCAAACCCTAATTCAGGAGAACGGGCAGTAGCAGGGGTGGGGCGCCATCAGAAGCACGGGGGACAGCGGGCAGCCCAGGGGCAGCGAAGAACGGGCCGCCCACGGGCCTGGCACAGCCGCCCGAACCGCGCGCAGGCGGCCCGAGCCGCGCGCGGGCCTGGCGCAGCCCGTACGGGCCGCGCGCGGGCCTGGTGCAGCCCGTACGGGCCGCGCGCAGGCCTGGCGCAGTCCGTACGGGCCGCGCGCGGGCCTGGCACAGCCCGTACTGGCCGCGCGCGGGCCTGGCGCAGCCCGTACGGGCCGCGCGCAGGCTGTACGGGCCGCGCACAGGCCACGACGGGTGACGGGGGGCGACGCGCGGGTCCCCGTCGCCCGTCGCAGCGCCTCCCGGGAGCGACGCGCTGCGTGACGGGGCAGAGAACCGCCGCGCGCCTCGGGGCGCACGGCGGGCAGAAAACCGCCGCGCGCCTCGGGGCGCACGGCGGGCAGAAAACCGCCGCACGCTCCGAGCACGTGGCGGGATGAAAAATCCGTTGCACGCCACGGGGCGTGCAACACAGAGAGTAGTAGTAGCAGCGGAAGCAGTGAGGTGGGACCCACAGGCCAGGAGCATATCGCTCTAATACCATGTGAAGATAAGCAGTCGAAGAAGGCGCCATAGCTAGGAAAGCCCTAGCTAGGCAAGAAACAGTTTAGGCAAAGAGGGGGTTCACTAGCAGGAATGAGGATACAAATAGCAAACCCTAGAAGGGTTGTACTCGCTATAGAGCACCCCACTACAGGCTAGAGCATAACATTCTGACATAGGTGCATTCCTATACTTTATTATAGTTATAGCACCGAACCAGGTTACGTGTACCGAACTCAAGCCTATTCGGTTTCCACCGAATTGCTTTCTAGTGAGTTCGGGAAGGTTTTGTTCGGGACGCTTCGCGACCCTCAGAACATTCGCGTAACACCTGGGTAACTGGCCTTGTGTCGAGACTATATATAGCCTCGTGTTGTACCCAGGTGAATCATTCAATTACAATTCTCTTTTCTGAGCTCGATCCTAGATCCTTACACTTGGTAATCAGAGCCTGTTTACACGCGAAGTTTTCGACCACTAAAAACTAGCTTTTAAAACCGCGGGGGCGACGACGGAAAGCGCCGATTCCAAATACGTAAACCAATTCCGCGCTATTTTTTAACGTCCCCCTCGAACCGGTTTTCGAACACCCCTCAGGTCCAGTGGCGAAAAAGTTGGAATTTCGACCGTCGGATCGATTCGAATCTCAACGGCCCTGAGAATTTCGACCAAAAAGGTTGGAATTTGGAGCGTCGGATCAACCTTCTTCTCAACGGCCGAGATCGGACGCGAATTTCGACTAAAGGGAGAATTACGCGACCTACAGAATCAGCGCTCGTCATTTCTACATTCGATTCGACTCACAGTAAGATGACCAGCGCCTAGAATTCAATTATTTCCGTCGCAAATCTTCCTGTAAATCGCCAAATGGAGGAAAATGGTGATAATTCCGTACGAAAAATTACGGAGTTACACACCGGCCTGGACCAGACGCGAGCGGCACTCCAGCGAATAGAGGAGCTCCTCGCGAACCAGTCGGTAGCCGTCACGGCAGCAGCGAACGCAGCGACGAATGCAGCTGCGACGTCAGCAGCAGCAGCGGCGACACCGATACTTTACCCAGCAGCAGTGGCAGCGGCGACAGTGAATCTTGAGGCGGCACGTCCGAGGCTACCGGAGACGTTCAATCCGAATGCGAGAGATACCGACGTTCGTCGATTCATCGCGACTCTCGAAATTTACTTCGAGGCCGTTGGCTGTACGACCCCGACACACGATGCAATGCGGATTCGGCTCGCAGCGACACTGTTATGAGGCCCGGCGCTCGAGTTGATTTACAACAACAATAAGATCCGAGGCGAGGGGTCATGGACGCAGTTTCGGGAAGCTTTAATTCAACGTTTCGAACCAATCAACTCCAGCTACATGGCGCGGCAGCAGATTCATCGGCATAAACAGTTCGACAGTGTAACACAGTACACGCAGCAGATGGAGAGCCTCTTCAACCGAATTACCGACCTGACCGAAGGGGAAAAAATCCAAGCGTATACTGAGGGGCTAAAGATGGAAGTCCGCCAATAGGTGATTGCCGCGAACTACAACAACTACCGCAACATAGTGTGTGCAGCAGAGAGATTCGATGCGTTGACTCGAGGCGAAACCGAGACACGACGCCACGTGCCGAACAGATCATTCGACACGAAGCGATCGGCACCACCCACGACCGCTGACCCGATGGATATCGACAAGATCGACGCGAAGCAGCGGCCGACAAAATATGAGAAGTGCGAATTTTGCGGCGCAGCAGGACATCGACTCTTGGCGTGTTGGAAAATGAAGAAGGCACGAGTAGAGCTGCAGGGCAACAACAGTGTAACATCCACGATGGCGAAAAAAGGAGGACACGATGGCGTGAATTTAAAACGTCACGACTGGCCGGCAACAGGGGAAATCGCCGAGACAAATGGAGGCTCCGCGAAACAAGACTCTGCACCGACCGGGAAACTCCAGCCGAACACCCCCGAGAGTAAGAATATTCCCTCTCGAGGTTTTCAAGCATTTAAAAAATTCAGGGGAGATTTCAAGGCCAAGGAAAAGCCTTCAGACATTATTCAGGTACGTGAGAAGTTGGGCAAACCACTCCGGAGCGTTGAAAAGGGTCGTGCGTTCCAAGGAGTTAATATTCTCTCCCCGCAGCATAGTGTTAAGGCTCCCCATTGCCCACAGGAGAAGCCTACACAGCTGCAAAGGCTTAAAGGAAGGTTCCAGGCCAAGACGAAGCTGAATCGGCCTCGGATAAATCCTTCTAACCCAACTCAGTTGAAAACTGATATGGAGGCAACAGCTTCGAGCGCAGGACCGAGGGATGATCTATTCGACATACCCTACGATCCTATAAGCGAGACCATCTACGGTTATTCGGAGCGGCAACAACCACTACTACTCGAGGTGATTTGCAACGGGCGACGCCTCCAGGCACTGGTGGACAGCGGTGCGTCTCACTCGGTGTGCGACCGCGGGACGTTGGAGAAAATTGGAGAATCTTCAGAGGAGACCAAGTTCACGGCAACGATGGTGGACGGTACGAAACTTCCCATCCACGGCGAAGCATCACTGCAGCTGCACATAGGGGCGCTGAGGTGGAAGCCGACGTTGCCGATCACAAACATCAAGGGTTTAGATTTCATCTTGGGGCGAGATTTCCTGAAGCGGTTCAACTCCGAGATTGACTGGATCAACAGGAAGGCGTACATCTACAACAACGGGAAACGAGTGGAGCTGCGAAGCTTGACGGATACAGGGAACGTTCCTGAAACGACACTGGCACGGTTCGAACGGACAGTGAACGAGAGTAACACGGGTTACTTAGCACTGGTTATGGCAGCAGCAGAGGAGGAGAAGCCGAACGCAGAGCTACCTGCAGCAGTGAAGGAGGTCTTGGAGCAGTACAAGGATATAATGCCCGACGACCTACCCGCATGCATACCTCCAGCACGCACCCACGAGCACGAGATCGTGGAGGAACCAGGTGCGAAACCCGTCTCACGAGCACCATACCGACTGAGTCCGACCGAACTGACAGACATGAAGAAACAGATAGAGTATCTACTGGACAGACAACTGATCCGCCCATCCACCTCTCCCTACGGTGCACCAGTTCTTTTCACTCCAAAACCAGATGGCAGTTTCCATGGAGCAGCTACAGACAGCACTGACTACAGCGCCAGTACTCATCCTACCGGACCCAGACAAGGACTACGTGGTGGAAGCAGACGCTAGTGACCAAGCAGTCGGAGCAGTACTGATGCAGGATCACGGACGCGGTTTGCAGCCCATCGCCTACCTCAGTAAGAAATTACACGGAGCAGAACTGAACTACCCCATCCATGACAAGGAAGCCTTAGCGATAGTCATAGCCTTCAAGGCGTGGAGGTGTTACCTAGAGGGAGCCAAGACTACAGTCTATACTGACCATTGCAGTCTCAAATACCTGAAGTCGCAGCCGACGCTCTCACGACGACAGGTGCGGTGGGTGGACTTCTTGGAAACTCACTTCCACTACGACATCGTCTACAAGCCCGGGCTACACAACAAAGCAGACACGTTGAGCCGCCCCGGACATGTAGCAGGCATCCAGCTCGACGGGATGAACCCTCTGCTCAAGGGTCTATTCCAACATGGGTACTCCGTGGACGCAGAGATCGCTACAGCACAGACTAAGAAGCTGTTACAGTGGGAGAAAGACTTAGCTGTAAGGAAGGGTTCAGGAAAGATTTGGGTACCGAATCACGCCCCGCTACGGCAAATCCTATTGGAAGAGTTTCACGACGTACCATGCGCGGTACATTTCGGGAGCAACAAGACGTTAGCGGGAATAGCAAAGTATTACTACTGGCCTGGGATGGCAGCAGACGTGCAACAGTTCGTCACCTCATGCGACACGTGCCAGCGGATGAAGAGCAGCAAGCTGAAAAAAGCAGGGTTACTTCAGCCTCTACCCGTACCGGAGCAGCCATGGCAGGTCGTTAGCCTCGACTTCATCACCGGACTTCCTTCGACCTCACGAGGACATGATTCCATCCTCGTGGTGACCGATAAGTTCTCCAAAATGGGTCACTTCATACCGACCAACACCACAGCTACAGCTGAAGCAACTGCTCGCCTCTTCTTCGACCGCATCATCACCATCCACGGCATCCCCACTACACTCATCTCAGACACAGACCCCAAATTCACGAGTAAGTTATGGAAGGAGCTCATGGGAATATTGGGGACTAAACTTGCGCTGTCCTCAGCATACCACCCACAGACTGACGGACAGACAGAGCGACTCAGTTACCGACCCTAGAGTTCGCTTACAACAACGCGTCACATGCGGCCACAGGGAAAACTCCTTTCTTCCTGTGTTACGGACGGGAACCACTCACACCACAGCAGCCAACCACACCGGCACATGTCCAAGCCGCACATGACTTCGTCACCACCATGCAGCAGCTATGGGAGAAGACTCAGCGACGTCTCACCACAATGCAGAACTCCCAGAAGCAGTATGCCGATCGTCAGCGACGAGATCACTCAGTAGCAGTCGGAGATCAGGTGCTTCTTGACACGCGCTACTTGAACCCGTCTCACCTCCCATCCAAACTCCGGCCTCGCTTCTGTGGTCCTTTTCTCGTTGAGGCACAGGTGACACCAGTTACATTCCGCTTGCGCTTACCTACTACTTGGAAGCTTCACAACGCTTTCCATGTTCAGCTACTGAAGCCCTACAAGGACCCCAACCAACAGTTCCAGGGACGGCAGCTACCGCCACCACCACCTGTTCTCATACGAGATGAACCCGAGTACGAAGTGGAGCGTGTTCTCACTCATCGGCGCCGCGGCGGCAAGACCCTCGAGTTCCTGATCCGCTGGAAGGGATATGACCCCACTGAGGACAGTTGGGTTGCAGAAGCTGATATGGGCAACGCACGCCGTGCTCTCAAGGACTATCTTGTCAAGCAGGGTGTTTCTCACGCCACCCAGCTTTGAGGGGGGGACGTGTGAGAGTACGACGGCTTATGCTGGCTTTGCTAGCTTGCCTAGCCTTTATTACGCTATATCTAGCTTGGGTTTATTTTATCATGCATAGATATGCTTGATTTCCTAGGTTAGGTGCATTCCTATACTTTATTATAGTTATAGCACCGAACCAGGTTACGTGTACCGAACTCAAGCCTATTCGGTTTCCACCGAATTGCTTTCTAGTGAGTTCGGGAAGGTTTTGTTCGGGATGCTTCGCGGCCCTCAGAACATTCGCGTAACACCTGGGTAACTGGCCTTGTGTCGAGACTATATATAGCCTCGTGTTGTACCCAGGTGAATCATTCAATTACAATTCTCTTTTCTGAGCTCGATCCTAGATCCTCACAAGCAGCTCGCGCAGCTCCTTCAGCATTTCGAGGCTACGACTCGCGGCGAGCAGATCGTCCACGTACACGAGCAGCCAGCACCGCTCTCCGTCCGCGCCATCCTTGAAGTAGAGCGCCTCATCGACTTGACTCTTCTTCCATCCGGCACCAAGGAGAACGCTGTCAAGTGCCTCGTACCATAGCAGCGGACTCTGCTTGAGCCCGTACAAACTCTTTAGGAGTTTGCACACTCGATTCGTGCCGTCGCTGTAGTGCTCCGGTTGATCCATGAACAACACACGGTCCAGCTTACTCTGCACGAAAGCATTTTTCATGTCCAGCAGCATGATGTTCAAGTCAAGTGCAGCCGCAACAGACAGGAAAATCCGCAAGGTGACGTAGCTGCTGACGGGCGAGTAGGTTTCGTCGTAGTCGGCTCCATAGACTTGCGTGAACCCTTTCACCACCAGTCGAGCTTTCTCGCGAGCCACCGTGTCGTCCGCTTTGTATTTGGTCGTCATAACCCAACGGTTCTTCAGGATGTTGACCCCGCGTGGCCTCGGCACCAGCTCCCACGTTCCGTTTTTGAGGAGGGTACGAATTTCTTCGTCCATCGCCGCTTTCACTGCTGCACCCTTCCAGCTCCCCAAAGCTTCCTTGACAGTCATGGTTGAGATGTCCCACCGACGTTCGGGATCCGCGACCATGTCGGGATCCAGCTCGGGGAGTTTCGGATCCGCGTGAGCGTCGTCAAGGAGTGTGTTGGCAAATGCGGGGCAGACGTTGCGGTAGAGAAGTGGGAGCACACCTTGCGTAGTGCGCCCGGAGCGACGAGGAGGAGGATTTTCAACCGGAACGATTTCCGGGACCGAAACAGCATCACTCGTTTTCGTGCCTCCGAGCAGCTCCCCTGTCTCCGTGCCACCCGTTTTCGTGCCTCCAAGCAGCTCCCCTGTCTCCGTGTCACTCGTTTTCGTGGAGCCCGTTTCGTGCGCGGTTAACGGATCGTCCGATCGACCGTTGGTGGCGCGAACAGAAGGCACTTCGCGTGGTGCCTCGTTTCTCCCCTCGTCACCAGCGGTCGAGGCGGAGGACTGAGAAAACGGGATCTGGACGGGCGATTTCCGCTCCGCCGCCAAAGGAGAGGAGGCGACGAGAAACGGAGGTGGAGGTGGAGGTGTGGGAACCACGGGTACCACCCGCGGATAAACCGACGGGACCGCGGTGTTCGGGACGGATGTTGGGACATGAGGCGGAACTGCTGCTGGGGGAGGATTGAGGTCGTCGTCAATCTCAGGGGCCAGCAGATCCGTCGTGGGGACGGGCGGGAACACGGGCGCAGGTCCACCGAGACGAGGCTCCGCCGTTTTCGAGGCCTTCCAACCATCCAGCGAGAGATTTTCGTGGAAGACTGCCTCCACGGTCGTGACGACGCGATTTGCCACGAGATCGAGCACTTCCCAGCCTTTGCTCGCGGGCGAAACTCCAAGGTGAACTCCCCACCAAGCCTTCGGTTCCAGCTTGCCACCGCGCTGATGCTCCGGCACCATAAACTGCACCATGCAGCCCCAAACACGAGCAAGAGTCAGATCGGGCTTGTCCGCGAAAACGAGTTCGTGTGGCGTGGTTCCCGGAGGGAGAGAAGCGCGTTCGAGGCAGTTGCGAATCCAAACAGCCTGCCTCAGTGCCAAGTGCCACCAGTGATGCTCCACGCCCATGTGCAGGAGCATCGTGCGCACCGATTCCACAACCGTGCGCATCTCGCGTTCTGCCATCCCATTCTGTTGTGGGGTGTAGGGGCATGTGAGATCGTGAATGATGCCGCAGTTGTCCTAGAATTCGGTGAATTCGTGGCCCAGGAACTCCCCTCCACGATCCGAACGGAGCGTTTTCACCTTCGCGTTGCACTGGCGTTCCACCATCGGCAGCCATTTTCGGAACCGCTTCAGCGCGTCACTCTTCTTTTCGAGCGGGTACGTCCACACGAAACGTGTCTTCCGATCTTTGAGGAGAAGGAAGTATCTGCTTCCGTCCTTCGCCGCGACACGAAATGGCCCGCAAATGTCCACGTGAACAACGTCCAAGACGCTCGCTGCCTCCTTGCCTTCTTCGGGGAACGTGTGGCGAACGAGTTTGCCTCCAACGCAGGAGACGCACGGGATGTCCGTTCCGCTTGATGGAATGATTTCCAAGCCTGCTGCTCCTCTGTGCGCGGCCGTTTTCTTGATCGTGTCGATCCCCACGTGAGCCAAACGAGCGTGCCACTTATCCACGAAATCGCGGATAGACGAAACGATCGCTCGCAGCGCCACGGTTTCCACGGGGTCCGAATTTCGTGGCGCGAACGGACGAAGGTCGGTGCAGAGTACCCGTCCCGTATAGCGCGCTCGCGCGAAAACGGTGCCGTTCGTGGAGAGGAGCACAGTCTCATCATCCGCTTCCTCCATCTTCACTCCGCTGTCTTTCAGCTGACCAGTCGAGAGGAGGTTCGCCTGTACTCCAGGGACGTAAAGCACGTCCGAAACCAGGATGCGCTTTCCCCCCTCTCCTTCGAGAGCGACGGTTCCGCGGCCACGAACAGGTTGAACAGCTCCGTTGAATCCGTGCACGTGGCTCACGTCGCCTCCGTCCTGCATGCCCACGAATGCATTTCGGTCCCCCATCAAGTGATGCGAGCAGCCACTATCCAGCAGCACGACTGATGGATTTGCCTGCACAGCTGCAGCAACCACTTGAAAATCTTCACCCGCCTCAGGCGCCAGCGAAATTGGGGTCTCCGTTGATGGTGAAGCGCACGCGATCGTTCCCACTATCGCACACGAAGCTTGGCCCGCGCCATTCGTGTTCGTGTTCGTGGTTGTTGTCGCGCTTGCACTCGCGTTCGAGTTGCCACCACCACCAGCATTCGCGCGCTGTTGTCCACGGGCATTGTTCGCGGGATGATTCGGGGAGTCGTTGTGCTGGTTTTCACGCCGAGAATGTCCTGCATTCGCCCGTTCGCGTGGCCCCTCGTGCTCATCGCCCGAATCACCACCGGCACGATCTGGACACTGGTAGGAGAGGTGATCCGGGTCGCCGCAGACAAAGCAGTAGCGCTTGCGTTGGCCACGGCCGCGATCTTCCTTCTTGCTCGACTTCCCGCGGTTGTCCTCGGTTTTGCTTCCCTTTCCACCTCCACGAAATTTGCCCTGCTGCTGCTGCTGCTTCTGTTGTCCGTGCTGCTGCTGCTGCTTCCCCTGCTGCTGCTGACCCCCCTTTTGCGATGGTGCCACGAAATTCGCGTGCGGAAGCAACTGCTCCTTGCGTTTTTCAGACTCGAGCGTAAACTCCTCGATGATGTAGCTGGAGAGCGAATCCTCGTCCAGTTCTTCGCGCACGCCCGGGAGCTTCACCATTCGCCTCAGCAGATTGTAGCGTTCGGGAGGCCTTTGATCACGTGCGTGATGTACGAGGACATCGCGTACTCCACGCCCGCCATTCGCAGGTCCGCAAGAATTTGTTGAGCACGGTTGCAGTAGCTTGTGGCGTTTTCGTGCTCCCCCATTTCGAGGTTCGTGAGGCGCTGCTCCAGCTGCCCGAGGTACAAGTCGTCCGTGGCCTTGTACGTCTTCATGATGAACTGCCACGCTTGGAATCCCGCGTCCTCGCGCATACGGCACGACTTCAGGGCGACTTGAACAACTGGAGAGCAGCACCGCGAAATCACCATGAACGTTAGCAATTGTGCGGAGTGCAACTGAGAGATGCGCTCGTGGTCGTCGTCTGGTGGAGGTACCACGGAGCCATCCACGAATTTCTTCAGTTGCGCGATTTCGAGCTGCGGCTCAATCGATTCCACCCACATTGTCAGGTCGTGGCGTCCTTCAAGCGGTTTCGGAACCGTGATTTTGTCAGGTGAAACTTGAAGTAGCCATATTCGGGGGCGATGCCCATGTCCCGAGAGGTCGAAGGCTGAGACGCCCTCGCGCGTCCGTCCACACTTCGACGAGCAGAGATTCGTGACCCATCCGCACCACCGCGTGCACTTCCAGCAGCGGCCGCTCGCAGCACCTGCGCTTGCGTTCCTCCGACACTCGTGGCATTGGCCCACACGGGCCCCCGTACAAGTCCACGTATTGCCCTCTCGCCTCCATTGCCAAGATTCACGTCGTTGTTTTCAGCACGAAGAGCGGCAGACCCGTTGTCCGCTTCAGCACGAGAAGGTGGATGATCACGCGCCCACCGTTCATGGAGTCCAAGAATCAGGAGCTCCAAGTCCTCTGCGCTGATTCTAGTATCACTCAATCGCTCCCGCATAGCAGCCTCCTGGGCCTCCAGGGTATCCATGGCTTCCGAAGCGACGTCGTCGTCAGACATTCGGGACCTTTCGTGGCTGCTAACACTGGCATGAAAAATTTCGTGACCTACTCGGCTATCTGAAGGTCTCGCGCGTCGTTCCACGCTCACCGCACCATGCGGAGATTTCTAAATTTCGGGAAGGCTAGGGCACGAAATTGTGGGCCCGGGAATCTCGTCACGAAATGTACACTCTAGGTTGGGCACGAAATCTTGTTGTAATGCCTTGTGAAAATTCTAAGTGTTGAGGAAAAGCTTGCACATAGCTTCACTAGGAAAAGAGAATGATAGAATACAATGGGAAGGACAAGAACCATATAGGAACGAAGCGACGATAGTCGCGAACGTTCATGCAAAACGTTCTGACAACTACTCTAGCATGTGCGTTGCCAAGTCAGCAACGGCAGGTGAAATTAACATGCCAGGTAAATTTCTACCTAACTAGAAGTAGTTGTTCATGTTTCTGCAACATTTGCAGTTACACATGCTTCGATTGTGCAATATAGTCACTTCCTTCGATTCTGTCCATTTCTGTTTTGCGGGTCAATGTCGGCGACGGAGTGTACTGCGCGAATTTCCCTCCCGCAAATTTCGCCATGTACAATTTCTCCGCGCCTCCTCCGTTTCGTAACCTGCGGGAAATCCCACAACGGTGATCCAACGCGAAACCTCCCAGGGGCGCGAAAACTCGCCCCAGCACAGACGCGAAATCTCGATCCCGCGCAGACGCGAACCCAGAATGCAGTGTGAACATTTTCGCGGCTGCTTGACGCGCTCTGCTGCGCGGGCACTTTTCGCTCAACGCCCTCACACACGAAAACAGGCTCGTGCAGGGCCTTTCGCGTCAACACTCCCTTCCGCATCTTTACCGTTTTCTTGCATTTTTACTTTATTGAGAGTGTACTGCGTTTAATATCTCAGCCATTTTCGAATTCCCTTCGCAATTTCTCTTCTATCACCTTGGCTGCCTGTTTTTGAATAATATTCAGCAATAATTGTTTGCTCCCCCCCCACCATTGTTTGTTGTGCTTGCTTGACTTTGGATGGTGATTCGTGTGTCTTGCATATGCACAACACCACCAGTTATCCACCTTAAATTACTTGCATTTCCTTAACACTCACCTTCATTCTGTTTATTTTCGTCCAATATCATTCCTATCACTTTATTTCTGCTGCTGTGTCCCCATATCGCCCTGTTCCTTCCACTGCAGCTGACGTACCTAAGTTAGTCGAGCGCAAAATTTCTTTTCCAAGGAGCGGAGGCGAGAGATGGAAGAGGTGACAGAGGCAATAGAAGTGGTGAATGCAGTGAAGACAACAAGGGCAGAACTGGTGTCTACTAAGTGGAACTGGAACCGCTTTATGAAGATATCGCCTCGGCTGCGGAAGAGGTTGCAACGACTACACAAGATCTGGGATCACCTGAAGGGGTGCTGGCAGTAATAAAAAAAAGACTCCTGAAACGAACGTGTGGAATAATGTAGCTGTACGTGCTAGTCACGAATTGGCATAATTCGTTAGTGGTTGTAGAAGGTTTGTTGGCTGTTTGGCTATTCAGTTAGTGACCAGGAACCAACCAATACCGTATCATGGTATCAGACTTCTAACAAGAACTTTTGCGCTCTATGCACAACCAACACATGGTTGGTATGGTAGAAAGGTTTTTCCTCAAGTATGTTCTAACAAAACTAATTCTCTTCATATAATAACCAAAAAAAAATAATGGATAAATTACACCATTACGGCAATACATATGGCCTAGATCTTCCTACAGTCCCTTCAACTTGCCTCCTCTCTCCAGTCAATTTCTCCAGCTACCGGCACCTATCCTCACACCTACCCTGACAATTGTCACCACCAATAACTTATTTCCTGAAATTCCACAAGGATAGGCAGCGGAGCAGCGACTGGCAACAGTTTCTGGTCCCCAGGGCAGTGGCCGTTCTCCAGAGATAATCCTTTTCCAGATTAGGTCTCTGACTCTCTGCCCAACACCTGTCTAACCTATGCCTCTCCCCCGCTCTAGCCTGTCTAGCACATGCCTCTCCCCCACTCTGGTCTTTCCAGCTCATAGCTTCCCCCCCTTCCCCACCCCCCTCCCCCCTCCCTCTCCCCCCACACCCTCCAAGTGTAATCTTTCATTCTCATTGCTAGTTAATCTTTCCAGCTCATAACTCTCCCCGTTCTAATCTCATCATCTCCCCCACTCTAGTCTTTCTTCCCTGATTTCACCACTGTGTGCCTCCCCAATGTGAACCACCCTTTGCGTCTCCACCCCTCACTTTACCCACTGCATTTGTTTCCGCCTTGCTGCAATGTTTGTTTTGTGGTGTCCCTATTTCACACTCCCTACTGGTTTGTCTTGCCCTTCCTGACATATTCTCTTCATTATCTCGTCCTGGCCTCTTCTGGTTTGGCCGTCATCGTGCCAGACTCTCTTTCCTTCACTGCTTGATATAAGCAAGGCATGGGCACAGTCCCTTCATCTCCCACAACTTGTCATCAGGTTCCCTCTTCTTCTGCTCCTTCTCTGCTCTCGTTCTCCCATCACTGCCTCATCCCTCATGCCCGTGGAATTGGTCTCGTTCGTGTGTGCACTGACCACGCCCCTGCTCCCTCATTTCTTTTTACGTTTCCCTTTCCTCCTATGACATAACCCTGCCCTACCAGTGCTGTACGTATCTGCTTTCGCCAATCTGCAGTTGTTAAGACAGTTGAACGAAGGGAGCAGTCAGACATTGAAGCAGGGTTGCTTGAGGGGAGTGGGTGGATGATATGGCTGATAAGGGAGTGACGAGTGCTGTGGATGAGTTGATGATGAAAGAGGCGGCGCTGGCAGCAGTGATAGAGGAGGTGCTGGACATGCGGCACGCATTGACAGCAGTGCAGGGGGGGTTGGCAGCGGTTAAGGGGGAGTTGGTAGTGGTTAAGGGGAAGTTGGAAGCAGTTGAATGCGAGTTGGCAGTGGTTAAGGGAGAATTGACGAATCGCAAGGACGCTAAGGAAGAGAAGCTTGCTGAGGGTAGTCAGGAGTCGGGTGGAATAGGGCTGAGAGGGAAGAATAGAAAG
The DNA here is from genome assembly GCA_947471745.1 of Closterium sp. Naga37s-1. NCBI lineage: Eukaryota > Viridiplantae > Streptophyta > Zygnematophyceae > Desmidiales > Closteriaceae > Closterium > Closterium sp. Naga37s-1. The sequence continues at coordinate 1,411,440 of CANJKZ010000010.1, read as the reverse complement.
AGAAAGCACGAAATCACAGCGGATGTTGCACGGGAGGAGGAAAGGAGAAGGGAGGTGCAGGAGTTGAATGAGTCACGTACCGTGGAGGAACCGGCGGCCTGTGAGGAAGGGCAGATGATGCAAGATCTGAAGATGGATGTTGAGCTGCAAGTCAGGGAGAGTGAAGGCGATCAGAAGACGGCATGGGAGGTGAGTGTTGAGTGAATTGTAGCACACAGTTCATGCATTGCTTGCTATGGTTATCCATTCCTTCGCCATGTTTTCCCACTTCATCCTTTTCTTTCGGGTAATCATGTCAGCGTCACAGAAGCCCAGTCTCAACCTCATACCTTGCTTGTTCTTCATTCCCCCTTCTCCTTTTCTTCCAGGCAATCAAGTCTGCATCACAAGATACCTCTCTGCGTCTGAACGGTCTCCACCGCCTCTCAGACGCCATGCTCTCCCATGTGTCCACCATGACGCATCTGACGCGCACTGACTTAACATGTAGCTCAGGCTTCAGTGCAGAGGGCATCAAGCACCTCTACAGCCTGCCACGGCTGGAGTGGCTAGACCTCCATGGCACAGACGTCTCAGACAGTGCCTTGGAAGGCATTGGGTCCTTGACCAGTCTCAAGGACCTCCAACTCTGGAGGACCAAGGTGACCGATGCTGGTCTACTGCACTTGACAGCACTGACCTCTCTTGCAACGCTGTATCTTGATTGGTGCAAGGACGTGACTGATGCTGGCATGGTCCATGTGGGGAGGCTAACAGGGCTTGAGGTACTTGTGATAGATGGGACGGCAGTTACAGATGCTGGCCTTCTGCAATTGACAGGTCTCTCCTCTCTCGGACAGCTGAGCCTTTACGTAAGCAAGGGTATAACAAGCGCTGGAATGCTGGGTGTAGGGAGCTTGGCAATGCTGAAGGAGCTTGTTCTTGCTTGTACGGCTGTCACCGATGACGGTCTATTGCACTTGACAGGCCTCTCCTCTCTCAACAAGCTAAACCTTTGTCAATGCAAAGGTGTGACAGACAGGGGCATGGTGCATGTGGGGAGGCTCACAGGGCTTGAGTTCCTTGCTCTGAATGGCACAGCAGTCACAAATGATGGGCTGCAGCAGCTGACTGCCTTGACCAAGCTGACATCTCTCCGGCCGCCAGAAGGGGGTCTCCTCAAGAATGATGATGCACGCAGGCGGATTGGCAGGTAGAGTGAGAGGGAGTGATGATGGCAAGGGAGGTGAGGTGAGGGAAGAGTTGAGTGTGAGTGTCTAGGGGATAGTGAGGAGAGGCGTGGAGGCAAGGGGTGTGAAGAATGAGGGAATGCATGCGGAGGAGTGAGGCATGGAACGGTGGCGCGGTGAGGGTTGTGCGCGGCTCAATTTGCATGCATGCGGAGGAGTGAGGCATGGAACGGTGGCGCGGTGAGGGGTGTGCGCGGCTCAATTTGCATGCATGCGGAGGAGTGATGGAACTCGTGCCTTGCAGTTGAGCAGCAGCAGGTGCAGGGCTGGTTGGGCAAGCGACCACTGTATGCATGTGGGGAGCTGCATAGGAACAACCTGCCAGGCATTACATATGATGGAAGGGGAAGCCGTCACAAGCAGGGGGAAGCCGTCACGAGCAGGGGGAAGCCGTCACGAGCAGGGGGAAGCCCTCACGAGCAGGGGGAAGCCGTCACGAGCAGGGGGGAGCCGTCACGATCAGGGGGAAGCCGTCACGAGCAGGGGGAAGCCGTCACGAGCAGGGGGGAGCGGTCATGAGCAGGGGAAACGGGGAAGGGGGAGGCGAGGCGGAGCAGGAGGGGAAGCGGAGGGGGTGAGAGGAAGCTGGGGACAAGGGCGAGCAAGAGAGCAGTGAGGGAGGCGAGCTTGGTGGGGGCAGAAGTGGCAGCAACAGTGGCAGCAGCAGTGGCAGCAGTGGTGGCAGCAGTGGCAGCAGTGGTGGCAGCAGTGGCAGCAGCAGTGGCAGCAGCAGTGGCAGCAGCAGTGGCAGCAGCAGTGGTGGCGGCAACATATGCGGAAGCAGTGGCAGCAGCAGCAGCATTGGCAGCAGAGGCGGAAGCAGCAGTGGTAGCAGCAGTTGCAGCAGCAGTGGTAGCAGCAGTGCCAGCAGTGGCGGCAGCAGCAGTAGTGGCAGCAGCAATGACAGCATCAAGGGTAGAAGCTGTGGCAGCAGCAGTGGCAACAGCAGTGGCAGCATCAAGGGCAGCAGCAGTGGCAGCAGCAGTGGCAGTAGCAGTGGCAGCAGCAGTGGCAGCAGCAGTGGCAGCATCAAGGGCAGCAGCAGTGGCAGCAGCAGTGGCAACAGCAGTGGCAGCATCAAGGGCAGCAGCAGTGGCAGCAGCAGTCACGGCAGCAGCAGCAGTGGCAGCAGCAGTCGCAGCAGCAGTCACGGCAGCAGCAGCAGTGGCAGCAGCAGTGGCGGCAACAGTAGGAGCAGAGGCAGCGGGCGAGGGTTGAGATCAGGGGTGAGTAAGGTCTCGCATGGCTGGGAGGCGGGACTTGGATGATGAAAGCTGATGGCTCTCCTGCAGCTGCAAGGGGCTTGGGTGTGCAAGTGCAATGAGGATCTCCGCACGCAGATAGGGGAGTAGAGAGTGTTCATGCGGGAATGGGAGATACGGTAAAGTGATCTTGAGGAGAGGTTCATATCGTATGCAAGGAGTGTGGATGTGGAGGTGTGTGCGAGTTGGTGGCTGGGTGAGGCTTTGCCGCTGCACACCTAAGAGGACCAGTTGGAGAAACTTGTGAAGTTGTGCCTTGACCTCAGATTGCAACGTTGTGTACAACTGCACAGGGTACCGTATACTCCCGGACAAAACACCCCCCCATAATTGTACACCCCCGGGTAGCTTGTGCGGGGTGGGTGTTATGATAGACCTCGTTTCTACTATACCCCCCTTTTTGGCTGATTTTCTATAACACCCCCCTTTTCTTACGGATTCATTATTATAGTCATTAACGAGTAGCTGCAATACGGAAGAATATCGTGTGAATTTCTCCCTCAATGAAATTTCGCGGTACATTCAAAGGCAATCTGCCGAGATTTGCCCCCTCCCACTATTTCTCTGTCGCCACGTGCAGGTGAATCTTCCGTTGCAAGTGGCAAGAGAGGTGCCACATGCCATTTTCGTGGGGGCGATGAAATTCGAGGCCGAAACTCACATTCGCACCTCAGGCAGTGATGCTAAAACGACCAGCAAAACACCCACATTGACTAATTAAAAAAACACTAACACTAAAATATGCCATGTGTAAAGACCCGGGTATTATGTTTTTTTTTCCTATGAGGAGACCCCCCCCATTTTTTCCCTGTATTTTTAGCTATACCCTAGGGTGTTATGTCCGGGAGAATACGGTATACAGAAACAGGTGCACACAGGTGTGCTTCAACTGCAGTCTCGCTGGCCTGATGTTGGAAGCAAGCTAGGACGTGCTCTACTGTAGTCTTTTGTCAGATTCATAATGCTCAATTTTAAATCATCAGTACGGAAAGCTCCAACGCTCTAGATTCGGTAAATTGTCTTTTTTTGCTGGCTCAGCCGGTTGGCAGGGCATGATCCATGGGACAGAGGGCAGAGGTGAAGCAATCCAACACATATGGCCCATTCACTGGCACACAGAAGGCAAGCAGAAGAGTACTAATTCAATCGAATGTAACTTGGATTCCCTATTGCGTTGCAAAGCAATTTGCTGCCCTCCTGTGTGTCACCACAAGCTCTCGCAGTGCCTGCTATGCTTCAGAATTCATGGTTGATATACTACCGTACTCGAAACACCAGAATTTATGCTACACAAGACAGAAGCGTCAAAACTGCACCTCCTCAGTACAGCCACACTCCACCCACTCAAAGCACCCCCCCTGGCTGATTACTGATGACTCGGTTTCTGCTGCTGTGTGGCACCCATTTGCACCCCTCTGTGTTCGAGGGGATTATGCTGGCTGTGACTGAGAGATGGGCGGGCATGAGTGTAAGAAAGGGAAAGGACTGAGGGAAGTGAATGTGATTTAAAAACTACAGCATAGTAGGATGTGTAATGTGCGATGAGGTATGACATGAAGTACGGGATGAGATGTGGGATGAAGTAGGAAAAGAAATCATAAAAACAATTGAATTGGAAAAGGAACAAGTGCAGTGGCTGGGGGCCGAGGGAAACAGGGGTAAGGGAGTGGGGGAGGAGGGATGGAAGGATGGAAGGATCAAGGGGATGAGAAGGATGGTTGAGATCCTTCTGTAGACAATCAATGGCAACGATGATGTGATGTGACGATGGTGAATCTGTTTTTGAGAATTCTAAAAAATGGTTTCATCAAAGGGGAGAGAAGGGTGGTTGAGATCCTTCTGTAGAATAGACAATTAATGGCAACGATGATGTGATGGCGGTGAATCTGTTTTTTTTTTTTCTAACTCTCAAAAAGCAGAATCATGAAAGGGGAGAGAAGGGCGGTTGAGATCCTTGTGTAGAATGGAGAATTAATGGCAACGATGACTCGATGGCGGAAACACATGGCTTGAGAGGTGCCTCAGAAGTTGGCATTTGAGGAGAATCAATGGCAACGATGATGTGATGGCGGAGACACGTGGCAGTGCAGTGCAGTGCAGGGCAGGAGAGCCAGTGTAGTGGATGTGGCAGAAGCAAACAGTGGCAGGAGAGCCAGTGCAGTGGATGTGGCGGTGCGAGGAAGAGAGGGCGAGCAAGTGAAGGAGCAAATTCTCACTTACTGTAAGGCACCTGGTAAGCACTAGACTGGGTGGTGCTTCAAGTTGGGCTGGATAAGAACAGGTGCGGTGGCTGGGGGTTGCGGGAAAGAGGGGGGAAGCATAAGTGGGGCTGGATACGGAGGGTTGTTGGGAGTTTAACCTCTCAATGCAACTCTTTACGATGGCACACGACACACTTTTGAGTCGACTAAAAAATGCCACCCTCTGCAACCCCGAATTGCAGGTAGTGGGCGCAAACTCCAGCCACGGCCACACACAAAACGGCATCCAGCATTTGAAGCATACTCACAGGGAGAGAAGGAAGGTAGGGGGCGAATGAGTGGCAAACGCGCTGATTGAGAAGGCACCAGTGAGTCAAATTATTAAGCGCCTCAGATGTGGTATACTTTTGAGGCGCCTCAAATGGAGTCTACTTTTGAGGCGCCTTAAAAGCAAAGGTGCTGATTGAGAGGGCACCAGTGAGCTGAGGTTGTTCCTGGGAACAAAAAATATATATTTTTTGCCATGTTCTTGTCTGCTTCTGAAAGGCCAAATAAAAATACCTGGTGCCTGCTTGCTCCAACAATTGTGGGGTGGGAGGGGGATGGGAGGTGGGAAAATAGAGTGACGGAGGTGGGAGGTGGGAAGGTGGGAGAGTGAAGCTGCGTGGAGGGATGCCAATTAGATAGGAGATGAGGAAATGCCCTGGCTCATGCTGTGGGGTGGGAAGGGGGTGCGAGGTGGGATAAGAGAGTGAAGGGGGTGGGAGGTGGGATAAGAGAGTGGAGGGGGTGGGAGGTGGGATAAGAGAGTGAAGGAGGTGGGAGGTGGGATAAGAGAGTGAAGGAGGTGGGAGGTGGGATAAGAGAGTGAAGGAGGTGGGAGGTGGGATAAGAGAGTGAAGGAGGTGGGAGGTGGGATAAGAGAGTGAAGGAGGTGGGAGGTGGGATAAGAGAGTGAAGGAGGTGGGAGGTGGGATAAGAGAGTGGAGGGGGTGGGAGGTGGGATAAGAGAGTGGAGGGGGTGGGAGGTGGGATAAGAGAGTGAAGGAGGTGGGAGGTGGGATAAGAGAGTGAAGGAGGTGGGAGGTGGGATAAGAGAGTGAAGGAGGTGGGAGGTGGGATAAGAGAGTGAAGGAGGTGGGAGGTGGGATAAGAGAGTGAAGGAGGTGGGAGGTGGGATAAGAGAGTGGAGGGGGTGGGAGGTGGGATAAGAGAGTGAAGGAGGTGGGAGGTGGGATAAGAGAGTGAAGGAGGTGGGAGGTGGGATAAGAGAGTGAAGGAGGTGGGAGGTGGGATAAGAGAGTGAAGGAGGTGGGAGGTGGGATAAGAGAGTGAAGGAGGTGGGAGGTGGGATAAGAGAGTGGAGGGGGTGGGAGGTGGGATAAGAGAGTGAAGGAGGTGGGAGGTGGGATAAGAGAGTGAAGGAGGTGGGAGGTGGGATAAGAGAGTGAAGGAGGTGGGAGGTGGGATAAGAGAGTGAAGGAGGTGGGAGGTGGGATAAGAGAGTGAAGGAGGTGGGAGGTGGGATAAGAGAGTGAAGGAGGTGGGAGGTGGGATAAGAGAGTGAAGGAGGTGGGAGGTGGGATAAGAGAGTGAAGGAGGTGGGAGGTGGGATAAGAGAGTGAAGGAGGTGGGAGGTGGGATAAGAGAGTGAAGGAGGTGGGAGGTGGGATAAGAGAGTGAAGGAGGTGGGAGGTGGAATAGATGGGACGTGAGGGAGTGAAGCTGCGTGGGGGGATGCCCACCGGGTATGAGATGAGGAAATACCCTGGCTCGTGCTGTGGGGTGGGAGGCGGGTGCGAGGTGGGATAAGAGAGTGAGGGAGGTGGGAGGTGGGAAGGTGGGAGAGTGAAGCTGCGTGGGGAGGGATGCTTATCAGATAGGAGATGAGGAAATGCCATGCCTCATGCTGTGGGGTGGGACGGGGGGTGCGAGGTGGGATAAGAGAGTAGGTGAGAAGAAGACCCATCTCGTGCTGTGGGGGTACTCTTGAGAACTCTCAAAAGTAACACCGAAATAGGTGGGAGCGGGGAGAGATTTGAAACAGAAGAGGGTAAAAGGTGAGAAGACCCGTCTCGTGCTGTGGGGTGCGAGGTGGGATAGGGAGTAAAGGAGGTGGGAGATGGGAGGTGGGAGGTGGGAGAGGGGAGAGATTTGAAACAGAAGAGGGTAAAAGGTGAGAAAGAGACCCGTCTCGTGCTGTGGGGTGGGAGGTGCGACGGTCGGGACAGCACAACAAGAAAGACCGAGATTATGAGGAAACGCCTTTTGAGGCGCCCCAAAAGGGGTGGGAGGTGCGACGGTCGGGGCAGCACAACAAGAAAGACCGAGATTATGAGGAAACGCCCTGCCTCGAGCTGCTGGACCGGATGGCGGCGAGAGGGGAGAGGGGAGAGGGGAGAAGGGAGAGGATGGAGACGAGAGGAGAGGCAAGAGAACACATAAAGAAATCGCATCTGCGTGAAAATAGGAGAAAGGCTTTAGGAAAAGGGGATGGAAATGCTGTAAGGGAGAGTGGGGCAAGAGTGGCTGGAGCAGCATGTTAACCAATAAGCCTAATGGGACCCTGCTACGCAGGAAACCAGCATGCCAGTGCCCTGCTAACCTGCACACTAAAAAAGAGGGCAACACCTGTCGAGGGTGGGATTTGAACCCACGCCCTATCGGACTGGAACCTTAATCCAGCGCCTTAGACCAGACTTTATTTACAATGTTCCTAGGTACATGGACTTATAGTATTTACACTATGTACAGAAAGTCCTAATGGAGTGCAAAGGTGTTAGCAAAAAGGAAATTGTGAACATGACAAATGGATGAGGAGTGTCACAGAACAGAAACATGACAGAGTGCAGGATTGTTGTGAAGGTGTAAAACAACAAAACCCAAAATCAGAGAGTTACAAACAAACATGACAGGAACATGAACAATGTGAACAACATGACCCTTGTGAAACACCAACATAGCATAACCAACAGACACCAACAAAACATGACCTGAAAATGACACATGTTTGTCCCCAACAGAACAGGACCCTCATGACACATGTGAAAAGCCAACAGAACATGACCAGCATGACTCATGCGGAAACACGAACCACACACGACCACAGTGACACATGTGAAACACCCACAGAAACGCCCTGTCAATTCTACCCTAGTGCAAAACATCTACTGAAGGTTAAACCCCCTCAGATTCGGGGGTTGTACAAATACGCAAGGTCAGGTGCATGAACAGTGAATGACAACTGGTCGTTGAAAGATGGGTCTTCAGTTGACACTTCCTCGGATGTGGCTGGGAACGTTGCTTCCACCCTGCGGCGAATTGACCTGGCCTGCGCTCGCTGCAATGCCATGGAGACACGAAGAGTGTAGGAGCTCTCAAACGCAGAAGCCAGTACAGTGTCTGCTGCCCCAAAGTCGACATGCCGTGCTGCTGCCCGGTGACTGCAATCCCTCAAGAAAGACCTGAAATCACTGCCCAAACACCCGAAAGTCTCAAGTACAAGGGGAATGAGTTTTACTGCTGGTCGGTCGCGCAAAGCTGAAGCGCAGCGACTCCGTTTCTCCGCCTCCCGCTGTTTTGCTGCTAAGCCTACTGTGTGCACGACTGTTAGTGGTGCCGATGGAAGCTGTGGGTCGGCTATGGAGACGTCTAAGGCCCACTTGATTCCTGCGGAAGGATCAAGGCATGTGACATCAGGAATAGCGTCAGGCAGCACCGTGGGGTCTTCCATACGAACCGTGAAGCCGAGCTCCCTTGTGATTCTGGCTACTTCGTGTTTGACCGCGTCATGCACCCGGGTTGTTTCGTGGAGGTCAGGGCAGCGGAGTGCATGACTAGGGAGAGTGGGGTTAGAGTATGTGTGTCCACAGGAGCAGGGTGGGGCTTCTTCGAGGAGGCGAAGGTGAGGGATGGGGAGGCCTAGGCGGATTTCAGCTGCAATGAGCCAGTCTGCGGGTTCAAGCTGTGCGCGGGGAGTAGATGGGACAGCCGTGAGCCAAGCGCCAGCAGACGGGTCCTGAAGGGATGTTAAACGGACCATCTGGTGGTGCTGGGTAGCGGCTGCCCGCAGTTGCTCTGCTGCGTGTGCGGAGATGCGCTGGGCTAAGGCTGAGAAAAGTCGGTTTGACATCGCCTTAGACCAACTCGGCCATCTCGACATGGGTTACTCTCACACCACGCAACCCTTGGCTTTCTTTACTCTTCTCCACTCTCCACCCCTCTTTACCCCTCTCCTCTGAAATCTGCTGCACCAATGCACCACCTAAGTGTTCCCTCAACCCCCTTATCACTCATCAGCATCACACTCACCATAGCAACTCGTCTGCTATAGGTGGGTTTCGGTGAATACCCCAACGTATCCTCCAATAGGGCCTTGCCACCTCCAGCAGTTGGCAACTGAATGTGCAGTTGGGTCACAGTCAGGTGAGATGGAGGTTGAGAGGGAGAAACAATCAGTAAAAGGTTACACAAGGTTTAGGGTTTACTGCTGGAGAGAAGTAGTGCAGAGAAGTAGTGAAACCCGATGTGAGTTGGGGCATTCTCACATGGGGCTGCGGAGCAGAGGGAAGATTCCGAGTGGTTGCAGCATGGTGAGGGCGAGGATGAGTGGTGAAATGAGTGGATGAGAGAGGATGGGAATGGGAGACGACAGATGGATGTTCAGCAATAAAAAAGATCAGCAGTGGGGCAAAGCTGCTGTGGTTGAGGGCAGAGCTGCAGTGGTGGAGGGGAAAGCTGCAGTGGTGGAGGGCGGAGCTGCAGTGGTGGAGGGCAAATCTGCAGGGGTGGAGGGCAAATCTGCAGGGGTGGAGGGCAAATCTGCAGGGGTGGAGGGCAAAAAGCTCCCATGGAGAATGGGAAAAGCTGTGGGCAACTATGTCAGGAGTGGGATTTGAACCCACGCCCTTTCGGACCAGTACCTGAAACTGGCGCCTTAGACCAGACTTTATTTACAATGTTCCTAGGTACGTGGACTTAGTATATACACACTATGTACAGAAAGTCCTAATGGAGTGCAAGGGGTGTTAGCAAAACAGGAAATTGTGAACATGACGAAGAATGGATGAGGAGTGACACAGAACGGAAACATGACAGAGTGCAGGAGTGTTGTGAAGGTGTAAAACAACAAAACCCAAAATCAGAGTTACAAACAAACATGACAGGAACATGACCAATGTGACCAACATGACCCTTGTGAAACACCAACAGAGCATAACCAACAGACACCAACAAAACATGACCTGAAAATGACACATGCTTGTCACCAACAGAACATGACCCTCATGACACATGAGACATTCGCTAGCATCACGCTTACCATTTTGATGATCTTTCTTGAACGCTCATGGAATGGTGCTCTTCTCCTATGTTGTGCAGGAAAGTAGCCCAGAGAGGAGAGGGAAAGGAGATCTTACAAACTCCCCACACTCACGAAACTGCTGCTGGTGGTACTCACGCGTTGTTACCGTGAAAGGCCAGCTCAGTGGATCCAGACTCGAAGAAAGCCCAGATGATGCTGTTGGTGCTGCTGAACCTGACCGATATAACCCACTCCCTCGCTCACTCCCTCAATCACTCACGCGTTGTTGCCCCAGAAGGCCAGCTCAGTTGACCCAGACTCAAAGAAAGCTCAGATGATGCTGCTGCTGCTGCCAGTGAAGCTGATTGGTACTGCCCCTCCGTCCCCTTCTGATTGAGAGAACCTGCAGGCAGGAGAGCGCGGAGGGAGGGAGGGGGGTCGAGGGGGAATGAGGTCGTGAGGAAAGGGAGGGAGACAGCCAAGATGGTGCTGTTGCTGCCAGTAAAGCTGATTGGTACCGCCCCTCAGTCCTCTCCTGATCAAGAAAACCTGCAGGCAGGAGAGCGTGGGTTGACAAGGGAAGAGGGAAAGTTCATATGAGACTGCTGCTGCCATTGAAACTCACTCGTACCGCCCCTCCGTCCCCTTCTGATAAAAAAAACCTGCAGGCAGGAGAGCGTGGGTTGACAAGGGAGAGGGAAAGTTCAGATGAGACTGCTGCTGCCTTTGAAACTCACTCGTACCACCCTTCTGTCCCCTTCTGATTGAGAAAACCTGCATGCAGGAGAGCGCGGGTCGACAAGAAAAGAGGGAAAGTTCATATGAGACTGCTCTTGCCACTGAAACTCACTCGTACCGCCCCTCCGTCCGCTCGTCCTCAAGAGAACCTGTGGGTAGGAGCAGGAGGAGCAGCAGTAGGAGCAGAAGGATCAACAGGAGCAGGGGAAGTGAGTAGAAGCAGCACCAGAAATACCATCTCAATGATACAGGCAAGTTATGAGTCGACTCAAAACACAGCAGCAGCAGAAACACCATCTCAATGATACAGGCAACTTCAGAGACATGCAGAGTCTACAGACGCAGCCGTGTCGTTTCCTTAGCCAGGTAAATTCTTGTATTTGTATTATGATGCATAGAACCTATCCCTTGGTATACAGGCGATTTGAAAGCATGGCGCAGCAAGAGTGAAGAGCCATAGGTTAAACCGTATATTTCAACCAGTTTTTTCAGGAAGAATACGTTGTGATGAAAGTGCCGTGCAGATCAAGGGTGGAGGAAAGCACAATGAGTGAAAAGCAAGATTGGTTCCAGAAATAACATCAGGCCGTTGAACACAAGCATATTAAAAAGTCGAGGCGTGAGAGGGAAAAGAAGACAGTCAGATTGCTATTTCTAAAAAAGTTGAGAAAGGGTATATTTAGATACTGGACTAAGGAAAGGCTGACTATGAGGAGCAAGACTCATGGGCAGTGGGACAGCGTAGGACAGCGTGAAACCGCACGAGCGCACGAGAGGGTGATACGGATAGAGGGTGGGAAGGAGCGACGCCACAAGAGGAGATAACTTGCGAGGAAAAGAATAACTCGAGAGATGAAAAATCGGAACCCGGAGGCCGGGAAAATGGGCGGAAGGACTTGGAAGCGGAGGAAAAGAGGTGGGAACTTGACTCAGGGCGCAAGAGCAGGCAGGAGGCAAGAGGATGAACTGCAAAGGGTATGAGGGAGGCATCGCGTCACCCACGTGCATGCTAGCTGTGTTTGCCTCTCAGTCCAATCCGCTTTTGAGCCGACTCAAAAGGAGGCAAGAGGATGAACTGCAAAGGATATGAGGGAGGCATCGCGTCACCCACATGCATGCCAGCTGTGTTTTCCTCCCACTCCTATCCGCTTTTGAGTCGAGTCAAAAGGAGGCAAGAGGATAAATAACGAAGAGGATAAACTACGAAGGGTATGAGGGGGGCAGCACGTCACCCACATGCATGTCAGCTGTGCTTTCCTCCCACTCCTATCCGTCTATTCAGATCACCATTCGCCTCTCACATCTCTCCGTCCCTGTCCTCACCGATTCCCGCCGTGAGGCGTCGCTGTCGCACCACCTTACCCGTCATCTCGTGTGCGACGAGCAGCGCTGCGTCGCATGTCAGGCTGCACTTCACCCGTAGTCACGTGGGCAACGCATGCATTGGGTCGATCCCAAACGCGATTCGAAGGCTTGGGGCCCATCGACTCCCTCTCGTCGCAGTACTCTAGGTTTCATTCAGCTCGTGTCATTTCGTCGATCCTTTCTTCGCTTGCATGCCGGATTTCGCACTGCGAACTGAAATAAACATCGAATTCTTGGGTTTGAACGTGTGGGCATCGCATTACAGCCGAGGCGCGTTTGTGCGAGAGTGGAACGGCGAATGTAAACCGAATTTGGTCGCTATCGATGCACTAACACGTGGCGACACTATCGGCTATCGAAAGTGGACGATGGCATCCGTGCTTGCTGGCGCGGTTCTAGCTATTGAAGAAAGGAACGTAAGCTTTTAGTAATGAATGGCAGCAGCTAATAGCGGGGAGGATGTGCGGCGATAATTGGCGTTGTGATGTGTTCGAAACTCGTATCGTCAAAGTTCGGCGTTTCCATCCCGATGAAACACAAATCTGCTCGCGAGTCAAGCAGTGCCGTGAACTTTGTGAGACGTGACCGAATCTGCAAGTCATTGTGTCGTTCTCAGTTCACCCAAGGATTTGCATTGAGCGAGGTAACAGTGCCCAGTGCCTGTTCTCGTGCCTCACCCGTATTTCGCACACACGTCGTTATATGAGGCGAATTATGGATCCCAGAATGACCAATTAGAAACGCAGCACGAGTCACAAGCAGAACCCGCGTAGCAGTTAGTAGCAGCCAGTCATATCTTCCCTCCGTAGCAGTCATAGTTTCCCTCCGCTCCTCACGCATTATCTGCTCGTTCAGATACAATTCAAGTTCTTGCGTGAGATTCGCGGCAACCTCGGATCGTTTGGCGTGTCCAAAACCCGTTTCGCCTAGTAGGTGTCGTCATTGCCTCTCCTATCCTCACGCCAGGACGTTTCAATCCGCGAAACCCTAGAAACAGCTCCGGGCTAAACCTGGTTCGGTTATTCCACTCGCACACCGGCACTACCCTTATCTTCATTTCCTCCATTCTTCGATGCTTTCAAGTCCTTCGGTGCTCCCTGCCCTCTGTCTCTCACGTCCTTTGCCTCCAAACGGTCTCCAGGCCACGTTCCCAGAGTTAGCGCAAACAGAAATACTATGCAGTTGTCATGCATGGCGCCACGCCTCCGTGCTCTTGTGCGGGCATTTTGACGCCAATTGCGTAATCAACCACTTATGCATTGCCAAGAAAACGAGTTTCTAAAGCATTGAATACTTTCCAGGCCCCGCTCATCCCACCACATTACTTCCCTTCCAGCAATTCCAGTGTTGCCAGGCCTCGCCACCATCACCACGCACTGCTGATAGACTGTCCTCGCGTCGACGCTGCTGAGTCGTTACCCGATACGTGGAAAACATCGACACTTGAAGAAGTATTTTCAGAAAGGGTAATCACTCTAACTCCACACCCAATACAGGGAAAGGAACCTCCCTATTGTCTCCCATTCTTGGCGTTCCGCATTTCAAGACTCCCAACGTATGAGTCATGGTGCCTGCTCGTACATGTATCAGCGCCCGTTGTGTAACTCCTGATTCATTGCTGGCCTAGGCCCTTCCCGTCCTGCTGCTTCTCTCCATGGCTCATTCAACATGCTGTCACTGTCCCGGGCTCTCACTGACTGACCTACCCTGTGGCTGACCCAGCCTGTGGCTGACCAAGCCTGTGGCTGACCAAGCCTGTGGCTGACCAAGCCTGTGGCTGACCAAGCTTGTGTCTGACCAAGCTTGTGGCTGACCAAGCTTGTGTCTGACCAAGCTTGTGTCTGACCTAGCTTGTGTCTGACCTAGCTTGTGTCTGACCTAGCTTGTGGCTGACCTAGCTTGTGTCTGACCTAGCTTGTGTCTGACCTAGCTTGTGTCTGACCTAGCTTGTGTCTGACCTAGCTTGTGTCTGACCTAGCTTGTGTCTGACCTAGCTTGTGTCTGACCTAGCTTGTGTCTGACCTAGCTTGTGTCTGACCTAGCTTGTGTCTGACCTAGCTTGTGTCTGACCTAGCTTGTGTCTGACCTAGCTTGTGTCTGACCTAGCTTGTGGCTGACCTAGCTTGTGTCTGACCTAGCTTGTGTCTGACCTAGCTTGTGTCTGACCTAGCTTGTGTCTGACCTAGCTTGTGTCTGACCTAGCTTGTGTCTGACCTAGCTTGTGTCTGACCAAGCTTGTGGCTGACCAAGCTTGTGTCTGACCTAGCTTGTGTCTGACCTAGCTTGTGGCTGACCTAGCTTGTGTCTGACCTAGCTTGTGTCTGACCTAGCTTGTGTCTGACCTAGCTTGTGGCTGACCTAGCTTGTGTCTGACCTAGCTTGTGTCTGACCTAGCTTGTGTCTGACCTAGCTTGTGTCTGACCTAGCTTGTGTCTGACCTAGCTTGTGTCTGACCTAGCTTGTGTCTGACCTAGCTTGTGTCTGACCTAGCTTGTGTCTGACCTAGCTTGTGTCTGACCTAGCTTGTGTCTGACCTAGCTTGTGTCTGGCCTAGCTTGTGTCTGACCTAGCTTGTGTCTGACCTAGCTTGGGTCTGACCTAGCTTGTGTCTGACCTAGCTTGTGTCTGACCTAGCTTGTGTCTGACCTAGCCTGAGTTGTCGTACCTTATGAGGGAATTCCAATGATTGCCTGGCCTGCAACCGACGTAGCCTTCAAAACAGCCTAGCCCCTGACTGGCCAAGCTAGTGGCGGACCTTGTCTGAGTGATCTTTCCTGGAAAGTCATGTTTGATTCTGATTATGAAAATAAGTATCAAGATATGGCTATCGGGACTGAAATAGGCTAGGCGTGCAGATAAGGGGAAGGGGGTTCGTTATAGGGAGGCGTGCGAGAGCAGTGAGTATAATAGAGTGAATTTGTGTGGGAAGGAATCAATGGGTTTTGTAGATGCGGCAAGGTGTGGTTGGTTGATGGCGATCTGGCAGTATTGTTTCTGTTTTTTCAACATTTCTCGACGAATCATCAAATATGAAAAAGTTGGAGGGAACGAAGTGTTTTTTCTTCTGTTAGCCTGAAAACTCTTCACATGATTTGGTTTAGGTCTGAGCTATGTGAGTGACCTAGCCAGAGTGACCAACCTAGCCATTGATTGAACAAACTTGCACATTACGATATCTCTCTGATATATTCAACTCTGGTCCTAGCTTGTGTGACTGATCTATCCTGTGTGCCTGACCTAGCCTGTGTGCCTGACCTAGCCTGTGTGCCTGACCTAGCCTGTGTGCCTGACCTAGCCTGTGTGCCTGACCTAGCCTGTGTGCCTGACCTAGCCTTTGTGCCTGACCTAGCCTGTGTGCCTGACCTAGCCTGTGTGCCTGACCTAGCCTGTGTGCCTGACCTAGCTTGTGTGACTGACTTATCTAGTGAGTGACTGACTTAGATTGTGAGGGACTGACTTAGCTTGTGAGTGACTGACTTAGCTTGTGAGTGACTGACTTAGATTGTGAGGGACTGACTTAGCTTGTGAGTGACTGACTTAGCTTGTGAGGGACTGACTTAGCTTGTGAGTGACTGACTTAGCTTGTGAGTGACTGACTTAGCTTGTGAGTGACTGACTTAAATTGTGAGGGACTGACTTAGCTTGTGAGTGACTGACTTAGCTTGTGAGTGACTGACTTAGCTTGTGAGGGACTGACTTAGCTTGTGAGTGACTGACTTAGCTTGTGAGTGACTGACTTAGCTTGTGAGTGACTGACTTAGATTGTGAGTGACTGACTTAGATTGTGAGGGACTGACTTAGCTTGTGAGTGACTGACTTAGCTCGTGAGTGACTGACTTAGCTTGTGAGTGACTGACTTAGCTTGTGAGTGACTGACTTAGCTTGTGAGTGACTGACTTAGCTTGTGAGTGACTGACTTAGCTTGTGAGTGACTGACTTAGCTTGTGAGGGACTGACTTAGCTTGTGAGTGACTGACTTAGCTTGTGAGGGACTGACTTAGCTTGTGAGTGGCTGACTTAGCTTCTGAGTGACCAAATCTCTATTTGGCCTTGCGTGTGATTGACCTAGCTGGTGATTGATCTACCTTAGGACCGTCGCATTGCAGTCTCCAACTGACTTGTTGTGAATGACCCAGCTTGGGGCTAGTCTAGCCTGCGACCAACAGACCCTCTGCCCTGACATAGGGTCTGACTGACCTGGTTTCTGGGGGGGGTTCGTGCTTGATTGACCTAGGTTTCGACTGAAGTAACCAGTAAGTGACCTAGCCAGTGCGTGACCTACTCAATAATTGACCTGGCCAATAAGTGACTCAGTGTGTAACTGACTTAAATCGTGACTAACCTAGCCTATACTGCCCTAACCTATGCGGGGTCTAGCTGGTGACCGAGCTAGCTTCTGAGTGACCTAGGTTGTTAACTTGTTGTAACCGACCTAGGCTGTACTTGGCCTAGCTTGTTACTCGTGACTCGTGAAACACCCTCTCTCGACCTCCTCCATGTGTGATCCACCAGGTCAACGGATTCCCATGTTTGTTTCCACGCTGCTTGCCAAACTTAACCAACGGAGGGCTTATGAATGAATGAGGCTCTGAATGCATCAGTACGATTAAAAAAAAAAAAAATTTGATGCATCAGTATGGTCAGTAGCGAACTGCTGTAGAGAACCACTAGTGCGACCCGAGTCGCTTTGGTTTCAGTCAGCCACATCATCTCAAGCTGACCAGCTCGCTGTGAGCTGACTTGGATAACAAGCCACGTTGTGGGTAGACACAGGAAGCATCAAAGAGCACCACAAACGGCAAATCCATCGCTCAGCCCTTTCCTCACTACCATTTCTGTCCTCCCTCGCCCTCTTCTTTCAGATCCCCTGATTGTGTGCTTGCTCCAGCTTCCCTCGCCTGCCTGACTGGTAAGGAGCAGAGCTGGCAGGTTTCATGCCAGGCTGAGCTGAACTCTTCGCCTTTTTGTCATTGCTGCTCCGCATCCTCATGCAGCATCCCATCATGCTCTTTTTCTCCACCCAGATTCTGCTTTGGCCAAGTGCTGTTGGTTCTACCTCCAGTTGGTGTGTGTGGCCCTCCCCATCCGCACTTATATTGATGTCAAGTTCTGGTGCAAGTGTCTGTTGCTTATTCACAAATTGCATTCACACATTGATTTTGCCTATTCTGTCTTCCCTCGCTCCCCTCTTACTTTTCCCCCCTCGAAAATTGCTTTTACATAAGCGTTTTTCCTCTTACCTAGATTGTGTGGCTGTTGCTCTGCTCTTTCAGCTCACTTTTAAGTGACTGACACTACTCAACCTGTGTACCAGCCCTCTGTGTGCCAGTCACGTCTTCCTCTTCTGCTGCTCCTTATCTGCTTCCTTTCTCCCAGCACTGCCTCATCCCTCATGCCCGTGTAATTGGTCTTGTTTGTGTGCGCACTGACCATGCCCCTTTTCTCCTCCCTCTTTTCATTCTATGTTCCGCTTTTCTCTCATGATACTCGAACCGGCCCTACCTAGGCTTGTCTGCTCTTGCCAGTCTGCGATGATAATAGCAGTATGGCTGCTGAGAGAGTGACGATTGCAGTGAATGAGCTGATCTAAGAGTCTGTGCAGGCAGCAGTAAGAGAGAAATCCCACCATCCACTACCAGAGTATTTATCCTGCCCCGCCTCCCACCCCCACCTGAAAATCCCACACCCTGCTCCACCTGAAGACCACCCTGACTAGCCGAGCTTCTTGTTTTGAATTCAAACTCCTCTGGCAAGTAGCACGGGGATCAAATTGTGTTGATTATTTGAACCACAAAGTAAGTGATGATCGCCTTGCCTCGGTCGGTGGTCGACTAGAAAACAATTACTCGTTTCCGCGACAAGTGATGTTCACCTCGCCTCGGTCAATTGAGTTTACTGAGGAAACTGCGTCGGGTATATACTCGCCGTTGGCTGCTGTTTCTCGGATTGGATGTCACTCGCTCCTGTTCCTACATTTTCTTGTGTGTGTCCCTGTTTACCTCCATGCATTCACTTCCACATGATTTCGACATGCCACAGTCAGTAATCCACTTCGGCATTCCGTAGTACGGAGTGCGGGGTTGGCAAAAGGGAGGGAGGAGAGGAGGAGGCAGCTGCAGAAGTTGATTTGGCCACGCGCCATGGAGGTATCGGGAACCGGTACGGAATGGCTCATGCCACAAGACATGGAGGAGAATGCTCAGCTGGTGATTGGTGAGCAAACTATTTCTTAGGGTGTGCGTTATTGGCATGCGTTGTTGGCTATGGTCACGTGGACTGGACATGCCTTTTCTTGTCATCCCCTCTTCATCCATCAGCGCGTTAGACTCACGTCAGCAACGCGGGGAACCTTGAACCTGGCAAATCTCGACGGCATCTCAGACGCCATGCTCGCCCATGTGTCTACACTGAAGAATCTGACGGCCATTCTCCTAAACTCTAGCTCAGGCTTCAGTGCAGAGGGCATCAAGCACCTCTACAGGCTGCCACGGTTGGAGAGGCTATACCTTGGCCACACAAACGTTTCAGATGATGCCTTGGAAGGCATTGGGTCTTTGGTCAATCTCAAAACCCTAAATCTCGGTCACACCAAGGTGACCGATGCTGGTCTGCCGCACTTGACAGATCTCTCCTCTCTCAACGGGCTGGGGCTTTCTGAATGCAAGGGCGTGACAAATGCCGGCATGGTGCAGGTAGGGAGGCTGACAGGACTTGAGAGACTTGTGCTGGATGGCGCGGCAGTCACGGATGATGGGCTGCAGCAGCTGACTGCCCTGACCAAGCTGAGAACTCTCCATTCGCCAGAAGGGGGTCGCCTTGACAATGAGGCTGCAGGCAGGCGGATAGGCAGGTAGGGTGGCAGGCAGGGAGTGATGATGGAATGGGAGGTGACGTGAGGGGAAAGTTCAGTGTGACTGTCCAGGGGAGGATGAGGAGAAGCATGAAGGCAAGGGGGTTTAAGGTCTTAGGGTTTAGGGGGGAGGCATGCATGCGGAGGAGTGAGGCAAATGATGGTTGTGCACGGCTCAACTTATGCTGCAGAGAATTGGAGAATACAGCTAGGAGAATGGTACAATTCGTGTCTTGCAGTTGGACAAAAGCAGATGCAGCAGGTCTGGTTGGGCAAGACATCACCGTGTGCATGAGAGGAGCTGCATAGGAATTGCCTGGCTGACATTCTGCTGATGGTGGGGGGAGCGGTCATCAGCAGGGCAGACGGGAAGGGGAAGGGGAGGGGGGAGGGGAGGGGGGAGGCGAGGCGGAGCAGGAGGGGAAAGGGAGGGTAGTCGGGGAAGGTGGGGACAAGGGTGAGCAAGGGAGCAGTGAGGGAGGCGAGCATGGTGAGCGGCAGCAGTGGTGGCAGCAGTGGCAGTAGCAGTGGCAGTAGCAGTTCCGGCAACAGTGGCAGCAGCAATGGCATTAGCAGCAGCAGTGGCATTAGCAGCAGCAGTGGCATTAGCAGCAGCAGTGGCATTAGCAGCAGTGGTGGTATTAGCAGCAGCAGTGGCATTAGCAGCAGCAGTGGCATTAGCAGCAGCAGTGGCATTAGCAGCAGCAGTGGCATTAGCAGCAGCGGTGGCATTAGCAGCAGCGGTGGCATTAGCAGCAGCGGTGGCATTAGCAGCAGCGGTGGCATCAGCAGCAGCGGTGGCATCAGCAGCAGCGGTGGCATCAGCAGCAGCGGTGGCATCAGCGGCAGCGGTGGCATCAGCGGCAGCGGTGGCATCAGCGGCAGCGGTGGCATCAGCGGCAGCGGTGGCATCAGCGGCAGCGGTGGCATTAGCGGCAGCGGTGGCATTAGCGGCAGCGGTGGCATTAGCGGCAGCGGTGGCATTAGCGGCAGCGGTGGCATTAGCGGCAGCGGTGGCATTAGCGGCAGCGGTGGCATGAGCAGCGGCGGCGGCATCAGCAGCGGCGGCGGCATCAGCAGCGGCGGCGGCATCAGCAGCGGCGGCGGCATCAGCAGCGGCGGCGGCATCAGCAGCGGCGGCGGCATCAGCAGCGGCGGTGGCATCAGCAGCGGCGGTGGCATTAGCAGCGGCGGTGGCATTAGCAGCGGCGGTGGCATCAGCAGCAGCGGTGGCATCAGCAGCAGCGGTGGCATTAGCAGCAGCGGTGGCATCAGCAGCAGCGGTGGCATCAGCAGCAGCGGTGGCATCAGCGGCAGCGGTGGCATCAGCGGCAGCGGTGGCATCAGCGGCAGCGGTGGCATCAGCGGCAGCGGTGGCATCAGCGGCAGCGGTGGCATCAGCGGCAGCGGTGGCATCAGCGGCAGCGGTGGCATCAGCGGCAGCGGTGGCATCAGCGGCAGCGGTGGCATCAGCGGCAGCGGTGGCATCAGCGGCAGCGGTGGCATCAGCGGCAGCGGTGGCATCAGCGGCAGCGGTGGCATCAGCGGCAGCGGTGGCATCAGCGGCAGCGGTGGCATCAGCGGCAGCGGTGGCATCAGCGGCAGCGGTGGCATCAGCGGCAGCGGTGGCATCAGCGGCAGCGGTGGCATCAGCGGCAGCGGTGGCGGCAGCGGTGGCATTAGCAGCAGCGGTGGCATTAGCAGCAGCGGTGGCATTAGCAGCAGCAGTGGCATTAGCAGCAGCAGTGGCATTAGCAGCAGCAGTGGCATTAGCAGCAGAGTGGCATTAGCAGCAGCAGTGGCATTAGCAGCAGCAGTGGCATTAGCAGCAGCAGTGGCATTAGCAGCAGCAGTGGCATTAGCAGCAGCAGTGGCATTAGCAGCAGCAGTGGCATTAGCAGCAGCAGTGGCATTCGCAGCAGCAGTGGCATTAGCAGCAGCAGTGGCATTAGCAGCAGCAGTGGCATTAGCAGCAGCAGTGGCATTAGCAGCAGCAGTGGCATTAGCAGCAGCAGTGGCATTAGCAGCAGTGGTGGCAGCTCTTGCAGCAGCAGCGGCGGTGGTGTCAGCAGTGGCAGCAGCAGTGGCGGGTGTGAGGGTTGAGATCAGGGGTGAGTAACGACGCGCACGCTGCGTGAGGGGAGCTGCATGGGAAATGCCTCGCTGTTTGGGTGCAGGGCGTACAAGTATCTTCACAGAGGACAGGAAATGGTGTGTATGATGGAGTTAAAAGGCATTGCTGGATTTGTGCATGGAGATAAGGGGTAGGGTGGGTGGGAGAAAGCAGAGAGGTGCATTGGGGAGGTGTGTGGAAGTTGGTGGCTGGCCGTGACTTTGCCTGTGCACAGCTGAGGGTAGGCTGATGGTTGTGAACTTGTGTACTGTGACTTTGCCTGTGCACAGCTGAGGGTAGGCTGATGGTTGTGAACTTGTGTACTGTGACTTTGCCTGTGCACAGCTGAGGGTAGGCTGATGGTTGTGAACTTGTGTACTGTGACTTTGCCTGTGCACAGCTGAGGGTAGGCTGATGGTTGTGAACTTGTGTACTGTGACTTTGCCTGTGCACAGCTGAGGGTAGGCTGATGGTTGTGAACTTGTGTACTGTGACTTTGCCTGTGCACAGCTGAGGGTAGGCTGATGGTTGTGAACTTGTGCCTTGACCTCAGACGGGAACGATGTTTACTGTCTCGGCGATAGTAAACAATTGCACGCGGGTGATGTTTCACCGAGTCTTGCTGGCCTGATGTTTGGTGCAAGAGAGAACATGCCATTTGATTCTCTTGTCAGTTTTAAAATGGTCCAAACTTCATCAGTAACAATATATATATACCTTCTGAGAAATTCCACCACAATTGATTTGTAACAAGGCATGTACCCATGTGCATTAGCTTGCTACATGAGTTTTTGTTAGCTAAGCTGGTTGGCAGGGAATGATCCCTGAAACACAGTCAAGGAGGGCCGTTGTGAAGCAAACGCGTGACTGTACCTGCATGTGAAATGGTAGAGGTCATGCATACATGCTGCTGCATCACCAATCCGTGAGGCCCATTCACTGGCATGCCAGAGGCATGTAGGATACGGTATGAAATGAATGATCCCAGTTCAAGAAATTCTAGTTCTTACTTAG
The DNA here is from genome assembly GCA_947471745.1 of Closterium sp. Naga37s-1. Taxonomy (NCBI): domain Eukaryota; kingdom Viridiplantae; phylum Streptophyta; class Zygnematophyceae; order Desmidiales; family Closteriaceae; genus Closterium; species Closterium sp. Naga37s-1. Next base: position 1,389,366 of record CANJKZ010000010.1, on the reverse strand, counting down.
CGATGCAAACAGTTCGCTCTCCCCACGATGCGTTGATTGATCTGTTTCAGAACGCATGGACGGTATATGGAAAGACAACAGAATTCCAATCCCTACCACAAATGCACCTCCATAGTACAGCCACACTCCTTTCACTCAATGCATCCCCCATGGCTGGTTAGTACGGTATCAACCCTGCTTCAGCTGCTGTGTTGCTCCCATCTCATATCCCTCTGAGCATAAGAGAATTATGCTGTGACTTCGTGAGGGGCACATATGAGAGGGTAGGAACTGAGGGCAGCAGTAAGAATTCACAAACGAATGTGCGGAGGGTTATGCAGTTTGGGATGAGGTATGTATGGGATGAGGTGTGTATGGGATGAGGCATTTATCGGATGAGGTATGTGTGGGATGAGGTATGCATGGGATGAGGTCTGCATGGGATGAGGTATGTTTGGGATGGGATGAGGTATGCATGGGATGAGGTATGCATGGGATGAGGTATGCATGGGATGAGGTATGCATGGGATGAGGTATGCATGGGATGAGGTATGTTTGGGATGGGATGAGGTATGCATGGGATGAGGTATGCTTGGGATGGGATGAGGTATGCATGGGATGAGGTATGCATGGGATGAGGTATGCATGGGATGAGGCATGCATGGGATGAGGTATGCATGGGATGAGGTATGCATGGGATGAGGTATGCATGGGATGAGGTATGCATGGGATGAGGTATGCATGGGATGAGGTATGCATGGGATGAGGTATGCATGGGATGAGGTATGCATGGGATGAGGTATGCATGGGATGAGGTATGTATGGGATGAGGTATGCATGGGATGAGGTATGTATGGGATGAGGTATGTATGGGATGAGGTATGTATGGGATGAGGTATGTATGGGATGAGGTATGCATGGGATGAGGTATGCATGGGATGAGGTATGCATGGGATGAGGTATGCATGGGATGAGGTATGTATGGGATGAGGTATGTATGGGATGAGGTATGCATGGGATGAGGTATGTATGGGATGAGGTATGTATGGGATGAGGTATGCATGGGATGAGGTATGTATGGGATGAGGTATGCATGGGATGAGGTATGTATGGGATGAGGTATGCATGGGATGAGGTATGCATGGGATGAGGTATGTATGGGATGAGGTATGCATGGGATGAGGTATGTATGGGATGAGGTATGCATGGGATGAGGTATGTATGGGATGAGGTATGCATGGGATGAGGTATGTATGGGATGAGGTATGCATGGGATGAGGTATGTATGGGATGAGGTATGCATGGGATGAGGTATGTATGGGATGAGGTATGCATGGGATGAGGTATGTATTGGATGAGGTATGTATGGGATGAGGTATGCATGGGATGAGGTATGTATGGGATGAGGTATGCATGGGATGAGGTATGTATGGGATGAGGTATGCATGGGATGAGGTATGTATGGGATGAGGTATGCATGGGATGAGGTATGCATGGGATGAGGTATGTATGGGATGAGGTATGTATGGGATGAGGTATGCATGGGATGAGGTATGTATGGGATGAGGTATGCATGGGATGAGGTATGTATGGGATGAGGTATGCATGGGATGAGGTATGCATGGGATGAGGTATGTATGGGATGAGGTATGTATGGGATGAGGTATGTATGGGATGAGGTATGCATGGGATGAGGTATGCATGGGATGAGGTATGTATGGGATGAGGTATGTATGGGATGAGGTATGCATGGGATGAGGTATGTATGGGATGAGGTATGCATGGGATGAGGTATGCATGGGATGAGGTATGTATGGGATGAGGTATGTATGGGATGAGGTATGTATGGGATGAGGTATGCATGGGATGAGGTATGTATGGGATGAGGTATGCATGGGATGAGGTATGTATGGGATGAGGTATGCATGGGATGAGGTCTGCATGGGATGAGGTATGTATGGGATGAGGTATGTATGGGATGAGGTATGTATGGGATGAGGTATGCATGGGATGGAAATGCATGGGATGAGGTATGTATGGGATGAGGTATGTATGGGATGAGGTATGTATGGGATGAGGTATGCATGGGATGAGGTATGCATGGGATGAGGTATGTATGGGATGAGGTATGTATGGGATGAGGTATGCATGGGATGAGGTATGTATGGGATGAGGTATGTATGGGATGAGGTATGTATGGGATGAGGTGTGTATGGGATGAGGCATTTATCGGATGAGGTATGTGTGGGATGAGGTATGCATGGGATGAGGTCTGCATGGGATGAGGTATGTTTGGGATGGGATGAGGTATGCATGGGATGAGGTATGCATGGGATGAGGTATGCATGGGATGAGGTATGCATGGGATGAGGTATGCATGGGATGAGGTATGTTTGGGATGGGATGAGGTATGCATGGGATGAGGTATGCTTGGGATGGGATGAGGTATGCATGGGATGAGGTATGCATGGGATGAGGTATGCATGGGATGAGGCATGCATGGGATGAGGTATGCATGGGATGAGGTATGCATGGGATGAGGTATGCATGGGATGAGGTATGCATGGGATGAGGTATGCATGGGATGAGGTATGCATGGGATGAGGTATGCATGGGATGAGGTATGCATGGGATGAGGTATGCATGGGATGAGGTATGTATGGGATGAGGTATGCATGGGATGAGGTATGTATGGGATGAGGTATGTATGGGATGAGGTATGTATGGGATGAGGTATGTATGGGATGAGGTATGCATGGGATGAGGTATGCATGGGATGAGGTATGCATGGGATGAGGTATGCATGGGATGAGGTATGTATGGGATGAGGTATGTATGGGATGAGGTATGCATGGGATGAGGTATGTATGGGATGAGGTATGTATGGGATGAGGTATGCATGGGATGAGGTATGTATGGGATGAGGTATGCATGGGATGAGGTATGTATGGGATGAGGTATGCATGGGATGAGGTATGCATGGGATGAGGTATGTATGGGATGAGGTATGCATGGGATGAGGTATGTATGGGATGAGGTATGCATGGGATGAGGTATGTATGGGATGAGGTATGCATGGGATGAGGTATGTATGGGATGAGGTATGCATGGGATGAGGTATGTATGGGATGAGGTATGCATGGGATGAGGTATGTATTGGATGAGGTATGTATGGGATGAGGTATGCATGGGATGAGGTATGTATGGGATGAGGTATGCATGGGATGAGGTATGTATGGGATGAGGTATGCATGGGATGAGGTATGTATGGGATGAGGTATGCATGGGATGAGGTATGCATGGGATGAGGTATGTATGGGATGAGGTATGTATGGGATGAGGTATGCATGGGATGAGGTATGTATGGGATGAGGTATGCATGGGATGAGGTATGTATGGGATGAGGTATGCATGGGATGAGGTATGCATGGGATGAGGTATGTATGGGATGAGGTATGTATGGGATGAGGTATGTATGGGATGAGGTATGTATGGGATGAGGTATGCATGGGATGAGGTATGCATGGGATGAGGTATGTATGGGATGAGGTATGTATGGGATGAGGTATGCATGGGATGAGGTATGTATGGGATGAGGTATGCATGGGATGAGGTATGCATGGGATGAGGTATGTATGGGATGAGGTATGTATGGGATGAGGTATGCATGGGATGAGGTATGTATGGGATGAGGTATGCATGGGATGAGGTATGTATGGGATGAGGTATGCATGGGATGAGGTATGTATGGGATGAGGTATGCATGGGATGAGGTATGCATGGGATGAGGTATGTATGGGATGAGGTATGTATGGGATGAGGTATGCATGGGATGAGGTATGTATGGGATGAGGTATGCATGGGATGAGGTATGTATGGGATGAGGTATGCATGGGATGAGGTATGCATGGGATGAGGTATGTATGGGATGAGGTATGTATGGGATGAGGTATGTATGGGATGAGGTATGCATGGGATGAGGTATGTATGGGATGAGGTATGTATGGGATGAGGTATGCATGGGATGAGGTATGTATGGGATGAGGTATGCATGGGATGAGGTATGCATGGGATGAGGTATGTATGGGATGAGGTATGTATGGGATGAGGTATGTATGGGATGAGGTATGCATGGGATGAGGTATGTATGGGATGAGGTATGCATGGGATGAGGTATGTATGGGAATGCATGGGATGAGGTCTGCATGGGATGAGGTATGTATGGGATGAGGTATGTATGGGATGAGGTATGTATGGGATGAGGTATGCATGGGATGAGGTATGCATGGGATGAGGTATGTATGGGATGAGGTATGTATGGGATGAGGTATGTATGGGATGAGGTATGCATGGGATGAGGTATGCATGGGATGAGGTATGTATGGGATGAGGTATGTATGGGATGAGGTATGCATGGGATGAGGTATGTATGGGATGAGGTATGTATGGGATGAGGTATGTATGGGATGAGGTATGTATGGGATGAGGTATGTATGGGATGAGGTATGCATGGGATGAGGTATGTATGGGATGAGGTATGCATGGGATGAGGTATGTATGGGATGAGGTATGCATGGGATGAGGTATGTATGGGATGAGGTATGCATGGGATGAGGTATGTATGGGATGAGGTATGCATGGGATGAGGTATGCATGGGATGAGGTATGTATGGGATGAGGTATGTATGGGATGAGGTATGTATGGGATGAGGTATGCATGGGATGAGGTATGTATGGGATGAGGTATGCATGGGATGAGGTATGTATGGGATGAGGTATGCATGGGATGAGGTATGCATGGGATGAGGTATGTATGGGATGAGGTATGTATGGGATGAGGTATGTATGGGATGAGGTATGTATGGGATGAGGTATGCATGGGATGAGGTATGCATGGGATGAGGTATGTATGGGATGAGGTATGTATGGGATGAGGTATGCATGGGGTGAGGTATGTATGGGATGAGGTATGCATGGGATGAGGTATGCATGGGATGAGGTATGTATGGGATGAGGTATGTATGGGATGAGGTATGCATGGGATGAGGTATGCATGGGATGAGGTATGTATGGGATGAGGTATGTATGGGATGAGGTATGCATGGGATGAGGTATGTATGGGATGAGGTATGTATGGGATGAGGTATGCATGGGATGAGGTATGCATGGGATGAGGTATGTATTGGATGAGGTATGTATGGGATGAGGTATGTATGGGATGAGGTATGTATGGGATGAGGTATGCATGGGATGAGGTATGTATGGGATGAGGTATGTATGGGATGAGGTATGCATGGGATGAGGTATGCATGGGATGAGGTATGTATGGGATGAGGTATGTATGGGATGAGGTATGTATGGGATGAGGTATGCATGGGATGAGGTATGCATGGGATGAGGTATGTATGGGATGAGGTATGCATGGGATGAGGTATGCATGGGATGAGGTATGTATGGGATGAGGTATGCATGGGATGAGGTATGCATGGGATGAGGTATGCATGGGATGAGGTATGCATGGGATGAGGTATGTATGGGATGAGGTATGTATGGGATGAGGTATGCATGGGATGAGGTATGTATGGGATGAGGTATGCATGGGATGAGGTATGTATGGGATGAGGTATGCATGGGATGAGGTATGTATGGGATGAGGTATGCATGGGATGAGGTATGTATGGGATGAGGTATGCATGGGATGAGGTATGCATGGGATGAGGTATGTATGGGATGAGGTATGTATGGGATGAGGTATGTATGGGATGAGGTATGTATGGGATGAGGTATGCATGGGATGAGGTATGCATGGGATGAGGTATGTATGGGATGAGGTATGTATGGGATGAGGTATGCATGGGGTGAGGTATGTATGGGATGAGGTATGCATGGGATGAGGTATGCATGGGATGAGGTATGTATGGGATGAGGTATGTATGGGATGAGGTATTCATGGGATGAGGTATGCATGGGATGAGGTATGTATGGGATGAGGTATGTATGGGATGAGGTATGCATGGGATGAGGTATGTATGGGATGAGGTATGTATGGGATGAGGTATGTACGGGATGAGGTATGTATGGGATGAGGTATGTATGGGATGAGGTATGCATGGGATGAGGTATGTATGGGATGAGGTATGCATGGGATGAGGTATGTATGGGATGAGGTATGCATGGGATGAGGTATGCATGGGATGAGGTATGTATGGGATGAGGTATGTATGGGATGAGGTATGTATGGGATGAGGTATGCATGGGATGAGGTATGCATGGGATGAGGTATGTATGGGATGAGGTATGTATGGGATGAGGTATGTATGGGATGAGGTATGCATGGGATGAGGTATGTATGGGATGAGGTATGCATGGGATGAGGTATGTATGGGATGAGGTATGCATGGGATGAGGTATGCATGGGATGAGGTATGTATGGGATGAGGTATGTATGGGATGAGGTATGTATGGGATGAGGTATGTATGGGATGAGGTATGCATGGGATGAGGTATGCATGGGATGAGGTATGTATGGGATGAGGTATGTATGGGATGAGGTATGCATGGGGTGAGGTATGTATGGGATGAGGTATGCATGGGATGAGGTATGCATGGGATGAGGTATGTATGGGATGAGGTATGTATGGGATGAGGTATGCATGGGATGAGGTATGCATGGGATGAGGTATGCATGGGATGAGGTATGTATGGGATGAGGTATGTATGGGATGAGGTATGTATGGGATGAGGTATGTATGGGATGAGGTATGTATGGGATGAGGTATGCATGGGATGAGGTATGCATGGGATGAGGTATGTATGGGATGAGGTATGCATGGGATGAGGTATGTATGGGATGAGGTATGTATGGGATGAGGTATGTATGGGATGAGGTATGCATGGATGAGGTATGGATGAGGTATGTATGGGATGAGGTATGTATGGGATGAGGTATGTATGGGATGAGGTATGTATGGGATGAGGTATGTATGGGATGAGGTATGTATGGGATGAGGTATGTATGGGATGAGGTATGTATGGGATGAGGTATGTATGGGATGAGGTATGTATGGGATGAGGTATGTATGGGATGAGGTATGTATGGGATGAGGTATGTATGGGATGAGGTATGCATGGGATGAGGTATGTATGGGATGAGGTATGCATGGGATGAGGTATGTATGGGATGAGGTATGCATGGGATGAGGTATGTATGGGATGAGGTATGCATGGGATGAGGTATGCATGGGATGAGGTATGTATGGGATGAGGTATGTATGGGATGAGGTATGTATGGGATGAGGTATGCATGGGATGAGGTATGTATGGGATGAGGTATGCATGGGATGAGGTATGTATGGGATGAGGTATGCATGGGATGAGGTATGCATGGGATGAGGTATGTATGGGATGAGGTATGTATGGGATGAGGTATGTATGGGATGAGGTATGTATGGGATGAGGTATGCATGGGATGAGGTATGCATGGGATGAGGTATGTATGGGATGAGGTATGTATGGGATGAGGTATGCATGGGGTGAGGTATGTATGGGATGAGGTATGCATGGGATGTGGTATGCATGGGATGAGGTATGTATGGGATGAGGTATGTATGGGATGAGGTATGCATGGGATGAGGTATGCATGGGATGAGGTATGTATGGGATGAGGTATGTATGGGATGAGGTATGCATGGGATGAGGTATGTATGGGATGAGGTATGTATGGGATGAGGTATGCATGGGATGAGGTATGCATGGGATGAGGTATGTATGGGATGAGGTATGTATGGGATGAGGTATGCATGGGATGAGGTATGTATGGGATGAGGTATGCATGGGATGAGGTATGTATGGGATGAGGTATGTATGGGATGAGGTATGTATGGGATGAGGTATGCATGGGATGAGGTATGCATGGGATGAGGTATGTATGGGATGAGGTATGCATGGATGAGGTATGCATGGGATGAGGTATGCATGGGATGAGGTATGCATGGGATGAGGTATGTATGGGATGAGGTATGCATGGGATGAGGTATGTATGGATGAGGTATGCATGGGATGAGGTATGTATGGGATGAGGTATGCATGGGATGAGGTATGCATGGGATGAGGTATGTATGGGATGAGGTATGTATGGGATGAGGTATGCATGGGATGAGGTATGTATGGGATGAGGTATGTATGGGATGAGGTATGTATGGGATGAGGTATGCATGGGATGAGGTATGCATGGGATGAGGTATGTATGGGATGAGGTATGCATGGGATGAGGTATGTATGGGATGAGGTATGCATGGGATGAGGTATGCATGGGATGAGGTATGTATGGGATGAGGTATGCATGGGATGAGGTATGCATGGGATGAGGTATGCATGGGCGAGAGAGACCAGGGGAATTGATCAGGCTAAGTTTAGGTAGTCTTGTTTTGAGTCGACTCAAAACAAGTGCGTAGTTGGTGATCAGGCTAAGTTTAGGTAGTCTTGTTTTGAGTCGACTCAAAACAAGTGCGTAGTTGGTGATCAGGCTAAGTTTAGGTAGTCTTGTTTTGAGTCGACTCAAAACAAGTGCGTAGTTGGTGATCAGGCTAAGTTTAGGTAGTCTTGTTTTGAGTCGACTCAAAACAAGTGCGTAGTTGCTGATCAGGCTAAGTTTAGGTAGTCTTGTTTTGAGTCGACTCAAAACAAGTGCGTAGTTGGTGATCAGGCTAAGTTTAGGTAGTCTTGTTTTGAGTCGACTCAAAACAAGTGCGTAGTTGGTGATCAGGCTAAGTTTAGGTAGTCTTGTTTTGAGTCGACTCAAAACAAGTGCGTAGTTGGTGATCAGGCTAAGTTTAGGTAGTCTTGTTTTGAGTCGACTCAAAACAAGTGCGTAGTTGGTGATCAGGCTAAGTTTAGGTAGTCTTGTTTTGAGTCGACTCGAAACAAGTGCGTAGTTGCTGATCAGGCTAAGTTTAGGTAGTCTTGTTTTGAGTCGACTCAAAACAAGTGCGTAGGAGGTGATCAGGCTAAGTTTAGGTAGTCTTGTTTAGGTGATCAGGCACTTGTCTTGTCTATGTATGGGATAAGGTATGCATGGGATGAGGTATGTATGGGATGAGGTATGCATGGGATGAGGTATGTATGGGATGAGGTATGCATGGGATGAGGTATGTATGGGATGAGGTATGCATGGGATGAGGTATGTATGGGATGAGGTATGCATGGGATGAGGTATGTATGGGATGAGGTATGTATGGGATGAGGTATGTATGGGATGAGGTATGCATGGGATGAGGTATGCATGGGATGAGGTATGTATGGGATGAGGTATGCATGGGATGAGGTATGTATGGGATGAGGTATGCATGGGATGAGGTATGCATGGGATGAGGTATGTATGGGATGAGGTATGCATGGGATGAGGTATGCATGGGCGAGAGAGACCAGGGGAATTGATCAGGCTAAGTTTAGGTAGTCTTGTTTTGAGTCGACTCAAAACAAGTGCGTAGTTGGTGATCAGGCTAAGTTTAGGTAGTCTTGTTTTGAGTCGACTCAAAACAAGTGCGTAGTTGGTGATCAGGCTAAGTTTAGGTAGTCTTGTTTTGAGTCGACTCAAAACAAGTGCGTAGTTGGTGATCAGGCTAAGTTTAGGTAGTCTTGTTTTGAGTCGACTCAAAACAAGTGCGTAGTTGGTGATCAGGCTAAGTTTAGGTAGTCTTGTTTTGAGTCGACTCAAAACAAGTGCGTAGTTGGTGATCAGGCTAAGTTTAGGTAGTCTTGTTTTGAGTCGACTCAAAACAAGTGCGTAGTTGCTGATCAGGCTAAGTTTAGGTAGTCTTGTTTTGAGTCGACTCAAAACAAGTGCGTAGGAGGTGATCAGGCTAAGTTTAGGTAGTCTTGTTTTGAGTCGACTCAAAACGAGTGCGTAGTTGGTGATCAGGCTAAGTTTAGGTAGTCTTGTTTTGAGTCGACTCAAAACAAGTGCGTAGTTGGTGATCAGGCTAAGTTTAGGTAGTCTTGTTTTGAGTCGACTCAAAACAAGTGCGTAGGAGGTGATCAGGCTAAGTTTAGGTAGTCTTGTTTTGAGTCGACTCAAAACGAGTGCGTAGTTGGTGATCAGGCTAAGTTTAGGTAGTCTTGTTTTGAGTCGACTCAAAACAAGTGCGTAGTTGTTGATCAGGCTAAGTTTAGGTAGTCTTGTTTTGAGTCGACTCAAAACAAGTGCGTAGTTGGTGATCAGGCTAAGTTTAGGTAGTCTTGTTTTGAGTCGACTCAAAACGAGTGCGTAGTTGGTGATCAGGCTAAGTTTAGGTAGTCTTGTTTTGAGTCGACTCAAAACAAGTGCGTAGGAGGTGATCAGGCTAAGTTTAGGTAGTCTTGTTTTGAGTCGACTCAAAACAAGTGCGTAGTTGGTGATCAGGCTAAGTTTAGGTAGTCTTGTTTTGAGTCGACTCAAAACAAGTGCGTAGTTGGTGATCAGGCTAAGTTTAGGTAGTCTTGTTTTGAGTCGACTCAAAACAAGTGCGTAGGAGGTGATCAGGCTAAGTTTAGGTAGTCTTGTTTTGAGTCGACTCAAAACGAGTGCATAGGTGGTGATCAGGCTAAGTTTAGGTAGTCAGATGGAGTAACAAGGCATGGGCAGCAGATGAACAAAGAGGAGGGAGGGGAAGCATGATAAAGTGAAAGTCAACTTGTGAAACTGGGGCGAGGTGCAAGGTTAAAAGTATTAAGTCAAAAGCGAGGGAGGGGAAGCAGGAGGAGTGAGGAAAGCAGCGGTGGAGGAGGAATTGACGAGCAACCTTGCAGTAAAGAGGACGTGGATGAGGAGAGCAGCAACGGTAGCAACATAAGGCGCAACAATGGGTGGTGGTGGGTGGGATGAGGTAGTGGCCTCTACAGAGAGGATGGTGGGGAGTGAGCATGAGGGCGGGCAAGAATTGGGAGGGCAGCAGACAAAGTTCGATAGAAGAGGACGTGGATGAGGAGAGCAGCAACGGGAGCAACAAGAAGAGGCAACAATGGGTGGTGGTGGGATGAGGCATTGGTCTCAACAGAGAGGATGGTTGGGAGTGAGCATGAAAGTGGGCAGCGGCAGTCATTGGGAGGGCAGCAAACAAGCTCAATAAAAGGGGAAACGGGAATCGTACAATATTTTATCATTAACATTAACGCATGATACATCAACACGTACACAGGACAGTACACATGCAAAAAGGCAAAGATTCATGCAAGCGTTTCCTAAGGCCCTCAAACTCATTGACCCACGAACTCCAGCTGCTGGGGAACTGCTTTTGGCCACACCTGCATTCTCCAGACAGTGCACCCTGCCAGTCACAGTGCACCCTGCCAGTCACAGTGCACCCTGCCAGTCACAGTGCACCCTGCCAGTCACAGTGCACCCTGCCAGTCACAGTGCACCCTGCCAGTCACAGTGCACCCTGCTAGTCACAGTGCACCCTGCTAGTCACAGTGCACCCTGCTAGTCACAGTGCACCCTGCTAGTCACAGTGCACCCTGCTAGTCACACTGCACCCTGCTAGTCACACTGCACCCTGCCAGTCACACTGCACCCTGCCAATCACACTGCACCCTGCCAGAGCATGGCATCCAGCCGAGACAACACAATCAACTCTGCCCTCACCTGGTCTCCCTCCCTTCCACATCACACGAGTGTGAGGCAAATGCGCGTGAGGCAGTGAGCCAAGGTGCAGAGGCAAATGCGCGTGAGGCAGTGAGCCAAGGTGCAGAGGCAAATGCGCGTGAGGGAGTGAGACACATAAGGAAATCGCATCTGCATGGAAACAGGAGAAAGGCTTTTAAGAAATGGGGATGCAAATGCTGTAGGAGAGAGAGCAGGGCAAGGGTGGCTGGAGCAGCATGTTAACCAATAAGCCTAACGGGGCCCTGCTAAGCTGAAAACCAGCATGTCAATGCGCTGATAACTTGCACAGCAACAAGAGGTCAGAGAATGTCGAGAGTGGGATTTGAACCCACGCCCTTTCGGACTGGAACCTTAATCCAGCGCCTTAGACCAACTCGGCCATCTCGACATGTTGGTAGCTTCAACATCACGCTATTTTACGCTTGAACACTCCTCTCCACTCTTCACCCCTTTTCACCTTTCTTCTCTGAAAGCTGCTGCACCAATGCACCACCTAAGTGTTCCCTCAACACCCTTATCACTCATCACCATCACACTCACCGCGATAGGTGGGTTTCAGCAAATTCCTCAAGGTATCCTCCAATAGGGCCTCGCCACCTCCACCAGTTGACACCTGGATGGGCAGTTAGGTTTACATCACAGTCAGGTGAGATGGAGTTGAGAGGGAGAAACAACCAGTAAAAAGTTACACATTTGGACGAAGGCAAGGCTGACTGAGGAGAATTAGATGGGCAATGGGGACTATAGAAAGTGCTGAGCCTTGGAGCCTTGTTGCTGTGATAGATTGAATTGAGCAGCAAGGCTCTGAGGTTCAACCCTGCGATTGTTGAGAACGCAGAGACAAGAGGTGTCGCTGTTGGTACTTTACGGGAGGAGACAGCAAGCAGTAGATAAAAGAAAACGGATAAAGATCTGGGCCACGATGTCAGGAGTGGGATTTGAACCCACGCCCTTTCGGACCAGTACCTGAAACTGGCGCCTTAGACCAACTCGGCCATCCTGACACATTTGCACAATTTCGCAGCCAGTTTTGACAAAATCTCAAACGCTCATGCAATTGCTTCTTTGTGCGGGGGAGAAGCCCAGAGAGGAGGGGGTAAGAAAATCTTACCAACGCCCCACACTCACGCAATTGTTGTTCGGCCATCTGCGATCGTAGTCCTGGTGTTGGTGAGCTCAAACACGTCAGCGCCACGTCAGACAAGCCATAGCCGCTCATGTCATAGGCTCTCCCACCACCGCCCCGTTAGCGAGAGTGCCAGCTGGCAGGTTCCCAATGGCCGTGTCAGCTGGGTACACCTTACCATCCATCCGCCACCCAACCAGACGACGCCACATCAGCAGCCATTCCTACTGTGTTTGCCCTGGTCTTACAGTGGAGTATGAAACTGGGGGTTGGGGAACGGAGGGCGGGGGGGAGGGGGGGGGGGGGGGGGTAGTGAGGGAGTGGAATGGTGGGTAGGAGAAAATAAGAAATCACTTCAACAGAATGAAAGGAGAAGTCATTAACTGCTAGTGTTTAGTTAGGTTTCCCAGTGGAGAATGAAACTTGTGGGAGGAGGTTGAAAGGATAGAGTTACAGACCTTGTCGTTACCTTGGACCAATCAACCCGTTGTCGTCAGCTTAGCAGACAGGGTAGCTCCCTTCTTGACCGCTATTTGGTACGTAAGATGGGCCCTGCCAAGCCCCCTCCTTATGCAACCAAAGAAGCGATAACAGCTATTCCTACGGCCGCAAGGCGTAAGCTCCCATGCTTATACACATCGGAAAAAAGTGGGATTGTCGAATCCAGTCGGGGGTGAAGTTCGTGCCCGTTCTCATCGTCATCAATGACGATGAACGGTTTAGGTTTGGCGGTCGGACGTAAGGGAGTGTTAGTGGTTGGAAGTTGGTGTGAAGGCTGAGTTGGTGGCTCTATACGGTTGAGTATGTGTGGGGAGGATTGTCGCTACTGTTCCCGAAACCTTTGCTGACGGAATGTTGTCATCTACGGCTTGGCTTGGTGCACGCGCGGCCTGTGTTGTTTTTCCGATTTAGCTATGACGCGTTTCAACTTTCCATGTTGCGTGTTGCTGTGTATCTCGAAACGAATCTGTATGAAGTGATTTCCTGAAAATGTAAATGTGTGTATTTCAAGCTCACTGGTTGTCAACATGAGGTCGGATTATTTTTATGGAGTGAATATATGCAATTTATCTCAATCGTTTCGACGGGTATGTTTTCTCATTTCGTATAGAATTCATATATGTTAAATTGTGGGTACAGTTGACTAATATGATGTCTTTTTAGATATAGAACACTTAATTATAAATGAGTTTGCTTTATATATTCAGGCGTGACACTCTATAGCTGGTTGTTGGACACATGTCCGTTTTTTTCATTCGCGCCGAAAATTGCGGGAGTTGGGAAGGAAGCAATTCGCGGCCCGTCTATTTCTTACGCGAATTGCAATGCCAGCGGTTTTTGCTTTTTTCATTCAGGATTTTTGCCGCGTGGTGACGAGAGATTTCAGGCATGCGTTGCGACTCGCGAGTTGTTTGTTACCGGTAGACACCCCTCTCGCAATTTTCGCCCCTCGGAGCAGTTCCCTCTCGCAATTTTCGCCCCTCGAAGCATTCCGACCGTTTGTGGTTCTCTCTCAGGAGTCCCACATCCATCACTCACTCGTTAGATCGCTCGTCATTTCAGAATCTCTTGCTGGCCATTCTCGACTTTCTGCTGCCGATAGTTGGCATTCCGTTCCGCTTATCACCTACGCTTTTGCATGAGCACTGCTGTTCTGATAGTGGCTCTACGGCCTTGCTCGCGGGGAGGTGGGTACGAACCGGGTTTCAAGGGGATACGTTGGTGGCGGTAGTTTTTCAAGCGCTTACACCTTGCTTAGCTCAAATAGGTGAGCTCATCTTAACATCATCGCGCGCGCCCCCGGTCATGTTCTCTCTCTACCCCTTGCTTTCGGGAGCGCTGTCGTTCCCGTCTTCTTGTTATCGCATGCTCGCGATCACTAGCTCCCGCCGTCTGTATCTCCCCCTCGCATTCACGCTCTCCCTCGGTCCCATTCTCTCTCTGTCGCATTCGCGCTCCCTCGTGGTCCCGTTCTCCCTCTCCCTCGCATTCACTCTCTCCGTCTATGTTGAGCTCTCTCTCGTTCGCATTCGATCTATCCGTCTCTCTTGCTCTCTTCCTCTTTCGCAATCTCCCTCTCCGGTGCACCCGTGCTCTCTCTCGGAGCATTCGCTCTCTCCGTCTCTACCGTGTGCTCCCCCGTTCGCAATCGCCACCTCAGACTCTCCCGTGTACTCCCCCGGTCGCATGCGCGCGCTTCGTCGCTCCCGTGCTCTCTCCCTTTCGCGTTCGCTCTCTCCGTGTAGGCCCCTGTTCTCTCACAGTCGCATTTGCGCGTACCGTTTCTCCCGTGATCCCTCCCTTTTGCATTTACTCTCTCCGTCGCTGCCGTGATCTTTCTCGCTCGCTTACGGTGCTCTCGATCGGTCGTATTCGCTCTCTCCGTCTCAGCCGTTTGCTCTCTCATACGCATTCGCCATCTCAGTCGCTACCGTGCTCACCCCCGGTCGCATTAGCGCGCTCTGTCCATCCCGTGATCTCTCTCTTACGCGTTTGCGCGCTCCGTCCCTCCCGTCCGCTCTCCGTTTTGCATTCTTACGATCTGTCAACCTCTTTCGCTATCCGTTTCGTATTTCCGCGCTCCGTCCCTCCCGTCCGCCCTCCCTATCGCATTCACGCGCTCCGTCCCTCCCGTCCGCATACGCCGGTCGCCTTCACGCACTACGCCACTCCCGTCCGCTCTATCACGATCGCATTCTCTCTCTCCGTCGCTCCCGTGCGTTCCCACGGTCGCATTCACACGCTCCGTCCGTCCGTTGCTCTGCCACCGTCGCATTCTCGCGCACCGTCCCTCCCGTGCGTTCCCACGGTCGCATTCTCTCTCTCCGTCCCTCCCGTGCGTTCCCACGGTCGCATTCTCTCCCTCCCGTCCGCTCTACCTCTCGCATCCGCTCTCTCCGTCCATTCCGTGCGCTCTACCTTTCCGCATTCGCGCGCTCCGTCCCTCCCGTCCGCTCTACCTCTCGCATTCGGTCTATCCGTCTCTCCGTGCGCTCTACCTTCCGCATTCGCGCGCTCCGTCCCTCCCGTCCGCTCTACCTCTCGCATTCGGTCTCTCCGTCTCTCCGTGCGCTCTACCTTTCCGCATTCGCGCGCTCCGTCCCTCCCGTCCGCTCTACCTCTCGCATTCGCTCTCTCCGTCCATTCCGTGTGCTCTCCCTTCCGCAATCGCGCGCTCCGTCCCTCCCGTCCGCTCTCCCTTACGTTCGTTATCTCCGTCCCTCCCGTGCGCTGTCCGTACCTTATTCGCGCGCTCCTTCCCTCCCGTCCGCTCTCCCACCGTCGCATTCTCTCTCGCCGTCGCTCCCGTGCTCTCTCACCGTCGCATTCTCCCTCTGTCGCTCCCAAGGTCTCCCACCGTCGCATTCGCCATCTCCTTCGCTCCCGTTCTCTATCCCGGCCGCTCTCGTTCCCGGTATCTCTCTATTTCTCTCGCTCCCTTGCTCTCCGTCAGTCGCATTAGATCTCTCCGTCGCTCCCGTGATCACTCCCTTTTGAATTCACTCTCTCCGTCGCTGCCGTTCACTCTCTCGTTCGTTTCGACTCTCTCGCTCGCTAAGGGTGCTCTCGCTCGGTCGGATTTGCCCTCTCCGTCTCTACCGTGTGCTCTCTCGTTCGCAATCGTGCCTTACTCTTCGCAATTGCGCGCTCCGTCGCTCCCGTCCGTTCTCCGTGCTTTCCCACCGTCGCATTCACCGACGAATTCGCTCTCTCTGTCCCTCCCTTGCTCTCCCACCGTCGAATTCTCTCTCTCTGTCCCTCCCTCGCTCTCACACCGTCGAGTTCTCTCTCTCTGTCCCTCCCTCGCTCTCACACCGTCCAATTCTCTCTCTCTGTCCCTCCCTCGCTCTCACACCGTCCAATTCTCTCTCTCTGTCCCTCCCTCGCTCTCACACCGTCCAATTCTCTCTCTCCGTCCCTCCCTCGCTCTCCCACCGTAGCATTCTCTCTCTCCGTCTCTCCCTCCCTCACACTGCCCCCTCTCTCCCTCCCTCACACTGCCCCCTCTCTCGTCACTCCCCAAGTCCTCTCCTCTTCCGGGCTCTTCCTCTCTGTCCCACTCGTTCACCCCCTCCTCCCTCCTATCCCCTCCTCCTCCCTCCCCTCCGCTCTCCTCCTCTCCACTCTCTTCCTCTCCGCCCTCTTCCTCTCTGCCCCACCTTCCCCCTCCTCTCCTCTCCCGGGCTCTCCCTCTCTCTCCCTCCCTCTCCTCCTCCCCCCTCCCTCCTCTCCTCTCACTGCCTCTTCCTCTCTGCCTCCCTCACCTCCTCCCCCTCCCTCCTATCCTCTCACTGCCTCTTCCTCTCTGCATCTGTTCCATTATCCATCGCACGTGGTTCAATGTCTTGTTTGCAGATGGCATACACGTGTAGCAAATGCCCAGAACAGGCATATTTTGACACGGCACAGGCTCTTGCGTCACACCAGCGAAGCCAGGCGTGCAGGGCCGTGAGACTGCCTGCGGTTGCATCTACGAGTGGTAGCAATCCGTACCTTCTACCGCGACAACACCGAGTGCCAGCGGCGCACATCCCATCATTCAACCTTACGCCCGTGGAGTTAGATGACCCTCCTGTTGTGGGTGATGCTGCTGAAACTTTGCAGGATAGCATGGTGCCACCAGATTTTGTTTCGGATGTAGATAGTGACAGTGGCAGTAGCTCAGATAGTGATGATGATGAGGATTGCATGCCTTGTGATGTACCTGTTGCTATAAACATGCCGGATGAGGTTGGGGGGGGGGGGGGGGTGAGGGTACATCTGGGGGGGCAGCACCTGCTGAGACGGAAGGCCTCGGGATTCCCGGGTCTGATGATGTCGAGGAACGTCCATTCAACTTCATGGATGCCCTTGCATACTGGTTGTTGATGGAGAATCTGTCACAAAGCCAGATTGCTACCTTGTTGGCAATCCTTTGTCATGCAAGCACACGGTTGTCTGACATTGCCCAATGGAAAAGCATTCGTGATGTTGAGAAGTATGCTGAGTCGAGGGTTCCTGACACGTCGAGGGGCTGGAAGAAGGCCAGAGTGCGTGTTGGGACAAAGTCATGGCTTGAATATCACTATTGTGATGGCCTTCAAGCGCTGAAAGAGCTTCTCACACATCCGAAGCTTCAAGGTAAGATTGTCAAGGAGGCAACAGCTCGCAACCCCGGGGTGAAGCATGTTTACACCAATCCAGAAACGGGAGATTGGTGGTTAAAAATGCAAGAGAACATTCGCAAAGAGATGGTGGATGGCTTTGTCGCTGCTCTAATACTAGCGTCGGATGAGACGCACATGGACCAGCGGGGTAAGGCAAAAGGCCACCCCTTATACATGACGCTGGCCAATATTCTAAGGGAAGAGAGGTGGAAGAAGCACGGGCACGTGCTTCTCGCTCTCCTCCCGGAATTTACAGCAGAATACGACTCGTTGGATAAGCTTGTTGTGTTCCAACATGTGCTCAACCAAGTGCTAGCCCCACTCAAGCGTGCGTCGCACACGGGTATTAAAATCCAGGGGTCCAATGGTGAAACCTTGAACGCATGGCCTGCTCTTTATGCGTATGTGTGTGACTATCCTGAATCGTGCAAGGTCACGTGCACAAAGTCGGGAAGCACAGCTCGACCATGCTCCATTTGCCTCACTAAACGGGATGAGTTAGCTCATTTTAAGCGTGGCATGGTGGATAGGACACCCCATGTCCATCGGTCATTGTACCGATTGATAAAGAGTGGTGCGTATGATGCAACGCAACACGATGATGTGAATTAAGAAAACAGGAATGAAAATGACTAAGGGAAAGTTGGGTACAAATACAAACCCTAGAAAACTGTACCCCATATGTGCTACCCCACTATAGCCTACAGTAGCTCTGTCATATAAATCTGACACACCCCCATAGGCAAAGTGGGGGAGAACAAGGGGTCACAAGACCAGTCAAGCAAAGCAAAGCAAGCTCAGGGTGGATCACAAAGTCACCACACATTCCGAGCACACGTTCAAGGCCACAAGGCCAGTTCACATGCAGGATTACATATATATATAAGGCTAGACAAGCAAGAGCACGTGTATATATATATGCAACAGTACAAACAAGGTCAAGGGGTGAGCAAGTGAGGCAAGGTAGGCACAAGGCCCAGCTGAGTACAGAAACGCTGATGATCACAAGGCGCAAGTGCCTTGGTGAAGATATCAGCAGTGTTGGCCTGAGAGGCCACGTACGCAAGTCGCAGCTGACCACGCTGCTGTAGCTCACGAGCAAGGAAGTAGCGGAGAGCAATGTGCTTCGTTCTGTGCTCCAGTCTCTGCTCTCGACACAAGGCCAGCATGGCCTTGTTGTCTACGTAGAGCACTGGAGGAGAACGAGGCAACTCTCCGAGGTCAGTCAGCAGGTAGGTGAGCCAGCGAAGCTCCTGTGCAGCCATGGCTCCAGCGTAGATCTCAGCCTCACAACTGGAGCCGAGAACAGAAGACGAGCGGGTAGCCCGCCACGAAACAGAACCGGAACCAAGGCTGAAGGTGTAACCCTGTGACGACCGCTGCGTAGCCTGGTCGTCAGCCCAAGAAGCGTCTGCGTGCCCAGTGAGGACCACTGGACTCTGCCCTCCAAGCACAAGCCCCATGCCCAACGTACTGCACAAGTAGCGCAACACCCTCTTCGCTACAGCCATGTGCTCCGGTCTGTGTCTCCCAGGAGCAACATAGCGTGCGAGAATGCTAAGAGGGTATGCAAGGTCAGGTCGTGTGCAGGTCATCAGGTACATGAGGCAGCCAACAAGCTCTGGGTACGGGCCACTCGACTCTACGGACTCATCCGAAGGCAGAGCTGAGAGCGAGTGGCGAGTAGGCAGAGGAGTGGCCTGAGGCGAGGAGTACGTGAAGCCGAAGCGCTGAAGGTCCTGCTGCACCATGTGTGACTGAGTCAGGGTAATGGTGCGGCGTGCTCTGTCCCGGGTGATCTGCAAGCCAAGGTAGCTGCGCAGTTCACCCAGGTCTGTGCACGTGTGTCTCTTCTGCAGCTCGGACTTCACGTGGGCGAGTCCAGCAGTGTCAGCTGTGGCAAAGACCAAGTCGTCGACGTACACGAGGATGTAGAACGGCGGCAAAGAAGTGTCGGTGCGCAGAAACAGCGACGGGTCGTCCGTAGAGGGAGCAAACCCAAGAGCCGCAAGTGTAGTCCTCAGTGTGTCGTGCCACTCACGCGGTGCCTGGCGGAGACCGTAGACTGGCCGCCGGAGGCTCCACTGGGTGCCAGGAGGAAAAGACCCAGTGAAGCCAGGTGGGCGACGCAGCCAGATCTCCTCATGCAGGCTACCCTGCAAGAAAGCAGTGCTGAAGTCAAGAGAGTGCAGCTCGTAGTCGCGGTGAGCAGCTACGTGCAGCAGTACCCGAAGAGTGGTCATCTTCGGGGTGGGAGAGAAGGTCTGAAAGTAGTCAACTCCCTGCCGCTGACTAAAGCCACGAGCCACGTAACGCGCCTTGAAGACAGGCGGAGAACCCGGCGGCCGCTTCACCCTGAAAATCCACATGCCACTGACGATGTTCGCCCCAGGCGGGGGAACCTCGTCGACGTAGGTGCCTGTGGACTTCCAGGAAGCCATCTCTGCGTCCATAGCTGCCTGCCACTGAGAGGAGTAGGGACCCTCTATCGCCTCCGCGTAAGAGCGCGGAGTCGGGATGTCAAGTGCATCCGGGTCTCCCTCAGGGGTAAGCAGTACGGACACGAGATGAGGTGAAGCAGCAGCCAAACACTGGAACTCCTCCTGCCTGTCCTCAAGGACGTCCGTGCCAAGGGCACACTCACCCCCGACGGACGGAGGACAGACAGACTGAGCAACAAGACTAGCAGCGTAGTCTAGACGACAGCGAGCAGCAAAGTCGACGAGCTCAGTAACTAGGGCAGACGCAGCAGTGGACTCAAAGGAAGGGTCAGTGACAACAGTAGCAAGGAGACGTGTGACAGTAGGACTGGCAGCACGAAGAGAGTCCGACTCCGGGTCAGGAAGAGCAGGAAGAGAGGACTCAGGAGGAGAAGGCAAAGGGGCACGCAGAGGAGCAGTGGACGGACGCAGAGACATCCGGTGCGTGCCAGGGACAGGAGGAGGACGCTGACGCGAACCACGACCACTAGTGCGAGCAGCACGGACAGGCGACGCAGGGCGGGACGCGGGCTCACGACGCTCAGCAAGACCTCCAGTAGGACCAGTGTAGGGAGAGGGAGCGGGCAGTGGGGAGGCCAGCTGTAACTGGAACTGTGACGGGACAGGCTGTGGACACTCTAAGGGAGGAGGAGGACCAGTAGAAGGCGGGAGACTAAGAACCTGCTGAAGGAGCGGAACGAAGTACGGCCGAGGCCGCGCGGCGACTCCAGACACAGCAGGGACAGCACCAGTACCCCCAGCGGCAGTACCAGCGCCAGCAGCACCTCCAGCTCCAGGACCTCCAGCCGCACCAGTAGTACCCCCAGCAGGACCGCCTCCAGGACCGACAGCAGTAGCCTCAGCGCCAACACCCTCAGCAGCTCCAGCTCCAGTCGTACCCACAGGCCCAGCAGCTCCAGTACTCCCAGTACGAGCACCTCCGGGACCCACGGCACCAGCACCCTCAGCAGCCGAAGAACCTCCAGCTCCAGCAGCACGCCTCCAGCGCCGGGCAAACCACTCGCGCAGCTCCTGTGGAGAGAGTGGCTCCCGCCGAGACGAAGCACCCGGAGAACCTCCAGGCTCAGCACCACCAGACGCCACACGAGCAGGCCCAGCTCCCTCAGGCTCCGCACCCCCAGGCTCAGCACCTCCAGGCGTAGCAGCCCCAGGCTCAGCACCCCCAGGCTCAGCACCCCCAGTAGTAGCAGCCCCAGGCTCAGCACCCCCAGGCTCAGCACCCCCAGGCTCAGCACCCCCAGTAGTAGCACCCCCAGGCTCAGCACCCCCAGGCTCAGCACCCCCAGGCGTAGCACCCACACGCTCAGCACCCCCAGAGTCAGCACCCCCAGGCTCAGCACCCTCAGCAGCACCAGAGTCACCAGTAACCTCGACAGGCTCGACTGCGTCTACCTGGGACACACCTGAAGGGGCAGGACCCTGAGGGGGGAGGGGGTCTACCGGGGGGGGACCTGGCACAAGGAAGAGCGGTGGCGGGGGGAGGGACGGAGTGCGGTAGGGGAAGAGGCGGTAGTAGGGGACCGACTCGTCAAACGTGACGTCCTGGGAGGACAGAACACGGCGAGAGGTGGGGTGGTAGAACTGCCACCCTGGCGCGTCAGGGGGGAAGCCAAGGAAGACGCAAGGAGCAGCACGAGGGGACAGCTTGTCCGCAGACAAGTCGCGGACAAACGCCCGAGATCCCCAGACACGGAACGCAGACGCATCGCCAACCTTCCCCGTCCACAGCAAAGCTGGGGAGGTCTCTGGCATGGAGACCCTGGGGTGAAGGTTGATCTGATGCGCCGCGTACCGAACCGCAAACGGCCACAGAAAATGGGGGGCAGCCGCATGCATCATGGACGTACGGGCGACGTCCATGACCATGCCAATGCGGCGCTCAGCAATCCCATTTTGCTGTGGAGAGTCAGGAAGCGTGAAGGTCTGGCGGATGCCTCGTGCACGACAGTAGGCTCGCAGAAGGCCAGAGGAGAACTCTCCACCTCTGTCAGAGTGCAGACGCAGAACAGGAAAGTCCGAGCCGAAGCTCTGCCTGAGCTAGAGACGAGCTGCACGGATCCAGTCGATGAACACCTCAGTGACATCACCCTTGCTGCGCAAGGGGAAGACTGTGGTGTAACGCGAGTAGTCGTCAACCACCAGCAGGAAGTAGCGCTCGTGACCCTGTCCACGGACGCGGGCCGGGCCCCACACGTCCATGTGAAGCGTCTGCAGCGGGGCCTCTGTCGGAGGAAACTGGGAGGAGTGAGGGGCAGCACGCTGCCGCCCCTCGACACAGGGGACGCAGGTAGGGCCAGGCCCCGGAGGAAGGGGAGGGAGGGACCGGGGAAGACCAGAGACAAGGACACGGGAGGCCATGCCTCGGAGACGAAGCAGGGAGGGGTGACCAAGGCGGTGGTGCCAGAGGAGAGTCTCGTGAGACAGAAGGCGACACGAACAGGGGGCAGACTCAGGACCAGACCTGGACGCTGCAGCAAACACCTGACCCGACGCAGCTACCTGACCAGACGCAGTGACTGGAGGAGACGCAGTGGTCAGTGTGTACAGGCTCGACCCCGGCCGACGTGTAAACGTGGCCAGGTGTCGGCCTGTCCGAGCGTCCGTGCAGTGGGTCACCCGCTGACTCGCAGGAGTGAACTGGTGAACCCCCGCATCCTGTAGGTCAGCACCACTCACCAAGTTCGTAGAGAACGAGGGGAGGTAAAGACCAGACAGGGTGCCAGAGGGGGCCGCCGGACACGGGAGGACAGTGGAGAAGTGAGCAAGGACAGGACCCCCAGAGGGGTCTGCCAGAGAGACTGCAACTGGCCGGCCAAGCGGCGTGAGTGTGGTGCGGTCTCGAAAGAAGGAGCGAGAAGCCCCCGAGTCAAGGGTGAAGGTGTGGGAGGCCGAAGCCGACGCAGTACCTGAGAGAGCAGACTCACCAGCACCTGAGGGAGCAGACGCACGAGCACCTAGAGCAGCAGCCTCGCTAGCACCTAGAGCAGCAGCCTCACCAGTACCTAGAGCAGCAGTCTCAATGCCCGGGTCGGGCGGAAAACACCGGTAACAGTCACCCTCATCGCTAATAGTCACAGCATACATGGCAGCAAGAATAGCATCAAAGTCAAGGTCAAAGACAGCTACACCCGCCCTAGACAGCTCGCCCCAGCGGGGGATCTCAGTGGCCTCAAGGAACTGGTGACACCAAGCGTCCGTCAGGCGGCCAAAGCAGCGCTGGGTGGAGTGCGCACCCCCGCACTGCTCACCCGCGCGGTCGCCGGTGCGTAGGACGTAGGTGCACGGACCAGTACCCCCACCCCGCTGGCGTGCAGCGTACCACTCACGGAGCTGCTGAGGGGGGGGGATGTCACGAGTGCGCTGCTGCCGCTGCTGCTGCTGCTGCTGGCGCTGACCACCACCGGAGCCGACCCTCTGCGCAGCGCCACCCCGACCAGCTCCACCCCCTCCGCCGCCGCCTCCTCCACCGCCGCCACCTCCGCCACCTCCGCTCCCACCGCCACCGCCGCCGCCGCCTCCGCCTCCACTGCCGCCACCGACACCTCCACCCCCGCCACCACTCCCACCACCACCCCCACCCCCTCCACTGCCTCCACCGCCACCTCCGCCACCCCCGCCAGCCCCTCCAGCACCCTTGCCCCCCTTGCCCTTGCCGGTGCGGCGTCTCCCGCTCGGGGCAGACGCAGCGCCGACCGACTCGAAACCAACGAGGTCAGCCGCAGCAGCAACGGCAACAGAGGGCAAAAGGGGGGAGGGGGAACACCCCTCAAAGACGGGGGTGCGAGGGTCACCACGAGAAGCTCCAACAGCGACTATGCTCTTCTCTGCTGCTAGGAGGGCCTTCTCGAGGAGGTCAACGGGGAGAGTGGTGGGGCAAACTGAGAGGAAGTGGTCCCTGACTACGCGAAGGGAGTCAGGGAGCCGGGTGACTATGTAGTAGAGGGTGATGTACATGGGGGGGGGGTTCTTGGCGCAGAATTCAGCAGGAAGCGCAGCGCGGTAGCGAGTGTCACTAGTGCGGAGGTGCGTAATGAGGTCAGCGACTGTGGGAAAGGCAGCAAGGTCAGGGAAGAGGTACGGTAGCATGAGGCGGCTCAGTGCAGCAGTGGCAGGGGAGGAGTAGCGCGCAACTACAGCGTCGTACAAGGTCTGAGCACTCTTGTACTGGCTAAAGTGCGCACGCTCAGAGGTAGGCAGGTGGCGACGCACAGCAAGACGTGCAGCAGCATCGCGCGTGGCCCACTGTGAGCGAACAGTGGCGTCAGCATCAGCAGCGGGGGCAGGAGAGGCACCAGAAGTGAGGTCAAAGAGGGAGAGGCCGTCTGCCCTGTCGCACTGTAAGAAAAGCTGCAGGTCATCTATCCAAACATCAAAGTCAATGGCCCGACCCTCAGCGTCAAAAGCGAGGACACTAGGGGTAGCCATGACAGTAGTAGACTAGCAGCGCAAACAGTAGGGTGAGGGCAGTGCTGTGAAAGGGGCGCTGCTCTTACCGGACAGGGCGGCTCGGGTGGCTCGGCTGCAGGGCGGCTCGGCGGCTCGGCTGCTGGGCGGCTCGGCGGCTCGGCGGCTCGGTTGCTGGGCGGCTCGGCGGCTCGGCTGCTGGGCGGCTCGGTGGCTCGGCTGCTGGGCGGCTCGGCTGCTGGGCGGTTCGGCGGCTGGGCGGCTCGGCTGCTGGGCGGCTCGGCGGCTCGGCGGCTCGGCCGTTCGGCTGCGACTGCTGCTGCAGAGACGGCGGCGGCTGCTGCCTCAGGGACGGCAGCGGCCGGCCGCTAGGGGCCGCGTCAGGTGCAGGAGAGGGCCGCGTCAGGGGCGGCGTAGGGGCCGCGGCAGGGGCGGCGAAGGGGCCGCGTCAGGGGCCGCGTCAGGGGCCGCGGCAGGGGCCGCGGCAGGGGCCGCGTCAGGGGCCGCGTCAGGGGCCGCGGCAGGGGCCGCGGCAGGGGCCGCGGCAGGGGCCGCGGCAGGGGCCGCGTCAGGGGCCGAGTCAGGGGCCGCGTCAGGGGCCGCGTCAGGGGCCGCGTCAGGGGCGGCGTAGGGGCCGCGTCAGGGGCTGCGTCAGGGGCCTCGTCAGGGGCCGCGGCAGGGGCCGCGTCAGGGGCCGCGTCAGGGGCCTCGTCAGGGGCCGCGGCAGGGGCCGCGTCAGGGGCCGCGTCAGGGGCCTCGTCAGGGGCCGCGGCAGGGGCCGCGTCAGGGGCGGCGTAGGGGCCGCGGTAGTGGCGGCGGAGGGGCCGCGTCAGGGGCCGCGTCAGGGGCCGCCTCAGGGGCAGCGTAGGGGCCGCGTAGGGGCCGCGTCAGGGGCCGCGGCAGGGGCCGCGTCAGGGGCTGCGTAGGGGCCGCGTCAGGGGCCGCGTTGGGGCCGCGTCAGGGGCCGCGTTGGGGCCGCGTCAGGGGCCGCGTAGGGGCCACGTCAGGGGCCGCGTTGGGGCCGCGTCAGAGGCCGCGTAGGGGCCGCGTCAGGGGCGACGTAGGGGCCGGGTAGGGGCCGCGTAGGGGCCGCGTAGGGGCCGCGTAGGGGTCGCGTAGGGGCCGCTAGGGGGGGGGGGGCGCTAAAAAAAAATTTAGGGCAGGGGCGCAATGCGCGTCGGGCAGCTAAAAAAAAAATTCGTTATGGTGGGCCCTTAGGAAGGAACGGTCCCATGTAGGAACCCGCTCTATACCATGTGAATTAAGAAAACAGGAATGAAAATGACTAAGGGAAAGTTGGGTACAAATACAAACCCTAGAAAACTGTACCCCATATGTGCTACCCCACTATAGCCTACAGTAGCTCTGTCATATAAATCTGACAGATGACTTGTCAATGCATCCCGTCGAGTGTTGCCTATGGGGATGGCGTTGGGAATCTGAACCCCTCCTCAACCCTTACCTTTGTGTCATGCCCGACATCATGCACCAAGCTGATTTGGGGTTGTTGGAGCACATAGTGGAATGCATTCGTCAAGGTGGCGACACACCTGACACCAAAATGACCGATGCACGTAGGAAGTTGCTGGATAGGAGGCTAAAGTATCTACGTAGCATCACTAGGAGTGCGTTCATGCGCCTACCAGCCGGCACATACTTCTCTAAAGGTGCCAATTACCAAGCATACGAGCATCGTAGTGTGATGCAAGTACTCCCTTTCCTTGTTACCACGTTCGTCACGCAGCCACAAATGGATGCATTGATAGCATATGTTGAGTGGTATCTGCATTGTGCACGTGTAAGCCCGTTGAGCATCTTCTCAGCCCGTTGAGCATTTCCTTGCCCGGATGCATTGTTAGCTCCGAGGTCCACCGCCTGCGCTTGCAGCCACTTGCACCACTCTTGGGCAAGAGGAAAAGGTATGACACGGCCATGCTCATGGCCCAACGAACAGGCACGCGCTTCTTGTCTCGCACGAGTTGGAAGTTGGTGGTACCAAAGGCCCCGGAAGTGCCACAACCACAAACTTCAGATGGCAAAAGGGATAAGGCTTATGCCGCAGCTCTACGGGAAGAGCTGCCATTGTCAGAATATTATGCTCTAGCCTGTAGTGGGGTGCTCTATAGCGAGTACAACCCTTCTAGGGTTTGCTATTTGTATCCTCATTCTTGCTAGTGCAACCCTCCTCTTCTTCCTACTATTCTCACATGCTATCAGAGCAGGTCGATCCCCTTGGATCGATCCTGTGGGTGGGCTCACCACCTCGTTGCTTCCGCTGCAACTTCCACTACTACCTTCTGTGCCGCACGCCCCGTGGCGTGCGGCAGTTTTTCTTCCCGCCGTGCGCCCCGAGGCGCGCGGCGGTTTTCTGCCCGCCGTGCGCCCCGTGGCGCGCGGCGGTTCTCTGCCCGCTGTGCGCCCCGAGGCGCGCGGCGGGCTTCTACCCCGTCACTCGCCGCGTCGCCCTCGGGAGGCGCTGCGACGGGCGACGGGGACCCGCGCGTCGCCCCCCGTCGCCCGTCGTGGCCTGCGCGCGGCCCGTACAGCCGGCGCGCGGCCCGTACGGGCTGCGCCAGGCCTGCGCGCGGCCCGTACGGGCTGCGCCAGACCCGCGCGCGGCCCGTACGGGCTGCGCCAGGCCCGCGCGCGGCCCGTACGGGCTGCGCCAGGCCCGCGCGCGGCCCGTACGGGCTGCGCCAGGCCCGCGCGCGGCTCGGGCCGCCTGCGCGCGGTTCGGGAGGCTGTGCCAGGCCCGTGGGCGGCCCTTTCCTCGCTGCCCCTGCCCTCCCCGCTGTCCCCCGTGCTTCTGCTGGCGCCCCACCCCTCCTACAGCCCGTTCTCCTGAATTAGGGTTTGGGGGTGAGGGGTATGGGGGTGAAACTACTGTGTGCCGTTCCCTGCTCCTCCTCCTCCTCCGTCTCCCTGTGCTGCAGCTGCCGCTGAGGGGGGGTGGACTTGTTGGAGCCGTTGGAGTGGTGCTAAGGGGGGGGTGAAGGGGGAGTGGAGCTAGCGGTGTAGCAGCGGGTGTGTGTCAGGAGGGGTGGTACTGTTTGGGGGAGGTCGAGTGGAGGCAGCAGTCTTGTCGTCAGCAGCAGCAGCAGTCCGGAGGCTACAATCTCCGGTAGTCGCCAGTCGCCCGTGGGTCCGTTGCTCGTCTGCTGCTACTTTTAGCCGCGGGGCTAGTTACCCCAGTAGTCCGGAGCGTTGTTCCGGTAGCCACTGAGCCAGCAGCTCGTCTGTGTGTCTGCAGCGTCAGCAGTCGCCTCCCATCTTCTCTCCCCCACAGTCTCTCCTCCTCCTCACTTGCCCTCTGCGATAGCCTCTAGCTTTGCTCATAATTGTGAACTTTAAACTATTGCTTCTTGAACTTGTGCTCAGAATGTGTGGTGACATTGTGATCCACCCTGAGCTTGTACTGCTGTGCTTGCTCTGCTGATTACACCCCACTTTGGCTATGGGGGTGTGTCAGAATATTATGCTCTAGCCTGTAGTGGGGTGCTCTATAGCGAGTACAACCCTTCTAGGGTTTGCTATTTGTATCCTCATTCTTGCTAGTGCAACCCTCCTCTTCTTCCTACTATTCTCACAGCCATATCTCAGGGGTGCCTTGAACATTGCACCAAAGTGTAGCGGCGAGGATATCACTCACATCCAGGTTCACACCGAGCTAGCAATGCCTGCAGCCGTAGATGCGGAGTTCTCTCGCCTTCCTCATCGCATCCGTGCGCTCCCTTCCTTCCATGGAAGGCCATGGTTCTCAGATGTAGCTGTGCTAGGGAATGAGAAAGAGGAGGGTGATTTAGAGTGGTATGCAAAGTTACTACTTCTCTTTCGAATCGTAGAGAATGGGACCAAGAAAGACTATGCATTCATAAAATACTATGAGGCTACTAGGGCCCTAGACCCGGTAACGAAGTGTGTGAAGCTGAAGTGGGCGGCCAGCGAAGATCGTTATCGGGTAATAGAGACAGCAAGCATCAAGAGAGCGGTGCATCTAGTGCAGCCGTTCATAGGGGATGATAGCTGGCTATTAAACAGATTCTGCTTTTGATTCTGTTTATAATAAATATACATGTTGAAGAGTGTTGGAGCACAGGATGATAAAGACAGACGTGCTATGTCAGTTCGTGTATCTGTATTTGTCGTTTTGGCATTCTAGGCACAACAACAATAAACAAAAACAATCACAGACTGATATACCTGTTTCTGAATGAAAACCAATACGTACCAAATGTCAAATACTGGGTGTGTCTATCGGGTACAGTGTGAAGTGTCGCATTTTAAACAGGCGCACTGTTGCGCCAGTCAAATCAACGAATTACAGCGCGCCCGTTAATTTCAGCGTGGCACGCTGTCGCGCTGTTCGAACAGAAATGCTGTAATAGCAGCCAATGAGGAACAGGCAATTTACAGCTGGCATTGTCCTGCGCTCGAGACTATTGAGCAGAGTTTTGCCCAATGTTTCAATGTCGTTTAGTGCTGCTTTTGTGATTCCGGATGTTCTAAGACCCAAAACTTCTCGCGCAGTGCAGGGAATTCGTTGCAGCTAATAACGGTTGTCACTTAACTAGAAAAAACGCGAAATACAGCACGCAAGTGACTGCTGCAGGCAGCGACGATAACAGCCACCTGCCGTGCTCACTAAGTTCTTTTCACGTGAAGCATTGAGGCAGTGGCATACTGTACAGGCAGCTCATGATTGATTCATGTACTGCCCGCTTCTGAGAAATTCCGAAACGACAACTGTACAATACACACAGGAATGGCAAGTGTCAACAAACAACTCCAGCCGTCATAAAAATATTATCTCTTTCGATGAGAGTAGCTAGTACTCAATACCACGGAACTTACGGTTTCGAACCCTAAAATTCTGAGACTTTTTAGTCTAAACTGTATGGAATTGTAGAAACCGCCCCATTGAGCCAGGGAGGACTATATGACCAGAGTCATTCAAGGCCATTCACGGCCATCAAGCAGGCCACCAGACAGAGGGCTTTTTTTCCAGAATGTCGCAAGCGCCAACCGTTTTGGGCGCAAAACGCACTTGTGCGACAGATGGCGACCCTAGAAGTGATGCTACCCTCGATCCTGCACCAATAGTACCCTCCAAACGACCAACCACCTCCACTGCCCCCCAGGTCACAGACAACAACTACCTAAACTTTCTTGCATGGATGAACCACCAGGCTATCAAGCCACCTCCAGCTCCAACTATGCCACCAGCCACAGCTGAAACACAGCCCCCCCCACCAAGTAATCCGAGTGAGACAATTGCTGGTGCAACGGGTGAACTCGTAGAGGACGGTGAGGCAATCGCCACCTCTAACACAGCCGTTCAGCCACGATTTGCCCCCGTCAACGCTGCAGTTCCAGTGAGGCCACGAACCAGTGAGTGCATTATTTTTTAATATGTTTTCGTGTTGCCTAGCTGGATGCTTTAAATTATTTTAAACCTTGTCAACTACAACAATTCTCAACGTCAAAATCCTAACATGCTTATAATCGCTGACACATATTTCCTGCTTCTGTTATCAGGTTCTCTTCATCCACGAGTTGAGGCGGGAATACATTTGGAGGCTCAGTTGGAGGATGTTACAACCACGCTGCAAATTTCCCGCCAACGCGAGGAAGAACTTCAGAACTTGGCGGACAGCAAGGACCTCGAGCTGGAGCACCTTCGAAGCGTCGTTGCAGAGCAGCGTCAACGCATTGACTCGCTCGAAAACCGGGCGCTATCCGTGTCTGCACCGTCTCAACTCTCAAACCCGGCTGGCACCGTCATTCAGGGCCCCGCGCTCCAATGGGACGTCACCAAGCTCGACGTCGTAAACGGGGTCATTAAGATTCCGACAAAGCTCACGGATGAGCTTCAGATTGGTGTAAGATTTTCGCCCGTGAACCCAGTCGTTACAACATTATTGTTCTCTATGTGTTGTCAATTCTAACGACCGTTGTTACCGTAATTTGTGTGAATCAAGAAAAACAGGAATGAGAATGACTAAGTGAAAGTTGGGTACAAGAAGCAAACCCTAAAAAACTGTACCCCATATGTGCTACCCCACTCTAGCCTACAGTAGCTATGTCATATAAATCTGACACACCCCCATAGGCAAAGTGGGGGAGAACAAGGGGTCACAAGACCAGTCAAGCAAAGCAAAGCAAAAAACAAGCTCAGGGTGGATCACAAAGTCACCACACATTCCGAGCACAAGTTCAAGGCCACAAGGCCAGTTCACAAGCAGGAGTACACATATATATAAAAAAGGCTAGACCAACAAGAGCAGGTATATATATATGTAACAGTACAAGCAAGATCAAGAGGTGAGCAAGTGAGGCAAGGTAGGCACAAGGCCCAGCTGAGTACAGAAGCGCTGATGGTCACAAGGCGCAAGTGCCTTGGTGAAGATATCAGCAGTGTTGGCCTCAGAGGCCACGTACGCAAGACGCAGCTGACCACGCTGCTGCAGCTCACGAGCAAGAAAGTAGCGGAGAGCAATGTGCTTCGTTCTGTGCTCCAGTCGCTGCTCCCGACACAAGGCCAGCATGGCCTTGTTGTCTACGTACAGCACTGGAGGAGAACGAGGCAACTCTCCGAGGTCAGTCAGCAGGTAGGTGAGCCAGCGAAGCTCCTGTGCAGCCATGGCTCCTGCGTAGATCTCAGCCTCACAACTGGAGCCGAGAACAGAAGACGAGCGAGTAGCCCGCCACGAAACAGAGCCGGAACCAAGGCTGAAGGTGTAACCCTGCGACGACCGCTGCGTAGCCTGGTCGTCAGCCCAAGAAGCGTCTGCGTGCCCAGTAAGGACCACTGGACTCTGCCCTCCAAGCACAAGCCCCATGCCCGACGTACTGCACAAGTAGCGCAACACCCTCTTCGCTGCAGCCATGTGCTCCGGTCTGTGTCTCCCAGGAGCAACATAGCGTGCAAGAATGCTAAGAGGGTATGCAAGGTCAGGTCGTGTGCAGGTCATCAGGTACATGAGGCAGCCAACAAGCTCTGGGTACGGGCCACTCGACTCTACGGACTCATCCGAAGGCAGAGCTGAGAGCGAGTGGCGAGTAGGCAGAGGAGTGGCCTGAGGCGAGGAGTACGTGAAGCCGAAGCGCTGAAGGACCTGCTGCACCATGTGTGACTGAGTCAGGGTAATGGTGCGGCGTGCTCTGTCCCGAGTGATCTGCAAGCCAAGGTAGCTGCGCAGTTCACCCAGGTCAGTGCACGTGTGTCTCTTCTGCAGCTCGGACTTCACGTGGGCTAGTCCAGCAGTGTCAGCTGTGGCAAAGACCAAGTCGTCGACGTACACGAGGATGTAGAACGGCGGCAAAGAAGTGTCGGTGCACAGAAACAGCGACGGGTCGGCAGTAGAGGGAGCAAACCCAAGAGCCGCAAGTGTAGTCCTCAGTGTGTCGTGCCACTCACGCGGTGCCTGGCGGAGACCGTAGACTGGCCGCCGTAGGCTCCACTGGGTGCCAGGAGGAAAAGACCCAGTGAAGCCAGGTGGCGACGCAGCCAGATCTCCTCGTGCAGGCTGCCCTGCAAGAAAGCAGTGCTGAAGTCAAGAGAGTGTAGCTCGTAGTCACGGTGAGCAGCTACGTGCAGCAGTACCCGAAGAGTGGTCATCTTCGGGGTGGGAGAGAAGGTCTGAAAGTAGTCAACTCCCTGCCGCTGACTGAAGCCACGAGCCACGTAACGCGCCTTGAAGACAGGCGGAGAACCCGGCGGTCGCTTCACCCTGAAAATCCACATGCCACTGACGATGTTCGCCCCAGGAGGGGGAACAGCGTCAACGTAGGTGCCTGTGGACTTCCAGGAAGCCATCTCTGCGTCCATAGCTGCCTGCCACTGAGAGGAGTAGGGACCCTCTATCGCCTCCGCGTAAGAGCGCGAAGTCGGGATGTCAAGTGCATCCGGGTCTCCCTCAGGGGTAAGCAGTACGGACACGAGATGAGGTGAAGCAGCGGCCAAGCACTGGAACTCCTCCTGCCTGTCCTCAAGGACGTCCGTGCCAAGGGCACACTCACCCCCGACGGACGGAGGACAGACAGACTCAGACTCAGCAACAAGACTGGCGACGTAGTCTAGGCGACAGCGAGCAGCAAAGTCGACGAGCTCAGCAACTAGAGCAGACGCAGCAGTGGACTCAAAGGAAGGGTCAGTGACAACCGTAGCAAGGAGACGCGTGACAGTAGGACTGGCAGCGCGAAGAGAGTCCGACTCCGGGTCGGCAAGAGTAGGAAGAGAAGACTCAGGAGGAGAAGGCAAAGGGGCACGCAGAGGAGCAGTGGACGGACGCAGAGACATCCGGTGCGTGCCAGGGACAGGAGGAGGACGCTGACGCGAACCGCGACCACTAGTGCGAGCAGCACGGACAGGCGACGCAGGGCGAGACTCAGGCTCACGACGCTCAGCAAGACCTCCAGTAGGACCAGTGTAGGGAGACGGAGCAGGCAGTGGGGAGGCCGGCTGTAACTGTAACTGCGACGGGACAGGCTGTGGACACTCTAAGGGAGGAGGAGGACCAGTAGAAGGCGGGAGACCAAGAACCTGCTGAAGGAGCGGAACGAAGTACGGCCGAGGCCGCGCGGCGACTCCAGACACAGGAGGGACAGCACCAGCACCCGCAGGGGCAGCACCAGCACCAGTAGCAGCTCCAGCTCCAGAACCCCCAGCAGCACCAGTAGTACCCCCAGCAGGACTGCCTCCAGGACCGACAGCAGTAGCCTCCGCGCCAACACCCGCAGCAACTCCAGCTCCAGAAGTACCCGCAGGTCCAGCAGCTCCAGAACTCCCAGTACGAGCACCTCCGGGACCCGTGGCACCAGCTCCCTCAGAAGCAACAGCACCTCCAGCTCCAGCAGCTCCAGCAGCTCGCCTCCAGCGCCGGGCAAACCACTCACGCAGCTCCTGGGGAGAGAGTGGCTCTCGGCGAGAGGGAGCACCCGGTGAACCGCCAGGCACAGCACCACCAGGCGTAGCACCCCCAGGCTCAGCACCTCCAGGCGTAGTACCCCCAGGCTCAGCACCCCCAGACGCAGCACCCCCAGGCTCAGCACCTCCAGGCGTAGTACCCCCAGGCTCAGCACCCCCAGTCGTAGTACCCCCAGACTCAGCACCCCCAGGCTCAGCACCCCCAGGCTCAGCACCCCCAGGCTCAGCACCCTCAGCAGCACCAGAGTCACCAGCGACCTCGACAGGCTCAACAGCGTCTACCTGGGACACACCTGAAGGGGCAGGACCCTGAGGGGGGAGGGGGTCTACCGGGGGGGGACCTGGTACAAGGAAGAGCGGTGGCGGGGGGAGGGACGGAGTGCGGTAGGGGAAGAGGCGGTAGTAGGGGACCGACTCGTCGAACGTGACGTCCTGGGAGGACAGAACACGGCGAGAGGTGGGGTGGTAGAACTGCCACCCTGGGGCGTCAGGGGGGAAACCCAGGAAGGCGCAAGGAGCAGCACGAGGGGACAGCTTGTCCGCAGACAAGTCGCGGACAAACGCCCGAGATCCCCAGACACGGAACGCAGACGCATCGCCAACCTTCCCCGTCCACAGCAAAGCTGGGGAGGTCTCCGGCATGGATACCCTGGGCTGAAGGTTGATCTGATGCGCCGCGTACCGAACCGCAAACGGCCACAGAAAATGGGGGGCAGCCGCATGCATCATGGACGTACGGGCGACGTCCATGACCATGCCAATGCGGCGCTCAGCAATCCCATTTTGCTGTGGAGAGTCCGGAAGCGTGAAGGTCTGGCGGATGCCTCGTGCACGACAGTAGGCTCGCAGAAGGCCAGAGGAGAACTCTCCGCCTCTGTCAGAGTGCAGACGCAGAACAGGAAAGTCCGAGCCAAAGCTCCGCCTGAGCTGGAGACGAGCTGCGCGGATCCAGTCGATCAACACCTCAGTGACATCACCCTTGCTGCGCAAGGGGAAGACTGTGGTGTAACGCGAGTAGTCGTCAACCACCAGCAGGAAGTAGCGCTCGTGACCCTGTCCACGGACGCGGGCCGGGCCCCACACGTCCATGTGAAGCGTCTGCAGCGGGGCCTCTGTCGGAGGAAACTGGGAGGAGTGAGGGGTAGCCCGCTGCCGTCCCTCGACACAGGGGACGCAGGTAGGGCCTGGCCCCGGAGGAAGGGGAGGGAGGGACCGGGGAAGACCAGAGACAAGGACACGGGAGGCCATGCTCCGGAGACGAAGCAGGGAGGGGTGGCCAAGGCGGTGGTGCCAGAGGAGAGTCTCGTGAGACAGGAGGCGACACGAGCAGGGGGCAGACTCAGGACCAGACCTGGACGCTGCAGCAAACACCTGACCCGACGCAGCTACCTGACCAGACGCAGGGACTGGAGGAGACGCAGTGGTCAGTGTGTACAGGCTCGACCCTGGCCGACGTGTAAACGTGGCCAGGTGGCGGCCTGTCCGAGCGTCCGTGCAGTGGGTCACCCGCTGACTCGCAGGAGTGAACTGGTGAACCCCCGCATCCTGTAGGTCAGCACCACTCACCAAGTTCGTAGAGAACGAGGGGAGGTAGAGACCAGACAGGGTGCCAGAGGGGGCCGCCGGACACGGGAGGACAGTGGAGAAGTGAGCAAGGACAGGACCCCCAGAGGGGTCTGCCAGGGAGACCGCAACTGGCCGGCCAAGCGGCGTGAGTGTGGTGCGGTCTCGAAAGAAGGAGCGAGAAGCCCCCGAGTCAAGTGTGAAGGTGTGGGAGGCCGAAGCCGACGCAGAACCTGAGAGAGCAGACTCACCAGCACCTGAGGGAGTAGACGCACCTAGAGCAGCAGCCTCGCTAGCACCTAGAGCAGCAGCCTCACCAGTACCTAGAGCAGCAGTCTCAATGCCCGGGTCGGGCGGAAAACACCGGTAACAGTCACCCTCATCACTAATAGTCACAGTATACACGGCAGCAAGAATAGCATCAAAGTCAAGGTCAAAGACAGCTACACCCGCCCTAGACAGCTCACCCCAGCGGGGGATCTCAGTGGCCTCAGGAAACTGGTGACGCCAAGCGTCCGTGAGGCGGCCAAAGCAGCGCTGGGTGGAGTGCGCACCCCCGCACTGCTCACCCGCGCGGTCGCCGGTGCGCAGGATGTAGGTGCACGGACCAGCACCCCCACCCCTCTGGCGTGCAGTGTACCACTCACGGAGCTGCTGAGGGGAGGGGACGTCACGAGTGCGCTGCTGCTGCTGCTGCTGCTGGCGCTGACCACCACCGGAGCTGACCCTCTGCGCAGCGCCACCCCGACCAGCTCCACCTCCTCCGCCGCCTCCTCCTCCACCGCCGCCACCTCCGCTCCCTCCGCCACCGCCGCTGCCTCCTGCGCCTCCACTGCCGCCACCTACACCTCCACCCCCGCCACCACTCCCACCGCCACCACCACCTCCTCCACCACCTCCACCGCCGCCTCCACCGCCCCCGCTAGCTCCTCCAGCGCCCCTGCCCCCCTTGCCCCTGCCAGGGCGGCGTCTCCCGCTAGGGGTAGACGCTGCCCCAACCGACTCCAAACCAGCGAGGTCGGCCGCAGCAGCAGAGGCAACAGAGGGCAAAAGAGGGGAGGGGGAACACCCCTCAAAGATGGGGGTGCGAGGGTCACCACGAGAGGCTCCTACAGCGACTATGCTCTTTTCTGCTGCTAGGAGGGCCTTCTCGAGGAGGTCAACGGTGAGAGTGGTGGGACAAACCGAGAGGAAGTGGTCCCTGACTACGCGAAGGGAGTCAGGGAGACGGGTGACGATGTAGTAGAGGGTGATGTACATGGGGGGGGGGTTCTTGGCGCAGAACTCAGCAGGAAGCGCAGCGCGGTAGCGAGTGTCACTAGTGCGGAGGTGCGTGATGAGGTCAGCGACTGTGGGAAAGGCAGCAAGGTCAGGGAAGAGGTACGGTAGCATGAGGCGGCTCAGTGCAGTAGTGGCAGGGGAGGAGTAGCGTGCAACTACAGCGTCGTACAAGGTCTGAGCACTCTTGTACTGGCTAAAGTGCGCACGGTCAGAGGTAGGCAGGTGGCGACGCACAGCAAGACGTGCAGCAGCATCGCGCGTGGCCCACTGGGAGCGAACAGTTGCGTCAGCATCAGTGGCGGGAGCAGGAGAGGCACCAGAAGTGAGGTCAAAGAGGGAGAGGCCGTCTGCCCTATCGCACTGTAAGAAAAGCTGCAGGTCATCTATCCAGACGTCAAAGTCAATGGCCCGACCCTCAGCGTCAAAAGCGAGGACACTAGGGGTAGCCATGACAGTAGTAGACTAGCAGTGCAAACAGTGGGGTGAGGGCAGTGCTGTGAGAGAGGCGCTGCTCTTACCGGACAGGGCGGCTCGGGCGGCTCGGCTGCAGGGCGGCTCGGCGACTCGGCTGCTGGGCGGCTCGGCTGCTGGGCGGCTCGGCGGCTCGGCTGCTGGGCGGCTCAGCGACTCGGCTGCTGGGCGGCTCGGCGGCTCTGCTGCTGGGCGGCTCGGCTGCTGGGCGGCTCGGCTGCTGGGCGGCTCGGCTGCTGGGCGGCTCGGCTGCTGGGCGGCTCGGCTGCTGGGCGGCTCTGCTGCTGGGCGGCTCGGCTGCTGGGCGGCTCGGCGGCTCGGCTGTTGGGCGGCTCGGCGGGGCCGCTGAGAGGGCGGCGTCCGGGGCCGCTGGGAGGAGGCGGCGGGGCCGCTGAGAGGAGGCGGCGGAGCCGCTGAGAGGAGGCGGGGCCGCGTCAGGGGCCGCGACAGGGGCCGCGTCAGGGGCCGCGTCAGGGGCCGCGGCAGGGGCCGCGTCAGGGGCCGCGGCAGGGTCGCGTCAGGGCGCCGCGTCAGGGGCCGCGTCAGGGCGCCGCGAGGGGCCGCGGCAGGACCGCGTCAGGGCCGCGTAAGGGGCCGCGGCAGGGGCCGCGTCAGGGGCCGCGTCAGGGCCGCGTCAGGGCCGCGGCAGAGCCGCTTCAGGGCCGCGTCAGGGGCCGCTTCAGGGCCGCGGCAGGGGCCGCAGCAGGCCGCGTCAGGACCGCGTCAGGGGCCGCGGCAGGGCCGCGTCAGGGCCGCGGCAGGGGCCGCGTCAGGGCGCCGCGTCAGGGGCCGCGTCAGGGCGCCGCCAGGGGCCGCGGCAGGGCCGCGTCAGGGCCGCGTCAGGGCCGCGTCAGGGGCCGCTTCAGGGCCGCGGCAGGGGCCGCGGCAGGCCGCGTCAGGGCCGCGTCAGGGGCCGCGGCAGGGCCGCGTCAGGGCCGCGGCAGGGGCTGCGTCAGGGCGCCGCCAGGGGCCGCGTCAGGCCGCGTCAGGGCCGCGTCAGGCGCCGCCAGGGGCCGCGTCAGGGCGCCACCAGGGGGGCGCGTCAGGGGCCGCGATAGGGCGCCGGCAGGGGCCTCGTCAGGGCGCCGCCAGGGGCTGCAGAGGGGGCGCGTGGGAGGCGGCGTAGGGGCCGCGTAGAGGCAGCGTAGGGGCCGCTAAAAAAAAAAATTTAGGGCAGGGCGCAATGTGCGCGGGCAGCTAAAAAAAAAAAATTCTTATGGTGGGCCCTTAGGAAGGAACGGTCCCATGTAGGAACCCGCTCTATACCATGTCAGAATCCCAGCCACTAGACCAGTGGGATAAAAGGGCTTGTTTAAGTAGCGGGTCAGTGCGCCCATAACCCCCCAGGCCAGCGTGCCTGTAACCCTTCCCTAGGATCAATCGGGGATCACCAGTGGACCTCTGACACCCCCCCGCACTGGGATGCCCGAAGTGCATACACCGGGATTCGAACCCGAGACCTTCGCTCTGATACCATGTGAATCAAGAAAAACAGGAATGAGAATGACTAAGTGAAAGTTGGGTACAAGAAGCAAACCCTAGAAAACTGTACCCCATATGTGCTACCCCACTCTAGCCTACAGTAGCTATGTCATATAAATCTGACAATTTGTTCCCAGAAATTTACGAGTGACTCAATCTATTGGCTGACAACCGTTGCCCCTGGAAGCTACATGAGCTTTTTTCCGGAATGGTCAGAGCTTCAGCACATCGTCGCCATGAAGTATTTGGAGGACGGGGTAAGTAACGACGAGTTCTATTATGCTATTTCTAGAGATTGTAAGATGCGGGAGACTGCCAAGAAGAAATGCTCTGAGCGTCGTTCTAACCTGAATAGCCCGATTAGAGTGTATGCTTGGGGCTTTGGCGGATTCTACAACGAGACGGTTGTAGCCACCCTTGTCGCAGTGGGGATCCAAGTTGGATTTGTGAGGTCACCTGTGCAGTGGGCAGAAAAGTTTAAGCATGGTGAGAATTATTCCCTTACTGTCCGCCTATTGTGTCTTTTAGAATCCTGGATATACTCATATCTGTTTTGTTTTTTACTTTGCAGATCGCTATGGCTCTAATTGGCATTGCACCGAAGGCGAGCGTCCCTTTTCCAACCTAGGCTGGATCATGGCAGTGAGCAAGGCTTTCGGTGGCGTGAAAGCTACTGCCTGGAACGTCAAGCTTGTTGGAGCCGCGTATGTGTGCTACGTGGTAAGTTTCAATGTATTTTCCCAAGTTTTACTTCTTGAGGTGTATCTTACATTGTTTATTTTTTACTGTTCATGTGCAGGTTGAATGGCCAATGGCCAACGCAAAGGGATCCAAGGTTCCTGCGATGTCTGGGAATGAGCTCCTCAACACACAGAACATGCGGAGGAAGACTGAAGAAATCATCTCGTGGCTGAAGGAGTGGTACATCCGTGATCCCAGTGTCTGGAATCCAAGCCACCCTGCTGGTTTTCAAATGTGCAAGGCAGTTAAGATTGAGATAGACGGTTTTGAGAGCCAATTTTTTCCAAATGGTGTTCCAGTATAGTTAGTTCGTAGTGAATAATTGCATGGTGATGTTTGTAGTACAGGCGCTAATAATCTAATGACCACCAAGAAGCATGTTTATTTTAGCAATGGGTGGCAATATGCGTCTTCTAATCAATATCAGCGTTTATAACGAATTGAACGTGTATATAAAATTTGCGGTATTTTATATACTAACATTCAAAGTTAGTTGCATGTACTTACGAAAATCTGAGAGAAGTGTATATTATCAAAACTTAAGGGTATTTGCATAGTCACATATTGTAAAAAACAAGCACAATTAAGATTTGATGGTGTACAGTCTGACGGTTTCTATGCTTGTTGGTGTCG
The DNA here is from genome assembly GCA_947471745.1 of Closterium sp. Naga37s-1. Taxonomy (NCBI): domain Eukaryota; kingdom Viridiplantae; phylum Streptophyta; class Zygnematophyceae; order Desmidiales; family Closteriaceae; genus Closterium; species Closterium sp. Naga37s-1. The sequence goes on along the minus strand of CANJKZ010000010.1, from coordinate 1,349,471 downwards.
ATGTAACTGAAAGCGCGCGTGGTAACAACTCTGCCTTAAATTGCAGGATCCAACCATCTCTCACACAATCGCCCCATTCGCGAAGGGCCTACACACAATTGAAGTCCGGTCGGGGTGGTTGTTGAAAGCAGCTCACCAACATTTATAGCCAGTCACGACAATCTACCCGTCATCTCACGCGAATGGCAATCGCCATTTACAGACTTCGATGAGTGAGGCTGGTTCCAGCCGTGAAGATCCAAACCCTCGATCGTCAATGGGCAGCTCAAGCGATCGCGAAATCCAACCATTCACTGCCCTAAATCAGCAATTCACTCCCTACCGTGTGCTCTTTTTCTTCTTCACACCTCCGTCCATCCTCCTGCCTCTCTTAGGCAGTCACGCTCATCTCTGCCCTGATACAATACATCGATTGCCATCCCTCCAATATCACTCCCTACCGTGTGCTCTTTTTCTTCTTCACACCTCCGTCCATCCTCCTGTCTCTCTTAGGCAGTCACGCTCATCTCAGCCCTGATAAAATACACGCTCACGCTCATCTTAAAAATTGCCATCCCTCCAGCATCACTCCCTGCCATCCAGCGAGCCTCTCTGCACGCGTACATTCTTAATTCTCATTCAATCGAGTACCCTAGCAGGAGGAATTCGAAAGAAGTGGAAAAGGAAATAGACTCTGGCTGGAATTCAGAGGAATAGCTAAAAGGGGAGCAGCAGGGAGAGGAGGGCAAGAAGAGGGAGGGGGGCGAACGAGGGAAAAAGTCTACCTTCGAGGTGCTATGAGTCATGCATGCATGGCAACGCGCTTCGCCACCCATCATCCATTCGCGCCGCACGCCTATCCCCACATTGGCGCCGCACGCATTTCGGAGCAATTATCCCGGATGGGTTACCCATTCATCGCATAGTTCGCCTCTCGCCATCCCATTTCGCCTGTCCGTCCTCGTAGTTCATCGTCGCCGTCGCACGTCCGAGTCCAGCCTATCGCCGCATCTTACCGAGGAGCATCGCACAGCACCTGCACATGCTCCCGTCGCTAATAGCCACGTGCTTTGAACGAGCGCATGCACGAATGAGGTCGGTCGCGCGCGCATGATATTCGACGGTGTGACGTCGCCTCTTGGGGACCCGTCGACCTCTCTTCGCGAATGCCCTAGAAGCGGCTTCAACCCTTCGCCTCATCTGGTCGTCAATCGCCAGTACGTCCCGCGCTAAGCGCGCCGTGGTGCAAGATTGCTTGCATGTCGATGTTCACATGGAACCTTCCGCACATACTGATTGGTGCCGACCTACACCAAGTTTATGTCGAGGTTCCGTAAACAGAGACACGGAACGATTATATGGAGGATGAAATCTCCCAAAGGGGTTTCATCCTTACAGAATTCTTCGTTACCATGGTTGAGTTCCATTCAATGGTAAACAGAATTTGCAAAGTATGGGAGAATAATCACTAGGACTTGGTAGAAGTATGTACATGCTTTGATTTTTTTTTTCAAGAATATGTTTAGCCATCTGGCATGCTGTTGTAAGACCCAAACATATTTTCTACTAATAACCATCCTCAGAACTTTCACAATGTACAAAAATAAGTTACTGTATGAGCAAATTACAAGCCTAAATCTTTCTACAGTACCAGCTCAGCTTGCCTCCTCTCCACTCTAGTCAATCCTCCAAGCTACCTAAGCTTACACCACACACCTTCCCCAACAATTGTCACCACCTACAGCTTATTTCCTTGGATTCCCACAAGGACAGGCAGCGGAACAGTTGCCTTGTCCCTCTGTTCCATCGTATCACCTCCTCCCGCTCTCTGACCCCCAGACCCATGGCTGGTCTCCAGAGATGGTCCAAAACAGGGCTCTCGTTATCAGACCAATTTGGTCTGATGGTCTGAGTTTAAGACTTGATTTTTTGTATTCATCTGCTTCCTAAGAATCTGTGTTTGTTCTCATCTGATCAGTAAGATAAGCGTTTTAGGTTCGTATGATTTTTCCAGACGTGTAGAATTCTTAATCTGAATATACAGATATCGAGTTCGGTTTCGTCTGAAACCGACATCTTGACCCACTAGGCCATATGCCCAGTGGACCAGAGAATAGGACCACATGTACAGCCATTTGCTGCTCTGTAACAGCACGCGCATTCAATACGCGTGTCTTATAGCAGCCTCGCTCTCATGTAACTGCGGCATATGCTGCCAGGAGTTTGTCGTGTGGCTGGCTATCAGCACCGACGCCAGCCACAGCCACGGCAACGCGTTGTCCCGTTGTGCCACTGCCAGCGCATTTGCATTTCCTAGACGTCACGCAACATTGCACTGTGGTCGTAGTGCCCCCCGCTCCCAACACGCAGCGCCTTTTGGTTCTGAATGCAGTGCACGGTGATGGGGTTTCATGCAGCTGGGTGAGGCTTGAAAACAAGCCTGTTTCTCCTGCTTGTCTTAACTCTCACTCAGCCGAGCATGGACCGTATCCCTCCCAGCGTCTGTTTTCCCAGCGTTTAGACTATGGCCGTCCCCGCCGGCGGACCATGCGATGCGGAGCCCGTGCTTACGGCGCTAGACTTCCTAACGCGGGGCAAGCAGATCGCTTCTGTTGCCCCACCGATTATGTCGACCTCTGCTGCGGTCCCTTTGCCCGAAGGCGATGCTCCAATCTCGGTAAATGGCGATCATTCCGTGCCATCAACCGCTACCCCTACTACGCTAGTAACTTCTCGGATGCCAGACAACGGTGCAAATAAGAGCATCCCTGCAGTATCTGTCGCTACTACCTCTCTCAGTGCTAACCCCGTCTTGCCCGACAGATCATTAAAGAAGCGGTATAAGCAGCGGGTTCTCACCGTTTTACGTCCGGGCGGTCCGACTCAGCCAGCACCGTCAGTTCTTCCGCCTCCCGCAGAGCCTGAACCCGCGAATGAAGACTTCGAAGATCCGAAAGGCAAGCAGCTGTCGGTTGAGGAGCTTCAGTTGAAGTGCAAGCAGCAGTGGCAGCGGTATTTTCCTTGACTTCTCATATCCGAAAACAAGGCCGGCCGCCCCTGCATGCGCTGCAGCGTCTGCATGGTCTTCGGGGACCCCAACTACAAATACGGGCGCAACGGCGATGGTGGCATCGACATTCAGAAGCAGACGATGCGCAAGCATCACCACAGTCTGAAACATGAGGCCGCGGTCTTGAGGAAGGAGGAGCGCGACGGCGTGAAGAAAGTGCAGAAGTCCATTGCTGACTTCCACCGGGGGGACGATGATGTCAAGCGTCTTGCTCGCTTAATGGCTATCGTGTTATTCATTTGCAAGTCTGACGCTCCCATTGTGCTATTCGTGGCTTTGGTTCAGTTCATGGCAGAGCAGGGGACTCCGGATCTGCCCCTGAAGGAGAACGGGACGTACTACAGCGAGTAAGTGTCCCGTTCAAAACTTCTGCTTTGTGTTCCGTGGGTTTACAATACTAACGAGTTTTAACCCCGTGTGTCTCAGGTACGGCTTCGCACAACTGGTCGAGACCATGGTGTGCTACCTGAAGTCCCGCCAGCTGAAACACATCCGCGATAGTCCGTACCTTGGCATCCAGTTGGACGAGAGCACCGACCGACGGCGGGGGAAACACATGATCGTCTATTTGACGTTCATGCGTGACAACGCTCCCGTCACTGAGTTCTTCGCCTTGCTCACTGTGGATCAGTGTGACGCCGCGTCACTCACTACAGTTCTCTTGACTCATCTGGAGAGTACCGGCATCGACCTGATGCGCCTCACCGGTATGAGCACTGATGGTGCTTCTGTCATGCTTGGACAGCACAACGGAGTCACAGCGCGCCTCAAAGTCAAGGTTCCTCATCTTGTGTCGTCCCACTGCATCGCGCACAGGTAAGTTTGTTGCTTCGTGTTTTCCATACTTTAAAAAAAAAATACCCGTGCTAATGTTACGTTCCGTTGTCTTGCAGGGAGGCCTTGGCGGCCAAGGATGCTGCCACCGTGCATCCGGACTTCAACATCGTGGACAAGGTGGTCCGTGCCGTAGCAGAGAACCTTGGTCGCTCTTCTGTTAATCACGCCCGCTTTCAAGAGCTCCAGGAGGTCATTTGCGAGACCCACCTCGAAGTCCAAGGCATCAAGGACGTCCGATGGTTGTCTCGTGGTGACGCCATCCAGCGCCTGGTGAAGGTGTTTCCTGCAGCAGTGATGGTCTTGCACGAGACAAACAAGAAGATGTATCAAGTCGTAACGAGCTACAAATTCCATTTCCTGCTGTTCTTCCTTGCTGATGTCTTGAAGGAGCTCAACCTTCTCAGCTTGAAGTTTCAGCGGCGCCAGGTGAGCAGGTCTCTCGACTTACTATTTGTTGTTTTACTATACTTTTAATAACATCCTGCTGTTGCAACCCCGTTTACAGGTCGACGCAACCCATGTGCTGCCGATGGTGCACAACACCACCTTACTGCTGCGCACACGTTACCTCGAATGCGACGACGCAAATTTTGGCCAGGGTGGAGACGCGTTGGGCCCGTTCCTCGACAAGCACGCATCAGGGGAGTTCCGTGAGGTCCCCGTTGCTGGCACAGCTTCCGACGGCACATCGGTCAGCCATCGATACCGACTACATGAGGAGAAAATCAAGGGGCAGAAAAGTGGTGTGGACCACCAAGCGTGTTTCGGGCTGGCGCGCGAGTTCATCACGACCTTGGTTGGTCGGCTCGACTACCACCTCAAGGATCTTTCACACCTCGACGGGGCGAAGCTGTTCAAGCAGGGATCGTATCCCAAGAACCAGGCAAAGCGTGAGCGAAGGCTAGGCCAATGGCTCCAGTCTCTGCGCAACATGTTCAAGAAGAAGCCAGAAGACCCTGATACTCTACCAGGTGCGTCAAATGCCGGGAATGTGCTGCTATAGTCTTCAGAATTCTCTTTCAGCTGCATGTTTCAACCCTTTATGATCTCCTGTCTCACTGTCCCCATGCGCACCCCAACCGCAGGCATCAACTGGGCGAGAGCGCAGAGGGAGATCATCACCTTTTCCACAATCATGGCCTCACACCAGGAGGATGTTGGGTTTGCGGACGGCCTGAAGCTCATGCTGTCCTCCCCCGACTGGGCGACATGCTACCCAAACCTCGTCCACCTGTGGATGGCCGTCGCCGTGCTTCCGCTCAGTACCGTCGAGTGTGAGCGCGGCTTTTCACGGCAGAACATCATCAAAAGCTGGCTTCGTGGGAACCTGTGCGACGCGAAGCTAGGAGAGCTGATGGCCGTCTCGCTCCTTAAAGCAGCAGTATACATTTGACAGTGGGGTTCAGGGTTTTACAGTGTGCCTCACGACTTTGGCCCCACCATGTACCATTTATAAACTTTTGGCACTCGCCCTGCCAAATGTATACTGCTGCTTTAACTACGACATGGAGTGGCCCGAGTTACTGAGGAGGTGGAATGCTTCCAAGAAGCGCAGGCCTGCGAATGATGTGCTGATGGCGTCCGGGGAGAGACCGAGCAAGCGTGCGAAGAAAAGATCGGCCGCAGCTGCAGCAGCAGCAGCAGCACTGGCAGCAGCAGAAGCGGCTGCTCGAGAAGCGGCCCTAGCAGCAGAAGCAGCAAGGATGGATGCTGAGTACCCGTGGCTTAGTAGGAAAGAAAGGGCCACTGTCCCAGAGTCAGTGGTTAGCGAGGATGATACTGATAGCAATGAAGTGTACGGCTCTAGTGACTCTGACTAAGTCCTTTGCTACTGCAGCTAGGTTGTTAGGTACTATGAGTAGACATGCTGGTAGGATTACAGTAGGTTGACTTTTAACAGGATTTTTTTTTTCGTCTTATTTATCAGACTAGAAAAACTATTCCAGCTTATAATGCAGACCAGGCCTCTCGATATCGGGGTGATTCACCCTTATGACCCTTACTATAAGGGCGGGTTTGACTATGCACCCTTTTTTACAAGACTGGTTTTGTTTTAGACCCTTACAAAAAAGAGTGATCGATTATACGACACTGATATTTCAGAGCTATGTGGTGTAGTAGCACTGATAAAATCGAGTTCGATCTAAGAGAGGATACCAGGATTGGTCGTGTAAAACATGTTATTCTAGTCGGACGCTCGCGCTGAGTATCGAATTTCGGTCCTCCACATAACTTCGACGACTCAACCCATTGCAACACCAACATCCTGTCTAGAAGGAGAATTAAAATAATCCTTCATAGTTTGAAATCCTGATTTTAAAGAGCAGTTTCTGCAAAGCACCCTTACTGAAAGAGTAAAAGCTAGGTGTTGGCCTTACGCGAAAGAGTACCCCAAATCCTATCCAGAGGCCTGATGCAGACCATGTAAATTTCGTCGTCCGAGCGTAAGACGGGGGAATTTTTTTTCAGGGTACTGTCAGACAGCCCCAAAACCTAGCGAGAGCCCTGGTCCAAAACCAGTTCATATCTCCGCCCCACTCGTGTCTTTCTAACTTAAACGGTACCTCTCCCCCACTCTAGTCGTTCCAGCTCATGCCTCTCCCCCACTCTGGTCGTTCCAGCTCATGCCTCTCCCCCACTCTGGTCGTTCCAGCTCATGCCTCTCCCCCACTCTGGTCGTTCCAGCTCATGCCTCTCCCCCACTCTGGTCGTTCCAGCTCATGCCTCTCCCCCACTCTGGTCGTTCCAGCTCATGCCTCTCCCCCTATCCCCCAAGTGTAGTCTTTCCAGCTCATACCTCTCCCCGTTCTAATCCCATCCTCTCCCCCAATCTAGTCTTTCTTCCCTGATTTCATCACCACTATAGGAGGCGGAGTGGCAGCATCAACCGCGATCGAATTCAATGGCGGCTTGCTCTGGTCGTCGCTATTGGCCCACGTCCGCTCGTCGAAAACATTTTCCTGCCCGCTGCCATCGCTGGCGAAAATCGCAGCAAACAGGAGCACGAACACGTTGCATACAATAACGCCGCAGCAGATTGCTTCTGTTGTAGTCACGTTCATTGCTTCCTGTAACTGATAGATCCGAGAAAAGGATGCTTCCTGGAGCTGCTTAAAACGGGAATGGGATGCTGCTGCTGTGGTTCCCTCCCCTGGCATGCCCCTGCAGGCTGCAGCAGGGAAGTGGAAAACGGATTTGAGAGAATTTTCAATATCCTGACCAGATGTCGGTTGCTTTGATTCTTCTTGATTGATGCAGTTGCTGGACTTATGCTGATTCTCCCTTCATGCTATGCTGCTTCAGGGACGGGGGGGAGAAGGGAACGGGGGGGTTGGGTGGGGGAAGGGAGATATACATACAGGCACGGTTGGGGTGAAGAGAGCATCTCTTGCATCAGGCTAGTTCAGGTTTCGCCTTACAAGGCAAGGCAGGCGGTACAATGGAGAAATCACTCAAGTCGGGTACGACTACGACTCCTCGTTTCCTCTCTGATTGAGCAAGTGTTAACGAGACGAGACGACCACTACTCGCCTTATGGAATGCGAGTCACGTCTAGCAACAGGTTGACTTTTGAGTCGACTCAAAAGTCAACTCGCTACTCGCCTTATGGAATGCGAGTCACGTCTAGCAACAGGTTGACTTTTGAGTCGACTCAAAAAGTCAACTCGCTACTCGCCTTATGTAATGCGAGTCACGTCTAGCAACAGGTTGACTTTTGAGTCGACTCAAAAAGTCAACTCGCTACTCGCCTTATGGAATGCGAGTCATGTCTAGCAACAGGTTGACTTTTGAGTCGACTCAAAAGTCAACGCGCTACTCGCCTTATGGAATGCGGCGAGTCATGTCTAGCAACAGGTTAGCTTAGGTCCATCACAAGCTAGGTCAATCGAAGGGAAAAAATCACTCGCTGGGGTAAATAGCAGGCATGCTTGGTTGGTTATACGCAGTTCAGACACGCTAGTTCTATCAAAAATGAGGTCACTCATTGGGGTAACCAGCAGGCTAGTAGGTCAGAGATACACCTGTTCAGACACAAAAAAGGCCAGTCACAAGGTCCGGGACAGGCTAGCTTTCTGAAACAGGTTTACACATCGGGTTTGACGCACCTACTACGACGACCATGACTTGGGTCGCTGCAGGGTGTTTTTGAGAATTCTCAAAACCACCCTGCAACATCAGGCACAGGCTAGCTTTCTGAAACAAATGTACACATCGGGTTCTGACGCACCTACTACGAGGACCATGACTTGGGTCGCTCGCTACTCATAGGCTGTGGGCCTTGCCTTGCGGAGCTTTTTGAGGCGCCTCAAACTACGAGAACCATGGCTTGGCTCGCCGCGTGACGTGTAGGGGGGCTGTGAGCCTTGCAGTGCGGACGGCCTAGGCGAGGGAAACGATAGGGTGACTTTTGAGTCGGCTCAAAAGTCGACTCTACGAGCACCATGACTTGGCTCGCCGCGTGACGTGTACTACTAAGACACACTGCAAGGCTCACACCCCCCCTATTTGGCTGTGAGCCTTGCAGTGCGGACGGCATAGACGAGGGAAACGATAGGGGGGCGCATGTATTGACTGCGGCACGAGTCAAAATGACAGAAGGTGACTGGCGTACCTCTGTTTAGGGTTTCGCGAACATCCGTGTTTCCACGGCTCTCGATGCGACTCCGGCAGCAGAGCCGCGTTGAATATACGCAGTGCGTGCTGCGCGGTGGCGACGTTCGGCGACGCTTGGCGAATGATTGGCCGCGATTCGGCGATTTTGCAAGAGTCGCGCGTGAAGGAAACAGGAAGAGGAGCGGAATCGGCCGAGGGAAGAAGAGCAGAGGACGGGATGGAGATGGCACGCGTGCAACGAGGGAACTGCGCCGCTGTTCGCGCAGGTAGTATCGTAGGGGTGACTCAGGGTGGGGCGAAGTGGAATAGTACAATGAGCGTCTATACATCAGTTGTCCAGAAACTGAGGGGGATAGTACGTGTTTACATCACAAGACTGGTGTCGTTTCATGCCCTAGAAATATTGATTGGGAAGCTTACGTGTGTGCAGTACTTGCGAAATTACATATTGGCTCTCAGGTTCGTCCCTCAATTCATTTTCAGTTCGTTTTGGATCCTGTTTTGTGTGGGCCCTATGGAGGTCAGTGTGTGCTTGTTCGGTTGGAACGCTCTAGAATCGAGAAATTCGGAGTCGCGAGTTCAGATATATTTTCGCAAGTATCGTCGCACATCTTGCGACATCCAAATCAAGGTGGAACGCGAACACCAGGGCTGACGTTTCAGGGAACGATTGGGGGGAGTGTGGGGCCGGGGAATACGAGGCACTCGTACGAAATACACGAGGTTCTTGTTACCGCATCGTTTCGTCGAATGAATTACGCGTTCTAGGGCAGTGATTCGAAAGCACAGAAGTGGGAAGATGGGATAGTTTCCCGCCAACCAGTAGCAGACTGATCAAATTCGTTCCTAGTGTCCCACGTAGTAGCGTCTCAGCATTTCCGTAGATGCTGAGAACGCCTACTACTGAGATCGGAGCTCCTAAATTAGTCAGATTGCGGAGCTCATTACCTTGGCATTTTTCGATTCTTTAGCTCGAATAGCTGTGTTGTTTAATTAGCCAGGCTGATCGTGCCGCAACCGGCGCTAGTTTCGCCAATCAGCTGGACCAGGGTTAATCTGGTCGCATTCAATACCCCGTCACTGCCGTCTAATCTTGTCCATCATCTGTGCGGTATCATCAAGTCTTCAGTTAGCATCAAATCGTCAGCTTGTATCCAATAGTTAGCTAGTATCTAATCGGTATCAGGCCAGAGGGGGGTATATTATCGCGTACGAAATGGAGGTATTGAACAAATTAAAGCTGCTGGACGCGTATCCGAAGATCAACGAGGATTTCTACAGCCGTACGCTGTCCGGGGGTATCATTACCCTCGTTTCATCTGTCATCATGACGCTGCTCTTCGTTACCGAACTCCGTACGTAACGACGGTCACCCCTCCTCTCGATCCGCTGTCTGACGCGCAGACGATCGCAGCCGACGGTTTTCCCCTCCCATTGTTCATATATCATCCTTTCGCAGAGATCCACGGTTGACATTCCTTCAAATCTTTCAACTTTCGACCCATTGCCCTGCGGCCGCTGCGCCATGCGCTGCGACCTCGCCCTTCCCCCGTCCTCTTTTGCGCCGCCCTTCCCCCATCCTGTTTTGCGCCACCATTCTCGCGTTCCGCGTTGCGCCGCCATTCCCCCGACCCGTTTTGCGCCACCATTCCCCGACCCGGTTTGCGCCACCATTCCTCCATCCTGTTCTGCGGCCATCAGTGGCGAACGCGCTGTCAGTCAGTGGCATGGAAGGCACTGGGGACGCGATGAGATGAGACTGGGAGATGTCGGCCCTTCCATTGTCACGACCAGCCCTGTTCTCCCCACCCCCCCCCCCAACCCCCCTCTCCGCCCACCTTGCTTCCCTTTCTGCAGAGATCTCTTTCTGAAGCAGAGATCAGTGGCGAACGCGCTGTCAGTCAGTGGCATGGAAGGGATTGGGGACGCGATGAGATGAGACTGGAAGATGTCGGCCCTTCCATCTTCACGACCAACCCTGATTCTTCCGCCCCCCTTTCTTCCCTTTCAAGCAGAGATCTGCCTGCGGCCATCAGTGGCGAACGAGCGGTCAGTGCCATGGAAGGCAAGGGATTGGGGACGTGATGAGATGAGACTGGGAGATGCCGGCCCTTCCATTGTCACGACCAGCCCTGTTCCCCCTCCCATCCGTCCTCCCCATTCTGCAGAGATCGCCTGAAGCCATCAGTGGCGACGAGCTGTCAGTCAGTGGGCATGTCAAGGGGAGGGGCAAAACCATGAGACGATGATGAGGCCGGAGACCCACATCTCACCCTGTTTCCCCTCCGTGGCTCCGCCTCTTCCGCCTTCCTGCTTCCCATTCTGCAGAGATGTGTCTGAAGCCGTCAGTGGCGACGAGCTGAGCTGTCAGCCAGTGGACATGTCAAGGGGAGGGGCGACACCATGGGACGATGAGGCCAGCCAGCCACTCACTCACACCTAACCCTGTCTCTCCTCCGTGGCTCCGCCCCTTCCCCCCTTCTGCAGAGATCTGCCTGCGGCCATCAGTGGCGACCGAGATATGCCTGTGGACATGTCAAGGGGCGAGGCGAGGCGATACCATGACATGATGAAGCCAGTGACCTCACAGCTAACCCTGCTTCTCCTCTGCGGTTCTGCCTCTGTCCCCCTTCAAGCAGACCTTTCTGCAGCCATCAGTGGCGAACGAGCTGTCAGTGGACATGTCAAGGGCGAAACCATGCGACAGTGAGGCCAGAATTTTACACCTAGCCCTGGTCCTCTTACGTGGCTCCGCCCTCTTATCCCCTTCAAGCAGAGACCTTTCTGCAGCCATCGGTGGCGAAGAGCCGTCAGTCAGTGGGCATGTCAAGGGGAGGGGCGAAACCACGAGACGATGAGGCCAGAGACTTCACAGCTAACCCTGATTCTCCCCCTTTCCCTTCCTTCCCCCATTGGAGCAGAGATCTATCTGAAGCCATCAGTGGCGAACGAGCTGTCAGTGGACATGTCAAGGGGCGAAACCATGCGCATTAATGTGAGTTGCGTACTAAGTGCTAACAAGTCCGACATCCATTCGCCATGTGTTCGTCCCTTGCCCTTTCATTCCCTCGCCCTTCCTTCATTTGCCGTCCTTTCTCGGGTAGTCCCCATTCCTGGTTTTACTTTCCCCTCTTCGCATACTGCCCCCGTGCGTTCCTTCGACTCCCTTTTGGCTTGCCGTTCGTTCTCTCCCTTCCCTCCCAATTTTCAACGCTTCAATATCCTTCCTCACTCTCTTCCATCTCCTCTTATCACCCTCCAATTTCCTTCACTCCCTCAACCTCCCACTATGTCTGCGCGTCTCCATCCTATCCCCCATGCCCTGCTTCCGCATCACCTCGTTTTCACCTTCCCACACCTTGGCTGCGCCATTCTCGCTCTCCTTGTGAAGGCGCATCAATAGTCCATCCTCTCCCCCCCCTTCCCCCCCACCCCACAACCCCATCCCCCGTTCCCTCTTTGCGCATCAGCCAGACGTGACCTTCCCGCACCTGGGCTGTGCCATTCTCAGGTTTAAAACGCCTCAAAACATGAAAAGCCCCCGCTCCCCCTCCCCCTCCCCCTCCCCACCCCCACCCCACGCCCCCTCCGCATCTTGCGCATCAGCTGGACGTGACCTTCCCGCACCTTGGCTGTGCCATTCTCAGTCTAGACGCCATGGATATCAGCGGGGACCAGCACCTCGACGTGGTGAGCAATGGGCATTAGATAGCGCTCGTTATTGTCACATCACAAATGGCTCTTAGATAATATAATGCAATTCTCAGTCTAGACGCCATGGATATCAGCGGGGACCAGCACCTGGACGTGGTGAGCTTCTTCGAACCCCCGTTGTTGTCACAAATAGCAGTTTATGTGTACTTCAGCTGCCATTCGCAGCCTAGACGCCATGGATATCAGCAGGGACCAGCACCTCAACGTGGTGATTGGGTTTTTTTGCCACACTAGTCTCTTATAATAATGCATGCCATTCTCAGCCTATACACAAAAATGGCTATCCTATCAGCGGAGACCGGCCAGCATCTCGAGTGGGCGTTATATGGGCCTCGTTATTGTCACAAATGCCTCCTTGATTGACTTGCTGTTGTTGGTCTACACGCCATGCCATGGGCATCAGTGGGGAGGGGACCAGCACCTGGACGTGGTGACCACAGTGCATGTAGGCCTCGTTATTTTCACCATGACTCGTAGATGGGGTGACTTTTGAGTCGACTCAAAAGTCACCACGTGGTGAGCACACTGCATGTAGGCCTCGTTATTGTCACAATGACTCGAAGATGGGCGTCCTGTCATTCTCAGACTAGACGCCATGCCATGGGCATCAGCGGGGAGGGGACCAGCACCTGGACGTGTAAATTGATCATCATTATACATACAGTGCAAGTTAGTTACTGTCACAAATGGTTCTTTGACTGACGCATGCCACTCTCACCCTGGGCTGTATCAGTGCCGGTAGAGTCACAACACATGCCACGCCACCAACGCAAGGCAAGGTACATAACGTGCGTGCACAAGCGGCGGCTGGTTGGGCAAGGACGGGCGCCCCATTAAGAGCACGGTTCCAGACTTGTCCACCCGCCATCCGGCACAAAATGGCCAGGGTCAACGTGTAAAGATACGCTGTACACACAGACACTCGTGCCCTGAGATTTGCCACGTGAAGTGAGGGTGATTTTGAGACGTCTCAAAAACACCCTCACTACACACACACACTCGTGCCCTGAGATTTGCCACGTGAAGTGAGGGTGATTTTGAGACGTCTCAAAAACACCCTCACTACACACACACACTCGTGCCCTGAGATTTTCCAACGATCGCACAGTCTAGGGCTTGGGCTTGCAACTGTGCCTACGACCCTAACATCCAATCGTGAATGTTTCCGGATGTGTGCGAACGAACCTGTGAAACACATGCACATTTCTCGCCAGAGGGGTTACAGCCATCGCCAGTTCGTGCAGTAAATTCGTGAGAGTGGTACATTGTGGTCCAGATTCGTGAGAGTGGTACATTGTGGTCCAGATTCGTGAGAGTGGTACATTGTGGTCCAGATTCGTGAGAGTGGTACATTGTGGTCCAGATTCGTGAGAGTGGTACATTGTGGTCCAGATTCGTGAGAGTGGTACATTGTGGTCCAGATTCGTGTCGGTGGGCTGCCAAATCACAGTGACGTGTATTGACGTGAAAACTTGTCCAGACTTTGATGGCGGGCGAACTTTCAGAACCGCGCTCTAAGTCACAAGCCAGAGGCAGCCCCATCTAGAAGACACAGGGCTCATCTTGTGACTCAATGGGGCGCCCCATCTGGAAGACACAGGGCTCATCTTGTGACTCAATGGGGCGCCCCATCTGGAAGACACAGGGCTCATCTTGTGACTCAATGGGGCGCCCCATCTAGAAGACACAGGGCTCATCTTGTGACTCAATGGGGCGCCCCATCTGGAAGACACAGGGCTCATCTTGTGACTCAATGGGGCGCCCCATCTGGAAGACACAGGGCTCATCTTGTGACTCAATGGGGCGTCCCATCTGGAAGACACAGGGCTCATCTTGTGACTCAATGGGGCGCCCCATCTGGAAGACACAGGGCTCATCTTGTGACTCAATGGGGCGCCCCATCTGGAAGACACAGGGCTCATCTTGTGACTCAATGGGGCGCCCCATCTAGAAGACACAGGGCTCATCTTGTGACTCAATGGGGCGCCCCATCTGGAAGACACAGGGCTCATCTTGTGACTCAATGGGGCGCCCCATCTGGAAGACACAGGGCTCATCTTGTGACTCAATGGGGCGCCCCATCTAGAAGACACAGGGCTCATCTTGTGACTCAATGGGGCGCCCCATCTAGAAGACACAGGGCTCATCTTGTGACTCAATGGGGCGCCCCATCTAGAAGACACAGAGCTTGCCTAGATTATCTTTTCATCCTGTGTCTTCTCCCACCCTCACAACCCCCCTTTCAGCCTTTTTACAATCCCAATCTATGCCAGCGGGTCATAGAGTCACAAGGCATGCAGCACGAGGTGGGGGAAAGACAGACAGACAGACAGACAGAAGCGTTGGCGGATACAGATGTCTTCTGTGCGCCCTATTCACAACCCCACTCTTTCAGGTGCACAATGTGTACAAGCGGCGGCTGGGCAAGAATGGACGGCCCATAGAGTCACACAGGGGGACGAAGCACGAGATGGGGGAGACGCATGAGAGGCAGATGAATGATGTTCTTTACTCCCTGTCCTCATGTTTCCCCCCACCCACCCTCTCAGGTACACAACGTGTACAAGCGGCGGCTGGGCAAGAACGGGCGCCCCATAGAGTCACAGGGGACGAAGCACGAGGTGGGGGCGAAGCACGAGGTGGGGGCGAAGCACGAGGTGGGGGCGAAGCACGAGGTGGGGACGAAGCACGAGGTGGGGGCGAAGCACGAGGTGGGGGCGAGAGAAGGCAGACTTAGAGGCATGAGCGGATACAGATGCCCATCCTGACTCTACTTCTTCCCTCATCTTAACCACTCCCCCAATCTAGGTCCATAACGTGTACAAGCGGCGGCTGGACAAGAATGGGCGGCCGATAGAGTCACAGGGGACGAAGCACGAGGTGGGGGCGAGAGAAGGCAGACTTAGAGGCATGAGCGGATACAGATGCCCATCCTGACTCTACTTCTTCCCTCATCTTAACCACTCCCCCAATCTAGGTCCATAACGTGTACAAGCGGCAGCTGGACAAGAATGGGCGGCCGATAGAGTCACAGGGGACGAAGCACGAGGTGGGGGCGAAGCATGAGCCGGTGAAGCTGAAGGACAAGCACGGCAACGAGGTGGACGAGAAGCACGAGAACCTGTGTGCGAGCTGCTACGGTGCTGAGGAGGTGAGTGCGGTTCTTAGGGATTGACTGTGGTGCTGAGGAGTTGCATTGCAGTCGTCAGGAGTTAAGTGCAGGGGGTGAGTAGTGAGGGAGGTGGGGGAGGAGAAGCATGAGCCGGTGAAGCTGAAGGACAAGCACGGCAACGAGGTGGACGAGAAGGACGAGAACCTGTGTGCGAGCTGCTACGGTGCTGAGGAGGTCAGTGCGGTGCTGAGGGGCTGAGTTTGCCGTCTTGTCCTTGCATAAGCACAGTTGCTGCAGCACCTGTGACCGATTGTATGAGGTCGTCCTTCTCCGACTCGTCTCACCAACATGTTGACCCCTCTCCCCATTCCCTTCCTTCCCCTCTCTCCTTTCTTCCTTTTCCCCCTCTTCTCCACTCCTGCTGCTCCTCCCTCTTCCCTCACAGCACGAGCACGAATGCTGCAAGGTGACGGATTGTACAAGCTCGTCTTGCTCTTGAGGCAACTTTTGAGGGCTCGTCTTGCTCTTGAGGCCTCAAAAGAGGCTCCTCAAAAGTTGTCACTTGTGACGAATTGTATGAGAGCATTTTGAGGCGCCTCAAAAGAGGCTCCTCAAAAGTTGTCACTTGTGACGGATTGTATGAGCTCGTCCTCTCCATTTTTTTCTCACCCCCCCCCCCTCCTCATCCTTTCTCCACCCCTCTCTCCTAACCTAACCTTTCGTCCGCCCCACCGTTTCTTCCCCTCTTTCCCCCCCTCGTTGCTTCCCCCTTCCCCTCACAGTACAAGCACGATTGCTGCAACACGTGTGTCTAAGTGAGGGAGGAGTTCCTTCTCCGTTTCGCCTCACTCACCAATATGTCAACCCCTCTTCTCCTCTCCTCTCCCTCCCCCTTCCACTCCCGCTCCCCGTCATCCCCCCCCTTCCCCCCTCCCAGCATGAGCACGACTGCTGCAACACGTGTGACGAAGTGAGGGAAGTCTCCTCTATCCCTTTTGTCTCAACAACATCTTAACCCCACTCCCTCCCCCCCCCTTTTTCCCCCCTCACAGCACGAGCACGACTGCTGCAACACTTGCGACGAAGTGAGGGAAGCGTATCGTAAGAGAGGGTGGGCGTTCACCAACCCAGACTCCATCGAGCAGGTACAGACAGGCGGTCAGTGAGTGTCTATTCCTTCTCCTGGGGAGTGTGTGTGAGGTGCAAGGGCGTGCGGATGTGATGTGGGGGTGGGCGTTCACCAACCCAGACTCCATCGAGCAGGTACAGACAGGCGGTCAGTGAGTGTCTATTCCTTCTCCTGGGGAGTGTGTGTGAGGTGCAAGGGCGTGCGGATGTGATGTGGGGGTGGGCGTTCACCAACCCAGACTCCATCGAGCAGGTACAGACAGGCGGTCAGTGAGTGTCTATTCCTTCTCCTGGGGAGTGTGTGTGAGGTGCAAGGGCGTGCGGATGTGATGTGGGGGTGGGCGTTCACCAACCCAGACTCCATCGAGCAGGTACAGACAGGCGGTCAGTGAGTGTCTATTCCTTCTCCTGGGGAGTGTGTGTGAGGTGCAAGGGCGTGCGGATGTGATGTGGGGGTGGGCGTTCACCAACCCAGACTCCATCGAGCAGGTACAGACAGGCGGTCAGTGAGTGTCTATTCCTTCTCCTGGGGAGTGTGTGTGAGGTGCAAGGGCGTGCGGATGTGATGTGGGGGTGGGCGTTCACCAACCCAGACTCCATCGAGCAGGTACAGACAGGCGCAGTCATTTGCACCCCTCGCCCATGCCTCGATTCCAGGTGACTCTTGAGTCAACCTGAATCACCATGGGAGAGAAAGAGCCCACTCACTCACCCATGCGTTTCCCCTGTCTTGTTGTCGGCCGTGCTTGTTGATCCACAGTGCAAGAAGGAAGGCTTTACCGAGACTATTAAGGCGCAGGGAGAAAGCGGCCATGCATGCAGCCTCCGTGTCTCATTTGCTCTCTCAATTCCTGTCTTGTCGCCCATGCATGTGTTGACCCGCGCTTGCCATGCTTGTTGATCCACAGTGCAAGAAGGAAGGCTTTACCGAGACCATCAAGGCACAGGAGGGCGAGGGGTGCAACATGTGCGGCTCTTTGGAGGTGAGAGGTTTACGAGGTTCAAGGCTGTGGGGTGAAGCGTGTGCGATGGGCTGCTGCTCTGCCGATTGCAGGTAAGGAGGGGTGTGCAACATGTATGGCTTCCCACAGGGGCAACATGAATGGCTGAGATCCCAGCTGTTTGGATTGGATTGTTCCAGGCCAGCCCAATGCCCACACTGGAACAATCCTTCTTTGTAAGAGCTTCCAGCAGGGAGCTTCCAGCAGGGAGCTTCCAGCAGGGAGCTTCCAGCAGGGAGCTTCCAGCAGGGAGCTTCCAGCAGGGAGCTTCCAGCAGGGAGCTTCCAGCAGGGAGCTTCCAGCAGGGAGCTTGCACCCACCTGATGTCCACTCATCCTCCTCCCTCCCGGTGCCGCACTCCTTGTCCCTCCTTGTCCGCGACCCCCTCTCCTCGCCTATGCATGCAGCCTCTCTCTTCTGCCTGCGACCCCCTCCCCTCCTGCTCCTGCCTTCTTCACAGATGCAAGTGAACAAGGTGGCAGGGAGTTTCCACTTTGCACCGGGGAAGATAGGCTTACAAGGCACACCCATCAGTGGCAGTACTACTGTTACACTCCTTGTCCCCTCCTTCCCCCGATCACCACACGTGCAGGTGAACAAGGTGGCAGGGAACTTCCACTTTGCACCGGGGAAGAGCTTTCAGCAGGGAGGCTTGTTTGCACCCATCTACCCAGTGCACTCCTCCTCCTTGTGCTGTCACTCATTGCTCCGCCCTCCCTTCTCTATATGCGACCTCCCCCCCTTCACCGCCCCCTCATGTGCAGGTGAACAAGGTGGCAGGGAACTTCCACTTTGCGCCGGGGAAGAGCTTTCAGCAGGGAGGCTTGCACGTGCATGACCTCATGCCCTTCCAGCACATGACGTTCAATGTGAGGTTCACGTGAGGCTCATGTAAGGCGCATGTGTCATAAGGAAAGGACAGAGGTTTGACATGTGAGATTCGCTTCCCTGTTCTGCTTTGGGAGGCTTGCACGTGCATGATCTCATGCCCTTCCAGCACATGACGTTCAATGTAAGCCAGTACCATACCACGACCCTTATTGTGTGTGACCCTTATCGTAAGTCAATACCATACCACGACCCTTATTGTGTGTGACCCTTTCCTCTCCACCCTCCTTTCCTTTCTACAACATGTGTCTCATATAATTTCCTCAGCTTTTTTGGAGCCAAGTTTCCAGGACTAGTCAACCCCCAAGAGGGGTACGCACTTGGAGCTGCTTTCAACCTGCCTCTGCCCATATTTCCCCTCCACTCTCTCCCCCTTTCTGCTTCCCTTTCTACTACAGGTATCGCATGTGATCAACTCGCTCTCCTTTGGAGCCAAGTTTCCAGGCCTAGTCAACCCCCTAGACGGGTATGTGTTTACAAGATGTTTGGTACAAAGCTTTAAAGGTTGTGTGAGCAACGTAGAGGGGTCTGCGTGGCTAGTCAATGACTGCCTTCATTTCATGGGAATACGTGAGATTAAAGAGGTTTCTGAAGCGGGTCTGAGTGATGTGATGTGATATGATGTGATGTGCTGGCATGCAATTTTGCTTCATGGGTTGTGTGAGCCACGTTGCCTTGAAAGGTGGTTGATTGACTTTTGAGTCGACGCAAAAGTCCACTCGAGAGGTTTTTGTAGTGGGTGGGGTTCATGTGATGTCATGTGCTGGCATTTCATGCTGCTTTAAAGGTTGTGTGAGCCACGTTGCCTTGAAAGCTGGTTGTGCGCTCCCATGTGCCATCTAGGGCTTTGTGTGTGTGCTGCACTGTTGGCTGCTTGTGTGGCAGGGTGAAATGGATACAGGAGAAGGACCCCGGCATGTATCAGTACTTCATCAAGGTGAGATGAGATGAGAGTGCCTGTTAAGTCAGCATGTATCAATGCTGACTCAAAGCATTCCGATGCACACCTGCATTGCGAAGCAAGGGTGAAATGGATACAGGAGAAGGACCCCGGCATGTATCAGTACTTCATCAAGGTGAGACAGGAGAGTCCACTCAAAGCCATGTCGTTGCACACTCAGGTCGAGAAGGGGAAATGGATACAGGAAGTATTGGTACTCATGTACCAATACTTCATCAAGGTGAGGTTGCCTGTTTCGTCAACTCAAATCCCGGCATGTACTGCTTTATCAAAGTAAGAGTTTATCATTTTCATTAGGTTACTTCTTGTGTTGTGCACTGACGTTGTGTCGTTGCTTCACTGAGGTGCCTCTTTCTTTATCGCTACCCTTTCTGTCTTCTCCCCGTCCCACTCTTCCCACTCTTCCCTTCCCCCTCACCTGCCTTGCGCCAGTGCTGCATACCCGTCCCCTGCCCTCCACTCCACACCCTCCCTTCGCACAACCAGAAGAAGGCTCAAAGAGCCGAAACTAGTTACCGCCATTATTCCTTTACACAAGGTTTTCAAAGCAAGTCTCTACACACACTAAACAAACAGTTTGCTAAAAGCTGCTGCTGCCACGCAAAGACCATGACTCCTGTTTGGGGTTTGATTGGTCCCACTCTTCCCACTCTTCCCTTCCCCCTCACCTGCCTTGCGCCAGTGCTGCATACCCGTCCCCTGCCCTCCACTCCACACCCTCCCTTCGCACAACCAGATTGTGGCAACCAGACCATTACACAGAAGTCTCTAACCACACAATTTTTTACCAACCAGACATCCTTCCTTTCTCAATCCCCTTCTGCCTCCCACCACACCTCTCCTTCACTCAATGGCGGCCCACATGCAGATCGTGCCAACCCTATACACGGACGTTTCAAACCACACCATTTCAACCAACCAGGTAATCTCCTTTTTCCAAGTCTTTTGATACAAACGGCCGGTGTAGCCCTTCCCCTTCCTGTATGTGACTGGCCATTTCAAAGCACGCGGAAACGGGAGGTGGATCTTAGGGGAAGTGAGCGATTGTGGGCATCAGAGATGGGTTCCCCTTAGCCTACACTGCCTGCCACGTGATAAAGGAATTGTTGAGCAAATGGGGAAGGATGTGTGCCCCATCTCAAAACTCTTTTTCTGGGCACCAGGGATGGGCCCCCCATAGCCTGCCTTGCCCTGCCTCGATTCTCGTTCGTGTCACTTTCTTCGAGTGCCGTCCGTTCATTTTTTTGGTTCAGTGACTGGGCGTTTCTGCCCAGAAATGCCCAGCCGATTTCTCACCAGACATATTGCATGGATTGCTCACAGCCTGCCAGCCGTATCCTTTCCTTGCCTTGGTTGCCATGCCACGTGCATGCACGAATCACAATGCACCCTCTACCCCGTTCCTCTCTCTTTCCTCCCTCCCCCAGTTTTCAGTGACGGAGCACTTCCGGCCGTCAGAAATGGGTCACAGCAGCCTGCCAGGCATATACGTCTTCTTCCTTCCCTCCCTTGCTGCTCCACACATGCATTGGGCTCACAATGCAACCTACTCGTCCCTCCTCCTTTCTTCCTCTCCCTCCCCCAGTTTTCAGTGACGGAGCACTTCCGGCCGTCAGAAATGGGTCACAGCAGCCTGCCAGGCGTATACGTCTTCTTCCTTCCCTCCCTTGCTGCTCCACACATGCATTCGGCTCACAATGCAACCTACTCGTCCCTCCTCCTTTCTTCCTCTCCCTCCCCCAGTTTTCAGTGACGGAGCACTTCCGGCCGTCAGAGATGGGTCACAGCCTGCCAGGCGTTTTTTTCTTTTACGACCTCTCACCCATCAAGGTGCGAGCTTCTTTTGTCTTCTTCCTCTGTGCTCCGTCTGCTCTTTCTCATACCTTCATCACCATCCACCATGCACATTTCCCCTCTCTGTCTCTTCCGTTGTCATTTGCATGCAGCCCCAGTCTGTAGTTCCCGGGTTTCGCTTCACAGAGCAGCACCCTAAGGTTGCATTGCATGCATGTGCTCCAGAGCCTTCATCTCCTCACTGGTGCCATGTGCATGTATGTGATTGTGCATATTGGTATTCACGTCTGTGCATGTGAATGAGGAGTCACTTGCGTCCCCACTTTTGGCTGTAAATGCAAAGTCTAACATTTATCCCCCCTCTGCTCCCACACCAGGTTCGCTCCACAGAGCAGCACACATCCTTCTTCCACTTCCTCGCTCATATTTCTGAACAAAAACGCTGACATCCATCTCCCTCCCCCCTCTGCTCCCACACCAGGTTCGCTCCACAGAGCAGCACATATCCTTCCTGCCCTTCCTTGGGCGTGAGTCATGGCTGTGTGACTCTGCATATAAACACTGACATGCATCCTCGTTTCTCAAAGCATTTGCATCCCCTCCCGGCCCACGCTCCAGGTTAGATTCACAGAGCAGCACATATGCTTCCTCCACTTCCTCACTGTTGTCTATAAGTACAAACCCTGACATCCATCCCCTCTGTTTACGCACCAGGTTCGCTTCACAGAGCAGAACACATCCTTCCTCCACTTCCTCACTAATGTCTGCGCAATCATAGGAGGTGAGAATCTATATTTCACGTACTGTTTATATTCTTTAAAAGATTGCATCGGGTGGTGGTGGTGGTGGGCTAAACATGCAGCCTTTGAGGCCCTCAGACGAGGGGGTTGTGTGAGTCAGCTCAAATTGACTAAGCTTATTCATAAGTAGCTTCATGTGTTCGCTTATTCTTAAACATCATTGGTGCTGTGTTTCAGCATAAATCACGAGCTGGCATTTTAATGCTTGTACGCACTAGTGAATGTTCCTCTTGTGCGAACCTTGCCTTGCTTGCAGGAGTGTTCACCGTGACTGGGATAATAGATGCTGTGGTTTACCATGGGCACAAGGCTATCAAGAAAAAGATGGAATTGGGAAAGCTTAGCTAAGCGCACTGTGCCATTGGTTTTGGCACTGCGTTTCTTATTTACTAGGCTGGATACAGAAGCGATGAGAATTGGATTTTTAGCATTGTCCCTAATATGCTAATTGGTCCATTCCTAAGGTAATCGCTCTGATTGTGAAAGCTTGCGATTTGCCTTGCAAATGCAACGTCTCATTTCTCAACTGGGTAGTACAGGATTTTATCGTCCAAGCACAGTACAATATACAAGTTCTAAGGGCTCATTCCCATCCTCCTATCAATCTGACATCCTATCTGTTGGAAACAAGTAACTTAAGCGCCTCTGTTGTGTCGAAACACCAAGTCAGAAGTGAAGCGAAACATATCGAAGCATCAGCGAGTCAACCCTCGGAGGTTGAGCAACTGCTGGAGGTTACGCGAAAGTCAAAGGTCAGCGACCTTTGACTTGACAAGTACAGCGCGACAGCAAGGACAAACAACTGACTCGCTATTGAGTAGTTGCGCGAGTCGTTACTGTATCGAACCGCAACAGCAACAGCAAAACAGCAAGTCGTTACTCTTCGTTTTCCTTGTACTCTTATAGAAGCCTGTATCTCTTTGTTTTCATCAATCTACTTTGCCCTCACATACCAGCGCAAGGTGGTTCACAAACTCCTCATTGAACGCTTCCGCTATTACATTAGTCCTACCAGGAATTTAGTCCTGCAAAGATCCTAAGGGCTTTTTCAGCCCAACATGGTATGAGAGCTGTCAGGACAAATTCCACTATCAAGACACCTACAACATCAGAAAGCATGGCTACTCAGAAGGAAAGGAGTTCCTCTAATGGTTCTCCCGGCACTACCCCTACTCCACCTCCTGCCTCTGGCCTACAGACAGAGCAGGGCACGGCGACAAGACCAGCAGCAGGGTCCACTGAAACTCCTGCGAATAAACCTGCAGACTTCGACCAGAACATGATGGAGAAGTTCTTCTCCTTCATGTCCTTCTACGAGCAACACCAGCAGTCGGCACCTGCGCAGTCAAACAACAGCAACAACAACAACGACGTGACGCCCATGAGCCTCGACGGCTCATCCTACGCACGCGGAAATCAACAGCAGCAGCCTACCTTTGCTCCGTACGAGCCCCAGCGCGGCTCCGTCAGCTTTATGCCACACCCGCAGCCTGCACCTGGACAAGAGAAGACACTGGACGCACTTCAAGTTCAGTCGCAGTTCGCGCACGTCTTAAAACTGCAAATGTCAAGCCCTTTCGACGGGAAGGACTTCTTTACCTGGTCGTTCGAGTTCGAACTAATGATGGAAGGGGCGCAGATTCTTGGCTTCTTCGACGGGTCCCTGCCATATCCAACACACGGCACAAAGTACGACAAGCAACAGTACACGTATCAGTCAATAATGGCGTACACAATACTACTGAGAAACATCACTCCGAATCAGCAGCAGAATATACGGTCTTACCGGGGATACGGCAACTCTGCAGAGCTCGCGTACAACCACCTGAAGAACCTGTATCAAGCAACAGTCAATCAAAGTCGGTTAATGGCGCAAGTGACAACAGTCGAAATGAAACCGGGCGAAAAGGGGATGGCGTATTCAGCCGCTGTCGCGAATTGCGCGACAAACTCCTTCGATGCGGAGGGTCGATTTCAGAAGACGCCTTCGTCACAATTATCATCGGCAGCCTCGGTCCTCAGTGGCGCTCCACTCGCGCCATACTTCGAGCTCACGGAAAAATATCAGAAGCAGCACTCTGCGCCGAGATCCACGCTGAGCAGCAAGATATGGACCTGCAAGAAGAACGACACAAGAGGAAGGCATCAGTGCCCGAATTCGCATTCCACACTCAACGGCGCTACAACAACAACAACAATCGGCATCAACCGAAACCAGTACCTCCGTTCTGTCACCTTTGTAAGACGTCAGGTCACCCCCGTACACACTGCCCAAACCGGCAGCAGTCAACGCCAACGCAGCGGCCGCTTCGCCCTTCAAGCAGTCAAGTCGCCTCAACGCAAGCGAATCCGACCACTCAAGTACAAGCCTCAACAACATCGACGGGACAACCTGCGCAAGGAACAAGAAACATCGTCAGTTGCATGGCACGGCTAACTGACTCCTGCATCACAGAGTCACCACCGCATTACTCACCGGAAGAGCAACTCGACAACAGCACGCCTCGCCGCGAGTCACTTCAACCAAATCCGACGTATGCAGCCATCGCTCAAAGCGAGCCGTCCGGGAAAGATACGTGGTTCTTGGACAGTTGCTACGGACAGCACATGTGCTCTTCAGGACGTTTTGTTCAGCGCGAACACCAACTTCAACGCGAAGTCGTCATCACCGTCGCCAACAACCAGAACCTGCGCACACGACGACAAGGTGTGGTGCAACTTCAGTCACGAGAGACAAATGTGATACTGCAAATGTCAAAAGTGTTAATTGCGGAGGGAATCGGCTACAACTTACTGAGTGTCAGTCAGCTGATGGCGAAAGGCATCCACCTCGAAGCAGATAGCACAACACAGGAGTTCAAGTTGTACCACGGGAGAGGAGGTCTCTACATCGGCAAGCCAGTCCTGAAGAACAACGTCTTCGTCCTCGACTTCGTCCCAGATCTCGGCACCGCTGACAGCGACGGGATCGTCACCTTCACCTCCTGGACACACCCACCAGATCTTGATCCCGACTTCAGTCCCGAAGGATTCTGGTACTCGCACACCATCCCTGAAGCAGAACGAACGAGAGCATTAGCAACAATTCAATCGGCAGCAGCACAGACAACATCGGCAGCAGCAGAGACAACATCGGCAGCACAGAGACAACATCGGCAGCAGCAGAGACAACGTCGGCAGCAGCAGAGACAACATTGGCAGTAGCAGAGACAACATCGGCAGCAGCAGAAACAACATCGGCACCAATCGCGGGTCCTTCAACTGCACCGGCCATAATCGACGACGACACTCCACCGACTCCTGCGCAGCAATTAAACCCAACACCACGAGAAGTACATCGAAGCGCAAACTTCACCGCAAGCTTCTACTCCAACTCCGACTTATACCGTCGCTCACCCGGACATCGATCTGGCGAAGATATCTGGCACGCACGAATGGGACATCCAAGCAACATGGTGTTAAACAACACAATCAGAGCAGGCGTGCTCGACAAAGATTCACTGCTTCTAACGAACGGAAGCGAACTTCGACGAGCTCGTGGAACGTGCTTTACCTGCCCCGAAGCTGACTTACCACATCGGCCATTCGCTTCTCACCACAATCCCAGCGCACCAGCTTACGCTGAGAAACTGAACGAGAATGAATTGACGAAGGGAAAGTTGGGTACAAATGCAAACCCTAAAAAACTGTACCCCATATGTGCTACCCCACTATAGCCTACAGTAGCTATGTCATATAAATCTGACACACCCCCATAGGCAAAGTGGGGGAGAACAAGGGGTCACAAGACCAGTCAAGCTAAGCCAAGCAAGCTCAGGGTGGATCACAAAGTCACCACACATTCCGAGCACAAGTTCAAGGCCACAAGGCCAGTTCACATGCAGGATTACATATATATATAAGGCTAGACAAGCAAGAGCAGGTGTATATATATATGCAACAGTACAAACAAGGTCAAGGGGTGAGCAAGTGAGGCAAGGTAGGCACAAGACCCAGCTGAGTACAGAAGCGCTGATGATCACAAGGCGCAAGTGCCTTGGTGAAGATATCAGCAGTGTTGGCCTGAGAGGCCACGTACGCAAGCCGCAGCTGACCACGCTGCTGTAGCTCACGAGCAAGGAAGTAGCGGAGAGCAATGTGCTTCGTTCTGTGCTCCAGTCTCTGCTCTCGACACAAGGCCAGCATGGCCTTGTTGTCTACGTACAGCACTGGAGGAGAATGAGGCGGCTCTCCGAGGTCAGTCAGCAGGTAGGTGAGCCAGCGAAGCTCCTGTGCAGCCATGGCCCCGGCGTAGATCTCAGCCTCACAACTGGAGCCGAGAACAGAAGACGAGCGGGTAGCCCGCCACGAAACAGAGCCGGAACCAAGGCTGAAGGTGTAACCCTGTGACGACCGCTGCGTAGCCTGGTCGTCAGCCCAAGAAGCGTCTGCGTGCCCAGTGAGGACCACTGGACTCTGCCCTCCAAGCACAAGCCCCATGCCCGACGTACTGCACAAGTAGCGCAACACCCTCTTCGCTGCAGCCATGTGCTCCGGTCTGTGTCTCCCAGGAGCAACATAGCGTGCGAGAATGCTAAGAGGGTATGCAAGGTCAGGTCGTGTGCAGGTCATCAGGTACATGAGGCAGCCAACAAGCTCTGGGTACGGGCCACTCAACTCTACGGACTCATCCGAAGGCAGAGCTGAGAGCGAGTGGCGAGTAGGCAGAGGAGTGGCCTGAGGCGAGGAGTACGTGAAGCCGAAGCGCTGAAGGACCTGCTGCACCATGTGTGACTGAGTCAGGGTAATGGTGCGGCGTGCTCTGTCCCGAGTGATCTGCAAGCCAAGGTAGCTGCGCAGTTCACCCAGGTCAGTGCACGTGTGTCTCTTCTGCAGCTCGGACTTCACGTGGGCTAGTCCAGCAGTGTCAGCTGTGGCAAAGACCAAGTCGTCGACGTACACGAGGATGTAGAACGGCGGCAAAGAAGTGTCGGTGCGCAGAAACAGCGACGGGTCGGCAGTAGAGGGAGCAAACCCAAGAGCCGCAAGTGTAGTCCTCAGTGTGTCGTGCCACTCACGCGGTGCCTGGCGGAGACCGTAGACTGGCCGCCGTAGGCTCCACTGGGTGCCAGGAGGAAAAGACCCCCATAGGCAAAGTGGGGGAGAACAAGGGGTCACAAGACCAGTCAAGCTAAGCCAAGCAAGCTCAGGGTGGATCACAAAGTCACCACACATTCCGAGCACAAGTTCAAGGCCACAAGGCCAGTTCACATGCAGGATTACATATATATATAAGGCTAGACAAGCAAGAGCAGGTGTATATATATATGCAACAGTACAAACAAGGTCAAGGGGTGAGCAAGTGAGGCAAGGTAGGCACAAGACCCAGCTGAGTACAGAAGCGCTGATGATCACAAGGCGCAAGTGCCTTGGTGAAGATATCAGCAGTGTTGGCCTGAGAGGCCACGTACGCAAGCCGCAGCTGACCACGCTGCTGTAGCTCACGAGCAAGGAAGTAGCGGAGAGCAATGTGCTTCGTTCTGTGCTCCAGTCTCTGCTCTCGACACAAGGCCAGCATGGCCTTGTTGTCTACGTACAGCACTGGAGGAGAATGAGGCGGCTCTCCGAGGTCAGTCAGCAGGTAGGTGAGCCAGCGAAGCTCCTGTGCAGCCATGGCCCCGGCGTAGATCTCAGCCTCACAACTGGAGCCGAGAACAGAAGACGAGCGGGTAGCCCGCCACGAAACAGAGCCGGAACCAAGGCTGAAGGTGTAACCCTGTGACGACCGCTGCGTAGCCTGGTCGTCAGCCCAAGAAGCGTCTGCGTGCCCAGTGAGGACCACTGGACTCTGCCCTCCAAGCACAAGCCCCATGCCCGACGTACTGCACAAGTAGCGCAACACCCTCTTCGCTGCAGCCATGTGCTCCGGTCTGTGTCTCCCAGGAGCAACATAGCGTGCGAGAATGCTAAGAGGGTATGCAAGGTCAGGTCGTGTGCAGGTCATCAGGTACATGAGGCAGCCAACAAGCTCTGGGTACGGGCCACTCAACTCTACGGACTCATCCGAAGGCAGAGCTGAGAGCGAGTGGCGAGTAGGCAGAGGAGTGACCTGAGGCGAGGAGTACGTGAAGCCGAAGCGCTGAAGGACCTGCTGCACCATGTGTGACGGAGTCAGGGTAATGGTGCGGCGTGCTCTGTCCCGGGTGATCTGCAAGCCAAGGTAGCTGCGCAGTTCACCCAGGTCTGTGCACGTGTGTCTCTTCTGCAGCTCGGACTTCACGTGGGCGAGTCCAGCAGTGTCAGCTGTGGCAAAGACCAAGTCGTCGACGTACACGAGGATGTAGAACGACGGCAAAGAAGTGTCGGTGCCCAGAAACAACGACGGGTCGGCAGTAGAGGGAGCAAACCCAAGAGCCGCAAGTGTAGTCCTCAGTGTGTCGTGCCACTCACGCGGTGCCTGGCGGAGACCGTAGACTGGCCGCCGGAGGCTCCACTGGGTGCCAGGAGGAAAAGACCCAGTGAAGCCAGGTGGGCGACGCAGCCAGATCTCCTCGTGCAGGCTACCCTGCAAGAAAGCAGTGCTGAAGTCAAGAGAGGGCAGCTCGTAGTCGCGGTGAGCAGCTTTGTGCAGCAGTACCCGAAGAGTGGTCATCTTCGGGGTGGGAGAGAAGGTCTGAAAGTAGTCAACTCCCTGCCGCTGACTGAAGCCACGAGCCACGTAACGCGCCTTGAAGACAGGCGGAGAACCCGGCGGTCGCTTCACCCTGAAAATCCACATGCCACTGACGATGTTCGCCCCAGGCGGGGGAACCTCGTCAACGTAGATGCCTGTGGACTTCCAGGAAGCCATCTCTGTGTCCATAGCTGCCTGCCACTGAGAGGAGTAGGGACCCTCTATCGCCTCCGCGTAAGAGCGCGGAGTCGGGATGTCAAGTGCATCCGGGTCTCCCTCAGGGGTAAGCAGTACGGACACGAGATGAGGTGAAGCAGCAGCCAAACACTGGAACTCCTCCTGCCTGTCCTCAAGGACGTCCGTGCCAAGGGCACACTCACCCCCGACGGACGGAGGACAGACAGACTCAGACTCATCGACAAGACGAGCAGCGTAGTCTAGACGACAGCGAGCAGCAAAGTCGACGAGCTCAGCAACGAGGGCAGACGCAGCAGTGGACTCAAAGGAAGGGTCAGTGACGACAGTAGCAAGGAGACGCGTGACAGTAGGACTGGCAGCACGAAGAGAGTCCGACTCCGGGTCGGGAAGAGCAGGAAGAGAGGACTCAGGAGGAGAAGGCAAAGGGGCACGCAGAGGACCAGTGGACGGACGCAGAGACATCCGGTGCGTGCCAGGGACAGGAGGAGGACGCTGACGCGAACCACGACCACTAGTGCGAGCAGGACGGACAGGCGACGCAGGGCGAGACGCAGGCTCACGACGCTCAGCAAGACCTCCAGTAGGACCAGTGTAGGGAGAAGGAGCGGGCAGTGGGGAGGCCGGCTGTAACTGCAACTGTGACGGGACAGGCTGTGGACACTCTAAGGGAGGAGGAGGACCAGTAGACGGCGGGAGACCAAGAACCTGCTGAAGGAGCGGAACGAAGTACGGCCGAGGCCGCGCGGCGACTCCAGACACAGCAGGGACAGCACCAGTACCCCCAGCGGCAGCACCAGCGCCAGCAGCACCTCCAGCTCCAGTACCTCCAGCAGCACCAGTAGCACCCCCAGCAGGACCGCCTCCAGGACCGACAGCAGTAGCCTCAGCGTCAACACCCTCAGCAGCTCCAGCTCCAGTCGTACCCGCAGGCCCAGCAGCTCCAGTACTCCCAGTACGAGCACCTCCGGGACCCGCGGCACCAGCACCCTCAGCAGCCGAAGAACCTCCAGCTCCAGCAGCACGCCTCCAGCGCCAGGCAAACCACTCGCGCAGCTCCTGTGGAGAGAGTGGCTCCCGCCGAGACGAAGCACCCGGAGAACCTCCAGGCTCAGCACCACCAGACGCCACACGAGCAGGCCCAGCTCCCTCAGGCTCCGCACCCCCAGGCTCAGCACCTCCAAGCGTAGCAGCCCCAGGCTCAGCACCCCCAGGCTCAGCACCCCCAGGCTCCGCACCCCCAGTAGTAGCAGCCCCAGGCTCAGCACCCCCAGGCTCAGCACCCCCAGGCTCAGCACCCCCAGTAGTAGCACCCCCAGGCTCAGCACCCCCAGGCTCAGCACCCCCAGGCGTAGCACCCACACGCTCAGCACCCCCAGAGTCAGCACCCCCAGGCTCAGCACCCTCAGCAGCACCAGAGTCACCAGTAACCTCGACAGGCTCGACTGCGTCTACCTGGGACACACCTGAAGGGGCAGGACCCTGAGGGGGGAGGGGGTCTACCGGGGGGGGACCTGGCACAAGGAAGAGCGGTGGCGGGGGGAGGGACGGAGTGCGGTAGGGGAAGAGGCGGTAGTAGGGGACCGACTCGTCAAACGTGACGTCCTGGGAGGACAGAACACGGCGAGAGGTGGGGTGGTAGAACTGCCACCCTGGCGCGTCAGGGGGGAAGCCAAGGAAGACGCAAGGAGCAGCACGAGGGGACAGCTTGTCCGCAGACAAGTCGCGGACAAACGCCCGAGATCCCCAGACACGGAACGCAGACGCATCGCCAACCTTCCCCGTCCACAGCAAAGCTGGGGAGGTCTCTGGCATGGAGACCCTGGGGTGAAGGTTGATCTGATGCGCCGCGTACCGAACCGCAAACGGCCACAGAAAATGGGGGGCAGCCGCATGCATCATGGACGTACGGGCGACGTCCATGACCATGCCAATGCGGCGCTCAGCAATCCCATTTTGCTGTGGAGAGTCAGGAAGCGTGAAGGTCTGGCGGATGCCTCGTGCACGACAGTAGGCTCGCAGAAGGCCAGAGGAGAACTCTCCACCTCTATCAGAGTGCAGACGCAGAACAGGAAAGTCCGAGCCGAAGCTCTGCCTGAGCTAGAGACGAGCTGCACGGATCCAGTCGATGAACACCTCAGTGACATCACCCTTGCTGCGCAAGGGGAAGACTGTGGTGTAACGCGAGTAGTCGTCAACCACCAGCAGGAAGTAGCGCTCGTGACCCTGTCCACGGACGCGGGCCGGGCCCCACACGTCCATGTGAAGCGTCTGCAGCAGGGCCTCTGTCGGAGGAAACTGGGAGGAGTGAGGGGCAGCACGCTGCCGCCCCTCGACACAGGGGACGCAGGTAGGGCCAGGCCCCGGAGGAAGGGGAGGGAGGGACCGGGGAAGACCAGAGACAAGGACACGGGAGGCCATGCCTCGGAGACGAAGCAGGGAGGGGTGACCAAGGCGGTGGTGCCAGAGGAGAGTCTCGTGAGACAGAAGGCGACACGAACAGGGGGCAGACTCAGGACCAGACCTGGACGCTGCAGCAAACACCTGACCCGACGCAGCTACCTGACCAGACGTAGTGACTGGAGGAGACGCAGTGGTCAGTGTGTACAGGCTCGACCCCGGCCGACGTGTAAACGTGGCCAGGTGTCGGCCTGTCCGAGCGTCCGTGCAGTGGGTCACCCGCTGACTCGCAGGAGTGAACTGGTGAACCCCCGCATCCTGTAGGTCAGCACCACTCACCAAGTTCGTAGAGAACGAGGGGAGGTAAAGACCAGACAGGGTGCCAGAAGGGGCCGCCGGACACGGGAGGACAGTGGAGAAGTGAGCAAGGACAGGACCCCCAGAGGGGTCTGCCAGAGAGACTGCAACTGGCCGGCCAAGCGGCGTGAGTGTGGTGCGGTCTCGAAAGAAGGAGCGAGAAGCCCCCGAGTCAAGGGTGAAGGTGTGGGAGGCCGAAGCCGACGCAGTACCTGAGAGAGCAGACTCACCAGCACCTGAGGGAGCAGACGCACGAGCACCTAGAGCAGCAGCCTCGCTAGCACCTAGAGCAGCAGCCTCACCAGTACCTAGAGCAGCAGTCTCAATGCCCGGGTCGGGCGGAAAACACCGGTAACAGTCACCCTCATCACTAATAGTCACAGCATACATGGCAGCAAGAATAGCATCAAAGTCAAGGTCAAAGACAGCTACACCCGCCCTAGACAGCTCGCCCCAGCGGGGGATCTCAGTGGCCTCAAGGAACTGGTGACACCAAGCGTCCGTCAGGCGGCCAAAGCAGCGCTGGGTGGAGTGCGCACCCCCGCACTGCTCACCCGCGCGGTCGCCGGTGCGTAGGACGTAGGTGCACGGACCAGTACCCCCACCCCGCTGGCGTGCAGCGTACCACTCACGGAGCTGCTGAGGGGGGGGGATGTCACGAGTGCGCTGCTGCCGCTGCTGCTGCTGCTGCTGGCGCTGACCACCACCGGAGCCGACCCTCTGCGCAGCGCCACCCCGACCAGCTCCACCCCCTCCGCCGCCGCCTCCTCCACCGCCGCCACCTCCGCCACCTCCGCTCCCACCGCCACCGCCGCCGCCGCCTCCGCCTCCACTGCCGCCACCAACACCTCCACCCCCGCCACCACTCCCACCACCACCCCCACCCCCTCCACTGCCTCCACCGCCACCTCCGCCACCCCCGCCAGCCCCTCCAGCACCCTTGCCCCCCTTGCCCTTGCCGGTGCGGCGTCTCCCGCTCGGGGCAGACGCAGCGCCGACCGACTCGAAACCAACGAGGTCGGCCGCAGCAGCAACGGCAACAGAGGGCAAAAGGGGGGAGGGGGAACACCCCTCAAAGACGGGGGTGCGAGGGTCACCACGAGAAGCTCCAACAGCGACTATGCTCTTCTCTGCTGCTAGGAGGGCCTTCTCGAGGAGGTCAACGGTGAGAGTGGTGGGGCAAACTGAGAGGAAGTGGTCCCTGACTACGCGAAGGGAGTCAGGGAGCCGGGTGACTATGTAGTAGAGGGTGATGTACATGGGGGGGGGGTTCTTGGCGCAGAATTCAGCAGGAAGCGCAGCGCGGTAGCGAGTGTCACTAGTGCGGAGGTGCGTAATGAGGTCAACGACTGTGGGAAAGGCAGCAAGGTCAGGGAAGAGGTACGGTAGCATGAGGCGGCTCAGTGCAGTAGTGGCAGGGGAGGAGTAGCGCGCAACTACAGCGTCGTACAAGGTCTGAGCACTCTTGTACTGGCTAAAGTGCGCACGCTCAGAGGTAGGCAGGTGGCGACGCACAACAAGACGTGCAGCAGCATCGCGCGTGGCCCACAGTGAGCGAACAGTGGCGTCAGCATCAGCAGCGGGGGCAGGAGAGGCACCAGAAGTGAGGTCAAAGAGGGAGAGGCCGTCTGCCCTGTCGCACTGTAAGAAAATCTGCAGGTCATCTATCCAGACATCAAAGTCAATGGCCCGACCCTCAGCGTCAAAAGCGAGGACACTAGGGGTAGCCATGACAGTAGTAGACTAGCAGCGCAAACAGTAGGGTGAGGGCAGTGCTGTGAAAGGGGCGCTGCTCTTACCGGACAGGGCGGCTCGGGTGGCTCGGCTGCAGGGCGGCTCGGCGGCTCGGCTGCTGGGCGGCTCGGCGGCTCGGCGGCTCGGTTGCTGGGCGGCTCGGCGGCTCGGCTGCTGGGCGGCTCGGTGGCTCGGCTGCTGGGCGGCTCGGCTGCTGGGCGGTTCGGCGGCTGGGCGGCTCGGCTGCTGGGCGGCTCGGCGGCTCGGCGGCTCGGCCGTTCGGCTGCGACTGCTGCTGCAGAGACGGCGGCGGCTGCTGCCTCAGGGACGGCAGCGGCCGGCCGCTAGGGGCCGCGTCAGGTGCAGGAGAGGGCCACGTCAGGGGCGGCGTAGGGGCCGCGGCAGGGGCGGCGAAGGGGCCGCGTCAGGGGCCGCGTCAGGGGCCGCGGCAGGGGCCGCGGCAGGGGCCGCGTCAGGGGCCGCGTCAGGGGCCGCGGCAGGGGCCGCGGCAGGGGCCGCGTCAGGGGCCGCGTCAGGGGCCGCGTCAGGGGCCGCGTCAGGGGCCGCGTCAGGGGCGGCGTAGGGGCCGCGTCAGGGGCCGCGTCAGGGGCCTCGTCAGGGGCCGCGGCAGGGGCCGCGTCAGGGGCCGCGTCAGGGGCCTCGTCAGGGGCCGCGGCAGGGGCCGCGTCAGGGGCGGCGTAGGGGCCGCGGTAGTGGCGGCGGAGGGGCCGCGTCAGGGGCCGCGTCAGGGGCCGCCTCAGGGGCAGCGTAGGGGCCGCGTAGGGGCCGCGTCAGGGGCCGCGGCAGGGGCCGCGTCAGGGGCTGCGTAGGGGCCGCGTCAGGGGCCGCGTTGGGGCCGCGTCAGGGGCCGCGTTGGGGCCGCGTCAGGGGCCGCGTAGGGGCCACGTCAGGGGCCGCGTTGGGGCCGCGTCAGAGGCCGCGTAGGGGCCGCGTCAGGGGCGACGTAGGGGCCGGGTAGGGGCCGCGTAGGGGCCGCGTAGGGGCCGCGTAGGGGTCGCGTAGGGGCCGCTAGGGGGGGGGGGGGGCGCTAAAAAAAAATTTAGGGCAGGGGCGCAATGCGCGTCGGGCAGCTAAAAAAAAATTTCGTTATGGTGGGCCCTTAGGAAGGAACGGTCCCATGTAGGAACCCGCTCTATACCATGTGAATTAAGAAAACAGGAATGAAAATGACTAAGGGAAAGTTGGGTACAAATACAAACCCTAGAAAACTGTACCCCATATGTGCTACCCCACTATAGCCTACAGTAGCTCTGTCATATAAATCTGACAGATGACTTGTCAATGCATCCCGTCGAGTGTTGCCTATGGGGATGGCGTTGGGAATCTGAACCCCTCCTCAACCCTTACCTTTGTGTCATGCCCGACATCATGCACCAAGCTGATTTGGGGTTGTTGGAGCACATAGTGGAATGCATTCGTCAAGGTGGCGACACACCTGACACCAAAATGACCGATGCACGTAGGAAGTTGCTGGATAGGAGGCTAAAGTATCTACGTAGCATCACTAGGAGTGCGTTCATGCACCTACCAGCCGGCACATACTTCTCTAAAGGTGCCAATTACCAAGCATACGAGCATCGTAGTGTGATGCAAGTACTCCCTTTCCTTGTTACCACGTTCGTCACGCAGCCACAAATGGATGCATTGATAGCATATGTTGAGTGGTATCTGCATTGTGCACGTGTAAGCCCGTTGAGCATCTTCTCAGCCCGTTGAGCATTTCCTTGCCCGGATGCATTGTTAGCTCCGAGGTCCAGCGCCTGCGCTTGCAGCCACTTGCACCACTCTTGGGCAAGAGGAAAAGGTATGACACGGCCATGCTCATGGCCCAACGAACAGGCACGCGCTTCTTGTCTCGCACGAGTTGGAAGTTGGTGGTACCAAAGGCCCCGGAAGTGCCACAACCACAAACTTCAGATGGCAAAAGGGATAAGGCTTATGCCGCAGCTCTACGGGAAGAGCTGCCATATCTCAGGGGTGCCTTGAACATTGCACCAAAGTGTAGCGGCGAGGATATCACTCACATCCAGGTTCACACCGAGCTAGCAATGCCTGCAGCCGTAGATGCGGAGTTCTCTCGCCTTCCTCATCGCATCCGTGCGCTCCCTTCCTTCCATGGAAGGCCATGGTTCTCAGATGTAGCTGTGCTAGGGAATGAGAAAGAGGAGGGTGATTCAGAGTGGTATGCAAAGTTACTACTTCTCTTTCGAATCGTAGAGAATGGGACCAAGAAAGACTATGCATTCATAAAATACTATGAGGCTACTAGGGCCCTAGACCCGGTAAGTCAATGGCCCGACCCTCAGCGTCAAAAGCGAGGACACTAGGGGTAGCCATGACAGCAGTAGACTAGCAGCGCGAACAGTAGGGTAAGGGCAGTGCAGTGACAGAGGCGCTGCTCTTACCGGACAGGGCGGCTCGGGCGGCTCGGCGGCTCGGCGGCTCGGCAACTCGGCGGCTCGGGCGGCTCGGGCGGCTCGGCGGTACGGCGGCTCGGCAGCAACTGCGGCTCGGCGACTCGGCGGCTCGGGCGGCTCGGGCGGCTCGGCGGCAACTGCAGCTCGGCGGCTCGGCGACCCGGCGGCTCGGGCGGCTCAGGTGGCGCGGCGGCTCGGGCGGCTCGGGTGGATCGGGCGGCTCGGCAGTAGCTCGGCGGCGCCGGCGGCTCGGTGGTGACGGCGGGGCCGCGTGGGGACGGCGGCGGGGCCGGGTGGAGCGGCGGCGGGGCCGGGTGGAGCGGCGTCGGGGCTGGGTGGAGCGGCGTCGGGGCCAGTAGAGGCGGCGCCGGGGCCGGGAAGGGCAGCTCCGGGGCCGCAGGGGTAGGCGACGGGGCCAGCAGAGGCGGCGCCGAGGCAGGGAAGGGCGGCGCCGGGGCCGCAGGGGTAGGCGACGGGGCCGCTAGGGCGGCTAGGAGGGGGGGGGGGGGGGTCGCAAGGGCGGCTTGAGGAGGCCGCGAGGGCGGCTAGAAAGGGCCGCGAGGGCGGCGTGAAAGGGCCGCGAGGGCGGCGCGACGCGAAGGAGCCGCGAGGGCGGCGGATCGGGGCCGCGAGGGCGGCGCGACGCGGCCGCTAGGGCGGCGCGACGTGAAGGGGCCGCGAGGGCGACGCGACGGGGCCGCAAGCGCGACGCGACGGGGCTGGTAAGGCGGCGCGACAGGGTCGAGAGAGGGGAGCGCGACTCGGGCAGTGTAGAGCGCGCTCCGGGCAGGAAAAAAAAGGTGGTGGGCCCTAGGAACAGTTCCCACAGGGGAACCTGCTCGATACCATGAGAAACTGAACGAGAATGAATTGACTAAGGGAAAGTTGGGTACAAATGCAAACCCTAGAAAACTGTACCCCATATGTGCTACCCCACTATAGCCTACAGTAGCTATGTCATATAAATCTGACATACGCGCCACTTGAGAAAGTGTACAGCGACATCCTGTACAATCGCGAACCTGGACAAGGAGCATACAGCTACACCATCACGTTCATCGATGCCACTACGCGTTACGTTTGGCACCTTAACCTTCCGAGCAGGGACATGGCCTTCGAGGCCTTCATCGCTTGGCTCCCAGTAGCAAAACGAGAATCGGGCGTGAAGCTAAAAATCTTCCTGTCAGACGGAGGAGGAGAATACACCTCACAGAGGTTCAAGCAGTACTTGGCAGAAAGAGGAATCAAGAGGCTCATCTCTCTTCCCTACGCTCACCAGCAGCAAGGCGTAGCAGAAAGGATGAACAGGACTCTCCAGAACACCATGCGCAAGCTGCTACAAGGCATGCGACTGCCCAACCACCAGTGGCCCGAAGCAATGGACCACGCTGTCATGCTGCACAACTTGCTCTCGTCATCATCGCTCCCGAAGAACGCATCACCGCACCTGCTGTGGACAGGAAAACAGGGCAGCACAAAAATGTTAAGAGTTTTCGGCTGCATGGTACAGTACCGACCCCCATCTGCACGAGCCGGCCGATTTTCCCAACGCGCACAGTGGGGACTACACCTGGGCATCGAAAGAAATTACAACGCGTGGAAGATTTTCGACGTCCACTCCAAGGAAACAGTAGCAGCACGTGATGTCATTTTCTACGAACGACGCACCCTTCCGACGTACCTTGCCAACCTGGAAGAAGATCGGGACCCCACAGGCGGCTTCCGTCGGTCCACGGCACGGAGATTCCTAAGGAGCCTGCCACAGTTCAGCAGGCTGTGGGGGGGGAGCATAGGGAAAAATGGCGCGAAGCCATGGACAAGGAGCTGAAAGCACAGGAAGAACGGAACACCTGGAAAGTTGTTCCGTTCGGCGTGGCACGGAACAAGACAGTACTCACCGGGAAATGGGTCTTCCGTGTGAAGACAAAGGCAGACGGCACCATCGACAAGTTTAAAGCGCGGTGGGTCGTACGCGGCTTCGACCAAGAGCACGGACGCGACTTCACCGAGACATTCGCCCCAGTCAGCCGACACACCTCGCTGCGAATTCTCCTCGCAATCGCCGCCATGAAGAAGAAAAAGCTACGGCAAATTGACGTCGCCGATGCATTCCTCTACGCACCTGTCGACGCAGAAATCTTCGTCGAACTACCACATGGCTCCAACAGAAAACCTAATCACGTCTGTCAACTGCTGAAGTCGCTCTACGGCATCAAACAAGCCCCGAGGCTGTGGCAACAGTACCTGCACGCAAGACTTATCCGCATAGGATTCCGCCAGCTACCTCACGAGAAAAGGATGTACCGGCTTACAAAAGGCACCGACTACATCCTACTAATCGTCTACGTAGACGATCTACTCTACATCGGGTCGACCGACAACGTCACTACCTGGTTCGAAGGGGAGCTACAGAAAGATCTCATGCTCACAGTCTCATCTACCGTCACGCAGTACCTCGGTCTCAACATTCAGGAAGAAGATAACGCGATCTACCTCAACGCCGCGAAATACGCCGACACCATCGCCAAACGCTTCGCACTCACACCAACTACCATCTCCACGCCATACCACTACACGGCAGGAAATCACAAGGAAGGCTCCACTCCACTCAAGCCTGCCGGGATCCGCGACACTACCAGAGGAAGCTGGGATGCCTTCTCTTCGCGGCTGTCACCTGCCGCCCGGACCTATCATACTCTGCAAGTCAACTCGCCACCTACCTTAAAAGGCCTGAAGCTGAACACATGGCGGAGCTCGACCGCGCTCTTCACTACCTTGTTAGCACTCCAACGATCGGCTTGACCTACTACAAGAACGGAACTACAACGCCTAAGTTAATCGGCTACATCGACGCCGACCACGCCGGAGATTCTGACAACCGGCGCTCGCGCACAGGCTACATATACCGCCTCGAGCCTATCGGACCTATCTCGTGGCAGTCGAGTAAGCAGGAATTAATCGCTCTCTCCTCAGCTGAAGCAGAATATATCGCACTCTGCTCAGCCACCAAGGAAGGATTGTACCTTCGCGAACTCTTGGAGGAAGCGAAGCTGGCTCAGTTACCCAGCTTCACTCTGTTCTGCGACAATCAATCGGCAATTCGCATAGCCAACAAAAACGGATTCGCGAACAGGACGAACGTATCGCCCTGCGATATTTCTTCGTGAAAGACGAGATCGAGAAGGGGAGACTCGAATTATCCTACTGCCCCACGACCGAGATGGCAGCTGATTACTTGACCAAGAAGCTTGGAAAGCAGAAGTTCGAATACTGCATGCTGCTGACTGGACAGAGCCACGTCACCAGCAGCGACACTCTAGAAGCGCAGGGGAGTGTTGGAAATAAGTAACTTAAGCGCCTCTATCGTGTCGAAACACCAAGTCAGAAGCGAAGCGAAACATATCGAAGCATCAGCGAGTCAACCCTCGGAGGTTGAGCAACTGCTGGAGGTTACGCGAAAGTCAAAGGTCAGGGACCTTTGACTTGACAAGTACAGCGCGACAGCAAGGACAAACAACGGCCTCGCTATTGAGCAGTTGCCCGAGTCGTTACTGTATCGAACCGCAACAGGAACAGCAAAACGGTTATTAACTGTATCTCTTCGTATTCCTTGTACTCTTATAAAAGCCTGTATCTCTTTGTTTTAATCAATCTACTTTGCCCTCACATACCAGCGCAAGGTGGTTCACAAACTCCTCATTGAACGCTTCCGCTATTACATTAGTCCTACCAGGAATTTAGTCCTGCAAAGATCCTAAGGGCTTTTTCAGCCCAACACTATCAAGCTCACACTGAAAAATCCCCTAAACCCAAAACCTCTCACTACTTTTCCCAGGCAAAAGTACAATCTTGATAGGAGTTGGCCTTGATAGGAAGGCTGTAGGAATACGCACTAAGATCAACAATCCGTACAAGGGTGGGAGGGCGGGGGGAACTTGAAAGTTGAAAGTTCGAAATGAAACGTGGGTGAAGGCCAGGGCTCTCGTTAGCATACTAATTTAGTCTGTTGGTCTAGGTTTCAGGCGCGAAATGTATCGTTCATATGCTGTGGCAGACTTTAGCTTATGGGCCATATGAGAGCCAAGACAAATGCTATAGCGTCATATGTTTTTTCAGGAAACTTATAGCAATTCATCTGATCCAGCAGAAATCGCGTATTGTTTCGTCTGAATGAGACAAAATGGCCCAGTTGGCCAGAGGAGCAGCGAGGTGTTGCATGTGAAGGCACGCGTAATGATTTTTGCGTGAGGGCACGGGGGTGAATTTCGGATTCTTCCTGCCAGCGCATTCTGCATCTGACTCAGTTGCTGCCACGCATCTGTCGGGTAGCTGTTGTCGGCGCCGCTGCCAGGCTGTTGGGCAAGGTCAGTCGGTGCACATCAAAACAAAGCATGCACACACCTTCGTGAAACCCTCGTGAGAGAGGCGCGGCGCGGTTCGTGAGGTGATGGTCCCTTCCCTTCCTTTCTTCTCCAAGCCTTTCTTTGACAACCTGCCTTTACCTTTCAATCTTTGACGCCTAGCCCGAAGCATACCTATCGTCCCGTAGCTTGTTCCCGCGTACCGTCTAGAATTCCTTTCTTGCTACTGCCTCATGTGAGGTGATACACCACCTCACACCATGCTATCTGGCGCCCTCGAGTCAACCGACAGCGCTAGGCGTGATCCACCCGGGGTACCTGACGAGCCACGGGTTTCTGCGTTAGATTTCCTAACCCGTAAAGCTCCGGCAGCAATTCCTGTGACCACCACTGCCGCAGTTGAGACGCCTCCGCCTGTAATTCCTTCCCCCAACGTCATCACATCCTGCAACGACGAGCCGCTTATCCCCTCGCAATCTACGTCAGACGCTACTGAGACTGCGACCCAGCCTAACCCGGCTGAAGCTGAGTCTTCGCCGCCGCCCGTTTCGGCATCTGTGGCCACAACTCTACCGGCGATTTCTGTTTCTCGCATTAGAGCAGGGAACGGCAAATACAAACAGCGAATTTTGAGCTTTGCCCGTCCCACTGCAGGTGTCCCGCCAGCAACCGTCCCCCGCTTTAGCACAACTCGCCCGGGCCCGTCACAAGCCGTCGCCGCCAACGACGACGACAAGTATCCGCGCGCCTTGACCGTCGAGCAGTGGCAGCAGAAGGCTAACGAGAAATGGCTAAAGCACTTCCCGTGGCTCATCATCTCGGAGACTTCATGGGGTCAACCCTGCATGAGGTGTTCAATCTGCATGGTGCACGGAGACCCCAGCTACCAATACGGCCGCGATGGAGAGGGTGGGCTGGACATTCAATGACAGACGATGCGGAAACATCAGCATTCCATCAAGCATGAGGCGTCAGTGGACCGCCAACAGCTACGTGACGGCAAGAATGCTGCTCAGAAGTCGATTGTCGACTTTGAGAACGGTGACGGGGAAGCCAAGCGTTTGACAAAACTCCTGGCAACAGTTATTTTTATTTGCAGAAGCGACTCACCCATTGTGCTGTTTGTGACCCTGGTCCAGTTCATGGCAGAGATGTATTAAAGTACTAAGCAGGAATGAATGAATTATGAAAGAGTTTGGTACAAATATGAAACCCTAGAATGGGCTGTACCCCATATTGACTACCCCACTACAGCCTAAACATATATATCATTTGACACACCCCCATAGGCGAAGTGGGGGAGAACAAGGGGTCACAAGACCAGTCAAGAAACAAAGCAAGCTCAGGGTGGATCACAATGTCACCACACAATCTGAGCACAAGCAAAGGGCCACAAGGCCAGTCTGCATGCAGAGATATATATGCAAAAGCAACAGTACAGTGATCAATACCTAACAAGTGTAGGCATGCAGGTATACAATATAGATCACAGTACAGGCAAGGTCAAGAAGTAAGTAAGTGAGAAGACACAGGAACAAGGCCAAGTGCAGTACAGAAGCGCTGATGGTCACGAGGCCAAAGTGCCTTGGTGAACACGTCAGCAGTGTTGGCCTGAGAGGCCACGTAGGCAAGACGAAGCTGACCACGCTGCTGCAGCTCCCGAGCAAGGAAGTAGCGAAGAGCGATGTGCTTCGTTCTGTGCTCCAACCTCTGTTCACGACACAAGGCAAGCATTGCCTTGTTATCGACGTACAGAACTGGAGGAGAACGAGGCACCTCCCCCAAGTCTGTCAGCAGGTAGGTGAGCCAATGCAGCTCCTGTGCAGCCATGGCCCCTGCGTAGATCTCAGCCTCACAGCAGGAGCTGAGAACAGAAGAAGAGCGGGTAGACCGCCAAGAGACAGAACCGGAGCCAAGGCTGAAGGTGTAACCCTGAGACGACCGCTGCGTAGCCAGGTCATCAACCCAAGAAGCGTCTGCGTGACCAGTGAGGACAACTGGACCCCGTCCTCCAAGCACGAGCCCCATGCCTGACGTACTGCACAAGTAACGCATCACCCTCTTAGGTGCCTTCCAGTGCTCTGGAAGGTGTCTCCCGGGCGCAACGTAGCGTGCCAGGATGC
Organism: Closterium sp. Naga37s-1; assembly: GCA_947471745.1. Taxonomy (NCBI): domain Eukaryota; kingdom Viridiplantae; phylum Streptophyta; class Zygnematophyceae; order Desmidiales; family Closteriaceae; genus Closterium; species Closterium sp. Naga37s-1. Next base: position 1,307,313 of record CANJKZ010000010.1, on the reverse strand, counting down.
TGAGAGGGTAAGCGAGGTCAGGGCGAGTGCAGGTCATCAGGTACATGAGGCAGCCCACAAGCTCTGGATACCGGCCACTCGGCTCTACGGACTCATCCGAAGGCAGAGCTGAGAGCGAGTGACCAGTAGGCAGAGGAGTGGACTGTGGCGAGGAGAACTGGAAGTCGAAGCGCTGAAGGACCTGCTGCACCATGTGTGACTGGGTTAGGGTGATGGTGCGGCGTGCTCTGTCCCGAGTGATCTGCAAGCCAAGATAGCTACGCAGCTCACCCAGGTCTGTGCACGTGTGTCTCTTCTGCAGCTCCGACTTCACTAGAGTCAGTGCCTCAGTGTCAGCAGTAGCAAAGACCAAGTCGTCGACGTACACGAGGATGTAGAACGGCGGCAGTGAAGTGTCGGTGCGTAGAAACAGCGACGGGTCAGCAGTAGAAGGAGCAAACCCAAGAGCCGCAAGTGTAGTCCTCAGTGTGTCGTGCCACTCACGAGTTACCTGGCGGAGACCGTAGACTGGCCGCCGGAGGCTCCACTGGGTACCAGGGGGAAACGACCCAGTGAAGCCAGGTGGGCGGCGCAGCCAGATCTCCTCGTGCAGGCTGCCCTGTGGAAAGGCTGTGCTAAAGTCAAGAGAGTGAAGCTCGTAGTCACGCTGAGCAGCGACGTGCAGCAGTACCCGAAGAGTGGTCATCTTCGGGGTGGGAGAGAAGGTCTGAAAGTAGTCAACTCCCTGCCGCTGACTGAAGCCACGAGCAACGTAACGCGCCTTGAAGACAGGCGTAGAACCCGGCGGCCGCTTCACCCTGAAGATCTACATGCCATCGACAATGTTCGCCCCAGGTGGGGGAACCTCGTCGACGTAGGTGCCTGTGGACTTCCAGGAAGCCATCTCTGCGTCCATGGCTGCCTGCCACTGAGAGGAGTAGGGACCCTCAACCGCCTCTGCGTAAGAGCGCGGAGTCGGGATGTCTAGTGCATCCGGGTCTCCCTCAGGGGCAAGCAGCATGGACACGAGATGAGGTGAAGCAGCAGCCAGACACTGGAACTCCTCCTGCCTGTCCTCAAGGACGTCCGTGCCAAGGTCACACTCACCCCCGACGGACGGAGGACAGACAGACTCAGACTCAGCAACAAGACTGGCAGCGTAGTCTAGACGACAGCGAGCAGCAAAGTCGACAAGCTCGGCAACCAGCGCAGACGCAGCAGCAGACTCAAAGGAAGGGTCAGTGACAACAGTAGCCAGGAGACGCGTGACAGTGGGACTAGCAGCACGAAGGGAGTCCGACTCCGGGTCAGCAAGGACAGGAAGAGAGGACTCAGGAGGAGACGGCAGAGGGGCACGCTGAGGAGCAGTGGAAGGACGCAGAGTCATCCGGTGCGTGCCGGGGACAGGAGGAGAACGCTGACGCGAGCTACGACCACCAGTGCGAGCAGCACGGACAGGCGACGCAGGACGAGACGCAGGCTCACGACGCTCGACAAGACCTCCTGTCGGACCAGCGTAAGGAGACGGAGCAGGCAGGGGGGAGGTAGGCTGTAGCTGAGACGGCGACAGGACATGCGGTGGACACTCTAAGGAAGGGGGTGGACTAAGAGAGGGCGGGAGACCAAGAACCTGCTGAAGGAGTGGAACGAAGTACGGCCGCAGCCGCTCAGCACCCCCAGAACCAGCAGGAGCACCTCCAGTAGTACCTCCAGCAGCTCCAGCACCAGCAGCACCAACAGCAGCACCACCAGCTCCACCGGCAGCTCTAGCAGCACCCCCAGCAGCTCCAGCACCAGCAGCACCAACAGCAGCACCACCAGCAGCTCCACCAGCTCCACCAGCAGCTCCAGTAGCACCTCCAGCAGCTCCAGCACCAGCAGCACCAACAGCAGCTCCACCAGCTCCACCGGCAGCTCCAGCAGCTCCAGCACCAGCAGCACCACCCCTAAACCCTCAGAACCAGAACCAGCAGCGCCAGGGTCTCCAGCAGCAGGACCTGCAGCAGCCGCACCCCCAGGTCCGGAACCTCCAGCTCCAGCGTCTACAGCAGGACCTCCTCCAACACCACCGGCCCCGGCAGCTCGAGTACCTCCAGTACGAGCACCTCCAGAGCCTGTGGTGTCAGCAGCACGAGTGTCGCCAGCTCCAGCAGCAGTACCGCCAACTCCAGGACGCCGCCGCAGTCGCTGACGAACCGCAAACCACTCCCGCAGCTCCGCTGGCATAAGGGGCCGGCGAGAAATCGGTCCAGCTCCCTCCGGGACCTCACTCACCGGCACAGCACCCCCAGGCTCCGCACCCTCCAGCACCTCACGGACCGGCACAGCACCCCCAGGCTCCGCACCCTCCAGTACCTCACGCACCGGCACAGCACCCCCAGGCTCCACACACTCCAGCACCTCACGCAGTGGCTCATCACCCCCAGACGCAGCACCTCGAGCAGTACCACCCTCAGCAGCACCTGAGTCACTAGTGACCTCGACAGGCTCAGCAAAGGGAGGCGGGTCTACCTGAGACACACCTGAAGGAGCAGGACCCTGGGGGGGAAGGGGGTCTACCGGAGGGGGACCTGGAGTGAGGAAGAGCGGCGGGGGAGGGAGAGGGGCAGTGCGGTAGGGAAAGAGGCGGTAGAAAGGGACTGACTCGTCAAAGGTAACGTCCTGAGAAGACAGGACCCTGCGCGAGGCGGGGTGGTAAAACTGCCAGCCAGGCGCGTCAGTCGGAAAGCCAAGGAAGACACAGGGAAGGGTGCGGGAGGAGAGCTTGTCCGCGGACGTATCGCGAACAAGAGCACGGGCACCCCAGACCCGGAACACCGACGCATCACCAACCTCCCCAGTCCACCTCAGTGTGGGCGAGGTCTCCGGAACGGAGACACGGGGCCAGAGGGTGAGCTGCTGTGCGGCGTACCGGACCGCAAACGGCCACAGAAAATGGGGAGCCGCCGAATGGATCAAGGAGGTACGAGCGATCTCCATGACCAGGCCAATGCGGCGCTCAGCAACCCCATTTTGCTGCGGTGAGCCCGGAAGCGTGTAAGACTGGGTGATGCCCTCCTCCTGACAGAAGCCGCGCAAGAGGTCGGAGGCGAACTCTCCGCCCCTGTCAGAGTGCAGACGCAGAACAGGGAGGTCGGTCCGAAACCTCCTGCGTAGCTGGAGACGAACCGCTCGGATCCAAGGGATCAGGACAGCAGGGACCTCACCCTTGGTGCGCAAGGGGAAGACCGTGGTGTAACGCGAGTAGTCGTCAACTACCAGCAGGAAGTACCGCTCTCCACCCCGTCCGCTGACGCGGGCGGGGCCCCACACGTCCATGTGGAGAGTCTGCAGCGGAGCCTCTGTCGGAGGAAACGAGGAGGAGTGAGGAGCGGCGCGCTGCCGCCCCTCGACGCAAGGAAGGCAGGCCGGGGCAGGCGAAGCAGGGAGGCGAGGTAGGGTCCGCGGAAGACCAGACACAAGGACGCGACGGTGCATGTCACGAAGACGGGGCAAGGAGGGGTGGCCCAGACGGTGGTGCCAGAGAACGGTCTGGTGCGACAGGGATCGACACGAGCAAGGGGAGTCTACCTGACCTGACGCAGACGCCTGACCGACAGCAGCGACCTGGGGAGACACAGTAGTCAGTGTGTAAAGGCTCGACCCTGGAGCACGCGTGAACGTGGCCAGGTGTCGCCCAGTCCTGGAGCACGTACAGATCGCCACACGCTGTCCTCCAGGGGTGAAGGTATCAACCCAGTGTTCCTGAAGGACAGCGTTGCTCACCAAGTTCGTAGAGAACGAGGGGAGGTGGAGACCTGACAGTGAACCAGACGGGACCGCTGGGCAAGGAAGCACAGTGGTAGACCGTGCAAGGACTGGACCCCCCGAGGGGTCAGCCAGGGAGACTGCAACTGGTGCAGGGAGCGGTGTGAGGGCTGTGCTGTCGCGGAAGAAACACCTGGAAGCACCTGAGTCAAGAGTGAAGGTGTGCAAGGCAGTAGAAGGCGCAGTACCTGACAGCGCAGACTCACCCGCAGCTAAGGCAGTGGACACGGTACCTGAGAGCGCAGACTCGCAAGCACCAAGAGCTGCTGGCTCTATACCTGGATCAGGCGGCAGACACAGGTAGTAGTCACCCTCAGCACTAACAGACAATGCATACATGGCAGCAAGAATAGCATCACAGTCAAGAGCAAAGATGTCTACACCCTTCTTAAGCAGATCAAACCAGCGAGGGGTCTCAACCTCTGCCCCCATCTCCTCACGCCAGGCGTCGTCAAGGCGGGAGAAGCAACGCTGCTGGGGGTGGGGCTTGCCGCATGTCTGACCAGCACGTTCACCGGTGCGAATGACATACGTACAGCGAGAACCCCCAGACGTACCCCTCTGAGCCAACCACTCACGAAGCTGCTGCTGCTGTCTCTGACCAGCGCCTCCACCACGACCGCCACTGCCTCCGCTGCCTCCACCACCGCCGCTACCGCCACCACCGCCGCTACCGCCACCACCGCCACTCCCACCGCCGCCACCACCACCACCTCCTCCACCGCCGCTACCACTCCCACTAGCACTCCCGCCGCCACTGCCTCCACTCCCACCGCCACCTCCACCACCTCCACCTCCTCCTCCGCCGCCACCGCCACCACCGCCCTTGCCCCCCTTGCCCTTGCCGGTGCGGCGCCGCCCAGCAGAAGTGGAGGCAGCACCAACCGAGTCGGCTCCGAGGAAGTCTACAGCGGCAGCAGTGGCGTAGGAGGGGGCAAGAGGGGAAGAAGCGCACCCCTCAAAGATGGGGGTGCGAGGAGCACCACGAGCAGCAGCCACACTAACAATGCTGCTCTCAGCGGCTAAGAGGTGCTCCTCTAGGAGGTCTATGGTGAGGTCGGAGGGACAGCGCGCTAGGAAGTGATCCCTGACTGAGCGAAGGGTGTCAGGGAGGCTGGTCACTATAAAGTGGAGCGTCCAGTACATCGGAGGGGGGTGCTGGGCAACAAACTCCTTGCGGAGTGCGGCACGGACACGAGCGTCACTAGAGCGAAGGTGAGTGATGAGGTCGGCTACGGTGGCAAAGCTCGACAGCTCGGGGAACAGGTACGGCAGCATGAGGCGGCTGAGCGCAGCAGTGGCAGGGGAGGAGTAGCGAGCAACTACAGCGTCGTACAGGGCCTTAGCGGTTTTGTGCTCGCCAAAGTGCTTAAGTTCCGCCAGCGGTAGGTGGTTGCGAATAGCAAGGCGGGCAGCAGCATCGCGTGTCAGCCACTGAGAGCGCTCGCTAAGGGCAGCTGTGTCAGCAGGAGCAGCTAGAGCACCGGAGGTGTGATCAAAGAGGGAGATCTCGTCTTTGCTGGTGCTAATCAGGTAGAGCTGCAAGTCATCGAGCCAGGCGTCGAACTCTACAGGGCGGCCCTCAGTGTCGAAGGACAGAACACGAAGAGTGGCCATGGCGCTAGGCGGTGACGAGCAGCAGGACGCGCGACGCAGGAGGGCGCGGGCGGCGCAGTAGGGCGCGGGCTGCGCAGTAGGGCGCGGGCTGCGTAGTAGGGCGCGGGCGGCTCAGCAGGGCGCGGGTGGCTGGGCGGCGCAACAGGGCGCGAGCGGCGCAGCAGGGCGCGGGCGGCTAAGCAGGGCGCGGGCAGCGCAGCAGAGAGCGGGCGGAGCAGCAGGGCGCGGCCGGCGCAGCAAGGCGCGGGCGGCGCAGCAGAGAGCGGGCGGCGCAGCAGGGCGCGGGCGGCGCAGCAGGCGCGGCGGGCGCAGCAGGGCGCGGGCGGCGCAGTAGGGCGCGGCCGGCGCAGAAGGGCGCGGCCGGCGCAGCAAGGCGCGGGCAGCGCAGCAGGGCGCGGGCGACGCGGCGAAAGGGCGCGCGACGCGGCGGGCGGGCGACGCAGCTGCAGCGCGCGCGTCGCGGCGGTCGGGCGACGCAGCAGCAGCGCGCGCGACTCGGCAGCAAGGCGCGACGCGGCAGCAGGGCGCGACGCGGCCGCAGGGCGCGACGCAGCAGCAGGGCGCGACGCAGCAGTAGGGCCCGCTAGGGGCTATAGTAGGGCGCGACTCGGCGGAAAAAAAAGGGACGGTGGGCCCACAGAGTTAGGTCCTAGGGACCTCCTGCTCTGAAACCATATTAAAGTACTAAGCAGGAATGAATGAATTATGAAAGAGTTTGGTACAAATATGAAACCCTAGAATGGGCTGTACCCCATATTGACTACCCCACTACAGCCTAAACATATATATCATTTGACAAGATGGGCACGCCCGACATGCCCCTGAAGGATTCCGGCACCTACTACAGCGAGTAAGTGTTTTTTGCGGGTTTAGGGTTTAGTTGAAAACCACGGTACTAATTACCTTGTCTCTGGTCGTTACAGGTACGGATTTGCGCAGTTGGTTGAGACGCTTGTCATCTACCTCCATGCTCAACAGATGAAGCACATCCGAGAGATTCCTTACCTGGGCATTCAATTGGACGAGAGCACGGACCGTCGGCGCGGGAAGCACATGATAGTCTACTTGTCGTTCCTCCGCAGCAACACTCCCGTCACTGAATTTTTCGCGCACCTAACAGTTGAGCAGTGCGATGCTGGTTCCCTGCAGGCAGTCCTTCTAACCCACCTGGAGTCTACCGGCCTCGACCTTGAGCGCATCAGTGGCATCAGCACTGACGGTGCAAGCGTCATGGTCGGTTCTCAGACGGGCCTGGTGGCACGCCTTCGTGGGCGGATTCCACACCTCGCCGGGTTCCACTGCATTGCGCACAGGTTTGTAACCCTGTGATGTTATGCTTACCTTTTAATCGTTGCATATGTATCTAGCTTGTTGCTTTTCCGTGTTGTGTCAGGGAAGCTTTGGCCGCAAAGGATGCAGCAGAGGCCTACCCCGACCTTGACATCGTCGACCATGTCGTCCGTTCCTTAGCGGAGCTCCTTGGACGGTCGGGCAACTTCCACCTACGCTTCAAAGAGCTGTAGGAGGTGCTGTGTGAAACTAACCTGGAGTTGCAGGGCATCCACAGCGTCAGGTGGCTTTCACGTGGTCTGGCGGTGCAGCGACTGGCTGACAACCTTCTAGCTGCTGTCATACTGTTGTACGAGAACGACCCGAAGGCGTACCTCCTTGTAACCAGTTTGAATTTCCATTTCATGCTGTTTTTCTTGGCTGATGTGTTGAAGGAACTCAACGCACTGAACCTCAAGTTCCAGCGACGGCAGGTACGCTGTTACGCCTCTTGCTGTTAACTGTTTTTAGCGTAAATGAATCGTGTTAATGAGATATTTACCCGTGCATGCCTTTCCTCCGCCTCTCATGTGTGTGTGGCAGGTCGACGTGACACACGTGCTGCAGATGGTGGACAACACTAGGCTCACCCTCCGCAACCGTTACCTGAGTGACGCGGACGACTTCGGAGATGGGAGCAACGAGCTGAGCGCCTTCTTGTCGAAGCATGCCTCGTCGGACAAAAGGGAGGTGAAGGTGACGGGCACCGACTCGACTGGCGCCCCGACTACTCATGAGTACACCCTCCATGAACAGAAAATCAAGGGTCAGACACCTGGCCCGGGCCTGGACGACTGCATCACACTGGCGAAGGGGTACGTGAAGGAGCTGTTGAAGCGACTGGAGACCCGGATGAAGGATCTGGGCTCTCTCGACGGCGCCAAGCTGTTCACGCAGGGGGCATACCCGAAATCTCACTCGAAGCGGCAGCGTCGGTTTTTGCAGTGGCTGGAGGCTCTCCGCAATCTGTTTAAGCGGAAACCGTCCGACCCTGACACCCTGCCTGGTACGTCTTCGATTTCGGTTGTGCTTGATTGAGTTGTCTAGGGTGTTTGTGTCACCGTATGCTTCGTTGGTTGTATGAGCTTGTGCACTTTAGTACAACAGCCCGTATTCTCATTAAAAAGGTTTCTGATTCACACCCCGCCAGCCACCAGGAATCAACTGGACGAGAGCGCAGAAGGAGATCAGCAGCTTCACCACGATCATGTCGACCCATCACCGCGAGCTGAGCTTCCAGGACGGCCTGAAGCAGATGCTCAGCTCGCCCGACTGGTGCACGGCCTACCCCAACCTGGTCCGCCTTTGGATGGCGGTCGCAGTGCTGCCCCTGAGCACCATGGAGTGCGAGCGGGGCTTCTCCCGCCAGAACGTCATCAAGAGCTGGCTACGCGGCAATCTCAACGACGCGAAGCTTGGCGACCTGATGACCATCTCCATGCTGAAGTACGAACCTGACTGGCCCGCCCTTGTAGAGCTGTGGAGAGGTGCGAAGAAGCGACGCCCAGCCAAGGATGTGGTGATGGTGCATGCGCAAAGGCCTGTGAAGCGCACGAGGAAGACCCTTGCGATGCTGGCCGCGAAGCAGGCGGCAGCAACAGCAGCAGCAGCAGCAGCAGTGGCTGCTGCTCGTGAAGCAGCAGCTGCAGAAGAAGCAGCCAGGCTAGAGGAGGAGTTGGGCCCCTGGCAGAGACGGGCAGACCACGGCAAAGAACACATTGCTTCAGATTCAGAGCTAGACGGGGACGACGAGGAAGATTATTCTCATGATAGCGACAGTGACTCCTAGTTCATTATGAATGTATGGTTATCTGTAGTAATAGAGTACGGTATAGTATGTGTGTAAACCATATAGTTAAATAAATGTCTGATTTCGTGTAAATCCGTCTGAGCCGGCATACTAACTTATAAAATCCGTCTGAGGCAAAGACCACCAGGAATCCTCCATATGAGGGCCAGACATTTTTTTTTTTTTAAGGAAAACGTCAGACGGGCCTAAAAGTTAGCAAGAGCCCTGGTGAAGGCCAAATGGCCTTCGCCCCTCTTTTGTACCGAAAAGAGGGGGAAGTAGCGGTTTGCCGAGGCCTTTGCTTCGGTACAACTCGCTTCGCTATTCACAATACACAATTTTGGAAAGTGTTACACACTTTCAAAATTTTACATTTCTTATAGCAAGTACAAGACCACTTGTATCGGGTGTCGAGTTTAAAGCAAACACGTGCACTGATGGCGGTTTCGCCTGTTTCGCCACTTCCATACCACCAAACTCCCCGTGCCCAACGGGGGAGGATTTCAGACGGAATCACATATAAGGATTTCACTAACAAAATCAACGGTACCTCCATCGATTTTAGTGCTTTCAGCTTCAATTCAACTCCAGCCGCATATTCAGACCTTACAAGCCATGTTACCTCCACAGATCTGTCACTCTCCAGAACGAAAGGTCAATTTCAGAGTACGAGGGTGAGAACTTGGTTATTACTTCAAATGTTCCCAGCGTTCTTCAGAACAGAGTGAGAGTAGGTGGGATTTGATGACTGAAGCGTTCAGGGTGTTCAGCATCCGTCGTGGGAAGTAATTTTCAATCCAGGAATTTCACTGAGGTCGTTAGTATAAAAATATCAACACACGAGAAAACAAGATTGCCTTGCGGCAGAAACACAAGCTCCGAGGGAACCCTAATGTCAAAACTCGTGCAATCGCACTTATTCCGTCACACACGGAATCGCACACATTTCGCTACTACTCGTCGTCGTCATTGATGAACTTGCCCGTGCCGGGGTTGATCGCCGCGATGAACAGAATCACAATGCTCGCAAGCAGAAGCGGCTCGACCTCCCAGACCGGCAGACCGGTCTCAATGTTCAGCTGAGCAAGCGCGCCCTTGCCGGTGATAACCTCCCCAACCAGCGACGCGGCAAACCCTAGTTGCGCCATGCGCCCCACGAACAGCTCGTTCGCCTTGGTAAAGCCGAAGAGCGGGCCCTCCTCGCTGAGGCCGAGCGCGGACCGCAGGCTCCCAGGCTTCGCGGGGACGAAGCGCGGCGCCTCCTCGTCAACGAAGCGCCCGCGGTCGCCGAGCGCGCCGATCGCGCCGAGCACGGTAAAGGCAATGAAGAAGAGCAGAAGCGGCTCGGCCTCGGTGATGGGAATTCCTGTCTCAAGGTTGAGCTGTCCGAGAATCCCTTGGCCGTCGATGGCCTCTCCTAGGAGCGACGCGGCGAAGCCGAGCATGGCGACGCGGCCGACGAAAAGCTCATTAGCCTTCGTGAAGCCGAATCCGCCCGACGTGCCGAAGATTCCATCCTCCGTGCGAGGCTTCTTGGTGGTAGCTGCCTTCGCGGATTTCGCCGGGGTCGCGGCGGCCTTCTTGGAGAAGAGCGCGGTCGTTGTGAGGCCGAGGCCGCGAGGAGCGGCGTCGGCGGCGGGGGTCGCGGTGAGGCGAGGGGTGGAGAGCGCAGCGCCGCGGACGCTAGCGCTGAATGTGAGGGAGGCGATAGCCTGACGGGCGGCGAGAGAGGCGGCCATGGTATGAGCGGGAGCTGAGATCGACTCTGATTAGACTAAAGAGCTGAGAGCAGAGGTTGCAAGGAGCTCTGATGACTAAACAGTCGAATCTGAAGCGAATAGTTAGCTGGTTGATGAGACTGATCGAATGGAACGAGGAATTTTATAGGCGCCACTGGTGCAACGAATTTTGCCCAAGCGGGCCTTCTGATGCATTCCCTCAGGCGAATTGCACAGCGAAGCCCCATCCGTGGCCTGAGGTGGAGCCGCATATTCGACGAGACCCACGCACCCACACATTCGGCTGATGTGACAGACCGAGGCGCACCAATTTACTCCTCCCACACTCCGAAAAGCAGTTGGGAGGAAAAAGGGAGACGTGTTCAGTTTGGGATGGTCCATGCTGGCAGGCCTTTCCTCCTCAGATTTTGGCAGGTTGCACGCGCGACCACGAGTGCATCTCCCAAGTGCCTCCCATATGGCTGCCATGTCACCCCTTCATATTTTGATTGGCGGTACGCACGAGATTTTGGAGGTTGAGAGTGATTGCAAGCACGGACTCATTGAAACGACGACACATCAGATCAGCGAGCAATGCGGCATTGACCTACCAAGAATTTTGGCCTGGCCGCTTGCAGCAGATCCATTGCACCTGCTCTAGCATTGCGAGTCTGCTTGTAAGCTGTGGATGACTGCATTCATAGTACACCCCACTGTAGAGTCCGTTAGATGGACACAGTCTGCAGAGACTTAAGCGCCTCGATGAGCATATTTACGTATAACAAATCTGCAACTGTACGCGTTGACCTTCTTCCAATCTTATATGGTTCGTGAGTTTCTCTAAAAGTAGACTCAGCTCGACAAGAAAGGAGGCAGAGGAAGGAGCACTAGCATTATTGGTAGCAGCAAAGGCACGGCACGCACGATGTCAGACCAACACAGCCATTGTTGCCAGTCCACGGGTCTGCCTCCCTCTTCGAGCGGAATGAAGACGATTATGGGAGCCGCGTTTTCAGCTTTATGAAATTATGAGTGGGTGAATTATTGTCAAGAGATCCGTGAATATGGGCGTGCGGACCCGGCGGAAATTATTGCCGCGCCGCCACCGTTCGGCCTTTCGAGTCGAGCTGCACTGCCATCGAATACGGACCGTGTCAAATATGCGCGCCCTAAAGCATATATTCCTAGTAGCGGGCCTCGCCGGGAAAACGCACTCACCTCGTCAACTATCACTCGCACTTGTGAGGCTCCGACGCGCACTAGCTAGCCACTTCCTCTGCAACCCTGCCTTCTTCTTTCACATCAGAACACTCAGGTTTCACCCCTGTCGCTTCCTTTGACTTGCATCTGTCCGACTCGACGGATTCTCCAGTGCAACCCCTCGCCGCTACTAATCCGCCGGCGCCCCTCGCCGCTACTACTAATCGAACCTCGTTCGTCACCGCCGCGAGCACCACCACCACTAGCAGCAGCAGCAGCAGCAGCAGCAGCAGCAGCAGCAGCAGCAGCATGGGTTTCAAAACCGCAGCCGCGCTGCTCGTCGTCGCAATCCTCATTGGTACGCCTCCCTCCCTCCCTCGTCGCCTCATTGGTGCGCGGAGCTACGCGTGGGCACGGTGATGCCCGCCGGCTCGCTCGTTCCGACCATTTCCCTTCCCTTTCTGTCTGTCTTGCCCCTTCTGCGCGCAGCAACTGGAGCAGATCAAGCGGCTGCCACCGCCGTGGTTCCCGCGAAGGTGCGAGTGGGCGCGGTGGTGCTCGTCGGCTCACTCGTTCCGACCTTTTCCCTTCGCTTTCTGTCTGTCTTCGCCCTTCTCCGTCTGACGTGCTCGCAGCGACGGCAGCAGCCAAAGAAGTGGTGCCCGCGAAGGTGCGAGTGGGCACGGTGGTGCTCGTCGGCTCACTCGTTCTGAACCTTTCCCTTGTCATTCTGGGCTCTCCTCTTTCTGTCCAACATCATCCTCACAGCAATGGGAGCAAATGCGGCAGCCAAAGAAGTGGTGCCCGCCAAGGTGCGAGTGGGCACGGTGGTGCTCGTCGGCTCACTCGCGTAGCCCAACTACGTCGACTTCGACTGGGCGCGCTGCGTGTCCGTGCCCCAAGGCGCGTCCGCGAGCATCGACGGCGGCGCGAGCGGCGGCGCCGGCGCTGGCGTCGTGCGCCGCAGCGGCGCGGGCGGCAGCAGCGGAGGAGGAGGAGGCGCGGGAGACGCGGTGGTGTGGTGGGACGTGTTCGGTGGGGGGGATCGCACGGTGTGCAACGCGGTGCAGCTGTTCGTGTCGCCCAACTGCTCGGGTGCTGTGGCAGCGAATTTCAAATATACGGGAGAATACCTATTCCGGTGAGCCTTTCATCTGCTTGTCTTGGTGTGCAACAAAGCTCCTTTCCAACTGTTCGCGTCGCCCGACTGCTCGGGTGCTGCGGCGGCGAATTTCAAATACACGGGAGAATACTTATTCCGGTGAGCTCTCAGGAAAGCTCGCTCGTTTGTTACGGGTGAGAATTTCACCCGCTTGTTACTGGCGCGCAGCAAAGCTCGCTCCCTTGCTTGCTTGCATGCCCCAATTTCCTACATGCGACAACACCCATCATGCAGCAAGTACCCTTCCGAATCCTACTAAACTTGCCCACTACCTAGCAACCACTACTTGTACCTAGCAGTTCCGTGTCTCGTAAGAAACCTAGTACAAAGATTCAGACATTGCACACAACATTGCTTGGCGCCTCGTCCGTCTTGATGGGTCGCGCTTCCAAAAACCAATTTCCTACATGCGACAACACCCATCATGCAGCAAGTACCCTCATGCCCCCATGCGCCCCTCCCCACACCCAACGATCCTCCCATGTGCCCTCCCCACGCCCCAACAACCCCGCGCTCCGTGTGCCCTCCCCACCCCTCTTTCCATGTGCCGCCCCCCCTGTGTGTGTGTGAGCAGTGTCTCTAAGATCAACGCATCAGTGAAGTCCATCCGCGTTGAATTTCTAATTTACTCAAAAGCCCCTCCCACGTGCCCCTCCCCTCCCCCTGTGCGTGTGTGAGCAGTACCACCAAGATAAATCCATCAGTGAAGTCAACCCGAATTGACTTTCGAGTTGACCCTGAAGTCCCTCCCATGCGCCCCTCATCCCCCTCCCCCTGTGTGCGTGTGTGAGCAGTACCACCAAGATAAGTCCATCAGTGAAGTCCGTCTGAGTTGAATTTTGAGTTAGCTCTAAAGTCCCTCCCTCCCATGCACTCCTCCCATTCCTTCCCCCCCCCCTCTTTCCCTCCCCCTGTGCGTGTGTGAGCAGTACCACCAAGATAAGTCCATCAGTGAAGTCCATTCGCTGCGTGCTTGGTGAGTGCCCCTGCTGCTACCATGTCAACTGTCTCCCTTTCTGCTGCTGTCATGCATTCGCCTTGCTCCTACTGCCAAACATGCCTCTGCAGACGAAATGAACGACGAGCATGCATGGGCTGCTGCTGCCATGCGTGCACTTTCTGTTTCATTTTATGTCTCTTTTCCCTATGCTTCTCACCCCATGCCTCTCACCTCATCCCTCTCACCCCGTCCTCCCATGTGATCCAGACAACATCTGCAGCCGTGTCAAGTGCCCAGCACACTCCACGTGCATCAAGACAAAGGATGACCAGGAGGTGACTTTTGAGTCGACTCAAAGTTAACTTTCCCCCCATCCCTCCCCTCCCATGCCCCTCGCCGTGTCAAGTGCCCAGCACACTCCACGTGCATCAAGACAAAGGATGACCAGGAGGTGACGTTTGAGTCGACTCAAAGTTAACTTTCCCCCCATCCCTCCCCTCCCATGCCCCTCCCATGTGATCCAGACAACATCTGCAGCCGTGTCAAGTGCCCGGCACACTCCGCGTGCATCAAGACAAAGGACGACCAGGAAGTGGGGTGCCAGTGCGCCCAGGGCTACCGTAACGTCTACGGTCAATGCCAACCAGGTGGCTTTTGAGTGGGCTCAAAAGCCACCTCGTTACAATGGCACACTCCATGTGCATCAAGACAATCAATGACCAGGAGGTGGGGTGCCAGTGTGCAAAGGGCTACCAAAACGTCTATGGGCAATGCCGACCTTAGGTAGCCTCCCCTCTCACCTGTAGCCACTGCTTTGCTGAGAGCCACTGCTAAACTGAGTGACAGCCACTGCTATGGTGATAGACACAGCACAACCCCTCAAGCATCTCCTGTTCTCTACTGGGCCCTAATAAGCAGAGCCCCTGGATAGATCATAGAAGCAGAGCCTCTAATAAGCAGAGCGCCTGGATAGGAAGGCTTCTAATAAGCTTTGGAGTGGCATTGCTGCTATGAATGTCTGGGGGTGGCACTTGGAGCAGTTGGGGCCTATAAAAATAGCTCTCGCTCAGGGCTTGATTTGAGATTGTTTGATCAATAGAGAGGACGTTTTCATGGATGCTTCATGCTGCAATTTGTTTTGTTTCTCTTCTGTTCCCTGAAGTCTCACGTATTGCATTATTCATGTTGTGAAACAACCCTTGCTCTGCAATACTTGCATGTACAAGAACGCGTACAATATTGTTCAGACTGTGCCTTAGAGCGTGTTCCTACGGGCCCTATCAGGCCAGCCCCTTGTCAGAGTCGCCTCAAACACCAGAATTTCGGATTAAACGCATTGTGTACTAGACGTTTTGATCGTTTGTGAAGTGCGCGACAAAATGCGTTGGGTGACGTGGCACTGCGCAACGGTCCCGAAAGGTTGCAAAGGAAAAAAATTATGAGTTCAGACAAATTCCAGGCGATTGAAACGTGTGTTTGGCGGAACATTCTTTGTATGTTTAATACCCGACAAAACAGCATGTGTGAAGAATTCCGCACGATTCCCTGACCATGGCTCGCTGAAATAGCACCTGCGAAAGATTTCGCGCGATTGCCTGACAAGGGTCACTGAACAACACGTGTCAGAGATTTCGCTCGACCAATTCATTGAACAGCATTGTAATTTTTCAAGTCTGGAAAACGGTCTTAAAACCAGGGTGCACATTCAACGCGGTTCGGCTTGAGATGTTGGGAAGGGGGTTTGGAGAAAAACAGTGATTGGCTCACGAGGGGCGACAAAAAAATGATTCCGCTAGAGCTTCGGGCATTTCATAGGTGGCGGGAGGGGGTGAAATGGCGGGAGTGGGTGAAACCGAATGGCGGGAGGGATGAAACAGATTGGCGGGAGGGGGGGGAAACGAAATTGCGGGGGAGGGGGGAAACAAAATTGCGGGGGAGGGGGGAAACGAATTTCGACGGGGAGGGGGAAATGAAATTGCGGGGGCGTGGGGAAACGAAATTGCGGGGGAGGGGGGAAACGAATTTCGACTTGAAGGGGTTGAAAGCACACCTCGTAACCCACTCAGTCAAGGGATAACCTTTGATGCACATTCAGCTGAATGTGCACCCCGGTTTTAATAACGAAATCGCTCGCATGCACCAGCCTGACAAGGGGTTAGCCTGATAGGGATCCGTAGGAACACGCTCTTAGCGAGATGTCGCTCGCACATCACATCAAACCTATGCTTCCGGTACGGTCCGAACCGAATCGAACTTCTGTATAGCGGATACGCACAATGCCCATTTCATTCACGCCATATTTCTTACCTCATGAGCCTTATTCTGTCTGTACCGTATTTTCTATACTGATTACCCTAACGAATCTTAAAATATACCATCAATTCAGTTTGTGCCATTCTTGTCTTGTTCGCGAGTTTCTCTACAAGTGGCTTCAGTTCGGCAAGGACAGAAGCAGGCACATGGGGGGCGCGCACTAGCATATTTGGTCACAAACGTAGCCATGTCGACCGCGCCCCACACGGCACGGCACGGCACACACAATGTCAGACCAGCACAGCCGTTGCTGCTGGTCCACGGGTCACCCGGAGCACAGGCAGCCATTTCGGTCCGCAGCGTGTAGATGATTATGGGAGCCGCGTTCGCAGCTTAGGTTTCTTTTGCGTTGCAGAGATAATGAGGGCGGCGTTGTTCCCAAGAGCCCGTGAATATGGGCGTGCGGACCACCGGAAACAGTTCGTGCCGCGCCGTTGGCGGGCGGGATTTCGATTCGCGAGCTGCACTGCCTTCGCGGCCTCTACTATTTTCCCTGGGAGTACGGAATACGGGTCGAATCGAATACGCGGGCAGTATCAAATACGCGCGCTGTGAAGCATATTTATACAGTAGCGGGCCTGGCCAGGAACACGCACTCACCTCATCGACTATCGAACCTGCCTTCGCCTCGCTGCTGTATTGATACGATACTTGCGTACACCCCAGAATACTCCGAATTTACCTCCGTTGCTGCCTTTTCGTCACTACTGCGGCACCAGCGCCACGAGCACCACGAGCATGGGAGGTTTCAAGGCCGCCACTACGCTGCTCGTTGTCGCCATCCTCATCGGTACGCCTCCCCCCTCTCTCCCTCATCGCCTCCCCACTCCCTCCCCCGTCGCCTCCCCCCACCCTCACAAAGCCCGTGAGAAGCTCACCAAATGCTGCGAGGTGACTTTTGAGTCGACTCAAAAGTCACCTAGTAGTTATTTTCCAACTGCGTGCACGTCGATAAGGGTGTCACCGAATGTGCGCGTTCGATACTTCGCGTCAGTCACAATCGCATTCGCGACCCGCGCGTTTCTTACTCGCCGTTCCACTTCCCCGTCGATCGTCGTCGCACCGAGTGAGGTTGAAATGTCCTTCTGCCCTTCCCCGCGTGATTCCCTCGCAGCGAGCAACGTAGAAGTGTCGCGGGGAGCATCTGCCGCGTACTACGCCGCGACTGCCGGCGCTGGCAGCGATTCGACTGGTAGAGGCATGAGCGAGACTTTTACCCTTCCGTGTGACATGTGTCTTGCCATTCTTCCTCTCCCTCTCTGTGTGACGTCTTCGCAGCAAGTGACGTGGGAGTGTTACTGGCGCGAGGAGCATCTGCCGCGTACGCCGCGACTGCCGGCGCTGGCAGCGATTCGACTGGTGCAGGCACGAGCGCGACGACGACAACCAGTGGTAGGGGCGCGATCGCGAGAAAGGGGGTGCCGGTTTACGCGGAGCGGCGTGGAAGCGACGCCTCTGGTACTACTACGGGCGCGAGCGAGACGACTACTGGTGGTAGAAGCGCGGCGAGCGAGTCGTGGGTGACGAGCGCGCCAACTGGCAGGCCCGCGGCGCGAGACGGTTCCCGCGGAGGTGCGCGCGGGCTCGGTGATGCTCCTCGGCTCTCTCACACAGCCCCGCTCCGTCTCCTTCGACTTTGCGCGCTGCGTTAGCGCGCCTGAAATCGCGAGCGGCGGCGCGGCGGACGCGCTGGTGTGGTGGGACGTGTTTTCGGATCGCACGGTGTGCAACGCGGTGCAGCTGTTCGCGTCACCCGACTGCTCGGGTACTGCAGCGGCGAAACACCTGTTCAATGGGTACATGAGGTGAGCACTCGCGCGTTTGTTTCTGGGATGGATGTAACCAAGCTCCTTCCCTCCCTCCTCCTGCGAGGTGCAGTTGTTCGGTGCAGCCCTCCCGACTGCTCGGGTGCACCAGCTGCAAAGTACCCGTTCACGCCGTACGGCATGAGGTGAGTTGTCAGGATTCATCCGTTTGTTTGTTTTACTGGCTGGCTGGCACGTAGCGCAGCTCACTCCCTTGCTCGGGTGCACCGGCTGCAAAGTGCCCGTTCAATGGGTAGATGAGGTGAGTTGTCAGGATTCACAGTTTTGTTTTACTGCCTGGCTGCCTCACAGCACAGCTCGCTCTCTTGCTTGCACGCCCCGATTTCCCACATGCCACAACCCCCCCGCCTGTGCACGTCTGAGAGCAGTGCGTTCAAGATCAACTCATCTGTGAAGCCCATCCGAGTTGAATTCTCAGTTGACTCAAAAGCGCCTCCCATGCGTCCTTCCCATGTGCCCCCCCACCCATGCGTGCCTTTCCCCTCTGCGTGTGAGAGCAGTACCACCAAGATAAACGCATCAGTGAAGTCCATCCGCTGCGTGCTCGGTGAGTGCCCCTGCTGCTGCCCTGCATTGTACCAAAATGCATTGGTGAGTGCCATGCTTCTGCTGCTGTCTGTGTCCTGCTGCTACCCTGCATTGCCCTAAACCCTGGACACTAGAATTTCCGCATGCATTCGCCTTTCTCGTGCTATTGTCGTCTGTCACCATGCATGCCGATGCTGCTGCCCTGCATGCTCCAGCTATTGTCGTCTATCACCATGCATGCATGCCGATGTTTGAGTCGACTAAAGAGACGACTTACTACACATGCATGCCGATGCTGCTGCCATGCATGCCGATGCTGCTGCCATGCATTGGCCTTTTCTACTGCGCTTGCCAACAATCACCATGCGTGCCCTGCTGCTGCCATGCATGCTGCTGCAGTGCCCTGCTGCTGGTCTGAGTGCTGCCGCAGTCCTGATTGTGCAAGAGCAGCAGTCGACTTTTGAGACGTCTCAAAAGTCTGCTGCTGGCCTGAGTGCTGCCGCAGTCCTGATTGTGCAAGAGCAGCAGTCGCTGCAGCCATCCGTGCCCTTCCGCTGCCATGCATGTACTTTCCACTGCGATTCATGCCGCTTTTTCTCATGCCTCTCACCGCATGTGTCTCACCTTATTACTCCGCCCATGCCTCTCCCTTATGCTGCTCTTCGATGTCATCCAGACGACATCTGCAGCCGTGTCAAGTGCCCGGCACACTCCACGTGCATCAAGACAAACGACAGGCAGGAGGTGGCATGCAAGTGTGCCCAGGGCTATCGCAACGTCTACGGTCAATGCAAACCCCAGTAGCCTCCCCTCTCACCTGTAAGCCTCCCCAGTAGTCTCCCCTCTCGCCTGTAAGCCTCCCCAGTAGCCTCCCCTCTCGCCTGTAAGCCTCCCCAGTAGCCTCCCCTCTCGCCTGTAGGGAGGTGGCATGCCTGTGCGCCCAGGGCTACCATAACGTCTACGGCCAGTGCAAGCCCCACTAGCGTCCTGCTCACTGCCACAGTAGCCTCCCCTCTCGCCTGTAAGCCTCCCCAATAGCTCTCCCTCTCGCCTATAGGGAGGTGGGCTGCCAGTGCGCCCAGGGCTACCGTAACGTCTACGGCCAATGCAAGCCCCAGTAGCCTGCCCTCTCGCATGTAAGCCTATAGCTCTCCCTCTCTCCTGTAGGGTGGTGGGGTTCCTGTGCGCCCACGGCTATTGCAAGCGGGAAGGTAATTTCCACGCCAACAAAAATCTACAGGAACCAGAAGAATGGCCACGTGATTGAAGAAGGGGTTTGAGACGTCTCAAAACCCTTCATTAAGCCTATAGCTCTCCCTCTCTCCTGTAGGGTGGTGGGGTTCCTGTGCGCCCACGGCTATCGTAAGTTCGCAACGTCGACAGCCAGTGCCAGCCCCGATAGCGTCCCCTCTCACTGCACCAGTAGCCTCCCCTCTCACCTGTAAGCCTCCCCTCTCACCTGTAAGCCTCCCCTCTCACCCGTAAGCCTCCCCTCTCACCTGTAAGCCTCCCCTCTCACCTGTAAGCCTCCCCTCTCACCTGTAGGCCTCCCAAAATCCTGCCTCTCGCCTTTAGAGGGTGGCATGGCCGTCGCCCAAGGGTACTGTGCGTCTACTTAGATGCCAACCCCAATAGCCTCCCCTTCCATCTGTGAGCCCTCACTTCCACTCTGTATCTCCCACACCCTCTATCCTCATCCTTCCCCCTCTCTCTCTTCCTGTCCCGTCCTACATCCCTCCCTCCTCCACCTGCCCCTCTGCCTCTCCCTCCCACCCTCTCCTCCCTCCCTCTCTCCCACTCCATTCTGCCTTTTCCTTCTACCCCCGTCTCTTTTCTCCCCCCTCTCCTCTTTCGAATGGTCCTTCATTAAAAAGGCGCGATAGATACAGCACACTCCTCTCTCCCTCTCCCTCCTCCTGATTTTCTGCCACTATTCATCTGTGTGCTAATCATGCATTCTCGCCTTGTCTGCTGCATGCAGGACCCTCCAGCGCCACTGCTCTGCTGAGAGTCAGAGCACAACCCCTCGATAAATATAAAGAGAGCCCTTGAATAGCAGAGCATTTGTATAGCAAAGCTCTTAGAGGGTGCCTGGAGTGGCAGTGCTGCTACGCATGTATGTCCGGTCCGGGGGTGCAGCTTGGGGAGACTGGAGAGGGGTTGATAGTTCCTTGGGTGGCCACTAAAATAAGTCAGGACAGGACTGAAAATTCACTCTGATCTGAGTGCCCGTTCGTTGTGATTGGTTGGGTCGTTTGATTGTGTGGATTATCAGAAGAGGACGTTGGAAAGGATGCTTCATGCAACATTTTTACGTTTTCCAAAGGCCTCCTGAAATCTGAACTGCCTCCAAAATTATAAACAACCCTTTCTGAGATAGTTGCTTGTAGAATACCGTATTTGCCATGGCATCGTATCATGGCATACCGGTAGTTACGAAAAAAATCCAAAAATGAACCCTACCTGACCCGCCCTTAGAGTTGTTACGTACCTCAATTTTGGTGGTTGGTCGAGGTAACCGAGTGACGATCAAGGCGACCAGCAAGGTTCATCGTACATTACCGAGAAGTTTCTTAAATGAAACGCGTAAAACCGAAGTTTTTTTGAAACTCCAAATTGGGCGGTCGGGGCAACCAGCACTGGCTTACGAGGTACCGTATTCTCCCGGACATAACACCCTAGGGTATAGCTAAAAATACAGGGAAAAAATGGGGGGGGTCTCCTCATAGGAAAAAAATACATAATACCCGGGTCTTTACATATGGCATATTTTAGTGTTAGTGTTTTTTTAATTAGTCAATGTGGGTGTTTTGCTGGTCGTTTTAGCATCACTGCCTGAGGCGCGAATGTGAGTTTCGGCCTCGAACTTCATCGCCCTCACGAAAATGCCATGTGGCACCTCTCTTGCCACTTGCAACGGAAGATTCACCTGCACGTGGCAACAGAGAAATAGTGGGAGGGGGCAAATCTCGGCAGATTGCCTTTGAATGTACCGCGAAATTTCATTGAGGGAGAAATTCACACGATATTCTTCCGTATTGCAACTACTCGTTAACGACTATAATAATGAATCCGTAAGAAAAGGGGGGTGTTATAGAAAATCAGCCAAAAAGGGGGGTATAGTAGAAACGAGGTCTATCATAACACCCACCCCGCACAAGCTACCCGGGGGTGTACAATTATGGGGGGGTGTTTTGTCCGGGAGTATACGGTACGTAACACACTCTTACCCAACCCCACGAAAGTACTGCACGGGTGGGTGAACGCGCCTCGCTGATTTCAACCCAACTCAGCAAAAAAGTCAAGCCGAGCACGCCCATTCTTCCAGCACAGCTAGAAGTAGCGTGACTCACAAAGAACCATCCGTAACTCCCAAGAAAACCACGCACTTCCCAAGAAGCATACCCACCACTTAGCACCAGCAATGACTTTCGATACTGTTGTCGTAGTCGCTTGTCGTCAAACACGCAACCATTGCCAAATCAGTGGGCTGGTGCTGGGCTGCTCGTAATCTTGCTCTAGTCGGTCGGAACCTGTCAAATCAGGACATCACCAAAATTGCGTGGTCCCCAATCTGTCCCGAAACCATTCTGTCCCAGAACAGACACAAATCCGTCCCGAAACTATCTTGAAAGACACTTTCGGGACATTTTCGTCTTCAGGCGGTTTTGCGCTACATTTCAAAATGTCCCAAAAGTGACTTGTGCCGTAATCTGCCCAGGCCTGGGAAGGTTAGAACTGCGACGCGATCAGAAGACGCAGGTTCGATGCCTGTCGATGTCAGTTCCATTGCGTTGGGTGTAGATTTTGTTTATGATTTTCGTTCGTGTTGTACCCTTCTGGAATATTTCATTACGAAATATAAGTACACCACAATGTTGGTGGTAATCATAATCCCACAATGTTACCAGTAGTTGTTTGTTACAAAAACTGGCACTCAAAACAAGTACAACAAAACAAAATATTGCTTTTGTGTTTAGCGTCAAGAACCTCATCGGGAATCGAACTCAACACCTTCGGAAAATATCTGAAGTACAAGACCACAGCGCTAGGAGCAGATGTGAATTTTATACCTCCAGTTTAAATATAAATCTACTAAATCAAAATTTCGCGCCACGTGTCGCGAAAGGAAATACGTGGCACCTGCCAGCAGTGCCGAAATCGTCCACGTGCACTAAAAGAATTCGCGTCACTGCCAAAGGTCCACCACAGAACTAAAATATTCAACCACCTGTGAGGTCCACTTCATGGTGTGAACCCCATCTCGATCACCGATACGAAACTACTATAACCCATCCATATTGTAAAACGATCCAAACTTGTTGCTAGAAGAAGGCGTTGTTCTCTCGTCACCTTTTGTTCTTCACTTTGTTATTTGCTGCTCTGCTCTTGTGTCTCCCAGTAACTAGGCTCGACTTGTTAATTCTGTTCAACACTTCAACTAACATTTACGCCCTTAAATCACTATATTACCCGGCAGTCTTCGTTTGTCATTAATTACACTCTTGTTCTAACTCGTCTTTCGTAACTAGAACCATGCTTTTGACGATTATTTGTTTAGTTCCTTGAAGTCTCTCTCATCTCGCGTCACTGCTTACGTCCCCTACTATGTTACCGCGTCACATTTCAAACTGGCTTTCCCATCCGTTCATCCTTTTTCCCGTGGCATTGAATCAGGATAGCAAGTCACATCTTCTCAATGACGTTGGAAAGGAATCATGGCGTTTCGTACGATTCAACACGATGAATCATCTACTTCACTTGTACGTTTTCTTGCAATTTCATTTTCTTGAACATTGTTATTTTATTGTAAACAAAAATGTTTGGTGTGTCAACGTTGTTGTTTGATTGTAAGATCTGTCTGAACAGAATTTGCTAAAAGGAGATGTCAATGTTTTCGTCGACGGTAAGTTTTTTTCATTCTGTTCTGGAGCTTTGTTTTCTAACCTCAATGACTGACAAATGATGTTTTCTAGCATACTATATGCCTATGTTGCGGTTCAATATATTATAATTGGATCAATTCATTTTTGTAATTGTCTTCTAACAACTTCGTCGGTTCAAGGGTAATATTGATTACTTCATGTCTGCACAACGTTTATTATGACTCAACTGAAGCCACTACTTAGATGTTGCGGTGTTTTTGTGTTATGCCAGATAATAAATTTGAGCCTTATGGTTTTGGAAGTTGTGGCAATTTGTATACATCATGGTGCAAGAATTATGCATTAGCGTTTCTAGTGTTTTCTTGTATAAACATTGTATTAATGTCCTGTTTTAAATACAATGGGGCTTTAAGGCCAAGCGCAAGAGAGGCAGTTGCAATGCAAGCAAACCCAGAGACGTCCCGAATCTGTCCGTGGGAGAGTCCTCAATGCTACAGGAAGAGAGGTCTCGAATGTGTCCCAAAAGTGTCTCGAAAGACACTTTCGAGACAGTTGGGCGTGACCCTTTCGGGACATTTCACTTAGTCTCGAAAGTGTCTTTCGAGACACTTCTCAAACTGTCCCGAAAGTATTCGGAAAGAATCTTTCAGGACAGTTTCGGGACATTTCAATTTGGTGATGGAATATCCTGAGGGCCCTTACTGTCTTGTCTTCTCGTAGCTCAGGACATCCAGTTCACATATTCATACTACGTGCTCGTACTAGTTTGCCTTCCCTTACTCCCATGATAGGTGTTAGGAGTTCATAGGTTGACCATCGGGCAACGTTTAGATCCAACCGCATGCATACTATCTTAGGCTCGTATCGCGTCGTCACAGCTGCATCTAAAAAATGTCAGGTCTATTTCGCGTTAACATCCAAACTTAGGTTGTAAACAATGTATCTACGCCCAATAATTGCCCGGCTGTAAATAAGGCAGACTTTAGCCGTATTGGGGTCGATAATTGCCGGACCGTTAATTACCCGGGATGGCCCTTATTGGCCGTAAATCAGCATGGCGCCAGGGTCAGAGTTCTCCACTTACTGGGGTTGAAATGGCAGTGAACCAGAGTGCCATTCACAGTTGTTTCTAGTTCTGATAAAAATAGCCAAATTGTCCTTGTTTACATTCACTCAAATGCCAACATAACTAGGCCTGAACTTCCTGAAAACACCCAATCATTAGCTAATGGTAGCACCCTAATAATAGTAATAGAAATAATGTGATTATCAAATTATTGTAGAAAATGAGCATACATTAGAGCAGCAAAACTACAATTAGAAAACCAGGGTTTATGGCAGCAACCCAGCAAACTCGTCCTCAAACCCTGCGATCACAATACGCACTAACGGGTTTGCTTCTCAGGATCGTAAGCACCTTAGTCGGCAATAGTCTACTTGCTATCGCCTATCGTGTTCTCCACGATCTCCCGAATCCAATGATATGCGCAGCTCTGCTTGAAGTTGTCAATACACACTTCAGCAATTTTCAGAATCTGATTGGTATCAATGTTGTATTTCCAAAATGAGTACAAACAGGTTTATAGTCAAGCAAGACACAAAATGCGATTCGTAACTTCACTTGTTTCCCAAGTAACCGCGTGCGCCTCGTTTCACCCCTAGTCGCACACGCAACCGAACCGAATTCGGTGAACACTCCTCAAGACCGAATCCCGAACTTTCTCGAACGCGCCTTGGTCTCGAAGTACATTTTTCCCCTCGTCAATCTCATTCTCGATGCTTCTCCTTCTCTCTCCCTCCTTCTAGCACATTTCTTCTCGATTTCTCTCCCGCTTCTCACGCCGCAGCCTCTATTCCCCACCGTAGGCCGATTTCCACCGTTTCACACACGCGCTTCCATTTCGCCAGCATTCCGCCGTCGTAGATGCTTTCGCCTTAGGTTCCGTGGTTGGGCGAACCAACCCTAACATTGCTCCCATCTGAAAGCCTGCAGGGGCAGTGTCGCGATAGATATTATCTCCCCGGGATAACCTATCCTTAATCCAATCAATGATCACCCCCACTTTCAGCTGCACTTCCCTCCTGTTGTTGGAGTCACTGCCATCTAGGGCAGGCGTGTCACGGCTCCCAGCATTTGCCATGGGCCATTCAACCTGCAGGGTACATTTGAAAATATATGGGAAAATGGGGAGCAGGGATAGGGGGGTGTGTTGGAAAAAATCAGGACAGTGAGGGAGAGGTGCATTGCAGAATGGGGAGCAGGGAGAGAGAGGGTGTGCTAGAGCAAGAACTGGATCATTGGCAAGGGAAACAAACAATGCATGGGAAACAAACTCACCACATGGCAAATCGTTGTCACCACTGGGATCTTGGCAAACATCGTCTTACACCTGCGACCGCCAAGTCCCTTGCAGAGCGCCATATCAAACGCCTTGTTGGCAAACGGGCGCCCCGTGTCAGGATCGCAGTGCCACTTGCTGCCATAAACGGCTGCAAGCACAGAAATCCGCTTGATGTAAGCACAATACATGTGGAACTCAGGAAACAAGGGCTGGAAGTGCTCGGGGCATGCAACGTTAAAAACGAGGCGCGTACTTACCATCAAAATAGAAAAGGTGCCACTGCTGGACGTTGCGGCGCTGCACCGGCGCCATGTTCTCAGCAGCCAGCATGGGAATCTTCGATTCCGTGACGAACCCGCCTGGCCCATGTGCCCACGTCTTGACTCGCCGACCTTGTCTTTAAGAATCCTCTCCCGTTCTGGGTGAGAATTCATGACAAGGTTGAACGTTTCCTCGGAAACGTTCACCATCCGATACGTACGGATGAGTTGCTGCCTCAATCCCTGCGGCTCAGGCCAGAAGTTAATCTCCCTCGGGGGAGCTTCAGCAATGAAGTACAAAACCGCTTGGTTGCACTTTGCCTGCCATGCATTACAAGATGGATATGCAAAGTGCAAGGGAGCGCGGGTTGAAGCCAATGTAGAAAGCGCGGGTTGCATAAGATCAGAGTGGGAATGCAGGCTTGCGAAGTACAGGATCAAGGTACAGAAGGTTGCGAGGGTGGGTGGGTGGGAATACGAGGTTGCGAGCATAGGATCAAGGTACAGAAGGTACGGGGGTGGGTGGGGAGGTTGCGAGCGGAACATTGAAGGTATAAACGTAAGCTAGGTGGCGGGTATTCAGAATCAATGCGCACGGTTTACCGTGAAAAAGGTGAGCTCGGTAAGCGATTCCGGAAGCTTGGGCGAAGTTTCAAGAGCAGCCGGTCGAGGTGCTGGGGGTCCCGGATGAGCGAGGGGGGCGACAAGTGAGCGAGAGGCGTTTGGCGCGAGCGGCGCAGGAATCGTGGATGTTGCCAGCGATCGTCCGACCGCCACATGTGCGACCGCAGGCGCCATAGTTGAACGGGCCACGTTGTGGCCCCGTGAAGTACTTGCAACGTTGACCTCAGCGTTGGGGCTACGGCTCGCTGGGGGCAGCGCGGAAGTTGGGGCAGAGCTGCTCGCCCGGAGCAGTTGATTCGCCCGCTGGCTCTCCTCCAGTTGCCGCCGAACGTCCGCCAGTGTCTCCTGCTGCAACTCGACCGTGCGCTGGTGATCAGAAGCTGCAGCCTGCGCTCTGTCAACTTCCTGAACAACTTCTGCAAAACACCATCCATTTCACATCCAGGATCACATCATGATCACACGGGGAACATCCACCACGAACACAGCAACGGGTAAAGATTAGTCACACGCTTAAATAAAACTGCAACAACACAGAGTCAGCAAGGAATCGATACCTTAGCAAGTAATCAGCAACGGGTACACGTATCCTCACCTTCCGGTTTTTTCTGGCGTTTACCCTTCCGCTTCGAGGTGGGGTTAGAAGCACCGGCATGCATAGCGGCAACAGAACCTTTCCTGCGCCGAGGAGAGGGGCGGTCGTCGTTACCGCTGTCGTCGTCGTCTTCACTAGCGCTAGGTTCATTTTCGTCCACATCGTCCGCTGCTTCTAACGCTGGCGCGAGTGTGACCGGCAGCTGACCATCGGCAGATCCAATGTCTGTCTGTGGACCTGCCTCAGGCGCTAATGGAAGGTTGCGAACTGCGCCAGGCTCGTCCGCATCGGCCTCGTCAGACGAGAGCTGCTGATCGACGAGATCTGGCGTGAGCAGGTTGCCAGACTCAGAACTGGAGGAGCTCTTGCGGGTGAACTCCGCACTGACTTGAGACATCAAAAACTGAAGCTGCTCAGGCGACATTCCATGCAGGTTTAGTGTCGAGTTGTCAGGTTGGTTACCGACTGAAACCTCATTCGCAGCTGTAACACTAGCCTTTCGCCCAGGTAATGTAACACCAAGTGTACCAGTGTTGTACCTAGCAGGCACCACAACTGGTCTCTGAGGGCGGCCCGTAGGAGGCTCACTTCCAGGAAGGGGATGAGGGCGTGGGGTCACCATACTCGGCAGAAACAAGGACAAGGCTGTGAGTTGAAGTGTCGCACAACCGATTTCTATAGTCGTTAACATCTGGAAAATGTTGACGGGGAGCTCCTGATTGGCGTACGAAAGTGGTTGAGAGTCGCGACTCATCTGGTCGAGCTCTGTACCTGGCGACACCTTTGCTGTTGCCAGGCGACGCCGTGGGCTCGCGACGAATCGCACAACCGCACTGCGATCATTTTACAAGGAGATGACCACGGTATAGCCGCCACGTGGTCTGGGACGATGAAATCCAACAAACGTGGCGACATCCACACTATTATAAGAACACAATATCATGCGCACGACTCTCCCTTCTCCCACCAAGTAGATACACTAATCAGGAGCCTAGAATTCAAATGCAAATGGACACTAATCAGTGCTCAATATATACATGTTTGTACAACACTGCCATCAAAACAGAAAATGGTTAATGAACCACGTCTGGCCTGCCGAGTCATGCTGCACAAAATGTATAGCTCTAAGAACGGAATCTGTCTCTACTGCACTGTACCTTTGAGATACCCCCTCTAAACTGAATTGTTGACAACCCTTGAACTCATCTTACTCGTCATGGTCGATATAATACCTCACAAATGCGAATTCGCGGCGATTTGTACCATGGCCGACATGGAATTGTTGCAGAAATTTGCCGTACCACTCTGTTCCTGTACCTTGGAATGCAACCATCACCGAACCAACCCTTCTTACGGAATGACGGAACCGCTCGGATACGGTGTGGGGTGCTGTTAAATGCCTCGCCCGTCGCGGGTGGCATGGCCAAATCAACATGAATATGTACAGCAGTTACGTGCCACATATTGCATCATAAAGCTAGACAGTTTTCGCATGCATTTGTCAGCAAGGGTAGCCAGAAACTAGTGCAGAGTTTCAGGCGTTTGGTTTTTAGTGCACGCCACAGGCCAAACGTTGTCATAACGATCTGAAAATGATAAGGGGGTCTCAAGACACCACGTCTAGACCCCCCTATCAGTTGTAGTTCAATCCAATAAGGCTAGATAGGCTTTGCATGCATTCGTTTGCAAGGGAAGCCAGAAGCTAGTGCGGAGTTTCCGGCGTTTGGATTGTAGTGTCCGCCACAGGCCAAACGTTGTTATGAAGCCCTGAAAATGATAGGGGAGTCTCAAGACACTGTGAACCCTGGCTAGGGACTAGGATGTAGTCGGGAACAGTGTGAAGAAATAGTGGTAAAAAAGGCATCCAGACGTTGGCGCAGTGACATGTTGCGCACAGGCCTATCCTTGCACAGTTTCAGGCCAGCAAACGCACAAACATGCGTCACGTGCTGCGTAGTTGTGCTAACGAGGTCAAGTAAGTTCTCATGGCTAGGTAAAAGGATGTAGGAGAGAACTTTGTGAAGAAATAGTGGTAAAAAAGGCATCTTGACGTTGGCGCAGTGACATGTTGCGCACAGGCCTATCGTTGCGCAGTTTCAGGCCAGCAAACGCACAAACATGCGTCACGTGCTGCGTAGTTGTGCTAACGAGGTCAAATAAGTTCCTATGGCTAGGGAATAGGATGTAGTAGAAAGCTGTGTGAAGAAATAGTGGTAAAAAAGGCATCCAGACGTTGGCGCAGTGACATGTTGCGCACAGGCCTATCCTTGCACAGTTTCAGGCCAGCAAACGCACAAACATGCGTCACGTGCTGCGTAGTTGTGCTAACGAAGTCAAGTAAGTTCCCATGGCTAGGTAAAAGGATTTAGTAGAGAAATTTGTGAAGAAATAGTGGTAAAAAAGGCATCTTGACGTTGGCGCAGTGACATGTTGCGCACAGGCCTATCGTTGCGCAGTTTCAGGCCAGCAAACGCACAAACATGCGTCACGTGCTGCGTAGTTGTGCTAACGAGGTCAAATAAGTTCCTATGGCTAGGGAATAGGATGTAGTAGGGAACTGTGTGAAGAAATAGTGGTAAAAAAGGCATCTTGACGTTGGCGCAGTGACATGTTGCGCACAGGCCTATCGTTGCGCAGTTTCAGGCCAGCAAACGCACAAACATGCGTCACGTGCTGCGTAGTTGTGCTAACGAGGTCAAATAAGTTCCTATGGCTAGGGAATAGGATGTAGTAGGGAACTGTGTGAAGAAATAGTGGTAAAAAAGGCATCCTGACGTTGGCGCAGTGACATGTTGCGCACAGACCTATCCTTGCGCAGTTTCAGGCCAGCAAACGCACAAACATGCGTCACGTGCTGCGTAGTTGTGCTAACGAGGTCAAATAAAAATCCTATGGCTAGGGAGTAGGATGTAATAGGGAACTGCGTGAAGAAATAGTGGTAAAAAAGGCATCCAGACGTTGGCGCAGTGACATGTTGCGCACAGGCCTATCCTTGCGCAGTTTCAGGCCAGCAAACGCACAAACATGCGTCACGTGCTGCGTAGTTGTGCTAACGAGGTCAAATAAGTTCCTATGGCTAGGGAATAGGATGTAGTAGGGAGCTGTGTGAAGAAATAGTGGTAAAAAAGGCATCCAGACGTTGGCGCAGTGACATGTTGCGCACAGGCCTATCCTTGCACAGTTTCAGGCCAGCAAACGCACAAACATGCGTCACGTGCTGCGTAGTTGTGCTAACGAGGTCAAATAAGTTCCTATGGCTAGGGAATAGGATGTAGTAGGGAACTGTGTGAAGAAATAGTGGTAAAAAAGGCATCCTGACGTTGGCGCAGTGACATGTTGCGCACAGGCCTATCCTTGCGCAGTTTCAGGCCAGCAAACGCACAAACTATCAGAAGTAGTAGGAGTACGGCCTAGGCTTAGTAGCCTAGGCCACAGTAGGACTAGTAACGAGGAGCCAAGTACGAGCTAGGATTGTGTGCAGGAACAGAATTGAGAAGGAATGATTGAACTAGCAAGCAGCAGGATACAAATAGCAAACCCTAAGGGGCTGTACTCACTATAGAGTACCCCACTGCAGGCTACACAAACAACATATTATGACACACCCCCATAGCCAAAGTGGGGTGTAATCAGCACAATGAGCAGTCATAGCAATAGTTCATAATTATCAGCAAAGCTAGAGGCTATCACAGAGGGCAAGTGAGGAGGAGGAGGGACTATGAAAGGAGAGAAGATGGGAGGCGACGACTGAAGCTGCAGACACACGGGCAACAGAAGCGGCTGACACAGTGGCGGCTGACACAGTGGCTACCGAGACAGAGCGCCCCGGAATACTGAAGTAACTGGCTCTGCAGCTACGACGAGCGGCAGAAGCAACGGACCCACGGGCGACTGGTGCAGCAGGCTCTCAGTGGCTACCGAGACAGTGCGTCCCGGAATACAGGAGTAACAGGCTCTGCGGCTGCGACGAGCGGCAGGAGCAACGGACCCACGGGCAACAAGTGCAGCAGGCTCTCTGAGCTACCAGGACAGTGCGCCCCGGACTACAGGTGCTGCGGACGACAAGACAGCAGCCTCCACTCAACCTCCCCCAACAGTCCCACACCCCTCTCACACACCCCCTGCTTCACCCCTAGCTCCACTCCCACATCACCCCCCTAGTGCCACTCCCCACGACTCCCACACCTCCACCCCCCTCAGCGGCAGCTGCAGCAGTGGGAGACGAAAAAGGAGGAGGGGAGAACCCACACCTCTCACCCCCATGCTCGCCACCCCACACCCCAGCCACCGCGGAACGCACGGTGGAATGGGAGCAATGGGCAGCACGGGGGGGGACGGGGCGGGCTTCTGCAGAGGCGGCTCGCGCGGGTCCTGGGGCGGCTGCTGCAGGTGCGGGCTGCTCCAGGGGCGGCTGCTGCAGGTGCGGGCTGCTCCAGGGGCGGCTGCTGCAGTGGCGGGCGGCTCCAGGGGCTGCTGCTGCAGTGGCGGGCGGCTCCAGGGGCGGCCGCCGCAGTTGAAAGGCAGAAGGGGGGGGGGGGGAAACGCACGGCCCCCAGGGCGCCCCGAGGGGCGACGAGAAGGGAGCCGCGCGGCCCCCCCCCCGGGGCGCCGCGACGGGCACCAGGGAGGGCGCCGCGACGAGCCCCCAGAGCCGCCTCGACGGGCGACGGGGAGGGTGCCGCGCGGGCCCCCCGAAGTCGCCTCGACGGGCGACGGGGAGGGCGCCGCGCGGGCCCCCCGAAGTCGCCTCGACGGGCGACGGGGAGGGCCGCGCACGGCCCCCGAAGTCGCCTCGACGGGCGACGGGAGGGGACCGCGCGCGGCCCCCGTGGTCGCCACGACGGGCGACTGGTGGGGAGGCCGCGCGGGCCCCCAAGGTCGCCTCGACGGGCGACGGGAGGGGAGGCCGCGCGGGTCCCCGAGGTCGCCTCGACGGGCGACGGGAGGGGAGGCCGCGCGGGTCCCCGAGAGCGCCTCGACGGGCGCTTCGACGGGAGGGGACCGCGGAGGCCCCCCCAAGGGCACCACGACGGGCGCCACGGAAGGGAAAACCGCCAGGCGCCCCGAGCGCGCGGCGGGCAGAAATTAGGGTTTCGCCGCCGCGCACCACGGGGCGCGCGGCGGACAGTACGGCAGCGGAAGCGGGTGGTGGGCCCATACACAGGAAGGCGGCAGACATGCCACGCTCTGATACCATATCAGAAGTAGTAGGAGTACGGCCTAGGCTTAGTAGCCTAGGCCACAGTAGGACTAGTAACGAGGAGCCAAGTACGAGCTAGGATTGTGTGCAGGAACAATGCTCCTTAGGACCGATTTTTTAAAAAGGGCCCACCACTACTATTTCGATCTACTGCCCGAGTCGCGCCCCTAGGAGAAATGCGAAATTTGAAACCGTGCTCTAGGCGAGACGGTTCCCTAGGCGCGATTTTTTTTTCCTCCTAGTCACGTGCGACCCCCCCCCTGAACGCGTAGGCCCGTCGCGAAGCCCGTACAGCCCACGTAGGCCCGTCGCGAAGCCCGTACAGCCCGCGTAGGCCCGTCGCGAAGCCTGTACAGCCCGTGTAGACCCGTCGCGAAGCCCGTACAGCCCGCACCAGGCCGTCGCGCAGCCCGTGCAGCCCGCGCCAGGCCGTCGCGCAGCCCGTACAGCTCACGTCAGGCTCGCACCCAGCGCGTAAAGCCCGCGCCAGGCCCGCACGCAGCCCTTACAGCCCGCGACTGGCCCGCACGCGGCCCGTGTTACTGTTACTCACTGCTGCTGCTACTGAAGCTAGTGCTGCTACAACTAGTGCTACTGCTGCCACTGCTACTACGGCACTTGCTACAGCTACTATTGTCTGAAACTACTCCAGCTACAGCTAGTGCTACTGCTGCAGCTCCTACTACTACACTTGCTACAGCTAGTGCTACTGCTGCAGCTCCTACTACTACACTTGCTACAGCTAGTGCTACTGCTGCAGCTCCTACTACTACACTTGCTACAGCTAGTGCTACTGCTGTAGCTCCTACTACTACACTTGCTACAGCTAGTGCTACTGCTGCAGCTCCTACTACTACACTAGCTACAGCTAGTGCTACTGCTGCAGCTCCTACTACTACACTTGCTACAGCTAGTGCTACTGCTGCAGCTCCTACTCCAGCGCTTACTGCAGCTGCTCCTGACTGAAGCTACTGCTGCTACAGCCCCTGAAGCAGCCGCCCCTGGTGCAGCCGCCCCTGGACCCTAGAGCAGCCGCCCCTGGCCCCTGAAGCAGCCGCCCCTGGTGCAGCCGCCCCTGGACCCAGAGCAGCCGCTTTGCACGCCCTCGCGTGCCCCTAGCGTACCGGCCCCGCCCCACTAGCCCGCCCCTGCTGGCCTCGTGCGACCAGGCCCCGCCCTAGCTAGCTCGCCACCTCGTGCCCCGTGCGGACCGCCCCACTCTGCCCTGCATGCCCTCACGTGCCCCACCTCGAGTAGCCGCTGCCTAGCCGAGCCGAGCCGCCCCACCAAACCGCGTCACCCGGCCCGAGCCGCGCCGCCCTACCGAGCCGCGCCCCTGATTCTGTCACTGCTACTGTCACTACTGCTCCTACTATCACTATGGCTAGCCCCCCTGTGCTAGCTTTCGATGCTGAGGCCCGCCCAGTGAAGTTTGACACCTGGCTCGATGACCTGCACCTATTCCTACAACTCACTGCAAAGGAAGACATCTCACTGTACGATCACGCCTTAGGCCATGCCACTGCCCCTGCTGCTACTGCTGACAGCACTGCCCGCTCACAGTGGCAGACTCGTGATGCCCACGCTCGCTTTGCTATTCGCAACTCCCTGCCGATAGATGAGCGCGAGCACTTTGGCCAGCACAAGACTGCACAGGCACTGTACACCGCTGTCGTTGCCCGCTACTCCTCACCTGCCTCTGCCGCGCTAGGCCGTCTCTCACTCCCCTACCTGTTCCCCGACCTGGCCTCTTTCCACACAGTCGCTGACCTCATCACGCACCTCCGTACTAGTGAGGCCCGCTTCCGTGCCGCTATGCCCGATGAGTTTCTTGCCACGAACCCCCCCCCGCTCTGGCTCACTCTCTACCACCTAGTCACCCGCCTCCCTGACACTCTGCGTGCAGTCAGGGATCACTTCCTATCTCGCTGCCCCACTGAGCTCACCATTGCCCTCCTCGAGAAGGAACTACTTGCAGCTGAGGCTAGCATAGTCGCTGTAGGTGCCTCTCGTGGCGACCCCCGCACCCCTTTCTTTGAGGGGTGTTCCCCTTCCCCCCTTCTTCCCTCTGTAGCCTCTGCTTCTGCTGCCGACCTCCTTGGTGCTGAGAAGGTCGGGACTGCGTCCACTTCGAGCTGGCGCCGCAGCGGCAAGGGCAAAGGGGGCAAGGGAGGCGGAGGTGACGGCGGGGGAGGCGGTGGTGGGGCGGTGGAGGCGGTGGGGGTGGTGGTGGGGCTGGAGGGACTAGTGGCAGCGGTGGGGGTGGTGGCGGCAGCGGCGGGGGAGGTGGCAGGGGCGGGGGCGGTGGTGGGGGCGGCGGTGGTCGTGGCGGCGGTAGGGGAGGGGGTGGTCGAGGAGGTGGCGGCGGCGGTGGTGGTCGTGGAGGCGCTGGCAGTGGCCAGAGCCAGCAGCGCACTCTGTCGCCCCAGGAGCTCCGTGAGTGGTACTCTCAGCACGGGGGGGGGGGTGGCCTTAGCTGCACGTACGTCATCCGCACTGGTGACCGCACTGGTCAGACGTGTGGGAGGGCGCACACCAAGCAGCGCTGCTTCTCTCGCCTCGACGACGCTTGGCGAACTCAGTGCTCTGATACCATATCAGAAGTAGTAGGAGTACGGCCTAGGCTTAGTAGCCTAGGCCACAGTAGGACTAGTAACGAGGAGCCAAGTACGAGCTAGGATTGTGTGCAGGAACAGAATTGAGAAGGAATGATTGAACTAGCAAGCAGCAGGATACAAATAGCAAACCCTAAGGGGCTGTACTCACTATAGAGTACCCCACTGCAGGCTACACAAACAACATATTCTGACACAAACATGCGTCACGTGCTGCGTAGTTGTGCTAACGAGGTCAAATAAGTTCCTATGGCTAGGGAATAGGATGTAGTAGGGAACTTTGTGAAGAAATAGTGGTAAAAAAGGCATCCAGACGTTGGCGCAGTGACATGTTGCGCACAGGCCTATCCTTGCGCAGTTTCAGGCCAGCAAACGCACAAACATGCGTCACGTACTGCGTAGTTGTGCTAACGAGGTCAAATAAGTTCCTATGGCTAGGGAATAGGATGTAGTAGGGAGCTGTGTGAAGAAATAGTGGTAAAAAAGGCATCCAGACGTTGGCGCAGTGACATGTTGCGCACAGGCCTATCCTTGCACAGTTTCAGGCCAGCAAACGCACAAACATGCGTCACGTGCTGCGTAGTTATGCTAACGAGGTCAAGTAAGTTCCCATGGCTAGGTAAAAGGATGTATTAGAGAACTTTGTGAAGAAATAGTGGTAAAAAAGGCATCTTGACGTTGGCGCAGTGACATGTTGCGCACAGGCCTATCGTTGCGCAGTTTCAGGCCAGCAAACGCACAAACATGCGTCACGTGCTGCGTAGTTGTGCTAACGAGGTCAAATAAGTTCCTATGGCTAGGGAATAGGATGTAGTAGGGAACTGTGTGAAGAAATA
Organism: Closterium sp. Naga37s-1; assembly: GCA_947471745.1. Classification (NCBI taxonomy): domain Eukaryota; kingdom Viridiplantae; phylum Streptophyta; class Zygnematophyceae; order Desmidiales; family Closteriaceae; genus Closterium; species Closterium sp. Naga37s-1. Next base: position 1,271,747 of record CANJKZ010000010.1, on the reverse strand, counting down.
GTGGTAAAAAAGGCATCCTGACGTTGGCGCAGTGACATGTTGCGCACAGGCCTATCCTTGCGCAGTTTCAGGCCAGCAAACGCACAAACATGCGTCACGTGCTGCGTAGTTGTGCTAACGAGGTCAAATAAGTTCCTATGGCTAGGGAATAGGATGTAGTAGGGAACTGTGTGAAGAAATAGTGGTAAAAAAGGCATCCAGACGTTGGCGCAGTGACATGTTGCGCACAGGCCTATCCTTGCGCAGTTTCAGGCCAGCAAACGCACAAACATGCGTCACGTGCTGCGTAGTTGTGCTAACGAGGTCAAATAAGTTCCTATGGCTAGGGAATAGGATGTAGTAGGGAACTGTGTGAAGAAATAGTGGTAAAAAAGGCATCCAGACGTTGGCGCAGTGACATGTTGCGCACAGGCCTATCGTTGCGCAGTTTCAGGCCAGCAAACGCACAAACATGCGTCACGTGCTGCGTAGTTGTGCTAACGAGGTCAAATAAGTTCCTATGGCTAGGGAATAGGATGTAGTAGGGAACTGTGTGAAGAAATAGTGGTAAAAAAGGCATCCTGACGTTGGCGCAGTGACATGTTGCGCACAGGCCTATCCTTGCGCAGTTTCAGGCCAGCAAACGCACAAACATGCGTCACGTGCTGCGTAGTTGTGCTAACGAGGTCAAATAAGTTCCTATGGCTAGGGAATAGGATGTAGTAGGGAACTGTGTGAAGAAATAGTGGTAAAAAAGGCATCCAGACGTTGGCGCAGTGACATGTTGCGCACAGGCCTATCCTTGCGCAGTTTCAGGCCAGCAAACGTACAAACATGCGTCACGTGCTGTGTAGTTGTGCTAACGAGGTCAAATAAGTTCCTATGGCTAGTAAATAGGATGTAGTAGGGAGCTGTGTGAAGAAATAGTGGTAAAAAAGGCATCCAGACGTTGGCGCAGTGACATGTTGCGCACAGGCCTATCCTTGCACATTTTCAGGCCAGCAAACGCACAAACATGCGTCACGTGCTGCGTAGTTGTGCTAACGAGGTCAAGTAAGTTCCCATGGCTAGGTAAAAGGATGTAGTAGAGAAATTTGTGAAGAAATAGTGGTAAAAAAGGCATCTTGACGTTGGCGCAGTGACATGTTGCGCACAGGCCTATCGTTGCGCAGTTTCAGGCCAGCAAACGCACAAACATGCGTCACGTGCTGCGTAGTTGTGCTAACGAGGTCAAATAAGTTCCTATGGCTAGGGAATAGGATGTAGTAGGGAACTGTGTGAAGAAATAGTGGTAAAAAAGGCATCTTGACGTTGGCGCAGTGACATGTTGCGCACAGGCCTATCGTTGCGCAGTTTCAGGCCAGCAAACGCACAAACATGCGTCACGTGCTGCGTAGTTGTGCTAACGAGGTCAAATAAGTTCCTATGGCTAGGGAATAGGATGTAGTAGGGAGCTGTGTGAAGAAATAGTGGTAAAAAAGGCATCCAGACGTTGGCGCAGTGACATGTTGCGCACAGGCCTATCCTTGCGCAGTTTCAGGCCAGCAAACACACAAACATGCGTCACGTGCTGCGTAGTTGTGCTAACGAGGTCAAATCAGTTCCTATGCGACACTCTTTTCTCTCGCTAAGCAGATACACGATTTTGGAGCCTGTTACTTCATGAAACAGTACTTATATCAGTGTACAATAGATACAAATATGCAACACACGGCAATCAAAACAGAAAATGGTTGAGGAACCATGTCTGGCCTGCCGACTCAAGCTGCACAAATTGGACAGCTCTAAGGATGGAAGCTGTCTCTACAACCATGTACCTTTGAGAAACCCCCTCTAAACTGAATTGTCTGCAGCCGGTCAATTCATCTAACGCGTCATGTTCGATATAATACCTCACGAATGCGAATTCGCGTCGATCTAGACCATGGCCGACATGGAATAGTAGGAGAACCTTGCCGTACCACTCTGATCCTGTACCTTGAATTGCAACATCACTGAACCAAACTTTATTGTGGAATAGCGGAACCGCTCGGATACGGTGTGGGGTGCTAGAGAAAGCCTCGTCCGTCGCGGGAGGCATGGCCAACTCAACATGAACCTGTACAGCAGTTGCGTGCCACATATTGTATCATTAGTAAAAGCATAACATAATTGTTGCAAGGCGTTAAGCAAGCAAAAGCATGCTTAGGGTAACGTACGTAAATTGTGTCGATGTTCGAGCCGTTGGTTACGTCGCGATCGATGGAACGACGAAGATATGGGAGGTCGTGATGTAGACTGTCCAGATACAAACGGTCTTGCTTTGGGTCAGCCTTGGAGAATCCGACGTATGGGTGCTCACGACGTCTTGCGTGAACGATCAACCCCCATGAACTCTTAGAGAGTGTACGTGCTCCCGTCCTCAAAGCCTGTACACAGTTTATAAAAAAAATCAGGATGGTACCATCGTTCACGCAAAAAGTAAGGCTTGCTTGTCACTGTAATATATACGTACCTCACGCATTGCATTACTGTATTCGTGTGTAGTGTCCAAGTCGGCTTGAGGTAGCGAATCCAGTTGCAAGCGGACCTCCTCCGCTTGGATGATTTGCCCCCCAGCGTCACGCTTGTTGGATGCACGGTAGGGCCTCTTAATATGGTCCTTGTGAAAGTGCTCAAACATGCTTGCAACATAGTGGAGTGGAGGGCCTGCACGGCGAATTGCGTCGATGTAGTGACTCATCAAGTGGGTCTTGATAAATCGCCATTTGTAGAGAGGGAAGCTCCTTTTTAGAAGCTCAATTAACCTGCAAATACAATCACACAAGTCATAGTCAGGTCAAAGGGCATACTACAATGATATACATGCAACATGTGGGGCGTACGTACCTTTTGGATTGTTCCTCGAGTTTTGTCAAGGTTTCCTCGTCATAGTCTCTCGTCTTCCCACACGTGTGATACCACTCGATGTATGCCACAACAGCAAAAAAAAAAACAAAGCATGAGTGATTTGCATCAATATTATACCCCCCTGGTTGAGGTGATGTGAAGCGCGTGAACACATAGTTGTCGTGAGATGTGCTGAGATTCAGGTTCAATTCGAAGGGGTGTGCATTAGGGCGCGTCATTCTAGTATCATTCTCAATCGATACCCATCGTAACCGAATTAGTTGTTTATTAAAGCGTTTAAAATCGTGCAGCGTCGTATTGCACCGCATTCCCCCCGAAGAAAAAAGGACGCGCACTAACGAGCCGCGCATTTCACTCACGCATTTCAAATCGCATCGCGAATTTTACACTTCGCGAATTTTGAACTTCGAGTGACGTTGCGACATTCCCGTTAGCCAATACGGTCGTTGCGAAATATTGGCCAGCGAAAAAGTGCTGTTTGGAGAACCGGATTTGACGCGACCAATAGGAAGAAACCACGCACTTCCTTCAAATATTACAGTGCGTTTTGACTTCGTATGACCAAGGCGTCACGAGATTTCAAGAACCATGACACACACCTGCTTGCTTACGTCTCTAGAAACGGCTGTTTATGACCACGTTCTTGCAAACACCAGACACGTGCGTTACAAAATCTTCCCTCACGAAAAAAATGCCACGTTTCCTGCTTGCAAACACTGGGGTTTCCCCCAAAAATTGTATAGTCATTGACTAGTTCCGATTACAACGACAACATTACGCCAAATCGAAATCGATCTCGACCGCACGAAAAAAAGTTGGAGTTTGGGCCATTGATGTGAAATGTCAAGGAGCGAGACACGATATCCTACACTGCCACGGCTGATTCCCTGCCAAACACAAGTGAAAAACAGGCAAAACACAACCAAAAACGAGCATTTGCCACATCAGCCTGTGGATAGAAGTTTACACCCCCTCCCCAAAGCCTGTGATATTCGAAATATCGCCACCACCGTTAACAGACGGTTCAGCATTTTTGAGATGTGTGAGCCAACGGTCACCGTTACTACTAATGTTGGAGTCCACGACCATCATAATCATCATGAAGCGCACAGCATCCTGCGTGGTATTCCTTCTCGGTAAGCACCAGAGTATTCCTTACTTGGTCACGTGGGTACGTTACTTCAAGTCGAAGTTAAGTTCAAAGAGTCTCTACTTCTTGTCACCAGTCACCCGCAATAGTTTCGCAGTGTTTCGTGCCAACGGTCGCCTCTCGTATTTTCTCTTGCCTTTCCTCACCCGCAGCGGTTGCGATGCTCTCTGTCGAGTATGCGGCATCACTCCGAGTCGTGCCGTGTGACAACGCGACTGCCGCATCTGTCTCTTCAGCCAGGCCCCTCGTCTCGAGCAGGAGAACATGGAGTAAGTGTTTAAAACGCTCTCCTTCAGTTGTTAGTAAACTACCAGCAGCAGAGGGTGAACTTCGCAAACTCACAAACAGATTGATGGGTTGCATATTTGTTGAAGCATGACGTGTGAATCTCCACCTGTAACTATATGGGTCCTGTACTACTTGTAGTTTGTAACCACACTTCTTCTCTGCGCCCTCCCATTGTCAGTCAAATACAGCGCAAAGTTACGCCCTGCCAAGTACCGCGGAAATCCCGACAAAGGTGCATCGGGGATATACCTCTTTAAGGGAGTGAGGTAAGTCCTTCAAATAGTTTCATTGTTTACTACCTTGCTGCGAGACACAGGGTGTCCTTCTCTTTGCACTCTTGTTATATTTGCCAGATACTACGGTACGAAGTCACCTCCCCATCGCGAAAAAGGAAAGCTGCATTTTTTGGCCCTCGAAGGTTTTTCTGCGTCGGCCTTGCGAGAATGTTGCGGAAAGCTGCGTGAAAACAACACACTCAAATCGCAACATTCCGCACACCAAGAACGTGCGCGTGCATCATCTGCAAAATACTGACTATGCAGTAACAATACCGCAAAGCTATCGAAAACCCGAATCGCACACCTACACCCCGAGTCGCATTCGCCCTCTCGAATTTCTCGAACCAATGTCCGCGTTATGGTAAGTGCGGTTCGTCCATTCTGTCACTGTATAACATCTGAACGCAAACTAAGTTGACGCTTACACACAAATGCCAAACATGGTTTGACAACTCCATTCAAACTTTACTCGCAACACAACCACTATTACATCAACCAGACAACCCCAACCCCGTCAACCAGTCGTACGGTACCGCACACACACAACTCCCACTACTTAGCCCCACAACAAACAACTGCATCACTCGTCGTCCTCACTCTCGCGCACCGCTGGGTCTGCCATGTCCTCAGTGCGCAGCCCCGCGCGCGCACGCTTGACTGGCGTCCTGCCGAGGCGGGAAATAACCTCCTGGTTAGATGCTCCGACCTCTGCTGGCACTAGGGCCGGGGGAATGCCGAGCTCATCGGCACGCTCCACGTACGCGTTTGTGACGTTGCGAATCACGCGCCGCCTGCTGCGCTCGTCACGCAGTAAGGGGCCATCTGGCAGGCTCATCTCGCCCGACGAGTCATCCGACGCGCTGGCAGCAGGTGTGGCTCTGAACCCCTGCTCCACGCAGAGTCCCGCGTCGCAGTTGACGAACTCCGCCGCCGTCATATAGCACGCAAGCTTCATCTTGAACTTCTCGATGAGCAACTGCAGCTCGACGCATGTCGCAATGAGGGGCTCAAACATGCCCGTTGCGCACGTGTCGTTCAGGTACGCCATCAGTGGCGGCCAGCTCGGGGGCACGCATCCGGCGCGCCACCAGCTCCTCTGCATGGTTGCTGCGCGCACACGAGTCCACGATTCTCCCAGCCACTCGAGCATGAGGCCATAATCCACGTCAGCGATGGAAGCCGAATAGTCGAACTGGAACCGCTTCGCCGCTATCGCACGCTTCATCAGCATAACGCGGTAATGGCCCTTCAGCACATCCTCCACTCCCTGCAGGTGCGGAAGGCCCCCTTCAGGAACCGACCCTCGTATGTTGACGATTCGGGTGTTGGTGAGGTGCTGCACGCTGAAGCCGTGCTCCGTGACGGGTCGCGCGACCTCGCCGGTGATGCGATGCGCCTCGTGTATGGTTAGGATGAGGGTGTTGCGATCACGGCTGAAGTGCACGCCATTGACAGTCTCCACGAACTCCGTGAACACCTGTGTGCAGAACACCCGACACCGATAGCACAACTCCATCATAATAGCGGTATGCACACATATGCTGCACACGTCAAACCAACGTTATGCACACTGAGTATACATGGTTACGTACCTCCGGCGTCAACCGGCCGCGGTGCGTATACCGGACGGCCACCTGGCGCGATGCCGCCCTCCCCCGCCTGCGCTCGGGCCTATCGTACGGCGATAGAACCACCAGAGGCACCGCGGAACAACTCCCCGTCGCGTTGTAAAGAATGCCGACGCTGACAATCCGCTCCGCCCCATTGCGCTTATCCGGAATGTATGTCTTTGGAAGCCGGCTCGGAAGAAAATTAATCTCGTGGAAGCAGAACACGTCGTCCGGGTGCGCGGTGGCCAGCAGTCCCTTCAGGTCACCCATTGTAGCACTCTGTCACCCAGGTTGGCAAGTATGCATAGAAGGCCGGATGACCCCGTACTATATATGTTTCCCTCTACCGGAACATACCCCCATGTTGCTCCTGTACGCACACTACGTACAGTGGTTGACATGCGCCACACAACCAACCTAACACTACCCCTGCGCCGCTCAAAGATAACGCACACATGTGAAACGCCCACCTGTTACGTTCAGATAGGCCATTTCGCACCCTCTACGCCACGTACGCGTCACCCATATCCGCCCAGCCAACGGCCCGTTCTCGGTCGTTCACACCACCACACATTGAATTGCGTCAACCTCGACCGCACAAACGTCAACAGTACCAGTACCCGTTATGGACCTGATATGCCAACTACTACCACCATTATCATTTTGTTCAAACACCAACATCTACACTTCGCTGAGAACATCTGTGCGCCATACTCATGCTTTAAATGGCCATAATACTGACATGGACATGAGTGCACATTTTATCATCCGTGTCCATGGCATTTCACCAACGGCAACACTCCATACCTACAAACCCAACACTTCCGAACACAATATCGTACACCTACTGCAATCCTCTACCCATCAATCCTGCCTTCTACACACCTAAAACGTATCACGTAATGTTTGCCAACGCGTGGATCAGCACTGCCGTTCCACCCAACCAACATTCATCGTCACTCACATAGTAAAAACCTGTTCACTAATTGCACCTTATTGTTACTGTACGAAGGGCACACGTGCACAACTCTCTGCAGGCTCCTCAACTCCACCACCGAGTACCTCACCTTCTCCACTTTCTTGTGCAGCTGCTGGCACCCTGTAAGTTTGCATGTTCCCGCCCCCTCATAGTACCTCACATATGCGTACCCCTTCCACTCCCCATCAAGGTCAACCGCCCTGAAGATGCACAAACATCTTGCATACCAGTCCCCCTTCTTGTTGTTCAGCAGTGCCACGTCCGAATACCACCTCTCTCGAGGAGAAGCCTTCACAAATGTCCCTTTGGCCACCAGCTCTCCTCCTCTTGTGCGCGGAATGGCCACCGCCGTGTGCACCTGTCAGACCAGAGTACCCAATCCAACATCACAGAACATCATGAGTGCAGTGACAACCAACATGTCAAACCCGGATACGTTACCAACCGCTACAACATAATCACCTCACCTGCACGTTGTTGGTAGCCAGACCCAACGCCTTGAACTCATCTGACATCCCCTTCATCTCGTCTCCCAGCGCGACGATGTACTCATTGTACACCGGATCCGTCACTCCGCCTATGCGCATGGTCCGATACCTCTTTGTAAGCACGGGTTTCCTCGTCTTGATTGCCTGCACGTCACGCTCGCATTCCCACAGCAAACCGCACACTGTTTGAGGCACGATTCGTCCATGGTAAACCGCACTAAAGGACTACTCTCAATGCCCAGCATGGTACCACATGCACCCTTACGCACCTCGCGCAAAGCGGACGCGTACTGTCGCCCACCCCCCGCGTCTGCCGCCACCTCACGGTACACCTCTCGCTGCACCTCCTCCTCCACAATGCGTCGTGGGTTGTCGCTCCAGTTGCTCCCTCTTACTGGACCCTTAACCGTGCCCTTGTGCGTGCGCTCCCACATTTCAGTGGAATAGTGGTGCGGCATCCCACGGTGCACAACGTTGTCCAGTAAATGCCTGATCATGTGTATCTTTGGGAGTCTCCAGTGGGACGCCTGCGTTGGAAATGCTCTCGGTAGCAACTCCACCAACCTGCCAACGCGTCCACGATAACACACACCACGCGATACATCATCGTGTGTTACACCACATTGGCCGCACAAACAATTAGCATACGCTCTCATTCCCCCCTCCAAACACCCGAAATATGCATATATGTACTCACGCTATCGCATGCTGACGGGCAATCGCAATTGTTGTGTGAGTGTGCCTGTCCACCCCCAGAAAGGCCTTGTAAAACACGGCAAACAGCCTGAACGCTTTGACCTGCAAAGCACGCAGCTCTCCCTCTTTTCCACCCTTCAGCGCACTCTCGTCAGCCACCAATATCGGCATTATCTGCATCATGCTCCTGTGCTCGAACGCCGCGTAGTTTGCGCCGGAACTGAAGAACGATGAGCCCCCTGGGATTCGGAGGAGAACGCTAGGCGTGATTCCCTTGAACTCCTTCTTGCGGCTGCGCACATACATGGTTCCAGGTGGTCATCTGGTGGCACACAGGCTGTGCTACTACCCAACTAACCCACCCATGGTAGAGCATGTCCCGCTGGCACACCCAACCACACCAAGCTTACCGTTCAAGCAGCCTCATCTCAACCTTTCCAAGCGGTTCGATGTAGGTGTCCATTATGTGGATCAGCACACCGGAGTCCAGCACATGCAGTGTGTCTGCCAGGCATGCCAGGTACACGTTGCCCCACTCTGTGTCTGCGAAATTCCACCTGTGAAGCACACACTGCATGGTCCAACCGAAGACACAATGCTGTTAAAGAGTCCACCGCGTATTACAAGCCAGCAAACTACCCATCGGCTAACACACCTCGATCGGATGGGTTGACCATAACTTCCGCAGTTCGTCAGCCTCCCCTTTCTTCTTACACTCCAGTATCTGGCGGACAATGTCCCTCTGCTTCTCTGGGGTACGTGGATCGGCCTTCCCCACCATCATGGTCAACTCCCCCTTGTCTGCATAGCAGTTAGCGCATGGCCGATGTGACCCTTGCTGAAGAGTCGCAGATGCTCTGCTGGATTCCGGGAAGTCGGCAGGGTATCCGTATAGGCAAGGGACCGCCTTGTGCACCTTCCCGTCCGCATATGTGCAGTAGAAGAAGCGAACTGGAGCGCTGCACAGTGTAGTGATGCACACATGGTATGCAGCTAGTCGATGGAACATGTACATTACTCAACCCACATTGCCTACTTGCTGGGGTGCCCCCCAGCCCCTTGCAATCGTAGCGTACTCCTCCCCACCCCCCTCCCCTCCAAGTACCTTGCAGACTCTCGCATGATGGGCGCGAGGATGATCTTTAGTGCCTCTTGGAAAACGCGCGTCTTCTCCGTAGGCGATGCCCACTCAGGTGGGAATGGAAGCACCGCCGCCAATGTGTGCCCAGGCTCCACTCCACGCAATTCCTCTGGTATGTTAATAAGTGAAATGAGCACCGGCCACGCGTTCCTCCGTCCATTCCGTGATGCCTGCGTGCTATCACTGTATATCAGCACGCCTAGAATGAGTGCCTCTTCGTGATTAATCTCCTTCTGCCATGTAGAACGCACTGAATAGTGAGATGTGGTTATTCGAATGCATCTAGCATGTTCTGCTGCACACATGAAATAGGGACAGGCTGACCGATTCTCGTACCTGAGCAGAGTGCATCCAATCACCCGTCTCAGGGCCTTCAAAAACCCTCTCGTTATTCTTCTTCCGATGAATCTTCCTTGGTTTCCAAACGAACCCCTTCTTCGATGAGAACGTTCGCACCAGCTTCTTCAAAATCTGCGGGCATCGCATTAGAATCAGGTGTGAGCGCGTGTATTCCATGGAAATGCATACGGCCGACACTACATTACGACATCGCTAGCTGCGTTGGCCTCCCATTACGAACCAGCTCTGTGTCGCGGAAGTGCAAAAGCAGCTTCATTTGCATTCCTTTGGGGCCCCGCACCACTATCTCCTCCGTTTTCCACGGGACCATGTCGGCTGGAGCTCGCGCCATGCCCCAGCGTCGCACGTCCACCCAGTTGCGCCATCGTCTGAATGCCCGTAGGTTGAAGCGCGGGTTGCGGAAAATGTGCAGCAGACGGTTCACTTCCCTGTGCGAAAGATCGGCGTCACGGAAGAATAGGTACAACTCCGTCAGTGTATCGAAGATCTCCTTCCTTTCGCTGTCTTCAGAGGACTCGGCAGGTTCGCCGTCAGGTCGTGTATCCGCGTCTCCAACAAGGCTAACTTCGGGGATCGAAGCTGTTGGAGCAGCAGAAACAAAACTGCCATCGTTATTTTTAAGCCGGGATGCCGGTGGTGTGTTAGGTCTACTCTCTCCGTCACATGCAATGGCTTCCAAATATGCCGCCCACAAAAGACTCTCTCGTTTCCTCTTCAACTCCTCGCGACAAATTGCCCCATTAGCGACATGCAACTGTAACCTGCTGTCGTCCTTAAACACCGTCTCGCACACCATGCAACTGTTCCCCGTCATCCTAGAGCTAAGAAACCCTAGCTGGGCCAGTAGTAGGACCACTGCTGAGTACCTCAGGTACACTCTAATACAACTCCGAGGACAAACTTCTCGAACACACATGTGCAGGAAACCGTAGACCGTGTGCACAAAATAGCGGATCTTGTGTTACAATTAATGAAAGTACACCCAAGTGTTAATTTGGGGTATGAAATTGTACATTTCAACTGATAACTCTTTGACACATAATGACGCGACATGTTGCGCGATTATTACGGATCTCGCGGACCCTGATGTGCTGATATGAACTTTTTCGTGCACTCGGCAGGCTGCTTAGCATCAGAAAGCCAAAGCTCCGTGATGGGAAGACATGGGCCGCTATGGACTGCAAGGCTTACACACAGACGAATGACTATGGAGCGCCGGTAACACTGGGAAACGGGCGGCCACTTCTGGATCACGATTATCTAGCGATCTCGGTGCTCGAGTCGTGAGTATCGTGCATAAAGTGCTTGTGAGTGGTTTCTGTTGTGAGCCGGGGTGTACTGTCTAACAACTAATCCGTTTAACCCCCCTCATGTTGAGCGCAGTGAACACTATTCCCTCGTCATCGCTATAGGTCCATCGGTGCTCACCAAGTCATCGAAATCTACGGGCAAGGAGCGCATGACGTTGGTCTTGCTGGACAGTTCCATCAAGAATCGGAATACCCGCAAGATTTTTGCAGGAACCAAGCTGTGAGTCATGGTTTTAATGACAATGTCTCCAGTTGTCGTACATGGTCGGTATTTAAAAACGCCTCTGGCCTCTTGCGTGCAGCGTGCTGTCCGAACTCGCCAAGGCGAGTAACCCAAACGCGAACATGGAGTTTGTGGACAAGATGCTGACAGAGGCGGACTGCATCATTCTACGGGTGAGCATGCAACCGGACTCTGTGGATACCAATGTGCAGTAAGCGCCCGCAAGTATACTGATTTCTAACTCGCATATGCGGTCCCGTATTTGCAGGAGGATAAGCTGCCACAACAGCCTAACAAGGAGGACTGTGGGATTTTTGTTTGTCAGTACCTCAAGACCCTGGTGAATACCGACTTCACCACGGTTTTGAACGGCCTCTGGTTCCAGGGTGTGACACCGCACCAATACAGGCGGGAGATGCGGCGCGACTTGTGTGCACACGCGTGCGGAGATCTTATTAAACAGCTGGAGGACCTGGGGATTGAAATCCCCCCGCAGGACGAAGGCCGGGTTACCGATGAGGGGGCAGTGGTGCAGGAGAGGAACGCTGCTATGGGAGAGGGGAGGCAAGCTCCGGTCACTCGCCCTGTGGAGGACGCACGGGTTACGGAGATGATGAGGCGACTGGCGACGTTGAATAACGATGTGAGGTACCTGGACGCCAGCTTCACCGTACTCGCCAACTTTGTAGGGCTGAGGCGGGACGAGGTGGTGACAGCTGCAACCCAACTACTGCTGCATGGGGGTCGCGCGGGGACCGGCGCGAAAGCAGAGGCGGGTGGCACCAAGAATGCTCCACGCACTCCACAGCGTCCGTCTGCACGTAAGAGGCGGGATGACAGCAGTCCTGAGGAGGATGGCGTGCGCAATGCCACCCGGGTTGCGCTGGCCTCCACGTTCGCTGCATGTGAGCCGACATCGACCTTGCTGCAGAACCCGCACCTTGCGCATGGGACCATACCTCACTGGATGTTCACGCGCGGGATGCACCTGCTCGGGGCGGGTGTGCCAGCTGGAGCTGACATGTGGGGAGACACGCGAGGGAAGGAGACGGTGAAGGCCGCAGAGGAGGAGGATCTCGTGTCAGACACAGACGACGAGGAGGATGATGACGAAGCGTGTGCCTCCAGATACACGGGTGTGAAGTTGGATAAAGCATCCGGCAAGTACGGCGTGAAGATCCTGATTAAGGAAGGTGGAAAGCGTAAGCAGCAGCGGCTGGGAGCGTACACCACGGAGGAAGAGGGGGCGTTCGCGTACGCCACAGGTGCGTTCGTGCTGAGGCCACGTGACAAGATACCCAACACAGTCAGCCTGTCAGCCGCAGAGAAGGCGATGCTGCGTGGTTGCACCAAAGAAGATTTGCAGATCCTGGTGGAAGCGCGGAAGTGGTGGAGGTGGAGGAGCTGGCGGGAGGCGCTGGATAGCGTGAGCAGCAAGCTGAAACGTGGCAGGAAGCGTGGGGGTGCCACAGGTACATCAAAGAGGCACAGGGTGGTGGATAGCAACACCATGGCTACCAACGAACCAGAGGTCCCCGACAATGCGGAGAGTGGGGGGACGGCCCCTGTGAGCGAGCAGGGCGGGGGTGCAAAGAACAAAGAGCAGGAAGAGCGAGGGGAAGACACTGGTGCACATGAGAACACGTCAGGCCCTGCTGCATAGTGGATGTATAGACAAAGCATATGGGAGACAGGTCGTGCACGTAGTTGCTTAGTTTTGTATTGCACTTGCTAATGTACAGCGCTTGCTGTAGTGTGCATGTATGCATGTGTAATAAACGTTACGACGTGTGCGTACATGGTGTGACCGACATGTGTTGTAATCCGGTTGTGTAATCGTGCACTTGGTGTGCTATATTACGAAGTTGTGTATGAAATCACTGAATACCGAGAACCGGTTTGCGAGCCTGATGGCAGCACAAACGAGGACTATGGATACGGTTATGTTAACAGGATGTGCGCAGTGTGTGGTTCTGCTGTGCACACATGCATCACTAGGTACGTTGACGTGGTGTCCATCTATTCGTCGTTTCGGATTGCGATCATCCAGATGTGTACGTGGTAGTTTTGCCTACCAAACTCATTGTGTACACGGTGCTCCGGCGTGTTAAGAATTTGGGCCCCCAACTTTGTGTAGAAATATCGTATTGAGCGTCATTGTGAAAGCAACTCACTGCATACTTCCCTTGCGAAAATGGATACCTCAATTGCTTACGACGATACGAGGGGTGGAGGCCGGTCGCGACGTGTCTCACTCCCGCCGGCGTACCTGCGAGCGTCGTACCAGCTGAAGATGCCGCGAGGTCGACTGTCGAACGGGAAACGTGGGGCGACCATTCCTAAGCGCCTGAGCTTAGCCAAGAAGGGAAAGGAGGTGGTGCAGCCGGAGCAAGGTATGCAGCCCGAGCATGTGTGGATGTGTCATGACGTTATTACTGTTTTTTGTCAGCTCTGAACAAACTCGGACCCCAGTGACATGCCATCTGCTAACTTGGGGTGTTGTGCCTTCTGGTGTTTCGCTCACCCACAGATGACGGGACGGGCGCCGAAAGTGCAGATTCGTCCGAGCGCAGCGAGGAGGATGACGAGGAAGGCTCAGACACATCGGCCAGCGCCTCACACGAAGAATCCGCCGACCCTGCTCCGGAGGCGAAGACGAACGATGATGGGTGTGCGGGAACCGCTGCGCCCAATGCTGACACGCGCGCAAGCCAAGGCGCGCGGGACACGGATGTGCCTCGAGGTGACGGCCGAGGACATGCGGACGGACCTGTGGACCGCACATGCGGGAACACGTTGAACCCAAACGGCGATGACGTGCGCATCCCGAGCAGGGTCCTCGAGCAACTTATACAGGCTCAGGACAAGAGCGCCAAGGAGAACGCGCGGTTGGAGGCGCTGTTCTTGAATGCGATGTCTCGGCCTTCCGGTGGCTCTCGTAAGCGTAAGGCGCAGAAGCAGAGAGACCCGGGACAGGGGTGTATGAACCCGAAGCGTCAGCGTGGCGAGACGTGGAGTGGAGGGTCCGACGACGAGGGCGAGGACGACGAGGACGACACGCATGGTTCTGGTGGCCGTCATATGCGTACCGCAAAGTCCCCTATTCTGCAACGCGCGCTGGAGCATTTGCCGACGGACAAGGCGTGGAAGGTGAGCGGGCATGTTTCCGGAGGGGTCTATTGAACCGTCTTCGATTTGGAGTGCACTGATGTGCAGTTGACGCTCATCGGATGACGCTTACTTTGTTCATCGTGTACACCATACGTGCGCAGAGGGTTTGCGAGCTCGCCAGGGTGCACATGTTTCTCAACAGGCCGACATCGACGATGACCTTCTACCCGAGCAACGACGATAAGACTCATGGACTGTGTGCGGTGCTGGACCGCCTGCCGCATAGCTTCGCTTGCTTGGCGTTGGCGGCTGACAAGTCGCGACGCGCGGACCTCAACAAGACGCTCTCTGAGTGGAAGACGCGGGCCGCCGCCCGCGTGCGAGACATTGCACTTCCCAAGCTCGGCTTGTTCCGCGACGACAGGGACGCATCCAGCCCGTGGGCACCAGAGAAGGAGCGTAGTATCGAGAAGATCCGGGAGCGCATTGGGCTTGGCGCTGACCGCCCTGGTGAGTGCCATGAAGACAGCAGGTGGGGTCGCCTACGTGTTGGTATGCTGACAATAAGTGTATGGCGGCCATTGACACTGACTGTGCGCATGTGGTGTGCAGAAACCCTGGTGCTCACGAGCTGGGCGACAGACCGGGACAGCATGCCGTTTGCCTCTCGGGCGTTCGCGACATGCGCGAAGGCTGCATTCAGGCCTAAGAAGGCCGGGCTGGTGATGACTCTGAAGGTGTACCACCTGGCCTGGTTGGAGCATGTGGTGAGTTTGTGCGCTCAATGTGTGCACGGTTTTTGCGTTGTACTGTCGTACCATTTGAGTGACAAGCTGGGTGTTTCCGCAGGTCTCCGACTGCGTCCTCTACTGGGAGGAGAGGAAAGGCCGGCTTTCCAACTCGGCCGGGGGAAACGCCCACGTTGTGGACGGCCTCAAGGTCCTGGTGAAGGAGGCCGTGGAGAGGGCGATCCGGATCCGCAACCCGGAGTATGACGCGGAGCGCGAGGCGTGGACCTGGGGCCGCCATGGACTGCGCATCTCTGCGTGCGGCCTGGAGCACATGAAGCCCACCGCCGCAGCTCAGTCCGAAGACCTCGTGGGGGATAACGACCTTTCGGCGTCAGTTGGTGCTGAGTAGGCCGACTGGCGTGGGGGGCATCATGGATCGTGTTGCGGACCGTTGAGGGGACAGGTGGTGGAGAGGTGTCTCAGGCATCATTATCTCTTCTGGTTGTGGGTCTTGAGTAGCAGTTTAGTGTGCACGAGTTTTTGCATGTGTGTTAATGGAAGTTACGGGGGTTAGTCGTATGCATGGTTGCGTAGTATGTTTGTGTGTGCGTTCCAACGTTAATGTGAGGAGGCTTTATTGGGGTATTGATGCAGATGATAGCACAACACCTACACCACTAGGATGCGGAATGCATCAGCCAGGCCGTCCACCAGGTGTGCGGGATGGCGTGGAACGCGCCGCATGTTGCGGCGCGTTTCACGGAGTGTGCCATATGTCACGTAAATGTGTGGACGTAAGAGTCTTCGCGGTGCGCACGCGTTGACATCTGGTTGGATATTCAACATGGATAAGAGATGACGAGGAACCAATTGCACATTAGTGGCGTACACGGTGGACTACGCGTGTCACCATCCAGTACGGACGCGAAGATGAGGTTGACGGTTGGAAACGCGGTGTGATATGCGCGGAGGGTGAGACAGCTGTACGGTCGTGATTGTGTCGTGCAGATGACGCGAACGAGTGCAACGATGAGATGGTAACTGGTTACTAGATGTGCGAGAACGGGATCGACCGGCAAGTGTACGGGGTAGATCGAATAAGTGTGCGTGACGCGGCAGCTCGGTGGTAGAGACGATGTCCACTGATGGACGACGCAGATGGCGTCGTCACCTAGTAGCGTGTGAAAAACTACTGGGTGGCGAGTAATATGGCGAAGTGTACGAAACGGTGGCGGCGCGACAGGTGTACGGTGATTATGCAATGTAGTGTAGGCTGCGGACGCACGATGCGCAAGTAGAGTGATGCGACGTGGTAGCATGCTAGTGGGTATTGAACGAGTGATTTGCGGTTAGCGCACCTGTGGGTTGGCACCAACTGTCACGTATGTACAGGGTGAGCATCGATCAGATGGACGGTGAAGATACTGGCGCTGTCTGTGCGCTGGCATGTGCGAGTTTATGTACAGGAGACACGTGAACCGTCGCGATTGCGTGACCCGAATGTGCATCCAACGGTTGGGGTGCGGGTACGTTATAAACCCTAAACGCTTACGTGGACGTGCGGGTTGATACTGGATGCCACGTGGGTGGGCGCGTACGGTGTGGCAGATGGGGTTGCTTACTCGTCACTTTTTAATTGGTTGGCATGGTATGGTTGGGTAAACTTTTGTGTGACGCAGCCCATGATTGTTGAGCAACTGCACGGATGCGGGTGTAGTGTCTAATTTGATGCACGCATATGTACAGAATGCATCGGGAAGGTGAACGCGAAGTTACTTTGTAAGTGACTGTGGCCATGCAGTTCTAAAACCTTGACTCAAAAGTGCCGGGCAAAAAATATCGGGAAAGTTTCGGAAGAGTGTATTTCGAGTTGCTTTCCGAGCTTGCCATTTTCGCGATGCCATGCCCATACATACTGACAAAGAGTCTTCGTGTCCTTGGTGGCAGACGATCTGCAACGTGGTACATCCTTGAAACACGAATCAATGTCACGAACATCAAGTCAGGAGGAACGCAGCCCGTCGCACGGATTGCTGACGTCTGTGGTCCTATCGACACAAGTCCGGACGGTTTTTTTTATGAAAACATCACCAGTGTCAAGGCTGGCCACCGCAAGCGCTACAGCTTCACCTACGAGCGCAATGACAACTTTGAAACTTTAAAGGAGGTCTCTAACTGGATTTACGGTTTGCGGCGGGGCAAGTCAATCGCGGTTGTAGGTCATGGGAAATACAATCGAGCACTCTGTGGAAAGTTCAAGAATTGGCGGATGTATAAGTGGTAGGTTTTTGCCATAATTTGGGTGGGTGCAATGTGATGAACTCCCGTGGATAATTTGGCTCATTCCAAAGTTTGCTTGGGGGGCAGTGAACACAACCTCACTAGTCACATTTGAGGTTGAATCTTAAAACCCGCGGGCCACAGTTTTCAACCTTAGGAAGGTTGGTTGGGGAAGGGATAGGCGAATGGTCCGCGAACACAGGAAGTGTCGAAAATAACAAACCATGTTCGCGGACCAGGGCAGCCTCGCCAAGGTTACCCGAGTCCGCGTGTGACCTCAACACCCCCAACCACAACGTCGCCCAAAACCTAATGCGACGTGCGTGAACAACACCACTCAATCCAAGCGTACTTGTCCAACACCCCATCTCCCCTAGATAAGTAAGCCGCGTACCTTGTACTTGTCCGCGTCACTATGTGCAAGTAGCGAAGACCTCTCGTCACTCTGCTAAAGTAGGAAAGCCCAATCGACCAAGCTAAACATTGCAAACTCGTGACAGAGACTGAGAAGTACACAACCGTGCGCGACGCATGTAGCTGCGACATTGGTGCCATCGTCACACTTCTCGGCCTCGTTGTGCAGGTGCGTTGTGACCACGGCGCGAGATCCCTAGCACGCATACTAGGACGGGAATGACCGCGATTGCGGGTTTCCTCTGGCCGCGCGCTTGTGACTAAACGGTACCCCGTTCCACACGCCATAAATCAATGCGCGTCACGCCGCAAATCATACGGGCTGCACGGCGATTCTCCGTTAGCCACACCGCGATGCCGATTTCCTCACATGCCGTCGCCAATATCCAAGCCCCGCGAACCCCGTCTCCTCACTCGGAGATACACAAGGCGCATTTCCTGACTCATTACGCATGAACAACCATTCCCGACTCGATCCCTTTCCCCCACGCCAATCCTCCCTTCGTCGCACGCCAATCCCCCCTTTCAACCCGTCGTAGATCTTCACTTCCCCCTCCCGTCGCCTTCCCTTCCCCCTCCCGTCGCCTTCCCTTCCCCCTCCCGTCGCCTTCCCTTCCCCCTCCCGTCGCCTTCCCTTCCCCCTCCCGTCGCCTTCCCTTCCCCCTCCCGTCACCTTCCCTTCCCCCTCCCGTCGCCTTCACTTCCCCCTCCCGTCGCCTTCCCTTCCCCCTCCCGTCGCCTTCACTTCCCCCTCCCGTCGCTCTTCACTTCCCCCTCCCGTCGTTCTTCACTTCCCCCTCCCGTCGCTCTTCACTTCCCCCTCCCGTCGCTCTTCACTTCCCCCTCCCGTCGCTCTTCACTTCCCCCTCCCGTCGTTCTTCACTTCCCCCTCCCGTCGTTCTTCACTTCCCCCTCCCGTCGTTCTTCACTTCCCCCTCCCGTCGCTCTTCACTTCCCCCTTGTGTAACACCCCGCCCAATCCCGTCCCCACACTGTAATGCCAGCTCCTCACCACTCCCCACCGCATTCTACTCCCCTTCCACGCACTCACAATCCGCCTCGCGGGCTGAAATCGTTACAAGCGGGAATATCACCCTCACACACCGCAGGTCTTTCCGGGTCACTCTGTCTCCCCTCTTCATGCTCTTCCCCCCTGGGAATTCACTTTGTTTCACTGCACGCTTCACCCCCTTCGATGGGGGCCCCTCCAATTACCATCTCTCCCGCTCCCATTCCCTTCAACGACGGGGACCCGCCCCATCCCCCTTCTCCCCAGCGTCCAGTCCCCCACTGCCCCCCGCCCTTTCCTCCACTCCCACACGCCCATTCCCCCACTCCCGTCGTTCTTGCCCTATCCCCCCCTCCTCCAATACTCCTCCCTCCTTCACCCCTTTCCCACACAGTTTTCCTGCCTTTCCCCAACGCCACCCTTACCTTTCCTAACGCACCTCCCTTCCCCGCGATACCACCCTACCACCCTGAATTTCCCCTACCAACACCCTACCAATCCCCCATTCATACCCCCCCCCCCCCTTTCTCCCGCTCCTACCCTCTCTTTCCCCCACTCCACCTCGTCCCTCCCCGCACAGCCTCCGGCCTTTCGGTTACTTCCCCGGTCCAATCCCCCACTTCCCCTACGAATTTTACCCCACCCCCTCAGGGCCACACCGCCTTTTCAACCAGGCATGCCACGCACCTCCCAACGCGCCTCACCCTGCTAACCATGTCAACCTCCCATCCCCCCTGCTACCCCTGTCATCCTCCCATCCCCCCTGCTACCCCTGTCGTCCTCCCATCCCCCCTGCTACCCCTGTCATCCTCCCATCCCCCCTGCTAACCATGTCAACCTCCCATCCCCCCTGCTACCCCTGTCATCCTCCCATCCCCCCTGCTACCCCTGTCATCCTCGGTCCGCGGCGCTGTATCGGAGACGCAGGCGGGAATGAGCAGCGATACCGATGAGGTGGGGGGGGGGGGAATCGCAGGGAGTGGGGGCGGTTGAAGGGGCAGTGAGTGGGTGCGGCGGAATGATTGATAGTGGCCAGTTATGCGGTGAGCGTGAGGAGTGGAGCATATCGCCAGATGCGATGTGTGAGGGGAATTCACGCTCACCTTGCCACCACCGCCTGTGCTCCCTCTCGCAACGAACCCCGCACCCATCACAGGACTTACCAGAGTTGGTACCTGCAGAATATTTCTCCTCGTCCACCTCGCCGCGAACATCTCGACCATTTTCCACAATTGGGGATGTGTGGCGTAGGGGAAGGGTACTTACTCGTATGCTTATAGAGTCGTTCTTAACAATTGTGCGCCGACGTGATGCAGGCGATGGTGCGGCAGGACCGGGGGGACCGGAAGAGGCAATGGGGACAGAGGCAGGGAATTGGGTGGTGACGGAGGGCAGGTGGGGGCGGGGCAGGGGGAGGCCACGTGTTGGGCGGGACAGCCGAGCGAGCGGCGGCTGAGGGAGAGTCGATACCGGGCAGGTATGGGAGCCAAATGTCCCCCAAGCGTGCTCTGTCTATGCTCGGCCACACACCCACGCTCTTCTGGTTCTCTTCCCACGCACGCAGCTTGCTCTTTCCTCCATTGCTCTATCGCACACCGTGCACTATCTGTCCTTTGTTCACTCACACACCTGATGCCATCCGTGTCATGCACTATCTTTCCTCATACGCTGTCCTCTCTATTATTATGTCGATCCTAAACAGCATAATCACCTGGCTCGCATGCCAGAGCCCACAGGTGTGCCACGGGGCTGTTGCATTACCCAAATCATTGACACTCTCCCCACGGTTTCCGATCGCCCTCACCTCTGCCCTTGCTCCACCGTAGATCCAGATGTGCATCACTTCGGAGTCCCCTTGTTCTCCCCGCACCTTGATCTCCCATCGTCACGCTGAGATTTGGGTGGGCCAGCCTGTGATATGAATAGTGGGGTAGAAAAAGCACGTGGTCAGAGGGTGGTGAACGATGGAAGGGGGGTTCGTACAGGAAACACATGTCAACCCCTTCTATCTTCTCTCGTACATGCCAAATGTGTGTGCTTGCCCCTCAACTTCCCCAACATCCTCGTTCACTCTAAGGTTCCCTTCATATAAACGTGGTTAGATGGGGGGAACAAGGCTGGGAAAAGAGCAATAGGTGAAACTACGTGGATGACCTGGGCTGGGTTGGCAATTGGAATGACCATACCTTGCGTTTCTTCATTCGCTGTTGAAAAAACACTCCGCAAACCCATAGGTGACGGGGGCAATCGCACGCGGTGTTCGGGACATGAGATCCCCAGCCCGGCCCACCACGTCCTCACCACCAAACTGCAACTCCTGGCCATGTGCACGGAGACGCTTGCGTGCAATCTCCAGTGCCTCCGGTCCGTCCGTTCCTGGATTGTTATGAGGGCAACAGCTGGTGGTGAGAATTGGTCCGAGAACCTGATACGTCCATGCACGCGCGACTCAATCCATACATAGCGTAGCTAGACATAACTAACATACCAGAGTTGGCCGCTATCGCCATAAGCCGTTTGGTGAGGCGCGGTGCTGCCAGCGTGTACAAATACATCAAGTCACCACAAGATGCTATCCGCTTCCCATCAAATAGAAGC
Source organism: Closterium sp. Naga37s-1 (assembly GCA_947471745.1). Taxonomy (NCBI): domain Eukaryota; kingdom Viridiplantae; phylum Streptophyta; class Zygnematophyceae; order Desmidiales; family Closteriaceae; genus Closterium; species Closterium sp. Naga37s-1. The sequence goes on along the minus strand of CANJKZ010000010.1, from coordinate 1,250,213 downwards.
GTAGCCCCACTTCGCAAGAGAGCTATTGGCTCCTGGAGATGTCTCGAAATTGTCAATTGGGGCGTTCGATGACCTAGAGCGATTTCGCGTACTGCTTGACCCATCACAACTTGGGGTTCGGAGCTAGTGCTGGTACGAGACGCCATCGCACCCTGGTAGCAAATGGGCGGGTTCAAGGGTGGGAGGTGGAAAGGGGAATCAGGAGGATGAAGAATGAAAGTGAGATGGTTCTCGCGAGAATGGGTGGTGAGTTTGAAGAAGGGTGAATGAAAGGGGCAGCACAAGGGAGGTTGAATGAAAGTGGGATGGCGAGGGATAAAAAACGACTAGTGAGGGAGAATGAACGGGGCAGGCCGTGCGGGTGGATAATGAACGTGGAGATCGAGGGTGTGAGAATAAGAGGGGCAGATCATGGGGGGGAGGATGAATGGGGGAGATCGATGGTGTGAGAAGGAAAGAGCAGGTCATGGGAGGGAGAATGAAGGGGGCAGGTCGTGGGAGGGAGAATGAATGGGGCAGGTCGTTGGAGGGAGAGTGAATGGGGCAGGTCGTGGGAGGGGAATGGTAGGGAGAGCCCGTGGGTGTGAGTAGGAAAGACGCAGGTCATGGGAGGTGGTATGAACGGGGGACACCGAGGATGTGAGAATGAGAGGGGTTGGTCATGGAGGGGAGGATGAAAGGGGCCCGGTCGCAGGGAGGGAGAATGTAAAGGGCCAGTCATGGGAGGGAGAATGCACGGGGGAGATCGAAGGTGTGAACATGAAAAACTGGGGGGGAGGATGATTGGGAGAGATCGAGGGTGTGAGAATGAGGGACGCATGTCATGGGAGGGTGAATGAATGGGAGAGTGGAAGGGAGGGAGGGGTTGCCGGTATGTTACAAGGAGACCACCCTGTGACGGAGGGAAGATGAAATGGGCAGGTGGGAAATGGGGCTATGCTAGATCTGGGAGGGTAATGAAGTGGAGCATGATAGGGGAAAATAAGGTGAGAAGGGAGAGTTTTGATGGGGTGGATGACAGGGGAAGCTTGATGGGGGGAGCATGATAGGTGGAGCTGGACTGTTGGATGTTGATAGGGGGAGCTCTACGGGGGGAGAATGGTAGGGGCAGTTCGATGGGAAGGGGGGGGGTGATAGGGAGTGCTTGATGGGGGGAGCATGATAGGTGGAGCTGGACTGATGGATAATGATAGGGGGAGTTCTACGGGGGAAGAATGGTAGGGGGGAGTTCGATGGGGGGGGATGATAGGCGGAGCTCGATTGGGGGAGCATGATAGGGGGAGCCGGATGGGGGGAGAATGATAGGGGCTTTGTTCGAAGGGGAGAGAATTATATATAGAGCTCGATGGGGGGAGAATGCAATGGAGTGCTGATTGGGGGGGGGGGGGTAAAGGGGAGGTTGATGGGCGGAGAATGATGGGGGAGAATGATGGGGGGAGTTCGATGGGGGGGGAACTATAGGGGGAGCTCGATGGGGGGGGGAATGATAGGGGGGGTTTGATTGGGGGAGAGAGATAGTGGGGGCTGGATGGGGGGAGAGAGTAAGGGGGAGGTCGATGGGGGGAGCTCTACGGGGGGAGAATGGTAGGGGCAGTTCGATTGGGGGGGGTGGATGATAGGGAGAGCTTGATGGGGGGAGCATGATAGGTGGAGCTCCCTGATGGATAATGATAGGGGGAGCTCTACGGGGGAAGAATGGTAGGGGGGAGTTCGATGGGGGGGGGGATGATAGGCGGAGCTCGATTGGGGGAGCATGATAGGGGGAGCTGGATGGGGGGAGAATGATAGGGGCTTTGTTCGATGGGGAGAGAATTGTATCTAGAGCTCAATGGGGGGAGAATGCAAGGGGGTGCTGGATGGGGGGGGGGGTATAGGGGAGGTCGATGGGCGGAGATTGATGGGGGGAGCTCTATGGGGGCGAATGATGGGGGGAGTTCGATGGGGGGAGAACTATAGGGGGTGCTCGATGGGGGGAGAATGATAGGGGGAGTTTGAAAGAGGGGAAAGAGATAGGGGCGGGCTGGATGAGGGGAGAGAGTAAAGGGGAGGTCGATGGGGGGAGCTCTATGGGGGGAGAATGGTAGGGGCAGTTCGATTGGGGGGGGGTGGATGATAGGGAGAGCTTGATGGGGGGAGCATGATAGGGGGAGCTGCCTGGGGGGAGAATGATAGGGGCTTTGTTCGATGGGGGAGAATTATATCTAGAGCTCGATGGGGGGAGACTGAATTGGAGAGCTTGATGGGGGGAGCATGATAGGTGGAGCTGGACTGATGGATAATGTTTGGGGGAACTCTACGGGGGAAGAATGGTAGGGGGGAGTTCGATGGGGGGGGGGATGATAGGCGGAGCTCGTTTGGGGGAGCATGATAAGGGGAGCTGCCTGGGGGGAGAATGATAGGGGGAGCTCGATGGGGGGAGAGAGTAAAGGGAAGGTCGATGGGGGGGAAGGGTAAAGGGGATGACAGGGATAGCATGGGGAATGGAGGATGACAGGGGTAGCATGGGGAAGAGAGGATGACAGGGGTAGAATGGGGAAGGAGTGGGGGATTTCAGGGGTGGGAGTGGGGGATTGGACGGGATGGAGGGGGGGATTGGACGGGATGGAGGGGGGGATTGGACAGGGGGAAGTGGGGGATTGGACGGGGGAGATGAGATGAAAGGGGGAGATCCAGGGCGCGGGGATGTAACGGGGGAGTGAATGCGACGGTGCGAGTGTGGCGTGACGAACTAAGCGGCGCAATTGTGGCGTAGGAATGGGGCAGGTCATGGGAGAGGGAATGATAACCCTAAATCGAGGGTGTTAGAATGGAAGGGGCATGTCGCGGGGGGTAGAATGAATGGGGGTGCCCTTGGGCGTGAGATTGAAAGGGGCAGGTCGTCGGGGGGGGAATGAATTGGGGAGCCCGATGGTGAGAGACTGACCGGGGCAGGTCGTGGGAGGGGGGGGGGAGGGGGGGGGGGGGGTTGGCGCAATGAATGGGGGAGCCAGAGGTAGTGATATGGAAAGGGGCAGGTCGTCTCGGTCATCCGTATGCACGAATCCTAACAGCGAATGCGTGTGTGCGGAGAGGCTAACGCGTTTGTGCGGAAAGGCGAATGCGTGTGTGAGAAGAGGCAAATGCGTGTGTGCGGAGGGGCGAATGCGTGTGTGCGGAGAGGTGAATGCGTGTGTGCGGAGGGGTGAATGCGTGTGTGCGGAGCGGCGAATGCGTGTGCGCGGATTGGCGAATGTGTCCGTGCGAAGTCGCGAATGCGTGTGTGCGGATTGGCGAATGCGTACTTGCGGAAAGGCGAATGCGTGTGTGCGGAGGGCGAACGCGTGTGTGCGGGGTGGCGAATGCTTGTGAACACAGTCCCGAATGGGTGTGTGCGGAGAGGCTAACGCGTGTGTGCGGTGCGGCGAAAGACGAATGAGGGAGAATTCGTTCCGTATTACCCGGCAATGTGCCTCGCTCTGGAGGTTACGCCTGCCTACCTGCGGAAACTTCGAGGTCGCGTGCCAGTGCTGTCAGAATATGTTGTTTGTGTAGCCTGCAGTGGGGTACTCTATAGTGAGTACAGCCCCTTAGGGTTTGCCATTTGTATCCTGCTGCTTGCTAGTTCAATCATTCCTTCTCAATTCTATTCCTACACACATTCCTAGCTCGTACTTGGCTCCTCGTTACTAGTCCTACTGTGGCCTAGGCTACTAAGCCTAGGCCGTACTCCTACTACTTCTGACAAGTGCAATGGCCTAAACCGGCAACTAGGCTGGTTGATCGCGTCTAGCTAGGCGTCTTAGAACTCGGGAATCTGCTGAGCCATTTTGGGACAAGTTTTTCTCCCCTGGGTTCACATGTCTCGTCAGGTTGGATTCTGGCGATCAATTTGTGCGATGAAACCCAATTGATTGGTGTCGTTGCTATAGTGTTTTCATCTGGCCTTTGCAGGCGACAGGGTTTGTGGGTAGTCAAACAAGGCTCAGTTGGAAACCTGGTAACACCCAACCAAGCTTAGGAAGTATGAACCAAATTTGGGCTTCTTGACCCACGGGTTTTAAGATTGAAGAAGTGTGTGTTATTAGAGAGGGTTGGGGTACATAAGCATGACAAGCCTCACTACAGGCTACAACATTTGACACACCCCCATAGCCTAAGTGAGGGGTGTCAAGCAACAAACTAATCGTACGGTCATAAGACCAGTCACAAAGAGACAAAGCCCAGGGTGAATCACAGCGTCACCACACAGTCCGAGCACAAACAAGAGGCCACAAGGCCAGTTCAAAAGTTTACAAAGGTATATGTAAAGCGTACAAACAAGCAAGTAGATAGCACAAGTCTACACAAGACGAGAACCTGTGTCAACGAGACCTAACTGCACACAAAACATGTGCTGGTCACAAGGCGGAAGGGCCTTGGTGAAGATGTCCTCTGTTTTGGCCTCGGAGTCCACGAAGTCCAAACGAGCCTGTCCACGCCTTTGCAACTCGCGAAGAAGAAAGTATCTATCGCTGATGTGCTTCACTTTGCTCCCGAGTCGAGGCTCTCGACACAGGAGAATCACCGCCTTGTTGTCTGTGAACAAGGTCGGTGCAGAGCTCGGCCGCTCACCAAGGTCAGTGAGCAAGAAGGTCAACCAACGCGGCTTCTGTGCAGCCATGGCTCCAGCGTAAATCTCGGCCTCAGTGGTAGAGGTTGAGACAGAGGAGGAACGAGTAGACCTCCACGACACAGCTCCAGAGCCCAGGCTGAAACAGTATCCCTGCGTGGACCTGTGAGTCTCAGCGTCGTCGGCGTAAAAAGAGTCACAGTGCCCAGTGAGCACGACAGGCTGTCCCCCTCCAAGCACCAACCTCACGCCTTATGTCGTCGCTAGGTACTTCGCCACCCTCACAACTGCTGTCCAGTAAACAGGACGGTGTCTCCCTGGCACAGCAAAACGAGCAAGGATGCTGAGAAGGAAGGCGAGGTCCGGGCGAGTACAAGTCATCAGGTACATGAGGCAGCCCACAAGCTCTGGGTAAGGACCACTAGGCTCAAACGGCTCGTCAGGAAAAGGTCCACTGAGTCTGTGGTCAACAGCAAGAGGAGTAGGCTGTGCAGTGGAGAACTGAAACCCAAACCGCCAAAGGGCCTGCTGCACCATGTGTGACTGAGTCAAAGTGATGGTGCGAGCTGCTCTATCTCTGGTGATCTGCAGGCCAAGGTAGTGGCGCAGCTCACCAAGGTCAGTGCACGTGTGTCTCTTCAGCAGTTCGGACGTTACGTCCGCCAAAGCAACCGTGTCAGCAATGGCGAAGACCAGATCGTCGACGTAGACCAGTACAAAGAAAGGTGTGGAGCCGCGACGAACAAACAGCGACGGGTCGACAGAAGACGGCAGGAAACCGAGGTCAGACAGGGTAGAGCGAAGAGTGTTGTGCCACTCACGAGGCGTCTGACGGAGACCGTAGACCGGACGTCTGAGCCTCCACTGGGTCCAGGATGGAAAGTACCAGTGTAGGCTACCCTGAAGGAAGACGGAGGAGAAGTCGAGAGAGTGTAACTCGTTGTCTCTCTGTGCTGCCACATGAAGTAACACACGAAGAGTGGTCATCTTTGAGGTAGGCGCGAAGGTCTGAAAGAAGTCAACTCCCTCGCACTGGCTGAAACCTCTAGCCACATAACGCGCCTTGAAGACCGGAGGAGATCCCGGTGGCCACTTCACCTTGAAGACCCACATGCCATCGACTATGTTCGCCTCCGGAGGGGGAACCTCGTCAACGTAGGTGCCTGTGGATTTGTAGGAGGACATCTCCGCGTCCATGGCAGCCCTCCACTGAGAGGTTCAAGGCCCTTACACTGCCTCAGCGTAAGTGCGAGGAGTTGGTATGTCAAGGGCGCCTCGGTCCCTCCTGGACGAGCGGCATGGCACAGAGATGAGGCGAAGCGGCTGTCAGGAACTCTAGCTCAAACTGTCCTCTAGGGCGTCACAGCCAAGGGCAGACCCACTTTTGATGGCCAGAGGACAGGTAGGAGGAGCAGCCAACACGAGTGGCGTAGTCAAGGCAGCGAGTAGCGGCGAACTTAGTGACTGTGGCAGTAAGGGCGGAGACAGAGGACAGAGAGGCACGCAGGACGGTACGTGCGGTAGTAGTCAGTGACAGTAGTAGAGAGGGAATTAGTGTGGGCCGACTCAGGGGGAGAACAAAGCAGAGACGGAGACGGACGAGGGGAGCTAGGACGATACAGTGCAGTACGAAGGTCAGTGATGGGAACAGGGGACGAGGGACGAACACGAGGAGAGCAAGAAGCCCAAGTGTGAGAAAGAGGAGGGGACAACGGAGGCTGAGAACAGGGGAAAACAACCAGGGTGGGGGGGTCAGGAGGAGGAAACGTGGGACTGTAGACAGGAGGAGAGGGGGAGGGGAGACCAAGGGCTCGAAGGCCAAAGACAGGAGGCGGAGGCGGCCGCTGCTGCTGCTGCTGCTCCTGCTGCTGTGGCTGCTGTTACGGCTGCTGCTCCTACTGCGGCGGCTGCTGCTCCTGCTGCGGCGGCTGCTGCTCCTGCTGCTGCTGCTCCTCCAACTGCTGTACCTCCAGCTGTTGCCGCTCCAACACTAGCCTCTCTCGCTCCATCTCCAGCTGCTCCTCACGTGCACGGCGAAGAAGGGCCTGGTGCCGAGTCAGGTAGGGGTGGGGGGAACGAGTAGTGTCCGGGGCAGTGGTAGCCCCAGGACCGCTCTCCGAAGCACCAGTCGCACCACCCCCAGAGCCAGCACCGCCATTCAGAAACGCGGCCAGTCCTAGGCTCTCTAGGTCCAGCAGAGGGCGCACCCGCACTCCCAGTCGTAGCACCCCCAGTGATAGCTTGACGAACACAAGCTTCCCGGAGACTAGAACATCCTGCAGACACGGGCTCAGCTCCAACTCCAGCACCCCCAGCACCAGAACCTCGTGCAGGCACACTCTCAGCTCCAACTCCAACACCTCCAGAGGCAGCACGTCCAGGGTCCGTACTACGGACACCAGCACCCTTAGGGTCTGCAGCAGCCTGTGGAGAAAGTGCTGACGGTTGCTGCGGTGACTGTGAGGAGGAGTGCAGAGAAGGGGACGGGACCTGAGGAGCTACTGAGGGGGGGGGGAGGGGGGTAGTGTGTGACACACCTGACGGGGCTGGACCAGGGGGGGTGGCTGTACCGGAGGAGCAGGAGGGGGAGTGGGAGCCAGGAAGAGAGGGGGAGGAGGAACGGGGAGACCTCGACAGGGGTCCCGAGTGTAGTAGGGGACTGAATCGCCAAAGCTGACGTCACGGGAGTCAAGGAACCGGTGAAGGGGAGAGTGGTAGAAGGTGAAGTCAGAGAAGTCCTCTAGGAAAACAAGGAAGACACAGGGAATGGCGCAGGGCGAGATCTTGTCCGCAGAGGTGTCGCGAACACGGCAGCCCCAAACACGAAAACGCGACGCAACACCAGGGGACCCGGTCCAAAGGCTGGTCGATGAAACCCCTGGCCGGGAGACACGTGGCCAGAGGTTCAGCTGGTGAGGGGCATACCGAACCCGCGTAGGGCAACTGAAAATGGGGCGCACTGGCGTGGATCATGGAGGTGCATGCAATCTCCATGACCGAGCCTATGCGGCGCTCAGCAACCCCATTCTGCTGTGGGGACTCTAAAATTGTCCAGGACTGGAGGATGCCCTGCTCGCGACAGAATCCGGCAAGGACGCCGGAGCGAAACTCACCCCCACGGTCGGAGTGAAGAAAACTGACACGACAGTGACGAGTACCCACCGGATCAGCGTAGAAGTCACTTCTGACTTCTTCGCCAAAGGGAAAACGGTGGTGTAGCGAGAGCAGTCGTCAACGACCACTAGAAAGAAACTCTCTCACTCAGGACCGGGGCGAGAGGCAAGGCCCCAGACGTCCAAGTGGAGAGTCTCGAAGAGCTCGGTGGCGGGACGAAGGGAGGAGGAGTGAGGGGTGGCGTGCAGCCGGCCCTTGTCACAAGGGCCACAAGGTGGTGAGGCGAAGTCGGGAGCGACGGCAAGATTCGCGGGAGCCCTAAGGCTGTTGGTGCAACCCTACGGTTTGCACTCGGCTTGTCCGTGTGCGTGCATGCGTGCGTGCATGGAATGGAATGAGGGCATGAAATAATATATATCTCATGCTTATAATAGTGTGTGTATGATGGGTCATGATGTCGAGTGTGTGTGTCAAGTCAATAGCGAATTATCGCTAGTCGCGTGTAACGCGATCATTTTGTGTGTCCCGCGCGGTTTCTATTTTGTCGTGCGCGGTTTCTATTTTGTCGCTTGTCGAACGTTCGGCGTGTCGCAGGTGTGTGCAGCAGACCCATCAAGAACTCAAGGATGAGTTTATGATGAAGAATCCGAGCCTTGGTTTCAAGCTTCAAGTGATTCCGAAGCTCGCCAAAAGGGTACACTTCAAGATGGCGAAGATAGTTACATTACTTTGTGTAGTGTAACATTTCACTTGGTGTAGGCCCTAGTGAAGGATAGTTTCGAGACCCTTCGTGGTTGGGGACAGTGTGGCACTGTTCCACATCACTGTACCTCGGCTCTTGGGGTTTGTAGGAGCTGGGAATCATTCCCAACTCGTAACTCTTCCTAGTTCTTCCTAATTTGTGTTTCTAAGACCATAGTGGCTGCCATAGTGCCGTTCGTTCAAACCGACGCTGTGTCGTCAATACTTGGTGAAATCGTGCAATCTAAATTTCCTATTGTAGGTGACTTTAAGACGCTCCAGATCCAAGTTGAATCAGGTCATTTGAAGCTGTGACCAGAACGCTATGAACGTTTAAAGCCGCTGTGCCGAAATCCGACTGTGCACTCTATCTTTCGTTTTAGGCACATTAAAGCCTACTGTGACTATAACAAAGGCAAGACGCTGACTAGACATAGTGCGAAGGCACGGAAGGGACGGGAGACTAAGACGGTAGCGCCACAGAATGGTGGGGTGGGCAAGCGATCGAAACGAGCAAGAAGCAGCGACCGGACCACACGCCGTAACCTGACCAGACACAGCTACCTGGTGGGACACTGGGACCTGACGGGGGGCAGTGACAGGGGTCTGAGGCAGTAGCTGCTGCTGCTTCTGCTGCTGGTGCTTCCTCTCTCGGGGGCCAGTGTGAAGCGTGTAGAGACCAGAACCCGGCTCCTGGCGAAAGGTGGCCAGGGGGGCGTACGTGTCACCGTCCACACAGGTCGCAGAGTCCCCAGAAGGCTCAAACGAAACACCAACGTCCTGACTCACGAGCGGCCGCACACCCACCAAGTTCCTAGAGAACGGGGATGTGGAGGCCCGTCTAAGGAACCCGAGGGAACAGCCAGGCACGGAAGCGTAGTAGAGTGGCGAGCAATGACTGGTACCGAAGTGGGATCAGCCAGTGCGACAGAGACCGGTGCAGGAAGCGGAGTAAGAGTCATGTGGTCGCAGAAGAAACAATGTGACGCACTAGAGTTCAGCGCGAAAGACAGCGACTCGTCTGCCGAAGTGGCACCTGGACTAGCGCCTACACAAACACCTACACCAGCGAGTGGCACAGGATCAACACTAGCACCTAAGCTAAAAACACACGAGCAAACAGAGTCAGAAGCACTAGAGTCAACAACAGAATACATAGCATTGGCAGTTCCTAAGAGTTCAAATAACTGAGAAGCATATATGTCCGACAATGTTGGACCGTGCGCGAGAATAGGGGGAAGCCAGTCAGGGGCAGGGCCGTCTGCGCCGTAGGCCGCGCGAAGTCTTTCACTGAGCTGAGCAAAGCACTGACCCGGTGGGTGACGGCGGTCACAGCGGAGGCCACACGAGTACCTGTCTGGATGAGGTAGGGGCAGGGTGGGTGGGCGTCACCACGCGACAGCTGACGCGGTCCTCACCCGTGCCGCTGAACCTGCTGCTGCCCTCGCTACTTCTGTGGCTGCTGTGAGAGCAGTGGCTGCTGCTGCTGCTGAGCCAAGTACCATGCCGCCACCCCAGCACCTGCAGCTGGCAGCCCCGCAGGTGCCCAACAAACCCGAGCGTCACCTCTACCAGCTGCAGTAGGGTAGCCACTAGGAACTGCACAAGGCGCTCCACCAACACTTGCACTCCAGCCATCGCCACTCGTCGTGCCACCTCCGCCGCCTCCGCTGCTGGCTGCACCCTGGCCGCCCCTCCTGCCACTCCTAACTCTAGATTGCGCAGAATTCGTGACAGCAGCTGCGGTCTCGTCAGTAGCGGTACGGCGAGGGAGGCAGTAAAGGTGGGCAGCTGTGGGACAGTGCACCCGTGGAACAGTGGAGGGGGCACAGTGCCAGAGGAGGAGGCTACCGAGCAGAGGTTTCTCTCGACGTCCTCGAGTGCAGACTCAAGGACCTTGATAGTGAGCTTGCTAGGGTGCTTCAGAAGACGCGTGTCGCGAACTGTGGCAAGGCGGCCAGGGAGGTAAGTGACGATAAAATAAGTAGTAATCGCCATAGGGGGGGGGAGCAGTGCAAGCTGTGCATCAGTACAGGCAGCGCGGTAGCTAGAATCCAGCGAACACAAGTGAGCGATCAGGTCAGTAGAACGCTCAAACGAGGCGAGTTCAGGAAACAGGAATGGGAGGAGCAGGCGACCAAGAGAGACAGTGGTGGGAGTGGAGTAGCGGGCCTTGATCGCAGTCAGGAACTCGCTAGCAATGCGAACCTGGGTGAAGTGGGTCTTCTCAGACTCAGGGAGGAGGCTCCTGAGGGCGATGTAGGCCGCGGCGTCGCGCGACTTCCAGGCTGTCAAGGCAGTGCGCTGACGTGCAAATCGCTCTCTGTCCGCAGTAGTGGGGTCAGCGCCTAGGGGTTTAGGAGCAGAGGGCGCAGGAAGGTCACCGGAGGCATACGCCCAGAGGGACTCGTCAACCTGACACTGACTCTCTAGTAGGCGCTGTGCACGGAGGAGCCAGACAGAGAACTCCAGAGGCCTACCCGCGGCATCAAAGCGCAGGACCCTAGGCGTCACCATAGCTGATGCGGAGGGGAGGGAGCTACTGCGTTCGCGTCTTAGTTTGGCAGAGGAAACCCTAGCTGATGGGGACGAGCAGGGCGCGGCACGACGGGACGGGCAGGGCGCGACGCCACGGGCAGGGAGGCACAATGGGCGCGAGGGGACGGGACGGGACGGGCGCGACGCCACGGGACGGGCAGGGCGCGACGCGACGGACAGGGAGGCGCGACGGGCGCGAGGGGACGGGACGGGACGGGCGCGACGCAACGGGACGAGCAGGGTGCGACGCAGAGACAGGGAGGCGCGACGGGCGCGAAGGGACGGGACGGGACGGGCGCGACGCGACGGGATGGGCAGGGCGCGACGCGGCGGACAGGGAGGCGCGACGGGCGCGATGGGACGGGACGGGACGGGCGCGACGCGACGGGGCGGGCAGGGCACGACGCGACGGGCAGGGAGGCGCGATGGACGCGAGGGGACTGGACGGGACGGGTGCGACGCGACGGGACAGGCAGGGCGCGACGTGACGGGCAAGGAGGCGCGACGGGCGCGAGGGACGGGACGGGACGGGCGCTACGAAAGCTAGGGGACGGGACAGGTGCAACGGGCGCTAGGGGACGGGACTGGCGCTACGGGCGTGGTAGGCTCGGCGCAACGGGCACGAGAGGCTCAAGAGGGAGGAACGGGATCCACCAAGATCCTAATCTAGGTGATACCATGTCAGAAACGGAAATGATGTGTGTATTACTATGAGTTGGGGTACATATACCTAAACCTAACAACTGTATCCCACATGACAAGCCTCACTACATACTACAACGTTTGACATCCCTCACTTTGCCTAGGGGGGTGTGTCAAAATATATTTATATATTGTTAGTTCTGCTAGCCTACAATGAGGTACAACCCCAGTTAGGGTTTACTACTTGTATCTCACTCTTGCATAGTTCAATCATTCCTGCACAGTTAACTCTTGAAACACTGCTAATCGTGAGTACCCAAAATGCAAAGGTAGGCCCTGGGTGGGGGGACCCATCAAAATAGCTCAGGACTGCCTTTGATTTGTGATTTGAGTTGAGTGATTGTGTGATTGATCAGAAGAGAAAGTTATTTATAAAGGATGCTTCATGATGTGAAGTCTCACGTATCTAGATTTTCATTCTTTTCTTTGTACAAGGCCCTCCGATCTGTCCAGATGGACAGGAACTCGTCACGCCACGTATTTTCCTCGTTTGTTAACCATCCTCGTGCTGACATTTTCCAGCGCTGCGACCTCATCCTTGGTAAGATGCTGCTTGGCCACGTGTCTCTTTTTTATCCACGCCTTCCTTCGCTTGATACCCTCGTACGTTCGCGCGTGAAGACAGAAAGCTGTCGCAATTCTCCTCATCACCTTCCGGCACTAGAACTTCCGCCCCCTGAAGACTGCGTTGCAGCGCTCCACTCAGACCTGATGGAATGTAGTTGCCGACATCGTCAGCTCCGGAAAACCGGAAGCTGTGCCCCCACGCTGAAGCAGTGAGCGCGTAGCAAGACATCCCGCGCCTTTGCGGGCACCGCATGGGAGTCCCTGCGCGCAATCACCCGCTTCTAGTCGATCCTCCTCCCCCACAGATGCTCCCACTCTGCACGACAAGGGAGATTGTCCGGCTGCTTGTGTCCCGCCCCCAGCTCTACTCTCAGCTGCTTCAGTGAGGCCGCTAGCTTACCCACGCTGAGCTCCGACCCCAGGAGCTGGCACGCGGCTCGCCCAGCTCCCCAACCACCTCATCTCCCATCAACGCCATCGGTGTGACCTCCGATACGGACAGCGCTTTAACTTCCGCCCCTTTTGGCATGAACAACGCCTTCCCGTCCCCGTGTTGGCGCATCTTCGTGCAGTGAAGCAGGCTGTCGTGAGTTTTGTGGACCCACCACATCTGCACGCCTCTCCCCGTCATCCGCACGACCCTTGTGGCTCCAGCCACTTCCTCCGCCGCGAGTGGCTCTAGGACCCACTCCTTCAAGTCATCTCGCATCGCCTCCCTGACCTCCACAGCCAAGTCCGCCGCCTGTTTGCTGCCCAGGTCCCGCGCCAGCCGCTCTGGTGATTTCCAACTTCTGGTGCCGTCCACCCACTTCATAAGCAAGTCCCCCACCATGACGTCGCGAAGACATTCATCGCCCTTCCGCCTTCCAAAAGGGTAGCTGCCATCGCGCAGGATGTGCCTGTTAAAGAGCACCCGTTCCTTCTCGATATCCCATCTGTTTTTAACTGTCAGGTTACTGGCGACCGGCGACGCCATCACCGCGGCTGCAATTGCTTTACACCGCTCACTCCCCATGCCCCGTGCTTTCAACAGTGCCTCGTGCGTGAGAAGGGGGCATAACCAAGAGGGAAGTTTGCCGCCCGCTTTGCCAACAGTCGTCGCTGCAGCATCTCCTCCTTGAGCAGCAGCGCCAGCGAATGAAGCGCCTCCGCGTCTAACCGGTCTTTGAGGTCTATCACCCCTAGTCCCCCCTCCTCTCTTTTTGGTTGCATGAGTTCCTTGCTCCAGAGAATGAAGCCCGGCTTTAAGCTCGCCCTTCCTCCGGAGACGAAGGCGTGGCACAACCTCCTCAGCTCCTCCCATATTGTGCCCGGCGGAGGATAAATCTGCGCTTGGAATAACGCTATGGGCATGACGTATGCGTTGACCACCGTTACCCGCGCCGTGGTGGTAAGAAATTTCGCCTCCCACTTCTTCAACCCCGCTTCCATTATGTTTAAAGCCCTCTTCCAAGACGGCTTTGCCTCCCCTCCCTGCGTGATCCAAACCCCCAGCAGGCGCTCGGGGTCGTCCCGCGACGCCCATTTGAAGGATCCAGCCATTGGTGGCGGTACATCACGCTGACTCCCCAGTGGCAGCACCACCGATTTGTCCCAGTTCACCACCAGCCCCAACCTCTGCTCGAACTCCTTGAGCAGCAACTCAGCATCCACGAGCTGCGAGCGGCCCTTCAGCAGTAAGGTGGTATCATCTGCATACCCCACGTAGGTCAGCTTCCCAGCTCCTTTGATGTCAATTCCTAACCACCTCCTCCTTGCCTCTTGGCAGAAGGGCTCCACCGCGCACAGGAAGAGGTACGGCGCAAGGGGGCAGCCTTGTCAGAGGTCCACTGGTGATCCCTGATTGATCCTAGGGAAGGGTTACAGGCACGTTGGCCTGGGGGGTTATGGGCGCACTCACCCGCTACACAAACAAGCCCTTTTATCCCAGTGGTCTAGTGGCTGGGATTCTGACATGGTATCAGAGCGAAGGTCTTGGGTTCGAATCCCAGTGTGTGCACTTCGGGCATCCCAGTGCGGGGGGGTGTCAGAGGTCCACTGGTGATCCCTGATTGATCCTAGGGAAGGGTTACAGGCACGTTGGCCTGGGGGGTTATGGGCGCACTCACCCGCTACACAAACAAGCCCTTTTATCCCAGTGGTCTAGTGGTTGGGATTCTGACAAGCCTTGCCTCACCCCAGTCTGCACCGAGGCCTCCTCCCCAAGCCAACCGTCGTTACAGATACGAGTCGCCGCACCCTGGTGTAATCCTTCCACCCACTTCACGTAGGCCTCCGGGAAGCCCATTTTCTGCAGCACGTCAAACAGATACCCTCGCGCCACAGGGTCAAAGGCCTTACGGAAGTCGACAAGGAGCATGAGCCAGTCTTCTTGCCCAGCGTTGGCGACATCGATCACGTCCGCCGCAATCGCCACCGCGCCAGCAATACTCCTGCCGTGCAAGAATCCGAACTGCCCAGCCGACACCACACTTTCCAGTCTGTTCTTTACCCGGTTCGCCAATATCTTCGCGATAAGCTTGTACACCGTACTCGTAATCGGGCGGTATTCTGCAAATCGTCTTTGGCGCCCTTCTTATGCAGGAGCACCGTCACCGCGGTTGAATTTTTTTTTAAGAGCGACCCTGTCTGCTCAAACTCCTTCAGGAACCGCATCATGTGCCCCCCCAACAGGTCCCATTGCAACTCCCAGAGCTCCTTCGGGAGACCATCACGCCCTGGTGTTTTGCCTGACGCCATCTCCGCCAGCGCACGCTTGACCTCCGCTTCCTCCCAGGGTGCGCTGAGCGCCGCTGCGTCCTCCGGGGAAAAGTGCATGTCCACCGTCCAATCCAACTGTAAGTCCGCCGATTCCGCGCCAGCCGCAAATAGCTCTGTGTAAAAATCCACGCTGCCATAAGCGCCTCCTTAGCTCCCTCGCGCCGGATACTCTGGTAGTTTATCTCCACCAGGCACATCCTTGCCTTCCGTGCTTTGATCTTGGCCGAGAAAAAACCAGTGGGGGCTTCGTCATTCATCTCCACTTTGATTCCCACCTGCTCTTGCAGCTTTCAGCGCCTCCCGTCGACGTACACCTTGAGCTTGGCTTCACACTTTGCCAGCCGCGCCTTTGCCCGCGAGCACCAAGGTTTGCTCATCACCCGTTGTCTCAGCTCCCCAACTTCGCGCTCAAGGTGCGCCGTCGTGGCCGCTACCCGCTTCCCCTCTTCCACAGTGTAAGCCTTGAGACCCACCCTTACAGAAGCCGTTAGTGACTCCAAATCCCCCCCTCTCTCCGTGTTCTTCCGTACTATCTGCTCCACCCGTCTCTGCACACTAGGACGCGGCACCTGTGACACCGGAAGTCTCCAGAGACCTGGGCCTGACTCTCCATCTCCCCCTGCGCTGAGTTTCAGGTGAATCGCGGACCAATGTTCCGTGAACCTCTTGATCAATCCCGCATGCTGCACCTCGTGGACCAGGTGGAGCAACGCCTGCGAGAGAAGAATTCTATTGATCCTCGTGCTCTCCTGCACCGCCGCTGCGTAAAATGTGTATTCCCACAAGCAGGGATGGAGCGCCCTGAAGGCATCTCGGATATCGAAGCTGCTGCAGATGGCCATCAACCTGTCGTTCTCACCTCTTGAGCCCAAACCCGACGTCTTGTCCAGCAACGGGTCTCCGAAAATGTTCAAATCCCCCGCTAGCATCAGGTGATTCCCGGCAGGTATCGCAGCAAGGAACGGCCGAAGCACATCGCGGAAGGACGGGACTCTCGCCGTTGGGCTCGCTGGGAAGTAAGCCGCTACAACTGTCACCACCACACCACGCCACGACACAGTCACCCGCGCCAGGCGACCAGAAGCGTCCTTGACCGTGTCCGAGCAGGACACTTCACTGTTGCATAAGATAATCGCAACTCCCCCAGCCCTTGCTGTAGGAGTCGCTGCTACTACCGTCTCCACTTGCAGTTGATTCCAGAAGTTGGTCCTCCGAGATCCGTGTGTCCGCTAGAATGGCTATATGTGCGGCATCCCTTATCCACTCATGAACGTCTTGCTGCTTCTGCAGACAGCCAAGACCATTGACGTTCAATACACTGAAGGTGAGGGTGGTGTGTTTACCCATTTGGAACCTGTGTTACGCCCCTTAGCATCCACGGGCCGGAGGTGAGGGTGTTGCCACAAGTGGTAAGCTCTGCATTTATACTCCAGATAGGTACAGGCACATCGACCACGCTTATTCCCCTACTCCTTGTTACAGAATCACTCTTCCTAATACTGTGTGTCTGATTCACTTCCCCTTCGCCTTCTCCGCACGAATCCCGTACAGCTTCTTCGCCGCCTGCAGACTCCGCTTCGCCTTGCTCGCGTGGGTCGCAACACCCGCCGTACCCAGCGCCGCACCGTGACTGAAGGAGCTGATGTGAGCCTTTGCGAAGGTGTCTCCATGCGCGCGCTCGCAGACTCCTGAACGCACAACCGTTCCTCCACATTGGCTCCCCTCGAGATAAGGACCAACGCCGGCACTCCTGAACGCACAACCATTCCTCCACATTGGCTCCCGTCGAGATAAGGACCAACGCCGGGTCTCGAAGTATCTTCCTCACCACCCCTGCCGACTGGAGGGAGGCCGCTGCAGAGGACACCCATCACATAGCCATCAGTAAGCAAGAAAGGAAATACCATGCATCGGCAGAAACCTCATGGTAAGATCCCCCCCCCCTATTACTGTTGATAGTATGGACCGTGCCTAAAGACAAGTTCCTGTTGGCGATGCTGTTGCGACGCACATGCACATAGTCATCATGCAACTTATCCCTATGCAGTCTGCTGCGATCAGAAGATGATTGCTGCCAGGATCTCCTCAGGAAGGTTCGCACGCAGTTAGATAGACTAGGTGGGCCCTTGACCTCAATAGCAGAGTGAATGTAAAATGCTTGAGATGATAAAACATGCAAATAAAACGATATAAATAAGAGTACAGGGGAATACGAATCGACCTAGCTAGCCATGTACTCTAAGGGGTACATTCCCTTATTCAAATTCATTCCCAACCGTGCGGCGCGTACAGTTACGAAACTGTTCCCGCCAGAATCCCTCTTGCCTGCAACTGCCCGATGCCGTCTGCTCCGACTATCCAGATCCATCCCAACCGTCTGACACTTTGAGTCAATTCTGACTCTTCACATTCGTTCTCGATACTGCTTGCTTCCTTAGCTGCGGTGAGGAGTGCACAATAATGTTCAGAAATTACTATTCGTAACACCCCCCTTCACTCCTGGCCGTAGTTCGACTTGACTTGCTTGACTACTCCGCTGAGTTCGGAGCAGTGCTGATACTGCTGTCGTGGCAGACGCTTCGTGAGGAAGTCCGCTGCCATGTCACCGGTCGGGCAATAGGTCAAGTTAACCTTGCCCTTGCCCACTTTGTCCTTCACGAAGAAATACCGCAGCGCAATGTGCTTGGTGCGGTTGACGAAGCCAGGCTTGTTCGCGATTCGGATCGCGCTCTGGTTGTCGCAGTGAAGACGAAAGGTGGGCGAAGCTGGAATTTTCGCCTCCTGCAGAAGTTCTGTAGGTAAGAGGCCTTCGCGAACTGCTGCGGTTGCTGCGATGAATTCCGCTTCGGCTGATGACAGGGCAACCAACTCCTGCTTCTGCGAATTCCAGGAGATTGGTCCCGTTGGTTCAAGTCGGAACAGGAAGCCAGTCCTGGACCGACGATTGTCGGGATCTGCTGCGTGATCGGCGTCCACGTAGCCGATGAGGTTGAAGGATGAGGTTGGTGCAGTTGAGTAGCACAGCCCAATCTTGGGCGTTGAAACGAAGAACTGTAGGGCGCGCTGCAAGTCCAGAAGATTCTCGGCCGTTGGTTTGCGTGAGTACTGGGCCAGCTGACTTGCGATGTAGGAAAGGTCTGGCCTGCAAGTGACAGAGGCGAAGAGCAGGCATCCCAGCTGCTGCTGGTAAGTCTGAATTCCAGCAGGGGATAGGGCTTTGTTGTCAGGTTTGTGGTTCGGTCCGGGAGTTCGGTAGGGAGTGGAGAGTGGTGTAGGTGAGATGTTGAACCGCTTCCCTAAATCCTCTGCATACTTGGCTGCTGAGAGGTGAATGGCCTCAGGCGCGTAGGAGATGCTGAGGCCCAAGAACTGCTTCACCTCATAGTTGCATGTGATGTCGACGCGCCCCGACAATGCCTTCTCGAATTGCTCGAGTAGTTCGCTGCTCGAACCTGTGTAGAGTAGGTTGTCGACGTAGACCGTGAGCAGGATGTATTCGTCGCGGAAATCGCGGCGGTACATCCCAGGATCGTGCGGCATCTGCTTGAATCCGATTTCAAGCAGGATGTTGTGCAGATACTGCTGCCAAAGCCTTGGTGCCTGTTTCATCCCGTAAAGGGATTTGCGCAGCTGGCATACGCGCGAATCCCCTTCGCCGTATGTGTGCGGCTGCTCCACGTAAATCACGGCATCTACTAACGCGTACAGGAACGCGTTCTTCACGTCAAACTGGCGGAGAGGCAGGTGCCTTGCGGCGGCGATGGCGAGCAGGATTCGGACGGAAGTGTGGCGGCTGACTGGGGCGAACGACTGGTCGAAGTCGATGCCGTGCCTCTGGTCGTATCCGCGTACCACCCATCGCGCCTTGAAGCGCTCAATTGTTCCGTCTGCTGCGGTCTTCACCCGGAAGACCCGAGAGGACCCTCGCGCATTTAATCGCTGCGCGGTCGACTAACACCCAGGTGTCTCGAGATTCGAGCACTTTAATCTCCGCATCCATCGCTGACACACCATTCTCGCCATTCCTTGCTGTGTGGTCCAGTGAGAGCTTGGCGTGGGTTTCGTGGCTCGATGACACGTGGCGCCTTCGAGGTTGCCGTGTGAAGCCCGAGCAGCTGTAATCCTGAGACGGTGCTGTCGTGGCGACGTTGTGGGATGACTTCCTGCACATCGTCGTCATCGCTTTCCGGTTCAGGTGGTGTAGGTGGGGCTGCGCCACTGCCGTTTCCACCTGTTCCGCCCATTCCTCCTCCGGAGGAATCGTCGTCGTCATCGCTGCTGCGATCTCCCGTGTGAACTCGCCCCTGGTGTCCTGCTCCAGGATTGCTGCCGCAGCTTCGTCCTCGGGCGTTGCGTAGCTGTGTCCATCGTTTGCATAAACGCGGTTCGCGGTCGTCTGCTCGTCGTGGCGGAACTGCTCGAGGAAGAGGCGTTCGTAGAAGATTACGTCGCGAGCGTGGGCGGTCTTCTGACTAAGGAGGTCCAGAACGATCCACGCTTTGTACTCGTAACTGATGCCGAGGTGAATACCCTAGCGCGCGCGGCTGGCGAATTTGCCGATGGTTGATGTCGGCGGGCGGTATTGCACCATGCACCCCCACACGCGGAGCATGGATGTGTCCCCCTTGGTCCCGGTCCATTTGACATGAGGGGACAGGTTGCCGGTGATTGCGGTGGTTGACAACAGGTTGTGCACCCGCACGGCGTGGTGCATCGCGTAGGTCCAGTATATCGGCGGCAGCTTCGATTGCTTCATCAACGCCCGCACTTTCGTCATCAGCGTGCGGTTTGTCCGCTCAGCTACGCCCTGCTGCTCGTGCGCGTAGGGGAGAGAAACGTGGTGCTCGATCCCCTTTTGCGCCAGGTAACTCTGCATCTGGTTGCTCCTGAATTCCTTTGCGCCGTCAGATTGACAGATTTTCAGCTTCTCCCCGGATTGCCGCTGCGCGTGCGCAAGCCAGAGGCGAAACACCTCATAGGATTTGTCGCGTGTTTCAATGTTCACGATCCACACATAGCGCGTTCCGGCGTCAATGAAGGTAAGCGTGTACATTTCGTCGTCGACTCCACAGTGCCCCACGTTCAGGAAATCGCTGTACTCCTTGTACAGCTTGGGGTAGCGGTTCGTCCCTGGCTCGAGCAGTGGGAACGGCTGGTGGCTTAGCGCAGCTTCGGGGCAGACGGTGCAGTTGCGCGGATGTGTCGTGCCTCTCACTTCGGTGCCGTCTGGGCGTAGCAGCGCCCCAGGAGCGAAGACTCCTGCGTCGATGCAGTTCTTTAGTGTCGCACGCGAAGGATGTCCGAGACGCTGATGCCAAAGCGCATCGTCAGCGCGAAAGCCGGAAGTGCGCATGTAGCGTGCGCGAGCTTCTTCGGGATCCTCATCAGGTACAGGGGTAGGTGCTGCTAGTGCTTCTTCTGCTGCTTCATCTTCGTCGTTGGCGGTAGTCAGCATCAACGCCAGAAACTCTCTGTCGCGAATCTCAGAGAGGGGGATGTTAGTCCCAGTGATAGTTCCGAAGAAAAAGGTCGGTTCGCGCGACTCGGGGGCAGGTCCGTAGACGGTGCGACGTGGGGTTGACGGTTTGTTGCCCCAGTCGATGGTGTCCCAGGGGTCGCGTTGTTGTTGGTTGTCAGGAGGAGGTAATGCGATTGGAGCGTGACGCGGGGGACGACCAAGAGGAACAACTGCAGGTGTTACCTCAGTTTCCTCTGCTTCATCCTCTCCCCCTTTTTGTTCTTCGCGGAAAGTCCCCCAGCCGCTGTTGTCGGCGCCAGTTGCGGCGCCCCATCCTCCGCTTGCGGCGCCAGGTTCCGCCGCCGGTTCCCCATCCGCCGGTGTCACTCGTTCCCCAACCACCAGCGCTTCCCCACCCCCCTTCATTGGAGGCGCTTTCTTCCGCTTCGGCTCCCCGTGCGCCGCAAGCGAATGTCCCGCGTGCTTCGGCGAGACTTTGTTGGCGAAGCTCCTCAGCTTCGCGCCGCGCCAGTTCTTCTTCCTGCTCCACGGTAAGTTTCTTCGACGAGTCGCATCGATGAGAGTAGATTTCCAGAAATTTCTCGTGGGTGTAGGGTCGCAGCTCGCCATGCGCATCAAAGGATCCAACGCCAGTACCGCGCAACATTCCTTGCAGGTGTTGGGAGGGGGGTCCGATGAGGGGGTAATCTCGCGTGCCGAACACGCCGTGCGTGGTGATCTCAAGTTCGAGTTGCGGCATTCCTTCTTCAGGTGGCGCGTGGCGCTCTGCTTCGGCGATGGCGGCGAGTCCGCGACCGGCGATTGCGCTGGTTGACGCCGTTGGTGTGTGGCAGTCCCTGCAGATTCCATCCGCGTTAGGGTCATACAGCGCCACTTCGCGTGGGTGGGGGTGATGTGGTACCCACGGTCTTCTGTCAGGTGCTTCCAGTCCCTGCGGTGAATGTGCTCGAAGCGTAGTGGCATGAGATCGATTAACTCGTGCGAATCGCCGCTGCAGTCGGGAATGTCGAAGTCCAGGACATACACTCCATTTTCGGAGTGCGCTCGTCCGATCTGCCTGCGGGGGAAGGTTCGTGATTCGTAGTGCAGCAGGATGTCGCGTGTCTCGCGATCCGTGCTGAGGTCGACGCCGCAGTCCATGAGCTGTGCGGCGGAAAGCAAGTTGAAGCGCAGGTTCTGGATGATCAGCACGTCGTTGAGTGTGATGTGCGTGCGGCTTCCTTGTGCCTTGAGCACGACGATGCCTTGCGCGCTTGCTCGCAGGCGTGTGTTGTTGGCCACGGTGACGTAGGTGACTATGAGGGTGGCAACGGCGTTGGATATGTAACGCTCGGAGCCCACCATGTGCTGGCCGCAACAGCTGTCTAGGTACCAGGTATTGTAGCGCTTTCTGTCGTCACGTGCGAGCAGCGTTAGTCGCGGCGTGACGATGTGCGGAGTGTCAAACTTCAGAAATTGTTCGCGCGAGAGCTAGCCAAGTGGCGCCACCCGCATATCAAGTACGTGCCGGGGACTTTCAAGCAGCGAGACTGGAAGATTCCAGTCCTGGTCGTCGTCGTCGGTGAAGTCGCGGCGCGGACTGAACGGGTTGTTGTTGGAGAACGCGCCAATGGGGTGCGGTGCTGGCTCGGGTGATGGTAAGCGCACGCGGCGACGACGCGACTCGCCTGTCATGGCCATGTTGCTCATGACATTGCGTACTGGGGCAGTCGATGACGGCTGCTGCTGCTGATGCTGAACCGCTGGGTTCAGATTGCGCGCGGGTGGGGGTTGATACCCCTGGGCTGGACGCACGTCGCCTCGTGCGTCTTGTCGGCATGACCAGTTACTCGGATTGGTCTGGCGAGGGCGAGATCGGAATTTACATCGATCCGCCAGGTGCCCGAAATTTCTGCAAATTTTGCAGTAGAGGCGCCGCGGCTTTCGCTCTTCGTTGTTGTCGACGTAGAATGCGAGCCGTTCTCGTTCTCGTCGTGGCGCTGGTCGCTGCTGGTCCATATCCCGTTGTTTGACAAGAAGGGCGGCGCAAAGGGCGGCCTCCGAGATGACCCCCTGCTGTTGGAGAAGCGCCTTGCAGGGCCGCCACTCTGGGCCGAGCCCTTGAAGTACGATGTTTACGAAAATTTCTTCCGAAATCGAACTTCCCAACTTCGCGATTTGATCGCGAAGGCTCCGACAGCGATTGATGTAGCTGTTGGCCTTCTCCCCTGGGGCCATTTTGGTTTCCAGCAGCTGCTGGAGCAGCCGACTCGAAAAAACAGAGTCCTTTGGCTGATACACGCCGTTGAGGTGGCGCCAGGCGTCGAGGGCTGGAGCGGCTGATGTCTTGTATGAGCGAATGCTCAATTGCTCCGCCGGCGACATGTTCCGTAGGAGCACCCCGTACGCCATCAGAGGTTCGTTGTAGTATCTCGCCTTTGCGTCGTCGGTATCCTCGGTAGGCTCCGTGTAACTTCCGTCGAAATAATGAAATATTTGGGCGTTTTGCAGCAAGAGCTCCAGTTCGAAGCTCCAGGTATAGAAATCTATGCCGTCAAAGCAGGTGCTTGTCTTTATTTTTGATATGCTGAGAAACCTTGATTGTGCAGAGAGAATTGCCTCTTAACTGGGACGGGGAGCCTTGGGGGTTGAGCCATTTGTGTCGAGGGAGAAAGTGTGCGGGGCGGCGTTCTGCCCAGTTGGGGCCGGTTGAGAAGGTTGAGAGGATGTTCCCGCATCGCCGTTCCGCAATGTTTGGAGCCCTTGCTCCAAGCTGGTGAGTCACTGAAGAAGTTGTGCGAGGACTTCGGTCCCGATCGTCGTCGTTTCCTCACTTGTCGCAGCCGGATTGGTTTGCGCTTCAGCCGTCAGATTGGTCTGGCCACCAGATCCTCCGGCCGTTCTCACACGCGAGCGTGTGCCGGACGCCACTTTCCGAATGTCGTAATTTTCGAGAATGGCAGTGCGAAGGATTCCCGAGTCGCTCTCATACCATGCTGCGATCAGAAGATGATCGCTGCCAGGATCTCGTCGGGAAGGTTCGCACGCAGTTAGATAGACTAGGTGGGCCCTTGACCTCAATAGCAGAGTGAATGTAAAATGCTTGAGATGATAAAACATGCAAATACAACGATATAAATAAGAGTACAGGGGAATACGAATCGACCTAGCTAGCCATGTACCCTAAGGGGTACATTCCCTTATTCAAATTCATTCCCAACCGTGCGGCGCGTACGGTTACGAAACTGTTCCCGCCAGAATCCCTCTTGCCTGCAACTGCCCGATGCCGACTGCTCCGACTATCCAGATCCATCCCAACCGTCTAACGCTTCGAGCTAATTCTGACTCTTCACATTCGTTCTCGATACTGCTTGCTTCCTTAGCTGCGGTGAGGAGTGCACAGTAATGTTCAGACATTACTATTCGTAACACGGTCCCTGGCAGAAGCAGCAGGACAGCGACGGATAGTGCACAAGGTACGTCACATTACTGAACGGGTCTTCCTCCACGTGACGCCAGTGGTATTTGTCCCGGGATGCGGGACCACCACGTCACGGATCTTATCCGTGTCGAAGCCCGAGACTAGGTCAACCACACGGTGGAAACCCGCGCCTTGCAGGAACGCCAGACGACCGCGCTTTTGCAGCTTCGCGACCGCAAGCGATCATAGACAATGAGCGGCGTGATCTCCGCTGGGACCCCGTTAAGCAGAACTTCCACCCCCTCCGGCAGGTCGCTTTTTGCCTTCAAGAAAGCGCGGTTGACCGGGTGCTACCAGCCGAAGTGATGCTTCGTGGTTCCACGTGATGATCTAGATTTTCATGTTACCGTATCACCCCGGATATAAGCGCAGGCCTATGTTAAGCGCATGCGCTTATATCTGGAGCAATGCGCTTATGGCAGATCCTCGATTATAAGCGCACCCCCTGTAAAACCTTGACTTGTTATAAGCGCATCAATAATTATACTGTTAAATCCTGATTAACACTGTAACGATTTCCCTTTTGCAGCGAGTCCAGATCCGTTCCTACTTTGTTTGACTCACTCGGGCGAGCGATTCGCAGGAGAAGCGAAACGGCGCGAAGCGGACTGACTGACAGCACATCGTTGGGAGGGGTGGGGGAGGGAAGAGGGGCGCTGGAAACGACTGTCCTGTGCGTTGTGCGAGCGAAAAAGGGGCGGGCGGGGGGGCTCGGGAACGATTGTGCCTCTGCGCTGCGAGCAAGCGACTCCGTGCGACTGGCTCGTACATTGGTTCGGGGCGAGCTTGACACATCCCTCTGCGAAGTGACGTGTCCTCGCCCCTATGCGCAGGGCTGACGTTTCACATTTGGGTACACTGATGGTGCAAAAAAAAAAAAAAAAAAAACTCTGAGGGCACTTCGGCCAGATTTTGGCCACTCTGATGGCTCAGTCTCCAGGAAACCCTTTCCCTGTGGTCACAGGGTTGGCGAACTATGATCAGAGTGCTGTTTCTATCATTTTTTATTTATTACACAAGCACTGTCAACAATGCCAGGCCGGGTTTAGGGTTCACACAAGACAGCACCAAGAATCCTACTCTGTCGGCTGATCTATGTCATACATCTCCTCCCCCTCCTCGCCATCCGAGAGGAACGGGTTAACATCTTCCTCTGAGTAATCTCGGGGCGGTGACTGCTCTATCTCCTGATCCATCTCCAGGTTGTCGTCACGATCATCGTCTGACTCCGCGAGCTCCTCCTCGCCCGCCGGCTCCCTGGGTTCCTCCTCTTCCTCCTCCGGTTCCTTCTCCTTTCGCTTGCGATCGTCAGATGGGAACAGAACGCTCTGCGCAGGGCGCCTCTTCTTGAGGCTCTTCCAGGTGTCGAGCACCCCAGGCCAGTCCATCTCGTACTGCAGCAGCGAGATCTGCATCAGCTCCGCGAGCCGCGCGTTGCAGAGCTATGCGGCGGCAGAAATCGCCCTCGCGCGATTCTCTGATTTGGGACGTTTTAATGTTTCGATTCGATTGAAATTGCACAACTGAGATGCACAATTTGGTGAGTTCAAAACATATTTCAGTAATTGTCATTTTATAAGCGCATGCGCTTATAAATATGACTCAATTATAAGCGCACCCCCCTAAAAAGCACTGTTTTATGATAAGCGCACCTGCTCTTATATCCGGGGTGATACGATAGATTGAAACAACCCTTTCTGCAGGAGTTGCATGCACAAACCTGTGCTTGCGATACAGTCCGAACCTCAAACCAGCCCTATAGTGGATTTCGTTGATGATTTCGCTTTATACGGTAGTGTACTCCCAACACTGTAACTCGAATATTTACTTTCTTCATCCATACACCAACAAACGAGCTAATCATCATTAGACACATGCCGGCACTGCACAAGCGAACATCTGAGCTTTGCACTGGGCACCTCCTTAGCGAAAACGATTTTTGAAAACACCTCAGAATCAGCAGAAATCAAGTAACCAGGCAGGCCAGGAGGTGCTCTAAGCCATGCGCTGCGCCACCTCCTTGGCGAGAATGCGCTCGCGGGCCTTCATCTTGGCCTGCGACTTGATGCCCATGATGCCGCCGCCCCATTGGCGCCTCAACTCGTCGCCCTTGTCGTTGAAGTGCGCCTGGGTGGGGGGGGAGGTGGAGGGGGAGGGGGAGCGGAGCGAGGGGAAGCAGACACAAGGCTTAGCCCCATTGGCTCTGACAGCCCCATTGGCGCCTCAACTCGTCCCCCTTGTCGTTGAAGTGCGCCTGAGATGGGGGGGGCGGGATTGAGCAGAAATCAGGGAACATTCAGGGTTTAGATGGGGAGACACATGGATGGCTTTACACCAAAACAGCTCCATTGGCTACGTCTGCCTTGTCCGACCAATTCGACTTGACTCACCTTGACTCACATTGACTCACCTTGACTCACCTTGACCGACTCAACAACCTTGCTGAGCCTGCTCTACTGACCCCACTGATTTGCCCCTGACCTTGTCTTTCTAACTCCTTCTGACTCACCCCATTGACCCGCGTTGACTCACCTTGACTGACTCCACAATCTTGCTCAGCTCGCCCTTGTCCTCGTTCTTCACCGCTGTGAGCGCCAACGCAGTGGCCGTCTTCTGGTGCACCACCTGCGGTACGACAAGTCAGCGGTCACGGGATCATGGGTGCGTAAACAGAATAGAGGGGACAAGTGAGCAAGGCAGGCACAGGGGGTGCTTCCTATGCAGCTGTCAGCGCCAGGGCAGTGGCCGTCTTCTGGTGCACCACCTGCGGTACGACAAGTCAGCGGTCACGGGATCAAAACAGCACACGCACGCACGCACGCACGCACACACACACACAGACAGGATGGAGGGAATGCAACGGTCAAGGGGATGAGCACGCAATCAGTTCTTTGCACCCTCTGTCAAGGCAGAGGCCGCCATCTGGTGCATGAGCGGTCAGGGGACAACAGGGTCAGTTTTTTTAGAATTCTCAAGAGACGCACAACCAGTAAGGTATGGTGCATCATCTGCCAAGCCAGCGCCGAGGCAGAGGCCGCCATCTGGTGCATCACCTGCGGTATGATAACTCAGTCAGGGGGACGCAGCAATTAGGGGACTTGCTCCTGACAATGCAGTAGGGCACACACATCTTCAGCAGAGTGGTGTATCATACCGCGTTGACTGCGTTGACTGCATTGACCGTCATACCGCGTTGACTGCGTTGACTGCATTGACCGTGATACCGCGTTGACTGCGTTGACTGCATTGACTGCTCTGAACCTCAGCTGTCCACGTAAGGACTTGCTCTTGAGGATGCAGTAGGGCACGCCCATCTTGCGACAGAGCGCTGCACCTGACCACATTGCCTCTCAACCGCTCTGAACCTCACCTGACCGAGTCGGGACTTGCTCTTGACGATGCAATAGGGCACGCCCATTTTGCGGCAGAGCGCGGGCAGCCAGATGACGAGCTTGGCTAGACTGCTCCTTACACCCCACCCAACCACACCCAACCACACCCAACCATGCTCAGCCATGCTCTCAACCTTGCTCACCTGTCCAAGACGGGACTTGCTCTTGACGATGCAGTAGGGCACGCCCATCTTGCGGCAGAGCGCGGGCAGCCAGATAACGAGCTCGATGGGGTCCACGTCGTGCGCGATCACCACCAGCTGCGCCTTGCCCTGTTGGGAGAGCCAAGTGGGAGAGGGCGGGAGGGGGTTGTGGGTTAAGGGGCGGAGGAACATGGGTGAAAGGGGGGGGCACTGGAGGGAGGAGGGGAGAGCCAGATGACGAGCTCGATGGGATCCACGTCGTGCGCAATCACCACCAGCTGCGCCTTGCCTGTATACAGGAGCGTAAAGGTGAGGTGGGGGAGGGCGGGGGATAGGGGGGGGAGAAGAGGGGGAGGGGACGGGGAAGGGGAGGGGGAGAAGGAGGGGAGTGAATTTGAAAGTGGGGAAGTAGGGGATACACCCTTGCTTCCTTTTACACACCCTATGTAATCCCCCTAGTCCTCTCTTCTCCTCTTCCTCTTCTTCCCCCACTTCACCACACCCATCTCTCACCTGCTCGATAAGGTACGTGATGTGGTTGATGCCGCACTTCACCACAACCGGCTTCTTCCGCCTCGGCCGCCTTCAGCCCCTCTATGTGCCCCTCTCTCCCCTCTCCTCTCCCCTCCTCACCTGCTCGATAAGGTACGTGATGTGGTTGATGCCGTACTTCACGACAACCGGCTTCTTCGACTCCACCGTCTTGCCCTCCTTCCCGTCCGTGGCCCCCATACCTTTACCCCTGCCCACCTGCTCGATAAGATAGGTGATGTGGTTGATGCCGTACTTGACGACAACCGGCTTCTTCGACTCAACGGTCTTGCCCTCCTTCGCCGCCTCGGCCGCCTTCAGCAGTCGCTCCTTCTTCGCCGCGCGGTCCTCGGGCCGGTACTTGAGCAGCAGCTTGAACAGCGACGTGGCTGGGGCGGGGGTGATGAGGGGCATTGCCGCAGGGGAAACGGGCAGGGGGCGGGAGGGGGAGAAACGGCAAAGAGGGAAGAGGGGTTGAGCTCAGCCGCCTTCAGCAGTCGCTCCTTCTTGGCCGCGCGGTCCTCGGGCCGGTACTTGAGCAGCAGCTGGAACAGCGAGGTGGCTGTTGGTGCGTGTGCGTGGGTTGGAAGTGGAGTGGGCAGGGGGGAGGGGGAAGGGGAGAGGGGAGAAGCGGCAGGAGACGGACCGGGGGGTAAGCCCTGCCGCCTTCAGCTGTCGCTCCTTCTTCGCCGCGCGGTCCTCGGGATGGTTAATCAGCAGCAGCTTGAAGAAGGGGCCGGGGCCGAAGGAATAAGGGAAAGAGGAATGCAAGATGAAGGGGGAACAGCGCTGGGTGAGGGAGGGAAAGCACGCGCATACCGAGGCTCTTGTCGAGCGTCTTGGTGAACTGGTTGATGGCGGGCGGCACCTTGAGCCGCTGGTTGAGCACCCGGCGCTGCCGCTGCAGGCGCACGTACTTAGGCCACTTGACGAACCGGTGCAGGTTCTTCTTCGGGGGCAGCGACCCGCCGATTCCGAACGTCTTCGGGCGCCTCTCGAACAGAGGGTTGGTGACCTTGTCGGACTGGGGGATGGGGCGCGGGGAGAGGGGGGGGAGCGGGTGCCGAGGGAGGGAAGGGGGAAAGAGGGGTGGGGAAGGAGGCGAGAGGGGGAAGAAGGGAGGAGAGGGTGAGGGGGAAAGGGACGGCATTGTACTTGGGCCACTTGACGAACCGGTGCAGGTTCTTCTCCGGGGGAAGGGACCCGCCGATTCCGAAGGTCTTCGGGCGCCTCTCGAACAGAGGGTTGGTGACCTTGTCGGACTGGGGGAAGAGGGGGAGGGCAGTTGCTGGGGGAAGGGGAGAATGGCGGAAACGGAACGGGAGACGGGGTGGATGGGGAATTTTTTTTTTTTTTTAACGTGGCGATTT
The DNA here is from genome assembly GCA_947471745.1 of Closterium sp. Naga37s-1. Taxonomy (NCBI): domain Eukaryota; kingdom Viridiplantae; phylum Streptophyta; class Zygnematophyceae; order Desmidiales; family Closteriaceae; genus Closterium; species Closterium sp. Naga37s-1. The sequence goes on along the minus strand of CANJKZ010000010.1, from coordinate 1,220,828 downwards.
CGAACGTTTTCACTCACCCCCTATACTTGCCCTTCGAGTAAAACCCTAGCCACTGGAACAAGCAAACATTCGAGGAGCCGCGACTCACCTTCTTGCCCCTGGAGGGAGCGGCCGCAGCGGGCTTCTTGACCTCAATTTGCCCTCTCGGGGTCTTACCCTTAGGCGCCTGTCAACACGCCACCACGCCACACACCATCACGCCAGCGTGCCCATAAAGCCACCAAGCATTCATGTCAACACACCAGAACTCGTAGGGCCAAGTCAAGTGAACTCAAGTCAAATTACACAAACGTCGCAGCGCCCTGTGACGTCTCGCTATCGTGGCGGGGAAAGCGGACATTGAAACGGATGATTGTAGCAGAGAAACGCAGCGAACCACAGCGTGCGCGAACCTAAGCACGAAAGACAAACGACCACGTTCGAGTAACCGCGATAAACGAACCGCACGACATAGACACGAAAGGTATGCAGTAACGCCGTCCAGCTAGAGCTTTAGCCTCAGACACGGAAGTACTACGGCAGGCGTCCTGCATTCCACACTAGTCTCACAACCCAAACATTCGTTTACAAACTTCGAAAACGACGATCTGGCCGCCGCTTGAAGTTACTGCATCTGCACTACACGTAAGATACCGAATTGCCAAAGTCACAGTAAGAAATCTTCAATCGCCGTTTTGTCGCATCGCATCGCTGGGGCGCGCACGAATGGGTCACACTCGAACACGCCTATTCCGACATGCATCGGCACTGTTCAACAAAACTTCCCGCTCTGGTGGATCGGCACAGTTCCGGACGATCCCACTCTGGTGCGACCTCGGTCAGCCGATCCCATCCTAAACCTAACGATCTTACGAAGAGACTCGCAAGTGCCCGTAAACCTATTCCGTCACGTTGACAGGGGAGAGAGGGAGGGAAGAGGGGCAAGAAGGGTGGAAGATTGAGCGTTAAGATTAAGCGCAGAACTGTCATTTGCTCGTCACTGTAAAGCGTAAGATGCGCGTGCATCTGTGACACCGATACCAATCTTTCACTAAATAAATCAAGAGCCGCTCGTCGCTCGCTTGGAACGTGTGCTTGTACCGCCGGGTTGGATCGTCGCGGCTCCTGCTGACTCTACTGCGGAGGCCAGCCGACTACGCAATCCGCGCCAGCGACGAATGCGCTAACAGGCGCAGTTCAAAGTTTCCAAGAAAAAACGGCATGCGCGGCCCAAGGAAACCGCGTCTCGAGAAGATACACGAGTTTCGAGGCGCCTCAAAAGTCGAGCATGCACGAGGCCGATCTAGAGCATGCGCCTCAATCCGAAATCTACGCGAAACCCTACGCCACACGAATCCTTTGCTTCGCTCACAATCCTGAGGAATGCGTCAATCAAGTTCTGTGCGGGAACCCTAAAGTTCTGCTGCCAATACGCCGCCAGTCACGGGCCACTGATGTCAGCTGCAACAACCTCCCGAACCGCACCTGCCCGTCCCACGCTTGTTACTCTAAACCTGGAGCAAACCCGCAACCTGTTAAAAGTTCTAGGGCGACCTGCCGTGACGTCCAAATATTTAGACGACCCAGAAATCCGCAGTCCGCAATCTGTATAGTAGCCGACCTGTCGTGACGCCTAAGAGAGAAGAGTAAGCTGTCCCACAATCTCCGGCACGTACCATTGTGTCGTGTGGGTGATCCCTGTCAGCCTCTCGTGACTAGACTACAGAGGGAAGGGAAAAGGGGATTTGACACGAAGAGAAGAGGCCTTGTAGGGCAGAGCCTTCAGGAAGGTAAGCGGGGGAAGAGAGGAAGAAAGGAGGCAGAGGGATTGAGGCGATCAAAAATAGCTCAAGGGGAGGGGATGGACAAGAGGAGCGAAGGGATGACGAGGCGAGAAGAGAGGAAGACAAAGGGATTGGTTTGGGTTGGGATGGTTTGTGAAGATTACCAGAACGTTGTCTGGCTTGTGGAGATAGGAGGAGGTGGAGAGAGTAGTTGTGGGCACGCGGGGAAGGGTTGGGGAATCTGGGGAGTGTGAGCGGAAGCGGAGGCCGTGGAGCGTGGGGAATGAGCGTGGAGGGCAGAAAACAGAAGCGGGAGGGTTGTGAGAGGAGCAGGGCAGAAGGGAATAGTCATTGACTTTATGGCTGTTGCTATATTACCGGTACACATGATGGTATTAGGCACGCGCTTTTCACAATAATACACTTCAAGAAACTTGACTACAACTGTCTATAAGCCTTTGCACTATTTCGTGCATTAAGATTCTCATGTGGCAAAATTCAATGTCTTGTTCATATAAATCGACAAGTATCTAGGTGGCAAGCCCCCAATAATAGGCGAAAAACAAAACACCGATTTGCCAAAAAGGCAGATTTTTAGTGCGTGTTTCGAAATCTTACGTGTTCACTCTATTCTTGGCATCATGATGTCAGAAACTTACCAAAGTGAGTGTTGATCAGGGCCCAAAATTGGTTTAGGCCTACCCTTACAAATCAGGATTCCAGCCCCTCCTTAGCCCGACCCCTAGGGTAAAAATTTTCGTACCCTGTTTGCAGCAGGGTAAATCAACCTATAGCCTGATTTGAGCACGGTAGTTTTAGGCTAAGCCTGTTTTGGCTACTATTTTGTGAGCTAAGTTTTCTATACTAACATAATAAAGCAGCACTCACAACAGGTTCTGACAGGGCGAATCTCGTGTAAGGGCGAATCTGCTCTTGTGTCAGGTGTTAGAATGTAGAACTGAACGAGAATGTGTGAAACTAGGCAGCAGGGTGATACAAGTAGGAAACCCTAGCAATCTTGTACCCCCTAAGGCTAAACCCACTATAGCCTACACAATATGAACATGTATAATGTTTGACACACCCCCATAGGCTAAGTGGGAGACAACCAGATGGTCACAAGACCAGTCAAAGCAAAGCAAAGCAAGCTCAGGGTGGATCTCAAGGAAACCACACAAATTCCGAGCACAAGCAAGTGGTCACAAGACTAGTTCACATGCAGTTTGATAATATAACAAGAGGTACAGTGATCACAACCTAACAAGAGTAAACATGCAGGTATATACATATAGAGATCACAGTACAAGCAGAGTCAAGAAGTGAGCAAGTGAGGGAGAGTAGGCACAAGGCCTAGAACAGTACAGAAACGCTGATGGTCACAAGGCTGAAGCGCCTTGGTGAACACATCAGCAGTGTTGGCCCGAGTGGCCACGTAACGCAGACGAAGCTGACCACGCTGCTGCAGCTCTCGAGCAAGGAAGTAGCGCAGAGCGATGTGCTTCGTCCTGTGCTCCAGTCTGTGCTCCTCACACAAGGCAATGGCGGCCTTGTTGTCAACGTACAGCACTGGAGGAGAACGAGGCCGTTCTCCCAGGTCGGTCAGCAGGTAGGTGAGCCAGCGTAACTCCTGTGCAGCCATGGCTGTGGCGTAGATCTCAGCCTCACAACTGGAGCTGAGAACAGAAGAAGAGCGAGTAGAACGCCAAGAAACTGAACCAGAGCCAAGGCTGAAGGTGTAACCCTGAGACGACCGCTGCGTAGCCTGGTCGTCAGCCCAAGAAGCGTCTGAGTGACCCGTGAGGACAACGTCGCTCCGACCTCCAAGCACGAGCCCCATGCTCGACGTACTGCACAAGTAGCGCAACACCCTCTTAGTGACATCCATGTGCTCCTTCCGGTGACGGCCGGGAGCGACATAGCGTGCTAGGATGCTAAGAGGGTATGCCAGGTCAGGTCGAGTGCAGGTCATCAGGTACATGAGGCAGCCCACAAGCTCTGGATACGGGCCACTCGGCTCTACGGACTCATCCGAAGGCAGAGCTGAGAGCGAGTGACCGGTAGGCAGAGGAGTGGGCTGAGGCGAGGAGTACGTGAAGCGGAAGCGCTGAAGGACCTGCTGCACCATGTGTGACTGAGTCAAGGTGATGGTGCGCTGTGCTCTGTCCCGGGTGATCCGCAAGTCAAGATAGCTTGTCAGCTCACCCAGGTCTGTGCACGTGTGTCTCTTCTGCAGCTCCGACTTCACGTGGGCGAGTGCCTCAGTGTCAGCAGTAGCAAAGACCAAGTCGTCTACGTAAACAAGAACGTAGAACGGCGGCAGAGTGGTGTCGGTGCGTAGAAACAGCGACGGGTCAGCAGTAGAAGGAGCAAACCCAAGAGCAGCAAGAGTAGTCCTCAGTGTGTCGTGCCACTCACGGGGTGCCTGGCGGAGACCGTAGACTGGCCGCCGGAGGCTCCACTGGGTACCAGGAGGGAACGACCCAGTGAAGCCAGGTGGGCGGCGCAGCCAGATCTCCTCGTGCAGGCTGCCCTGTAAGAACGCAGTGCTGAAGTCAAGAGAGTGGAGCTCGTAGTCACGCTGAGCAGCGACGTGCAGCAGAACCCGAAGAGTGGTCATCTTCGGGGTCGGGGAGATGGTCTGGAAGAAGTCAACTCCCTCTCGCTGACTGAAGCCTCGTGCAACGTAACGCGCCTTGAAGACAGGCGGAGAACCCGGCGGCCGCTTCACCCTGAAAATCCACATGCCACTGACGATGTTCGCCCCAGGTGGGGGAACCTCGTCGACGTAGGTGCCTGTGGACTTCCAGGATGCCATCTCTGCGTCCATGGCTGTCTGCCACTGAGAGGAGTAGGGACCCTCCATCGCCTCTGCGTAGGAGCGTGGGGTCGGGATGTCTGGTGCATCCGGGTCTCCCTCAGGGGCAACTAGCATGGACACGAGATGAGGCAAAGCAGCGGCAAAGCACTCAAACTCCTCCTGTCTGTCCTCAAGGACGTCCGTGCCAAGAGCACACTCACCCCCGACAGACGGAGGACAGACAGACTCAGACTCAGACTCAGCTACAAGGCTAGCGGCGTAGTCTAGACGACAGGCAGCAGCAAAGTCGACAAGCTCAGCGACTAGAGCAGACGCAGCAGAGGACTCAAAGGAAGGGTCAGTGACAGCAGTGGCAAGGAGACGCGTGACAGTAGGACTGGCAGCACGAAGAGAGTCAGACTCCGGGTGAGCAAGAGCAGGAAGAGAGGACGCTGGTGGAGACGGCAGTGGGACACGCTGTGGAGCAGTAGAGGGACGCAGGGTCATATAGTGAGTGCCAAGGACAGGAGGAGGACGCTGACGTGGAACACGACGACCAGCGCGGACAGCGCGGACAGGCGACTCTGGACGCGTCTCAGGCGACGGAGGACGAGACTCAGGCTCATGACGCTCCGTAAGACCTCCCGTCGGCGCAGTGTAGGGAGAAGGACCAGGAAGTGGAGAGACTGGCTGTAACTGTGACTGCGACTGGACAAGCGGTGGACTCAGTAGGGGAGGAGTAGGACCAGGAGAGGGCGGAAGGCCAAGAACCTGCTGAAGGAGCGGAACGTAGTACGGCCGTGGCCGCTCAGCACCTCCAGCTCCAACCCCCTCAGCAGGGCCAGTCCCAGCAGCTCCAGCAGCACCGCCAGCAGCAGCAGGGTCCCCAGCAGCTCCAGTACCAGCAGCACCTCCAGCAGTGCCAGCAGCACCACCAGCAGCAGCAGCACCTCCAGCAGCTCCAGCAGCACCAGTACCAGCAGCACCTCCAGCAGCGCCAGCAGCACCGCCAGCAGCAGCAGTACCACCAGCAGCTCCAGTAGCTCCAGCACCAGTAGCACCTCCAGCAGCGCCAGCAGCACCAGCAGCACCTCCAGCAGCGCCAGCCGCACCGCCAGCAGCAGCAGCACCTCCAGCAGCTCCAGCAGCACCAGAACCAGTAGTACCTCCAGCAGCGCCAGCAGCACCTCCAGCAGCAGCAGTACCTCCAGCAGCTCCAGCAGCACCAGCAGCACCTCCAGCAGCGCCAGCCGCACCGCCAGCAACAGCAGCACCTCCAGTAACTCCAGAAGCTCCAGAGTCCACGACACCGGGAGCGCCACTCCGGAGACTGCAGCGCCTAGCGTACCACTCTCGGAGCTGCTGGGGAGAGGGCAGCTCCCGCCTAGGAGGGGAAGCACTAGCACCAGCTCCGGCACCACTCCGAGCTCCAGAAGCACCTCTCCTGAGGCTGCAGTACTGTAAGTACCACTCACGCAGCTACTGCGAGGAGAGGCCTCCCCCAGGTGCAAACGCGACACATCGCCAACCTCTCCCGTCCAACGCAGTGTCGGCGAAGTCTCCGGAACGGAGACACGGGGCCAGAGGTTGAGCTGATGCGCAGCGTATCGGACCGCAAACGGCCACAGAAAGTGGGGGGCAGCCGCATGGATCAAGGAGGTACGAGCGACCTCCATGACCAAACCAATGCGGCGCTCAGCAACCCCATTCTGCTGTGGAGAGGCCGAAAGCGTGAACGACTGGCGGATGCCGTGCTCCGCACAGTAGGCTGCCAAGAGGTCAGAGGAGAACTCACCACCTCTGTCAGAGTGCAGACGCAGGACAGGAAAGTCCGAGTGGAACCGCTCACTGAGCTGGAGACGAGCAGCGCGGATCCAAGGGATCAAAACATCAGGGACCTCACCCTTGGTGCGCAAGGGGAAGACCGTGGTGTAGCGCGAGTAGTCGTCAACAACGATCAGGAAGTACCTCTCCTGACCCTGTCCACGGACGCGGGCTGGGCCCCACACGTCCATGTGGAGCGTCTGCAAGGGAGCAGTCGTCGGGGGAAACGAGGAGGAGTGAGGAGCGGCGCGCTGCCGCCCCTCGACACAGGGAAGGCAGGGAGGAGCAGGCGAGGGTGGGGGTGGAGGGAGAACCCTGGGAAGACCAGAGACAAGGTACCGGTTGTGCATGGCACGAAGGCGCTGCACTGACGGGTGACCAAGACGGTGGTGCCAGAGGACAGTCTCGTGTGCCAGAGAGCGACACGAGCAGGGGGCAGACAGCTGACCCGACGCAGACGCAGACGCAGCTACCTGTGGGGACTCAGTGGTCAGTGTGTACAGGTCCGACCCCGGCTGCCGAGTGAAGGTAGCCAGGTGGCGGCCCGTCCGAGCGCACGTGCAGTGTGTCACACGCTCGTAGGCAGGGGTAAACTGGTGGACACCCCCGTCCTGGAGCGCACTACCCGCCACCAAGTTCGTAGAGAACGAGGGGAGGTAGAGACCTGACAGAGTGCCCGACGGGACCGCAGGACAAGGGAGAACAGTAGAGGAGGTCGCAATGACCGGACCCCCAGAGGGGTCAGCGAGGGAGACTGCAACCGGCCGAGCAAGCTGCTCAAGGGCAGTGCGGTCACGAAAGAAACAGCGGGAAGCGCCTGAGTCCAGTGTGAAGGTGTGCAGTGCCTCAGTAGACGCAGTACCAGAGGGCGCAGACTCACGAGTACCTAGAGCAGCAGCCTCACCGGCACCTGGGGCAACAGACACACGAGCACCTAGTGCAGCAGCCTCACCAGTACCTAGAGCAGCAGACTGGATACCGGGGTCAGGCGGCACACACAGGTGACAGGCACTCTCAGCACTAGTAGGAAATGCATACATGGCAGTGAGGATAGCATCATAGTCAAGAGCATAGATATCTACCCTCTGCCTAAGCAGCTCCACCCAGTCGGAGAGCTCAGCCGCGTCGCCAAACTCTGTACGCCAGGCGTCGCTCAGACGGGCGAAGCAGCGGGACTCTGTGTGACCAAACGTCCCGCAAGGCTGACCAGTCCGAGCACCAGTGCGAATGACGTACGGGCAGCGAGCAGTACCCCGTGACCCTCCACGCTGAGCGTACCACTCACGAAGCTGCTGGGGCGTGAGGGACTCACTCGGACGTCGCGGGAGCTGCATCTGGCCACCGCCAGGAGCAGCAGTAGCAGTAGTAGTAGCAGTAGTAGTAGCAGCAGCGCGGCCACCCCTACAACCCCAACCAGCATACCACTCACGAAGCTGTTGGGGCGTGAGGGACTCACGCGGACGGCGCTGGAGCTGCATCTGGCCACGCCAGGAGCAGCAGTAGAAGTAGAAAGAGCAGTAGCAGCAGGAGCAGCAGTAACAGCAATACGGGCAGGGCAGTGCTCACCAGTGGCGAGAAGGGCAGGCGTACGACGGTGGTAACGGCGAGGCCGCTACCACTGCAGGGCGAGGGCTCCGCGGCAGCTGCAGGGGCGGCTGCTCCAGGGGCCAGGGGCGGCTGCAGAGGTCCAGGGGCGGCTGCTGCAGGGGCAGCTGCTGCAGGGGCGGCTGCTGCAGGGGCGGCTGCTGCAGGGGCGGCTGCTCCAGGGCCAGCTGCTCCCTTTTTTTTTTTTTTTTTTTTTTTAATAATTAATTATTTATTTTAGGGTTTGGCAGAGCGCACTCGGCGCTGTAGAGGCGGCTCGCGGGCTGCAGGGTGGCTCGGGCAGCAGCGAGGGGGGGGGGGGCGGCGCGCGGCTCCCCAGGGCGCCGCGACGGGGCAGCGGGGGGGGGGGGGGGGGGCGCGCGCGGCTCCCCAGGGCGTCGCGACGGGGCAGCGGGGGGTCGCGCGCGGCTCCCTAGGGCGTCGCGACGGGTCAGCGGGGGCCGAGCGCGGCTCCCCAGGACGTCGCGACAGGGCAGCGGGGGCCGAGCGCGGCTCCCCAGGGCGTCGCGACGGGGCAGCGGGGGCCGAGCGCGGCTCCCCAGGGCGACGCAACGGGATAGCGGGGGTCGCGCGCGGCTCCTCAGGGCAGCGCGACGGGGCAGAGGCAGCGCCCACGGGCGACACGCGGCTCGGCAGGGCAGCGCGCTGGCTGCAGGGGCGGCTCTCGGGCCTGACGGGCCTGCAGAGGCGGCTCCGGGGGGCCTGACGGGTCTGCAGAGGCGGCTCGGGGGCTTGACGGACCTGCAGGGGCGGCTCGAGGGCCGTACTAGCTTGCAGGAGGCAGCGCGAGGGCTGCAGGACGGCACGCGGGCAGACCGAAGGGCGGGTCGCACGGGGGGGCACGAGGGCGCACGTAAGGTAGGGCGCACGAGGGCGCACGAGTATAGAAAGGCGCACGAGGGCGCACGTAAGGTAGGGCGCACGAGGGCGCTTCTAGCGGAATAGTGGGCCCGTAGGAGAAAGCGGTCCTAGGTAGCAACCTAGGCTCGTGATACCATGTTAGAATGTAGAACTGAACGAGAATGTGTGAAACTAGGCAGCAGGGTGATACAAGTAGGAAACCCTAGCAATGTTGTACCCCCTAAGGCTAAACCCACTATAGCCTACACAATATGAACATGTATAATGTTTGACATTAGGGTAATTCCGCTGTGATTGGGCAAAGTTTCTGCCAGGGCTCATTTTTGGTTTTGACCAACCCTTACGATCAGTCTAGCACCTGTTCATAAACCTGATTTTCAGGGTTGCTCGTTGTGGAAAACCTGATGCGTCAGGGTTTTTGCATGTTTCAAAACGACTACCCTGAGTCATCAGTGTACCAATTCGCAAAACCCTGTTTCAGTTGTTATTAACCCAGCACACAATAACAAGTCATGTGAAAATAGGCTGTCATAAGTCCTGCCGAAATCTACATTTTCGACAGTTGGCAAAGGGAAAATCCAGGTTTCGGGGTCGGGTGGTTACGAAACCGGGGGAAGGGGGGGGTGGGGGGGGGGGCGGGGGGGGGGGGGGGTTCGCTGGTACGCGCTTCATGTTAAGAACCTAAGGCAAGAATGAGTGAACTGGGTGAAGGCTAGGGTACAAGACTAGGGTATCGAGAAAGTTTGTGTACCCCCTAGAGCTAACCCCCATACAGCCTAGATGACCTAAACAAGCATATATATAATTTGACACACCCCCATAGGCGAAATGGGGGATAGCCAGAGCAAGCAACGGTCACAAGACCAGTCAAGAGAAGAAACAAAACACAGCTTAGGGTGGATCACAACGTCACCACGCAGTCTGAGCATAAGCAAAAGACCACAAGGCCAGTTCACATGCAAAGATATACATAAAGATCACAGTACAAACAAAGCCTACAGTAAGTGAGGAAGTGTGGGTACTAGGCCTAACAAGGTGCAGAAACGCTGATGATCACCAGGCGGAAGCGCCTTGGTGAATATATCAGCAGTGTTGGCCCGAGTGGCCACGTAAGCAAGACGAAGCTGGCCACGCTGCTGCAGCTCTCTAGCAAGGAAGTAACGCAGAGCGATGTGCTTCGTTCTGTGCTCCAGTCTGTGCTCCTGACACAAGGCAATGGTGGCCTTGTTGTCGACGTACAGAACTGGAGGAGAACGAGGCCGCTCTCCCAAGTCGGTCAGCAGGTAGGTGAGCCAGCGTAGCTCCTATGCAGCCATGGCTGTGGCGTAGATCTCGGCCTCACAGCTGGAGCCGAGAACTGAAGACGAACGTGTAGAACGCCAGGAAACTGAACCAGAACCAAGGCTGAAGGTTTAACCCTGTGACGACCGCTGCGTAGCGTGGTCGTCAACCCAAGAGGCGTCTGAGTGACCAGTGAGGACAACGTCACCCCGTCCTCCAAGCACGAGCCCCATGCCCGATGTACTGCACAAGTAGCGTAGTACCCTCTTAGCAGCATCCATGTGCACCTTTCGGTGCCGACCAGGAGCCACGTAGCGAGCCAGAAGGCCAAGAGGGTACGCAAGGTCAGGACGAGTGCAGGTCATCAGGTACATGAGGCAGCCCACTAGCTCTGAGTAAGGACCACTCGGCTCTACGGACTCGTCCGAAGGTGGAGCTGAGAGCGAGTGACCTGTAGCCAGAGGAGTGGCCTGTGCTGAGGACCAGGTGAAGCTGAAGCGCTGAAGGACCTGCTGCACCATGTGTGACTGAGTCAGTGTGATGGTGCGGCGTGCTCTGTCCCGGGTGATCTGTAGGCCAAGGTAGCTGCGCAGCTCACCCAGGTCTGTGCACGTGTGTCTCTTCTGCAACTCCGACTTCACCAGGGCGAGCGCCTCAGTGTCAGGAGTGGCAAAGACCAAGTCGTCGACGTACACTAGGATGTAGAACGGCGGGAGCGAAGTGTCGGTGCGCAGAAACAGCGACGGGTCAGCAGTCGACGGGGCAAACCCAAGAGCCGCAAGATTCGTCCTCAGTGTGTCGTGCCACTCACGTGGCGCCTGGCGGAGACCGTAGACTGGCCGTCGGAGGCTCCACTGGGTAACAGGAGGGAACGACCCAGTGAAGCCAGGTGGACGGCGCAGCCAGATCTCCTCGTGCAGGCTGCCCTGCAAGAAAGCTGTGCTGAAGTCAAGAGAGTGAAGCTCGTAGTCACGCTGAGCGGCAACGTGCAGCAGCACCCGAAGAGTAGTCATCTTCGGGGTGGGGGAGAAGGTCTGGAAGAAGTCAACTCCCTCTCGCTGACTGAAGCCTCGAGCAACGTAACGAGCCTTGAAGACAGGTGGAGAACCTGGCGGCCGCTTCACCCTGAAAATCCACATGCCACTGACAATGTTCGCCCCAGGAGGGGGAACCTCGTTGACGTAGGTGCCTGTGGACTTCCAGGATGCCATCGCTGCGTCCATGGCTGTCTGCCACTGAGAGGAGTAGGGACCCTCGATCGCCTCAGCGTACGATCGTGGAGTCGGGATGTCTGGTGCATTCGGGTCTCCCTCAGGGGCAAGTAGCATGGACACGAGATGAGGCGCAGCGACTGCAAGACACTCAAGGTCCTCCTGCCTGTCCTCAAGGACGTCCGTGCCAAGAGCACACTCACCCCCGACGGACGGAGGACAGACAGACTCAGGCTCAGCAACAAGACTAGCAGCGTAGTCTAGACGACAGTGAGCAGCAAAGTCGACAAGCTCAGCGACCAAGGCAGACGCAGCAGCAGACTCAAACGACGGGTCGGCGACAACAGTGGCTAGCAGACGCGTGACAGTAGGGTGCTCAGCACGAAACTGGTCAGACTCAGGGTCAGCAACGACAGGTAGAGAGGACGCAGGCGGAGACGGCAGGTGAACACGTGACGGCGGAGAGGAAGGACGACGGACGACAAGGGAAGGGCCAGGGACAGCCGGCTGACGCTGACGAGGAACACGACGACGGACGACAAGGGAAGGGCCAGGGACAGCCGGCTGACGCTGACGAGGAACACGATGACTGGAACGACCGGAAAGGACAGGTGAGACAGGACGCGACACAGGCTCACGACGCTCAGCAAGGCCCCCTGTCTGCTCAGCGTAAGGAGAAGGAGCAGGCAGAGGTGAGCCAGGCTGTAACGGAAGACCAGTAGACGACGGGAGGCTAAGATCCTGGCGAAGCACGGAGCCAGGCGGTGGCAGGGACGACGGAGACGGCGGAGCAAAGAACAGGCGCGGCTGTGCAGTGCCACCAGCACCAGCAGCTCCAGCACCCTCAGCAACTCCAGCACCTCCAGCAGCTCCAGCACCCTCAGCAGCTCCAGCACCTCCAGCACCCTCAGCAGCTCCAGCTCCTCCAACAGCTCCAGTACCCTCAGCAGCTCCAGCTCCTCCAGCAGCTCCAGTACCCTCAGCAGCTCTAGCACCTCCAGCAGTCCCAGTACCCTCAGCAGCCCCAGCACCTCCAGCAGCTCCAGAACCCTCAACACCAGCCCCACCTGGTGCAGCACCCCCAGAACCGGCACCTCCAGTCCCAGGGTCTCCAACCGCAGTGCCACCAGCAGCAGCACCCTTAGGCACGCCACCGTCAGCCCCAGTAGCTCCAGCACTCCCAGTACGAGCACCTCCGGGACCAGCGACACTAACACCTCCAGCAGGCAAAGGACCAGCACCACTCCCAGCTCCAGTGACGCCAGCAGAAGAACCCCCAGCAGTAGAGCCCTGAGGTGCAGAAGCGCGACGCTGACGGCGACCGTACCAGTCGTGCAGCTGCTGGGAGGTGAGAGGCACACGCGGACGAAGACGGCTACTCCAAGGAGACCGCGTAACAGCAGTCTCAGGACCCTCAGGCGACTCACCCCCAGACTCAGCACCCCCAGGCTCCGCACACGCAGGCTCAGCACCCCCAGACTCAGCACCCCCAGACGCAGCACCCCCAGACGCAGGACCTCCAGGCTCCTCACGCGCAGGCTCAGCACCCCCAGGCTCCGTACCCTCAGGTCACTCACGCCCAGCGCCCCCAGACTCAGCACCCCCACGGTGCAAACCCCCAAGCTCCGCACCCCCAGGGACAGCACCACCACCAGCAGGACCGGAGTCACCAGTGACCTCAACAGGCGCAGGGACGGGAGGGTCTACCTGAGAAACACCTGAAGGAGTAGGACCTGGCGCAGGGAGGGGGTCTACCTGGGGAGGACCTGGGGCAAGAAAGAGCGGCGGGAGAGGGCGAGGAGCAGTGCGGTAGGGGAAGAGGCGGTAAAAGGGGGACTGACTCGTCAAAAGTGACGTCCTGGGACGCAAAGACACGGCGCGAGGCGGGGTCGTAAAACTGCCAGCCAGGCGCGTCAGGGACGAAGCCAAGGAAGACACAAGGAATGGCGCGAGGGGAGAGCTTGTCCGCGGTGGTATCGCGAACAAAGGCACGAGCACCCCAGACCCGGAAACGCGACGCGTCGCCAACCTTCCCCGTCCACAGCAGTGTGGGCGAGGTCTCCGGCAAGGAGACACGGGGCCAAAGGTTGAGCTGATCCGCGGCGTACCGGACCGCAAACGGCCACAGAAAATGGGGGGCAGCCGCATGGATCATGGAGGTACGAGCGACCTCCATGACTAAGCCAATGCGGCGCTCAGCAACCCCATTCTGCTGCGGAGAGGCCGGAAGCGTGAAAGTCTGGCGGATGCCGTGCTCCGCACAGAAGGCCGCCAAGAGGTCTGAGGAGGACTCACCACCTCTGTCAGAGTGCAGACGTAGGACAGGGAAGTCCGACTGGAACTGCTCGCGGAGCTGGAGACGAGTAGCGCGGATCCAGGGGATCAAAACATCAGGGATATCCCCCTTGTGCTGCAAGGGGAAGACCGTGGTGTAGCGCGTGTAGTCGTCGACAACCAGCAGGAAGTACCGCTCGTGGCCCTGTCCACGGACGCGGGCTGGGCCCCACACGTCCAGGTGGAGAGTCTGCAGTGGAGCCTCTGTGGGAGGGAACGAGGAGGAGTGAGGAGCGGCGCGCTGCCGCCCCTCGACGCAAGGAATGCAGGGCGGCGCAGGCGAGGGAGGGAGGGCAGGCAGAGACCTGGGAAGACCAGAAACCAGAAAGCGAGAGTGCATGCTACGAAGGCGAGGCAGGGAGGGGTGTCCCAGGCGGTGGTGCCACAGGAGGGTGTCGTGAGACAGCCGGCGACACTCACACTGGGTAGCTACCTGAGCAGACGCGTGCAGCTAGGGAGACAAAGGGGTGAAGCGGGACTCAGTGGTGAGGGTGTACAGACTGGACCCTGGCGCACGGGTGAACGTGGCCAGGTGGCGGCCGGTCTGGGAGCACGTGCAGATCGCCACACGCTGTCGGCCAAGGGTGAAGGTGTCAACACCCGCATCCTGGAGGACAGCGTTGCTCACCAAGTTCGTAGAGAACGAGGGGAGGTGGAGACCAGACAGCTCACTAGACGGGACCGCCGGACACGGAAGCACAGTGGAAGACTGTGCAAGCACTGGGCCCCCAGAGGGGTCAGCCAGTGAGACAGGAAGAGGTGCAGGAAGGGGAGTGACTGTGGTACTGTCGCAAAAGAAACAGCGGGAAGCACCAGAGTCAAGTGTAAAGGTGTGCAAGGCCTGTGCAGGCGCAGTACCAAGGGGAGCAGACTCACAAAAACCTCGTGCTGCAGGGGCTATACCAGGGGCTATACCAGGATCCGGCGGCACACACAAGTAGCAGTCACCCTCAGCACTAACAGACAATGCATACATAGCAGCTAGAATAGCCTCATAGTCAAGATCAAAGATTGGTACATCAAGCCTAAGCAAGTCTGCCCAGTTGGGGAACTCAGTAGCATCAGGAAACTTGGCGCGCCAGGCGTCGCTAAGTCGAGCGAAGCAGCGCTGCTCAGTGTGAAACCCTGTGCACTGGCGATTAGCACGGGGACCTGTGCGGATGATATAGGGGCAGCGACCAGGACCCCCAGAAGCCCCACGCCCGGCATACCAGTCAAGAAGCTGCTGGGAAGTGGGGGTCTGGCGCTGACGCTGGTGCTGCTGCTGCTGCTGCTGCTGCTGCTGCTGCGGCTGCTGCTGGCCCTGACCACCACTGCCACCACCGCTCCCTCCTCCCCCACCGCCGCTGCTGCCCCCTCCACCGCCCCTAGTGCCTCTGCCGCCCCCACCACCACCTCCACCCCCTCCACCCCCACGACCACCCCCACCACCTCCACCGCCCCCGCCGCCTGCACCACCGCCACCTCCACCGCCGCCCCCACCTGCCCTGCCACCCCTGCCGCCCCTGCCGCTGCGACGCTTCCCACTAGGAGCGGAAGCAACCCCGACCTCCTCAGCACCAAGGTAGTCGTGAGCAGCAGCTGCGGAGGCGTAGGAGGGGGTGAGAGGGGAGGGGGAGCACCCCTCAAAGAGGGGAGAGCGAGGAGTACCACGAGCAGCACCTACAGCGAGGATGTTCTTCACTGCTGCAAGGAGGTGCTTCTCGAAGTCGTCGACAGTGAGAGTGGGGGGGTCTAGCGCTAGGAAGTGGTCCCTGACCGAGCTAAGAGTGTCAGGGAGGCGCGTAACGAGGAAATAGAGAGTGAAGTACATCGGGGGGGGGGGGGGGGGGGGTTGCGGCGCAGAACTCGGCTGAGAGGGCGGCACGAAAGCGAGTGTCAGTAGCGCGGAGGTGAGAAATGAGGTCCTCAGCAGTGGTGAACGAGGAAAGGTCGGGGAACAGGTAGGGTAGCATGAGCCGACCTATGTCTGCAGTGGCCGGGGAGGAGTAGCGCGCAACTACAGCGTCGTACAGTGTCTTAGCAGTTTTGTGCTGGCTGAAATGCGCGTGCTCAGTAATCGGCAGATGGTTCCTAATAGCTAGGCGTGCAGCAGCATCGTGAGTCTGCCAATGCGAGCGTTCGAGAGCAGGAGCATCAGCAGCAGGAGCAACGGCAATGCCAGACACGTAATCGAACAGTGAAACGCCCTCTTTGGCATCGGTCAGAAGGAACAGTTGCAGGTCATCTAGCCACACAGTGAACTCTATGGGGCGACCGTCAGGTTCGAACGCGAGAACATTAGGCGTCGTCATAACAACAGTAGGCAAAGGCAGCAGAAAGCAGGCAGGCAATAGACACGAGGCAGCAGGCAGTAGACAGCAGGCTAACACAGAGGCAGTAGGCAGTAGGCAGTACAGGCAACGTGCAGGGCAGTAGCTTGCTGCACCCGAGCTCCTAAGGTGGGGCTCTAGACAGTGGCAGGCCGTACAGTTCGAAGGCAGCGGACTCGGCAGCAGTGAGCCTCACAGGCAAGTACACTAGTAGACGCGCGCGGCTGCTGGCTGCGTGCGGCTAAGGGCCGCGCGTGGCTTTGTGCTGCGCGTGGCTACGTGCTGCGCACGGCTCCTGGCTGCACGTGGCGACGGGCAGCGCGCGCGGCTGCGTTTTGCGTGCGGCGACGGGCCTAAGCAGGCTGCGCGCGGGCGGCGTAAGGGGCGCGCGGGCTCTACGTGGGCTGCGCGGGCGACGCGGACCGGCGCGCGGCTCTGCAGCGGTGGCGCACGCTAAAAAAAAAAAAAAAAAAAAAAAACAGAGACGCGCGCGCTAGAAACTGAGGCGCGCGCGGGAAAAGTAAGTGACGCGCGCTGCAGCCGAGGCGCGCGCGAGCAGTAGGCAAGGCAGGCAGTTAGGTGGGCCCGATTCGTAGGTCCCAGAGACCTCCTACTCTAGTTACCATGTTAAGAACCTAAGGCAAGAATGAGTGAATTGGGTGAAGGCTAGGGTACAAGACTAGTATCGAGAAAGTTTGTGTACCCCCTAGAGCTAACCCTCATACAGCCTAGATGACCTAAACAAGCATATATATAATTTGACACTTCAGGGTAACCTCGATAAGCGGAACGGCAACCTTGAGGCGACAGTGTTCCTTAATCTTAAAACCTGGCACATCAGGGTAAATCAAGGTCCCGAAAAAAAAACCAAACAGCATCAGTGTTACTACCAAAAATCACCCTTCTAGTCAGGGCATCAGGGTGATTTACACTGATAACGTGGGCCCTGGTTTCTGCTCTCTGACGGCGCAAAACTGTGATTGGGCGAATTTGCTGTGCTCTGACAGCACGAAACTACCGTGCCAGGGCGAATTTGCTGTCAGGGCTTTTTGGAAATGTCTGATATGTGAGTGTGGTACAGTTCGCCACCACGCGGAATTAGGCCTGATCCGCGGTAAAGAAGTTCCGGTATCAGGGTAGTCTACACCCTGTTACGAATAGTTATATTTGTTTATTACTGTGCACTCCTCACCGCAGCAAACGCAGCATGCACTACCGAGACTGAAGATGAAAGGGCACAAGTAACGCGAAGGGTCACACAGTTACGAGAAGCATCTGGACCGTCGGGCAGACAGCATCAGGCAACAGCAGTGGCGAGGATTCTGCCCGAACGGTTTCGTAACCACCCGGAGTCGCACGGTTGCGAATGAATCTGAATAAGGGAATGTACCCCTTAGAGTACATGGCTAGCTAGGTCGCTTCGTCTTCCCTGAACTCGTATTTATATTTGCTGTATTCGCATGTTTTAATCATCTCAAGCATTTTACATTCACTTTGCTATTGAGGTCAAGGGCCCACCACCGCTAGACTAGAAGTGTGCGAACCTTCCTGAGGTGATCCTGGCTTTGATCAACACTTGATCGTAGCATGGTATGAGAGCGACTCGGAAATCCTTCGCACTGCCATCTCCGAAATCTACGACATTCGGAAGGTGGCGTCCGCACACGATCGCGTGTAAGAATGGCCGGAGGATTTGGAGGTCAGACGAATCTGACGGCTGAAGCACAGCCCAACCCGGCTGCGACAAGCGAGGAAACGACGACGATTCCTTCCGCCGTCCTCGCACAACTGCTTCAGCGACTCACGAGCCTGGAGCAAGGGCTCCAAACATTGCGGGATGGCGACGCGGGAACCTCTTCCCAACCCACTCAACCGGCGTCAAATGGCCAAAACTCCGCCCCCCAAGGCTTCTCTCTGGATACGAATGGCTCAACTCCCAAGACTCCCTGTCCCAGCGATGAAGCAATTCTCTCCGCGCAATCAAGGTTTTTGAGCATATCAAAAATAAAGACAAGTGTGTGCTTTGACGGCAAAGACTTCTATACCTAAAGCTTCGAGCTGGAGCTGCTGCTGCAAAACGCGCAGATTTATCATTACTTCGACGGGAGCTACGCGGGACCTGCGGAAGAGACTGGCGACGCCAAAAACAAGTACTACAACGAGTCCCTGATGGCATACGGGGTTCTTCTGCGAAACATGTCGCCGACGGAGCAGTTGAGCATTCGCTCATACAAAACCTCCCCTGCTCCAGCACTTCATGCCTGGCGACACCTAAACGGTGTGTACCAACCAAAGGACTCAGTGTCGTCGAGCCGCCTACTCCAGCAGCTACTGGAGACAAAGATGGCACCAGGAGAGAAGGCCAACAGTTACCCGAATCGCTGTCGGAGCTTACGCGATCAAATCGCGAAGTTGGGGAGCTCGATTTCGGAGGAAATCTTCGTGAACATCGTGCTCCAAGGGCTCGGCCCAGAATGGCGGCCCTGCAAGGCGCTTCTCCGACAGCAGGGGGTCATCTCGGAGGCCGCCCTTTGCGCCGCCCTTCTCGTCGAACAAAGGGATATGGACCAGCAGCGACCAGCGCCACGACGAGAACGCGAACGGCTCGCCTTCTATGCCAACAACAACGAAGAGCGACGACCGAGGCGCCTTTACTGCAAAATCTGCAGGAACTTCGGGCATTTGGCAGATCGATGTAAATACCGATCTCGTCCTCGCCAGACCAATCCGAGCAACTGGTCCGGCCGACAAGACGCACGAGGCGACGTGCGTCAAGCCCAAGGGTATCAACCCCCACCAGCGCGCAACCTGAACCCCGCTGCTCAGCATCAGCAGCAGCAGCCATCATCGACTGCTCCAGTACGCAACGTCATGAGCAACATGGCCATGACGGTCGAGTCGCGTCGTCGCCGCGTGCGCTCACCTTCACCTGAGCCAGCACCGCACCCCATTGGCACGTTCACCACCAACAACCCGTTCAGTCCGCGCCGCGACTTCACCGACGACGACGACCAGGACTGGAACTTCCCAGTCCCGCTGCTTGAAAGTCCCCCGCACATACCAGACATGCGGGTGGCGCCACTTGATTGGCTCTCGCGCGAGCAATTCCTGAAGTTCGACACCCCGCACATCGTCACGCCGCGACTGGCGCTGCTCGCACGTGACGACAGGAAGCGTTACAATACTTGGTACATGGACAGCTGTTGCGGCCAGCATATGGTGGGCTCCGAGCGTTACATATCCAACGACGTCGCCACACCCACAGTCACTTACGTCACCGTGGCTAACAACACCCGCCTGCGCGCAAGGCATCGTCGTACTCAAGGCACGCGGAAGCCGCACGCACATCACGCTCAACGATGTGCTGATCGTCCAGAACCTGCGCTTCAACCTGCTTTCCGCCGCACAGCTCATGGACTGCGGCGTCGACCTTAGCACGGATCGCGCGACGCGCGATATTCTACTGCACTATGAATCAAAGAACTTTCCCCGTAGGCAGATCGGCAGAGCGCACTCCGAAAATGGAGTGTACGTCTTGGATTTCGACATTCCCGACTGCAGCGGCGATTCACACGAGTTAATCGATCTCGTGCCACTGCGCTTCGAGCACATTCACCCTAGGGATTGGAAGCACCCTGACGGCAGACCGTGGGTGCCGCATCATCCCCACCCACGCGAAACGGCTTTGCACGGACGGCATCTGCAGGGATTGTCACACGCCGACGACGTCAACCAGCGCCATTGCCGGCCGCGGACTCGCCGCCATCGCCGAAGCAGAACGTCACGCGCCGCCAGAAGAAGGAATGTCTCAGCTCGAGCTCGAAATCACCACTCACTGCGTGTTTGGCGCCGACCAAAGCCCCCACGCCGGACCACCCTCTCAACGGCTCGAAGGCATCCTGCGCGGACAACGTCACGGAACCCTCGACTCACGCGGAGTCGCACGCCCCTACACCCTCAAGGAATTCCTGAAGCTGTACCCCCACTGACTCGATCCCACAACGAAACTTACCGTGGAACAAGAAGAAGAATTGGCGCGGCGCGAAGCAGAGGAGCTTTGCCAGCAAAGCCTCGCTGAAGCGCGCGGGACATTCGCTTGCGGCGCATGGGGAGCCGAAGCGGAAGAGAGTGCCTCCAATGAATGGGGGTGGGCCAGCGCTGGCGGATGGGGAACGAGTGACACCAGCGGATGGGGAGACAACGGCAGAACCTGGGCCAACGTAAGCGGCGGATGGGGCGCCGCAACTAGCGCCGAAAATAGCGGCTGGGGGGCTTTCCGCGAAGAACGAAGGGGGGGAGAGGACGAAGCAGAAGAAACTGAAGCAACGCCCGCAGTCGTTCCTCTTGGCCGCCCCCCACGCCATACTCCACTCGCATTACCTCCTCCCGACAACCCCTCGCACCACGACCCATGGGACACCATCATCTAGGGAAACGAGCCGTCAACCCCACGTCGCACCGCCTACGGACCTGCTCCCGAGCCACGCGAACCTACCTTCGTCCCTGGAACCATACCTGGGACCAACATTTCACTCTCTGAGATCCACGACAGAGAGTTTCTGGCACTAATGCTGACCACTGCGGCAAAAGAAGAAGATTCAGTGGAAGCAGCAGCAGAACCTGCTCCCGTATCTGACGAAGACCTTGAGGAAGCTCGTGCGCGCTACATGCGCACTTCCGGCTTTCGCGCTGACGAAGCACTCTGGCACCAGCGCCTCGGACACCCTTCACGCGTGACGCTGAAAAACTGCATCGACGCAGGCGTCTTCGCTCCTGGCGCACTCCTGCGCCCCGATGGCACCGAAGTAAGAGGCGCGACACACCCGCGCAACTGCACCGTCTGCCCCGAAGCTGCGCTAAGCCACCAACCATTCCCGCTGCTCGAGCCAGGGACAAACCGCTACCCCAAGCTGCACAAGGTGTACAGCGACTTCCTGAACGTGGGGCACTGCGGAGTCGACGACGAAATGTACGCGCTCACCTTCATCGACGCCGGGACGCGCTACGTGTGGATTGTGAATGTCGAAATGCACGACAGAGCCTATGAGGTGTTCCGCCTCTGGCTTGCGCACGCGCAGCGGCAGTCCGGGGAGAAGCTGAAAATCTGGCAATCTGATGGCGCAAAAGAGTTCAGAAGCAATCAAATGCAGACTTACCTGGCGCAAAAGGGGATCGAGCATCATATCTCTCTCCCCTACGCACACCAGCAGCAGGGCGTAGTTGAGCGGACGAACTGCACGCTGATGACGAAGGTGCGGGCGCTGATGAAGCAGTCGAAGCTGCCGCCAATCTACTGGACTTACGCGATGCACCACGCCGTGCGGGTGCATAACCTCCTGTCAACCACCACCATCACCGGCAACTTGTCTCCGCACGTGAAGTGGACCGGGACCAAGGGCGACACCTCCATGCTCCGCGTCTGGGGGTGCATGGTACAATACCGCCCGCCGACGTCAACCATCGGCAAATTCGCAAGCCGCGCGCGCTGGGGCATTCACCTTGGCATCAGCCACGAGCACAAGGCGTGGATCGTGCTGGACCTGCTCAGTCAGAAGACTACCCACGCTCGCGATGTAATCTTCTACGAACGTCTCTTCCTCGACCAGTTCCGTCACGACGAGCAAACAAACGCGAACCGCGTCTACGCAAATGACGGGCACATCTACGCAACGGCTGAAGACGAAGCCGCTGCAGCAATCCCGGAGCAGGACACTAAGGGCGAGTTCACATAGGAAGATCGGCGCAGCAGCGACGACGACGACGACGACGACGATTCCTCTGGGGGAGGAATGGGCGGAACAGGCGGAAGCGGCGGAAGCACCACCAGCACCACCTGAACCAGAAAGCGATGACGACGATGTGCAGGAAGTCGTCCCGCAACGTCGCCATGACAGCACCGTTTCCGGACTGCAGCTGCTCGGGCTTCACACCGCAACCTCAAAGGCGCCACGAGTCACCGAGCCTCGAAATCCGCGCGAAGCTCTCTCTGGACCGCACAGCAAGGAATGGCGCGAGGCAATGGACGCGGAAATCGAGGCGCTTGAGTCCCGAGACACCTGGGTGTTGGTCGACCGTGCGGCAATCAAAGGCGCAAGGATCCTTTCGGGGAAGTGGGTCTTCCGTGTGAAGACCGCAGCGGATGGAACGATCGAGCGCTTCAAGGCGCGTTGGGTGGTGCGGCTATGACCAAAGGCATGGCATCGACTTCGACCAGACGTTTGCTCCAGTCAGCCGCCACACCTCCGTTCGAATCTTGCTCGCAATCGCAGCTGCAAGGCACCTGCCACTCCGCCAGATCGATGTGAAGAACGCGTTCCTGTACGCGTTAGTTGGCGCCGTGATCTACGTGGAGCAGCCGCACACATACGGCGAAGGGGACTCGCGCGTGTGCCAGCTGCGCAAATCGCTCTACGGGATTAAGCAGGCGCCGAGACTGTGGCAACAGTACTTGCACAACATCCTGCTTGAAATCGGGTTCAAGCAGATGCCTCACGATCAAGGGATGTATCGCCGCGACTTCCGCGGCTTCTCCTCACGGTTTATGTCGACGACCTGCTCTACACAGGCTCAAGCAACGAGCTACTCGAGCAGTTCGAGAAAGCTTTGGCGGGGCGCGTCGACATCACATGCAACTACGAGGTGAAGCAGTTCTTAGGCCTCAACATCTCCTACGCTCCTGAAGCCATTCACCTCTCAGCAGCTAAGTACGCAGAGGAGTTAGGGAAGCGGTTCAACATTTTACCTGCACCCCTCTCAACTCCCTACCGAACCCCCGGACCGAATCACAAGCCTGACAACAAAGCCCTATCCCCTGCTGGAGTTCAGACATACCAGCAGCAGTTGGGATGTCTGCTCTTCGCCTTTGTCACCTGCAGGCCAGACCTCTCCTACATCGCGAGCCAGTTGGCCCAGTACTCACGCAAACCAACGGCTGAGAATCTCCTGGACCTGCAGCGCGCCCTGCAATTCTTCGTTTCGACGCCCAAGATTGGGCTGTGCTACTCAACTGCGCCAACCCCATCCTTCAATCTCATCGGCTATGTGGACGCCGACCATGCAGCAGATCCCGACAATCGACGGTCCAGGACAGGCTTTCTGTTCCGACTCGAACCAACGGGACCAATCTCCTGGAATTCACAGAAGTAGGAGTTGGTTGCCCTGTCATCAGCCGAAGCGGAATTCATCGCAGCAACCGCAGCAGTTCGCGAAGGCCTCTACCTTCAGGAACTTCTGTAGGAGGCGAAAATTCCAGCTTCGTCCACCTTTCGTCTCCACTGTGACAACCAGAGCGCGATTCGCATCGCGAACAAGCCTGGTTTCGTCAACCGCACCAAGCACATTGCGTTGCGGTATTTCTTCGTGAAGGACGAAGTGGACAAGGGCAAGGTCAACTTGACCTATTGCCCGACCGGTGACATGGCAGCAGACTTCCTCACCAAGCAACTGCCACGCCAGCAGTACCAGCACTGCTCCGAACTCAGCGGCGTGGTCAAGCAGGTCAAGTCGAGCTACGGCCAGGAGTGAAGGGGGGTGTTACGAATAGTAATATTTGTTTATTACTGTGCACTCCTCACCGCAGCAAACGCAGCATGCACTACCGAGACTGAAGATGAAAGGGCGCAAGTAACGCGAAGGGTCACACAGTTACGAGAAGCATCTGGACCGTCGGGCAGACAGCATCAGGCAACAGCAGTGGCGAGGATTCTGCCCGAACGGTTTCGTAACCACCCGGAGTCGCACGGTTGCGAATGAATCTGAATAAGGGAATGTACCCCTTAGAGTACATGGCTAGCTAGGTCGCTTCGTCTTCCCTGTACTCATATTTATATTTGCTGTATTCGCATATTTTAATCATCTCAAGCATTTTACATTCACTCTGCTATTGAGGTCAAGGGCCCACCACCGCTAGACTAGAAGTGCGCGAACCTTCCTGAGGTGATCCTTGCTTTGATCAACACTTGATCGTAGCACACCCTACCCTGACACCATAAGGCTAACCATAAATCCAATCAGTGTAAAAAAAAAACATGCTCTTTTTGCAGAAGGGTAACTATCGTGCAATCCTGATTTTGGCAGGGTATCCTGAAAAAGCGGCCGGCCCCCAGGGTAATCAGGGCGTTTTACCCTGATATTTTGGGCCCTGGTGTTGATGCCAAATCATATACCAGTTTCTCTCTTAGACTTCGAAATTGCTCAAATTTGGACGTACTACTGCTGCCTGTGCCATTCTGGTCCGTAGAAACGAGTGGCGAGTAGGCAGAGGAGTGGCCTGAGGCGAGGAGTACGTGAAGCCGAAGCGCTGAAGGACCTGCTGCACCATGTGTGACTGAGTCAGGGTAATGGTGCGCTGTGCTCTGTCCCGGGTGATCTGCAAGCCAAGGTAGCTGCGCAGTTCACCCAGGTCTGTGCACGTGTGTCTCTTCTGCAGCTCGGACTTCACGTGGGCGAGTCCAGCAGTGTCAGCTGTGGCAAAGACCAAGTCGTCGACGTACACGAGGATGTAGAACGGCGGCAAAGAAGTGTCGGTGCGCAGAAACAGCGACGGGTCGGCAGTAGAGGGAGCAAACCCAAGAGCCGCAAGTGTAGTCCTCAGTGTGTCGTGCCACTCACGCGGTGCCTGGCGGAGACCGTAGACTGGCCGCCGGAGGCTCCACTGGGTGCCAGGAGGAAAAGTCCCAGTGAAGCCAAGTGGGCGGCGCAGCCAGATCTCCTCGTGCAGGCTGCCCTGCAAGAAAGCAGTGCTGAAGTCAAGAGAGTGCAGCTCGTAGTCACGGTGAGCAGCTATGTGCAGCAATAACCGAAGAGTGGTCATCTTCGGGGTGGGAGAGAAGGTCTGAAAGTAGTCAACTCCCTGCCGCTGACTGAAGCCACGAGCCACGTAACGCGCCTTGAAGACAGGCGGAGAACCCGGCGGCCGCTTCACCCTGAAAATCCACATGCCACTGACGATGTTCGCCCCAGGCGGGGGAACCTCGTCAACGTAGGTGCCTGTGGACTTCCAGGAAGCCATCTCTGCGTCCATAGCTGCCTGCCACTGAGAGGAGTAGGGACCCTCTATCGCCTCCGCGTAAGAGCGCGGAGTCGGGATGTCAAGTGCATCCGGGTCTCCCTCAGGGGTAAGCAATACGGACACGAGATGAGGTGAAGCAGCAGCCAAACACTGGAACTCCTCCTGCCTGTCCTCAAGGACGTCCGTGCCAAGGGCACACTCACCCCCGACGGACGGAGGACAGACAGACTCAGACTCAGCAACAAGACTAGCAGCGTAGTCTAGACGACAGCGAGCAGCAAAGTCGACGAGCTCAGCAACTAGGGCAGACGCAGCAGTGGACTCAAAGGAAGGGTCAGTGACAACAGTAGCAAGGAGACGCGTGACAGTCGGACTGGCAGCACGAAGAGAGTCCGACTCCGGGTCGGCAAGAGCAGGAAGAGAGGACTCAGGAGGAGAAGGCAAAGGGGCACGCAGAGGAGCAGTGGACGGACGCAGAGACATCCGGTGCGTGCCAGGGACAGGAGGAGGACGCTGACGCGAACCACGACCACTAGCGCGAGCAGCACGGACAGGCGACACAGGGCGAGACGCAGGCTCACGACGCTCAGCAAGACCTCCAGTAGGACCAGCGTAGGGAGAAGGAGCAGGCAGTGGGGAGGCCGGCTGTAACTGTAACTGCGACGGGACAGGCTGTGGACACTCTAAGGGAGGAGGAGGACCAGTAGAAGGCGGGAGACCAAGAACCTGCTCAAGGAGCGGAACGAAGTACGGCCGAGGCCGCGCAGCGACTCCAGACACAGCAGGGACAGCACCAGTACCCCCAGTGGCAGCACCAGAGCCAACAGCACCGCCAGCTCCAGCACCCCCCGCAGCTCCACTAGCTCCAGGACCTCCAGCAGCACCAGTAGTACCCCCTGCAGGACCGCCTCCAGTACCGCCAGCAGTACCCTCAGCGCCAACACCCTCAGCAGCTCCAGCTCCAGTCGGACCACGAGAAGACGCAGTGGCCCCAGCTCCAGTAGTACCCGCAGGCCCAGCAGCTCCAGTACTCCCAGTACGAGCACCTCCGGGACCCGTGGTACCAGCACCCTCAGCAGCCGAAGAACCTCCAGCTCCAGCAGCACGCCTCCAGCGCCGGGCAAACCACTCACGCACCTCCTGTGGAGAGTGTGGCTCCCGTCGAGACGGAGCACCCGGAGAACCTCCAGGCCCAGCACCGCCAGACGCCACACGAGTAGGCCCAGCTCCCGCAGGCTCCGCAACTCCAGGCTGAGCACCCCCAGGCTCAGCACCCCCAGTCGTAGCACCCCCAGGCTCAGCACCCCCAGACTCAGCACCCCCAGGCGCAGCACCCCCAGGCGTAGTACCCCCAGGAACAGCACCCTTAGGCTTAGCACCCCCAGGCGTAGCACCCACACGCTCAGCACCCCCAGAGTCAGCACCCCCAGGCTCAGCACCCCCAGCAGCACCAGAGTCACCAGCTACCTCAGCAGGCTCGACTGCGTCTACCTGGGACACACCTGAAGGGGCAGGACCCTGAGGGGGAAGGGGGTCTACCGAGGGGGGACCTGGCACGAGGAAGAGCGGTGGCGGGGGGAGGGACGGAGTGCGGTAGGGGAAGAGGCGGTAGTAGGGCACCGACTCGTCAAACGTGACGTCCTGGGAGGACAGAACACGGCGAGAGGTGGGGTGGTAGAACTGCCACCCTGGCGCGTCAGGGGGGAAGCCAAGGAAGACGCAGGGAG
Source organism: Closterium sp. Naga37s-1 (assembly GCA_947471745.1). Classification (NCBI taxonomy): domain Eukaryota; kingdom Viridiplantae; phylum Streptophyta; class Zygnematophyceae; order Desmidiales; family Closteriaceae; genus Closterium; species Closterium sp. Naga37s-1. The sequence goes on along the minus strand of CANJKZ010000010.1, from coordinate 1,194,103 downwards.
CAGCACGAGGGGACAGCTTGTCCGCAGACAAGTCGCGGACAAACGCCCGAGATCCCCAGACACGGAACGCAGACGCATCGCCAACCTTCCCCGTCCACAGCAAAGCTGGGGAGGCCTCCGGCATGGAGACCCTGGGCTGAAGGTTGATCTGATGCGCCGCGTACCGAACCGCAAACGGCCACAGAAAATGGGGGGCAGCCGCATGCATCATGGACGTACGGGCGACGTCCATGACCATGCCAATGCGGCGCTCAGCAATCCCATTTTTCTGTGGAGAGTCCGGAAGCGTGAAGGTCTGGCGGATGCCTCGTGCACGACAGTAGGCTCGCAGAAGGCCAGAGGAGAACTCCCCGCCTCTGTCAGAGTGCAGACGCAGAACAGGAAAGTCCGAGCCGAAACTCTTCCTGAGCTGGAGACGAGCTGCGCGGATCCAGTCGATCAACACCTCAGTGACATCACCCTTGCTGCGCAAGGGGAAGACTGTGGTGTAACGCGGGTAGTCGTCAACCACCAGCAGGAAGTAGCGCTCGTGACCCTGTCCACGGACGCGGGCTGGGCCCCACACGTCCATGTGAAGCATCTGCAGCGGGGCCTCTGTCGGAGGAAACTGGGAGGAGTGAGGGGCAGCACGCTGCCGCCTCTCGACACAGGGGACGCAGGTAGGGGCAGGCCCCGAAGGAAGGGGAGGGAGGGACCGGGGAAGACCAGAGACAAGGACACGAGAGGCCATGCCTCGGAGACGAGGCAGGGAGGGGTGACCAAGGCGGTGGTGCCAGAGGAGAGTCTCGTGAGACAGGAGGCGACACGAGCAGGGGGCAGACTCAGGACCAGACCTGGACGCTGCAGCAAACACCTGACCCGACGCAGCTGCCTGACCAGACGCAATGACTGGAGGAGACTCAGTGGTCAGTGTGTACAGGCTCGACCCCGGCCGACGTGTAAATGTGGCCAAGTGTCGGCCCGTCCGAGCGTCCGTGCAGTGGGTCACTCGCTGGCTCGCAGGAGTGAACTGGTGAACCCCCGCATCCTGTAGGTCAGCACCACTCACCAAGTTCGTAGAGAACGAGGGGAGGTAAAGACCAGACAGGGTGCCAGAGGGGGCCGCCGGACACGGGAGGGCAGTGGAGAAGCGTGCAAGGACAGGACCCCCAGAGGGGTCTGCCAGAGAGACTGCAACAGGCCGACTGAGCGGCGTGAGTGTGGTGCGGTCTCGAAAGAAGGAGCGGGAAGCCCCTGAGTCAAGGGTAAAGGTGTGGGAGGCCGTAGCCGACGCAGTACCTGAGAGAGCAGACTCACCAGCACCTGAGGAAGCAGACTCACTGGCACCTAGAGCAGCAGCCTCACCAGTACCTAGAGCAGCAGCCTCACCAGTACCTAGAGCAGCAGTACCAATGCCCGGGTCGGGCGGAAAACACCGGTAACAGTCACCCTCATCACTAATAGTCACAGCATACATGGCAGCAAGAATAGCATCATAATCAAGATCAAAGATAGGAACCCCCGCCCTAGACAGCTCGCCCCAGCGAGGGATCTCAGTGGCCTCAGGGAACTGGTGACGCCAAGCGTCCGTCAGGCGGCCAAAGCAGCGCTGGGTGGAGTGCGAACCCCCGCACGGCTCACCCGCGCGGTCGCCGGTGCGCAGGACGTAGGTACACGGACCAGCACCCCCACCTCGCTGACGTGCAGCGTACCATTCACGAAGCTGCTGAGGGGGAGGGATCTCACGGGTGCGCTGCTGCTGCTGCTGCTGCTGGCGCGGACCACCACCGGAGCCGACCCTCTGCGCAGCGCCACCCCGACCAGCTCCACCTCCTCCGCCGCTACCTCCTCCACCGCCGCCACCTCCGCCACCTCCGCTCCCACCGCCACCGCCGCCGCCGCCGCCTCCACTACCTCCACTGACGCCCCCACCCCCACCACCACCCCCACCGCCACCCCCACCCCCTCCACCGCCTCCACCGCCGCCGCCACCGCCCCCGCTAGCTCCTCCAGCTCCCTTGCCCCCCTTGCCCTTGCCAGTGCGGCGTCTCCCGCTAGGGGCAGACGCCGCACCGACCGACTCAAGACCAACGAGGTCGGCCGCAGCAGCAGAGGCAACAGAGGGCAAGAGGGGAGAGGGGGAGCACCCCTCAAAGACAGGGGCACGAGGGTCACAACGAGAGGCTCCTACAGCGACTATGCTCTTCTCTGCCGCTAGGAGGCGCTCCTCGAGGAGATCAACGGTGAGGGTGGTGGGGCAAACAGAGAGAAAGTGGTCCCTGACCGGGCGAAGGGTGTCAGGGAGCCGGGTGACTATGTAGTAGAGGGTGATGTACATAGGGGGGGGGTTCTTGGCGCAGAACTCAGCGGGAAGGGCAGCGCGGTAGCGAATGTCACTAGTGCGAAGGTGCGTAATGAGGTCAGCGACTGTGGGAAAAGCTGCGAGGTCAGGGAAGAGGTACGGCAGGATGAGGCGGCTAAGTGCAGCAGTGGCAGGGGAAGAGTAGCGTGCAACTACAGCGTCGTACAAGGTCCTAGCACTCTTGTACTGGCTAAAGTGTGCACGCTCAGAGGTAGGCAAGTGGCGACGCACAGTAAGACGTGCAGCAGCATCACGTGTGGCCCACTGTGAGCGAACAGTGGCGTCAGCATCAGCAGCAGGGGCAGGAGAGGCACCAGAAGTGAGGTCAAAGAGGGAGAGACCGTCTGCCCTATCGCACTGTAGGAAAAGCTGCAGGTCATCTACCCAGACGTCAAAGTCAATGGCCCGACCCTCAGCGTCAAAAGCGAGGACACTGGGGGTAGCCATGACAGCAGTAGACTAGCAGCGCGAGCAGTAGGCTAAGGGCAGTGCAGTGGTAGAGGTGCTGCTCTTACCGGGTAGGCGAGAAGGACCGAGGCTCGCCGGCAGGAACAGGGCCGCGACGGCAGTGACCGGGTGTAGCGGACAGGGCGGCTCGGACGGCTCGGCGGCTCGGCGGCACGGCAGCAACAGCAGCTCGGCGGCTCGGCGACTCGGCGGCTCGGGCGGCTCGGGCGGCTCGGCGGCTCGGGCGGCTCGGGCGGCTCGGCGGCTCGGGCGGCTCGGGCGGCTCGGCGGGAGCGGCGGTTCGGTTGCTGCAGGGACAGTGGCAGCTGCTGCTGCAGGGACGACGGCGGCGACTGCTGCTGCAGAGACTGCGGCGGCCGCTGCTGAAGGGACGACGGCGGCGGCCGCTGCTCCAGGGAAGGCGGCGGCCGCTGCTATAGTGGGCGACGGCGGGCCGCAAAAGGGGGGGGGCCGTAAGGGGCCGCGTGAGGGGCCGTAAGGGGCCGCTAAGGGCGGCGCGAGGGGCCGCAAGGGCGGCGGCGGGGCCGAGGAGCGGCGCGAGGGGCCGCAAGGGCGGCGCGCGGGGCCGACGAGAGGCGTGAGGGGCCGCAAGGGCGGCGCGCGGGGCCGACGAGAGGCGCGCGAGGGGCCGCAAGGGCGGCGCGTGTCAGAATTAGCAGTAGAAAGTAAGAATGAAGAAAGGAGGGGGTTCACTAGCAATCAGTTGGATACATATGGCAAACCCTAATTGGGCTGTACTCACTATAGAGTACCCCACTGCAGGCTAGACAATTATAACATTCTGACACACCCCCATAGCCAAAGTGGGGTGTAATCAGCACAACAAGCAAGCATAGTAATAGTTCACAATTATAAGCAAAGCTAGTGGTAGTCACAGCGGGCAAGTGAGGAGGAGGAGGGACTGTGAGAGGAGAGAAGATGAGAGACGGCGGCTGAAGCTGCAGACACACGGGCAACAGGAGCTGCTGGCACAGTGGCTACCGGGACAGTGCGCCCCGGACTACTGGAGTAACTGGCTCACGGGCTACGAGGAGCTACAGGAGCAACGGACCCTCGGGCGACAGGCGCAGCAGGCTCTCTGGGCTACCAGGAAAGTGCGCCCCGGATTACAGGTGCTGCGGACGACAAGACAGCAACCTCCGCTCAACCTCCTCCAACTGTCCCACACACCCCCCACACACCCACTGCTTCACTCCTAACTCCACTTGCACGTCACCCCCCTAGTACCACTCCTTCGGCTCCCACACACCCACCCCCCTCAGCGGCAGCTGCAGCACTGGGAGACGGAGGAGGAGGAGCAGGGGACGACGCACAGAAACTGCACCCCCATACCCCCCACCCCCAAACCCTAATTCAGGAGAACGGGCAGCAGCAGGGGTGGGGCGCCGTCAGAAGCACGGGGGACAGCGGGCAGCGCAGGGGCAGAGAAAACAGGGCGCCCACGGGCCTGGCGCAGCCCGTACGAACCGCGTGCGGGCGGCCCGAGGCGCGCCCTGGCCTGGCGCAGTCCGTACGGGCCGCGCGCGGGCCTGGCGCTGCCCGTACGGGCCGCGCGCGGGCCTGGCGCAGCCCGTACGGGCCGCGCGCGGGCCTGGCGCAGCCCGTACGGGCCGCGCGCAGGCTGTACGGGCCGCGCGCGGGCCCTACGCAGGTCGCGCAGGCCGCGACGGGCGACGGGGGGCGACGCGAGGGTCCCCGTCGCCCGTCGCAGCGCCTCCCGGGAGCGACGCGCGGAGTGACGGGGCAGAAAGCCGCCGCGCGCCTCGGGGCGCACGGCGGGCAGAAAACCGCCGCGCGCCTCGGGGCGCACGGCGGGCAGAAAACCGCCGCGCGCTTCGGGGTGCACGGCGGGCAGAAAACCGCCGCGCGCCTCGGGGCGCACGGCGGGCAGAAAACCGCCGCACGCTCCGAGCGCGCGGCGGGATGAAAAATCCGTCGCACGCCACGGGGCGTGCAACACACAAAGTAGCAGTAGCAGCGGAAGCAGTGAGGTGGTGGGCCCACCCACAGGATCGACCCAAGGGGATCGACCTGCTCTGATAGCATGTCAGAATTAGCAGTAGAAAGTAAGAATGAAGAAAGGAGGGGGTTCACTAGCAAGCAGTTGGATACATATGGCAAACCCTAATTGGGCTGTACTCACTATAGAGTACCCCACTGCAGGCTAGACAATTATAACATTCTGACAGCGCGCGGGGTCGACGGGCGGCACGAGGGGCCGTAAGGGTGGCGCGCGGGGCCGTAAGGGTGGCGCGCGGGGCCGTAAGGGCGGCTCAAGGGGCCGCTAAGGGCGGCGCGACGGTAGGGAGGGCACTCGGGGCGCGACTCGGGCAGGGGCGAAGCGCGCTCCGGGCAGGAAAAAAAAATATCGAGGTGGGCCCTAGAGAGCGATCCCACTAGGGAACCTGCTCTGAAACCATGTGAAAATGAAACGAGGAATGATTTAACTGAGCAGCATGAGAAGTACAAGTACCAAACCCTAAGGTGTTGTACCCCATATAAGCTACCCCACTACAGCCTACACAGACTATAGTGTATGAGTTTGACAGCGGCGACACTCACACTGGGTAGCTACTTGAGCGGACGCGTACAACTGAGGAGACAAAGGGGTGGAGTGCGACGCAGTGGTGAGGGTGTACAGACTGGACCCAGGCGCACGTGTGAACGTGGCCAGGTGGCGGCCAGTCCGAGAGCACGTGCAGATCGCCACACGCTGTCCTCCAGGAGTAAAGGTGTCAACCCAATGATCCTGAAGGACGGCGTTGCTGTGAGAGTACGACGGCTTATGCCAGCTATGCTTGCTTGCCTTTACTTTATTATGCTATTTCTAGCATAGGATAATTATATGCATGCATGAATTGCTTGATTTCCTAGGCTAGGTGCTTTCCTATATTTTATTATAGTTATAGCACCGAGCTAGGTTGCGTGCACCGAATTCTGGCTTTTCGGTTGCCACCGAATTGCCTTCTACCGAATTCGGGAAGGATCTGTTCGGGACGCTTCGCGACCCGCGGAACCTTCGCGTAACACCTGGTTACGGGGCCTTGTGTCGAGCCTATATATAGCCTCGTGTTGTACCCATGTGATCATTCAATTCGATTCAATTCAAATTCTCTTTTCTGAGCTCGATCCTAGATCCTCACACTTGGTAATCAGAGCCCGTTTACACGCGAAGTTCTTTCGACCGTTAAAACCAGTCTTCAAAAAACCGCGGGGGCGACGCAGTCAAACATCGATTTCGGGTACGTAAAACCGGTTCCGTGTTTTTCGCTCCCCCTCGATTCGGTTTTTCGGACGCGTTGATGTCAGGCATGGAGGGCCAAGGCGACAACTACGCGACTACGAGCGACATTGCGAGCCTCCGCACCGACATGGAGCAGACGCAGGCGACGCTTCGTCGACTCGAGGTTTTTCTGACAAGCCAACCAGGGTTCGCCACCGCAGCAGCAGCGACCGCAGCGACTGCAGCACCGACAACTCCAGCAGCAGTGGCGACACCGACATTTCACGGACCAATGGCACCACTGTCGCCGAACCTCGAAGCAGCACGACCGAGGCTCCCGGAGGCGTTCGATCCAAGCGCGAAGGGATCCGACGTCCGGCGATTCGTGGACACCCTCGAAATTTACTTCGAGGCCATTGGCTGTTCGACCCCGCAACACGACGCAGCAAGGATTCGGCTTGCAGCGACACTGTTACGTGGACCGGCTCTCGAATGGATTTACTACACCGACGTAGCCCGCAGGGAGAAAACGTGGCAGCAGTTTCGGGCAGATTTAATCGAGCGTTTCGAACCAATTAATACGACCTACATGGCACGGCAGCAAATACACCGACACAAGCAATACAGTAGTGTAGCACAGTACACGCAGCAGATGGAGTTACTGTTCAACCGCATCACCGACCTGACCGAAGGCGAAAAAATCCAGGCGTACACCGAAGGGTTAAAAATGGAGATTCGGCGGCAGGTGATTGCGGCGAATTACAACAGCTACAGAGACATCGTGCGTGCTGCCGAGCGATACGACGCGTTGACTCGAGGTCAACCCGAAACACGACGCTTCACGCCGAACCGTACATTCGGCACGGAGCGATCGGCACCCCCCACGTTCGCCGAACCGATGGATATCGACAAATACGACGCGAAGCAGCAGCCGACAAAATGCGAATTTTGCGGCGCAGCAGGGCATCAGTTTTTGTCGTGCTACAAAATGAAGAAAGCACGTGCGGCACTCCGGGACGGAAACAGTGGAGCACCCCCGAAGTAAAAAAACGGGAATCGCCAGTAGCCGCGGATCGACCTGGCGATCGCGTAAAGATCCGAAAAGCAGAAAAAGGCGACGACGTGGTGACTTCGGAGCGGGTGAAAAAAGGAGAAAATGATGGCGCGAATCTAAAACGTCACGACCGGCCGGCATCAGGGGAAATCGCCGAGGCGAATGGAGGCTCCGCGAAAAAGGACTCTGCACCGACCGGGAAACTCCAGCCGAACACCCACGAAAGTAAGAACTCGTTAAAAGTATCCTATAAAGATACTCTAACGAAGAATATTGCTTCTCGTGGTTTTCAAACCTTTGAAAAAATCAGGGGAGTTTTAGAGGCCAAGAAAAAGCCTTTAGAAATTATTCAGGTACCTGAGAAGTTGGGCAAAGTACTACGGAGCGTAGAAAAGGGTCGTGCGTTCCGTGGAGTTAATATTCTCTCCCCGCAGCACAGTGTTAAGGCTCCCCGTTGCCCACAGGTGAAGCCTACACAGCTGCCAAGGCTTAGAGGAGACATCCAGGCTCAAGAGAAATTATACAAGCCTCGGAAAAATCCTCCTACCCCCCAGGTGAAGTTGGAAAGCGCTGAGTCAAGTATAGGAAATAGGGAAGGTATTAAGTTTGATGTACCCTATGATCCTATTAATGAGACCCTCTTTGGCTACTCAGCGCAGCATACACCACTACTCCTCGAGGTGTTATGCAATGGGCGACGCCTCCAGGCACTAGTGGACAGCGGTGCATCTCACTCGGTGTGTGACCGCGGAGCATTGGAGAAAATTGGAGAGAAGGCGGAAGAGACCCAGTTTTCAGCAACCATAGTGGACGGTACGAAGCTTCCTATCTACGGCGAAGCATCACTGCAGCTGCATATAGGTGCGTTGAGGTGGAAGCCGAAGCTACCAGTCACCAACATCAAAGGGTTAGATTTTATCTTGGGGCGAGATTTTCTGAAGCGGTTCAACCCCGAGATCGATTGGGTCAACAGCAAGGTGTGCATCTACAACAACGGGAAGCGGATAGCACTGCGAAGCTGGACGGATACAGGGGACGTACCTGAAACGACACTGGCACGGTTCGAACAAGCGGTGAACGAGAGTAACACGGGTTACCTAGCACTGGTCATGGCAGCAGCAGAGGAGGAGAAGCCGAGTTCCGAGCTCCCTGCAGCAGTAAAGGAGGTCTTGGAGCAATACAAGGATATAATGCCCGACGACCTACCTGCAGGCGTACCTCCAGCACGCACCCACGAGCACGAGATCGTGGAGGAACCAGGTGCGAAACCCGTCTCACGTGCACCATACCGACTGAGTCCGACCGAACTGACAGACATGAAGAAACGGATAGAGTATCTAGGATCGATCGGGGATCTCACAGTGTAGCTCTACTAACACCCCCCCACACTGGGAGGCCCAGGACTGAGCACAGTGGCAACGGCCAACATGTGCATACACCGGGATTCGAACCCGAGACCGCTCTGATACCATGTCAGAATCCCAACCACTAGACCATTGGGATAAAAGGGCTTTTTTCAGTAGCGGGTCAGTGCGCCCATAACCCCCCAGGCAAACGCGCCTGTAACCCCCCCTAGGATCGATCGGGGAACTCACAGTGTAGCTCTACTGACATTCCGTACTCGATACGGCTCCTACGAATACTTGGTGATGCCGTTCGGACTCTGCAACGCACCAGCAACGTTCCAGGCGGAAATGAACCATATTCTCCGGCCCCTGCTGGACGAGTGCGTAGTGGTGTACCTGGACGATATCCTCATCTACTCCAAGAACATGAAGGAGCACGTGCATCTACGGAAGGTGTTCGAGATCCTGCGGAAGAATAAGTTCTACGTGAAATTGTCGAAGAGCGACTTCGCACTAAAGAAGGTGCAGTTTCTCGGGCACATGGTGAGTGCCGAGGGCGTACACGTGGACCCGCGGAAGATCGACGCCGTTAAAAAATGGAAAATACCGGAGAACGTGAAGGAGTTGCAGCAGTTCCTAGGCTTCGCCAACTACTACAACAGGTTCGTGCCGCAGAATGCTAAGATAGCAGCGCCACTGACCGACCTACTGAAAAAGGATACGCCCTTCAAATGGGATACTCCTCATCAGCAAGCCATGGAACAGCTACAGACAGCACTGACTACAGCGCCAGTACTCATCTTGCCGGATCCAGACAAGGACTACGTGGTGGAAGCAGACGCTAGTGACCAAGCAGTCGGAGCAGTACTGATGCAGGATCACGGACGCGGTTTGCAGCCCATCGCCTACCTCAGTAAGAAGCTACACGGAGCAGAACTGAACTACCCCATCCATGACAAGGAAGCCTTAGCGATAGTCATAGCCTTCAAGGCGTGGAGGTGTTACCTAGAGGGAGCCAAGACTACAGTCTATACTGACCACTGCAGTCTCAAATACCTGAAGTCGCAGCCGACGCTCTCACAACGACAGGTGCGGTGGGTGGACTTCCTGGAAACTCACTGTCAGAATGTTATTATCTAGCCTGTAGTGGGGTGCTGTATAGCGAGTACAACCCTGTTAGGGTTTGCTATATGTATCCCAACTGCTGCTAGTGAAACCTCTCCTTTCTTCATTTCTGTTTCTCACTGCTAGTTTCTGACACTCACTTCCACTACGACATCGTCTACAAGCCCGGGCTACACAACAAGGCAGACGCGTTGAGCCGCCCCGGACATGTAGCAGGCATCCAGCTCGACGGGATGAACCCTCTGCTCAAGGGTCTATTCCAACATGGGTACTCCGTGGACGCAGAGATCACTACAGCACAGAACCAGAAGCTGTTACAGTGGGAGAAAGACCTAGCGGTAAGGAAGGGTTCAGGAAAGATTTGGGTACCGAATTACGCCCCGCTACGGCAGATCCTATTGGAGGAATTTCACGACGTACCATACGCGGGACATTTCGGGAGCAACAAGACATTAGCGGGAATAGCAAAGTATTACTACTGGCCTTGGATGGCAGCAGACGTGCAGCAGTTCGTCACCTCCTGCGACACGTGCCAGCGGATGAAGAGCAGCAAACAGAAAAAAGCAGGATTACTTCAGCCTCTACCCGTACCGGAGCAGCCATGGCAGGTCGTTAGTCTCGACTTCATCACAGGACTTCCCTCGACCTCACGGGGACATGATTCCATCCTCGTAGTCATCGATAAGTTCTCCAAAATGGGACACTTCATACCGACCAACGCCACCGCCACAGCTGAAGCAACTGCTCGCCTCTTCTTCGACCGCATAATCACCATCCACGGCATCCCCGCTACACTCATCTCAGACAGAGACCCCAAATTCACGAGTAAGTTCTGGAAGGAACTAAAGGGATTATTAGGGACCAAACTTGCGATGTCCTCAGCATACCACCCACAGACTGACGGACAGACAGAGCGACTCAATCAAGTGGTTGAACAGTTACTGCGCACAGCTTGCAAGGACGACGTCAGCCACTGGGACACACAGTTACCGACCCTAGAGTTTGCGTACAACAACGCCTCACATGCGGCCACAGGGAAAACTCCTTTCTTCCTGTGTTACGGACGGGAACCACTCACACCACAGCAGCCAACCACACCGTCACACGTCCAAGCCGCACATGACTTCGTCACCACCATGCAGCAGCTATGGGAGAAGACTCAGCGACGTCTCACCACGATGCAGAACTCCCAGAAGCAATATGCCGATCGTCAGCGACGAGATCACTCAGTAGCAGTCGGAGATCAGGTGCTTCTTGACACACGCAACTTGAACCTGTCTCACCTCCCATCCAAACTCCGGCCTCGCTTCTGTGGTCCGTTTCTCGTGGAGGCACAGGTGACACCAGTTACATTCCGCTTGCGCTTACCAGATACATGGAAGCTTCACAACGCTTTCCATGTCCAGCTACTGAAGCCCTACAAGGACCCCAACAACAGTTCCAGGGACGGCAACTCCCGCCACCACCACCTGTTCTCATAACAAGATGAACCCGAGTACGAAGTGGAACGTGTTTTCACTCATCGGCGCCGTGGCGGCAAGACCCTCGAGTTCCTGATACGCTGGACAGGATACGACCCCACTGAGGACAGTTGGGTTGCAGAAGCTGATATGGGCAACGCACGCCGTGCTCTCAAGGACTATCTTGTCAAGCAGGGTGTATCTCACGCCACCCAGCTTTGAGGGGGGGACGTGTGAGAGTACGACGGCTTATGCCAGCTATGCTTGCTTGCCTTTACTTTATTATACTATTTCTAGCATAGGATAATTATATGCATGCATGAATTGCTTGCTTTCCTAGGCTAGGTGCTTTCCTATATTTTATTATAGTTATAGCACCGAGCTAGGTTACGTGAACCGAATTCTGGCTTTTCGGCGGCCACCGAATTGCCTTCTACCGAATTCGGTAAGGATCTGTTCGGGACGCTTCGCGACCCGCGGAACCTTCGCGTAACACCTGGTTACGGGGCCTTGTGTCGAGCCTATATATAGCCTCGTGTTGTACCCAGGTGATTCATTCAATTCAAATTCTCTTTTCTGAGCTCGATCCTAGATCCTCACAGTTGCTCACCAGGTTCGTAGAGAACGAGGGGAGGTGGAGACCAAACAGCTCACCAGACGAGACCGCCGGGCACGGAAGCACAGTAGTGGACCGTGCAAGCACTGGGCCCCCAGAGGTGTCAGCCAGTGAGACAGGGACAGGTGCAGGGAGGGGAGTGACTGTGGTACTGTCGCGAAAGAAACAGCGGGAAGCACCAGAGTCAAGTGTAAAGGTGTGCAAGGCCTGAGCGGACGCAGTACCAGGGAGAACAGACTCACAAGCACCAAGGGCTGCAGGCTCTACACCTGGGGCTATACCTGGGTCAGGCGGTACACACAAGTAGCAGGCACCCTCAGCACTAACAGTCAATGCATACATGGCAGCAAGAATAGCATCATAGTCAAGATCAAAGATAGGAACATCACGCCTAAGCAGATCTGCCCAAGGGGGAAACTCAGTAGCCTCAGGAAACTTGACGCTCCAGGCGCCGCTGAGCCGAGAGAAGCAGCGGTACTCCGTGTGAAAGCCGTTGCATGGGCGACCAGCGCGGGGACCTGTGCGAATGGTATAGGTGCAGCGAACAGGACCCCCAGACACCCCACGCTGAGCGTACCAGTCATGAAGCTCCTGAGGCGTGGGGGTCTGACACTGACGCTGCTGCTGCTGCGGCTGCGGCTGCGGCTGCTGCTGCTGCTGCTGCTGCTGCTGCTGCTGCTGCTGTCCCTGGCCACCACTGGAGCTCCCCTTCTGGCCGGCTCCACTCCAGCTCCCACCACCGCTGCCACCACCGCTGCCACCACCGCTCCCTCCTCCCCCACTCCCGCCGCTGCCACCTCCACTGCCCCCGGCACCCCCGCCGCCCCCACCACCACCTCCACCACCCCCGCCGCCTCCACCACCGCCCCCTCCACCGCCACCTCCACCTCCCCTGCCACCCCTGCTGCCCCTGGCGCTGCGGCGCTTCCCACTAGGAGCGGAAGCAGCCCCGACCTCCTCAGCACCAAGGTAGTCGAAAGCAGCTGCGGCAGAGGCGTAGGAGGGGGCAAGAGGGGACAGGGAGCACCCCTCAAAGAGGGGAGTGCGAGGAGTGCCACGAGCACCACCTACAGCGAGAATGTTCTTTTCAGCTGCTAGGAGGTGCGTCTCGAAGTCGGCGACAGTGATAGTGGTCGGGTCTAGGGCGAGAAAGTGGTCCCTGACTGAGCGAAGAGTGTCAGGGAGGCGGGTGATGAGGAAGTAGAGAGTAAAGTACATCGGGGGGTGATTCTCGGCGAGGAACTCGTCTGAAATGGCGGCACAAAAGCGAGCGTCACTAGCGCGGAGGTGAGAGATGAGGTCCTCAGCGGTGGTAAACGAGGACAGGTCGGAGAACAGGTAGGGTAGCATGAGACGGCCTACGGCTGCAGTGGCTGGGGAAGAGTAGCGGGCAACTACAGCCTCATACAGTGCCTTAGCAGTCTTGTGCTGACTAAAGTGCGTGCGCTCAGTGATCGGCAGATGGTTAGGAATAGCGAGGCGCGCAGCAGCATCACGAGTCTGCCACTGTGAGCGGTCAAGAGCGGCAGCAGTGTCAGCAGGAGCAACGGCAGTGCCAGTCACGTAATCGAACAGTGAAACTCCGTCTTTGGCATCAATCAGAAAAAACAGTTGCAGGTCGTCGAGCCAAGTGGCACACTCTATTGGGCGGCCGTCAGGATCGAAAGCGAGGACATTGAGAGTCGCCATGAGTGCGGTGCACGGGCTGCAGAAAGCGACGCGCGGGTAGGCAGAAAGCGGCGCACGGGTAGGCAGAGTGCAGTGCACGGGCTGCAGAAAGCGACGTGCGGGTAGGCAGAAAGCGGCGCACGGGTAGGCAGAAAAGCGGTGCACGGACTGCAAAAAGCGACGTGCGGGTAGGCAGAAAGCGGCACACGGGTAGGCAGAGTGCGGTGCACGGGCTGCAGAAAGCGGCGCGTAGGTGGGCAGAAACAGGCCGCGCGGGGGCACCGGGCTACGTGGGCGACGGACGCGGCGCGCGGGGCAGCAGCGGGCTGCGCGGGTGGCGGACGCGGCGCGCGAGGCAGCAGCGGGCTGCACGGGCGGCGGACGCGGCGCGCGGGGCAGCAGGGAGCTGCACGGGCGGCGGACAAAGCGGCGCGCTCGGGACTAGAGCAGCGCGCGCAGGCAAGGCAGAGGCGCGCGCGGGCAGCGCAGCGCAGGCAAGGCAGGGCGCGCGCGGGCAGCGCAGCGCAGGCACGACGTGGGGCAGCTCAGTAACCGCAACGGTAGGTGGGCCCTAAAAAACTCGGTCCTACGGACCTACTGCTCTGAATACCATGTCAGAATGCTAGGCAGGAATGATTGAACTAGGAAAGAGTTTGGTACAAATATGAAACCCTAAAGGGGCTGTACCCCATACTGGCTACCCCACTACAGCCTAAACATATATAGCATATATATAATTTGACAAGACTTACTTCACTCCCTTAAAGAGGTATATCCCCGATGCGCCTTTGTCGGGATTTCCGCTGTACTTGGCAGGACGTAAGTTGGCCCCGTACTTAACTGACAATGGAAGTGGCAGGGCGCAGGGAAAGACGCGTGGTTACAACTACAAGTACATGAACCATCGATAGTTACATACGAAGATCTCCGCGAATCGATTCGCGCGTCATGCTTCAACAAATATGCAACCCATCATGTAAGATTGGTTAGTAAGTTTGTGAAGTTCACCCTCTGCTGTTGGTAGTTTACTAAAAACTGACAGACAACATTTTAAACGCTTACTTAATGTTTTCCCTTTCGAGGCGAGGGGCCTGGCTGGAGAGACAGACGTCGCGGCAGAAGCGGCGTTGTTGTCGTGCAGCTCGACTCGGAGTGATGCCGCAGACTCGACAGAGAGCACTCATCCCAAAAATGGGGCCCTCCGAAAAGTATGGTTTCAGGGGGTATGTTTGAAGTAACAAATTGAGCCGAGCGGAGAAACTAACTTTCGACGCGTCGCGTCGAAACGAAATCAGCCCAAGCAGGCTCGGAACTCTCGAAATCGCTTGGGCAGACAACTTGGCAGCTTCGGAATTCACTCGAGTGGTTGAGCAGGTGGGTGGCAGCTTCGTCAGCAAATTACAGCTTCGGTACCCTTCAGGAAGGCCGGGAACAAGGTTCCCGCCTCCCGTTGGCTGTGGGTCTTGTCCGAAATTGATGTGGTGGCGTTGGATAAAATGGAATATTTGTACACTTTCAGAACACATTTTGTGAAAAATGAATACATTTTCCCTATAAATATGTGAGAAGGAGAACGCGAATGAATGAACTATGAATGAAGTGAGTACATATAGGAAACCCTAATTGGGTTGTACCCCTTATGGGATACCCCACTATAGCCTACACAACAGCATAAGCTATATAATGTTCTGACACACCCCCATAGGCAAAGTGGGGGAGAACAAGGGGTCACAAGACCAGTCACGCAAAGCACAGCAAGCTCAGGGTGGATCACAAAGTCACCACACAGTCCGAGCACAACGACAAGGCCACAAGGCCAGTTCACATGCAGGAGGACACATATATATATAGAGCTAGACAAGCAAGAGCAGGTATATATATGTGACAGTACAAGCAAGGTCAAGAGGAGAGCAAGTGAGGCAAGACAGGTACAAGACCCAACTGAGTGCAGAAGCGCTGATGGTCACAAGGCGCAAGTGCCTTGGTGAACACATCAGCAGTGTTGGCCTCAGAGGCCACGTACGCAAGTCGCAACTGACCACGCTGCTGCAGCTCACGAGCAAGAAAGTAACGGAGAGCAATGTGCTTCGTTCTGTGCTCCAAGCACTGCTCTCGACACAAGGCCAGCATGGCCTTGTTGTCTACGTACAGCACTGGAGGAGAACGAGGCTGCTCTCCAAGGTCAGTCAGCAGGTAGGTGAGCCAGCGAAGCTCCTGTGCAGCCATGGCCCCGGCGTAGATCTCAGCCTCACAACTGGAGCCGAGAACAGAGGACGAGCGAGTAGCCCGCCACGAGACAGAGCCGGAACCAAGACTGAAGGTGTAACCCTGCGACGACCGCTGCGTAGCCTGGTCGTCAGCCCAAGAAGCGTCCGCGTGCCCAGTGAGGACCACTGGACTCCGCCCTCCAAGCACTAGCCCCATGCCCGACGTACTGCACAAGTAGCGCAACACCCTCTTCGCTGCAGCCATGTGCTCTGGTCGGTGTCTCCCAGGAGCAACATAGCGTGCAAGAATGCTAAGAGGGTATGCAAGGTCAGGTCGTGTGCAGGTCATCAGGTACATGAGGCAGCCAACAAGCTCTGGGTACGGGCCACTCGACTCTACGGACTCATCCGAAGGCAGAGCTGAGAGCGAGTGGCGAGTAGACAGAGGAGTGGCCTGAGGCGAGGAGTACGTGAAGCCGAAGCGCTGAAGGACCTGCTGCACCATGTGTGACTGAGTCAAGGTAATGGTGCGGCGTGCTCTGTCCCGAGTGATCTGCAAGCCAAGGTAGCTGCGCAGTTCACCCAGGTCTGTGCACGTGTGTCTCTTCTGCAGCTCGGACTTCACGTAGGCTAGTCCAGCAGTGTCAGCTGTGGCAAAGACCAAGTCGTCGACGTACACGAGGATGTAGAACGGCGGCAAAGAAGTGTCGGTGCGCAGAAACAACGACGGGTCAGCAGTAGAGGGAGCAAACCCAAGAGCCGCAAGCGTAGTCCTCAGTGTGTCGTGCCACTCACGCGGTGCCTGGCGCAGACCGTAGACTGGCCGTCGGAGGCTCCACTGGGTGCCAGGAGGGAAAGTCCCAGTGAAGCCAGGTGGACGGCGCAGCCAGATCTCCTCGTGCAGGCTACCCTGCAAGAAAGCAGTGCTGAAGTCAAGAGAGTGGAGCTCGTAGTCGCGCTGAGCGGCTATGTGCAGCAGCACCCGAAGAGTGGTCATCTTCGGGGTGGGAGAGAAGGTCTGAAAGTAGTCAACTCCCTGCCGCTGACTGAAGCCACGAGCGACGTACCGCGCCTTGAAGACAGGTGGAGAGCCCGGCGGCCGCTTCACCCTGAAGATCCACATGCCACTGACGATGTTCGCCCCAGGAGGGGGCACCGCGTCAACGTAGGTGCCTGTGGACTTCCAAGACACCATCTCTGCATCCATAGCTGCCTGCCACTGAGAGGAGTAGGGACCCTCTACGGCCTCCGCGTAAGAGCGCGGAGTCGGGATGTCTAGTGCATCCGGGTCTCCCTCAGGGGCAAGTAGTACGGACGCGAGATGAGGTGAAGCAGCAGCCAGACACTGGAACTCCTCCTGCCTGTCCTCAAGGACGTCCGTGCCAAGAGCACACTCACCCCCGACGGACGGAGGACAGACAGACGCAGACTCAGCAACAAGACCGGCAGCGTAGTCTAGACGACAGCGAGCAGCAAAGTCGACGAGCTCAGCAACAAGCGCAGACGCAGCAGTGGACTCAAAAGAGGGGTCAGTGACGACAGTAGCAAGGAGACGTGTGACAGTAGGACTAGCAGCACGAAGAGAGTCGGACTCTGGGTCGGTAAGTGCAGGAAGGGAGGACTCAGGAGGAGAAGGCAAAGGGGCACGCAGAGGAGCAGTGGACGGACGCAAAGACATCCGGTGCGTGCCAGGGACAGGAGGAGGACGCTGACGCGAACCGCGACCACTAGCGCGAGCAGCACGAACAGGCGACGCAGGACGAGACGCAGGCTCACGACGCTCAGCAAGACCTCCAGTGGGACCAGTGTAAGGAGAGGGAGCAGGAAGTGGGGAGGCGGGCTCTAACTGGGACTGTGACTGAACAGGCGGTGGACACGCTGCAGGAGGAGAAAGACCAAGAACCTGCTGTAGGAGTGGAACGAAGTACGGCCGAGGCCGCGCGGCGACTCCAGACACAGCAGGGACAGCACCCTCAGCAGCAGCACCAGCGCCAACAGCACCTCCAGCGGCAGGACCTCCAGCAGCACCAGCAGCACCCGCAGCAGGACCACCGCCAGGAAGGACAGCAGCAGTCTCAGCACCAACACCCGCAGCAGCTCCAGCTCCAGGCGGACCCGAGGGCCCAGCAGCTCCGGGACCAGCGGCACAAGTACCCTCAGCAGCCGAAGGAGCTCCAGCTCCAGCAGTACGTCTCCAGCGGCGAGCAAACCACTCGCGCAGCTCCTGTGGAGAGAGGGGCTCCCGCCGAGGCGAAGCACCCGGAGAACCGCCAGGTCCCGCACCGCCAGACGCCACAAGGGGAGGTCCAGTGGCCGCAGGCTCTGCAGCTCCAGGCTCAGCAGCTCCAGACGCAGCACCCCCTGGCTCAGCACCCCCAGTCGCAGCACCCCCAGGCTCAGCACCCCCAGACTCCGCACCCCCAGGCTCAGCACCCCCAGTCGCAGTACCCCCAGGCTCAGCACCCCCAGACTCAGCACCCCCAGGCTCAGCACCCCCAGGCTCAGCACCCACGCGCGTAGCACCCCCAGAGTCAGCACCCCCAGGCTCAGCACCCGCAGCAGGACCAGAGTCACCAGCAACCTCGACCGGCTCGACTGCGTCTACCTGGGACACACCTGAAGGGGCAGGACCCTGAGGGGGAAGGGGGTCTACCGGGGGGGGACCTGGCACAAGGAAGTGCGGTGGCGGGGGGAGGGAAGGAGTGCGGTAGGGGAAGAGGCGGTAGAAGGGGACTGACTCGTCGAACGTGACGTCCTGGGAGGACAGAACACGACGAGAGGAGGGGTGGTAGAACTGCCACCCTGGGGCGTCAGGGGGGAAGCCGAGGAAGACACAGGGAGCAGCACGAGGGGACAGCTTGTCCGCAGACAAGTCGCGGACAAACGCCCGAGATCCCCAGACACGGAGCTGGGGAGGTCTCCGGCCGGGAGACCCTGGGGTGAAGGTTGATCTGATGCGCCGCGTACCGAACCGCAAACGGCCACAGAAAATGGGGGGCAGCCGCATGCATCATGGACGTACGAGCGACGTCCATGACCATGCCAATGCGGCGCTCAGCAATCCCATTTTGCTGTGGAGAGTCCGGAAGCGTAAAGGTCTGGCGGATGCCTCGTGCACGACAGTAGGCTCGCAGAAGGCCAGAGGAGAACTCTCCACCTCGGTCAGAGTGCAGACGCAGAACAGGAAAGTCCGAGCCGAAGCTCCTCCTGAGCTGGAGACGAGCTGCGCGGATCCAGTCGATCAACACCTCAGTGACATCACCCTTGCTGCGCAAGGGGAAGACTGTGGTGTAACGCGAGTAATCGTCAACCACCAGCAGGAAGTAGCGCTCGTGACCCTGCCCACGGACGCGGGCCGGGCCCCACACGTCCATGTGAAGCGTCTGCAGAGGAGCCTCTGTCGGGGGAAACTGGGAGGAGTGAGGGGCAGCCCGGAGCCGCCCCTCAACACAGGGGACACAGGAAGGTCCGGGTCCCGAAGGAAGGGGAGGGAGAGACCGGGGAAGACCAGAGACAAGGACACGGGAAGCCATGCCCCGAAGACGAGGCAAGGAGGGGTGGCCAAGACGGTGGTGCCACAGGAGAGTCTCCTGAGACAGGCGGCGACACGAGCAGGGGGCAGACTCAGGACCGGACCTGGACGCAGCAGCAAACACCTGACCCGACGCAGCTACCTGGCCAGACGCAGGGACAGGAGGAGACTCAGTGGTCAGGGTGTAGAGACTCGACCCCGGCCGACGCGAAAACGTGGCCAGGTGTCGGCCTGTGCGGGCGTCCGAGCAGTGGGTCACCCGCTGACTCGCAGGAGTAAACTGGTGAACCCCCGCATCCTGCAGGTCAGCACCACTCACCAAGTTCGTCGAGAACGAGGGGAGGTACAGACCAGACAAGGTGCCCGAGGGGGCAGCCGGACACGGGAGGACAGTGGAGAAGTGAGAGAGGACAGGACCCCCAGAGGGGTCAGCCAGGGAGACTGCAACCGGCCGGCCAAGCGGCGTGAGTGTGGTGCGGTCTCGAAAGAAGGAGCGAGAAGCCCCTGAGTCAAGCGTGAAGGTGAGGGAGGCCGAAGCCGACGCAGTACCTGAGAGCGCAGCCTCACCAGTACCTGAGAGTGCCGACGCACTGGCACCTAGAGCAGCAGCCGCAGAAGTACCTAGCGCAGCAGTACCAATGCCCGGGTCGGGCGGGAAACACCGGTAACAGTCACCCTCCTCACTAATAGTCACAGCATACATGGCAGCAAGGATAGCATCAAAGTCAAGATCAAAGATAGCTACGCCAGCCCTAGACAGCTCTCCCCAACGGGGAATCTCACTAGCCTCGGGGAACTGCTGACGCCAAGCGTCCGTCAGGCGGCCAAAGCAGCGCTGGGTGGGGTGGGCACCCCCACACTGCTCACCCGCGCGGTCGCCGGAACGAAGGACGTAGGTGCACGGACCAAAACCCCCACCCCGCTGACGCTGCGTGTACCACTCACGGAGCTGCTGGGGCGGGGGGATGTCCCGCGAACGCTGCTGCTGCTGCTGCTGCTGACGCTGGCCACCACCAGAGCCGCTACGCTGCGGGGCACCACCCCGACCAGCTCCACCCCCTCCGCCACCGCCGCCTCCACCTCCACCACCACCGCTGCCTCCGCTCCCACCGCTGCCGCCACCACCGCCTCCTCCTCCGCTGCTGCCACCGCCACCACCGCCCCCGCCACCACTCCCACCGCCACCCCCACTCCCTCCGCCGCCTCCACCGCCACCTCCACCGCCCCCGCCAGTTCCACCCGCGCCCTTGCCCCCCTTGCCCCTGCCAGGGCGGCGTCTCCCGCTAGGGGCAGACGCCGCGCAGACCGACTCAAGACCAAGCAGGTCGGCAGCAGCAGCAGAGGCAACAGAGGGCAGCAGGGGGGAAGGAGAACACCCCTCAAAGATGGGGGTGCGAGGGTCACCACGAGAGGCTCCTACAGCGACGATGCTCTTCTCCGCCGCCAGGAGGGACTTCTCGAGGAGGTCGACAGTGAGAGTGGTGGGACAGACTGAGAGGAAGTGGTCCCTGACTACGTGAAGGGAGTCAGGGAGGCGTGTGACTATGTAATAGAGAGTGATGTACATGGGGGGGGGGTTCTTGGCGCAGAACTCAGCAGGAAGGGCGGCGCGGTAGCGAGTGTCACTAGTGCGGAGGTGCGTAATGAGGTCAGCGACAGTGGGAAAGGCAGCAAGGTCAGGAAAGAGGTACGGTAGCATGAGGCGGCTCAGGGCAGCAGTGGCAAGGGAAGAGTAGCGCGCAACTACAGCGTCGTACAAGGTCTGAGCACTCTTGTACTGACTAAAGTGCGCGCGCTCAGTGGTAGGCAGGTGGCGACGCACAGCAAGACGTGCAGCAGCATCGCGGGTGGCCCACTGAGAGCGAACAGTGGGGTCAGCATCAGCAGCAGGGGCAGGAGAGGCGCCAGAGGTGAGGTCAAAGAGGGAAAGACCGTCCGCCCTATCGCACTGTAAGAACAGCTGCAGGTCGTCGACCCAGACCTCAAAGTCAATGGCTCGACCCTCAGCGTCAAAAGCGAGGACACTAGGGGTAGCCATGACGACGACAGTGTAGTAGTGCAAGCAGTAGGGGAAGGGCACGCAGTAACAGTGGTGCTGTGCTCACCAGGCAGGGCAGGTCGGGCGGCTCGGCAGTAGGGCGGCCCGGCGGCTGGGCGGCTCGGCGGCTCGGCTGCTGGGCGGCTCGGCTCCCGGGCGGCTCGGCGGCAGGGCGGCTCGGCGGCAGGGCGGCTCGGCGGCTCGGCTCCCGGGCGGCTCGGCGGCAGGGCGGCTCGGCGGCAGGGCGGCTCGGCTCCCGGGCGGCTCGGCTGCTGGGCGGCTCGGCGGCAGGGCGGCTCGGCGGTCGTAGGCGGCGGGGCCGGTGAGGATAGGCGGCGGGGCCGGTACCGTAGGCGGCAGGGCCGCGAAGTGGGGCGGCGGGGCCGCGTAGGTGAGGGCGGCGGGGCCGCGAAGTGAGGGCGGCGGGGCCGCGACGTGAGGGCGGCGGGGCCGCGAAGGTGAGGGCGGCGGGGCCGCGTAGGCAAGGGCGGCGAGGCCGCGACGTGAGGGCGGCGGGGCCGCGACGTGAGGGCGGCGGGGCCGCGTAGGTGAGGGCGGGGGGGGCCGCGTAGGCAAGGGCGGTGGGGCCGCGACGTGAGGGCGGCGGGGCCGCGACGTGAGGGCGGCGGGGCCGCGACTTATGGGCGGCGGGGCCGCGTAGGTGAGGGCTGTCAGAACTTATATTTGTAACTGCCTGTAGCTGTAGTTAGTGTAGTTATTATAAACTTTGTTTGGTGGTGCACCTTATTTGTTTCCTTTGCTATATGTTCTTCGAAACCTATAGTGAAACCATCCTTTCCAACTTCCTCGACATCTCACCCTAGGCACAAACTACTCGACATCCTAGTTGGGCCTAGGCTCCTAAGCCTAGGCCCTAGTTAAACTTGATCTCCTTCCTACGATTCTGTCATGCTATCAGAGCGTTTTACGTCCTGGCCTGTGGGCCCGCCAATATGCTTCCGCTGCTATTTTTCTCGGTCGCGCGCCTAGGGCGCGTGGCGATTTTCTCTTGTCCCGCCCCCGGTTGGCGAGTGACTCCTTCTCTGCCCGTCGCGCGCCCCGTGGCACGCGACGGTGCCCTAAACCTGCCCGTCGTGCGCCCCGTGGCACGCGACGGTGCCCTGCTCGTCGTGCGCCCCGAGGCACACGACCGGGCCCTAAACTTAAACTTGCCCGTCGTGCGCCCCGTGGCACGCGACGGGCCCTCTCCGCACCTGCTCTCCCTGCAGCCGCCCCTGACCTACCTGCGCCGACACAATGTAGCCGCTCTGCGGCTTTCTTCCCGCCCACCCCCTCCTCCTTTGTTTCCCTGCAGCCGTGGGGAGGAGGGTATGGGGGTGGCGGGTGTTGGAGCTTTGGGTCGTTTCCTTCCCTTCCCCTCCTCCTCCTTTCGTTCCCACTGCTGCAGCTGCCGCTGGGGGGGAGGGTGTGAGGGTGTGGGGGAGAAGGGGGAGTGGCACCGGGGTGGCGGGTGTGAGGCAACCAGCAGCCGTCCCTCCACCTCTCCTCTCTTCCCCCCCCTCTCTGCTGCTCCTGCAGCAGTGTGGGGGAGGGGAAGGAGGAGGGTGAGGAGATGGAGGGGGTGACCAGCTAGTGTTAGCCCGCCTGCAGTACCTGCTGTTGCTTGTTTATTATTTTGCATGTGTACCCCTGCAGGTTGTATTCTGCACAAACTCCTGATGCAGGCAGTTATGGGGGAGTGTCAGAACTTATATTTGTAACTGCCTGTAGCTGTAGTTAGTGTAGTTATTATAAACTTTGTTTGGTGGTGCACCTTATTTGTTTCCTTTGCTATATGTTCTTCGAAACCTATAGTGAAACCATCCTTTCCAACTTCCTCGACATCTCACCCTAGGCACAAACTACTCGACATCCTAGTTGGGCCTAGGCTCCTAAGCCTAGGCCCTAGTTAAACTTGATCTCCTTCCTACGATTCTGTCAAGGGCGGCGGGGCCGCGACGTGAGGGCGGCGGGGCCGCGACGTGAGGGCGGCGGGGCCGCGTAGGCAAGGGCGACGGGGCCGCGACGTGAGGGCGGCGGGGCCGCGACGTGAGGGCGGCGGGGCCGCGACTTAAGGGCGGCGGGGCCGCGTAGGTGAGGGCGGCGGGGCCGCGACGTGAGGGCGGCTGGGCCGCGACGTAAGGGCGGCGGGCTCGCGTAGGTAAGGGCGGCGCAACGGGCCGCTAGGGGCGACACGGAGGGTCGCTAAAAAAAAGGAAAGCGCGCCTCGGGGCGCGCTTCGGTGGGCCCTAGAAACAGTCCCTAGGAGGGGACCTGCTCTGATTCCATGTGAGAAGGAGAACGCGAATGAATGAACTATGAATGAAGTGAGTACATATAGGAAACCCTAATTGGGTTGTACCCCCTATGGGATACCCCACTATAGCCTACACAACAGCATAAGCTATATAATGTTCTGACAAAATATGTTATAATGTTGGTATGATGGCTAGTGAATGTTATACATGTTTCAAGATGTTTCATACAACTGCTTCCACTATAGTAATTTTTTATTCTGCTGTCAATCAAAATACCAGGTTATGTGGATTCCGGAAGAAATTATTGCATTATCTTTTGATAAAACAAAATATCATTACACTATTAAAACATTGCATATGCAATTCTCTAGTTGTGTAGATTTATATTGGACATCGGCTTTTGTTATTTAAATTGATGCTGCTTCTGTATTCCACAAATTTTCTATCCATTAACATTATCTGAAACAACCGTCTTATCGATTATCTCTAAAAAAAATCGATATATTCCTCCCCGCAATATTTTCATCAGTTGAATGTATTACTCCCACTACGTACGGTTTTCTGAGTACATGAATGTTTAGACATCAGCGCAGCTGGGAGGCGAATTCCCCAAGTAAAGGCAGGGCTTTTTTTTGTCAATATATTGTAGACGCAAAGAGAGAGAGAGAGAGAGAGAGAGAGAGAGAGAGAGAGAGAGAGAGAGAGAGAGAGAGAGAGAGAGAGAGAGAGAGAGAGAGACAGAGAGACAAAGAGACACACAGAGAGAGAGAGAGAGAGAGAGAGAGAGAGAGAGAGAGAGAGAGAGAGAGAGAGAGAGAGAGATAGAGAGAGAGAGAGAGAGAGAGAGAGAGAGAGAGAGAGAGAGAGAGAGACAGAGAGAGACAAAGAGATGGACAGAGAGAGACAGAGAGACAGAGAGACACAGAGAGAGAGAGAGAGAGAGAGAGAGAGAGAGAGAGAGAGAGAGAGAGAGAGAGAGAGAGAGAGAGAGAGAGAGATAGAGAGAGAGAGAGAGAGACAGAGAGAGATGGATAGAGACAGAAAGACAGAGAGACTGAGAGAGAGAGAGAGAGAGAGAGAGAGAGAGAGAGAGAGAGAGAGAGAGAGAGAGAGAGAGAGCGAGACAGAGAGAGATGGATAGAGACAGAGAGACAAAGAGACAGAGAGACAGAGAGACACAGAGGGAGAGAGAGAGAGAGAGAGAGAGAGAGAGAGAGAGAGAGAGAGATAGAAAGAGAGAGAGAGAGAGACAGAGAGATGGACAGAGAGAGAGAGACAGAGAGACACACACAAAGAGAGAGAGAGAGAGAGAGAGAGAGAGAGAGAGAGAGAGAGAGAGAGAGAGAGAGAGAGAGAGAGAGAGAGAGAGAGAGAGAGAGAGAGAGAGAGAGAGAGAGAGAGAGAGAGAGAGAGTGGCGAAGATGGAGGGGGCGAAGACGGTCGAGACGGAAAACCCGGGGGGGTCTCCAAGCGTGGAGAGCGGCGAGTGGCCGCCGTGTCGTCCGCAATTGGGTCACCCCCCCCAGCTGGGCCAGAGGAGTCAGAAGAGATCTCCACTGGCTCATCCAAGGGGGGTGGGTCGACCTGAGACACACCTGAGGGAGCAGGACCCTGTGGGGGGAGGGGGTCTACCGGGGGGGGGGGACTGGCACCAGGAAGAGGGGTGCTAGGGGAACCGGGTGGGACGCGTGCGGGTGTAACTGGTAGAAACAGACCGACTCGTCAAAGGTAACGTCCTGGGAGGCAAAGACTCGACGCGAGGGCGGGTGGTAGAACTGCCACGGCGGGGCGTCAGTGGGGAAGCCAAGGAAGACGCAGCGGAGAGTGCAGGAGGAGGGTTGCTCGCGGTGGTATCGCGAACAAGAGAGAGCGCGCCCCAGACCCGAAACACTGACGCATCGCCAGCCTTCCCCGTCCACCGGAGTGTGGGCGAGGTCTTGGCTACGAGACACGGGGCCAGAGGTTGAGCTGATGCGCAGCGTATCGGACCACAAACGGCCACAGAAAATGGGGAGCAGCCGCATGGATCATGGAGGTACGAGCAACCTCCATGATCAAGCCAATGCGACGCTTAGCAATCCCATTCTGCTGAGGAGAGGCAGGAAGCGTGAACGTCTGGCGGATGCCCTCGTCTCAACAGAACCCCACAAGGAGGTCAGAAGAGAACTCACCGCCCCTGTCATAGTGCAGACGCAGGACTGGGAAGTCCTGCTGAAAGCGCTTGTGCAGCTGGAGACGAGTAGCACGGATCCAGGGGGATCAAAACACCGCTGACGTCCGCCTTGCGACGCAAGGGGAAGATTGTGTTGTAGCGTGTGTAGTCGTCAACAACCAACAAGAAGTAGTGCTCCTAACTCGTTCCACCGATGGGGGCCGGGCCCCACACGTCCATGTGGAGAGTCTGCAGAGGAGCGGTGGTCGGAGGAAACTCGGAGGAGTGAGGAGCGGCGCGCTGCCGCCCCTCGACGCAAGGAAGAGATGGCGGGGCAAGCAAGCACGGCAGGGGGGGGGCAGGGTCATGGGGAGGCCAGAGACAAGGAGACGGGAGTGCATGCTGCATAGACGCGGGAGGGAGGGGTGACCAAGACGGTGGTGCCAGCGCTGAGTCTCGTGCGTGAGTACTCTGCACGAGCAGGACGTAGCTAACTGACCCAACGCAGACGCCCGACTCGACGCGGCCACCTGACCTGACTCAACCACCTGTGCAGACGCAGTGGTCAGTGTATACAGACTAGACTCAGGCTGTCGAGTGAACATAGCCAGGCGATGGCCAGTCCGGGAGCACGTACAGATCACCACACGCTGCCCTCCAGGAATAAAGGTATCAACCCAGACATCCTGAATGACAGCGTTGCTCACCAAGTTCGTAGAGAACGTGGGGAGGTGGAGACCTGACAGAGAGCCGGAGGGGACTGCTGGACAAGGGAGGACCGTGGAGGCTCTCGCAACTACTGGCCCCCCCCAGAGGGGTCAGCCAGTGAGACTGAGACAGGTGCTGTGAGTGGTGTGACTGTGGTGCAATCACGAAAGAAGCAACGTGACGCGCCTGAGTCAAGCGTGAAAGTGTGCAAGACCTCAGCTGAGGCAAGACCTGTGGCAGTAGACGCACTAGCACCTAGAGCGTCGGCAGACTCACGGGCACCTAGAGCTGCAGCAGACTCACTAGTACCTTGAGCGGCAGTAGACTCACTAGCACCTTGAGCGGCAGCAGACTCACTAGAGCCGAGAGCAGGAACCTCGACACAGCCAGGGACGCATCGCTGAGAAGCACAGTCGCGACGTCGCTTAGGCCACTTAAAATCAAAACCTCCACCACCAGGCCTGCCTCGCTGAAAAACCCACTCACGAAGCTGCTAAGGGGTGGGGTCGTCCGGGAGAGGCAGTGCCCGCTGCTGTCCACCCCTGGTCGCAGCAACTGCCGCGACAGTGGCCATGACTGACAGCGACGGTCAGGAGTAGGTCCAGCACCTCCAGCACCAGCAGCACCTCTAGCACTCCCAGCAGCACCTCCACCAGCAGCAGCAGTAGTAGCAGCAGCAGGGCGGGTCGGTGGGGCTGGGCGGCCGCACCTCCTGCACTCCCAGCAGCACCTCCACCAGCAGCAGCAGTAGCACGAGTAGCAGCAGCAGCAGTAGTAACAGCAGCAGGGCGGTCCAGTGGGGCTGGGCGGCCGCACCTACACCACTCCCAACAGTACCTCCTCCAGCAGCAGCAGTAGAACGAGCAGCAGCAGTAGCAGTAGTTGTAGCAGGGCGGCTCGGGTTTGGGCGGCGCGGCTCAGGCTAGGCGGCGCGGCTCAACAGGGTGGCGCACGGGCTGCAGGGGCAGCACGCACGGGCTGCAGGGGCGGTGCGCGGGCTCCAGGGGCGATGCGCGGGCTGCAGGGGCAGCTCGCACGGGCTGCAGGGGCGACGCGCGAATCGGCAGGGCGACGCGCGGCTCGGCAGGGCGGCGAGCGAGCTGCAAAAGCGGTGCGCGGGCTGCAGGGGCAGCACGAACTGGCTGCAGGGGCGGCGCACGGGCTGCAGAGGCGATACGCGAGCTGCAGGGGTGACGCGCGGGCTGCAGGGGCCGCGCGTACGGGCTGCAGAGGCGACGCGCGGCTCGGCAGGGCGACGCGCGGGCTGCAGGGGCAGCGCGAACGGGCTGCAGAGGCGACGCGTGGCTCGGCAGGGCGGCGCGCTGGCTGTAGGGGCGGTGCGTGGGCTGCAGGGGCAGCACGCACGGGCTGCAGGAGCGATGCACGGGCTGCAGGGGCAGCACGTGGGCCACAGGGGCAGGCACGGCTGCAGGGGCAGCACGGTCCCAGGGGCGAGTATGGCTGCAGGGGCAGCACGGTCGCAGGGGCGAGCACGGCTGCAGGGGCAGCACGGTCGCAGGGGCGAGCACGGCTGCAGGGGCAGCACGGTCGCAGGGGCGAGCACGGCTGCAGGGGCAGCGCGGTCGCAGGGGCAGCGCGCGGGCTGCAAGGGTAGCGCGGCTACAGGGGCAGCGTAGGAAGAAAAAAATTACGGTTAGGACAAAGCGGAACGTTCGGTGGGCCCTAGGAACGATTCTGCTCTAAATACCATGTTATAATAAGCAGGCAGGAATGATGGACTAGCATGCATGAGTACAAGTACCTAACCCTAAAGTGTTGTACCCCTTGTAGGCTAACCCACTATAGCCTAGAGAGAACACAAACATACAATTTGACACATTAAAAGTTTTTTTTTTTTTGGGTTGCGGAGCAACCTATTGCAATCGAATTTTTTTTAATAGCTTAGAAAACAATGTTTAATAAAAGAAGAAATTTTTCGTTAAGGCTGATAATCATAATTTATATGCCAAACTAGTTTGTCCTTCATGTAGCTTAACGCGAGAGCCACGCGATCGTTCTGTTAAAAGTTATTCATCTACATATATTTGCTTGACTTCGGACTCTCAGAATCATTAGTGAAATACAATGACCGACCAACAAAACGATCACTGTATTTCTTGTGTATACCATCTAGTGTACACGAGACAAGACGTAAGCATATTCATCAAAAGAATTGATGAATATGTCTCATGGTTTGAATTTGAACAAACAAACATTTTGTGTCGGGCTAACGATAAAAAAAATATACTACCGCTTCCCCAGCCTAGCATGGGGGGGAAGTCAGCAGATAAACAAAATCGTGACAACGCAATACAATCTGCAAATCCCAAAGAAACATCTACACCGATCAAGTCCAGCTGAAAATGGCTTCACTGTCATAGTGGTGCACCACTCAACCTTATGTGACGATGATCGGCAAGATGTCTCTTTGAAATAAGCAGACATGTATTACGGTTGCAACAAGAAGCATAGAACAAACAGAAATAAAACAAATGAAACAAATACTCGGAATTAAAAGCTGCTGCCAAACAATTGCACTTTAAGTTGTACCACCAGACATTCCCTTCCAGCCCCCCTACCGATCAGAATCTGCAATTAAAAAATGAATATTTTTAAAAGCTGTAACGCTTTTCAAAATTGTGTATTTTGAAAGCGAAGCGGCTTGTAATGTAGCAATGGTCATCGGCGAACCGCGCTAAACGCCCGTTTTGGAGTACAAAACGTGGGCTGGAGGTCATTTCCCTCCACCCACGTCTCTCATTTTTCAAACGGTTTAGTCAAGTTTCGACTTCCCAATTCCAAGCTGGCGAAGTTGAAATCACTACCTCGCTTTCAGTCTCCGTCGACACTCCTTTCAGATATTTTCGCTCACAACGCGGCTACAATGGCACTTAACGGCGACAACGGCAACAACGCCAACGCCCCAATTCGTCCCGACGACGGAAATTTTACCCGCGATCCCGCGGGCGAACGTCGTAACAAGCGCCGGGCAGACGACGAGGAGTCGACCCCGACCGCCGTCGAAGTCCTGCTGCGCGAGGCCGACCTCGCTGGGATACGCGCCCCTGGGGGGCCTCGAGCGCACGTGGCCCCTGAGGGGCCTGAGGCGCCGGCCACCGCCGAGGGTGCCAAGTCAACGTCGGCCAGCGCGACCGGCACCCCCCGTCAGCGTCAGCGCCGCAGGCAGGCACACGCGCCTGACGCGAGGCCTCAGGCGCACGTGGGCCCTGACGCGCCTCAGGCCCCTGACGCGCCTCAGGCCCCTGACGCGCCTGTGGCCTCGCCCGTCTTCACCTCGGCCCAACTGCAGCAGCTGTTGTCCCTCTTACAGCAGCAAGTCCCCGCCGTTACGGAAGCAACCGCTACACCAAACGCGACTTCAATTTCTGCTAAAAGCGCAAAGGAAAAAAGGGAGACGGTGCAACGCGCTCGCACGGCAAAAATCGCACGCACCGAGGGCGCCACTGTCAAGGCTACCCCGGGACCGGAAAATCCCGCCGACAGCGACACTTCAGACGACGAAGCTGGTGAGGCACCTGCTGATAATGCATTTTTTTCTACCACCGAGCACCTTCCCCCTCTTCCCACCTCCAACCCCAACCTCACCGCATCCTCATTCAAGAACGCGGCTGTCCGTGAGCAAGCCGAGCTCCTCGAGGACCTGCGCGCTTACCTGATGCACGCGGAACAGAAGGTGCGACTCAACGAACCGGCGAGTGCCATCGAACTTCTCGAGGAGGCACTCACGCTCGTCAACAATCGTTTCAAGCTTCTTCACGTCGCCGATTACACGAACTTCCGCGTTGCTAACCGGTTCAAGATGTACGAGGAGAAGAGCTTGTTCACCTCACGCCCATTCAAGCAAGCCATGGCGGACGTTGCAGCCATGGAACGCGCGCAAGGCAATCTCGGTCGTGCCGCACGTGGTGGAGGGCGAGGAACCGGAGCATTTGGCAACAAACGCGGGCCGCCAATGGACGAAAACGGCAGGAGCTTTCGTGGAACTTGCTTCAAGTGCGGGCAGCCAGGCCACATGGCCAATGTGTGCCCTGAAAATGGGCGAGGACCCCAAGGTCCCGCGCCGGTGGTGTGACCCCTTGAGAGGGAAACCACTTGGGGGCGCCGAGAGGATGTTGCATGGGCAACACGGCGCGCTTAGGCCGCTGGCCAGCTCGGTTGAGCGCGTAGAACGGCCGCTGGCCGACCCCAAGTGAAGGGGGTAGGACTAGGAGTCCTAGGTGTTAGCCATGAGTGGCAATCATGAGATCTATGCGTATGGAATATGGGCCGGAAGGGCATGAAATGTGGATGATTGTTGTTACGTGGCCAATGAATAATATTTGAACGTTTGAAACCTGGATTGTTGAAGCAAGCAAGCCTCAAAGAGTGGAGGTACCTGCTGCCGGCGAAAAAAAAAAAAAAAAAAAAAAAAAAAAAAAAAAAAAAAAAAAAAAAAAAAAAAAAAAAAAAAAAAAAAAAAAAAAAAAAAAAGAGGAAAGTAAGACGAGAAAGAAAGCGAGCAAGTGCGAAGTGCGAAATGATGGGGATTGTTTAAGGAGGCTACATGATTCGGCCAGCACCCGCCCAATTTTATGGGACAAGAGAGGGCCACTGAGAAGATTTGAACAAGAATGAATGAACTATGAATGAAGTGAGTACATATAGGAAACCCTAATTGGGTTGTACCCCCTATGGGATACCCCACTATAGCCTACACAACAGCATAAGCTATTTATATGTTCTGACACACCCCCATAGGCAAAGTGGGGGAGAACAAGGGGTCACAAGACCAGTCACGCAAAGCACAGCAAGCTCAGGGTGGATCACAAAGTCACCACACAGTCCGAGCACAACGACAAGGCCACAAGGCCAGTTCACATGCAGGAGTGCACATAGATATATAGAGCTAGACAAGCAAGAGCAGGTATATATATGTGACAGTACAAGCAAGGTCAAGAGGAGAGCAAGTGAGGCAAGACAGGTACAAGACCCAGCTGAGTGCAGAAGCGCTGATGATCACAAGGCGCAAGTGCCTTGGTGAACACATCAGCAGTGTTGGCCTCAGAGGCCACGTACGCAAGTCGCAACTGACCACGCTGCTGCAGCTCACGAGCAAGAAAGTAACGGAGAGCAATGTGCTTCGTTCTGTGCTCCAAGCGCTGCTCTCGACACAAGGCCAGCATGGCCTTGTTATCTACGTACAGCACTGGAGGAGAACGAGGCGGCTCTCCAAGGTCAGTCAGCAGGTAGGTGAGCCAGCGAAGCTCCTGTGCAGCCATGGCCCCGGCGTAGATCTCAGCCTCACAACTGGAGCCGAGAACAGAGGACGAGCGAGTAGCCCGCCACGAGACAGAGCCGGAACCAAGACTGAAGGTGTAACCCTGCGACGACCGCTGCGTAGCCTGGTCGTCAGCCCAAGAAGCGTCCGCGTGCCCAGTGAGGACCACTGGACTCCGCCCTCCAAGCACTAGCCCCATGCCCGACGTACTGCACAAGTAGCGCAACACCCTCTTCGCTGCAGCCATGTGCTCTGGTCGGTGTCTCCCAGGAGCAACATAGCGTGCAAGAATGCTAAGAGGGTATGCAAGGTCAGGTCGTGTGCAGGTCATCAGGTACATGAGGCAGCCAACAAGCTCTGGGTACGGGCCACTCGACTCTACGGA
The DNA here is from genome assembly GCA_947471745.1 of Closterium sp. Naga37s-1. Taxonomy (NCBI): domain Eukaryota; kingdom Viridiplantae; phylum Streptophyta; class Zygnematophyceae; order Desmidiales; family Closteriaceae; genus Closterium; species Closterium sp. Naga37s-1. Next base: position 1,162,244 of record CANJKZ010000010.1, on the reverse strand, counting down.
CTCATCCGAAGGCAGAGCTGAGAGCGAGTGGCGAGTAGACAGAGGAGTGGCCTGAGGCGAGGAGTACGTGAAGCCGAAGCGCTGAAGGACCTGCTGCACCATGTGTGACTGAGTCAAGGTAATGGTGCGGCGTGCTCTGTCCCGAGTGATCTGCAAGCCAAGGTAGCTGCGCAGTTCACCCAGGTCTGTGCACGTGTGTCTCTTCTGCAGCTCGGACTTCACGTGGGCGAGTCCAGCAGTGTCAGCTGTGGCAAAGACCAAGTCGTCGACGTACACGAGGATGTAGAACGGCGGCAAAGAAGTGTCGGTGCGCAGAAACAACGACGGGTCAGCCGTAGAGGGAGCAAACCCAAGAGCCGCAAGCGTAGTCCTCAGTGTGTCGTGCCACTCACGCGGTGCCTGGCGGAGACCGTAGACTGGCCGTCGGAGGCTCCACTGGGTGCCAGTAGGGAAAGTCCCAGTGAAGCCAGGTGGACGGCGCAGCCAGATCTCCTCGTGCAGGCTACCCTGCAAGAAAGCAGTGCTGAAGTCAAGAGAGTGGAGCTCGTAGTCGCGCTGAGCGGCTATGTGCAGCAGCACCCGAAGAGTGGTCATCTTCGGGGTGGGAGAGAAGGTCTGAAAGTAGTCAACTCCCTGCCGCTGACTGAAGCCACGAGCGACGTACCGCGCCTTGAAGACAGGTGGAGAGCCCGGCGGCCGCTTCACCCTGAAGATCCACATGCCACTGACGATGTTCGCCCCAGGAGGGGGAACCGCGTCAACGTAGGTGCCTGTGGACTTCCAGGACGCCATCTCTGCATCCATAGCTGCCTGCCACTGAGAGGAGTAGGGACCCTCTACGGCCTCCGCGTAAGAGCGCGGAGTCGGGATGTCTAGTGCATCCGGGTCTCCCTCAGGGGCAAGTAGTACGGACGCGAGATGAGGTGAAGCAGCAGCCAGACACTAGAACTCCTCCTGCCTGTCCTCAAGGACGTCCGTGCCAAGAGCACACTCACCCCCGACGGACGGAGGACAGACAGACGCAGACTCAGCAACAAGACCGGCAGCGTAGTCTAGACGACAGCGAGCAGCAAAGTCGACGAGCTCAGCAACAAGAGCAGACGCAGCAGTGGACTCAAAAGAGGGGTCAGTGACGACAGTAGCAAGGAGACGTGTGACAGTAGGACTGGTAGCACGAAGAGAGTCGGACTCTGGGTCGGTAAGTGCAGGAAGAGAGGACTCAGGAGGAGAAGGCAAAGGGGCACGCAGAGGAGCAGTGGACGGACGCAAAGACATCCGGTGCGTGCCAGGGACAGGAGGAGGACGCTGACGCGAACCGCGACCACTAGGGCGAGCAGCACGAACAGGCGACGCAGGACGAGACGCAGGCTCACGACGCTCAGCAAGACCTCCAGTGGGACCAGTGTAAGGAGAGGGAGCAGGAAGTGGGGAGGCGGGCTCTAGCTGGGACTGTGACTGAACAGGCGGTGGACACGCTGCAGGAGGAGAAAGACCAAGAACCTGCTGTAGGAGTGGAACGAAGTACGGCCGAGGCCGCGCGGCGACTCCAGACACAGCAGGGACAACACCCTCAGCAGCAGCACCAGCGCCAACAGCACCTCCAGGGGCAGGACCTCCAGCAGCACCAGCAGCACCAACACCCGCAGCAGCTCCAGCTCCAGGCGGACCCGAAGGCCCAGCAGCTCCGGGACCAGCGGCACAAGTACCCTCAGCAGTCGAAGGAGCTCCGGCTCCAGCAGTACGTCTCCAGCGGCGAGCAAACCACTCGCGCAGCTCCTGTGGAGAGAGGGGCTCCCGCCGAGGCGAAGCACCCGGAGAACCGCCAGGTCCCGCACCGCCAGACGCCACAAGGGGAGGTCCAGTGGCCGCAGGCTCCGCAGCTCCAGGCTCAGCAGCTCCAGACGCAGCACCCCCTGGCTCAGCACCCCCAGTCGCAGCACCCCCAGGCTCAGCACCCCCAGACTCCGCACCCCCAGGCTCAGCACCCCCAGTCGCAGTACCCCCAGGCTCAGTACCCCCAGACTCAGCACCCCCAGGCTCAGCACCCCCAGGCTCAGCACCCACGCGCGTAGCACCCCTAGAGTCAGCACCCCCAGGCTCAGCACCCGCAGCAGGACCAGAGTCACCAGCAACCTCGACCGGCTCGACTGCGTCTACCTGGGACACACCTGAAGGGGCAGGACCCTGAGGGGGAAGGGGGTCTACCGGGGGGGGACCTGGCACAAGGAAGTGCGGTGGCGGGGGGAGGGAAGGAGTGCGGTAGGGGAAGAGGCGGTAGAAGGGGACTGACTCGTCGAACGTGACGTCCTGGGAGGACAGAACACGACGAGAGGAGGGGTGGTAGAACTGCCACCCTGGGGCGTCAGGGGGGAAGCCGAGGAAGACACAGGGAGCAGCACGAGGGGACAGCTTGTCCGCAGACAAGTCGCGGACAAACGCCCGAGATCCCCAGACACGGAACGCAGACGCATCGCCGACCTTCCCCGTCCACAGCAGAGCTGGGGAGGTCTCCGGCCGGGAGACCCTGGGGTGAAGGTTGATCTGATGCGCCGCGTACCGAACCGCAAACGGCCACAGAAAATGGGGGGCAGCCGCATGCATCATGGACGTACGAGCGACGTCCATGACCATGCCAATGCGGCGCTCAGCAATCCCATTTTGCTGTGGAGAGTCCGGAAGCGTAAAGGTCTGGCGGATGCCTCGTGCACGACAGTAGGCTCGCAGAAGGCCAGAGGAGAACTCTCCACCTCGGTCAGAGTGCAGACGCAGAACAGGAAAGTCCGAGCCGAAGCTCCTCCTGAGCTGGAGACGAGCTGCGCGGATCCAGTCGATCAACACCTCAGTAACATCACCCTTGCTGCGCAAGGGGAAGACTGTGGTGTAACGCGAGTAGTCGTCAACCACCAGCAGGAAGTAGCGCTCGTGACCCTGCCCACGGACGCGGGCCGGGCCCCACACGTCCATGTGAAGCGTCTGCAGAGGAGCCTCTGTCGGGGGAAACTGGGAGGAGTGAGGGGCAGCCCGGAGCCGCCCCTCGACACAGGGGACACAGGAAGGTCCGGGTCCCGAGGGAAGGGGAGGGAGAGACCGGGGAAGACCAGAGACAAGGACACGGGAAGCCATGCCCCGAAGACGAGGCAAGGAGGGGTGGCCAAGACGGTGGTGCCACAGGAGAGTCTCGTGAGACAGGCGGCGACACGAGCAGGGGGCAGACTCAGGACCAGACCTGGACGCAGCAGCAAACACCTGACCCGACGCAGCTACCTGGCCAGACGCAGGGACAGGAGGAGACTCAGTGGTCAGGGTGTAGAGACTCGACCCCGGCTGACGCGAAAACGTGGCCAGGTGTCGGCCTGTGCGGGCGTCCGAGCAGTGGGTCACCCGCTGACTCGCAGGAGTAAACTGGTGAACCCCCGCATCCTGCAGGTCAGCACCACTCACCAAGTTCGTCGAGAACGAGGGGAGGTACAGACCAGACAAGGTGCCCGAGGGGGCAGCCGGACACGGGAGGACAGTGGAGAAGTGAGAGAGGACAGGACCCCCAGAGGGGTCAGCCAGGGAGACTGCAACCGGCCGGCCAAGCGGCGTGAGTGTGGTGCGGTCTCGAAAGAAGGAGCGAGAAGCCCCTGAGTCAAGCGTGAAGGTGAGGGAGGCCAAAGCCGACGCAGTACCTGAGAGCGCAGCCTCACCAGTACCTGAGAGTGCAGACGCACTGGCACCTAGAGCAGCAGCCGCAGAAGTACCTGGCGCAGCAGTACCAATGCCCGGGTCGGGCGGGAAACACCGGTAACAGTCACCCTCCTCACTAATAGTCACAGCATACATGGCAGCAAGGATAGCATCAAAGTCAAGATCAAAGATAGCTACGCCAGCCCTAGACAGCTCTCCCCAACGGGGAATCTCACTGGCCTCGGGGAACTGCTGACGCCAAGCGTCCGTCAGGCGGCCAAAGCAGCGCTGGGTGGGGTGGGCACCCCCACACTGCTCACCCGCGCGGTCGCCGGAACGAAGGACGTAGGTGCACGGACCAAAACCCCCACCCCGTTGACGCTGCGTGTACCACTCACGGAGCTGCTGGGGCGGGGGGATGTCCCGCGAACGCTGCTGCTGCTACTGCTGCTGCTGCTGCTGACGCTGGCCACCACCAGAGCCGCTACGCTGCGGGGCACCACCCCGGCCAGCTCCACCCCCTCCGCCACCGCCGCCTCCACCTCCACCACCACCGCTGCCTCCGCTCCCACCGCTGCCGCCACCACCGCCTCCTCCTCCGCTGCTGCCACCGCCACCACCGCCCCCGCCACCACTCCCACCGCCACCCCCACTCCCTCCGCCGCCTCCACCGCCACCTCCACCGCCCCCGCCAGTTCCACCCGCGCCCTTGCCCCCCTTGCCCCTGCCAGGGCGGCGTCTCCCGCTAGGGGCAGACGCCGCGCAGACCGACTCAAGACCAAGCAGGTCGGCAGCAGCAGCAGAGGCAACAGAGGGCAGCAGGGGGGAAGGAGAACACCCCTCAAAGATGGGGGTGCGAGGGTCACCACGAGAGGCTCCTACAGCGACGATGCTCTTCTCCGCCGCAAGGAGGGACTTCTCGAGGAGGTCGACAGTGAGAGTGGTGGGACAGACTGAGAGGAAGTGGTCCCTGACTACGCGAAGGGAGTCAGGGAGGCGTGTGACTATGTAATAGAGAGTGATGTACATGGGGGGGGGGTTCTTGGCGCAGAACTCAGCAGGAAGGGCGGCGCGGTAGCGAGTGTCACTAGTGCGGAGGTGCGTAATGAGGTCAGCGACAGTGGGAAAGGCAGCAAGGTCAGGAAAGAGGTACGGTAGCATGAGGCGGCTAAGGGCAGCAGTGGCAGGGGAAGAGTAGCGCGCAACTACAGCGTCGTACAAGGTCTGAGCACTCTTGTACTGACTAAAGTGCGCGCGCTCAGTGGTAGGCAGGTGGCGACGCACAGCAAGACGTGCAGCAGCATCGCGGGTGGCCCACTGAGAGCGAACAGTGGGGTCAGCATCAGCAGCAGGGGCAGGAGAGGCGCCAGAGGTGAGGTCAAAGAGGGAAAGACCGTCCGCCCTATCGCACTGTAAGAACAGCTGCAGGTCGTCGACCCAGACCTCAAAGTCAATGGCTCGACCCTCAGCGTCAAAAGCGAGGACACTAGGGGTAGCCATGACGACGACAGTGTAGTAGTGCAAGCAGTAGGGGAAGGGCACGCAGTAACAGTGGTGCTGTGCTCACCAGGCAGGGCAGGTCGGGCGGCTCGGCAGTAGGGCGGCCCGGCGGCTGGGCGGCTCGGCGGCTCGGCTGCTGGGCGGCTCGGCTCCCGGGCGGCTCGGCGGCAGGGCGGCTCGGCGGCAGGGCGGCTCGGCGGCAGGGCGGCTCGGCGGCTCGGCTCCCGGGCGGCTCGGCGGCAGGGCGGCTCGGCTCCCGGGCGGCTCGGCTGCAGGGCGGCTCGACGGCTGGGCGGCTCGGCTGCTCTGCTGCTGGGCGGCTCGGCTGCGCTGCAGAGGAGTGGCGGGGCCGCTGCAGAGAAGGGCGGCGGGGCCGCTTGATAGGGCGGCGGGGCCGCTGATGGGGCGGCGGGGCCGCGAGGAAGGGCGGCGGGGCCGCGCGATGGGGCGGCGGGGCCGCGAGGAAGGGCGGCGGGGCCGCTAGATAGGGCGGCGGGGGCCGCGCGATGGGGCGGCGGGGCCGCGAGGAAGGGCGGCGGGGCCGCTAGGTAGGGCGGCGGGGCCTCGCGATGGGGCGGCGAGGCCGCGAGGTAGGGCGGCGGGGCCGCGCAATGGGGCGGCGAGGCCGCGAGTAAGGGTGGCGGGGCCGCTAGGTAGGGCGGCGGGGCCGCGCAATAGGGCGGCGAGGCCGCGAGGTAGGGCGGCGGGGCCGCTAGGTAGGGCGGCGGGGCCGCTAGGAGAGAGGCGGCGGGGCCGCGAAGACGGGCGGCGGGGCCGCTGAGACGAGTGGCGGGGCCGCAGTGAAGGGCCGCTAGGGCGGCTCGACGAAGTGAGGGCCCGGAGCGCGACTCGGGCTGAGCGCGCTTCGGGCAGGAAAAAAAAAAATCGATGTGGTGGGCCCTAAGTACAGTTCCCAAGGGGGAACCTGCTCGATACCATGAGAAGATTTGAACAAGAATGAATGAACTATGAATGAAGTGAGTACATATAGGAAACCCTAATTGGGTTGTACCCCCTATGCGATACCCCACTATAGCCTACACAATAGCATAAGCTATATATATGTTCTGACAGCCACTAGCAAGGCAAGCACACAAGGAGGCATACAGATGGAGAGGGGCAGGCATATTACTACACGCAATTGCCACGACGGGAAAATAACCCGCGATACAAGGCACGCTACTAAAAAAAAAAAAAAAAAATGAGACACGATACGGCAGCCCACCTAGGGCTTGTTGAACACCGCGAAAGAGAAGAAGACGAGGAAGAAGAAGAGAGAGAGGGAGAGTCAGAGAGAGGGAGAGAGAGAGAGAGAGTGAGAGAGAGAAGCAAACGGGCCAATCCGGAAGAGAAGGTGAGGAGTGCGCAAACGACCTATCCGGTATGGGCTCATCCACACACGGCTCCGTTGTTGGTACATGCAATCGTATCAAGGACAATAAGCACCCGCTAAAAAAAAAAAAAAAAAAGAGAGAAAAAAGAGGCGTACTCACAGTCCGTGCCTTTCTGCGACCCGTGGCACAGATACACCGAAGATCGGGATGGGCGAGCAGCACATTCCCTACGAATACGCGATCACAGATGAGCTCGTAACAAGGATGCGCGGGCGACTACGCGCGGCATTTCCATGGTGGAGTTCATGGTGCGAAAGCAGCTTCATACTATCAGTAATCGTACACGGCTACTGGATGCCGTGGAAACTTGCCGCCCCGGTGCTGTTCCAGCGGGACAACCATGCGGGCGCACAGATCCACGCCCAGTTCTCCAAACAGGCTATCTGCGAGCTCCTGGAAAGCGGCGCAGCGGCTCTCGCCCCCGCGGATCAGGCTGTATGCATTAGCCCACTAAACGTGGTGGTCCAGAGAGAGAAATGCCGACTGATCCTCGACCTCCGCCAAGTGAACCTGCACTTGCGCATTCCAAAATTCAAATACGAGGGGCTCAACCGGGTTGCGGAGATCGCTCGCCCGGGCGATTGGATGTTCTCCATCGACCTGAAGTCTGGGTATCACCACGTGGATATTCACCCATCATGCTGGAAGTACCTGGGGTTTCGATTCGACGGAAAGACATACATATTCCGCTCGCTCCCTTTCGGCTCCGCGACAGCCCCGTTCGTTTTCACACAACTGGTCAAACAACTTGCCCGGCGCTGGCGAGCCATAGGCATACGGGTCATTCCTTATGTGGACGACATTCTTTTCCTTTGTGACACGGAAGCAGCGGCACGAGCCACATGCCACCTAATCATACATTACCTCAACAAGGCAGGCCTGGTGATCAACTCGAAAAAGTCGCAGTTGGAACCAACCCAGCAGCTGCGTTTTCTCGGAGTCGAGTTAGACACTGATCGTGGTCAGTTTTCGATTGGTGCTGAACGACGGGCCTCACTACTCTCCACCATCCAAGACCTACAAAGGGCAGGAAAGGCAAGACGCAAGGTCCCAGTTCGTCACATTGCCAGAGTCACCGGCATGCTAGCATCCATGTCCCTGGCCCTTGGGGCGACGACGCGAGCATTCAGTCAAGGCCTACTGCACGCAATGGGCCCCCTACATTCATACCCACATTCCCCTCACGCACGGTAGCCAGTGCCTGACGGCAGGCAATCACTCGAGTGCCTTTTCTGGCGACGGTCTACCATGCAGTCCCATGGTTGCATTACGCGTGTCCTTCGCCTGCTAACCACGCTCGTACTGGATGCAGGATTGCTGGAAAAACTCAAACATCGGCTACTAGAGATCACCACCCAAACGCGGGCCGACTCAACAATCCGCACGTATGAGCCCTACTGGGTCAAGTTCCGCTCCTTTTGCCAACAACACAAGCTCAAGTTCCTCCCATGCACCGACATGTCGCTCGCCCTGTACCTGGTCAACGCCATCCAGCAGAAGGCCACGGTGTCCGCAATACTGTCAGTAGATCTGCACTGTGGATGCCCGATTGATCCTGGAGAGGGTTACAGGCGCGTTCGCCTGGGGGGTTATGGGCGCACTGACCCGCTACTGAAACAAGCCCTTTTATCCCAATGGTCTAGTGGTTGGGATTCTGACATGGTATCAGAGCGGTCTCGGGTTCGATTCCCGGTGTATGCACATGTAGGCTGTTGCCGCTGTGCTTAGTCCTGGGCCTCCCATTGTGGGGGGGTGTCAGTAGATCTGCACTGTGGATGCCCGATTGATCCTGGAGAGGGTTACAGGCGCGTTCGTCTGGGGGGTTATGGGCGCACTGACCCGCTACTGAAACAAGCCCTTTTATCCCAGTGGTCAAAAGACTGGGATTCTGACAAATACAGTTAACATGCTCGGCAGTCAGCTTCGCGCATCGGTCGATCGGTGCATCATGCCCGTCCACTGGTCCATTCACCTTACAAGTCAGGGAGTTCGCGAAGAAGCAATGCCCGCATCCTACCCGGGCCAAAGAACCTGTGTCACTACATCAAGTGCATGCGATGGCATCGGAATTTCTACAATCGGACAACCCTCGCGAATTTCAGAAGGGCCTAATTCCGATCTTAATATACGCTGGGTTCCTGCGCTACTCCGATCTCGTAGTCATCAACTGGCATGAGATTCATTTCGAGTCAGAAGTCATGTGGCTCTTAATCCCCCGCTCCAAGACGGACCAGGCAGGAGAAGGCATATGGGTCCCGGTAGCTGCAAGCCCGGACCCTTTCTGCCCCGTTCGTTGCACCAAACACTTCATACACTTGGCGAAATATGACCACTCGCAACGAGGCCCGCTCATCCGCGTCTTTGGAACAGAGGCCGGAGAAGGCGGGATCACCAAGCCGCCATCCTACACCACAATTCGCAACTGGTGCAAGGAGGCATTTCATAAAATCGGTCTCAGTTTCGAGCACCTCGGAACCCACTCCTTCCGAAAAGGTGCAGCGACTGTCGCAGCCAACGCCGGCATACCTGACCGAATCTTGAAGCGATTAGGACGATGGAGAAGCGACACCGCAAAGGAGACGTACATCACGCCTGCCGCAGACCAACTGGTGGGAGCATCGAGACACGTCCAAGACCCGGCACGATCCCTCTCCTCTGCGCAACACGCCACGTCGCTGGCGCACCAACGACGACCGACACGACACATGTCTCAGAAGACCCATTTGAAATGAGACGATGCCATTGCTACAACAAGAAAGCAAGTTTTCTAAATGTGAATATTTTTAAAAGCTGTAACGCTTTTCAAAATTGTGTATTTTGAAAGCGAAGCGGCTTGTAATGTAGCAATGGTCATCGGCGAACCGCGCTAAACGCCCGTTTTGGAGTACAAAACGTGGGCTGAAGGTCATTTCCCTCCACCCACGTCTCTCATTTTTCAAACGGTTTAGTCAAGTTTCCCACTCACCCACCCCCTAGAATAGTGAATAATAGTTAATTGTGCTACGAGAATTATCCTATGCTAGCTTGGACTTGTTTGTACTAACCCATTTGAAATGAGACGATGCCAATGCTACAACAAGAAAGCAAGTTTTCTAAATCACATATTCCAAACACATAGTGCAAGAAAAAAAGAACGGAATAGAATGATTACAAGTTTGGAGAAACGAAACTGAGAAAATGAAGAAACTAATGGTGTAAAAGACAAACGACACTTCAAGATAATCAGGATATTTCAACTCCAAACCAACCTTGCAGTGGAAAAAGGAAGTGCATGATTTTCTAAACAACAGAGAAGGACACAATATACTTATAAGCAGAGAAGAAAGAAAGAGTGGCTGATTAAGGGGAGAGGCGGACGGACGAGGGAGAGATTACCGATGTTCTGAAGTCTATGAATTACATACTAAATAGTAGGTAGACTTTGCTACAACAATAAAACTCTCTGCTTACATGAGCTCTCTCTTGCTCCCTTTTCCAAGATGTACTCACTGTGAAACTGAACGAGAATGAAGAAGAAGAGGGGGTTCACTAGAAAGCAGCAGGATACATATAGGAAACCCTAAGGGGTTGTACTCGCTATAGAGTACCCCACTGCAGGCTAGAGAACAATGACATTCTGACACACCCCCATAGCCAAAGTGGGGTGTAATCAGCAGAGCAAGCAAAGCAGAACAAGCTCAGGGTGGATCACAATGTCACCACACATTCTGAGCACAAGTACAAGAAGCAATAGTTTAAAGTTCACAATTATGAGCAAAGCTAGAGGCTATCGCAGAGGGCAAGTGAGGAGGAGGAGGCGAGAGTGAGAGGAGAGGAGATAGGAGGCGACGGCTGAAGCTGCAGACACACGGGCAACAGGAGTCACACTGGCACAGCGGCTACCGGAACAACGCTCCGGACTACTGGAGTAACTGGCTCCGCGGCTAAAAGTAGCGGCAAACGAGCAACTGACCCACGGGCGACTGGCACAGCTGGCTGCGACTGGGCTACCGGAGCAACTCCCCGGACTACAGGTGCTGCTGGCGACACGACGGCAACCTCAGTTCAACCTCCCCAAACAGTCCCACTCCCCCTGACACACACCCCCTGCTTCACCCCTAGCTCCACTCCCCCTTCACCCCCCTTAGTACCACTCCGACGGCTCCAACAGGTCCACCCCCCTCAGCGGCAGCTGCAGCACTGGGAGACGGAGGAGGAGGAGGAGCAGGGGACGGCACACAGAAGCTGCACCCCCATACCCCCCACCCCCAAACCCTAATTCAGGAGAACGGGCAGCAGTAGGGGTGGGGCGCCATCAGAAGCACGGGGGACAGCGGGCAGCGCAGGGGCAGCGAAGAACGGGCCGCCCACGGGCCTGGCACAGCCGCCCGAACCGCGCGCAGGCGGCCCGAGCCGCGCGCGGGCCTGGCGCAGCCCGTACGGGCCGCGCGCGGGCCTGGCGCAGCCCGTACGGGCCGCGCGCAGGCTGTACGAGCCGCGCGCAGGCCACGACGGGCGACGGGGGGCGACGCGCGGGTCCCCGTCGCCCGTCGCAGCGCCTCCCGGGAGCGACGCGCGGAGTGACGGGGCAGAAACCCGCCGCGCGCCTCGGGGCGCACGGCGGGCAGACAACCGCCGCGCGCCTCGGGGCGCACGGCGGGCAGAAAACCTCCGCGCGCCTCAGGGCGCACGGCGGGCAGAAAACCGCCGCACGCTCCGAGCGCGCGGCGGGATGAAAAATCCGTCGCACGCCACGGGGCGTGCGACACAGAGAGTAGCAGTAGCAGCGGAAGCAGTGAGGTGGTGAGCCCACCCACAGGATCGACCCAAGGGGATCGACCTGCTCTGATAGCATGTGAAACTGAACGAGAATGAAGAAGAAGAGGGGGTTCACTAGAAAGCAGCAGGATACATATAGGAAACCCTAAGGGGTTGTACTCGCTATAGAGTACCCCACTGCAGGCTAGAGAACAATGACATTCTGACACTCACCTTAACAAGACGATAGATTGAAACAGCAACGTGCTTGAGAGTTTCCTGCAGTTAGATGCAGGAACATAGAAACAAGCAAACAGGTATAAATGACTAGTACATAATATTGACCTGAAATTCACACGTGCAGTAGATCACTTTCAATATCGATGAATGTATTTTTGGTCGTAACTAGGATCTACGTCAAATTGAGCTGCAACCCTTCAACACGACGTAGCAGAAAGGGCTGCAGCCATTGGAAACCGACTTAATTGTCGAATGAAAACGAGAAAATGCAATGTCGAAATAAAAAGCGGCGTGAATGAATAAACAAGAATAGATGCAGGCCTATCGACTACCTAGAGACTATTACGACAAAGACCGAAAGTTCAGAATCTATTTTAAACAAGTTGCACAACTTTAAAACGGCGAACACAATACTAGATGATTAGGATACGACACTAAGGGAAATATAGTTGACCAGTAACTAGCTGAACTCTAGTTGAGAGCTTAGTACTGACCTTGGAGTGCTAGGTGGAGCGGGAGTAGCGGGAGGAAACAGAACTGCATGAGTTTGACGAGAGAGAGAAAGGAAGACTCCCTAAAGAGGTGTGCCATTTCATCGCGTTTGAGGGTGTCAGAATCCCAACCACTAGACCACTGGGATAAAAGGGCTTGTTTCAGTAGCGGGTCAGTGCGCCCATAACCCCCCAGGCAAACGCGCCTGTAACCCCCCCTAGGATCGATCGGGGATCTCACAGTGCAGCTCTACTGACACCCCCCCACACTGGGAGGCCCAGGACTGAGCACAGTGGCAACGGCCTACATGTGCATACACCGGGATTCGAACCCGAGACCTCTCTGATACCATGTCAGAATCCCAACCACTAGACCACCGGGATAAAAGGGCTTGTTTCAGTAGCGGGTCAGTGCGCCCATAACCCCCCAGGCAAACGCGCCTGTAACCCCCCCTAGGATCGATCGGGGATCTCACAGTGCAGCTCTACTGACAGAGGGGACAGTTAAATTCAAACATGGTCAAAATTCATTGGTACGTTGCGCAGTGGTTTCAGAATATAAGTGAGTGAGAAAGGTCTCCGTTGCGATTCATGCGCGGCGCTTTCACTTGTTCACATTTGAATAGACATTTAGTGCTACATGATTCAAAGTTTTATATGAAGATGCTGTCAGAACATATATATAGCTTATGCTGTTGTGTAGGCTATAGTGGGGTATCCCATAGGGGGTACAACCCAATTAGGGTTTCCTATATGTACTCACTTCATTCATAGTTCATCCATTCTCGTTCTCATTGTCACATGGAATCAGAGCAGGTCCCCTCCTAGGGACTGTTCCTTGGGCCCACCGAAACGCGCCTCGAGTCGCGCCTGCCCCTTTTTTTTTTTTTTTTTTAGCGGCCCGTCGAGTCGCACCTAGCGGCCCGTAGCGCCGCCCTTACGGTCGCGTCGAGCCGCCATAGCGGCTGCGGCGCGCCGCCCCTTTTCCCGGCCCGTCGCCGCCCTTACCCGCGGCTTTACGCCGCCCTCACCGGCGGCTTCGCGCCGCCCCTTACCTGCGGCCCCGCCGCCTCTCTCGTTGCGGCCCCACCACCCGTCTTCGCGGCCCCGCCGCCATCTCTCGCTGCGGCCCCGCCGCCACTCACTGCGGCCCCGCCGCCCGTCTTCGCGGCCCCGCCGCCTCTCTCGCTGCGGCCCCGCCGCCTCTCACTGCGGCCCCGCCGCCCTACTCAGCGGCCCCGCCGCCCGACTTCGCGGCCCCGCCGCTTCTCTCGCTGCGGCCCCGCCGCCTCTCTCGCTGCGGCCCCGCCGCCTCTCTCGTTGCGGCCCCGCCGCCCTTCCCTGCGGCCCCGCCGCTTCTCTGCAGCGGCCCCGCCGCCCGTCTTCGCGGCCCCGCCGCCTCGCTACGTCAGCGGCCCAGCCGAGCCGCCCAACAGCAGCGCAGCCGAGCCGCCCAGCAGCAGAGCAGCCGAGCCGCCCTGCAGCCGAGCCGCCCTGCTGCCGAGCCGCCCTGCCGCCGAGCCGCCCGGGAGCCGAGCCGCCGAGCCGCCCTGCCGCCGAGCCGCCCTGCCGCCGAGCCGCCCTGCCGCCGAGCCGCCCGGGAGCCGAGCCGCCCTGCCGCCGAGCCGCCCGGGAGCCGAGCCGCCCAGCAGCCGAGCCGCCGAGCCGCCCAGTCGCCGGGCCGCCCTACTGCCGAGCCGCCCGACCGGCCCTGCCTGGTGAGCACAGCACCACTGTTACTGCGTGCCCTTCCCCTACTGCTTGCACTACTACACTGTCGTCGTCATGGCTACCCCTAGTGTCCTCGCTTTTGACGCTGAGGGTCGAGCCATTGACTTTGAGGTCTGGGTCGACGACCTGCAGCTGTTCTTACAGTGCGATAGGGCGGACGGTCTTTCCCTCTTTGACCTCACCTCTGGCGCCTCTCCTGCCCCTGCTGCTGATGCTGACCCCACTGTTCGCTCTCAGTGGGCCACCCGCGATGCTGCTGCACGTCTTGCTGTGCGTCGCCACCTGCCTACCACTGAGCGCGCGCACTTTAGTCAGTACAAGAGTGCTCAGACCTTGTACGACGCTGTAGTTGCGCGCTACTCTTCCCCTGCCACTGCTGCCCTTAGCCGCCTCATGCTACCGTACCTCTTTCCTGACCTTGCTGCCTTTCCCACTGTCGCTGACCTCATTACGCACCTCCGCACTAGTGACACTCGCTACCGCGCCGCCCTTCCTGCTGAGTTCTGCGCCAAGAACCCCCCCCCCATGTACATCACTCTCTATTACATAGTCACACGTCTCCCTGACTCCCTTCACGTAGTCAGGGACCACTTCCTCTCAGTCTGTCCCACCACTCTCACTGTCGACCTCCTCGAGAAGTCCCTCCTGGCGGCGGAGAAGAGCATCGTCGCTGTAGGAGCCTCTCGTGGTGACCCTCGCACCCCCATCTTTGAGGGGTGTTCTCCTTCCCCCCTGCTGCCCTCTGTTGCCTCTGCTGCTGCTGCCGACCTGCTTGGTCTTGAGTCGGTCTGCGCGGCGTCTGCCCCTAGCGGGAGACGCCGCCCTGGCAGGGGCAAGGGGGGCAAGGGCGCGGGTGGACCTGGCGGGGGCGGTGGAGGTGGCGGTGGAGGCGGCGGAGGGAGTGGGAGTGGCGGTGGGAGTGGTGGCGGGGGCGGTGGTGGCGGTGTCAGCAGCGGAGGAGGAGGCGGTGGCGGCGGCAGCGGTGGGAGCGGAGGCAGCGGTGGTGGTGGAGGTGGAGGCGGCGGTGGCGGAGGGGGTGGAGCTGGTCGGGGTGGTGCCCCGCAGCGTAGCGGCTCTGGTGGTGGCCAGCGTCAGCAGCAGCAGCAGCAGCAGCGTTCGCGGGACATCCCCCCGCCCCAGCAGCTCCGTGAGTGGTACACGCAGCGTCAGCGGGGTGGGGGTTTTGGTCCGTGCACCTACGTCCTTCGTTCCGGCGACCGCGCGGGTGAGCAGTGTGGAGGTGCCCACCCCACCCAGCGCTGCTTTGGCCGCCTGACGGACGCTTGGCGTCAGCAGTTCCCCGAGGCTAGTGAGATTCCCCGTTGGGGAGAGCTGTCTAGGGCTGGCGTAGCTATCTTTGATCTTGACTTTGATGCTATCCTTGCTGCCATGTATGCTGTGACTATTAGTGAGGAGGGTGACTGTTACCGGTGTTTCCCGCCCGACCCGGGCATTGGTACTGCTGCGCCAGGTACTTCTGCGGCTGCTGCTCTAGGTGCCAGTGCGTCTGCACTCTCAGGTACTGGTGAGGCTGCGCTCTCAGGTACTGCGTCGGCTTCGGCCTCCCACACCTTCACGCTTGACTCAGGGGCTTCTCGCTCCTTCTTTCGAGACCGCACCACACTCACGCCGCTTGGCCGGCCGGTTGCAGTCTCCCTGGCTGACCCCTCTGGGGGTCCTGTCCTCTCTCACTTCTCCACTGTCCTCCCGTGTCCGGCTGCCCCCTCGGGCACCTTGTCTGGTCTGTACCTCCCCTCGTTCTCGACGAACTTGGTGAG
Organism: Closterium sp. Naga37s-1; assembly: GCA_947471745.1. Classification (NCBI taxonomy): domain Eukaryota; kingdom Viridiplantae; phylum Streptophyta; class Zygnematophyceae; order Desmidiales; family Closteriaceae; genus Closterium; species Closterium sp. Naga37s-1. Next base: position 1,146,704 of record CANJKZ010000010.1, on the reverse strand, counting down.
TGGTGCTGACCTGCAGGATGCGGGGGTTCACCAGTTTACTCCTGCGAGTCAGCGGGTGACCCACTGCTCGGACGCCCGCACAGGCCGACACCTGGCCACGTTTTCGCGTCGGCTGGGGTCGAGTCTCTACACCCTGACCACTGAGTCTCCTCCTGTCCCTGCGTCTGGCCAGGTAGCTGCGTCGGGTCAGGTGTTTGCTGCTGCGTCCAGGTCTGGTCCTGAGTCTGCCCCCTGCTCGTGTCGCCGCCTGTCTCACGAGACTCTCCTGTGGCACCACCGTCTTGGCCACCCCTCCTTGCCTCGTCTTCGGGGCATGGCTTCCCGTGTCCTTGTCTCTGGTCTTCCCCGGTCTCTCCCTCCCCTTCCCTCGGGACCCGGACCTTCCTGTGTCCCCTGTGTCGAGGGGCGGCTCCGGGCTGCCCCTCACTCCTCCCAGTTTCCCCCGACAGAGGCTCCTCTGCAGACGCTTCACATGGACGTGTGGGGCCCGGCCCGCGTCCGTGGGCAGGGTCACGAGCGCTACTTCCTGCTGGTGGTTGACGACTACTCGCGTTACACCACAGTCTTCCCCTTGCGCAGCAAGGGTGATGTTACTGAGGTGTTGATCGACTGGATCCGCGCAGCTCGTCTCCAGCTCAGGAGGAGCTTCGGCTCGGACTTTCCTGTTCTGCGTCTGCACTCTGACCGAGGTGGAGAGTTCTCCTCTGGCCTTCTACGAGCCTACTGTCGTGCACGAGGCATCCGCCAGACCTTTACGCTTCCGGACTCTCCACAGCAAAATGGGATTGCTGAGCGCCGCATTGGCATGGTCATGGACGTCGCTCGTACGTCCATGATGCATGCGGCTGCCCCCCATTTTCTGTGGCCGTTTGCGGTTCGGTACGCGGCGCATCAGATCAACCTTCACCCCAGGGTCTCCCGGCCGGAGACCTCCCCAGCTCCGTGTCTGGGGATCTCGGGCGTTTGTCCGCGACTTGTCTGCGGACAAGCTGTCCCCTCGTGCTGCTCCCTGTGTCTTCCTCGGCTTCCCCCCTGACGCCCCAGGGTGGCAGTTCTACCACCCCTCCTCTCGTCGTGTTCTGTCCTCCCAGGACGTCACGTTCGACGAGTCAGTCCCCTTCTACCGCCTCTTCCCCTACCGCACTCCTTCCCTCCCCCCGCCACCGCACTTCCTTGTGCCAGGTCCCCCCCCGGTAGACCCCCTTCCCCCTCAGGGTCCTGCCCCTTCAGGTGTGTCCCAGGTAGACGCAGTCGAGCCGGTCGAGGTTGCTGGTGACTCTGGTCCTGCTGCGGGTGCTGAGCCTGGGGGTGCTGACTCTAGGGGTGCTACGCGCGTGGGTGCTGAGCCTGGGGGTGCTGAGCCTGGGGGTGCTGAGTCTGGGGGTACTGAGCCTGGGGGTACTGCGACTGGGGGTGCTGAGCCTGGGGGTGCGGAGTCTGGGGGTGCTGAGCCTGGGGGTGCTGCGACTGGGGGTGCTGAGCCAGGGGGTGCTGCGTCTGGAGCTGCTGAGCCTGGAGCTGCGGAGCCTGCGGCCACTGGACCTCCCCTTGTGGCGTCTGGCGGTGCGGGACCTGGCGGTTCTCCGGGTGCTTCGCCTCGGCGGGAGCCCCTCTCTCCACAGGAGCTGCGCGAGTGGTTTGCTCGCCGCTGGAGACGTACTGCTGGAGCCGGAGCTCCTTCGACTGCTGAGGGTACTTGTGCCGCTGGTCCCGGAGCTGCTGGGCCTTCGGGTCCGCCTGGAGCTGGAGCTGCTGCGGGTGTTGGTGCTGCTGGTGCTGCTGGAGGTCCTGCCCCTGGAGGTGCTGTTGGCGCTGGTGCTGCTGCTGAGGGTGTTGTCCCTGCTGTGTCTGGAGTCGCCGCGCGGCCTCGGCCGTACTTCGTTCCACTCCTACAGCAGGTTCTTGGTCTTTCTCCTCCTGCAGCGTGTCCACCGCCTGTTCAGTCACAGTCCCAGCTAGAGCCCGCCTCCCCACTTCCTGCTCCCTCTCCTTACACTGGTCCCACTGGAGGTCTTGCTGAGCGTCGTGAGCCTGCGTCTCGTCCTGCGTCGCCTGTTCGTGCTGCTCGCCCTAGTGGTCGCGGTTCGCGTCAGCGTCCTCCTCCTGTCCCTGGCACGCACCGGATGTCTTTGCGTCCGTCCACTGCTCCTCTGCGTGCCCCTTTGCCTTCTCCTCCTGAGTCCTCTCTTCCTGCACTTACCGACCCAGAGTCCGACTCTCTTCGTGCTACCAGTCCTACTGTCACACGTCTCCTTGCTACTGTCGTCACTGACCCCTCTTTTGAGTCCACTGCTGCGTCTGCTCTTGTTGCTGAGCTCGTCGACTTTGCTGCTCGCTGTCGTCTAGACTACGCTGCCGGTCTTGTTGCTGAGTCTGCGTCTGTCTGTCCTCCGTCCGTCGGGGGTGAGTGTGCTTTTGGCACGGACGTCCTTGAGGACAGGCAGGAGGAGTTCCAGTGTCTGGCTGCTGCTTCACCTCATCTCGCGTCCGTACTACTTGCCCCTGAGGGAGACCCGGATGCACTAGACATCCGACTCCGCGCTCTTACGCGGAGGCCGTAGAGGGTCCCTACTCCTCTCAGTGGCAGGCAGCTATGGATGCAGAGATGGCGTCCTGGAAGTCCACAGGCACCTACGTTGACGCGGTTCCCCCTCCTGGGGTGAACATCGTCAGTGGCATGTGGATCTTCAGGGTGAAGCGGCCGCCGGGCTCTCCACCTGTCTTCAAGGCGCGGTACGTCGCTCGTGGCTTCAGTCAGCGGCAGGGAGTTGACTACTTTCAGACCTTCTCTCCCACCCCGAAGATGACCACTCTTCGGGTACTGCTGCACATAGCCGCTCAGCGCGACTACGAGCTCCACTCTCTTGACTTCAGCACTGCTTTCTTGCAGGGTAGCCTGCACGAGGAGATCTGGCTGCGCCGTCCACCTGGCTTCACTGGGACTTTCCCGCCTGGCACCCAGTGGAGCCTCCGACGGCCAGTCTACGGTCTCCGCCAGGCACCGCGTGAGTGGCACGACACACTGAGGACTACGCTTGCGGCTCTTGGGTTTGCTCCCTCTACTGCTGACCCGTCGTTGTTTCTGCGCACCGACACTTCTTTGCCGCCGTTCTACATCCTCGTGTACGTCGACGACTTGGTCTTTGCCACAGCTGACACTGCTGGACTAGCCTACGTGAAGTCCGAGCTGCAGAAGAGACACACGTGCACAGACCTGGGTGAACTGCGCAGCTACCTTGGCTTGCAGATCACTCGGGACAGAGCACGCCGCACCATTACCTTGACTCAGTCACACATGGTGCAGCAGGTCCTTCAGCGCTTCGGCTTCACGTACTCCTCGCCTCAGGCCACTCCTCTGTCTACTCGCCACTCGCTCTCAGCTCTGCCTTCGGATGAGTCCGTAGAGTCGAGTGGCCCGTACCCAGAGCTTGTTGGTTGCCTCATGTACCTGATGACCTGCACACGACCTGACCTTGCATACCCTCTTAGCATTCTTGCACGCTATGTTGCTCCTGGGAGACACCGACCAGAGCACATGGCTGCAGCGAAGAGGGTGTTGCGCTACTTGTGCAGTACGTCGGGCATGGGGCTAGTGCTTGGAGGGCGGAGTCCAGTGGTGCTCACTGGGCACGCGGACGCTTCTTGGGCTGACGACCAGGCTACGCAGCGGTCGTCGCAGGGTTACACCTTCAGTCTTGGTTCCGGCTCTGTCTCGTGGCGGGCTACTCGCTCGTCCTCTGTTCTCGGCTCCAGTTGTGAGGCTGAGATCTACGCCGGGGCCATGGCTGCACAGGAGCTTCGCTGGCTCACCTACCTGCTGACTGACCTTGGAGAGCCGCCTCGTTCTCCTCCAGTGCTGTACGTAGACAACAAGGCCATGCTGGCCTTGTGTCGAGAGCAGCGCTTGGAGCACAGAACGAAGCACATTGCTCTCCGTTACTTTCTTGCTCGTGAGCTGCAGCAGCGTGGTCAGTTGCGACTTGCGTACGTGGCCTCTGAGGCCAACACTGCTGATGTGTTCACCAAGGCACTTCCGCCTTGTGACCATCAGCGCTTCTGCACTCAGCTGGGTCTTGTACCTGTCTTGCCTCACTTGCTCTCCTCTTGACCTTGCTTGTACTGTCACATATATATACCTGCTCTTGCTTGTCTAGCTCTATATATATATGTGCACTCTTGCATGTGAACTGGCCTTGTGGCCTTGTCGTTGTGCTCGGACTGTGTGGTGACTTTGTGATCCACCCTGAGCTTGCTGTTCTTTGCGTGACTGGTCTTGTGACCCCTTGTTCTCCCCCACTTTGCCTATGGGGGTGTGTCAGAACATATATATGACTTATGCTGTTGTGTAGGCTATAGTGGGGTATCCCATAGGGGGTACAACCCAATTAGGGTTTCCTATATGTACTCACTTCATTCATAGTTCATCCATTCTCGTTCTCATTGTCACAGATGCCACCCGAACAAAAAATTTACTCAAGTAAAGCTGCTCCGCAACCCTAAGACGATTTCGTCGCCTCTTGTTTTTTTTTAATGCAGGGGCTCTGCTTATTAGGGCCCAGTACTAAAGTGGAGATGCTTCAGGGTAAAACAAAACGGTTTTTTTTTCATTACACGTAAAAACTATATAAACATCCAAGCCTCCATATGTAGGTTCTCAAAACGTCAATTTGAGGTAAAAAAAAACGGCTGATACACAATCATTTTCCCCTTTCACGCTGTCTTTCGGGTATTTTTTTAGGCTTATTCTGAAATCTCACTGTTTTTTTAGTACGTATCAAATCATGAAGCAGTTCTCGGAATCTTGACGAAATATCGTTTTGTGCCTATTCTGGTCTGCTTTGTTAATGGCTCTGAAGGCAGCTAATACTAGGAACGAGGCAGACTACAGAACACGTTAGCACTCTCTCTCTTCGTGAAATTATTGCAGCTATATCCACCACCACCCCTTACACGCCACGGAATGCTCACAACCACAGACCGACATGGCTGTTCTCGCCTCGCCTCGCCAGTCCGACACGGACTCACGGCGGACCTTCGCGCTGAGTGCCGGCAAAATTTGCAGCGCGATGTGGTGGACACGATTATGGGAGCAACGCGTGATTATGGACACAGTTTAGGTGTCGATGCCATGCAGAGATTATGCGTGAGGTCTGAAACGCCAGCAACGCGTGTAATTCAAGGGTCGATGCGATCCGTTGCAGAAACCATGGGCGCCGCGAGGGCGCGCAGCAATAATTGCCGCGGGGGGCACAGGCTGTAGCTCGCCCAGCCTTACTCCGGCGGCATCGGAAGCGCCATCGCCAGCCTCCAGCCTCCTGCCTCCAGCTTCCAGCCTCCTGCAGTGTCGTTTTCGTGGTGTCTGAAGTCGGTATATACGTAGTGGGACCTTTGATCCAGCATCGAACCCGACTCCTAGCCAGTCCGTCACTGCTTCAATCCGTCGCTGCTTCAGAGTCCGTCGCTGTTGAATTCGATACCCCTGTCCATATATCGCCCAGCGAAATTACCGCTACGCCGCTTTCTGCTACGAGGCTAACCTGGTTCACCTACTCACCGGTCGCTACCGAACTATAATCCACTTCCGGCCCGAGCACCAATCAGCTGTGCGACCACTTTCAGTCCACGTCAGCATGACTCAGATGGGACATTCCAAGGCCGCAGCAGCCGCGTTGATCGCCGTCTCCATCCTCCTCGGTACGCCTCAGCCTTCCACCACCCTCCCTTTCAACATTTCTCGTGTCAAGCCCGCAGGCAGGCAGGCGTTTACGCCTCATGATGCTTGTGTGGAGTTCATAGCATGCGAGATTCAGTCCCCAGCGTCCCAGCGTCACGGAATGCGTCACGGAATGCGTCACGGATGCTCGTGTGGAGGGAGGAGTACACAGAATCCGCGATTCAGTCCCCAGCGTCACGCTCATTCCGTACACTTTCGTGAGCCATCCGTGACTGAGTTTTGCGCTTCCCGTTCTGACACTGCCCTTCTCGTTCTGTCTTCGCCCTTCTCCGCCCGCCATCCTCGCAGCGATGGGAGCAAATGCGCCGGCTGCTGCCTCCGACGTGGTTCCCGTGGAGCTGCGAGTGGGCACGGTGGTGCCCGCCGGCTCGCCGGCTTCCTACCGTTGACTTTTGAGTATCACGCGTTGACTCAAAAGGCTGCGGGTGGGCACGGTGGTGCTCGCCGGCTCGCTCGTTCTGACCATTTCCTTTTCCTTTCTGTCTTCGCCCTTCTGGCATCCTCGCAGCGACCGTCAGCATGTCGATGGGAGCAGATGCGGCTGCGGCAGCCAGCGACGTGGTTCCTGCGGAGGTGCGGGTGGGAACGGTGGTGCTCGTGGGCTCGCTCGCTCAACCCGAGCCCGTCTACTTCGACTATAACCGCTGCGTGCCCGTGCCTGAGATCGCCAAGGGGGCGAGCAGCAACGGTGGTGGTATGGCGGATGTGCTGGTGTGGTGGGACGTGTTTTCGGAGCGCACTATGTGCAACGCGGTGCAGCTGTTCGCGTCGCCTGACTGCTCGGGGGCACCCGCGGCAAAGTACCAAAATACGCGGTATATGAGGTGAGTGCTTGCGGGGTACACGAGGTGAGCACTGGGGGGGTGCATGAGGTGAAAATTCGAAGTGTACTTGAGGCAAAGTACCAAAACACGCGGTACATGAGGTGAGCACTCGCCGGGGTACACGAGGTGAGCATTCCGGGGGTGAGCAGTCCGGGCGATTCATCTGTTTATTCTGACTGGCGTGCATTGAAGACTTTTGTGGCGCCTCAAAAGGAATCAGGGAGATTCATCTGTTTATTCTGACGTGCATTGAAGCTCCTTCGTTTCTCCTGCCTGCCTGCACGTCTTGCTCACATGCCACTTCCCCACGCACCCTTGCTTTCCCCCCATCCATTCCTCAATTCCCTCCCAACCGTTCCTTGTGCGCCCCTCCCCCTGTGCGCACATGTGAGCAGTGCGTTCAAGATGGGCGCATCAGTGAAGTCCATCCGCTGCGTTCTCGGTGAGTGCCCTGCTGCAACCATGCTGCTGCTGCAACCATGCTGCTGCTGCAACCATGCTGCTGCTGCTGTCTGAGCCCTGATTCACTTTCAGCCATACATGCACTTTCAGCCATACATGCACTTTCAGCCATACATGCACTTTCAGCCATACATGCACTTTCAGCCATACATGCACTTTCAGCCATACATGCACTTTCAGCCATACATGCACTTTCAGCCATACATGCACTTTCAGCCATACATGCACTTTCAGCCATACATGCACTTTCAGCCATACATGCACTTTCAGCCATACATGCACTTTCAGCCATACATGCACTTTCAGCCATACGTGCACTTTCAGCCATACATGCACTTTCATCCATACATGCACTTTCAGCCATACATGCACTTTCAGCCATACATGCACTTTCAGCCATACATGCACTTTCAGCCATACATGCACTTTCAGCCATACGTGCACTTTCAGCCATACATGCACTTTCAGCCATACATGCACTTTCTGCCATACATGCACTTTCTGCCATACATGCACTTTCAGCCATGCATGCACTTTCAGCCATACATGCACTTTCAGCCATACATGCACTTTCAGCCATACATGCACTTTCATCCATACATGCACTTTCAGCCATACATGCACTTTCAGCCATACATGCACTTTCAGCCATACATGCACTTTCAGCCATACGTGCACTTTCTGCCATACATGCACTTTCTGCCATACATGCACTTTCAGCCATACATGCACTTTCAGCCATACATGCACTTTCAACCATACATGCACTTTCAAGCATACATGCACTTTCAGCTGTACATGCACTTTCATCCATACATGCACTTTCAGCCATACATGCACTTTCAGCCATACATGCACTTTCAGCCATACATGCACTTTCAGCCATACATGCACTTTCAGCCATACGTGCACTTTCAGCCATACATGCACTTTCAGCCATACATGCACTTTCAGCCATACATGCACTTTCTGCCATACATGCACTTTCAGCCATGCATGCACTTTCAGCCATACATGCACTTTCAGCCATACATGCACTTTCAGCCATACATGCACTTTCAGCCATACATGCACTTTCAGCCATACATGCACTTTCAGCCATACATGCACTTTCATCCATACATGCACTTTCAGCCATACATGCACTTTCAGCCATACATGCACTTTCAGCCATACGTGCACTTTCAGCCATACGTGCACTTTCAGCCATACATGCACTTTCAAGCATACATGCACTTTCAACTGTACATGCACTTTCAACCGTACATGCACTTTCAGCCGTACATGCACTTTCAGCCGTACATGCACTTTCAGCCATACATGCACTTTCAGCCGTGCATGCACTTTCAGCCATGCATGCACTTTCAGCCATACATGCACTTTCAGCCATACATGCACTTTCAGCCATACATGCACTTTCAGCCATACATGCACTTTCAGCCATACATGCACTTTCAGCCATACATGCACTTTCAGCCATACGTGCACTTTCAGCCATACGTGCACTTTCAGCCATACATGCACTTTCAGCCATACATGCACTTTCAGCCATACATGCACTTTCAGCCATACATGCACTTTCAGCCATACATGCACTTTCAGCCATACATGCACTTTCAGCCATACATGCACTTTCAGCCGTACATGCACTTTCAGCCGTGCATGCACTTTCAAGCATACATGCACTTTCAGCCGTACATGCACTTTCAGCCGTACATGCACTTTCAGCCGTACATGCACTTTCAGCCGTACATGCACTTTCAGCCATACATGCACTTTCAGCCATACGTGCACTTTCAGCCATACGTGCACTTTCAGCCATACGTGCACTTTCAGCCATACATGCACTTTCAGCCATACATGCACTTTCAGCCATACATGCACTTTCAGCCGTACATGCACTTTCAGCCGTACATGCACTTTCAGCCGTACATGCACTTTCAGCCGTACATGCACTTTCTGCCATACATGCACTTTCAGCCATACGTGCACTTTCTGCCATACGTGCACTTTCTGCCATACGTGCACTTTCTGCCATACGTGCACTTTCAGCCATACGTGCACTTTCAGCCATACGTGCACTTTCAGCCATACATGCACTTTCAGCCATACATGCACTTTCAGCCATACATGCACTTTCAGCCATACATGCACTTTCAGCCATACATGCACTTTCAGCCATACATGCACTTTCAGCCATACATGCACTTTCATCCATACATGCACTTTCAGCCATACATGCACTTTCAGCGGTACATGCACTTTCAGCCGTACATGCACTTTCAGCCGTGCATGCACTTTCAAGCATACATGCACTTTCAGCCGTACATGCACTTTCAGCCGTACATGCACTTTCAGCCGTACATGCACTTTCAGCCGTACATGCACTTTCAGCCATACATGCACTTTCTGCCATACATGCACTTTCAGCCATACATGCACTTTCAGCCATACATGCACTTTCAGCCATACGTGCACTTTCAGCCATACATGCACTTTCATCCATACATGCACTTTTAGCCATACATGCACTTTCAGCCATACTTGCACTTTCAGCCATACATGCACTTTCAGCCATACGTGCCGCCATACATGCACTTTCAGCCATACTTGCACTTTCAGCCATACATGCACTTTCAGCCATACGTGCACTTTCTGCCATACGTGCACTTTCTGCCATACGTGCACTTTCAGCCATACGTGCACTTTCAGCCATACGTGCACTTTCAGCCATACATGCACTTTCAGCCATACATGCACTTTCAGCCATACATGCACTTTCAGCCATACATGCACTTTCAGCCATACATGCACTTTCAGCCATACATGCACTTTCAGCCATACATGCACTTTCATCCATACATGCACTTTCAGCCGTACATGCACTTTCAGCCGTACATGCACTTTCAGCCGTACATGCACTTTCAGCCGTACATGCACTTTCAGCCGTACATGCACTTTCAGCCGTACATGCACTTTCAGCCGTACATGCACTTTCAGCCATGCATGCACTTTCAGCCGTGCATGCACTTTCAGCCATACATGCACTTTCAGCCATACATGCACTTTCAGCCATACATGCACTTTCAGTCATACATGCACTTTCAGCCATACATGCACTTTCAGCCATACGTGCACTTTCAGCCATACGTGCACTTTCAGCCATACGTGCACTTTCAGCCGTACATGCACTTTCAGCCGTACATGCACTTTCAGCCGTACATGCACTTTCAGCCGTACATGCACTTTCAGCCGTACATGCACTTTCAGCCGTACATGCACTTTCAGCCCTACATGCACTTTCAGCCATACATGCACTTTCAAGCCGTACATGCACTTTCAGCCGTACATGCACTTTCAGCCGTGCATGCACTTTCAGCCGTGCATGCACTTTCAGCCGTGCATGCACTTTCAGCCATACATGCACTTTCAGCCATACATGCACTTTCAGCCATACATGCACTTTCAGCCATACATGCACTTTCATCCATACATGCACTTTCAGCCATACATGCACTTTCAGCCATACATGCACTTTCAGCCATACATGCACTTTCTGCCATACATGCACTTTCAGCCATGCATGCACTTTCAGCCATACGTGCACTTTCAGCCATACATGCACTTTCAGCCATACATGCACTTTCAGCCATACATGCACTTTCAGCCATACATGCACTTTCAGCCATACATGCACTTTCAAGCATACATGCACTTTCAGCCATACATGCACTTTCAGCCATACATGCACTTTCAGCCATACATGCACTTTCAGCCATACATGCACTTTCAGCCGTACATGCACTTTCAGCCGTACATGCACTTTCAGCCGTACATGCACTTTCAGCCGTACATGCACTTTCAGCCGTACATGCACTTTCAGCCGTACATGCACTTTCAGCCGTACATGCACTTTCAGCCGTACATGCACTTTCAGCCCTACATGCACTTTCAGCCATACATGCACTTTCAGCCATACATGCACTTTCAAGCCGTACATGCACTTTCAGCCGTACATGCACTTTCAGCCGTGCATGCACTTTCAGCCGTGCATGCACTTTCAGCCGTGCATGCACTTTCAGCCATACATGCACTTTCAGCCATACATGCACTTTCAGCCATACATGCACTTTCAGCCATACATGCACTTTCATCCATACATGCACTTTCAGCCATACATGCACTTTCAGCCATACATGCACTTTCAGCCATACATTCTGCCATACATGCACTTTCAGCCATGCATGCACTTTCAGCCATACGTGCACTTTCAGCCATACATGCACTTTCAGCCATACATGCACTTTCAGCCATACATGCACTTTCAGCCATACATGCACTTTCAGCCATACATGCACTTTCAAGCATACATGCACTTTCAGCCGTACATGCACTTTCAGCCATACATGCACTTTCAGCCATACATGCACTTTCAGCCGTACATGCACTTTCAGCCGTACATGCACTTTCAGCCGTACATGCACTTTCAGCCGTACATGCACTTTCAGCCGTACATGCACTTTCAGCCATACATGCACTTTCAGCCCTACATGCACTTTCAGCCCTACATGCACTTTCAAGCCCTACATGCACTTTCAGCCGTACATGCACTTTCAGCCGTACACGCACTTTCAGCCGTACACGCACTATCAGCCGTGCACGCACTTTCAGCCGTGCACGCACTTTCAGCCGTGCACGCACTTTCAGCCGTGCACGCACTTTCAGCCGTGCATGCACTTTCAGCCGTGCATGCACTTTCAGCCATACGTGCACTTTCAGCCATACATGCACTTTCAGCCATACATGCACTTTCAGCCGTACAGGCACTTTCAGCCGTACACGCATTTTCAGCCGTACACGCATTTTGAGCCGTACATGCACTTTCAGCCGTACATGCACTTTCAGCCGTACATGCACTTTCAGCCGTGCATGCACTTTCAGCCGTGCATGCACTTTCAGCCGTGCATGCACTTTCAGCCGTGCATGCACTTTCAGCCGTGCATGCACTTTCAGCCCTACATGCACTTTCATCCATACATGCACTTTCATCCATACATGCACTTTCAGCCATACATGCACTTTCAGCCATACATGCACTTTCAGCCATATATGCACTTTCAGCCATACATGCACTTTCAGCCATACATGCACTTTCAGCCATACATGCACTTTCAGCCATACATGCACTTTCAGCCATACATGCACTTTCATCCGTACATGCACTTTCAGCCGTACATGCACTTTCAGCCGTACATGCACTTTCAGCCGTACATGCACTTTCAGCCGTACATGCACTTTCAGCCGTACATGCACTTTCAGCCGTACATGCACTTTCAGCCGTACATGCACTTTCAGCCGTGCATGCACTTTCAGCCGTGCATGCACTTTCAGCCGTGCATGCACTTTCAGCCGTGCATGCACTTTCAGCCGTGCATGCACTTTCAGCCGTACATGCACTTTCAGCCGTACATGCACTTTCAGCCATACATGCACTTTCAGCCATACATGCACTTTCAGCGGTACATGCACTTTCAGCGGTACATGCACTTTCAGCGGTACATGCACTTTCAGCCGTACATGCACTTTCAGCCGTACATGCACTTTCAGCCGTACATGCACTTTCAGCCGTACATGAACTTTCAGCCGTACATGCACTTTCAGCCGTACATGCACTTTCAGCCGTGCATGCACTTTCAGCCGTGCATGCACTTTCAGCCGTGCATGCACTTTCAGCCATACATGCACTTTCAGCCGTGCATGCACTTTCAGCCATACATGCACTTTCAGCCATACATGCACTTTCAGCCATACATGCACTTTCAGCCATACATGCACTTTCATCCATACATGCACTTTCAGCCATACATGCACTTTCAGCCATACATGCACTTTCAGCCATACATGCACTTTCAGCCATACATGCACTTTCAGCCATACATGCACTTTCAGCCATACGTGCACTTTCAGTTATACATGCACTTTCAGCCATGCGTGCACTTTCAGCCATACGTGCACTTTCAGCCATACATGCACTTTCAGCCATACATGCACTTTCAGCCATACAGGCACTTTCAGCCATACGTGCACTTTCAGCCATACATGCACTTTCAGCCATACGTGCACTTTCAGCCATACATGCACTTTCAGCCATACATGCACTTTCAAGCATACATGCACTTTCAGCTGTACATGCACTTTCATCCATACATGCACTTTCAGCCATACATGCACTTTCAGCCATACATGCACTTTCAGCCATACCTGCACTTTCAGCCATACATGCACTTTCAGCCATACGTGCACTTTCTGCCATGCATGCACTTTCAGCCATGCATGCACTTTCAGCCATACGTGCACTTTCAGCCATACGTGCACTTTCAGCCATACATGCACTTTCAGCCATACATGCACTTTCAGCCATACATGCACTTTCAGCCATACATGCACTTTCAGCCATACATGCACTTTCATCCATACATGCACTTTCAGCCATACATGCACTTTCAGCCATACGTGCACTTTCAGCCATACGTGCACTTTCAGCCATACATGCACTTTCAGCCATACATGCACATTCAGGCATACATGCAGTTTCAGCCGTACATGCACTTTCAGCCGTACATGCAGTTTCAGCCGTACATGCACTTTCAGCCTACATGCACTTTCAGCCGTGCATGCACTCAGCCATACATGCACTTTCAGCCGTGCATGCACTTTCAGCCGTACATGCACTTTCAGCCGTGCATGCACTTTCAGCCATACATGCACTTTCAGCCGTGCATGCACTTTCTGCCATACATGCACTTTCAGCCATACATGCACTTTCAGCCATACATGCACTTTCAGCCATACATGCACTTTCAGCCATACGTGCACTTTCAGCCATACGTGCACTTTCAAGCATACATGCACTTTCAGCCGTACATGCACTTTCAGCCATGCATGCACTTTCAGCCATGCATGCACTTTCAGCCATACATGCACTTTCAGCCATACATGCACTTTCAGCCATACATGCACTTTCAGCCATACATGCACTTTCAGCCATACATGCACTTTCATCCATACATGCACTTTCATCCATACATGCACTTTCAGCCATACATGCACTTTCAGCCATACATGCACTTTCAGCCATACGTGCACTTTCAGCCATACATGCACTTTCAGCCATACATGCACTTTCAGCCATACATGCACTTTCAGCCATACATGCACTTTCAAGCATACATGCACTTTCAGCTGTCCATGCACTTTCAGCTGTCCATGCACTTTCAGCCATACATGCACTTTCAGCCGTACATGCACTTTCAGCCGTACATGCACTTTCAGCCGTACATGCACTTTCATCCCGTACTTTCAGCCGTGCACGCACTTTCAGCCGTGCACGCACTTTCAGCCGTGCACGCACTTTCAGCCGTGCATGCACTTTCAGCCGTGCATGCACTTTCAGCCCTACGTGCACTTTCAGCCATACCTGCACTTTCAGCCATACATGCACTTTCAGCCATACATGCACTTTCAGCCGTACATACACTTTCAGCCGTACATGCACTTTCAGCCGTACATGCACTTTCAGCCGTACATGCACTTTCAGCCGTACATGCACTTTCAGCCGTACATGCACTTTCAGCCGTACATGCACTTTCAGCCGTGCATGCACTTTCAGCCGTGCATGCACTTTCAGCCGTGCATGCACTTTCAGCCGTGCATGCAGTTTCAGCCGTACATGCACTTTCAGCCGTACATGCAGTTTCAGCCGTACATGCACTTTCAGCCTACATGCACTTTCAGCCGTGCATGCACTCAGCCATACATGCACTTTCAGCCGTGCATGCACTTTCAGCCGTACATGCACTTTCAGCCGTGCATGCACTTTCAGCCATACATGCACTTTCAGCCGTGCATGCACTTTCTGCCATACATGCACTTTCAGCCATACATGCACTTTCAGCCATACATGCACTTTCAGCCATACATGCACTTTCAGCCATACGTGCACTTTCAGCCATACGTGCACTTTCAAGCATACATGCACTTTCAGCCGTACATGCACTTTCAGCCATGCATGCACTTTCAGCCATGCATGCACTTTCAGCCATACATGCACTTTCAGCCATACATGCACTTTCAGCCATACATGCACTTTCAGCCATACATGCACTTTCAGCCATACATGCACTTTCATCCATACATGCACTTTCATCCATACATGCACTTTCAGCCATACATGCACTTTCAGCCATACATGCACTTTCAGCCATACGTGCACTTTCAGCCATACATGCACTTTCAGCCATACATGCACTTTCAGCCATACATGCACTTTCAGCTGTCCATGCACTTTCAGCTGTCCATGCACTTTCAGCCATACATGCACTTTCAGCCGTACATGCACTTTCAGCCGTACATGCACTTTCAGCCGTACATGCACTTTCAGCCCGCACTTTCAGCCGTGCACGCACTTTCAGCCGTGCACGCACTTTCAGCCGTGCACGCACTTTCAGCCGTGCACGCACTTTCAGCCGTGCATGCACTTTCAGCCGTGCATGCACTTTCAGCCATACATGCACTTTCAGCCATACATGCACTTTCAGCCGTGCATGCACTTTCTGCCATACATGCACTTTCAGCCATACATGCACTTTCAGCCATACATGCACTTTCAGCCATACATGCACTTTCAGCCATACGTGCACTTTCAGCCATACGTGCACTTTCAAGCATACATGCACTTTCAGCCGTACATGCACTTTCAGCCATGCATGCACTTTCAGCCATGCATGCACTTTCAGCCATACATGCACTTTCAGCCATACATGCACTTTCAGCCATACATGCACTTTCAGCCATACATGCACTTTCATCCATACATGCACTCTCATCCATACATGCACTTTCAGCCATACATGCACTTTCAGCCATACATGCACTTTCAGCCATACGTGCACTTTCAGCCATACCTGCACTTTCAGCCATACATGCACTTTCAGCCATACATGCACTTTCAGCTGTCCATGCACTTTCAGCTGTCCATGCACTTTCAGCCATACATGCACTTTCAGCCGTACATGCACTTTCAGCCGTACATGCACTTTCAGCCGTACATGCACTTTCAGCCCGCACTTTCAGCCGTGCACGCACTTTCAGCCGTGCACGCACTTTCAGCCGTGCACGCACTTTCAGCCGTGCACGCACTTTCAGCCGTGCATGCACTTTCAGCCGTGCATGCACTTTCAGCCCTCCGTGCACTTTCAGCCATACCTGCACTTTCAGCCATACATGCACTTTCAGCCATACATGCACTTTCAGCCGTACATGCACTTTCAGCCGTACATGCACTTTCAGCCGTACATGCACTTTCAGCCGTACATGCACTTTCAGCCGTACATGCACTTTCAGCCGTACATGCACTTTCAGCCGTGCATGCACTTTCAGCCGTGCATGCACTTTCAGCCGTGCATGCACTTTCAGCCGTGCATGCACTTTCAGCCCTACATGCACTTTCATCCATACATGCACTTTCATCCATACATGCACTTTCATCCATACATGCACTTTCAGCCATACATGCACTTTCAGCCATACATGCACTTTCAGCCATACATGCACTTTCAGCCATACATGCACTTTCAGCCATACATGCACTTTCAGCCATACATGCACTTTCAGCCATACATGCACTTTCATCCATACATGCACTTTCAGCCGTACATGCACTTTCAGCCGTACATGCACTTTCAGCCGTACATGCACTTTCAGCCGTACATGCACTTTCAGCCGTACATGCACTTTCAGCCGTACATGCACTTTCAGCCGTACATGCACTTTCAGCCGTACATGCACTTTCAGCGGTACATGCACTTTCAGCGGTACATGCACTTTCAGCGGTACATGCACTTTCAGCGGTACATGCACTTTCAGCCGTACATGCACTTTCAGCCGTACATGCACTTTCAGCCGTACATGCACTTTCAGCCGTACATGCACTTTCAGCCGTACATGCACTTTCAGCCGTACATGCACTTTCAGCCGTGCATGCACTTTCAGCCGTGCATGCACTTTCAGCCGTGCATGCACTTTCAGCCGTGCATGCACTTTCAGCCATACATGCACTTTCAGCCATACATGCACTTTCAGCCATACATGCACTTTCAGCCATACATCCACTTTCAGCCATACATGCACTTTCATCCATACATGCACTTTCAGCCATACATGCACTTTCAGCCATACATGCACTTTCAGCCATACATGCACTTTCAGCCATACATGCACTTTCAGCCATACGTGCACTTTCAATTATACATGCACTTTCAGCCATGCGTGCACTTTCAGCCATACGTGCACTTTCAGCCATACATGCACTTTCAGCCATACATGCACTTTCAGCCATACATGCACTTTCAGCCATACATGCACTTTCAGCCATACATGCACTTTCAGCCATACATGCACTTTCAGCCATACGTGCACTTTCAGCCATACATGCACTTTCAGCCATACATGCACTTTCAAGCATACATGCACTTTCAAGCATACATGCACTTTCATCTGTACATGCACTTTCAGCCATACATGCACTTTCAGCCATACATGCACTTTCAGCCATACATGCACTTTCAGCCATACATGCACTTTCAGCCATACGTGCACTTTCAGCCATACATGCACTTTCAGCCATACATGCACTTTCTGCCATACATGCACTTTCTGCCATACATGCACTTTCAGCCATGCATGCACTTTCAGCCATACGTGCACTTTCAGCCATACATGCACTTTCAGCCATACATGCACTTTCAGCCATACATGCACTTTCAGCCATACATGCACTTTCATCCATACATGCACTTTCATCCATACATGCACTTTCAGCCATACATGCACTTTCAGCCATACGTGCACTTTCAGCCATACGTGCACTTTCAGCCATACGTGCACTTTCAGCCATACGTGCACTTTCAGCCATACATGCACATTCAGGCATACATGCAGTTTCAGCTGTACATGCAGTTTCAGCCGTACATGCAGTTTCAGCCGTACATGCACTTTCAGCCGTACATGCACTTTCAGCCGTACATGCACTTTCAGCCGTACATGCACTTTCAGCCATACATGCACTTTCAGCCGTGCATGCACTCAGCCATACATGCACTTTCAGCCGTGCATGCACTTTCAGCCGTGCATGCACTTTCAGCCGTGCATGCACTTTCAGCCGTGCATGCACTTTCAGCCGTGCATGCACTTTCAGCCGTGCATGCACTTTCAGCCGTACATGCACTTTCAGCCGTACATGCACTTTCAGCCGTACATGCACTTTCAGCCGTACATGCACTTTCAGCCGTACATGCACTTTCAGCCGTACATGCACTTTCAGCCGTACATGCACTTTCAGCCGTGCATGCACTTTCAGCCGTGCATGCACTTTCAGCCGTGCATGCACTTTCAGCCGTGCATGCACTTTCAGCCGTGCATGCACTTTCAGCCCTACATGCACTTTCATCCATACATGCACTTTCATCCATACATGCACTTTCATCCATACATGCACTTTCAGCCATACATGCACTTTCAGCCATACATGCACTTTCAGCCATACATGCACTTTCAGCCATACATGCACTTTCAGCCATACATGCACTTTCAGCCATACATGCACTTTCAGCCATACATGCACTTTCAGCCATACATGCACTTTCAGCCATACATGCACTTTCAGCCATACGTGCACTTTCAGCCATACATGCACTTTCAGCCATACATGCACTTTCAAGCATACATGCACTTTCAAGCATACATGCACTTTCATCTGTACATGCACTTTCAGCCATACATGCACTTTCAGCCATACATGCACTTTCAGCCATACATGCACTTTCAGCCATACGTGCACTTTCAGCCATACGTGCACTTTCAGCCATACATGCACTTTCAGCCATACATGCACTTTCTGCCATACATGCACTTTCTGCCATACATGCACTTTCAGCCATGCATGCACTTTCAGCCATACGTGCACTTTCAGCCATACATGCACTTTCAGCCATACATGCACTTTCAGCCATACATGCACTTTCAGCCATACATGCACTTTCATCCATACATGCACTTTCATCCATACATGCACTTTCAGCCATACGTGCACTTTCAGCCATACGTGCACTTTCAGCCATACGTGCACTTTCAGCCATACGTGCACTTTCAGCCATACGTGCACTTTCAGGCATACATGCACATTCAGGCATACATGCAGTTTCAGCCGTACATGCAGTTTCAGCCGTACATGCACTTTCAGCCGTACATGCACTTTCAGCCGTACATGCACTTTCAGCCATACATGCACTTTCAGCCGTGCATGCACTCAGCCATACATGCACTTTCAGCCGTGCATGCACTTTCAGCCGTGCATGCACTTTCAGCCGTGCATGCACTTTCAGCCGTGCATGCACTTTCAGCCGTGCATGCACTTTCAGCCGTGCATGCACTTTCAGCCGTGCATGCACTTTCAGCCGTACATGCACTTTCAGCCGTACATGCACTTTCAGCCGTACATGCACTTTCAGCGGTACATGCACTTTCAGCGGTACATGCACTTTCAGCGGTACATGCACTTTCAGCGGTACATGCACTTTCAGCCGTACATGCACTTTCAGCCGTACATGCACTTTCAGCCGTACATGCACTTTCAGCCGTACATGCACTTTCAGCCGTGCATGCACTTTCAGCCGTGCATGCACTTTCAGCCGTGCATGCACTTTCAGCCGTGCATGCACTTTCAGCCGTGCATGCACTTTCAGCCATACATGCACTTTCAGCCATACATGCACTTTCAGCCATACATGCACTTTCAGCCATACATGCACTTTCATCCATACATGCACTTTCAGCCATACATGCACTTTCAGCCATACATGCACTTTCAGCCATACATGCACTTTCAGCCATACATGCACTTTCAGCCATACGTGCACTTTCAATTATACATGCACTTTCAGCCATGCGTGCACTTTCAGCCATACGTGCACTTTCAGCCATACATGCACTTTCAGCCATACATGCACTTTCAGCCATACATGCACTTTCAGCCATACATGCACTTTCAGCCATACATGCACTTTCAGCCATACATGCACTTTCAGCCATACGTGCACTTTCAGCCATACATGCACTTTCAGCCATACATGCACTTTCAAGCATACATGCACTTTCAAGCATACATGCACTTTCATCTGTACATGCACTTTCAGCCATACATGCACTTTCAGCCATACATGCACTTTCAGCCATACATGCACTTTCAGCCATACGTGCACTTTCAGCCATACGTGCACTTTCAGCCATACATGCACTTTCAGCCATACATGCACTTTCTGCCATACATGCACTTTCAGCCATGCATGCACTTTCAGCCATGCATGCACTTTCAGCCATACGTGCACTTTCAGCCATACATGCACTTTCAGCCATACATGCACTTTCAGCCATACATGCACTTTCATCCATACATGCACTTTCATCCATACATGCACTTTCAGCCATACATGCACTTTCAGCCATACGTGCACTTTCAGCCATACGTGCACTTTCAGCCATACGTGCACTTTCAGCCATACGTGCACTTTCAGCCATACATGCACATTCAGGCATACATGCACATTCAGGCATACATGCAGTTTCAGCCGTACATGCACTTTCAGCCGTACATGCACTTTCAGCCGTACATGCACTTTCAGCCATACATGCACTTTCAGCCGTGCATGCACTCAGCCATACATGCACACTCAGCCGTGCATGCACTTTCAGCCATACATGCACTTTCAGCCATACATGCACTTTCAGCCATACATGCACTTTCAGCCATACATGCACTTTCAGCCATACATGCACTTTCATCCATACATGCACTTTCATCCATACATGCACTTTCAGCCATACATGCACTTTCAGCCATACATGCACTTTCAGCCATACATGCACTTTCAGCCATACATGCACTTTCAAGCATACATGCACTTTCAGCCGTACATGCACTTTCAGCCGTACATGCACTTTCAGCCGTACATGCACTTTCAGCCGTGCATGCACTTTCAGCCGTGCATGCACTTTCAGCCATACATGCACTTTCAGCCGTGCATGCACTTTCTGCCATACAAGCACTTTCAGCCATGCATGCACTTACATGCACTTTCAGCCATACGTGCACTTTCAGCCATACATGCACTTTCAGCCATACATGCACTTTCAGCCATACATGCACTTTCAGCCATACATGCACTTTCAGCCATACATGCACTTTCATCCATACATGCACTTTCAGCCATACGTGCACTTTCAGCCATACGTGCACTTTCAGCCATACGTGCACTTTCAGCCATACATGCAGTTTCAGCCATACATGCAGTTTCAGCCGTACATGCAGTTTCAGCCGTACATGCACTTTCAGCCGTACATGCACTTTCAGCCGTACATGCACTTTCAGCCATACATGCACTTTCAGCCGTGCATGCACTCAGCCATACATGCACTTTCAGCCGTGCATGCACTTTCAGCCGTGCATGCACTTTCAGCCATACATGCACTTTCAGCCATACATGCACTTTCAGCCATACATGCACTTTCAGCCATACATGCACTTTCAGCCATACATGCACTTTCAGCCATACATGCACTTCGAGCCATACATGCACTTTCAAGCATACATGCACTTTCAGCCGTACATGCACTTTCAGCCGTACATGCACTTTCAGCCGTACATGCACTTTCAGCCGTGCATGCACTTTCTGCCGTGCATGCACTTTCTGCCATACATGCACTTTCAGCCATACATGCACTTTCAGCCATACGTGCACTTTCAGCCATACGTGCACTTTCAGCCATACATGCACTTTCAGCCGTACATGCACTTTCAGCCGTACATGCACTTTCAGCCGTACATGCACTTTCAGCCGTACATGCACTTTCAGCCGTACATGCACTTTCAGCCGTGCATGCACTTTCAGCCGTGCATGCACTTTCAGCCGTGCATGCACTTTCAGCCCTGCATGCACTTTCAGCCCTACATGCACTTTCATCCATACATGCACTTTCATCCATACATGCACTTTCATCCATACATGCACTTTCAGCCATACATGCACTTTCAGCCATACATGCACTTTCAGCCATACATGCACTTTCAGCCATACATGCACTTTCAGCCATACATGCACTTTCAGCCATACATGCACTTTCAGCCATACATGCACTTTCAGCCGTACATGCACTTTCAGCCGTACATGCACTTTCAGCCGTACATGCACTTTCAGCCGTACATGCACTTTCAGCCGTACATGCACTTTCAGCCGTACATGCACTTTCAGCCGTACATGCACTTTCAGCCGTGCATGCACTTTCAGCCGTGCATGCACTTTCAGCCGTGCATGCACTTTCAGCCGTGCATGCACTTTCAGCCGTGCATGCACTTTCAGCCGTGCATGCACTTTCAGCCGTCCATGCACTTTCAGCCGTACATGCACTTTCAGCCGTACATGCACTTTCAGCCGTACATGCACTTTCAGCGGAACATGCACTTTCAGCCGTACATGCACTTTCAGCCGTACATGCACTTTCAGCCGTACATGCACTTTCAGCCGTACATGCACTTTCAGCCGTACATGCACTTTCAGCCGTACATGCACTTTCAGCCGTACATGCACTTTCAGCCGTGCATGCACTTTCAGCCGTGCATGCACTTTCAGCCGTGCATGCACTTTCAGCCGTGCATGCACTTTCAGCCGTGCATGCACTTTCAGCCGTGCATGCACTTTCAGCCGTACATGCACTTTCAGCCATACATGCACTTTCAGCCATACATGCACTTTCATCCATACATGCACTTTCAGCCATACATGCACTTTCAGCCATACATGCACTTTCAGCCATACATGCACTTTCAGCCATACATGCACTTTCAGCCATACATGCACTTTCAGCCATACGTGCACTTTCAGCCATACGTGCACTTTCAGTTATACATGCACTTTCAGCCATGCGTGCACTTTCAGCCATACGTGCACTTTCAGCCATACGTGCACTTTCAGCCATACGTGCACTTTCAGCCATACATGCACTTTCAGCCATACATGCACTTTCAGCCATACATGCACTTTCAGCCATACATGCACTTTCAGCCATACGTGCACTTTCAGCCATACCTGCACTTTCAGCCATACATGCACTTTCAAGCATACATGCACTTTCAGCTGTACATGCACTTTCATCCATACATGCACTTTCAGCCGTGCATGCACTCAGCCATACATGCACTTTCAGCCGTGCATGCACTTTCAGCCATACATGCACTTTCAGCCATACATGCACTTTCAGCCATACATGCACTTTCAGCCATACATGCACTTTCATCCATACATGCACTTTCAGCCATACATGCACTTTCAGCCATACATGCACTTTCAGCCATACATGCACTTTCAGCCATACGTGCACTTTCAGCCATACATGCACTTTCAAGCATACATGCACTTTCAGCCGTACATGCACTTTCAGCCATACGTGCACTTTCAGCCATACATGCACTTTCAGCCATACATGCACTTTCAGCCATACATGCACTTTCAGCCATACATGCACTTTCAGCCATACGTGCACTTTCTGCCATACGTGCACTTTCTGCCATACATGCACTTTCAGCCATGCGTGCACTTTCAGCCATACATGCACTTTCAGCCATACATGCACTTTCAGCCATACATGCACTTTCAGCCATACATGCACTTTCAGCCATACATGCACTTTCATCCATACATGCACTTTCATCCATACATGCACTTTCAGCCATACATGCACTTTCAGCCATACATGCACTTTCAGCCATACGTGCACTTTCAGCCATACATGCACTTTCAGCCATACATGCACATTCAGGCATACATGCAGTTTCAGCCGTACATGCACTTTCAGCCGTACATGCACTTTCAGCCGTACATGCACTTTCAGCCATACATGCACTTTCAGCCGTGCATGCACTTTCAGCCATACATGCACTTTCAGCCATACATGCACTTTCAGCCATACATGCACTTTCAGCCATACATGCACTTTCAGCCATACATGCACTTTCAGCCATACATGCACTTTCATCCATACATGCACTTTCAGCCATACATGCACTTTCAGCCATACATGCACTTTCAGCCATACATGCACTTTCAGCCATACGTGCACTTTCAGCCATACATGCACTTTCAAGCATACATGCACTTTCAGCCGTACATGCACTTTCAGCCGTACATGCACTTTCAGCCGTACATGCACTTTCAGCCGTACATGCACTTTCAGCCATACATGCACTTTCAGCCGTGCATGCACTTTCTGCCATACATGCACTTTCAGCCATATGTGCACTTTCTGCCATACATGCACTTTCAGCCATGCATGCACTTTCAGCCATACGTGCACTTTCAGCCATACATGCACTTTCAGCCATACATGCACTTTCAGCCATACATGCACTTTCAGCCGTACATGCACTTTCAGCCGTACATGCACTTTCAGCCGTACATGCACTTTCAGCCGTACATGCACTTTCAGCCGTACATGCACTTTCAGCCGTACATGCACTTTCAGCCGTACATGCACTTTCAGCCGTGCATGCACTTTCAGCCGTGCATGCACTTTCAGCCGTGCATGCACTTTCAGCCCTACATGCACTTTCATCCATACATGCACTTTCATCCATACATGCACTTTCATCCATACATGCACTTTCAGCCATACATGCACTTTCAGCCATACATGCACTTTCAACCATACATGCACTTTCAAGCATACATGCACTTTCAGCTGTACATGCACTTTCAGCCGTACATGCACTTTCAGCCGTACATGCACTTTCAGCCATACATGCACTTTCAGCCGTGCATGCACTTTCAGCCATACATGCACTTTCAGCCATACATGCACTTTCAGCCATACATGCACTTTCAGC
This sequence comes from Closterium sp. Naga37s-1, assembly GCA_947471745.1. Classification (NCBI taxonomy): domain Eukaryota; kingdom Viridiplantae; phylum Streptophyta; class Zygnematophyceae; order Desmidiales; family Closteriaceae; genus Closterium; species Closterium sp. Naga37s-1. Next base: position 1,121,695 of record CANJKZ010000010.1, on the reverse strand, counting down.
CATACATGCACTTTCATCCATACATGCACTTTCATCCATACATGCACTTTCAGCCATACATGCACTTTCAGCCATACATGCACTTTCAGCCATACGTGCACTTTCAGCCATACATGCACTTTCAGCCATACATGCACATTCAGGCATACATGCAGTTTCAGCTGTACATGCACTTTCAGCCGTACATGCACTTTCAGCCGTACATGCACTTTCAGCCATACATGCACTTTCAGCCGTGCATGCACTCAGCCATACATGCACTTTCAGCCGTGCATGCACTTTCAGCCATACATGCACTTTCAGCCATACATGCACTTTCAGCCATACATGCACTTTCAGCCATACATGCACTTTCATCCATACATGCACTTTCAGCCATACATGCACTTTCAGCCATACATGCACTTTCAGCCATACATGCACTTTCAGCCATACGTGCACTTTCAGCCATACATGCACTTTCAAGCATACATGCACTTTCAGCCGTACATGCACTTTCAGCCGTACATGCACTTTCAGCCGTACATGCACTTTCAGCCATACATGCACTTTCAGCCGTGCATGCACTTTCTGCCATACATGCACTTTCAGCCATATGTGCACTTTCTGCCATACATGCACTTTCAGCCATGCATGCACTTTCAGCCATACGTGCACTTTCAGCCATACATGCACTTTCAGCCATACATGCACTTTCAGCCATACATGCACTTTCAGCCATACATGCACTTTCAGCCATACATGCACTTTCATCCATACATGCACTTTCAGCCATACATGCACTTTCAGCCATACATGCACTTTCAGCCATACATGCACTTTCAGCCATACGTGCACTTTCAGCCATACATGCACTTTCAGCCATACATGCACTTTCAAGCATACATGCACTTTCAGCTGTACATGCACTTTCAGCCGTACATGCACTTTCAGCCGTACATGCACTTTCAGCCATACATGCACTTTCAGCCGTGCATGCACTTTCAGCCATACATGCACTTTCAGCCATACATGCACTTTCAGCCATACATGCACTTTCAGCCATACATGCACTTTCATCCATACATGCACTTTCAGCCATACATGCACTTTCAGCCATACATGCACTTTCAGCCATACATGCACTTTCAGTCATACATGCACTTTCAGTCATACGTGCACTTTCAGCCGTACGTGCACTTTCAGCCATACATGCACTTTCAGCCATACATGCACTTTCAGCCATACATGCACTTTCAGCTACCACTCATGTGCTCTTCCCCCCCCAAGGCCTCTCCCTCACGCCTCTCATCCCATACTGCTCCCCCCATGCCTCTCACCCCATGCCCCTCTGTGCTGCAGACAACATCTGTCGGAAGGCCAAGTGTCCGAAGAACTCCACGTGCATCAGGACAAAGGACAGCCAGGAGGTGGGCTGCCAGTGCGCCCAGGGCTACCGTGACGTCTATGGCCAGTGCAAGCCTCAGTAGGCCTGCCCTCCCACCTGTGAGTCAATTTTGAGATAACTCATCTCAAAGAAAGACAGGGCTACCGTGACATCGTCGGCCAGTGCAAGCCCCAATAACTCCCTCTCCCCTCCCATCTGTAAGTCAATTCTGAGATGCCTCAAAGAAAGACAGGCAGGAGGTGGCATGCTGGTGCGCCCAGGGTTACCGTGACGTCTTCGGCCAGTGCAAGCCCCAGTAGCTTGTACCCGAATGTGCGTCAAGACGAGAGTCAGCAAGGAGGTGGGGTGTGCCAATGCGCTCAGGGTTACCGTGCCGTCTCTTTCCAATGCAAACCCCTATAGCCTCCTGTCCCCTCTGTAAGTCCTCTCTTTTCAAATGCATCCCCGCATTACCGTCCTCTGCTGCTTACCGTCATATCCCGTTCCACCCGCCTTTTCCCTTCTTCCCTTCCCTTCCTCTCCCGCTCCTGTCCCCCTTATCCCGCTCCTCTCCCCCTTATCCCGCTCCTTTCCCCCCCCTCTCCCGCTCCTTTCCCCCCCCTCTCCCGCTCCTTTCCCCCCCCTCTCCCGCTCCTTTCCCCCCCTCTCCCGCTCCTTTCCCCCCCCTCTCCCGCTCCTTTCCCCCCCTCTCCCGCTCCTTTCCCCCCCTCTCCCGCTCCTTTCCCCCCCCTCTCCCGCTCCTTTCCCCCCCCTCTCCCACTCCTTTCCCCCTTATCCCGCTCCTTTCCCGTTCCATCCGCCTTCTCCCTATTGCCCCGTCTCCCCTTCCCCTCTCCCACTTCTAATTGCCCTCTCCCCCTCCCCCCCCTCTCCGTCTCCTTTCCGCCGTCTCCCTCCCTCTCCTCCTGCTCCCCCCTCTTCATGGTCTGTTGCTATGTAGTTGTGTGCTGATCGTTGATTCTTGCCTTGTCTGCTGCAGAGCCTCTGGACTGCCAGTGGTGCTGGGATCCCCTGCAAAGCCCCTCCTAGAGTGCCCTGGAGCTGCTTGGGTGCCCTCCTATCCTCCTGAGACCTCTTTTGATGGCCACCTGCTGCTTCATAGCAGCACTGCCACTCCAGGCGCTCTTTAGGAGCTCTGCTATCTTTAGAAGCTCTAACATTCAGGGGCTCTCAGCATAGCCGTGGCGCTGGAGGGCTCTGCTGCATGGAACAGACAAGGAGTAGATATATGGGAAACAGGAGAGGAGAGAGAGGTTTTGCAAGGGACTCGTCTCTGTAGCAATACTCAGCATAGCCGTGGCGCTGGAGGGCTCTGCTGCATGGAACAGACAAGGAGTAGATATGTGGGAAACAGGAGAGGAGAGAGAGGTTTTGCAAGGGACTCGTCTCTGTAGCAATACTCAGCATAGCCGTGGCGCTGGAGGGCTCTGCTGCATGGAACAGACAAGGAGCAGATAAATGAGGGGAAACAGGAGAGGAGAGGAGAGAGAGGGGGGCTGGAGACAAGGCCTTTCCAGCATAGCAGATGGTGGGAGGAGATGGCAAGAGGGGAAGGGAAGAGAGGAGAGATGGACGGGGGAAGGGAGAGAAGGGGGAAGCATCGGGAGAGGGGAGGTGCAACAGACAAGGTGAGAATGAATGATTGGCACAGAGATGCATGGTGGGAGGAGATGGCAACAGGGGAAGGGAAGAGAGGAGAGAGGGACGGGGAAGGGAGAGAAGGGGGAAGCATCGGGAGAGGGGAGGTGCAACAGACAAGGTGAGAATGAATGATTGGCACAGAGATGCATGGTGGGAGGAGATGGCAACAGGGGAAGGGAGAGAAGGGGGAAGCATCGGGAGAGGGGAGGTGCAACAGACAAGGTGAGAATGAATGATTGGCACAGAGATGCATGGTGGGAGGAGATGGCAACAGGGGAAGGGAGAGAAGGGGGAAGCATCGGGAGAGGGGAGGTGCAACAGACAAGGTGAGAATGAATGATTGGCACAGAGATGCATGGTGGGAGGAGATGGCAACAGGGGAAGGGAAGAGAGGAGAGAGGGACGGGGAAGGGAGAGAAGGGGGAAGCATCGGGAGAGGGGAGGTGCAACAGACAAGGTGAGAATGAATGATTGGCACAGAGATGCATGGTGGGAGGAGATGGCAACAGGGGAAGGGAGAGAAGGGGGAAGCATCGGGAGAGGGGAGGTGCAACAGACAAGGTGAGAATGAATGATTGGCACAGAGATGCATGGTGGGAGGAGATGGCAACAGGGGAAGGGAGAGAAGGGGGAAGCATCGGGAGAGGGGAGGTGCAACAGACAAGGTGAGAATGAATGATTGGCACAGAGATGCATGGTGGGAGGAGATGGCAACAGGGGAAGGGAAGAGAGGAGAGAGGGACGGGGAAGGGAGAGAAGGGGGAAGCATCGGGAGAGGGGAGGTGCAACAGACAAGGTGAGAATGAATGATTGGCACAGAGATGCATGGTGGGAGGAGATGGCAACAGGGGAAGGGAAGAGAGGAGAGAGGGACGGGGAAGGGAGAGAAGGGGGAAGCATCGGGAGAGGGGAGGTGCAACAGACAAGGTGAGAATGAATGATTGGCACAGAGATGCATGGTGGGAGGAGATGGCAACAGGGGAAGGGAGAGAAGGGGGAAGCATCGGGAGAGGGGAGGTGCAACAGACAAGGTGAGAATGAATGATTGGCACAGAGATGCATGGTGGGAGGAGATGGCAACAGGGGAAGGGAAGAGAGGAGAGAGGGACGGGGAAAGGCGAGAAGGAGGGGACAGGGAAGGCTAGTGGGGAGGTTTCGAGAGGAGAGGGGAGGCTACTGGGGCTGGCATTTGCCGGAGACTGCACGGTATGCCATGAGGCACTGGCATGCCCCCCCCCTGCCTGTCGCTATTTGAGGCGTCTCGAACTTGGCGTACCGGCGGGAAGGGAAGGCTCCTGCTTCCGGCATTCGCCGGAGACTATTTTTGAGTCGACTCAAAAATAGGCTCATCACACACGGTTTTGAGTCGACTCAAAAATCTGCTTCTGGCATTCGCCGGAGACGGCACGGTAACCCTTGACGCCCTGGCAGGTTACCCCGTAATTATCGTTTGTCTTGATGCACTTGGAGTGTGGCGGGCACTTGGCTCGCTGGCAGATGTTGGCTGGATGATCGCACATGGAGGGAGAGGCATGGGGGGAGAGGCATGAGGGGAGAGGGATGGGTTGGAGGGAGAGGCATGGGGGGAGAGGGATGGGTTGAGGGCACTGACATGCCACCCCGTAATTATCGTTTCGTCCTGATGCACGTGGAGTGTGCCTGGCACTTGGCCCACTGGCAGATGTTGTCTGGATGATAGCGCATGGGGGGGAGGCATGGGGGGAGAGGGATGGGGGGAGAGGGATGGGGGGAGAGGGATGGGGGGAGAGGGATGGGGGGAGAGGGATGGGGGGAGAGGGATGGGGGGAGAGGGATGGGGGGAGAGGGATGGGGTGAGAGGGATGGGGGAAGAGGGATGGGGAAAGAGGGATGGGGTGAGAGGAGTGAGAGGGATGGGGCGAGAGGGATGGGGTGAGAGGGATGGGGTGAGAGGGATGGGGTGAGAGGGATGGGGTGAGAGGGATGGGGTGAGAGGGATGGGGTGAGAGGGATGGGGTGAGAGGGATGGGGTGAGAGGGATGGGGTGAGAGGCATGGGGTGAGAGGGATGGGGTGAGAGGGATGGGGTGAGAGGGATGGGGTGAGAGGGATGGGGTGAGAGGGATGGGGTGAGAGGGATGGGGTGAGAGGGATGGGGTGAGAGGGATGGGGTGAGAGGCATGGGGTGAGAGGCATGGGGTGAGAGGCATGGGGTGAGAGGCATGGGGTGAGAGGCATGGGGTGAGAGGCATGGGGTGAGAGGCATGGGGTGAGAGGCATGGGGTGAGAGGCATGGGGTGAGAGGCATGGGGTGAGAGGCATGGGGTGAGAGGCATAGGGTGAGAGGCATGGGGTGAGAGGCATGGGGTGAGAGGCATGGGGTGAGAGGCATGGGGTGAGAGGCATGGGGTGAGAGGCATGGGGTGAGAGGCATGGGGTGAGAGGCATGGGGTGAGAGGCATGGGGTGAGAGGCATGGGGTGAGAGGCATGGGGTGAGAGGCATGGGGTGAGAGGCATGGGGTGAGAGGCATGGGGTGAGAGGCATGGGGTGAGAGGCATGGGGTGAGAGGCATGGGGTGAGAGGCATGGGGTGAGAGGCATGGGGTGAGAGGCATGGGGTGAGAGGCATGGGGTGAGAGGCATGGGGTGAGAGGCATGGGGTGAGAGGCATGGGGTGAGAGGCATGGGGGTGAGAGGCATGGGGTGAGAGGCATGGGGTGAGAGGCATGGGGTGAGAGGCATGGGGTGAGAGGCATGGGGTGAGAGGCATGGGGTGAGAGGGATGGGGTGAGAGGGATGGGGTGAGAGGGATGGGGTGAGAGGGATGGGGTGAGAGGGATGGGGTGAGAGGGATGGGGTGAGAGGGATGGGGTGAGAGGGATGGGGTGAGAGGCATGGGGTGAGAGGCATGGGGTGAGAGGCATGGGGTGAGAGGCATGGGGTGAGAGGCATGGGGTGAGAGGCATGGGGTGAGAGGCATGGGGTGAGAGGCAACAGCAGGGCAAGCATGGCAACAGCAGGGCAAGCATGGCAACAGCAGGGCAAGCATGGCAACAGCAGGGCAAGCATGGCAACAGCAGGGCAAGCATGGCAACAGCAGGGCAAGCATGGCAACAGCAGGGCAAGCATGGCAACAGCAGGGCAAGCATGGCAACAGCAGGGCAAGCATGGCAACAGCAGGGCAAGCATGGCAACAGCAGGGCAAGCATGGCAACAGCAGGGCAAGCATGGCAACAGGCATGGCAACAGCAGGGCAAGCATGGCAACAGCAGGGCAAGCATGGCAACAGCAGGGCAAGCATGGCAACAGCAGGGCAAGCATGGCAACAGCAGGGCAAGCATGGCAACAGCAGGGCAAGCATGGCAGCATCAGGGCATGCATGGCAACAGCAGGGCAAGCATGGCAACAGCAGGGCAAGCATGGCAACAGCAGGGCAAGCATGGCAGCATCAGGGCATGCATGGCAATAGTTGGAAATAGCAGCAGAAAACGCCAACGCATGGCAGCAGAAGGGCACGCAGAGATAACGCAGCTTTTGAGGTGCCTCAAAAGACGACTTTTTTTTTAGGCGCCTCAAAAGTGCATGGCAGCAGCACGGCACGCACTGATAACGCAGCGGAAGGACTTGAGAGGTGTGGTCAGCTTGATGGTTCTGCTCACATGGGGAGGGGAGGTTGTGGGGAGGGGGGAGAGGGGGGGAGGGGGAGGGGAGACGGGTTCAGGGCGTGTGATATCGGCGCATCGGGCTTTTGAGGCGCCTCAAAAACAGATAACGCAGCGGAAGGACTTGAGAGGTGTGGTCAGCTTGAGAGATCTGCTCACATGGGGAGGTTGTGGGGAGGGGGGGAGGGGGAGGGGAGACGGAGATGGGAGAAGGGTTTAGGGCGACGGCAGGGCCGCATGGGGGAGAGTTCCGGGCGTGGGGAGGGGCGTATGTGGTGAGGGTTTGATGGGTCTGCTCACATGTGCACAGGGGGAGGGGCGCCGTTGGGAGTGGTGGTTTGGGGGGGGGGGTGGGGGGGGGGTCGGGGTGGGGGGGGGGGGGGGGGGGGGAGCGCGCTTTGCTACTCGCCAGTAACAAACGCGTGAACTTTGCGAGTTCCTTCCCACTCCCACCAGCTGTAACGAACAGCTGAATGCTCACCTCATCTCATGCACGCCTGCGACAGCTCAGGCGATGCAACGAACAGACGGTGTAACGAACAGGCGGTGTGACGAACAGGCGGTGTAACGAACAGGCGGTGTAACGAACAGGCGGTGTAACGAACAGGCGGTGTAACGAACAGGCGGTGTAACGAACAGGCGATGTAAAGAACAGGCGGTGTAACGAACAGGCGGTGTAACGAACAGGCGGTGTAACGAACAGGCGATGTAAAGAACAGGCGATGTAACGAACAGGCGATGTAACGAACAGGCGATGTAACGAACAGGCGATGTAACGAACAGGCGATGTAACGAACAGGCGATGTAACGAACAGGCGGGTGAAATGCTCACTCACTGCACGTTAAGCCAGAGCAATCCGCCGACGACTCATCTAATGTAACGAACAGTAACGAACCGTAACGAACAGCAACAAACGGGCGAAATAGACGAGATGCTCACTGCACGTTTCCAACGGTTGGGGGTGGGGCAGTGAGTCTCCCAGCCGTTACGCCAGAGCAATCCGCCGACGACTCATCTAATGTAACGAACAGTAACAAACGGGCGAAATAGGCGAAATGCTCACTGCACGTTTCCAACGGCTGGGGGTGGGGCAGTGAGTCTCCCAGCCGTTACGCCAGAGCAATCCGCCGACGCGAAAGCCTGCAGCGCGACGCACGGAACATGATAACCCGTAGCGAGGCCTCCAGTCACGTCCCAAAGCAATAGCGCCTGCACATTCGTCCCCCAGACGCTCGGCGCGCCGCAGAGGCCTGAGTGGAAGTCGACAAGGCTGGGCTTTGCGAGCGACCCGAGGATCATGAGTGTCTCCACGACGAGCGACGCTTTCACCACCTCGCTCGCGGCGGTTACCACCTCGCTCGCGCTCGCGCCCGCGCTCGCCACCGCCGTGCCGCTCGCGGCGGCGGCGCCCACCGCCACGGCGGCGGCGGGGGCGGGAAAGCGCGCCGTGCTCACCACCTCGATCGCGCTCGCGCTCACCACTGGCTTGCCGGCGGAGGCAGGTGCTCCCAGCGACGCTCCGGCGTTACTCGCTGCCGCAAGGATGGGTGACATGATGGGGAAAGGGGGAACACAGAGCCGGCGGAGGAAGGCAACAGTCAGAAAGGAAAGCACGCCTCTGCTGTGCCGTCGGCGGCGGCAGGTGCTCCCAGCGACGCTCCGGCGTTACTCGCTGCCGCAAAGGATGTGACATGATGGGGAAAGGGGGAAGGGAGAGCAGCAGCTTGGCACGGAGGCCGTCGCACGGGGAAGGGCAAAAGTCAGCCACGGGAGGGAATTGCAATTGAAATCATGCCGCGACCCGGCCTTATGGAAGAAGATTCTGTGAGCCTTTCACGGGCATGCCGCATGGCGCATTCACGGTCTTCGCCGCGACGAAGGGAGGCCGTGCGGCGTACCGATGAGAAGCGCGACAACGAGCAGCGCGGCGGCCGCTGCGGCCTTGGATTGTTCCGCGATCATCATTATCATCATCGCGGGTGCTCGTGGCGAGCGAAGGTATGAGTAGCGCGGACGGGTGCCGCGTCAGGGTCGCTTCGGATGCGATCGAAGCACAAAGCGGCGATTCCGCAACGGGGCGCCGCGATCGCGATGATCTCGAGATGGACGGGAGAGTTGGAGCCAGAAGCGACGGTCTGATGTTACGGTAACCCAGAGGCAGCGAGGCGGCGTCGGAGCCCTCAATACTCCGAGAAGCGCCGGTAAGTTCGTCTCAATTACATCACCAAAATTGCTCGGTCCCCAATCTGTCCCAAAACCATTCTGTCTCACATCTGTCGAGAATCTGTCCCGAAACCGTCCTGCAAGACACTTTCGAGACATTTCCGCCTAGAGGAGGTTTTGTGCCCCATAACAACCTGTCCCGAACGTGACTTGTGCTGTAATCTGTCTTGCAACTACATTGCCTGCCTAGAAAAACAATACATCATGTCAGCCGAAAAGATAATATTTAAAGCTCGCGTCTCATATTTCTACTATCCAACCAAGTGTTAAACGGTTGGAATTTGGTAACAGCAAAGTTTGTCGCAAAGCACACCAAAGCAAGGGGTGGTTTGGGAAAGTTGGCTGTCGCACACTTCCCGTGCACACCAAGCGTTTACAACTTCCAAAAATATGAGACTCTGAAACTCAACATTGACAGAAGGGGGGACCGAACCTGTACCCCTTGGCTCGTTTTCCACCCAAACCAACCCACCCTGGTTTGTTTTGGCCTCGACTGTTTTGGTAGTTCGCTGTGATTTTTTCACCCACTCGTCAAATATTTCGTTTTCGTTACCCAATCACAGTCGGGCAAACCCAACCAAGTGTTAAACGGTTGGAAATATGAGACGCGAGCTTTAAGTCGACATGTCCGGCACCTCAACGATTCATTCCGCTCTACAAAGCACACAAATACTCAGCATGCAATCTCAACCACCTACACAGATTTCGGGTTAGCGTTCAGTTCCGTCCATTGGGCTTAGCACAAGGGTTTAGCCCCCTTGGATGGTGGGTCTCACAAGTTACAGCTCTAAACCCTAAAACAAAAACCGGTTGACAAGTGATATATCCGCCTGTGTGAAGCTCGGAACGATGTGTGCTTGACCAAGAATGCTGTCCAGCTCCGTGTAGTACTTGACTAGTGCACGTCGGACGACTTGCTGACTAGCATCAGTGAAGTGAAAGAGCATGAGGCATCTCCCATACCACACCCCACCCTGCCCTTCTATCTGCACATGGCTGAACTTTTGCTCTGCCGGCGACGCCTTTATAACATGACCCAAAACTCCTCGTTCCATCCGGTCGTGCGGGGGGATGGCCAGCGCAGTGTGAACCTGCACATAATCGCACATGCACAAGGGTAAGACTCACGCCTGATTTCGTGTGCCCAAGTATTTCTGCATACCAAATCAATGTTGCAACGGGGGCGACTAGCGGGGTGTCTTTAGGAACCAACTAATGAAATGACTCACCTGCACCGTATCTGCATCAATGCCCACTGCTCTCATCACCTCCACCGCTCTTGCCATGACATCGGGCCCGAGTGCATCACGGAACTCCGACCACACAGGATCCATGTCGACGTCGACCTCCATGCGACGGCTTCGTTTGGTGAGGACACGGATGTTGTGCTCCACCGCCTGGTTCAGGTTACGGTTTAAGCAAACATGGCATGAAAATACTCTGTCCCACTCAGCAGGGTTGATACAAACTAAAGGGGCCGGCATTTCAGGCCAGAACAAGGCCAACGAGCACGATATGGCTTCACAAACAGTTTCAAGAAGAGACTTACCAGGCGCATTGCGGTCTTGTACACCCGGGTGCCACCCTCGGCACGCACCAGCCCTCTAATGGCTGCCATCCGCGAGTGCTTCACCGTAATGTCGCGCGTTACGTCTCTCCAGTTTGTGTTCTTAGCGTGACATTTCAAAGAGATCTTATGCTTGGCCTCATACATGTTGGTAGAGTACTCAATGGGCATGCCTCGCATCACAATGGCGGCGGGGAGGTGAGACAGCTGGTGTACCTTCACGATGAGGAACCCTGACCTCTGATTCGGGAACACGGCAACGAGCTTAGCGATGAGCCTGGCCCAGACACAAGCACATGGCGTCATGACATGCAATACCCCCAAGGGTTGGAAAGAATCGCAAGCGGGTGTGGCTTAGTAGTGAGCAGAACAGAGAAACAAACTGCGAGCGTACTGTGCCATTGAAAACTGCCATGTTATAAAAGACACTCAAACGAGTCAGCCAACATCAGCATCCAAGGTTATGTGGTCTCACCTCTCTGTCATGGTGACCATGGCCGCAAGAGACTGATCAGTGTGGTACTCCACACGGAAGTAAGCCTTGTACCATTCACTGAACATAACGGTCGCCTCTCCAATGTCCTCGTACCCGGGGAGGTGCGTGATGAGGGGAACAATCTGCATCATTGCCCGGTGTTCCCATGCCGCGTACTGTGCCACAGTACGGAAGTAGTACGAGGGGTCTGGAGCCCTCAGGAGCGAGGCCGGGGTGTCCACCAGAACAGCCCGGCAACGCCTGCATATATCACCCGCCGGGTGGCGGATGGCATAACGGCACGATTAGCACTACGGCCGTATCTATGCAGCATTGTATGGCGCAGTGTGACAGGGGATTTCTGAAAGACGGAAAACGCATATGCTCCACCAACCACACACACCTCAAAAGCTCCGCGCGTAAAGTGGGTGTAAGTCTCCCCAAGATGCACTTCATTGTGTGCACCCAGAGACCCTCATCCACCACATGTAAGATACAAATACCAATGGTCTCGTACAGATTACCCCATGGCGTATCGACATACGCCCAGTCCCATAGAACACACTGCACACAAGTTCGGCACGAGCTTACCCACACTCAACGGAGGGAATACACAACACCAATATACGCGAAAAATCCACCATGCAGAACCTCCTTCAAATGTCCACTTACAGCAGCGTAGTGGGTCGAGAATGCCGTCTTTACAAGTTCACGATACTCGGGAGTGCTCTGCTGCATCAGCTCAAAAACCTCCCGCTGCCCTTCTACCGTCCGTGGTTGGAAGGTCTCGGAAACCTTGTTCAAATCCCACCATCCCACTGTACACATTGAGCACGGCTGCAGTGCAGTCGCAGCCATCGTGCATGTGACTATAGACGACTCGGGGTGGTCACACACGTAGTCCGCCAGCAACGGATGAACTGTCATCTCCACGCCCGCTGCGTCTTGCACTTTGATCGCCTCTCCATCCATAGCTCCCTGTAAATGTGACGAGAGACCACTTAGTACAAACGGTGCGAATGGTTTGGCAGGACATTGACAGGACATGGCGGTAATGCTCACCGTGGCTTCCTTAAACCATTTGCAACCCGCCGCATTGCGATATACCGTCACCCCGTCGACCTTCTCTTCCCTCCATTCAGTGGCAAACCCATCCACTCCTGACATCGTCTCCCATAATGCCACAAATACCTCCACGATCGGGCGGTGACGCAACGTCAAGACACCGAGATCTCCTTCAAGTACTATTTCGACCTCCTCCCAGTGCTCATGCGCTTCCAAAACCTCCTCCTCCCATTTTTCCAGATCCCTATAAGTCTCCCACGTTTCGAGATCGTCGTCGGACGGGTTACGCGCCTTAAACAGCTGTATAATGTCTGTAATAGCCTCATTCGGGAGGTTGTACTTGCGAGCGATGTGCGCAATCTCTGCACGTATGTCAACCTCTATGTCGCGTTCCTCCGACCGTTCTGAGCTAGCCGCGCTCGACACGCTGTCCGTCTCATGTGCCTCCTGAACATCCTCACTCTCCTCGCCACGCTCACTGTACTCGTCCCCCACCTCATCCTCGCCCTCTGAATCCATGACCCCATGGGACTGTTCCCCATATACGTACTCGTATACCGTCCGTGGATACTCATGATAACGTCCTAGGGGGATGCCAAGTGTAGCTAGCCTTTCCTGTTCTGCAAGGCACTTTTTCGATGTCCCATGATGCGACCTTAAAATCTGAAAGCTGCCGAATGTATCACCACAGAATTCGCATAGTTCTACTGGCATGCGCGTCTACAACTTCTAACGTATATCGCGACTAAGCGGTCCGGCAGTTAGGGTTTGCGACTGAGATCCAGCTACGAGCACAACGGCGATTTCCACGTCTCACTGACGCACAGCCAGGACCATATCCCGCTCTGTTACGGCACTGTACCTTTTATGCCTTGGGTACAGCGCTGGATGTGATATGACTCATTTAGGAGATAGAATAACTTATATTTGGAGCATTATTTCTGACGACGGGGGTCTGTTTACCCTACTTTGTAATATAAACTACATTGACCAAGCACTAATCCCCTAAACATAACAACAGCAACACAGCCAAAATGCATGGGGTCACGCAGCCTAGGGCCTTCTTCAAATGCATCAGTCAATCGCATGTGATTGCAACTGAAACTACTAGTGACTGTTCATGGCTGCACCATAACAAATAGGGTTGTATCAACCAGCGCCAGAGTCCTTCCTACTACGTTTGACCTCCTCGGCTGGTAAGAGCCGCTCCAACAAACGCATGAAGAGCCGAGCATCTTCATAAGTAGTAGGCCGGGACCCTCCTGCACATGGGTGCCCTTGGGGATTGGTTAAGACCAAGGAATACATGGATATTGAATAATACGCAATGGTAAAGTTTACCCGCAACTAGGCCGTGGAAAACCGGCCTGCTCCTGGATGATGTGTGGCCCCCAGGGCTACGAGAAGTGTGACGTGAGCCTACACAACAAGAAACAGAGAAAGAAAGACACAATGTTAAACCTGAGCGTGCGTATACGCGATCATGACAATCATCCGTCACTGTCCTTTTCATACCCCGTTGTGCGTCATTCGATGCAGAGCGGGTGGCCTGGGTTGCACCGCTGGGTACAGGTTTGGCTCGAGCCGGGGAGGCATTACTCGATAATACATAACCGTCAGGAACATCCCTAGAGTGACCCACCCCCCCCCTCAAGGCAGAGTTGTTTTCATGTGAAGGCTTTGCAACACCTGCGCCAATGGCATGTTCCCCGCTCAGCTTCAAAGTCGAGGCTGGCGTGGGAACGGCTTCCACCTTAACATGTGTTGTAAAGTTAGGTCGCTCTATGGCGGCGTCGGCGGAAGAGACAGAACCTCCCTTGCCTGTCAACCCCGGTTCATATCGCAATGCCGCGTCTTTCCCTCCATTTGCTTTCCCGTCTACCAGCGCCACCCCCGGCTTTCCCTCCTCTGTCATAGCGTCTTCTGCCAGTCCTTCCGCATTCCCGTCCTCTGTTTCTGCGTCTTCCTGCGCCACAAATGGCTTTCCCTCCTCTGTCTCTGCGTCTTCTGGCGCCACCTCCGCATTTCCGTCCTCGGTATCTGCGTCTTCTGGCGCCACCTCCACAATTCCGTGCTCGGTCTCTGCGTCTTGTTTGCCGACCTCCGCATTTCCGTTCTCGGTCTCTGCCTCACGTTTAGCGACCTCCGCATTTCCGTCTTCGGTCTCTGCGTCTTCTGGCGCCACACCCGCATTTCTGTTAACGGTCTCTGCGTCTTCCCACGCCCCCTCCTCATTACCATCCTCTGTCTCTGCGTCTTCCCACGCCCCCTCCTCATTACCATCCTCTGTCTCTGCGTCCTCTGGCGCCACATCGGCCGTGTCATCATTTGTCTCCGCGTCTCCTCTATCCACACCCGCTCTTCCAAACTCGACATCGGCGTCCTTCGTCGCGACCTCCGGTATGGCGTCCTGCGTCTCCTCGTCATCAGTCGCCTCTGAATCCTTTTGCGCCTCTGTCTCTGCATCCAGGAACCCCCAGTCTCCTGCCTCCGTTTCGGCGTCCTTAGCCTCAGTCGGTCCGTACGGTGCAAGTCCCAAGTTACGACATGGCGCTTCAACATCTCCGTCAGACATTCCCTCACCTAAGCCAGGGCCTGACCCCGGCCTGCCCAAGTCACGAGGTGCGTGAGGGTTGAACTCGGGCAGCATCCACGCACCGGAGACCCTCATAGACCAGGAGCCGTATTGTTCCTCTGTGTCGACTAATGGCTCCTCCCCTAGTAGTTGCTGTCGTAGCGACGCTCGCCTGTCGCGCAAGTTCTTCCAAGAAGCCATCTCACGGCGCAACCAAGTTAGGTGAGAGCACGACTGGCAAAAACGAAACCCCAGAGGTACAAGTTTAGGCTGGTTGATGTCCCCTGAGGTCCAATCTCGTTCGCGCTATAGGCAACTTCTAGTAGTTTCGATTAACGAATTTCATATGTGTGCGTCACTAAGCATGATAATCTCGTGTCTGGTTATTGTACTAGCTGATGTGTAATACTCCCATCGCGCACAAGGACTGATTACACTGGGTTACATGATCCCCAACTTGGCAGCAATGCTAGTAGCTGATGCAGGTTTCTTGATATTTCGTAACTGTTTGAAAACCAATTAGTACCCTGCACAAACATCTAGTCCTCTAGCAAGCAGGACCGTGTTCACAATATTACAAGCAACATTACTTGTTGCTATAGGCCACACTCCATGAAATGAAGTCCTTAAGATACTCAGCACGCCATTGGACGCTTGATCCATGTGCCACAATGGCCTTCACGTCTTGAAATCTGGTTTCAACGAGCGCCTGCATAAACTTCATAATGTATATGCCACAGTCGTCAGAGTTTTGCTGACGTGGCACCTGCATGTTCAGCGTTCAGCATGCCAACAGTGTGCGTCACTGTGTTGCTATAAGTGGGAGAGCACAAGAGCCGTGCACATTTACCTCAATTGGCGCGTAGCGTATCCCGCTCTCCCACACCTCAGCCTCTAACTCCGTAACGATCGGATTCAGGATCATCAGTTGTTCCCGCAGGAAGCTGATAGATGCAACACAGTACAATGGTCCGTCTGTTACGAGGTAACATCATTCTGCCCGCACTGACACGTCCCGTACTAGCAGTACTACATACCTTTTGATGGGTGCGTCGAATAACAAGTGCTGGGAGAGAGAGTCTGCGTGGAGAATCCGTGGCGGTAGGGGGATGATATCCTCGTCCACAGGCGGGTTGTTGTCCAGCAAGACAAGGCTCCAATGATTGCTGGAACGGATGTGATAGGATGTAATGCCAGTCCTAAGCAAACACTCGGGCGATTGTAAGAATGAGCCATCATTACAGGTTGCTCAGTACGATTGCAATGGATCTTACTCTAGGTTTATTGGGATGAATACCCATTTGAAAGTCAGGACGTTCTCCCCGAATGTATAGTTGGTCCATGGAGCCGATCGTGAGGGTCGTTGCATTATGTCGTACAGATATGTGCTGCAGTACAGCCATTCACGACGGGATAAGTCGTGTTCGAAATGTAAAACTCTGCAGACAGGTGCAGGAAAGGTGATGAATCAGAGATTACAAGCACTTAGAATGGAAGCATTAGCATCTTCATTCGAAGATGAACTTTGCACGAATAGTACTCACATGCCCCACCACTCGATGATGTCACCGCTGACCCACTTGCCTGGCTGCAGGAAATCTGCCTCGCGAGGGGAGATCGTCAAATAGCTGCCTCCTAAGGGATATGGCATTACATACTGCTCAAATGGTTTAGCGACCTTCTTGTTACGCTTCCTAGCCATCGGGTAAATCAATGGAGGCTTTCTGGGGAGGTACTGGTTCGGTGGCCGGGTAAGTGACGGCGTAACCCTAAGTCTATGCTAAGTCATTTTGTTTATCGGATGCCGAGCAGCGAAACCCTTGGGATGTGTAGCGGCGGGAGACAGGTTAGGGACAGTTTGGGGACATGGACTGAATGTTGTCTCTCGATTACGTTGGGTTACCGTATTTTGGAATGTGCAATTGCTCAGTGGTCCCACGGTGTAGGAAACGGTTTGCTATGCTCCAGAGGGTCAGTGAGCTGGATGTTAGCGGTTGGTGTGGGTAACATAGCCATAGAGGCCTGCTGTGGATGTGGTTCGGGGCCATCGAGAAACGACAGGCTGTCACAGGGACATACAGAAATTTACACAGGTGGTTTCGGTTTGCTCGAAGCAGTGACGAGGAACACTCTGTAGATCCACGTGGCACAGTTCTGCTGGTGAGATGATCGACTTGCACGAGGTGATGTGGCGAAACCACGGCGCATTTTGCACCTGTAATTTGGGTGAAGGACGAGACTGCATGGAGCGCCCATGAAACTGCCCTGTGTGAATATCCACGGCTGAGAGTGGCCCCCGGGGAGTGACATCAACGAGGAATAATCTCCTACGGGGTCGATCCGTGAGCTCCTCTTCTATTTGACGATTACAAGCACCGTCACGTTTTCTTATCCCTCATGGGAATGCTACGCTCACACCAGGGCGAACCTTACTAACTTAGCGTGGCATAGGCGCTATATTTTGTTAGGTAAGAGTGAAACAGCCGCTCACCATGTGTGCCGCTGTCGCTCGTCCGGTGCGTGTTAGACGTCCTCCCCAGAGGCTTGATGATTTCGAAGGCATAAAAAGTGGAGGTAAGTCTAAGCCGTCGACTGCACAATGGGCGGCGGATGTGGAGGCGACTAGGACGTTCTTGAGACAACACCGAGTGTCCAACCCTACGCCCAAGGGTTATTTGGTAGCGGAGCAAGCCCCGGACATCGCTGGACCCGCAGACCCTCCCATTAAGCCGTACGGCTTCAGCGTCGAGGAGAGGCTTGATTTGCATGCGCAGCACCGGCCTGGCCGATGCAAGCCGGTGAAAGTAGTGGAGGCTGACGACGGCGGAAAGCAGGAGAAGCACGGTGCCACTGGTGAGCATTGCTTGGACTAGGCATACTGTTTTGGGGCCTCAATTCACAATTATTGCATTTAATAGAGTTGGGTTTACCATTCCGTGGCTCATTGTTGATATAGAGATCCACCATGCAGTGAGTGACCCAATACCCGTGGCGAGCGGCGAAACTGATCATGGCGGGCCAAGAAGCTGCGAGGGTGGGCTTGAGGCTTTTGTGAACTACAACGCAATCCTCCATACGGTGCCGTTTTCTGACTGCACCGAGGCGGAGTCAGAGGAGGGAACGAACGAATCACAAGCTACGTCAAGCAGTGGCGATAACAGTGCGGACGAAGAATGGGAGGCATCTGGCAGCGAGGCAGGAACTGACTCTGATGTACCGCGTGTGCCCACTTCCAACGCCAACCCACCAGGCACCCCTGGCACTGTTGTTAAGCCAGTTGCACCTGTAAAGCGCGGACGGCAAGCAAAGAAGCCCCCCAGGGAAAAGAAGGCCCGAGAACACAAGCCAGTCGTACGACAAGTCCGTGGGAGGGCGTCTAGCAAAGAGAACATGTGGCGGCAGGGAGAGAGCTGTCAGAACATTATATAGCTTATGCTGTTGTGTAGGCTATAGTGGGGTATCCCATAGGGGGTACAACCCAATTAGGGTTTCCTATTTGTACTCACTTCATTTCATAGTTCATTCATTCTCGTTCTCATTCTCACATGGAATCAGAGCAGGTCCCCTCCTAGGGACTGTTCCTTGGGCCCACCGAAGCGCGCCTCGAGTCGCGCCTGCCTTTTTTTTTAGCGGCCCGTCGAGTCGCACCTAGCGGCCCGTCGCGCCGCCCTTACGGTCGCGTCGAGCCGCCCTAGCGGCTGCGGCGCGCCGCCCTTTTCCCGGCCCGTCGCCGCCCTTACCCGCGGCTTTGCGCCGCTCTCACCGGCGGCTTCGCGCCGCCCCTACCTGCGGCTTCGCGCCGCCCAGGCCCGTCGCCGCCCTTCCCGTGGCTTCGCGCCGCCCCGGCCCGTCGCCGCCCTTACCTGCGGCTTCGCGCCGCCTACGGCCCGTCGCCGCCCTTTTCTGCGGCCCCGCCGCCTCTCTCGTTGCGGCCCCGCCGCCCGTCTTCGCGGCCCCGCCGCCATCTCTCGCTGCGGCCCCGCCGCCACTCACTGCGGCCCCGCCGCCCGTCTTCGCGGCCCCGCCGCCCTGCTCACGCGGCCCCGCCGCCCTGCTCACGCGGCCCCGCCGCCCACTGCTAAGCGGCCCCGCCGCCCCACTACAGCGGCCCCGCCGCCCTCACGTCGCGGCCCGCCCGCCACCCTACCTGCGGCCCGCCCGCCGCCCTACCTGCGGCCCGCCCGCCGCCCTACCTGCGGCCCGCCCGCCGCCCTACCTGCGGCCCTACCGCCGCCCTACCTACGGGAGCCGCCTAGCAGCAGAACCGCCGGGAGCCGAGCCGCCCTGCCGCCGAGCCGCCCGGGAGCCGAGCCGCCCTGCCGCCGAGCCGCCCGGGAGCCGAGCCGCCCTGCCGCCGAGCCGCCCGGAAGCCGAGCCGCACTGCCGCCGAGCCGCCCAACAGCCGAGCCGCCCAGCAGCCGAGCCGCCCTGCCGCCGAGCCGCTGAGCAGCCGAGCCGCCCTACTGCCGACCCGCCCGACCTGCCCTGTCCGGTGAGCACAGCCCCACTGTCACTGCGTGCCCTTCCCCTACTGCTTGCACTGCTCGTCTGTCGTCGTCATGGCTACCCCTAGTGTCCTCGCTTTTGATGCTGAGGGTCGAGCCATTGACTTTGAGGTCTGGGTCGACGACCTGCAGCTGTTCTTACAGTGCGATAGGGCGGACGGTCTTTCCCTCTTTGACCTCACCTCTGGCGCCTCTCCTGCCCCTGCTACTGATGCTGACCCCACTGTTCGCTCTCAGTGGGCCACCCGCGATGCTGCTGCACGTCTTGCTGTGCGTCGCCACCTGCCTACCACTGAGCGCGCGCACTTTAGTCAGTACAAGAGTGCTCAGACCTTGTACGACGCTGTAGTTGCGCGCTACTCTTCCCCTGCCACTGCTGCCCTGAGCCGCCTCATGCTACCGTACCTCTTTCCTGACCTTACTGCCTTTCCCACTGTCGCTGACCTCATTACGCACCTCCGCACTAGTGACACTCGCTACCGCGCCGCCCTTCCTGCTGAGTTCTGCGCCAAGAACCCCCCCCCCATGTACATCACTCTCTATTACATAGTCACACGCCTCCCTGACTCCCTTCGCGTAGTCAGGGACCACTACCTCTCGGTCTGTCCCACCACTCTCACTGTCGACCTCCTCGAGAAGTCCCTCCTGGCGGCGGAGAAGAGCATCGTCGCTGTAGGAGCCTCTCGTGGTGACCCTCGCACCCCCATCTTTGAGGGGTGTTCTCCTTCCCCCCTGCTGCCCTCTGTTGCCTCTGCTGCTGCTGCCGACCTGCTTGGTCTTGAGTCGGTCTGCGCGGCGTCTGCCCCTAGCGGGAGACGCCGCCCTGGCAGGGGCAAGGGGGGCAAGGGCGCGGGTGGAACTGGCGGGGGCGGTGGAGGAGGCGGTGGAGGCGGAGGAGGGAGTGGGGGTGGCGGTGGGAGTGGTGGCTGGGGCGGTGGTGGCGGTGGCAGCAGCGGAGGAGGAGGCGGTGGTGGCGGCAGCGGTGGGAGCGGAGGCAGCGGTGGTGGTGGAGGTGGAGGCAGCGGTGGCGGAGGGGGTGGAGCTGGTCGGGGTGGTGCCCCGCAGCGTAGCGGCCCTGGTGGTGGCCAGCGTCAGCAGCAGCAGCAGCAGCAGCAGCAGCAGCAGCGTTCGCGGGACATCCCCCCGCCCCAGCAGCTCCGTGAGTGGTACACGCAGCGTCAGCGGGGTGGGGGTTTTGGTCCGTGCACCTACGTCCTTCGTTCCGGTGACCGAGCGGGTGAGCAGTGTGGGGGTGCGCACCCCACTCAGCGCTGCTTTGCCCGCCTGACGGACGCTTGGCGTCAGCAGTTCCCCGAGGCCAGTGAGATTCCCCGTTGGGGAGAGCTGTCTAGGGCTGGCGTAGCTGTCTTTGATCTTGACTTTGATGCTATCCTTGCTGCCATGTATGCTGTGACTATTAGTGAGGAGGGTGACTGTTACCAGTGTTTCCCGCCCGACCCGGGCATTGGTACTGCTGCGCCAGGTACTTCTGCGGCTGCTGCTCTAGGTGCCAGTGCGTCTGCACTCTCAGGTACTGGTGAGGCTGCGCTCTCAGGTACTGCGTCGGCTTCGGCCTCCCTCACCTTCACACTTGACTCAGGGGCTTCTCGCTCCTTCTTTCGAGACCGCACCACACTCACGCCGCTTGGCCGGCCGATTGCAGTCTCCCTGGCTGACCCCTCTGGGGGTCCTGTCCTCTCTCACTTCTCCACTGTCCTCCCGTGTCCGGCTGCCCCCTCGGGCACCTTGTCTGGTCTGTACCTCCCCTCGTTCTCGACGGACTTGGTGAGTGGTGCTGACCTGCAGGATGCGGGGGTTCACCAGTTTACTCCTGCGAGTCAGCGGGTGACCCACTGCTCGGATGCCCGCACAGGCCGACACCTGGCCACGTTCTCGCGTCGGCCAGGGTCGAGTCTCTACACACTTACCACTGCGTCTCCTCCTGTCCCTGCGTCTGGCCAGGTAGCTGCGTCGGGTCAGGTGTTTGCTGCTGCGTCCAGGTCTGGTCCTGAGTCTGCCCCCTGCTCGTGTCGCCGCCTGTCTCACGAGACTCTCCTGTGGCACCACCGTCTTGGCCACCCCTCCTTGCTTCGTCTTCGGGGCATGGCTTCCCGTGTCCTTGTCTCTGGTCTTCCCCGGTCTCTCCCTCCCCTTCCTTCGGGACCCGGACCTTCTTGTGTCCCCTGTGTCGAGGGGCGGCTCCGGGCTGCCCCTCACTCCTCCCAGTTTCCCCCGACAGAGGCTCCTCTGCAGACGCTTCACATGGACGTGTGGGGCCCCGCCCGCGTCCGTGGGCAGGGTCACGAGCGCTACTTCCTGCTGGTGGTTGACGACTACTCGCGTTACACCACAGTCTTCCCCTTGCGCAGCAAGGGTGATGTCACTGAGGTGTTGATCGACTGGATCCGCGCAGCTCGTCTCCAGCTCAGGAGGAGCTTCGGCTCGGACTTTCCTGTTCTGCGTCTGCACTCTGACCGAGGTGGAGAGTTCTCCTCTGGCCTTCTGCGAGCCTACTGTCGTGCACGAGGCATCCGCCAGACCTTTACGCTTCCGGACTCTCCACAGCAAAATGGGATTGCTGAGCGCCGCATTGGCATGGTCATGGACGTCGCTCGTACGTCCATGATGCATGCGGCTGCCCCCCATTTTCTGTGGCCGTTTGCGGTTCGGTACGCGGCGCATCAGATCAACCTTCACCCCAGGGTCTCCCGGCCGGAGACCTCCCCAGCTCTGCTGTGGACGGGGAAGGTCGGCGATGCGTCTGCGTTCTGTGTCTGGGGATCTCGGGCGTTTGTCCGCGACTTGTCTGCGGACAAGCTGTCCCCTCGTGCTGCTCCCTGTGTCTTCCTCGGCTTCCCCCCTGACGCTCCAGGGTGGCAGTTCTACCACCCCTCCTCTCGTCGTGTTCTGTCCTCCCAGGACGTCACGTTCGACGAGTCAGTCCCCTTCTACCGCCTCTTCCCCTACCGCAATCCTTCCCTCCCCCCGCCACCGCACTTCCTTGTGCCAGGTCCCCCCCCGGTAGACCCCCTTCCCCCTCAGGGTCCTGCCCCTTCAGGTGTGTCCCAGGTAGACGCAGTCGAGCCGGTCGAGGTTGCTGGTGACTCTGGTCCTGCTGCGGGTGCTGAGCCTGGGGGTGCTGAGTCTGGGGGTGCTGAGCCTGGGGGTACTGCGACTGGGGGTGCTGAGCCTGGGGGTGCGGAGTCTGGGAGTGCTGAGCCTGGGGGTGCTGCGACTGGGGGTGCTGAGCCTGGGGGTGCGGAGTCTGGGGGTGCTGAGCCAGGGGGTGCTGCGTCTGGAGGTGCTGAGCCTGGAGCTGCGGAGCCTGCGGCCACTGGACCTCCCCTTGCTGCGTCTGGCGGTGCGGGACCTGGCGGTTCTCCGGGTGCTTCGCCTCGGCGGGAGCCCCTCTCTCCACAGGAGCTGCGCGAGTGGTTTGCCCGGCGCTGGAGGCGTGCTGCTGGAGCTGGAGGTTCTTCGGCTGCTGAGGGTGCTGGTGCCGCGGGTCCCGGAGGTGCTGGAGCTGGAGCTGCTGAGGGCGTTGGCGCTGAGGCTACTGCTGTCGGTCCTGGAGGCGGTCCTGCTGGGGGTGCTACTGGTGCTGCTGGAGGTCCTGGAGCTGGAGGTGCTGCTGGCGCTGGTGCTCCCGCTGGGGGTACTGGTGCTGTCCCTGCTGTGTCTGGAGTCGCCGCGCGGCCTAGACCGTACTTCGTTCCGCTCCTTCAGCAGGTTCTTGGTCTCCCGCCTTCTACTGGTCCTCCTCCTCCCTTAGAGTGTCCACAGCCTGTCCTGTCACAGTTACAGTTACAGCCGGCCTCCCCACTGCCCGCTCCTTCTCCCTACACTGGTCCTACTGGAGGTCTTGCTGAGCGTCGTGAGCCTGCGTCTCGCCCTGCGTCGCCTGTCCGTGCTGCTCGCACTAGTGGTCGTGGTTCGCGTCAGCGTCCTCCTCCTGTCCCTGGCACGCACCGGATGTCTCTGCGTCCGTCCACTGCTCCTCTGCGTGCCCCTTTGCCTTCTCCTCCTGAGTCCTCTCTTCCTGCTCTTCCTGACCCGGAGTCGGACTCTCTTCGTGCTGCCAGTCATGCTGTCACACGTCTCCTTGCTACTGTCGTCACTGACCCCTCTTTTGAGTCCACTGCTGCGTCTGCACTTGTTGCTGAGCTCGTCGACTTTGCTGCTCGCTGTCGTCTAGACTACGCTGCCGGTCTTGTTGCTGAGTCTGCGTCTGTCTGTCCTCCGTCCGTCGGGGGTGAGTGTGCTCTTGGCACGGACGTCCTTGAGGACAGGCAGGAGGAGTTCCGGTGTCTGGCTGCTGCTTCACCTCATCTCGCGTCCGTACTACTTGCCCCTGAGGGAGACCCGGATGCACTAGACATCCCGACTCCGCGCTCTTACGCGGAGGCCGTAGAGGGTCCCTACTCCTCTCAGTGGCAGGTAGCTATGGATGCAGAGATGGCGTCCTGGAAGTCCACAGGCACCTACGTTGACGCGGTTCCCCCTCCTGGGGCGAACATCGTCAGTGGCATGTGGATCTTCAGGGTGAAGCGGCCGCCGGGCTCTCCACCTGTCTTCAAGGCGCGGTACGTCGCTCGTGGCTTCAGTCAGCGGCAGGGAGTTGACTACTTTCAGACCTTCTCTCCCACCCCGAAGATGACCACTCTTCGGGTTCTGCTGCACATAGCCGCTCAGCGCGACTACGAGCTCCACTCTCTTGACTTCAGCACTGCTTTCTTGCAGGGTAGCCTGCACGAGGAGATCTGGCTGCGCCGTCCACCTGGCTTCACTGGGACTTTCCCTACTGGCACCCAGTGGAGCCTCCGACGGCCAGTCTACGGTCTCCGCCAGGCACCGCGTGAGTGGCACGACACACTGAGGACTACGCTTGCGGCTCTTGGGTTTGCTCCCTCTACTGCTGACCCGTCGTTGTTTCTGCGCACCGACACTTCTTTGCCGCCGTTCTGCGTCCTCGTGTACGTCGACGACTTGGTCTTTGCCACAGCTGACACTGCTGGACTAGCCTACGTGAAGTCCGAGCTGCAGAAGAGACACACGTGCACAGACCTGGGTGAACTGCGCAGCTACCTTGGCTTGCAGATCACTCGGGACAGAGCACGCCGCACCATTACCTTGACTCAGTCACACATGGTGCAGCAGGTCCTTCAGCGCTTCGGCTTCACGTACTCCTCGCCTCAGGCCACTCCTCTGTCTACTCGCCACTCGCTCTCAGCTCTGCCTTCGGATGAGTCCGTAGAGTCGAGTGGCCCGTACCCAGAGCTTGTTGGCTGCCTCATGTACCTGATGACCTGCACACGACCTGACCTTGCATACCCTCTTAGCATTCTTGCACGCTATGTTGCTCCTGGGAGACACCGACCAGAGCACATGGCTGCAGCTAAGAGGGTGTTGCGCTACTTGTGCAGTACGTCGGGCATGGGGCTAGTGCTTGGAGGGCGGAGTCCAGTGGTCCTCACTGGGCACGCGGACGCTTCTTGGGCAGACGACCAGGCTACACAGCGGTCGTCGCAGGGTTACACCTTCAGTCTTGGTTCCGGCTCTGTCTCGTGGCGGGCTACTCGCTCGTCCTCTGTTCTCAGCTCCAGTTGTGAGGCTGAGATCTACGCCGGGGCCATGGCTGCACAGGAGCTTCGCTGGCTCACCTACCTGCTGACTGACCTTGGAGAGCCGCCTCGTTCTCCTCCAGTGCTGTACGTAGACAACAAGGCCATGCTGGCCTTGTGTCGAGAGCAGCGCTTGGAGCACAGAACGAAGCACATTGCTCTCCGTTACTTTCTTGCTCGTGAGCTGCAGCAGCGTGGTCAGTTGCGACTTGCTTACGTGGCCTCTGAGGCCAACACTGCTGATGTGTTCACCAAGGCACTTGCACCTTGTGACCATCAGCGCTTCTGCACCCAGCTGGGTCTTGTACCTGTCTTGCCTCACTTGCTCTCTTCTTGACCTTGCTTGTACTGTTACATATATATACCTGCTCTTGCTTGTCTAGGTCTATATATATATGTGTACTCCTGCATGTGAACTGGCCTTGTGGCCTTGTCGTTGTGCTCGGACTGTGTGGTGACTTTGTGATCCACCCTGAGCTTGCTCTGCTTTGCTTGACTGGTCTTGTGACCCCTTGTTCTCCCCCACTTTGCCTATGGGGGTGTGTCAGAACATTATATAGCTTATGCTGTTGTGTAGGCTATAGTGGGGTATCCCATAGGGGGTACAACCCAATTAGGGTTTCCTATTTGTACTCACTTCATTTCATAGTTCATTCATTCTCGTTCTCATTCTCACAAGAGCATCTACACACGGAAGGTACAGGGGGGTGAGCAAGTGCCGCAGTTGATCCCCGTCGCAACGGGCGTGGCATCGGCCGGGATGGCGAACTATCAGCAGCACAAAGCCCGTTATGGAGCCGATGGCGCGAAACAAGCGCTGAATGGTCGGGCGAAGGGGGAAGCTGGTTCTACTAGCCCTCATCTTCAGTGTTCGCCTCCTCCTGGTACGAGTCGCAAGCCGCCACTCATCGACCGGAGTTCACTAGAACATGGCGGTAAGGGTGCTGCAGCGACCGAGTTGAAGCCGTCGACGCTTCTGACTCCAGCAGGAAGTGAGCCGGTACTCAATGCCCGGAGGCAGTGGTCGAGCAGTCCCACACAGCAGTACTGCTCGGTCAAGCGTGGACCATTGTTCTCTCCTGCGTTGGTACACGCTGCTTCAACACCGCTGTCACCTTTGGTTCATCGTTCTATGGCCAACGCAGAACGTGGAACTAGCATGGGCGCTGGCCTCCCTGGAATGGTGCCAACGCCTTTCTTCGATGGTGGCGTGGGACAGACTCACGACATGGAGGCAGAGCACGGTGAATCGTCCCCCGAGGAGGGTGTTGGGGATGCCGGAGGAGACGATCCAGAACTCTTAGAGCTGACGAGGCTGCTCAACAGCGTTCGCCAGCGACGTGGCCGTGACATTTCGGGTATCCTTGCGGCTGCTGGTAGTCGTGGCACTCCACTGCTAGGTGCTGATGAGTTAGAGGCGTTGGCGAGTATTGACAGTTCTGTCCGTAGGCACGAAGAATGTGGAAAGGGCCCCATCACTGGGTTAAATAGGGGTGACACGCAGGCAGCCGCGAGTAACATACCTCGAGCTGCCCCTATCGCTACTGACGAGAACCCTCATGCTTTCACTAATGACCATCCTGATCCATCACCACAGCCTACCTCACAGCCCGCAACCCCACCCCAGGCTGTCGGCCACGCTACGGCTGTTGCACATCGCGGGCGAGTGAACAGAGGGCTTTACACCAACAGACTCAAGAAGGAGCGTGACCACCTCAACAACACCAACGGAGGTGCACCCGGCCCTGTTCCTGCGGCACAACCTACACGGGTAGGAGTGCATGACCAGCGGAAGGACACGTACCGGACAAGAGGAGCAGCGTACCGCGGGCATGGCGCAGGGGCTGCCGAGGGCTTCCAAGCCCGTGGTGTGAAGCGGGAAAGGAACCTCCCGCAGATGACTCTCATCATTGACTATGATCCGGAGAGGAGCGGGGAGGGCTTGATACGTGGCATGCCGTCTCCAGATGAGATCGTGGTGAGTATGCGCACGGAGTACCTAAGTAAGTCTGAACCTACGAGTACGAATGGCACTAATCCTGGTTTCAGAGTTTTTCTTTTGAGCCGTTTGCACCTGCATGCCATGGCCGCGATCTTTGCTTAATCTGAAAGCCAATTTCCCAAGGTGCATCAAATGACTTGCCTAATGCAGTGAGCATCTTTTGACCATGACCTGGTCCCGTCACCAGGTGCACGCAAAGATGGCAATGGATCTCCTGCTACGCAACTGTGCGGCGCGAGGTGTGACCCTGTTCCCTTCGAACACAGTGAGGAACGAGGCGCTACGTATCATCCTTCGTGCCACGCATGACGTGAGCTACGTCCAGGTCTGTTACGCCATGTCCAAGACGGAGTACAGTACGAAGGTCAACAAAGTGTGGACGAAGTTCAGGAACGACTCGTCCTCATTGGCACGCTACACGATTGTCTGCGGGCTGGGGATAGACGTCGTGGGAAAGGGGATATACAAGTACAAGCTCGACACAGCCAGGAAGGCAGAGTGGTGGGAGACCCTCGGCCCACGTACGTATTGGTCCAATGCCATTATCATTCTCTACGCATTAACTTGCCTCAACCCCATTTCAGTCCCTAAGTAACTCTGATCCCATCTATCCCCTTCACTGTGTGGCAGAGGAGCACCTTGGGCACAAGGTCTCTTCGTGGAGCCATGAGAAGGGCGACAAGAGGCCCTTCACCAGCGCCCTGTTCTTTGCAGCGTGCAAGGCGGCATACCCTGAATGGGTCACTGCTGACGGGATCCTTGTCCTCGTCCCCTATCACATAGCGTGGGTCCTGTTTTCTGTGAGTGCTCCGCACCAGTAGCCATGTTGGTGTCAGTAAGAAAGTTTATGTTGGCAGGCTCCTTCATACCCTATTCCATCTAAACCCACGGTTTGTTGTTTGTGACAGTTCGACTATGGCATGACCAACATGAGGGGCAAGTCAATGACTCTCTCACAAAGCCCCCTGACCAACGAGCGCGAGATGGTGGAGGTGCTGGCAGAGGTCGAAGCAGCCATCAAGATGTGGCTGGCCGTGGCGAAGGGGCGCCTGTACGTCCCTGAGATGGGGGCTTTCAAGTGGGGTGAAGCTGGGCTGTTTATCAACGAGAGTGGGTTCAATGAGTATCTGCCGGAGGAGTATCAGGTGCGACCTGCGTCGCACGTGGGTGACCAGGGTCCGTGGATGGAGTGATTCAAGTTGGGTGGTCATGCGGGATGGGACAGTGGCGGGCATCTCTGATGGAGCAATCCGGGGTTTTATTTTTTTTGTTTTCAATTTTTTTTTTTACTCCGGTTGATAGCTCAAAAGACCTATATGACTGATTGAGTAGAATCTTTTGTTAGGGCGGCATAGGATGGTGTGGTTGTTATATGTGTATAAATGTTGTAGATAACAACATTATTATAAGACATTCTATGCTTTCACGAGTATATCACAGTAGAGTACAATCCTGCTAGTAGGACAGGATGATTGCCATTGCTATTTTCATAGGGTCCCAGAAGTGTCCCGAATGTGTCCGTGGGGAGTCCTCAATGCTACTGGCGCCGAGTCTCGAATGTGTCCCAAAAGTGTCTCGAAAGACACTTTCGAGACAGTTGGGCGTGACCCTTTCGGGACATTTCACTTAGTCTCGAAAGTGTCTTTCGAGACACTTTTCAACCTGTCCCGAAAGTATTCGGAAAGAAACTTTCAGGACAGTTTCGGGACATTTCATTTTGGTGATGTATACTCGATGGGAAGTCACCACTACTGGTGGCACGAATATGATATATACTTACTACTCCCCGCGTATTTCGATACGGGCGGGCCATATTGGAACGCCGGACCCTCCAGGGGGGATAGTGGCAACGGTGCCGCACCCCAGGTGAGGCACCAGGTGCGCGTACGCGCAGCGCTCGAGAGGCCACTCGCCACCCGTTGCCACGCCACGTGGGCCACGTGAGGCACCAGGTGCGCGTAGGCGGCATGAATTGTCGAAAAATTCCCGGGGATTACTACAGGCGAATCCCAACCTAATCGCAGCAGTCTGTCTACGTGTATCACAAGCGCGACGCCGTCCCTATGACTTTTGGGGACGGGCAACCACACGTCGTCTACAAGCGCCACGGCTCAGTTTGCTCGGTTGAGCAACGTGTGGTACCGAACGTGCACCTAATTCGGTTCTGTCTGGATAGTGTCTTCAATCACAACCACCAGAACGTCTCGTTCGTTTATCTTCGCGAGCGCAGGTACGCCACGTGGCGTTTGGAAATGTATAGGTAGCGCGCGCCGTCGGATGCTTCTCTGCCACGAGTAATTCAACTTGTTCACAGCCGATCTTGCTCACTGCCGTATTTTAGGTATCGCGCCGCGATCGGATCTTGCTCGCTGCCGTAATATTAGGTGTCGTGATCTTGCTCACTGCCGTATTTTTAGGTGTCGCATTAGGGCAGGTCCAACTCGTTCACTACTAGCGTTTAGGTATCGCGAACATAATTCAGCCGTCTTTTCACGTGTCGGGTTAGGGGGTACAGTAAAAGCGGAAGGAGAACAAAAGGAGAAAGGAGGCTAAAGGAAGAAATCACAACAGGCAGCCCGCACAACGAAATGTTAGGGCTGATCCAACTCGTTCACTACCACGGGTTATTCACTGCGGTGGGTGGCTTTTTTATGAGTGGCCTTAGGCCTCCCTCTCTCCCTCCACACAACAAGTGTCAACAGGATTGAGCACAATTCGAGAATCGTCGCGTCGCGCAATGAAGTCTTTTGTAATGCTTCTCACTTCTTGTTGGAAGTATGGGCGTGTTTCAATCTTGTCAACAAACGAAGCAGGCTATAAATAATAACCTTTCTATACAAATGTTTTCATTATTCATATTAGGTATATGGATACCATGTTGGGTACACAAAAAAAAACCAGGACAGGAAATCCCGGTAGAGAAAACAATAATACTTCATTTTTTAAGCTTACGGGTAGACATTCTATGATGCTCCAATGCTGATATCACACCCCTCACTCTTGCTACAAAATTGCTTCCAATCCAATAATCACAGCAATGGCTTCCCTAGGTAGCAAATGCTGACTCCCGAGTCCCGTCACAAAGCTGCCACTCCAGGCCCTCTCCCATTCCTCTCCAGGGGCTCTCTAGGGCATCTGCAGAAACGCAGGAGCTCCCATAGATGCGCTGCTCTCTGCAGGAGCTCTCAGCACAGCAGTGGCTCAGGAAAGGCTCTGCAGCAGACAACAAGATAAACAAGAGGCATGCAGATGGATAGAGGCAGAACAGGAGCTGGTCTCTTCAGAGAAGAACAGAGGCTCCTCCCAGCACAGCAGTGACTCAGGAGAGGGCTCTGCAGGAGACAAGATAGAATAGAGGCAGAGAGATGGATAGTGGCAGAAGATAGACAAGAGGAGAGGGGAGACATGAGAGGGTTGAGAGGAGGGGGGAAGGGAGAGCGGCTTTATAAGGGTTCCCAACATAGCAGTGGCAGTGGAGGGGCTCCGCAGTAGACAAGGCGAGAACCAATCACTAGGAGACAGGGAACATGGTGGAAAGGAATGGGAGAGGAAAGAGAGGCTTTGCAAGGGTTCCCAACATAGCAGTGGCAGTGGAGGGGCTCTGCAGTAGAGAATGCGAGAATCAACGACAAGGACAGAGGAGGGGGAGAGGAGGGTAAGAGGAGAGAGAGCAGCTTTGGAAGGGGTCTTAACATAGCAGTGGCAGTGGAGGGGCTCTGGAGCAGACAAGGCGAGAATCAACGACTAAGGCACAGGGAACATGGCGGAAAGGAGTGGGAGAGCGTGAGGGAGGATAGGATAGGAGGGAGGAAGGGACGTGGCGTATGGAGGAAGAGGGGAGAGGAAGGCAATCTGGGACGAGAAGGGAAGAGAGGAGCTTGCATTCACCGTAGAGTTTAGGTGGCCCTGGGCGCACTGGCAGGCCACCTCCAGCCTCCAGGCTGTCTCTCATCATGATGCGCATTCAACGCACAGACTTACATTCAGGTGAAGGTTTTTGGGGTTTGCATTGACCGTAGACTTTCCGGTAGCCCTGGGCGCCCTGGCACCCCAGCTCCAGGCTGTCGCTTGTCTTAATGCACATTCAACGCACAGACTTACATTCGGGTGCAGGTTCTTGGGGCTTGCATGTGCCGTAGACGTTGCGGTAGCCCTGGGCGCACTGGCATGCCACCTCCATGCTGTCGTTTGTCTTGATGCACGTGGAGTGTGCCGGGCACTTGACACGGCTGCAGATGTCGTCTGGATCACATGGGAGGAAGGGGTGAGAGGGATGGGATGGGAGGAAATGGCATGGGGGGAGAAGGATGGGGGAAAGAATGGGGGGAGAGGCATGGAAGAAAGAATGGGGGGAGAGGCATGGGGAAAGAATGGGGGGAGAGGCATGGGGGAAAGAATGGGGGGAGAGGCATGGGGGAAAGAATGGGGGGAGAGGCATGGGGGAAAGAATGGGGGGGAGAGGCATGGGGGAAAGAATGGGGGGAGAGGCATGGGGGAAAGAATGGGGGGAGAGGCATGGGGGAAAGAATGGGGGGAGAGGCATGGGGGAAAGAATGGGGGGAGAGGCATGGGGGAAAGAATGGGGGGAGAGGCATGGGGGAAAGAATGGGGGGAGAGGCATGGGGGAAAGAATGGGGGGAGAGGCATGGGGGAAAGAATGGGGGGAGAGGCATGGGGGAAAGAATGGGGGGAGAGGCATGGGGGAAAGAATGGGGGGAGAGGCATGGGGGAAAGAATGGGGGGAGAGGCATGGGGGAAAGAATGGGGGGAGAGGCATGGGGGAAAGAATGGGGGGAGAGGCATGGGGGAAAGAATGGGGGGAGAGGCATGGGGGAAAGAATGGGGGGAGAGGCATGGGGGAAAGAATGGGGGGAGAGGCATGGGGGAAAGAATGGGGGGAGAGGCATGGGGGAAAGAATGGGGGGAGAGGCATGGGGGAAAGAATGGGGGGAGAGGCATGGGGGAAAGAATGGGGGGAGAGGGATGGGGGAAAGAATGGGGGGAGAGGGATGGGGGAAAGAATGGGGGGAGAGGGATGGGGGAAAGAATGGGGGGAGAGGGATGACTCATGAGGAAAAGTTGCAGCAGGAAGCGCATGGCTCCACTCAAAAGGAGTCTGCTTTTGAGTCGACTCAAAGGAAGCGCGTGCTCCACTCAATAGCAGCAAGCGCATGCATGGTAGCCGCAGGGCACAGGTGGAAGCTGCGAGTGATGTTTGTTCAAGGCGATGCATGAGCAGCAAGGCATGCATAGTAATGGTAGCGAGAGAGGTGAATGCATGGTGGCAGCAGGGCAGAGGTGGAAGCTGCGAGTGATGTTTGTTCAAGGCGATGCATGAGCAGCAGGGCATGCATAGCAATAACAGCAGAGAGGTGAATGCATGGTGGCAGCAGGGCAGAGGTGGAAGCTGCGAGTGATGTTTGTTCAAGGCGATGCATGAGCAGCAGGGCATGCAGAGCAATAACAGCAGAGAGGTGAATGCATGGTGGCCGCAGGGCAGAGGTGGAAGCTGCGAGTGATGTTTGTACAAGGCAATGCATGAGCAGCAGGGCATGCATAGCAATAACAGCAGAGAGGTGAATGCATGGTGGCAGCAGCAAGGCACTCACCGAGAACGCAGCGGATGGACTTCACTGATGCGTCCATCTTGAACGCACTGCTCACACAGACACAGGGGGGAGGGGCGCATGGGAGGGGCGCATGGGAGGGACGCATGGGAGGGACGCATGGGAGGGACGCATGGGAGGGACGCATGGGAGGGACGCATGGGAGGGACGCATGGGAGGGACGCATGGGAGGGACGTATGGGAGCAGGTGCAGGGCACATATGGCAGCAGTAGGATGGACTTCACTGATGCGACCATCTTGAACGCACTGCTCACAGCTGCACCGCGTTGCACACCGTACGATCCAAAAACACGTCCCACCACACCACACCAGCACATCCCCCCCCCCCGCCAGTAACAAGCGGGTGAGCACTCACCTCATGTCCCTTGTGTGGTAAACCGTGTTTTGGTACTCTGCCGCTGCAGTACCCGAGCAGTCGGGCGACGCGAACAGCTGCACCGCGTCGCACACCGTGCGCTCGAAATGCGCGTCACCCAAAAACACGTCCCACAACAGCAGCGCGTCCACCGCACCTCCTCCGCCGCCGCTCGCGGACGCGACTTCGGGCATCACTTTCCCCACGGATACGCAGCGCTCAAATTCGAATCGGACTTTGCGCGGCTGCGCGAGCGAGCCGAGGAGCATCACCGTGTCATTCGCACATACAGCCGCACCACGTCGGTGGCCGCAGCGGCATTCGCTCCCATGGCTGCGGGGAGAAGGGCGAAGACAAAAAGGGAAGGGAAGGGTTGAAAACGAGCGAGCCGAGGAGGAGCATCAGTGTGCCCATGCGCACATAAAGCCGCACCCCATCGCTGGCAGCCACCCCATCGCTGGCAGCCACCCCATCGCTGGCAGCCACCACATTTGCTGCCGTCGCTGCGAGCATGTCAAACAAAGAAGGGCGAAGACGGAAAGCTAAGCGAAAAGGTCGGAACGAGCAAGCCGAGGAGGAGCATCACCGAGGCAGCGCGCACATAAAGCCGCATCACATCGCTGGCAGCAGCGGCATTTGCTGCCATCGACAAGGGTTCAGAACAAGCGAGCTGAGGAGCATCACCGAGCTCAGGTGAACATAAACCCGCATCACCGACGTGAAAAAACGGTGTTTTTGAGACGTCTCAAAAAGAGCCCACGCGCACAAAAACCGGCAGCAGTCGTGCCTTTGCCGGCTGGTGCTCCCAGCGACGACACACCCACCTCACTCGCTCACACAGAGGGGAAGGGAGAATGGCAAGACACGTCACACAGAGGGGAAGGGAGAATGGCAAGACACGTCACACAGGGAAGGGCACAAGTCACACCCGTAGTACCAGTCAGGTTGGTGCCGCCGCCGCCAGCAGTCATCCCTCTGATGGCAGGTGCTCCCAGCGCCAGCGACACTCCTACATCACTCGCTGCGAAGACATCACATGGAGGGGAAGGGAGAGCAGGAAGTGACACGGGGAAGGGAGAGCAGGAAGTGACACGGGGAAGGGAGAGCAGGAAGTGACACGGGGAAGGGCGACAGTCAGCGACAACGACCTCACTCGCTGCGAGGACGTTACATGGGGAAGGGGGAAACCCCGATTAAGTAACGAGCGACTCGCGAATGTGACGCTTTTTTATTCGACTCAGGAGTCGGATGTGTACGGAATTGGGATTTAATCGAGCAGCGTGTAAGCTTCTAACGAGCGTCGCGCAAAATGCCTCGAGGTTGGGAAGCGTACCAACGAGGATGACGACGAGCAGCGCGACAGCGAGCTTGGAATCTCCCATGCTGGTGCTCGCGGTGGTGACGAAAGAGGCTCGGCAAGTAGCGGCGACGGGTGCCAGAGGCACTAGCCTCGTCAGAAGCGGCGGTAGTAGCAGCGGCCTTGTAGAACAAGCGGCGGTAGTCGGTTGGGAACGGTTGGGCGAATTGGACAGGAAAAAGTGTCGAGACAGAAAGAGGGACTGATTCAACCAACCAGAAGGCAGCAACGCGCCGGAGGTGAATTCAGGGTCGCAGACTAGCAAGTGGCTGGGTACGCGTCGGTTTTGAGGCGATTATTGAGGCGCCTCAAAAAGCAACGCGGAGGTGAATTCAGGGTCGCAGACTAGGAAATGGCTGGGTAAGCGTCGGTGCCTCACAAGTGCGATCAGTGATAGTCGACGAGGTGGGTGCGTATTCCCGATGAGGCCCACTAGTTTATATACATATGCCTACAAGCACGCGCAATCGATACCGCGCGTATTCGATCCCCAGGGCTCTTGAGAATAATCTCGCGCCCACAATCGTCTACACGCTGCGAAACCTAAGCGCAACTGCGGCTCCCATAACCGTGTACTACACGATGCAATCCGAAGTGGTTGCGTGCACTCCGGGTCACCTTGGACTGGCAACAATGGCTGTGTTGGTCTGAAGACATTGTGCGTGCCGTGCCGTGCCGGTGCCGTGTGGGGCGCGGTTGATATGGCTATGCCCTGTGCTTGTGCTCCCCTCCCCTCATCTGCCTGCTTTTTTCCTTGCTGAACTGAAGCTGCTTGTAGAGAAACTCACGAACAATACAAGCAACAGAGTTGTCGGTGAAGGTAAATTTGCAGATTCGTTGTACATAAATCAGTGTGATCATGATAAGCTATATTGATAAAATATGGAGTGAAATGGGCAACCAAGTTAGTTTCGGACCGTTACGTATCTGAAGCAGAGGTTCAATCTAGATGGCGTGCGAGCGACATCACAAGGCACTGTCTGGGTGGGAGATAAATGTTCGTCGAAAAGTCATGTACAGGGCTCATTTTTTGTTTTGACCAACCCTTACGATCAGTCTAGCACCTGTTCAAAAGCCTGATTTTCAGGGTTACCCGTTGTGGAAAACCTGATGCGTCAGGGTTTTTGCATGTATCAAAACGACTACGAATCATCAGTGTACCAATTCGCAAAACCCTGTTTCAGTTGTTATTAACACAACACACAATAACAAGCTTAATCATCATCTTCAGACATGCCACACGGTTCTTGCTCGTGGTCACTGTCCTCCTCTGGCTCCGGCACTTTCTCCTTGCCTTTTCGTCCCGCTGGGGTCGGCAGGGCCACTGTTTTCGGGGTCGGGTGGTTACGGGACGGAGCGGGGGGGGGGGGGGGGGGGTTTGGGGGTTCGCTGGTACGCGCTTCAGGGTAAACCTTGATAAGCGGAACGACAACCCTGAGGCGACAGTGTTCCTTAATCTTAAAACCTGGCACATCAGGGTAAATCAAGGTCCCCAAAAAATTACCCAACAGCATCAGTGTTACTACAAAAAATCACCCTTCTAGTCAGGGCATCAGGGTGATTTACACTGATAACGTGGGCCCTGGTCATGTACGTGTTCTTGTAAATGCAACTATTGCATAAAGGGTTGTTTCACACAACATGAATAACGGGATGGTGGTGAGACTTCAGGGAATACAAGATAAACGAAAAAGAAGCAGCATGAAGCATCCATGAAAACGTCCTCTTCTGACTAAACAATCACAAATCAAAGGCAGCACTGTGAGCTGTCGAGATTAGCTAGGAAGAAGTGTCGATTAGGTAAAAGGGAGGGGGTACAAGGATGTCGAGAGAGTTGGGTTGTACCCTCTAAAGTGTGACCCCTACACAACCTAAAGTAACATGAACAAACAATATGTTTTGACACACCCCCATAGGTGAAGTAGGGGATAGTCAAACCGAACAGTGGTCACAAGACCAGTCAAGCAAGAGAACAAGCAAGGCAAAGCCCAGGGTGGATCTCAAGGACACCACACAATCTGAGCACAAGCAGGCAGCCACAAGGCCAGTTCACATGCAAATTTATAAATAGCAAGGCACTACACTGATCACAACCCAGCAGGAGTAAACATGCACGTATAAATATATATAGCAGTGTACAACAAGAGCAAGTCAAGCAGCCAGCAGGTGAGGCGGAGTGGGCACAAGCCCAAGAGCAGTGCAGAAACGATGATGATCACCAGACCCAAGGGCCTTGGTGAAGACATCAGCAGTGTTGGCTCGAGAGGCCACGTAAGCAAGGTGCAGCTGACCACGCTGCTGCAGCTCACGCGCAAGGAAGTAGCGAAGAGCAATGTGCTTCGTTCTGTGCTCCAGTCTCTGCTCACGACACAAGGCAAGCATTGCCTTGTTGTCGACGTACAGAACTAGAGGAGAACGAGGCCGCTCCCCCAAGTCGGTCAGCAGATAGGTCAGCCAGCGTAGCTCCTATGCAGCCATGGCCCCAGCGTAGATCGGCCTCGCAACTGGAGCCAAGCACAGACGAAGAACGAGTGGACCTCCACGAGACAGAACCAGAGCCAAGACTGAAGGTGTAACCCTGTGACGAACGCTGAGTCGCCTGGTCGTCGGCCCAAGAAGCGTCAGAGTGTCCGGTGAGTACCACTGAACTCCGTCCTCCAAGCACGAGCCCCATGCCCGATGTACTGCACAATTAACGCAGTACCCTTTTCGCAGCATCCCAGTGCACCTTTCGGTGTCTACCAGGAGCCACGTAGCGAGCCAGAAGGTTGAGAGGCTACGCGAGGTCAGGTCGTGTGCACGTCATCAGGTACATGAGGCAACCCACAAGCTTTGGGTACGGACCAATCGGCTCTACGGACTCGTCCGAAGGTGGAGCTGAGAGCGAGTGGCCGGTAGACAGAGGAGTGGGCTGTGGCGAGGAGAGCTGGAAGCCGAAGCGCTCAAGGACCTAGTGCACCATGTGTGACTGAGTGAGGGTGATGGTGCGCCGTACTCTGTCCCGGGTGATCTGCAAGCCAAGATAGCTCCGCAGCTTACCCAGGTCAGTGCAAGTGTGTCTCTCCTGCAGCTCCGCCTTCACTAGGGCCAGTGCCTCAGTGTCAGTAGTAGCAAAAACCAAGTCGTCGACGTACACGAGGATGTAGAACGGCGGAAGAGTAGTGTCGGTGCGTAGAAACAGCGACGGGTCAGCAGTCGAAGGAGCAAACCCAAGAGCCGCAAGTGTCGTCCTCAGTGTGTCGTGCCACTCGCGGGGCACCTGACGTAGGCCGTACACTGGTCGCCGTAGGCTCCACTGTGTACCAGGAGGAAACGACCCAGTGAAGCCCTGTGGATGGTGCAACCAGATGGCCTCGTGAAGGCTGCCCTGCAAGAAAGCTGTCGAGAAGTCGAGGGAGTGCAGCTCGTAGTCACGCTGAGCTGTAACGTGTAGCAACACCCGAAGAGTGGTTATCTTCGGGGTGGGGGAGAAGGTCTGAAAGAAGTCAACCCCCTCACGCTGACTGAAGCCTCGAGCAACGTAACGTGCCTTGAAGGCAGGCGGAGAACCCGGCGGCCGCTTCACCCTGAAGATCCACATGCCACTGACGATGTTCGCCCCAGGTGGGGGAACCTCGTCGACGTAGGTGCCTGTGGACTTCCAGGAAGCCATCTCTGCGTCCATGGCTGTCTGCCACTGAGAGGAGTACTCACCCGAAATCGCCTCCCTGTAGGAGCGCGGGGTGGGGATGTCAAGTGCATCCGGGTCTCCCTCAGGGGCAAGCAGCATGGTCGCGTGATGGGGTGAAGCGGCAGCAAGGCACTCCAGCTCCTCCTGTCTGTCCTCAAGAACGTCACAGCCAAGGGCAGTACAGCCAAGAGCAGTCTCACCCCCGATGGACGGAGGACAGGCAGGGACAGGGTCAGAGACAAGACTCGCAAGGTAGTCTAAGCGGTACACAGCAGCAAAGTCAACGAGCTCAGCTACTAGGGCAGACGCAGCAGGAGACAAGAACGTAGGGTCCGTCACAGCCGTAGCAAGAAGGCGAGTAACAGTCGGACTGGACGCACGAGCAAGGTCAGACGGAGGGTCAGCAACGTCAGGCAGAGAGGACGCAGGAGGTAACGGTAGGACAACACGCAGAGGAACAAAGGAAGGACGGAGTGTCATATCGTGAGTACCGGGGACAACTGGAGCACGCTGACGACGAACACGAGGAACACGAGCACGGACAGCAGCTCTAGGCTCAGGCTCAAGGTCAAAGCTAGACTCAGGCTCTCGACGCTGAGGGGTGGAAGCACGAGTCTCAGGCTCTCGACGCTCAGTCAGGGACTCTGACACCGCAGTGTAAGGCGCAGGAGCAGGCAGTGGGGAGTGTGGTAGCAGCGGTGGGTGTGACTGGTCCGCCGGTGGACACAGCAACGGAGGAGTAGTACCTGCCACAGAGAAGCCAGTAGCACCTGGCTGAAGACTGAGAAGGTGGCAAAGAGCACCAGTAGCTCCACCAGGACCTCCAGCACCTCCAGCACCTCCAGCCCCAGCAGCTCCAGCACCTCCAGCACCAGCAGCACCTCCAGTACCAGCAGCACCAGCAGCTCCACGACCTCCAGCACCAGCAGCACCTCCAGGACCTCCAGCACCAGCAGCTCCACGACCTCCAGCACCAGCAGCACCTCCAGGACCAGCAGCACCAGCAGCTCCTCCAGTACCTCCAGCACCAGCAGCTCCACGACCTCCAGCACTAGCAGCACCTCCAGGACCTCCAGCACCAGTAGCTCCAGGTCCTCCGGTAGGAGCTCCAACGACACCAACACCAGAAGGACTCGCAGCACCCCCAGAGTTAGCACCCGAACTCGCAGCACCCCCAGAGTCAGCACCCAAACTCGCAGCACCCCCTGAGTCAGGACTCTCGGTCTCAGCACTCGCAGGCTCAGTACCCTCAGTCCCAGCACCCCCAGGCTCAGTACCCTCAGTCCGAGCATCCCCAGGCTCAGTACCCTCAGTCTTTGCTCCAGTGTCCACAGCAGCAGGCTGCAGAGGCGGCGAAGACGGCAAAGGTGGGAACCCGGGGGGGGTAGCCAGACGAGGAGAGCGGACACCCCCAGACTCACCACCCCCAGCCCCAGCTCCAGAAGTCTCAGCTCCAGAGTCCACAGCAGCAGACTGCGGAGGCGGCGAAGACGGCCGTGGCGGGAAACCCGGGGGGGTCTCCAAGCGAGGAGTGCGGCGAGTGGTCGCCGTGTCGTCGGCGACGGCGTCACCCCCCTCAGGTGAGTCAGAGGAGTCAGAAGAGATCTCAACTGGCTCATCCAAGGGGGGTGGGTCTACCTGGGACACACCTGCGGGAGCAGGACCATGTGGGGGAAGGGGGTCTACCGGGAGGGGGACTGGTACCAGGAAGAGAGGTGCGAGGGGGACCGGGTGGGACGCGTGCGGGTGAAGTCGGTAGTAACAGACCGACTCGTCAAATGTGACGTCCTGAGAGGACAGAACACGACGCGAGGCAGGGTGGTAGAACTGCCAGGGTGGAGCGTCGGTGGGGAAACCTAGGAAGACATAGCGGAGAGTGCGAGGAGAGAGCTTGCTCGCTTTGGTATCGTGAACAAGGGAGAGAGCGCCCCAGACCCGAAACGACGACGCATCACCAGGCTGTCCCGTCCAACGGAGTGTGGGCGAGGTCTCTGGAGCAGAGACACGGGGCCAGAGGTTGAGCTGATGCGCGGCGTATCGGACCGCAAACGGCCACAGGAAATGCGGAGCAGCCGCATGGATCATGGAGGCACGAGCAACCTCCATGATCAGGCCAATGCGACGCTCAGCGATCCCATTTTGCTGCGGAGAGGCCGGAAGCGTGAGCGACTGGGCGATGCCCTCATCCTGGCAGAACGTCTCAAGGACGCCAGAGCTGAACTCACCACCCCTGTCAGAGTGCAGACGCAGGACTGGGAAGTCCTGCTGAAAGCGCTCGTGCAGCTGAAGACGAGTAGCACGGATCCAGGGGATCAAAACACCACTGACGTCCGCCTTGCGACGCAAGGGGAAGACGGTGGTGTAGCGTGTGTAGTCGTCAACAACCAATAGGAAGTAGCGCTCCTGGTCCGTTCCACCGACGGGGGCCGGGCCCCACACGTCCAGGTGGAGAGTCTGCAGAGGAGCTGTGGTCGGAGGAAACCCAGAGGAGTGAGGAGCGGCGCGCTGCCGCCCCTCGACGCAAGGAAGGCACGGCGGCGCAAGCGAGCGCGGGAGGGGGGGCAGGGTCTCAGGGAGGCCAGAGACCAGGAGCCGGGAGTGCATGCCGCGCAGACGTTGCAGGGAGGGGTGACCAAGACGGTGGTGCTAGCGCTGAGTCTCGTGCGTGAGTACTCTGCACGAGAAAGACGCAGCTAACTGCCCTGACGCAGACGCTCGACTCGACGCAGCTACCTGACCTGACTCAGCCACCTGTGCAGACGCAGTGGTCAGTGTGTACAGACTAGACCCAGGCTGTCGAGTGAACGTAGCCAGGTTACGGCCAGTCCGGGAGCACGTACAGATCGCCACACGCTGCCCTCCAGGAATAAAGGTATCAACCCAGACATCCTGAATGGCAGCGTTGCTCACCAAGTTCGTCGAGAACGTGGGGAGGTGGAGACCTGACAAAGAGCCGGAGGGGACTGCTGGACAAGGGAGGACCGTGGAGGTTCTCGCAACCACTGGGCCCCCAGAGGGGTCAGCCAGTGAGACTGGGACAGGTGCTGTGAGTGGTGTGACTGTGGTGCAATCACGGAAGAAGCAACGTGACGCGCCTGAATCAAGCGTGAAAGTGTGCAAGACCTCAGCTGAGGCAGTACCTGTGGTAGTAGACGCACTAGCACCTAGAGCGTTGGTAGACTCACGGGCACCTAGAGCTGCAGCATACTCACTAGCACCTGGAGCGGCAGCAGACTCACTAGCACCTGGAGTGGCAGCAGACTCACTAACACCTGGAGCAGCGGTCCTAACAGAACGATAACCCCCACCACCAGGACGACCTCGCTGAATAACCCACTCACGAAGCTGCCGAGGGGTGGGGTCGTCCGGGAGAAGCAGTGCCTGCTGCTGTCCACCCCTGGCCGCAGCAACTGCCGCGGAAGTGGCCATGACAGACAGTGACTGTCAGGAGTAGTTCCAGCACCTCCAGCTCCTACAGCGCCAGCAGTGAGTTGCTCTAGCTGTAGCAGCAGTAGCGTCAGTAGCAGCTGTAGCAAGTGCCGTAGTAGCAGCAATGTATAGTGCAGCACTAGCTGTAGCAGTGGTAGTTGCAGTAGCAGCAGTAGTACTAGCTGTAGCAGTACTAGTTGAAGTGGCACTAGCAGTGACAGTTCGGGCTGGGTGGCGCGGCTCGGACACAGTGGCAGAGCAGCAGCGGCACGTAGCAGTAGCAGCCGGTGCACAGCAGCAGTAGGCGTGTGCGGGCTGTGAGCTAGCACCTAGGGGCGCGCAACAGGTGCGCGCGGAGCAGCTGAAAAGGAGCGCGCAGCAGGTGCGTGCTAGGGGCTGGCGGGCAGCGTGAGTGGCGCGCGCAGCAGCAGGAACGAGGGGGGACCGGGCGTAGGGGCTGACGGGCCGCGCGAGAGGCACACAGGGCAGCCAGGGCGCGGTCAGGGGGGGGTCGCACGTGACTAAGGCAGAAAAATCGCGCCTAGGGCAGAAAAATTGAACCGTTTCGCCTAGGGCACGTTTCCGCATTTCGTTTTTCTCCTAGGGGCGCGACTCGGGCAGTAGATCGAAATAGTAGTGGTGGGCCCTTTCAAAAATTCGGTCCTAAGGTTTTTGCTCTTAATACCATGTCGAGATTAGCTAGGAAGAAGTGTCGATTAGGTAAAAGGGAGGGGGTACAAGGATGTCGAGAGAGTTGGGTTGTACCCTCTAAGGTGTGACCCCTACACAACCTAAAGTAACATGAACAAACAATATGTTTTGACATGAGCTATTGTGATGGGCCCCCACTGCTCCAAGTGGCACACCCGGACATTCGTAGCAGCACTGCCACTCCAAAGCTCAGTAGAAGCTTTTCTATCCAGGGGCTCTGCTTATTAGGGCCCAGTACAGAACTGGGGGTTGTGCTGTGTCTATCACCATAGCAGTGGCTCTCAGCATAGCAGTGCCTACAGGTGAGAGGGGAGGCTACTGCGGCTGACATTGGCCGTAGACGTTTTGGTAGCCCTGGGCGCACTGGCACCCCACTTCCTGGTCATCCTTTGTCCTGATGCACGTGGAGTGTGCCGGGCACTTGACACGGCTGCAGATGTTGTCTGGATCACATGGGAGGGGCATGGGAGGGGAGGGATGGGGGGAAAGTTAACTTTGAGTCGACTCAAAAGTCACCTCCTGGCTTCATGGGAGGATGGGGGGAGAGGCATGGGGTGAGACGGATGAGGGGAGAGGCATGGGATTAGTCAGATGAGGGGAGAGGCATGGGTTGAGAGGAATGGGGAGAGAGGCATGGGTTCTGAAAGATGGGGGGGAAATGCATGGGGGAGAGAGGCATGGATGAGAGGGGGATGGGGGGAGGGGCATGGATGAGAGGGAGGCATGGGGGGAAAGGCATGGGGGGAGAGAAATTGGGAAAGCAGGATAAATTGCAGCAGAAAGCGCATGCACAGCAGTAGCAGGGCACCGATGGAAGCAGCAAAGCGATTGAACCTCGCTCATTCGGTCTGCAGCAGCAGGCTTTTTAGTCGACTAAAAAAGAACTGACTTTTCAGTCGACTCAAAAGCATGCATAGCAGCAGCAGGGCATGCATGGAAGGAAGCAGCGAAGCGACTGAACTTCGCTCATTCCGTCTGCAGCAGCATGCATGGCAGCAGCAGGGCATGCATGGCAGCAGCAGGGCATGCATGGCAGCAGCAGGGCATGCATGGCAGCAGCAGGGCATGCATGGCAGCAGCAGGGCATGCATGGCTGCAGCAGGGCATGCATGGCTGCAGCAGGGCATGCATGGCTGCAGCAGGGCATGCATGGCTGCAGCAGGGCATGCATGGCTGCAGCAGGACATGCATGGCACGGCGATGGATGCAGCAGAAACCCTAAGGCATGACAGAGGCAGGGCAGGGCAGCATGCGATGGATGGCAGCAGGGCACTCACCGAGAACGCAGCGGATGGACTTAACTTATGCGTCCAACTTGGTGACACTGCTCTCACACGCACACATGTAGGTGAGGGAGTTGGGATTGCGTGGTGGGGAAGAAGCGCATAGCGGCATGAGGGGGATGGTGGCATGTCAGCAAAAGGTGCAGGCATGGCAGCAAAAGGTGCAGGCATGGCAGCAAAAGGTGCAGGCATGGCAGCAAAAGGTGCAGGCATGGCAGCAAAAGGTGCAGGCATGTCAGCAAAAGGTGCAGGCATGGCAGCAAAAGGTGCAGGCATGTCAGCAAAAGGTGCAGGCATGGCAGCAAAAGGTGCAGGCATGTCAGCAAAAGGTGCAGGCATGTCAGCAAAAGGTGCAGGCATGGCAGCAAAAGGTGCAGGCATGGCAGCAAAAGGTGCAGGCATGTCAGCAAAAGGTGCAGGCATGTCAGCAAAAGGTGCAGGCATGGCAGCAAAAGGTGCAGGCATGTCAGCAAAAGGTGCAGGCATGGCAGCAAAAGGTGCAGGCATGTCAGCAAAAGGTGCAGGCATGTCAGCAAAAGGTGCAGGCATGGCAGCAAAAGGTGCAGGCATGTCAGCAAAAGGTGCAGGCATGGCAGCAAAAGGTGCAGGCATGGCAGCAAAAGGTGCAGGCATGTCAGCAAAAGGTGCAGGCATGTCAGCAAAAGGTGCAGGCATGGCAGCAAAAGGTGCAGGCATGTCAGCAAAAGGTGCAGGCATGGCAGCAAAAGGTGCAGGCATGTCAGCAAAAGGTGCAGGCATGTCAGCAAAAGGTGCAGGCATGGCAGCAAAAGGTGCAGGCATGGCAGCAAAAGGTGCAGGCATGGCAGCAAAAGGTGCAGGCATGTCAGCAAAAGGTGCAGGCATGGCAGCAAAAGGTGCAGGCATGTCAGCAAAAGGTGCAGGCATGTCAGCAAAAGGTGCAGGCATGGCAGCAAAAGGTGCAGGCATGGCAGCAAAAGGTGCAGGCATGGCAGCAAAAGGTGCAGGCATGTCAGCAAAAGGTGCAGGCATGGCAGCAAAAGGTGCAGGCATGTCAGCAAAAGGTGCAGGCATGGCAGCAAAAGGTGCAGGCATGGCAGCAAAAGGTGCAGGCATGTCAGCAAAAGGTGCAGGCATGGCAGCAAAAGGTGCAGGCATGTCAGCAAAAGGTGCAGGCATGTCAGCAAAAGGTGCAGGCATGGCAGCAAAAGGTGCAGGCATGTCAGCAAAAGGTGCAGGCATGTCAGCAAAAGGTGCAGGCATGGCAGCAAAAGGTGCAGGCATGTCAGCAAAAGGTGCAGGCATGGCAGCAAAAGGTGCAGGCATGTCAGCAAAAGGTGCAGGCATGTCAGCAAAAGGTGCAGGCATGGCAGCAAAAGGTGCAGGCATGGCAGCAAAAGGTGCAGGCATGGCAGCAAAAGGTGCAGGCATGGCAGCAAAAGGTGCAGGCATGGCAGCAAAAGGTGCAGGCATGTCAGCAAAAGGTGCAGGCATGGCAGCAAAAGGTGCAGGCATGTCAGCAAAAGGTGCAGGCATGTCAGCAAAAGGTGCAGGCATGGCAGCAAAAGGTGCAGGCATGGCAGCAAAAGGTGCAGGCATGTCAGCAAAAGGTGCAGGCATGTCAGCAAAAGGTGCAGGCATGGCAGCAAAAGGTGCAGGCATGGCAGCAAAAGGTGCAGGCATGTCAGCAAAAGGTGCAGGCATGGCAGCAAAAGGTGCAGGCATGTCAGCAAAAGGTGCAGGCATGGCAGCAAAAGGTGCAGGCATGGCAGCAAAAGGTGCAGGCATGTCAGCAAAAGGTGCAGGCATGGCAGCAAAAGGTGCAGGCATGGCAGCAAAAGGTGCAGGCATGGCAGCAAAAGGTGCAGGC
Source organism: Closterium sp. Naga37s-1 (assembly GCA_947471745.1). Classification (NCBI taxonomy): domain Eukaryota; kingdom Viridiplantae; phylum Streptophyta; class Zygnematophyceae; order Desmidiales; family Closteriaceae; genus Closterium; species Closterium sp. Naga37s-1. The sequence goes on along the minus strand of CANJKZ010000010.1, from coordinate 1,076,710 downwards.
ATGTCAGCAAAAGGTGCAGGCATGGCAGCAAAAGGTGCAGGCATGTCAGCAAAAGGTGCAGGCATGGCAGCAAAAGGTGCAGGCATGTCAGCAAAAGGTGCAGGCATGTCAGCAAAAGGTGCAGGCATGGCAGCAAAAGGTGCAGGCATGGCAGCAAAAGGTGCAGGCATGTCAGCAAAAGGTGCAGGCATGTCAGCAAAAGGTGCAGGCATGGCAGCAAAAGGTGCAGGCATGTCAGCAAAAGGTGCAGGCATGGCAGCAAAAGGTGCAGGCATGTCAGCAAAAGGTGCAGGCATGGCAGCAAAAGGTGCAGGCATGGCAGCAAAAGGTGCAGGCATGTCAGCAAAAGGTGCAGGCATGTCAGCAAAAGGTGCAGGCATGGCAGCAAAAGGTGCAGGCATGTCAGCAAAAGGTGCAGGCATGGCAGCAAAAGGTGCAGGCATGTCAGCAAAAGGTGCAGGCATGTCAGCAAAAGGTGCAGGCATGGCAGCAAAAGGTGCAGGCATGGCAGCAAAAGGTGCAGGCATGGCAGCAAAAGGTGCAGGCATGTCAGCAAAAGGTGCAGGCATGGCAGCAAAAGGTGCAGGCATGTCAGCAAAAGGTGCAGGCATGGCAGCAAAAGGTGCAGGCATGTCAGCAAAAGGTGCAGGCATGGCAGCAAAAGGTGCAGGCATGTCAGCAAAAGGTGCAGGCATGTCAGCAAAAGGTGCAGGCATGGCAGCAAAAGGTGCAGGCATGGCAGCAAAAGGTGCAGGCATGTCAGCAAAAGGTGCAGGCATGTCAGCAAAAGGTGCAGGCATGGCAGCAAAAGGTGCAGGCATGTCAGCAAAAGGTGCAGGCATGGCAGCAAAAGGTGCAGGCATGTCAGCAAAAGGTGCAGGCATGTCAGCAAAAGGTGCAGGCATGGCAGCAAAAGGTGCAGGCATGGCAGCAAAAGGTGCAGGCATGGCAGCAAAAGGTGCAGGCATGTCAGCAAAAGGTGCAGGCATGGCAGCAAAAGGTGCAGGCATGTCAGCAAAAGGTGCAGGCATGGCAGCAAAAGGTGCAGGCATGGCAGCAAAAGGTGCAGGCATGTCAGCAAAAGGTGCAGGCATGGCAGCAAAAGGTGCAGGCATGTCAGCAAAAGGTGCAGGCATGGCAGCAAAAGGTGCAGGCATGTCAGCAAAAGGTGCAGGCATGTCAGCAAAAGGTGCAGGCATGGCAGCAAAAGGTGCAGGCATGGCAGCAAAAGGTGCAGGCATGTCAGCAAAAGGTGCAGGCATGTCAGCAAAAGGTGCAGGCATGGCAGCAAAAGGTGCAGGCATGGCAGCAAAAGGTGCAGGCATGTCAGCAAAAGGTGCAGGCATGGCAGCAAAAGGTGCAGGCATGTCAGCAAAAGGTGCAGGCATGGCAGCAAAAGGTGCAGGCATGGCAGCAAAAGGTGCAGGCATGTCAGCAAAAGGTGCAGGCATGGCAGCAAAAGGTGCAGGCATGGCAGCAAAAGGTGCAGGCATGGCAGCAAAAGGTGCAGGCATGTCAGCAAAAGGTGCAGGCATGGCAGCAAAAGGTGCAGGCATGGCAGCAAAAGGTGCAGGCATGGCAGCAAAAGGTGCAGGCATGTCAGCAAAAGGTGCAGGCATGGCAGCAAAAGGTGCAGGCATGGCAGCAAAAGGTGCAGGCATGTCAGCGAAAGGTGCAGGCATGTCAGCAAAAGGTGCAGGCATGGCAGCAAAAGGTGCAGGCATGGCAGCAAAAGGTGCAGGCATGTCAGCAAAAGGTGCAGGCATGGCAGCAAAAGGTGCAGGCATGTCAGCAAAAGGTGCAGGCATGGCAGCAAAAGGTGCAGGCATGGCAGCAAAAGGTGCAGGCATGTCAGCAAAAGGTGCAGGCATGGCAGCAAAAGGTGCAGGCATGGCAGCAAAAGGTGCAGGCATGTCAGCAAAAGGTGCAGGCATGGCAGCAAAAGGTGCAGGCATGTCAGCAAAAGGTGCAGGCATGGCAGCAAAAGGTGCAGGCATGTCAGCAAAAGGTGCAGGCATGGCAGCAAAAGGTGCAGGCATGGCAGCAAAAGGTGCAGGCATGTCAGCAAAAGGTGCAGGCATGGCAGCAAAAGGTGCAGGCATGGCAGCAAAAGGTGCAGGCATGTCAGCAAAAGGTGCAGGCATGTCAGCAAAAGGTGCAGGCATGTCAGCAAAAGGTGCAGGCATGGCAGCAAAAGGTGCAGGCATGGCAGCAAAAGGTGCAGGCATGTCAGCAAAAGGTGCAGGCATGTCAGCAAAAGGTGCAGGCATGGCAGCAAAAGGTGCAGGCATGTCAGCAAAAGGTGCAGGCATGGCAGCAAAAGGTGCAGGCATGGCAGCAAAAGGTGCAGGCATGTCAGCAAAAGGTGCAGGCATGTCAGCAAAAGGTGCAGGCATGTCAGCAAAAGGTGCAGGCATGTCAGCAAAAGGTGCAGGCATGGCAGCAAAAGGTGCAGGCATGTCAGCAAAAGGTGCAGGCATGTCAGCAAAAGGTGCAGGCATGGCAGCAAAAGGTGCAGGCATGTCAGCAAAAGGTGCAGGCATGTCAGCAAAAGGTGCAGGCATGTCAGCAAAAGGTGCAGGCATGTCAGCAAAAGGTGCAGGCATGTCAGCAAAAGGTGCAGGCATGGCAGCAAAAGGTGCAGGCATGGCAGCAAAAGGTGCAGGCATGTCAGCAAAAGGTGCAGGCATGTCAGCAAAAGGTGCAGGCATGTCAGCAAAAGGTGCAGGCATGGCAGCAAAAGGTGCAGGCATGTCAGCAAAAGGTGCAGGCATGTCAGCAAAAGGTGCAGGCATGTCAGCAAAAGGTGCAGGCATGTCAGCAAAAGGTGCAGGCATGTCAGCAAAAGGTGCAGGCATGGCAGCAAAAGGTGCAGGCATGGCAGCAAAAGGTGCAGGCATGTCAGCAAAAGGTGCAGGCATGGCAGCAAAAGGTGCAGGCATGGCAGCAAAAGGTGCAGGCATGTCAGCAAAAGGTGCAGGCATGGCAGCAAAAGGTGCAGGCATGGCAGCAAAAGGTGCAGGCATGTCAGCAAAAGGTGCAGGCATGGCAGCAAAAGGTGCAGGCATGGCAGCAAAAGGTGCAGGCATGTCAGCAAAAGGTGCAGGCATGTCAGCAAAAGGTGCAGGCATGGCAGCAAAAGGTGCAGGCATGTCAGCAAAAGGTGCAGGCATGGCAGCAAAAGGTGCAGGCATGTCAGCAAAAGGTGCAGGCATGTCAGCAAAAGGTGCAGGCATGGCAGCAAAAGGTGCAGGCATGGCAGCAAAAGGTGCAGGCATGTCAGCAAAAGGTGCAGGCATGTCAGCAAAAGGTGCAGGCATGGCAGCAAAAGGTGCAGGCATGGCAGCAAAAGGTGCAGGCATGTCAGCAAAAGGTGCAGGCATGGCAGCAAAAGGTGCAGGCATGTCAGCAAAAGGTGCAGGCATGGCAGCAAAAGGTGCAGGCATGGCAGCAAAAGGTGCAGGCATGTCAGCAAAAGGTGCAGGCATGGCAGCAAAAGGTGCAGGCATGGCAGCAAAAGGTGCAGGCATGGCAGCAAAAGGTGCAGGCATGGCAGCAAAAGGTGCAGGCATGGCAGCAAAAGGTGCAGGCATGTCAGCAAAAGGTGCAGGCATGGCAGCAAAAGGTGCAGGCATGGCAGCAAAAGGTGCAGGCATGTCAGCAAAAGGTGCAGGCATGGCAGCAAAAGGTGCAGGCATGGCAGCAAAAGGTGCAGGCATGTCAGCAAAAGGTGCAGGCATGTCAGCAAAAGGTGCAGGCATGGCAGCAAAAGGTGCAGGCATGGCAGCAAAAGGTGCAGGCATGTCAGCAAAAGGTGCAGGCATGGCAGCAAAAGGTGCAGGCATGTCAGCAAAAGGTGCAGGCATGGCAGCAAAAGGTGCAGGCATGGCAGCAAAAGGTGCAGGCATGTCAGCAAAAGGTGCAGGCATGGCAGCAAAAGGTGCAGGCATGGCAGCAAAAGGTGCAGGCATGTCAGCAAAAGGTGCAGGCATGGCAGCAAAAGGTGCAGGCATGTCAGCAAAAGGTGCAGGCATGGCAGCAAAAGGTGCAGGCATGTCAGCAAAAGGTGCAGGCATGGCAGCAAAAGGTGCAGGCATGTCAGCAAAAGGTGCAGGCATGTCAGCAAAAGGTGCAGGCATGTCAGCAAAAGGTGCAGGCATGTCAGCAAAAGGTGCAGGCATGTCAGCAAAAGGTGCAGGCATGTCAGCAAAAGGTGCAGGCATGTCAGCAAAAGGTGCAGGCATGGCAGCAAAAGGTGCAGGCATGGCAGCAAAAGGTGCAGGCATGTCAGCAAAAGGTGCAGGCATGTCAGCAAAAGGTGCAGGCATGGCAGCAAAAGGTGCAGGCATGTCAGCAAAAGGTGCAGGCATGGCAGCAAAAGGTGCAGGCATGGCAGCAAAAGGTGCAGGCATGTCAGCGAAAGGTGCAGGCATGTCAGCAAAAGGTGCAGGCATGTCAGCAAAAGGTGCAGGCATGTCAGCAAAAGGTGCAGGCATGTCAGCAAAAGGTGCAGGCATGTCAGCAAAAGGTGCAGGCATGGCAGCAAAAGGTGCAGGCATGGCAGCAAAAGGTGCAGGCATGTCAGCAAAAGGTGCAGGCATGTCAGCAAAAGGTGCAGGCATGTCAGCAAAAGGTGCAGGCATGTCAGCAAAAGGTGCAGGCATGTCAGCAAAAGGTGCAGGCATGGCAGCAAAAGGTGCAGGCATGGCAGCAAAAGGTGCAGGCATGTCAGCAAAAGGTGCAGGCATGTCAGCAAAAGGTGCAGGCATGGCAGCAAAAGGTGCAGGCATGTCAGCAAAAGGTGCAGGCATGTCAGCAAAAGGTGCAGGCATGTCAGCAAAAGGTGCAGGCATGTCAGCAAAAGGTGCAGGCATGTCAGCAAAAGGTGCAGGCATGGCAGCAAAAGGTGCAGGCATGGCAGCAAAAGGTGCAGGCATGTCAGCAAAAGGTGCAGGCATGGCAGCAAAAGGTGCAGGCATGGCAGCAAAAGGTGCAGGCATGTCAGCAAAAGGTGCAGGCATGTCAGCAAAAGGTGCAGGCATGGCAGCAAAAGGTGCAGGCATGTCAGCAAAAGGTGCAGGCATGGCAGCAAAAGGTGCAGGCATGTCAGCAAAAGGTGCAGGCATGTCAGCAAAAGGTGCAGGCATGTCAGCAAAAGGTGCAGGCATGTCAGCAAAAGGTGCAGGCATGGCAGCAAAAGGTGCAGGCATGGCAGCAAAAGGTGCAGGCATGTCAGCAAAAGGTGCAGGCATGTCAGCAAAAGGTGCAGGCATGTCAGCAAAAGGTGCAGGCATGGCAGCAAAAGGTGCAGGCATGGCAGCAAAAGGTGCAGGCATGTCAGCAAAAGGTGCAGGCATGTCAGCAAAAGGTGCAGGCATGGCAGCAAAAGATGCAGGCATGTCAGCAAAAGGTGCAGGCATGTCAGCAAAAGGTGCAGGCATGTCAGCAAAAGGTGCAGGCATGTCAGCAAAAGGTGCAGGCATGTCAGCAAAAGGTGCAGGCATGTCAGCAAAAGGTGCAGGCATGTCAGCAAAAGGTGCAGGCATGTCAGCAAAAGGTGCAGGCATGTCAGCAAAAGGTGCAGGCATGGCAGCAAAAGGTGCAGGCATGTCAGCAAAAGGTGCAGGCATGGCAGCAAAAGGTGCAGGCATGTCAGCAAAAGGTGCAGGCATGTCAGCAAAAGGTGCAGGCATGTCAGCAAAAGGTGCAGGCATGTCAGCAAAAGGTGCAGGCATGTCAGCAAAAGGTGCAGGCATGGCAGCAAAAGGTGCAGGCATGGCAGCAAAAGGTGCAGGCATGGCAGCAAAAGGTGCAGGCATGTCAGCAAAAGGTGCAGGCATGTCAGCAAAAGGTGCAGGCATGTCAGCAAAAGGTGCAGGCATGTCAGCAAAAGGTGCAGGCATGTCAGCAAAAGGTGCAGGCATGTCAGCAAAAGGTGCAGGCATGTCAGCAAAAGGTGCAGGCATGTCAGCAAAAGGTGCAGGCATGGCAGCAAAAGGTGCAGGCATGTCAGCAAAAGGTGCAGGCATGTCAGCAAAAGGTGCAGGCATGTCAGCAAAAGGTGCAGGCATGTCAGCAAAAGGTGCAGGCATGTCAGCAAAAGGTGCAGGCATGTCAGCAAAAGGTGCAGGCATGTCAGCAAAAGGTGCAGGCATGTCAGCAAAAGGTGCATCCATGTCAGCAGAAGGGCACAGATGGCAGCAGCGACTGCTGCTCAGCATGCAGCATCATGCATGGTAGCAGCATGTGCTGAGTCGATTTTTGAGTCGACTAAAAAATCGGCACGCAGGGAAATAAAGGGTAATAGCAGTAGAAGGGCACAGATGGCAGCAGCGCTGCTCAGCATGCAGCATCATGCATGGTAGCAGCAGGGCACCCACGGAAAATGGTGGTAATAGCAGCAGAAGCTTGGTAGCAGCAGGGCATGAATGGCGATATATGCAGCAGTTATCTCAATGCATGGTAGCATCACGGCATGCACGGGGATAGATGGCAGGAGCAACAGAAAGGCCGATGCATGGCAGCAGCAGGGCACCCAGGGAAATAGATGGCAGTAGCAGCAGAAGCATGGTGCAGCAGAAGTAAGGTGGCAGCAGGGCATGAATGGTGATGGATGCAGTAGCAAGACCAACGCATGGCAGCAGCAGGGAACGCGGGAAAACAGATGGCAATAGCAGCAGAAGCATGGTGGCAGCAGAAGCATGGTGGCAGCAGAAGCGTGGTGGCAGCAGCAGGGTACGCACTGATAACGCAGCGGATGGACTTTACAGATGCGCGCAGCTTGATGGGACTGCTCACACACGCACAGAGGGAGGGGCGCACGGGAGGGGGGGTTGGGTTTGCTTCGTTCACACACACACAGCGGGTGGGGGGCGGTGGGGGGTTGGGAGGACGGTTCAGGACGTGGGGAGAGGCGGATAGGGTAAGGGTTTGATTGCACTGGTCACATGTGCACCGGCAAAGGGGCGAATGGGAGAGGGGAGGCGAGGGCACGCGAAGGGGTGTGGGTGGGTGGGGTGGGTTGGAGAGTGGGAAATGGGTGCACAAGGGCATGAGGGGAATTGGCTATTTAGCTGCCTCTGTGCCCTGAAAATAGGTACTTCTCACCTCATGTACCCTGCAAACGGGTATTTCGCCACCGCAGCACCTGAGCAATCAGGCGACGCGAACAGCTGCACCGTGTTGCACACCGTGCGATCCGAAAACACGTCCCACCACACCAGCGCGTCCACCGCGCCGCTTGCCAAGCCGCCGCTCGCGCCCGCGATATCGGGCACGGGCACGCAGAGCCCCAGGTCGAAGGAGACGGAGCGCGGCGAGCACCACCGTGCCCACGCGCAGCTCCGCGCTCACCGTGTCGCGCGCCGCCGCGCTCACCGCGCCCCTAATACCACGGGCAATTGTCGGGTTGCTTGCGCCCGTGGTATCAGTGAAGTCGCTGCTGCTGCCGCCGCCAGCAGTGGCAGTCGTTTCGTGCGCGGCAGGTGCTCCCAGCGAGACTGTGGTCTCACTCACTGCGAGGAAAGTCACATGCGCAAGGGGGAAGGTTGAGACAGTGAAGATTCACATGGGTAAGGGCAAAAGTCGGTCGCGGTAAAGAAAAGTTGCGAGTGAACCGTGCCCGGCCTGTCAGGCACAGCGACAGTGCCACCTCACACGTTGGGAACACGCGGAAAGCGGAACGCCAACAAAGGCAGGACGGCTCACTGGGCTGGGCAAAAGTCAGGCACGGGGGCCATGATGGATGTCCAGCCTATGGCAGGATTTCCCTTTTCAAAAGTTCACTTCTCAGGAGCATCGGGAGAGGGAGGCGTACCAATGAGGATGGCGACGACGAGCAGCGCCGCTGCGAGTTGAGTTTTGAGTCAACTCAAAAGTCAAATCGGGCGGTCAACTCGGGAGGTCAACTCGGGAGGCGACGAGGGAGGGAGGCGTACCAATGAGGATGACGGCGACGAGTAGCGCCGCTGCGACTTTGGAATGACTGTCCCTCGTCATCATCGCGAGTGCTGGTGGCGAGCGGCGGGGATACCGGCGAGGCGTGGTAGCACAAGCGTCGTAGCACAAAAAACGGCGATTCCGCAGCGCGCCGCGGGGTGGACAGGAGCTTTGGAAGCGACGGACTAATGCAATTCAAAGCGAGGCGAGACACACCGTGTGTGATTGATACAACACGGCAGGGTTGCAGAAAATTGGCTGTGCCGTATGTGACTGCACGTGCCGGAACTAGTAGTCGACGAGGGATCTCGATCTCACAGACGAGAGCCTCACAGATGAGTGCGTGTTCGTGATCTCGATGCTCGATGGGAGGCCGACTACTAAGTATGTAGTGTGCTTTTGAGAGCGCGTATTTTGAGCGCGCACTCCCAGGCAGACGTGTGCTGCGAGACAGTACAACTCTCGCTGGCGTGGCTGCGATGGCGCTGCTGCAGCTCTCGTTGCGCGCCAATAATTGCGCTCTCGCTCGCACATAATCACGGTCCCGCGCGGCACAAAATAGTTCTCGGCCGGGACGCCCATATCTACGCCGAACACCCATGCGCACGAGCTCTCAAGAGTTGCTTACCAGCAAGCAACGAATGTTCCAAGTCCGCGCCCATAATCTTTGCGACGCCCGAAATCTAAGCTGCAGACGCGGCTCCCATAATCGTCTCCACTCCACTCCGTGCTCTGATAGGGCTGCCTGCATTCTGCACTCTCATTGTCCCACGGCGCTCGACATACCCAATAATGATGCTGCTTCCAGTCAAGCCTCTTCTCGAGATGAAGGTACTTATAGAGAAACTCACCAAGTAGACAAAGGCCCTGTTCGACAGGCTAACACTTTGCAACAGGCGGGTGTTAGGCTAGTGTTAAGGGGAAGGCTCAGCGCAATTTCCCTGAGCTGATCGACCGCCCACCACAATCGGAAGCCTCGCCCCTGGAGATCGGAAGGAGCGTGGCCCACAAGGCGAAGCTTCCTCCCCCCTTCAATCTGGGTCATCGCGGGCTGTGTAAAAATTTTGGGCCACTTGTTAAAGGGGTCTAGGTAACAACGCCGGAAAACAATAGGCCATCCCCACAAATCGCTAAGGGAGGTTTTCGAATGGGATATTTTTTTCAAGAAAACTGGTTCACTTGGGTTTTTTTTGGGTCCACGGAGTGGGTGTCCCTCCCACTGCAAACACTTGACGAGCCCTTTGGCAAACCACACTTTTGGGGGGCGAGGGTTAGGCTAGGCGAGGGCTAAACCTTTGCCCGTGCGGGAAGGCTCGCGGTTCTTTCTGAAAGGGTGAAGGTGTGTAAGGAATTTTCTCGGCATTCCTTACGGAGTCCGACTACATCGCGTACAGCAACAGCCGTTGTTCGCCCGTTACTGCTGACGGGGCTTCGCCAACTTCGCGCGCACTGTTTTTCCAAACCTCGCACTGCTGGCCCGGCCGCGTCGGCCTACGCTTCGGGACAAGCCCGAGCCTCGCTGCCAGCATAGCACTAGCTAGCTCGCACGCACCGCGTTACCGTTTGCATGTTTCGCATATAAATGTTCGCTCATGCCTTCGCTCACATTTTGTACTCGTTTGACACCTTAGTGCAATCCTCGCTACCTCGATCCATTGCACCCGTAACACTTGGTATTCATAGCCTCTTTCTTTTTCAGACCTCGCATCCTCGCACCCCAGGAAATCAACTTTTGATTTTCACTCGAAGGGACTCACGCACCTTAGCACGTAGGAGCCGCTGTCCTCGCGTTCTCTCGTAAACGCGTGCAACCACGACTGCGCCTAGACTAAGACGAGCCGACGCCCTTCGAAATGGCCGAGCATATTGATATCACGACTCTCACGCAGGAGCACTTGAACGAACTGTTGCGGCAAATCCGCGAGAGCGCCGAGGAAATCGCGACGCTGACGGCAGAACGCTCGTCCCTGCAAAATGATCTCACACGAGCACAGCAAGCACAATCTCAAGCACCTGGCACTCCGGAACAACCCGCACCACAAGCATCACAACACGGAAGCGTGGGGCAACCCGCCAGCGCGGCCAGTGATGGCGTCGTCCGCCCCGACGCAGACGACGACCACGGCACGACACACCCCGAAGCGACGAATGCGGCCCGAAGCCAGCCACGCGTCACAATTTCGGCACCAACCGACGATTCGGCACTGCCGTCATCGATGCCGCTGAAGCCGCAGCGTCCGCCATGCTTCGATCCCAGTCAAAGGGGTGGTCCTACTGTTCAGACGTGGTTGTTCACGATGAACGTATTTTTCGACGCCAACTACGTCTCGGAGTATACGGCGAAAATTCGCTACGCCGTGTCGCTGCTGCGAGGACCCGCCATGGATTGGTGGCGCGTCATCGTCACGAAGCCGATGGACTACGCGACTCTACCGACACGGGAAGGACAAACCGGACCCTGGGCGCCGTCGTATTTCGTGGAGGTGCCCCAGTATCGCACGTGGGACGCGTGGTGCGCAGGTCTGCGCGCTCGTTTCGAGCCAATCGCGGCTTCGATCGCGGCGCGACAGAAGCTCCGCACTTGGCGCCAACTTGGTTCCGTCCAAGACTACACGAGCGGATTTCTGGCGCTATGCGAGCAGGTGGGATATATGCACGAGAGCGAGCGCATCGACCGCTACATCGGCGGCCTAAAGCAGGACATTGCTCAGGAAATCCAGCTTCGCGGCGTCACCGACTTTCAAGAAATTCTAGCTATGGCGGAGAAACTTGACTTCTTCCGCCGACCGAGACCGGGGTCCTACGGAAGCAACCATTGGGGACATCGGTCTCGTGGGACGAACGAGGGCGCCACGATACGTGCCGTCACCGCAAATGCCGCTGCCGCACCGTTCAAAGGGCGCTGCTTTGCGTGCAATCGGCCGGGACATCGCAAGAGCGAATGCCCGGAAAACGCTAAGGGAAAGGGGGAAGCTGAGCAGCAGAAACAGACCAAGCAGCAGGGAAACGCTGGAAGTCAGTAGCAGACGGGCCCTCTACTGACAGGTCACGCCGATCGCCCAACCCAACCGACCCTCACTGAGTGATTGTGCCGGTTCACGCAATCGACCACACTCGGCCGAATAAGGAGGGTACTACGGTAGACAGCCCTATACTGCTTAGTGGGAAAATCGGGACTGACTTAGTTAAAATATTCGTAGACGGAGGGGCCAGCCACAGCCTTATCAACACTGCCCCAGCACGAAAACTGCGACTGCCACGGGACAGATGTTTACCTGAGATCGACGCAAGATTGGTAGACGTCACGCCGCTGGCGATACGGGAACACGTAGACCGGGTTCAGATTCGATGTGGGGGTAACTTCACGTTTAGCCAGGAAATGCTCGCGACGACCCTCGACGGAACCGACATTTTACTCGGTCGGGATTGGTTGCGACGACACAATCCGCGAATCGACTGGACGACGGGTGACTGCACCGTGCGAGTGAACGGTAACAACATCGCCTTACCTCGCTGGGGCTCGCCTGAGTCTTCGTCGGTGCGTGTCAATGCGATCACAATGAAGCGCGCCGTAGCGGGAGGAGCTGACGTGTATGCGGTTGACATTCGGGAAGCCGAAGCAGCAGACCAGGGAGGGGATTTACAGAAACTGCTTGCCGACGTACCGGATGACTTGGCAGCACTCCTGAAGCAGTACAGACCTGCCAACGGGACTGCCACCTCAGCGACCGCACGACCACAGGATAGAGTTAGAACCGGGGGCACAGCCGACAGTACAGCGATAGTTTCGACTGACCCAACCCGAACTGGACGAACTGAGGAAGCAGCTGGATTACCTGCTCGAGAAGGAATTCATTCGCCCTAGTTCGTCACCCTTCGCAGCACCGATACTGTTCACACCGAAAAATGACGGGGGATTTCGCATGTGCATAGATTACAGAGCACTGAACAGGGTTACCATCAAATCCCGTTACCCCATCCCGCGAGCCGACGAACTGATCGACCAACTGCGCAAAGCCCGGGTTTCTCAAAAATCGACCTCCGAGGGGGTTACCACCAGATTCGCGTCAATCCGCCCGACTGCCCTAAGACCGCATTTCGCACACGCTACGGATCCTTCGAATACACTGTCATGCCATTCGGACTGACCAACGCCCCTGCCACTTTTCAAATGACCATGAACGAAGCTTTCCGCCCGCTTTTAGATAAGTGTGTCATCGTATACCTGGACGACATACTGATCTACAGCCCTGACAGAGCACAGCACTTACAGGACATCGAAACAGTTTTTAAGATACTGAGTGAGAACCGCCTACTGACAAAAGTGTCTAAGTGTGAGTTTTTACAGGACCGCCTGGAGTTTTTAGGACACGTTATTTCAGCTGTAGGAGTGGAAATAGACCCGAAAAAAATCGCGACAATTCAAGCCTGGCACGCGCCGACCAACTTGACCGAGTTGCAGAGTTTTTTGGGGTTCGTCAACTACGTGCGCCGGTTCGTCCCCGACATGGCGAAGCTGACTGCCCCGCTGGCCGACCTGCTGAGGAAGGGGGTTGAGTACACGTGGGGGGAGAAAGAGCAAGCTGCCTTCTCGTCCCTCAAAAACATTTTGTGCTCACCGCCTGTACTTCACATCGCCAATCCGCACCGTCTGTCCGAGCTCGTCACCGACGCAAGTGACATCGCTGTGGGAGCAGTATTGTTGCAGGATTTCGGGAACGGCCTCCAGCCAATCGCGTACGAGTCCCGCAAGCTGCACCCGCCCGAACGCAACTACCCGATACATGACCGCAAAATGTTGGCGATCGTGCACGCGTTCAAGGTTTGGCGGTGTTACCTGACTGGCGCCGACGTGACAGTACGGACAGACCACCGATCGCTACAGTACCTGCGTGCCCAACCAAATCTCAATCCGCGACAGATTCGTTGGCTGGACTACCTCGAGTCCAACTTCCACTACACGGTTACGTACAAAAAAGGCGCATCCAACATCGCCGACGCACTCACCCGCCCTACCGCCCAACTCCATGCCATCCTACTCGCCCAAACCAACCCGCTATTAACAGGCCTATTCACCCACGGATACCGCACCGACCCATTTTTCACGACCGGAAATTCACAGCAACTGGCAGAAGCTAAAGGAGTCTATTACGTAAAAACAGGCACCAACCGCATCTGGGTACCCGCGTACTCACTGCTGAGGGAGCTGTTACTGCAGGAGGCACACGACGGAATTACCTCGGGACATTTTGGGGTAGAAAAAATGCGACAGCAACTGCAGCGGTATTACTACTGGCCGGAGCTGTTGACCGACGTGCAGCAGCACGTGGGCTCGTGTCCCACGTGTCAGGTGATGAAGAGCTCGAGGAAGCGGAAGGCGGGTCAACTGCAGCCGATACCACCGCCCGAGCGCGCCTGGCAGCAGGTTACCATGGACTTCATCACATGGTTATCTTCGAACCCTGGGGGTAACGACGCGGTGATGGTCGTCGTTGACAGGTTGACGAAGATGGCACACTTCGCTGCGTGCAAAAAGTCGATCTCAGCCGAGGAGACCGCTCGCCTGTTCATCGCAACCGTTGTTCGCCTGCACGGGATACCAGCAGCGATTATCAGCGATAGGGACACGAAGTTCACCAGCAACTTCTGGAAGAACCTCTGGGAGCAGTTCGGAACACGGCTACAGTTCAGCTCGTCGTACCACCCCGAGACCGACGGTCAAACGGAACGGACGAATCAGACGATGGAGCAGTTGATTCGTGCCACGTGCGACGACCCGACCACTTGGGAGCAGCACCTGCCACTGATTGAGTTCGCGTACAACAACGCCACGTCAGCAACGACGCAGCAGTCCCCCTTCTACCTGAACTACGGGCAAAACCCTACAGTGCACATGACGCCGAGTCCGGACAACCCAACATCACGTGCACAGCAATTCGCCGAAATTCTGCAAGCTGCCCGCACCAGAGCCGCAGAAGCAATTAAAAAGGCAAACGTCATCGCTAAGCGCAACGCTGACCGCCACCGCCGCCCAGTCACGTACCAGTCAGGGGATTACATACTGCTCGATACGCACAATCTGCGACTGCCCGACGTACCAAAACTTCGACCGCGCTACTGTGGCCCATTCCAAATCAGCCACATGATCACGCCAGTAACCGCGCACTTACTGTTACCGACCGACTGGTACATCAGCCCATCGTTCCACGTCAGCCTACTTCGCCCGTACATCCCAACCACCAGCCAACTGCCTCGTCACCGCCCGCATTCCATGACTCGCCCTGCATCAGAGCCGATCATCGAGCCATCGGATTCGCCGCCCCACGGGAATCAGGAGGATTGAATTCCTCGTTCGCTGGAAGGACCGCACGCCAACTGAAGATAGCTGGGTGCCCCTGGCCAACATCGAAAATCATCCAGCCCTGCAAGTGTACCTGAAGAGCCGAGGATTCCGCGATATATACACGCACTCGCGTAGCGGAGGGGGCTTCTTGAGGGGGGGGGGGTGTAGTGTAAGGAATTTTCTCGGCATTCCTTACGGAGTCCGACTACATCGCGTATAGCAACAGCCGTTGTTCGCCCGTTACTGCTAACGGGGCTTTGCCAACTTCGCGCGCACTGTTTTTCCAAACCTCGCACTGCTGGCCCGGCCGCGTCGGCCTACGCTTCAAGACTAGCCCGAGCCTCGCTGCCAGCATAGCACTAGCTAGCTCGCACGCACCGCGTTACCGTTTGCATGTTTCGCGTATAAATGTTCGCTCATGCCTTCGCTCACATTTTGTACTCGTTTGACACCTTAGTGCAATCCTCGCTACCTCGATCCATTGCACCCGTAACAAGGTGTCAATTATCGGGTGCGTTCGACAGGCTAACACTCTGCCAACAGGTTAGCGGGGGTTAAAGCCCCATTTGCCCATTTTACGGGCTGACCGTGGGAAAAAATGTGAAAACGAAAGAGCTCCGAGGATTCCGCGGCCGTCGGTGTTAGCCTGTCGACGAGGGCCAAAATGTCACTAAATTAGTTGCTAATACGAGCAATTTCATTATTGTTAAAACCCGAGTCTAGAATGGCGTTTTTCAACTTCAAGATTCTTGAACTTGACTTTGCCAAATAACATGCTAACCAGGTTGAGAAACCTGTTCCCTCACGACCCACGTAGAAGTGAGTTGGTCGGCCTTGTGGTGATTGGCCAGAAGCTCCACAGCAAGACATAAAATCTCCGTTCACGCTTACGGAAACTTCAAAGTCCAAGCTACCTTTCTAGACTCATTGCGTAGAGAGCTGCATAGCCCACTATCTCGTCATTACCTAAGAGTAGTCACGCCCAACTTCTTCTCCATGCTCGGATTTCAGTAGCACGTACAAACGGTCCTTCCCGTCAGATCCGCTCACACCAAATCCGAGCTCCGTAGCCCACGTCAATTACAGAAATCTAGCGAGCGTGATCGCCAAGCACCTACGGCCACAGAGATATCGCGTTCAGCAGCACGCACACCAGGGTGTCTCAAAGTAGTCCAGAGCCATCGCGACCGTCTCGAAGTATTCTCACTATGGCAAGCACCCCTTTCGTACAAAACACTCTCACTGATTAGCCGTCACTCAAGGCATGATTATATGGCGCTCACTCAGTCCGGTTGCTTGCTCACGAGCACCCACGGCACTATCATTCCTATCGCTCACAAATGCACATGTGACACTTGTCAAGATAGCAAGTAGGAATGGTTGCATTGAATGAAATGTGGGTACAAGTACTAACCCTAACTTCGGGTTGTACCCCATATGGGCTACCCCACTATAGCCTACACAGAACTAACACATATATAGTTTGACACACCCCCATAGGCAAAGTGGGGGAGAACAAGGGGTCACAAGACCAGTCAAGAAAAGCAAAGCAAAGCAAGCTCGGGGTGGATCACAACGTCACCACACGCAGAGCACAAGCAAAGGGGCCACAAGGCCGGTTCACATGCATAGGTATATATGCAACAACAACAGTACAGTGATCACTACCTAGCAAGAGTAAACATGCAGGTATACATATATAGATCACAGTACAACCAGAGTCTACAGCAAGTGAGGAAACGTAGGCACCAGGCCTAGAGCAGTGCAGAAGCGCTGATGATCACCAGCCGGAAGGGCCTTGGTGAACACATCAGCAGTGTTGGCCCGGGTGGGCACGTGAGCGACACAAAGCTGACCACGCTGCTGCAACTCTCGAGCAAGGAAGTAACGCAGAGCGATGTGCTTCGTTCTGTGCTCAAGTCTGTGGTCCTGGCACAAGGCAATGGCAACCTTGTTCTCGATGTACAGAACTGGAGGAGAACGAGGCCTCTCTCCCAAGTCGGTCAGCAGGTAGGTAAGCCAGCGTAACTCCTGTGCAGCCATGGCTGTGGCGTAGATCTCAGCCTCAAAACTGGAGCTGAGAATAGAAGACGAGCGTGTAGACCGCCAAGAAACAGAGCCAGAGCCAAGACTAAAGGTGTAACCCTGTGACGACCGCAGCGTAGCCAGGTCGTCAACCCAAGAAGCGTCCGAGTGCCCAGTGAGGACAACGTCGCCCCGTCCTCCAAGCACGAGCCCCATGCCCGATGTACTGCACAAGTAGCGCAGTACCCTCTTAGCAGCATCCATGTGCACCTTTCGGTGCCTACCAGGAGCCACGTAGCGAGCCAGAAGGCCAAGAGGGTACGCAAGGTCAGGACGAGTGCAGGTCATCCGGTACATGAGGCAGCTCACTAGCTATGGGTAAGGACCACTCGGCTCTACGGACTCGTCCGAAGGTGGAGCTGAGAGCGAGTGACCTATAGCCAGAGGAGTGGCCTGCGCCAAGGACCAGGTGAAGCCGAAGCGCTGAAGGACCTGCTACACCATGTGTGACTGAGTTAGTGTGATGGTGCGGCGTGCTCCGTCCCGAGTGATCTGCAAGCCAAGGTAGCTGCGCAGCTCACCCAGGGGTGTGCACGTGTGTCTCTTCTGCAGCTCCGACTTCACCAGGGTGAGAGCCTCAGTGTCAGGAGTGGCAAAGACCAAGTCGTCGACGTACACGAGGATGTAGAACGGCGGCAGCAAAGTGTCGGTGCGCAGAAACAGCGACGGGTCAGCAGTCGACGGAGCAAACCCAAGAGCCGCAAGTGTCGTCCTCAGTGTGTCGTGCCACTCACGTGGCGCCTGGCGGAGACTGTAGACCGGCCGCCGGAGGCTCCACTGGGTACCAGGAGGGAACGACCCACTCAAGCCAGGCGGGCGGCGCAGCCAGATCTCCTCGTGCAGGCTGCCCTGTAAGAAAGCTGTGCTGAAGTCAAGAGAGTGAAGCTCGTAGTCACGCTGAGCGGCAACGTGCAGCAGCACCCGAAGAGTGGTCATCTTCAGGGTGGGGGAGAAGGTCTGGAAGAAGTCAACTCCCTCTCACTAACTGAAACCTCGAGCAACGTAACGAGCCTTGAAGACAGGCGGAGAACCTGGCGGCCGCTTCACCCTGAAAATCCACATGCCATCGACGATGTTTGCCCCAGGAGGGGGAACCTCGTCAACGTAAGTGCCTGTGGACTTCCATGATGCCATCTCTGCGTCCATGGCTGTCTGCCACTGAGAGGAGTACTCACCCGCGATCGCCTCAGCGTAAGAGCACGGGGTCGGGATGTCTGGAGCATCCGGGTCTCCCTCAGGGGCAAGTAGCATGGCCACGAGATGAGGCGCAACTGCTGCAAGACACTCAAGGTCCTCCTGCCTGTCCTCAAGGACGTCCGTGCCAAGAGCACACTCACCCCCGACGGACGGAGGACAGACAGACTCAGACTCAGCAACAAGACTAGCGGCGTAGTCTAGACGACAGGCAGCAGCAAATTCAACAAGCTCAGCGACGAAGGCAGACGCAGCAACAGACTCAAACGGCGGGTCAGTGACAACAGTGGCTAGTAGACGTATGACAGTAGGGTGCTCAGCACGAAACCGGTCAGACTCAGGGTCAGCAACGACAGGCAGAGAAGACGCAGGAGGAGACGGCAGAGGAACACGCTGCGGAGCAGAGGACGGACGCAGAGCCATGAGGTGTGTGCTGGGAACAGCCGGCGGACACGGACGAGGAACACGACGACCAGTGCGGACAGACGAGACAGGACGCGACGCAGGCTCACGACGCTCAGCAAGACCTCCTGGCTGCTCAGTGTAAGGAGAAGGAGCAGGTAGCAGTGAGCCAGGCTGTAACGGAAGACCAGTAGACGACGGGAGGCTAAGAACCTGGTGAAGCACGGAGTCAGGCGGTGGCAGAGACGACGGAGACGACGGAGCAAAGACCAGCCGTGGCTGTGCAGCGCCACCAGCACCAGCAGCTCCAGCACCACCACCAGCTCCAGAACCTCCAGCTCCAGCGCCTCCAGCAGCAGCACCTCCAGCTCCAGTGACTCCAGCAGCAGCACCTCCAGCTCCAGCGCCTCCAGCAGCTCCAGAACCTCCAGCTCCAGCGACTCCAGCAGCAGCACCTCCAGCTCCAGCGCCTCCAGCAGCAATACCTCCAGCTCCAGGGACTCCAGCAGCAGTACCTCCAGCTCCAGCGCCTCCAGCAGCTCTAGAACCTCCAGCTCCAGCGCCACCAGTAGCAGCACCCCCAAAACCGGCACCTCCAGCCTCACGGTCCCCAACTCCAGGGTCGACAGGACCAGCGCCAGGGCCTCCAACAGCAGCACCCCCAGAAACGGCACCTCCAGCTCCAGGGTCTCCAACTCCAGGGTCGACAGCACCAGCTCCAGGGCCTCCAGCCCCAGTACCTCTAGCAGCAGCACCCCCAGAGCCGACACCTCCAGCTCCAGGAGCAGGTGCGGTCCCGG
Source organism: Closterium sp. Naga37s-1 (assembly GCA_947471745.1). Lineage (NCBI taxonomy): Eukaryota > Viridiplantae > Streptophyta > Zygnematophyceae > Desmidiales > Closteriaceae > Closterium > Closterium sp. Naga37s-1. The sequence continues at coordinate 1,057,948 of CANJKZ010000010.1, read as the reverse complement.
CAGCTCCAGTACCTCCAGTACGAGCACCTCCAAGACCAGAGACACCAGCACTCCTAGCGCCTCCACGACAAGCAGCTCCAGCAGCACGACTCCTCAGGCGGGTACGCGACGCAAGCCACTCTCGTGCCTGCTATGGTGAGACAGGCCCGCGTCGTGAAACGAGACCCAGAGGAACGCTAGCAGACTCAGGACCCCCAGCTCCAGGGTCGACAGCACCAGCTCCAGGGCCTCCAGCCCAAGTACCTCCAGCCGCAGCACCCCCAGACCGGCACCTCCAGCTCCAGGGTCTCCAACTCCAGGGTCGACAGCACCAGCTCCAGGGCCTCCATCCCCAGTACCTCCAGCAGCAGCACCCCCGGAACCGACACCTCCAGCTCCAGGAGCAGCACTAGTCCCGGCAGCTCCAGTACCTCCAGCACGAGCACCTCCAGGACCAGAGACACTAGCACTCCCAGCGCCTCCACGACAAGCAGCTCCAGCAGCACGACTCCTCAAGCGGGTACGCGACGCAAGCCACTCTCGTGCCTGCTGTGGTGAGACAGGCCCGCGTCATGAAACGAGACCCAAAGGAACGCCAGCAAACTCAGCACCCCCAGGCTCCGCACCCCCCGGCACCTCACGGACGGGCTCAGCACCCCTAGACTCCGCAGCCGCAGGCTCAGCACCCCCAGGCTCCGCACTCCCCAGCACCTCACGCGTAGGCTCAGCACCCTCAGAAGCAGCACCCCCAGCAGTACCTCCCGCAGTAGCACCTGAGTCGCTAGTGACCTCTACAGGCTCAGCCAAGGGGGGCGGGTCTACCTGAGACACACCTGAAGGAGCAGGACCCTGAGGCGGGAGGGGGTCTACCGGAGGGGGACCTGGAGCGAGGAAAAGTGGCGGGGGAGGGAGAGGGGCAGTGCGGTAGGGGAAGAGACGGTACAAAGGAACGGACTCGTCAAAGGTGACGTCCTAAGAGGGGAAGACACGGCGCGAGGTGGGGTGGTAAAACTGCCAGCCAGACGCGTCAGGGACAAAGCCAAGGAAGACACAGGGAATGGTGCGGGAGGAGAGCTTGTCTGCAGACGTATCGCGGACAAGGGCACAAGCACCCCAGGTTCGGAAACGCGACGCATCGCCAACCTCCCCTGTCCAACGCAGTGTGGGCGAGGTCTCCGGCAAGGAGACACGGGGCCAGAGGTTGAGCTGCTGCGCGGCGTACCGGACCGCAAACGGCCACAGAAAATGGGGAGCCGCCGCATGAATCAAGGAGGTACGAGCGACCTCCATGACTAAGCCAATGCGATGCTCAGCAACCCCATTTTGCTATGGTGAGCACGGAAGCGTGAACGACTGCTCGATGCCCTCCCCCTGACAGAAGGCCCGCAAGAGGTCGGAGGTGAACTCACCACCTCTGTCAGAGTGCAGACGCAGGACAGGAAGGTCCTGGCGGAACCTGCGACGGAGCCGGAGACGAACTGCTCCGATCCAAGGGATCACGACAGCAGGGACCTCACCCTTGGTGCGCAAGGGGAAGACTGTGGTGTACCGCGAGTAGTCGTCGACAACCAGCAGAAAGTATCGCTCACCGTCCTGTCCACGAACGCGGGCTGGGCCCCACACGTCCAGTTGGAGGGTCTGCAGAGGAGCCTCTGTCGGGGGAAACGAGGAGGAGTGAGGAGCGGCGCGCTGCCGCCCCTCGACGCAAGGAAGGTAGGGCGGCGCAGGCGAGGCAGGGAGGGGAGGGAGAGACCTGGGAAGACCAGACACAAGGAGGCGACGGTGCATGCCACGTAGACGTGGCAAGGAGGGGTGACCCAGACGGTGGTGCCAGAGAAGAGTCTGGTGCGACAGGGAGCGACACTCACAAGGGGAGGCTACCTGACCTAACACAGACACCTGACCAGTAGCAGCTACCTGAGGAGGCGCAGTCGTCAGTGTGTAAAGACTTGACCCTGGCCGACGGGTAAACGTGGCCAGGTGGCGGCCGGTCCGGGAGCACGTACAGATCGCCACACGCTGTCCTCCAGGGGTAAAGGTGTCAACCCACTGGTCCTGGAGAACTGCGTTGCTCACCAAATTCGTAGAGAACGAGGGGAGGTGGAAGCTTGTCAGTGAGCCAGACGGAACCGCCGGGCACGGAAGCACAGTGGTTGACTGTGCAAGAACTGGGCCCCCTGAGAGGCCAGCCAGAGAGACTGCAACAGGTGCAGTGAGTGGTGTGAGTGCAGTACTGTCACGAAAGAAACGGCGGGAAGCACCTGAGTCAAGCGTGAAGGTGTGCAAGGCCTCAGCAGGCGCAGCACCTGAGGAAGCAGACTCGCTAGCACCTAAGGCAGCAGCCTCACTAGCACCTAGAGCAGCAACCTCTATACCGGGGTCGTACTGCACGCACAGGTGACAGTCACGCTCAGCACCACCAGGCAAAGCAGACATGGCAGTAAGGATGGCGTCATAGTCTAAAGCAAAGACAGCAACGCCCGACCTAAGCAGCTCAAGCCAGGGGGGGATCTCAGCCTCGTCGCCAAACTCTGTGCGCCAGGCGTCAGTCAAATAGGCGAAGCGGCGGGACTGTGCGTGACCAGGTGTCCCACAGGTCTCACTAGCTCGACGACCTGTGCGAATGACGTACGGGCAGCGACCAGGACTCCGAGACGGCCCTCGCTGGTAAAGCCACTCACGAAGCTGCCGGGGCGTAAGGGTCGGACGCCGCCGTAGCTGCATCTGGCCACCGCCAGACACTCCGCACCAAACAGCGCCACAGTGACCGCTACTACGGCCGCCACCACTCCCACTGCTGCCACCACCGCCGTCACCACTCCCACCGGTACGACAAAGGGAAGTCATGGCGGGCAAGCTAGGAGGAGCGCGACCTCTAGGGCAGTACGGAGTGAAGGCATTAGCACGAGTAGCAGCAGCAGCAGTAAGAGCAGCAGGGCGGCGCGCGGCCAGAGCAGGGCGGCGCGCGGCCACAGCAGGGCAGCATCAGGGAATAGCTCCTATAGTAGAAGCACCTAGGGCCTTTTTTTTAATTTAAATAATTATTTAATTTTATTTAGGGTTTAGCAGGGCGCTGGCGCAGGGCAGGGCGCGGGCGCAGGGCAGGGCGCTGGCGCAGGGCAGGGCGCCAGCGCGCGCAGGGCAGGGCGCTGGCTCAGGGCAGGGCGCTGGCGCAGGCTGCAGCAGCGCGTGACGCGATGGGCAGCAGAGCGCGACGCGACGGGCTGCCTGAGGGCGCGACGCGCGGGCTGCAGCAGAGCGCGACGCGCGAGGCAGCAGCTCGCGACTCCTGGGCTGCCTTAGGGCGCGACGCCCGGGCTGCAGCAGAGCGCAACGCGCGGGGCAGCAGCGCACGACACGCAGGCTGCCGTAGAGCGCGACGCGCAGGGCCGCAGCACGGGCGTAGGGCAGGGCGCAGGCGCAGGGCAGGGCGCTGGCGCAGGGCAGGGCGCTGGCGCAGGGCAGGGCGTTGGCGCAGGGCAGGGTGCTGGCGCAGGGCAGGGCGCTGGCGCAGGGCAGGGCGCTGGCGCAGGGCAGGGCGCCGGCGCAGGGCAGGGCGCTGGCACAGGGTAGGGCGCTGGCACAGGGCAGGGCGCCGGCGCAGGGCAAGGCGCTGGCGCAGGGTGACGCCAGGCAGGGCAGGGCAGGGCGTGCGCTAGGCAGCGCGACGCGGGGCAAGGCAGGGCGTGCGCGGGGCAGCGCGACGCAGGGTAGTGGGGTAACGCGGTAACCGTAGTCGGAAGCTAAGTATGGTGGGCCCGAAAAAAAAAACGGTCCTACGGACCTACTGCTCTGATACCATGTCAAGATAGCAAGCAGGAATGGTTGCATTGAATGAAATGTGGGTACAAGTACTAACCCTAACTTCGGGTTGTACCCCATATGGGCTACCCCACTATAGCCTACACAGAACTAACACATATATAGTTTGACAACACTCACTCCGGTTCCGCACTTAGCCCCGTCGCGCAATCACTCACGTCGCTCAATAATGATCATCACGCACTCACTTCACTTCCTCGCTCACTCCCAACTCGGCACTCATTCCCGTTCCGCACTCACCTTAGTCGCTCACCCACTCCTGTCCCGCCCTCCTCCCGTCCCGCACTCCTGTCCCACACTCCTCCCGTCTTGCACTCACTCTCGTTCCGTTCTCACCCCCGTTGCGCATTCCCCCATTGCTCACTCACCCCCCCACGCTACACTCTCATCCCGCGCTCACTCTAATCCCGCACTCGCTTCCCGTCGCACTCACCTACCTGCTCTCGCTCCCCGTCGCGCTCACTCTAATCCCGCTCTCGCTCCCCGTCGCGCTCACTCTGATCCCGCACTCGCTCTCGTCGCTCTCTCGCTCCCACCACCCACTCATCGCAGGCACATGTCACTCACACACAACGCACACGACTCACCCACACATCTCCCCTCGCCCCTCTCCCGTCCATCTCCTCTCCTCTGCTTCCTTGCCCCTCTGTCCCCTCTTTCCCTTCCCTCATGTCTGCCCTGTTGCTAAGTCATTTCCATCGTCCTCCCTGTTGCCCCCCTTCGCATCGCCTTCCTTGTCGCTCACGCGCTGCTCCTCCTCTTGTACGCGCTTCTCCCCGCTCTCACCTGCGCTGCTACCCCTCCGGTACGCACCGCTTTCCCACTTCCCCGTGCTGCTCCATTTCCCTCCGCGCTGCTTCCCCACTTCCCCTCCCACTCCCCTTGTCATTCCTTCCACTTTCCACATGCCCACTTGCACCTACTTCCCTTCTCCTCCGTTCGCTCTCTTCTTGTCTCCACCCTTCCGTTTATGCCCGCTTTCCTCCATTCTTCTGTACCATTCCCTCCATTCCTCTGCCCCCTTCCCTGACTCCTCTTACCCTCCCCTCCTTCTCATCACTCTTTATTCCCCTCCCCTCATGCTCTCCGCCCTTTTTCCCACTCCCCACCCCTCCCCGTCACCCACACACGTCGCAGGCACATATCACTCACACATGACAAACTCAATGTACTCACACATGTTCCCCCCACCCCTCTTCTCAGCTACCCACGTGCCCATTTCCTCCACTTTCCCCTGCCCGCCGCCCTTCGCTCGCGACTCACTCGTTTTTTCCCTCACCTCTGCTCTCCGCCCATATTCCCACACCCCTCCCCTTCCATCTATTTGCACCTCCTCTGTTCCACCCTTCAAATGTCCTCCCTTCTCTCACTGAACCCTCTCCTCTTTTCTCTCCCCCACTCTTTTCTTTCTTCTCATTGCATCCCTTCTCTCTCTTTGCCTCTCCTCTCCTCCCTCTCTGCCCCCCGTTCTCCTCTTCTCCCTTCCCTATTTGCCCCTCTACCTTGATGTACCCTCCCACTTCGCTCCTTTCCCTCTCTTATGTGTAGTCTATAATGGGGTAGCCCATATGGGGTACAACCCAATGTTAGAGTTAGTACTTGTACCCACAATGCTTTCAATGCAGTCATTCTAGCTTCTCATTCTGACATGGTTTCAGAGCAGTAGGTCCGTAGGACCGTTTTTTTTTTTGGCCCACCATTCCGATTGCGGTTACCGTGCTACCCCACTGTCCTACCCTGCGCTGCCCCTAAGGCCCGCCCTGCCCGTGCTCTGCCTGCACAGCCAGCGCGCGGCCCTAAGCGCCCTGCCCGCGCTGCCCTACGCCCTGCCCGCCCTGCCTGCACTGCAGCCAGTGCTACACTGCTGGTGCTGCCAGCGTCGTACTGCCCCGCCGTGCCCGAGCCGCGCCGCACCGCCCGAGCCGCGCCGCCCTGCTGAGCCGCGCCGCGCTGCCTAGTTGCGTGGCAGATAGGTTTCTACTACTGCACTGCTGCTTCTATTATTGCTGCTGCTAGTGCTATTGCTGCTGCTACTGCTTCTTGCCTGCAATCGCTCTGCCCTGCCAGTCCCGCGCCAGAAGCTATGGCCACCCTCCGCGTTTTGTCATTCGATACTGAGGGCCGCCCGATTCAGTTTGAGACCTAGCTCGATGACCTGCAGCTGTTCCTAATGAGCGATAGCAAGGATAATGTCTCTCTCTTTGACCACACGTCTGGTGCCTCCGTCGCTCCTGCTGCCACAGCTGAGCTTAGCGCCCGTTCCCAGTGGCAGACTCGTGACGCTGCAGCTCGCCTAGCCGTTCGCAACCACCTGCCGTTAGCCGAACTCACGCATTTTGGCGAACACAAAACCGCTAAGGCCATGTACGCCGCTGTCGTTGCTCAATACTCCTCCCTTGCCACTGCTGCACTTAGCCGCCTCATGCTGCCCTACCTGTTTCCTGAGCTGTCCACCTTTGCCACAGTTGCCGATCTTATCACCCACCTTCGCACTAGTGACACTCGCCTTCGCGCCGCCCTCCCCAGAGAGTTCTTAACTAAGAACCCCCCTCCGATGTACTGGACCCTCCACTTCATAGTGACCCGTCTCCCTGACTCTCTTCGCTCGGTCAGGGACCACTTTCTCGCTCGCTCTCCCACTGATCTCACCGTCGACCTCCTAGAGGAGCAGCTTCTAGCCGCCGAGACTAGCATAGTCACTGTAGGTGCTGCTCATGGCGCTCCTCGCATCCCCATCTTTGAGGGGTGCTCTCCCTCTCCCCTCTCCCCCTCCTACGCTACTGCCGCTGCTGTTGACTCCTTGGTGCTGAGTCTGATGGTGTTGCTTTTGCTCCTAGTGGGAGGCACTGCAGCGGCAGGGCAAGGGATCCAAGAGTAGCGGAGGTGGCACCGAGGGTGGTGGTGGTGGAGGAGGTGGAGGAGGAGGTGGTGGCGGAGGGAGTGGTGGCGGGAGTGCTGGCGGGAGTGGTGGCATCGGTGGTAGCGGTGTGAGTGGCGGTGGAGGCGGTGGGAGTGCTGAGCCTACGAGTGCGGAGCCTAGGGGTGCTGAGCCGGAGGGTGCCGGGTCTGGGGGTACTGAGTCTGCTGGCGTTTCTCCGGTTCTCTCTTCATGACAGGGGCCTCACTCACCACAGCAGGTACGAGAATGGCTTGCGTGGCGTGCCCGCGTGGAGAGTCGTGCTGCTGGAGCTGGAGGTCCTGCTGCTGGAGGTACTGCTGCTCGAGGTGCTGCGGTTGGAGCTGCTGGAGCTGCTCGTCATGGAGGCGTTGAGAGTGCTGGTGTTTCTGGTTCTGGAGGTGCTCGTACTGGAGGTACTGGAGCTGCCAGGACTCGTGGTGCTGCTGGAGCTGGAGGTGCCGGTTCTGGGGGTTCTCCTGCTGGAGGCACTGGAGCTGGAGGCGCTAACGCTGGTGCTGTGGACCCTGGAGTTGGAGACCTTGGAGATGGAGGTGCCGGTGCTGGAGGCGCTAGAGCTGGAGGCGCTGGCGCTGGAGGCGTCAAGGCTGGTGGCCCTGGAGCTGGAGCTGCTAGTCCTAGAGGTACCGGAGCTGTCGGAGCTGGTGGTGCTGCTGGTGCTGGAGGTGCTGGTGGTACGGGCACTGCTGGTACCGGAGGTGCTCGTCCTAGAGGTGCTGGAGCTGCTCAAGCTGGAGGCGCTGCGGGCTCTGGAGCTGGAGGCACTGGCGCTGGAGGTGCTGGAGCTGGAGGTTCTGGAGCTGTTGGTGGAGCTGGAGCTGCTGGTCCGGGAGGTCCGAGTATTGGAGGTAGTGGCGCTGCCGGAGCTGGTGGTGCTGCTGGTGCTAGAGGTGCTGGTGGTACTGCACAACAGCGACTGTTCTTCGCTCCGCTGTCACCTTCGTCTCCGCCACCGCCTGACTCTGTGCTTTGCCAGGTTCTTAGGCTCCCGTCTTTTACTAGCCTCCCGTTACAGCCTGGCTCTTCACTCCCCGCTCCTTCTCCTTATATTGAGCAGTCAGACTCGCTTACAGAGCATCGTGAGCCTGCGTCTCGTCCTGCCTCGCCTGTTCGCGCTGTTCGCATTGGTCGTCGTGTTCCTCGTGAGTGTCCTCCTTCTGTCCCCGGCACGCACACTATGGCACTTCGTCCTTCCTCTGTTCCACAGCGTGTTCCCCTGTCGTCTCCTCCTGCGTCCTCTCTTCCGCACGTTCCGGACCCTGAGTCTGACTTAGCTCGTACTACCAGCCCTACTGTCACCCGTCTCCTGGCCACTGTTATCACTGACCCTTCGTTTGAGTCTACTGCTGCGTCTGCCCTAGTTGTTGAGCTTGTCGACTTTGCTGCTCGCTTTCGTCTAGACTACGCCACCAGTTTTGTTGCTGAGTCTGAGTCTGTCTATCCTCCGTCCGTCAGGGGTGAGTGTGCTCTTGGCAGGAGGTCTTTGAGTGTTTTGCAGCTGCTGTACCTCATCTCGTGTCCATGCTGATTGCACCTGAGGGAGACCCGGATGCACCAGACATCCCGACCCCGCGCTCTTACGCAGTGGCAATTAAGGGTCCCTACTCCTCTCAGTGGCAGTCAGCCATGGACGCAGAGATGGCATCCTGGAAGTCTACAGGCACCTACGTCGATGCTGTTCTCCCACCTGGGGCGAACATCGTCAGTGGCATGTGGATTTTCAGGGTGAAGCGGCCGCCGGGTTCTCCGCCTGTCTTCAAGGCGTGTTACGTTGCACGAGGCTTCAGTCAGAGACAGGGAGTTGACTTCTTCCAGACCTTCTCCCCTACCCCGAAGATGACCACTCTTCGAGTTCTGCTGCACGTCGCCCCTCAGCGTGACTATGAGCTTCACTCTTTTGACTTCAGCACAGCTTTCTTGCAGAGCAGCCTGCACGAGGAGATCTGGCTGTGCCGCCCACCTGGCTTCACTAGGTTGTTTTCTGCAGGTACCCACTGAAGCCTCCAGTGGCAAGTCTACGGTCTCCGTCAGGCGCCTCGCGAGTGGCACGACACACTGAGGACGACGCTTGCGGCTCTTGGGTTTGCTCCTTCGACTGCTGACCCGTCTCTGTTTCTGCGCACCGACACTTCGCTGCCGCCGTTCTACATCCTCGTGTATGTCGACGACTTGGTCTTTGCCACTGCTGACACTAAGGGACTCACCCACGTGAAGTCGGAGCTGCAGAAAAGACACACGTGCACAGACCTGGGAGAACTGCGCAGCTATCTTGGCTTGCAGATCACCCGGGACAGAGCACGGCGCACCATTACCCTGACTCAGTCACACATGGTGCAGCAGGTCCTTCAGCGCTTCCACTTCACATACTCCTCACCACTGTCCACTCCTCTGCCTACCGGTCACTCGCTCTTAGCTCTGCCTTCGGATGAGTCCGTAGAGCCGAGTGGCCCGTATCTAGAGCTTGTGAGCTGCCTCATATACCTGATGACCTGCACTCATCCTGACCTTGCTTACCCTCTTAGCATCCTGGCACGCTACGTTGCGCCCGGGAGACACCGACCAGAGCACTGGAAGGCCGTTAAGAGGGTGATGCGCTACTTGTGCAGTACGTCGGGCATGGGGCTCGTGCTTGGAGGACGGGCTCGAGTTGTCCTCACTGGTCACGCAGACGCTTTTTGGGTTGACGACTTGGCTACGCAGCGGTCATCACAGGGTTACACCTTCAGTCTTGGCTCCGGCTCTGTTTTTCAAAATATAATGAAATATAATGAAATGCTAGTGTGTTGTAATCCAGATTTGCGTTTTTTTAACGAGGAAAACCCTCGCGAATGTCCTGAACCGAGAAACCGGGCACAATCCATGAAGCATCTGAATGCTTCATGCTCATTGGCCCATATTCAATGGTAACCAGGTGTTGAGAGGCTGCCTTGATTGTATTTTGTGACTCCTGTGGCCGAACATGTGCCACTACTTGCTTAATTGACATCAATTGGCATCTAAAAAACTTTTTTATGGTTGGATGGGGGTCTTATAATGATTTCACCCCAATTGGGGGGTATAAGGAAAACAGTCTTGAATAATATACCCTCCCCCCGTATAAGAGACCCGGGTACATTATTATAGGGGGGTCTTTTATCCGGGGGATTACGGTACAACCCAATGTTAGGATTAGTACTTGTACCCACAATGCTTTCAATGCAGTCATTCTAGCTTCTCATTCTGACAGTCCTCTCGTCCCTTTTCTCCCTTGTCCACTCGTCCCTTCCCTTCCTTGTCCTATCGTCCCTTCCCTTCCTTGTCATTTCGTCCCTTCGCATCCCTGTCCTCCACTTCCGCTCCCTTGTTTCGCACTCCACTCGAGGGTCTTCTCAAATTACGCCCCTGCCTTGGATGTGGAGCACCACCACTCACCTTCCGCGGGTGTGAACCGGAAGAAGAGTGATATGGTATTGGACACCATATGGTCTTGGCATTTTTTATTTCGAATATTTGGCTCGACACTGTCTCATCTTCTTGGTTTATGCCCTTTTGTTCATCACTATTAGAACCGTGGAACTGTTTTGTTCTGAACGTTACTCTCGGTCAATCACCCACGAAAAGGCTTCGTCACTCAAATTAGGAGATCATTTTTACGAATTCTCAATTTGGTAATGTACCTATATGTTAAAAACCATTTTGTAACAGCATTGTCAAACTCAGTCAATCCCTCGATGCTTCTTGCCTTCTGGCACTTTCGAGGCACTTTTGTCTTTTGCGCCAACTTCAGGGTTCTTGAACTCGAAAGTAGCAAGGTAGGTTCGGTTGGCTCGCACTTCCCATTCATCAACTTTCGCCACCCCTGTTCTGCGAGTTCCACTCTTGCCACTTTTTGTCAACCTAATTTCATCTTCAGTAATTTTGAAACTTTGCCACTCGGGCTTTAAAAAATATGGATGCAACATTGTTCAGATCCTAAACAGGGACAAAATATCTAGTATACGAAACAAATAAACTTGTGAATTTCATATGGCAATTATTTTATGAACATTTTATGATGCGCCAATGTCAATATCCCACCCTACTGTCATCACTCTTCCACAAAATTGCTTCCAATAACCACTCTGACTTCCCTAAGTGGCAGCTGCTGACACCCATGATCCCATCACAAGGGTGCCACTTCATGCACCAGTGCCCTAGATATCAGACTTTTTACGCTGATTCAGCGACCATTCAGGCATTTTTTAGGAACCAGGTCTGAACTGTAAGTTTTTTTTAATATACCTTCTCTGATTTGTCAGATTTTTTTTTATGTAGTGGCTGAAATTTCAGACAAAATGTAGGGGTGTAGGCTGAGCCTCAGCCACGTTTCGGGGGTGCACTCTGAAACGGGTACTGCAAGGGTCCACCAGCCTGGCGGCGTGTTTGCACTAACATCGTCAATCACGGGCGGGAAACGGAACATTTCCCGAGTGCGGCACCGCACCGCACAGTCGCGTTGGGCCGGGGATGCTGTAATCTGGCTCAATTCCAGCCAATCGCTGCAGCGCAGCAGGCAGTGTTGGCAAGATTCCATGCCAACGCATAGCTTGCACCCGGACAACACCACAACCACCCACCCCCCTCCACCATCCACCGTGCCAACGCATAGCTCGCAGCGCGCTGCAGCTCTCACGTGACCACATCCATCCACCCCAGTCACCCCACCTTCCCTGCACCCACGACCAGGTGCCGTGCATGCAGTGCAGTGACCAGTAGGGAGATGAGCGGTCCAAATACGAGGACCCCTCATCTTCCTCATCGTCGCCCTTCGTGGGGGTCACTCCGTATCAAAATGAACAAGTGTGTTTGCACTAGGAAAGAGTTGGGTACAAGTAGGAAACCCTAAACTTACTGTACCCCATAGTAACTACCCCACTACAGCCTAAACAAACTGTAGTAGATATAACATTTGACACACCCCCATAGGCAAAGTGGGGGAGAACAAGGGGTCACAAGACCAGTCAAGAAAGGCAAAGCAAGCTCAGTGTGGATCACAACGTCACCACACACTCTGAGCACAAGCAAAGGGCCACAAGGCCAGTCCACATGCAGAGGCATATATGCAACACAAATAGCACAGTGATCTCTACCTAGCAAAGCAAGGATGCAGGTGTATATATATATATAGATCACAGTACAAGCAAAGCCTACAGCAAGTGAGGAAAAGTGGGCACAAGCCCTAGCATAGTGCAGAAACGCTGATGATCACCAGACTGAAGTGCCTTGGTGAATATATCAGCAGTGTTGGCCCGAGTGGCCACGTAACGCAGACGAAGCTGACCACGCTGCTGCAACTCTCGAGCCAGGAAGTAACGTAGAGCGATGTGCTTCGTTCTGTGCTCCAGTCTGTGCTCCTCACACAAGGCAATGGTAGCCTTGTTGTCGACGTACAGCACTGGAGGAGAACGAGGCCGCTCTCCCAAGTCAGTCAGCAGGTAGGTGAGCCAGCGTAACTCCTGTGCACCCATGGCTGTGGCGTAGATCTCAGCCTCACAACTGGAGCTGAGAACTGAAGACGAACGTGTAGAACGCCAAGAAACTGAGCCAGAGCCAAGGCTGAAGGTGTAACCCTGTGACGACCGCTGCGTAGCCTGGTCGTCAACCCAAGAAGCGTCTGAGTGCCCAGTGAGGACAACTGAGCTCCTCCCTCCAAGCACGAGTCCCATGCCTGATGTACTGCACAAGTAGCGCAGTACCCTCTTAGCAGCATCCATGTGCACCTTTCGGTGCCGACCAGGAGCCACGTAGCGAGCCACAAGGCCAAGAGGGTACGCGAGGTCACGACGAGTGCAAGTCATCAGGTGCATGAGACAGCCAACTAGCTCCGGGTAAGGACCACTCGGCTCTACGGACTCGTCCGAAGGTGGAGCTGAGAGCGAGTGACCTGTAGCCAGAGGAGTGGCCTGTGCCGAGGACCAGGTGAAGGTGTGCAGTGCCTCAGTAGACGCAGTACCTGAAGACGCAGACTCACAAGCACCTGAAGCAGCAGACACACCTGCACCTAGAGCAGCAGCCTCACCAGGACCAGGGGCAGCAGACGCACTAGCACCTAGAGCGGCAGCCTCACCGGCACTTGGAGCAGCAGACCGGATACCGAGGTCAGGCGGCACACACAGGTGACAGGCTCCCTCGGCACTAGTAGACAATGCATACATTGCAGTGAGAATAGCATCATAGTCAAGAGCAAAGATATCTACCCTCTGCCTAAGAAGCTCCACCCAGTCGGGGAGCTCAGCGTCGTCGCCAAACTCTGTACGCCAAGCGTCGCTCAGACGAGCGAAGCAGCGGGACTCTGTGTGACCACGCGTCCCGCAAGGCTGACCAGTCCGGACACCCGTGCTAATAACGTACTGGCAGCGAGCACCACTCAGCGACCCTCTACTCTGAGTGTACCACTCACGAAGCTGCTGGGGCGAAAGAGTCTCGCTCGGACGACGCTGCTGCTGCACAGGGCCACTATAAGAAGTTCCCGAACTACCCACTCCAAGACGACTCCCACTACTGCCACCCCGACAACCCCAACTGGCGTACCATTCACGAAGCTGCTGGGGCGTGAGGGACACACGCGGATGGCCCTGGAGCTGCATCTGGCCACGCCAGGAGCAGTGGTAGAAGCAGGAGCAGCAGGAGCAGCAGTAGCAGTAGCAGCAGGGGTAGGGCAGTGCTCACCAGTGGTGGGAAGGGCGGGCGCACGACGGAGGCGACTGCAGGGCCGCTACAGCGGCAGGGCGGGGCTGCGACCGCGGCAGGAAGCTCCGCGGCACTTGGTGCAGGTCAGGGACAGGGCCGCGACGGTCGCTGCTGCAGGGGCGGCTGCTCCAGGGGCCAGGGGCAGCTCCTGCAGTGGCGGCTGCTCCAGGGGCCAGGGGCGGCTGCTGCAGGGGCGGCTGCTCCAGGAGCGGCTGCTCCAGGGGCCAGGGGCGGCTCCTGCAGTGGCGTCTGCTCCAGTGGCCAGGGGCGGCTGCTGCAGGGGCGACCGCTCTAGTGGCCAGGGGCGGCTGCTGCAGGGGCGGCCGCTCCAGGGACCAGGGGCGGCTGCTGCAGGGGCGGCCGCTCCAGTGGCCAGGGGCGGGTGCTGCAGGGGCGGCTGCTCCAGGGACCAGGGGCGGCTGCTGCAGTGGCGGCTGCTCCAGGGGCCAGGGGCGGCTGCTGCAGGGGCGGCTGCTCCAGGGGCGGCTGCTCCAGGGGCGGCTGCTGCAGGGGCGGCTGCTCCAGGGTCGGCTGCTCTAGGGGCCCGGCGCGGGGTAGGGCAGGGCGACGCCGCGGGCAAGGGCGACGCGGCAAGCAGGGCGACGCGGCGGGCAGGGGCGACGCCGCGGGCAGGGGCGACGCGGCGAGCAGGGCGACGCGGCGGGCAGGGGCGACACCGCGTCAGCAGCTGGGCGCGGCCGCGTTAGTAGCAGGGCGCGGCCGCGTCAGCAGGAGGGCGCGGCCGCGTCAGCTGCAGGGCTGGCGGGGCCGCGTCACGGCAGGGCGGGGCCGCGACTGCAGCCTGACGGGGCCGCGATTGCGGCCTGACGGGGCCGCGACTGCGGCCTGACGGGGCCGCGGCTGCGGCCTGACGGGGCCGCGGCTGCGGCCTGACGGGGCCGCGCGCTGGTCTGACGGGCGTGCAGAGGCTGCGTGTGGGTGGCGAGGGCCTGCAGGGGCGGCGCGCAGTCGGGCAGAAGGTGCACGCGGGCGGCGTGGTCCTGCAGGGGCAGCGCGCCGACCTGACGGGCCTGCAGGGGCGGCTCTCGGGCGTGACGGGCCTGCAGAGGCGGCTCAGGGGCCTGACAGGCCTGCAGGGGCGGCTCAGGGGCCTGACGGGCCTGCAGAGGCGGCTCAGGGGCCTGACGGGCCTGCAGAGGCGGCTCGAGGGCCCTACTAGCTTGCAGGGGCGGCGCACTGGCCTAGGGCAGCAGGAGGCAGCGCGAGGGCTGCAGGACTGCGTGCAGGCAGAATGAAGGGCGGGGCGCGCGAGGGCGCACTAGCAGAAAAAAGGGGCGCACGAGGGCGCACGAGCAGAGAAAGGCGCACGAGGGCGCACGTAATGTAGGGCGCACGAGGGCGCTTCTAGCGGAATAGTGGGCCCGTAGTAGTAAGCGGTCCTAGGTGGCAACCTAGGCTCTGATACCATATCAGAATGAACAAGTGTGTTTGCACTAGGAAAGAGTTGGGTACAAGTAGGAAACCCTAAACTTACTGTACCCCATAGTAACTACCCCACTACAGCCTAAACAAACTGTAGTAGATATAACATTTGACACTCCGTGCCCTGTCTCTCTCGCTTCATTCAATTTCTTCGCCAGATAGTATTGCTGGAACCCTTGTTTCTGACTCTCCCTCGCTCTCGCAAAACCAGTGCTCGCCAGAATCATGGCAGCCACAGGCGCTGCCGCCGAATCGCCCGACGATGATGACGAGACAGATCGACGGCCTGCGTCAGACGCAGTGACCGGCCTGGACTTTCTACGAGCATGCTTGCCGACGCATGTCCCACCGACCACTCCACCGTCGCAACCTAGCTCTAGCCGTCCTCCAGTTTCCGTTCAACCTGAACCTGTCCCCACAGCCGTCACTGAACCGGTCGAAGATGCGCCACAGTCTGTGCCCAATGAGGCGGGCCATCACGATGCGTGTGTGGCGCTCTGCACTGACTTTGCCGAGGGCCTCGTCGAGGAGCTTCGGTCTAAGCTCGGAGACCTCGACTCTCTGTCTGGCGTGCGGCTATTCATACCTGACGAGTGGCCTCCGAATTGGGAGAGGAGTGCACGGCAGGCACAGTGCCTTGAGTGGCTGTTGTCGCTAGTCACTCTGTTCCGCGCCGACGACTGCGAAGAGATTTTGCCAAGTCAGTTAGTGAAGTGATGCTCGTTCGACTGTTGGCTAAACCGCTCCGTACTAATCCCTCGCCGTGTCCTATGTTGCAGGCATTGACAAGAAGTGTGCCGTGAAGGAGCTGCGGACTCTGTGCCCAGTCCTGGCCAGAGCCCCTAAGAGCGAGCGCAAGTTCAACACGGGATTGGCTGCAATCCTCAAGACACCTGACTGGGAGCAAGCCTACCCCAACCTCGTCAGACTCTGGGTGGCGGTTGCAGTGCTGCCTCTCAGCATCGTCGAGTGCGAGAGAGGATTCTTTCGCCAGAATCTCATCAAGACGTGGCAGAGGGGTAGTTTAAAAGACTGTAGGCTCAGTGACTTGCTGTGTATGTCTATGCTAGACTATGAACTGGACGTGCCGGGGGTTGTAGAGATCTGGCGCAGCTATAAGAAACGCCGGCCAGTGATGGCACCTGCTGCAAGACACAGGGAGCCCCAGAGAGCTGGGAAGGAGGCTGCAGAGGAGCCAGTAGTTCAGCCGGCAGCTGGAGTAGTGTCACATGGGATAGAATCTGATTCAGATAGTTGAAGTGTTTTCAATGTATTTAAAACCGGCAGCCTACAAAATTAGTGTAACTCTGAACTTTCAGCCAAAAAAAAATAGTGTAGTCTGAACTTTCAGACTTCATATTGCATGCAAGTCTGACTGACAGAGTTTAGATGAGGGTGTACTCTGACCCAACAGCGTGTCCTAAAACGAATCTAGCGCCCTGTCATGCACTCTCCCATCCCTCTCCAGGGGCTCTCTAGGGCATCCGCAGAGGCTCTTCCCTCCAGGGGCTGACGTCGGCAGGACCTCTCAGCACAGCAGTGGTTCGGGAAAGAGCTCTGGAGCAGACAAGATAGACAAGAGGCACACGGACGGATAGTGGTAGAAGATGGACAGGAGGAAAGTGGCGACATGAGAGGGTCGAGAGGAGGGGGAGAAGGGAGAGCGGCTGGTCTCAGCAGGGGCTCAAAGCACAGCAGTGGCTTAGGAAAGAGCCCTGCAGCAGACAACAAGATAGACAAGAGTCATACAGATGGATAGTGGCAGAAGATAGACAGGAGGAAAGGGGAGACATGAGAGGGTCGAGACTCGAGAGGCGGGGGAGAGGGAAGAGAGAGGGGCTTTGCAAGGGTTCCCAACATAGCAGTGGCAGTGGAGGGGTTCTGCAGTAGATAAGGCGAGGATCAATTACTACGAGCACCACCGAGCCCACTCGCACCTCCGCATTCACCGTGTAGCGCGCCACGCTCACCCCTCTCGCGGCGCTCGCCGCGCCCCTAATACCACGGGCAATCGTCGGCTTGCTCACACCCGTAGTATCGGCGGAGTCACTGCTGCCGCCGTTAGTAGTCATGCCGTTGGCGGCGGATGCTCCCAGCTACATTGTGATCTCACTCAGTGCGAGAAAATTCTCACGGGGAAGGGAGAACGCCGAGACACAGGAGGGTCGTCACACGAAGAGTTGCTAAAATTATCAAGGTAGCCATAATTTGCAAAAAAAGGTGTGAAAATATGTCAAAACAAAAACCTGTATTCATTCAATCTTTTTATCTCCAAGTGAGGCAGGACAATGAAGTGGCCTACTATCCCGAGTCCACGAGCTACGGCACGATAGTGGTTCTCTCCGTAATCTTGCATCGCTTGGAGATAAGAAAGCCGATCAAACACAGGATCCGTCATCAACTTCTCATTCTCCTGGAAAAAAAAAAACTCTCCGATGAAAACTTCTTGGGATCTTTTTGAGGCGCCTCAGAATATGACAACACGCTCTGTGAGCTCTTCACAGGCATGGGTATTCGTCCGACTTTCGACTTACCAATGAGAATGAGGATGAGGGCAGCTGCGAGGGGAGCGGCGAGGCGTAGCGCCGTAGCACAAAGCAGCGATTCCGCGGCGGGCCGCGGGATGGACTGGATTGTTGGATTCAACTGTCAAGATGAACTAGAGCTTTAGAGGAAACGGATGGATGCGACTTAGAGTCAGCAAGGGGAATCGCACAGCGTGTGACTGATACAGCACGGCAGGACTGCAAAAAAAGCGGTTTGCACGCACGGGTCCGTTGTCTTTGGTAGAGCTAGTAGCACGCATGAGAGCCCATGGCTACGCCTAGAGAACCATTAATGGCGTTGCCGAGGTTCTGACTGCGCGGCAATAATTGTTCTCGCACATAATTACAGGCCCACACGACAAATATTACTTCGACGGGACGCCCATGGCTATGCCGCTCGCCGCTTGAGAATTGCTTGACAACGAATGTTTCGAGCCCCTTATGAGAATTCTCAAAAGTGACGGCCATGATGGTTCGCGACGCATTGAAAGCTAAGCCGCAAACGCGGCTCCGATAATCGCGTACACGCCGCACTCCGAAATGGTTGCATGCAATTTGGCTGACACGTGGACCGCAAACAATGGCGGTGTTGACCTCTCGTTGTGCATGCCGTGCCGTGTGCGGCGCGGTCGACATGGCTACGTACGTAACGAATGATGCTGGTGCTTCCCCCATCTGTCTGCTCCTTTCCTCATCGGGCTAGACCTACTTGTAGAGAAACTCCCTAAACCATACAAGAGTGCCACGAACTTAATTGTGGAAAGGTACAATTGCATATTTATCAGAAATATGAGAACAATGTTGTACTTACTTTTTCAAACTGCATCCGCTTTTTCAAACTGCACATCCGCTTCCTCAGACACAACAACTTTCCTTTCTTAGGAGTGGCCACCACTCTGCGCACTAAGGTAGATTCCCTCAACCCCCCCCCCCCCCCCCCCTGCTCGCTTGAAAGCACGCACTGCGGCACAGCCTTCACCACTAGAGTGGCTAGTCGATACGCTCACCGAAACCCTTCAACAGTGGCTGTGGCGGTAAGGGATGAACCTTTCCAATTGATTACGTTGTCATGTATAATCACCTTTTCTCAATCACCATCACAGTCAAGCGAAGCAGACATTGCTGAGCAAGCACGTTCTGCTGGACCGAACTATGCAAAAAATAAAGGAAAAACCAAAATGCATCCCCGTGGCCGTCTTCCCTATGTCATGCCTCTTCCTGCCAGTCCTACGGTAACTTGTCTCCTCGAGCCCCTAGTCTAATCACCTAATGCCCTTTAACGGTATCTAGTGTATGATATATGGCAGGGGCAACTTGTCCCCTGCAATCCCATAGGGATGCGGGGTGTATGTGTGGTAACCAACCACAAGTAGCCTGTGGTGTCTGTATACTCGAGGTTACGGGGAGAGGAGGGTGATGGCGATGCTGACAGCCACTAATAAACCTGTCGTCCACGTCATCGCGCTGGCGAATACCAAGGGGTCCACACGCAGCCATGTAGGCACTGCTTGCACAGGTGGCTCGAGCACCACCTTCTGACCTGGACCAATCAGAGCCACAGGATCTGCTCCGGTTGTTCGGCTAGCTGCCTGCCGTTGTGTTGTTGGTCCTGCTGTCCCTCTATTCCGATCCACCTCTACAGCCACGGCTGGTGCAGCAGCATTTGCAGTGGCAGTGGTAGTGTTGGCGGCGGCGGTGGTGAGAGGTTCTGTCTCGCTCCCTCCCTCTTCACTCACACTCCCACTGTCACTCTCTGAATCCACCACCACGCGAGCCCCCTCTACAATCACATCCCCCCCCCGCCCCACCTCCCCTCCTGCACCATCCGGCATCTGCTTATAAGCACCGGCCCCTTCCATATCACTCTCCATAACTCCCCCTCCTCCTTCAGACGAACTTGGTGAGTGCTTGGGAGAGAGTGCCGCAATCACATTCTGAATCAGCCCCACGAGGCTCCGATCAGCGCTGGAGGAGGTTCGGAGCGGTGTGGAGGCGGGGGGAGTGGTGGAGAGGGGTGTGGAGGAGGGAGGGGAGGAGGAGACGAGGAGGTAGCCCCGGGATTCGAGCTCTTCGGGGGTGGGGTAGGTGATGAGTGCGGCCCGGAAGAGGAGCGTTGGGACGACGAGGTTGATGAATCCCTGGCATATGATGGCCACCCAGTTGCAGAACTGGACTAGCACCTGAGAAATAGGAGAGGGGGGGATGTGGGAGAGAGGGAATGGAGGAAAGAGAGTGTATGGGAGGCAAGTGAGAAGGGTGGGCACCGTTAATGGCTGCTTGGATGAGGAGGTAGCCCCGGGATTCGAGCTCTTCGGGGGTGGGGGAGGTGATGAGAGCGGCACGGAAGAGGAGAGTTAGGACGACGAGGTTGATGAATCCCTGGCAGATGATGGCCACCCAGTTGCAGAACTGGACTAGCACCTGAGAGAGAGATGCAGAGGGATGCAGAGGGGTTGGGGGGATGTGGCTGCTTCATCAGAGTTAATGAATCCCTGGCAGACGATGGCCACCCAGTTGCAGAGCTGCACGAGCACCTGAAGGGAGGTGCGGAGGGGTGCAGAGGGATGCAGAGGGAGTGCGTGCAGGGGAGGGATGGTGGGTAAGGGAGGGTTGGTGGGTGCTTCATCAGGGTTGGTGCAGAGTCGGAGAAGAGACCCGAGGCCTGCAGGTTGTAGGCTGTAGCACGCTAAGAGGGGCAGGGTTCAAGGATTAGAGTGTAAACGTAAGGTTTAGAGTTGAACCTTAAAGTTTAGAGTGTAGGGTTCAAGTCTCACCTGAGCTTGGTAGAAGAAGGCAGTGGGTAACCAGGGCGGGCGCTACAACCGCCCAGAAGAAGGCAGCTGACTCGGAGAAGAGGCCTGAAGCCTGCAGGTTGTGGGCTGTAGCACGCTAAGAGGGGCAGGGTTTGAGGTTTAGAGTCTAGGGTTGGGATCTCACCTGAGCTTGATAGAAGAAGGCAGTGAGCAGCCAGGGCGCTACAACCGCCCAGAAGAAGGCGGCTGAATCGGAGAAGAGACCCGAGGCCTGCAGGTTGTAGGCTGTATCATGCTAAAGAGACGTACGGTCTAGGGTTGGGGGTTTAAGGTTTAGGTTTGGGGGTTTAAGGTTTAGGTTTGGGGGTTTAAGGTTTAGGTTTGGGGGTTTAAGGTTTAGGTTTGGGGGTTTAAGGTTTAGGTTTGGGGGTTTAGGTTTGGAGTCTCACCTGAGCTTGGTAGAAAAATGCAGTGAGCAGCCAGGGCGCGACAACTGCCCAGAAGAAGGCAGCTGAGTCGGAGAAGAGACCCGAGGCCTGCAGGTTGTAGCGCACCATGATGGCCAGAATGGGAATTCCCGGGATGTAGCCAAAGAAGCCCCACATGTACACCGAGAACTCTGTTGCTGGGGCCACCTGTAGGGTGAAAGAGAGGGGTGGGAAGGGGTGCTGGTGGGTTTGAGAGAGGGGAATGGGGATCCCCAGGATGTAGCCAAAGAAGCCCCACATGTACACTGAAAATTCTGTTGCTGGTGCCACCTGTAGGGTGGAGAGAACAGGGGAAGAGAGGGGGCAGGGGAAAACAGGGAGAGGGGAGGGGGGGGAGAGAAATCGGAGAGGAGGCCAGGAGAAGAGAACAGAGGGAGAGGAGGAAAGGGGGGGGGGGGGGAATGGTAAGAGGGGGTTGGTGAGGCCTGCAGGTTGTAGCGCACCATGATGGCCTGGATGGGGATTCCAGATGTAGCCAAAGAAGCCCCGCATGTAGACTGAGAACTCTGTTGCTGGGGCCACCTGTAGCATTGGAGAGGGGAGGGGAGGAGGAGGACAGAAAAGGGGAGAGGGGGAGGAGGGGAAGAACAGGGGGGAGAGGAAAGGAAGGGGAGGGGAGAGAGGGTGGTGGAGAGGAGAGCGTGGGGAGGGGAGGAAAAGTGGGGGGGAGAAGAGTAAGAGGGGGTGGTGAGGACTGAAGGTTGTAGCGGAGCATGATGGCCAGGATGGGGATGCCCGGGCCGGGATGTAGCCAAAAAAGCCCCGCATGTAGACTGAGAACTCTGTTGCTGGGGCCACCTGTAGCCCAAAGCAGGGGGAGGGGCGGAGGGGTGGGTGGGTAAGAGGGGTTTGGTGAAGAGTGCAGGTTGTAGCGGAGCATGATGGCCAGGTTGGGGATGCCCGGTATGACTTTTGAGTCGACTCAAAAGAGGTGACTTTGTGACTTTTGAGTCGACTCAAAAGTCACCAGAGGAGCGCAGGTTGTAAAGGGGCATGATGGCCAGGATGGGGATGCCTGGGATGTAGCCAAGCCAAGGAAAGCCGGAATGTAGACTGAATTGTGTGCAAATGAGTTAGCGAGTATATTGTATAGCATACACTTTTCTTTAGCCTAGCATCTCACATGGGGGTGGCCGCATGCAGTGGCAGCATCGGCCTGCCCGTCCAGCATGTTGAGCATGTTGTCTGTGCCCTTGAACGGGTGGCCTGCGTCGTCCACTAGCTTGTACGCCCACGCGCCTAGGAGGCCTGTTGGGTACAGTGCAAGGCACGGGATCACATGGGCATAGGGGGCATGCTGAGCATAACTTAGCTTAGTTTTCAAAACTGTACGCCCACGCGCCTAGCCTAGGAGGCCTGTTGGGTACAGTGCAAGGCACGGGAGCACATGGGAATAGGGGGCATGTTGAGTGTAACTCAGACATCCAGGTTATAGGATTCTTGGTGAGATGGTAACCGCGTCTTGATGATATCGAGGCGTCTAAGCAGGCGCATCCGATCCGACAGAAGCAGGCAGCCAGATAGCACTTGATACGTCTCCAAAGTCAATTTAGCTGTGTACCTGTGTACTATTGTATCACTGTAGTATCGTTGTAACAATGTAACATTGTACGATGGTGTGCGGCTCACCAAGTAGGATGTTGAGGGCACAGCCAACGGAAGCAGGCAGCCAGATGGCTCTGTTGACGTTGACACCTGGCTTCTTCTCATTGGCCCACGAGGGGATGGTGCTGACGTAGGAGTATGCAAACACACACACCCCTAGCACCTGGTTTGGGGGAACAAGGAGGAGTGGGGGAGAGGGGGAATGAGAGAGAGGCACTACTTGAGCAGGCACAAACTACGAGCCAGACAGAGGGGATGGTGCTGACGTACGAGTATGCAAACACACACACTCCTAGGACCTGGTTAGGCAGAAAGAATGAGAGACCAATGATGGGTGAGGGAAGGAGAAGAAAAGGGGAAGGGGACTGGGAAGGAGGTT
Source organism: Closterium sp. Naga37s-1 (assembly GCA_947471745.1). NCBI lineage: Eukaryota > Viridiplantae > Streptophyta > Zygnematophyceae > Desmidiales > Closteriaceae > Closterium > Closterium sp. Naga37s-1. The sequence continues at coordinate 1,035,308 of CANJKZ010000010.1, read as the reverse complement.
GGAGAGAAACTGGGCGACAAACTCAAAGGAGAAGAGCAGCTGGGCGAGCATGGAGATCAACCCTTTAACGGTCTTATATGGAGTACACCCCTCACCTGGCTTATATCGAGTCCGAGAAAGGGTGTTCTCCCGGGGCCGTTGCCGGCGCAGTAGTTGGGGGAGCCGGGGAGGAGGTTGGAGAGAAACTGGGCGGCAAACTAAAAAGAGAAGAGCAGCTGGGCGAGCATGGAGCAACCATTTCCGGGCTTATATCGAGTACAAGACAACTCTCACCTGACTTATATCGAGTCCGAGAAAGGGTGTTCTGCCAGGCCCATTCCCGGCGCAGTAGTTGGGGGAGCCGGGGAGGAGGTTGGAGAGGAACTGGGCGGCAAACTCAAAGGAGAAGAGCAGCTGGGCGAGCATGGAGAGCCACTGGAAGCCCATGTTGTCGTCTAGGTTTAGGCGAGCAAATGGGATGCAGACTGCCATTGCCAGGACAAATCTGAGGGAATGGGGCACCCGGCACACAGGAGGGAGAGAAGGGAAGGAGAAGGGAAGATAAGAGCATGGAGAGCCACTGGAAGCCCATGTTGTCGTCTAGGTTGAGGCGAGCAAATGGGATGCAGACTGCCATCGCCAGGACAAATCTGAGGGAATGGGGCACCCGGCACACAGGAGGGAGAGAAGGGAAGGAGAAGGGAAGATAAGAGCATGGAGAGCCACTGGAAGCCCATGTTGTCGTCTAGGTTGAGACGAGCAAATGGGATGCACACTGCCATTGCCAGCACGAAGCTGGGGGAGTGGGAGCACACATGAGGAGGGAAGAAGGGAAGATGAGATCATGGAGAGCCACTGGCACGTGTGTGATAAGTCGATTTTTGAGTCGACTCAAGAAGGGAAGATGAGATCATGGAGAGCCACTGGCACGTGTGTGATAAGTCGATTTTTGAGTCGACTCAAGAAGGGAAGATGAGATCATGGAGAGCCACTGGCACACAAGAGGGAGAGAGGGATAGGGAGGGAATAGGGGGAAGGAAGAAGGGAAGATGAGAGCATGGAGAGGCAGAGGAAGCCCATGCTGTCGTCCAGGTTGAGAGGGGCGAATGGGATGCAGACGTCATTGCCAGAAGCGGGGCACCCAGCATACAGGAGGGAGGGAGGGAGGGAGAGGGAGGGAAGAGGGGGAAGGGAGAAGAGAAAATGAGAGCATGGAGAGGCAGTAGGAGCCATTGCGAGGTTGAGGCGGGCGAATGGGATGCGGATTGCCATTGCGAGGACGAATCTGAGGGAGTGGGAGCACACGTGAGGAGAGAAATGAAAATCTGTGCGAAGAAAGTTAAGGACTGGGATAGGTCGAGATACATTGTATTTTTTTTTTAGGCACCTAAAAAACCGGCAAAGCTGAGGGAATGGGAACACACGTGAAGAACGAAGTGAGGATACTGAGAACCATTGCCAGCACAAGGCTGAATGGAGAGTAAGAGTTAGCGTTAACCCGAAACCCTGAACCCTTAACCGTATGACCTGAACGGTAAAGCCGAACACAGTGATACTTAGTCCGACAGTTAAAAACCCTCTCCATGTCATTGCTTCTTCTCCCTGCCATTGCGAGGTTTAGGCCAGGGTATAGGGTTTAGTTTTACCTCTCCCTTCCTCCCAGTCCACTCCTTTCTTGTCCGCCTCTTTTAAACTCCCTCTCCTTCACTCACCCCAGGGAGATCACCGATCGGTTGCAGTCACCGCTGCTGGTGGTCCCCCATGCGCACACATTCCCTCCCGCCCCTCCCGTTGCAAGGGACTCGATAAACGCGGGCGGCCACTGCCCATAGTCCATGCCATACGATGTGCCAGCTAGCCGATACACCACCGAGTCTAGGACCTGCAAGTTTGTGTGCAACGGGGGGTTGAAAGGTGGGTGCAAGGGTGATCACCCAAATGTGGGCGGCACTGGCCATAGTCCATGCCATATAAGGTACCGGCTAGGCGGTATACCACTGAGTCTAGAACCTGTGCGTGTTTGTGTGAAGAGAGGGGGGGGGATTGGGGGGAGCGTGGGAGGGGAGAAAGGGGTAGCGATTCAGTTGACTGTTTGGAGCTCTGCTATTTCTAGCTTGAATTTACAGGCTGTGCCAGTAGAACATGTCTAATATGCGCCAGGATGTAATAATGATCAATCAAGAAATTAATCACATTAAGAAAGGTTTTATGCAAAAACTGCCCTTAGTTCATACTGCACATGCACATCACTACAATGCATTTTTCGCCTTCGTTCTTTTTCACTGTACCTGCGATGTAACAATCATGGACGCGATGTTCGAAGCGAGCAGCCCCGCGTTGAACCCAATCTGCGCGAGCGCGTACCACCGATCGCCGAAGTAATGCCGCACGAGTGTGCAGTACTCAAACCGCCTGGCGAAACCCTTGTTACCCGGAATTCGCTGCTGCGCTTCGCACATCATCGTGGCCGCAAACGACGAAAACAGCCACATGAGCGTGAGCCCGGCGGTTGGTAAAAACCATCCCGCTTGTGCGTATAGCAACGGGAGAACTACGACCGCTGGTCCCGTAATATTATTGAAGTTGAGCACGCAAGACCTGACGGCGGATGGGTGGAAGGGAGCGGGAAGGAATGGGTGGGAGTGTGGCTAAGGGCTAGCAGCAGCAGCAGAAAACATTATGAAAATTTATCACGCAGAATCTGTGTGGGGGTTAGGCGGGGGTGAGGGTGAGAGTGCGGTAAGGAGTAAGTGCGAGTGGGGGAGCTGTGGGGGAAAGGGAGGGGAGTGTAAGAGAGATGCCGAAGCGATTACAGTTCATAATTTAAGGCAGCCAGCCCGTCCGCGAAGGCGCTGCTCGTGCCCTTCGAGGTGACTCGAGAACCAGAGTCCAGAGTCTCAACCCCAACCCATCCGTACACCCCAACCCGTCGGCTCACCCCAGCCCATCCACTCACCCCCAGAACGTGATGGTTTTGTCGCCGAAGCCGTGGTGGTGGTGGTGCAGGTGCTGCTCATGCCCGCCCTGCAGGTTACACTCGCTCCGCTCGCGCGGCAGCAGCGCCTCTGCGCGCGCTGCCGCCATGTCGGGGGAAGCTCTGGGAGGTTGGCAACGGGGGAAGGGCGGGTGGGGAAGCGGAGTGAAGGGGGGAAGAAGGAGGGGAAGGGAGGAAATGGAGGGGGAAGCGGAAGGAGGGGGGTGGAGCGGAGAGGGGGGAGGAAGAGGGGAGGAGGAGAGGGAGCAATGAATTGGCCGATTCCCATTGCTCGCGGCGGCTGCCATGCCAGAGGAAGCTCTGGTGGAAGGGAGGAGGAGACAAGCGCGACAATCCAGGGAAAACAGGCAACGGTAAGCGGGTCCGACGACTCGATTCGCTTCGCTCGCGCGGTATCACCGCTCTGCGCGGACTATTGTTATGTCCTTATCGGAGGGGTACTCGGAAGAATGGGAAGAGGAAATTGTAAAGAGTTGCGCAATCGGGCAACGGGGCGGAGGGGAAAGATGGGACGCGGGTTCGGTGAGGGGAGGGGAGAGGAGTGTCAAACGGAGTGTGGGAAAACTGAAGGAAATCGGAGGGGAGACGAGGAGCCGACGTATGAGCTGCGAGAAGCGATTTTTTCTGATGGAGCCGGGACGCTGATAGTTTCGCTGTGCGCTATTCGTTACTGATTCACTCGTGGATGTTGTATAGGCCGATTCTGGCAAGCCGATGATGTTGAAGCTTGGCTAGTGGGGAAATGCTAGTTCCGGAACTCTCGTCTAGCGAACACGCTGAGGGGAAGCGTGATTCGCCACGTGGAGAATTTACCGTTGTGAGAGGAGTGGTCAGAGTGGTAAGGATGGGTCACCTGTATCCATAATCCGAGCGGAATGTCCCTTTCCTCGCGAGGCCGTCTTTCATGTTCGCCATGCTCGCTGACTTGGGATCCTCCGAACTTTCCTGCTCAGTATCGCCGGAGCTGGACGAAGCTGTAAATGTTACTGCGCGAGATCGGCGACGAGCAAGTGCTTGAGAATCGGCGGGCCTACTGGCGAGTGCTATGGATGCGGGACCTTTACTGCCGATTTTTAGGCTATTGCGAAGAAGTGAAATCGGTGTGACAAGTAACTTTCGTATATTGGAGGAGAAAGACGCGACTACTTGGGCCATGAAAGCTGCATTGCCATCTTATCTCAAGCTTGATTCGTGAGTGAACGGCTTCAGAAGGTCAGAGACATGTGTCGTTTCTACCAAATTACCGAACCAAGATGACAGTTGGGGAGAGGCGAAGGGAAAAGCTAAGGGGAGTGAAGGAGAAAGTATGGGCCAGAACGCTGAAGGCAACGGAACTTCATGCTGTTGGAATGTGGGGAACAGAATAGCGAAACGGTTTGCGACTTCTTCGAAACTGGAAATGAGTGGTTCGCTAATTACGAAAGGCTATGGGAAAATCGTGGACTCGTTTCCGTAGTTTGGGGGATCAGGCAAGGACGACCGCGGCGTGTCTGGCATGGTTCAGGTGGAAGGCTGTTGGCGGGCTGCCTTGGCTCGGATGTTTGGCAGGATGCAAGAAAGGCGGCTCGAAATTGCCGTAGTCGTTACGTTCTGATGACTGCTGGCCGACTGGTTACCAGCTGTAACAATTTGGTGGTTGTGGCCAGGGAAAACCTTATTGTTGAACGTGTCCAGATTGGGTGTCGCTCAGTGGTGGAACGAACCTTGGTCATCGAAAGTGCGTGGACTCCGTCCGCGTTGGCATCGAATGACTCGTCGCCTTCACACTGAGGGGGAAACTGGTAAGGAACGAGGTTTGATCTCGTGGTTCGGGAAAGATCTTGGATGCCCGAAGTTCCCGCGTTTTTGGAGGAAAACAGCTGTGGCAGACCAGACAGTAGTGTCACATCAAGAACGAAACTGGCACTAATCTCATCCGAACCGAGAGGTCCTCCGCCCAACGTCGAACCGCGCCGTTCATTCGGGGTCCCAGGCTGAGTCATAGCGAGAGAGGCATGTCTTGTTCTTGGACCTGACCGACCGAGACGCAAAGAAACTATGGCTGGGGATGCCGTGCAAGTTTCATCGTATCTGGACAAACCTCACCCTTGTGATTCGGATGCTGTGTACTGTTCACAACTCGCTAGGGCGTGGCTCGTCCTCAACTGCGAAACCGTGTTTGAGCCCTTGCCCTAAATCCACATATGGTTGTCCTGTCAATCTAAGACTAAATCTAGGGTGCGGCTTAAAGCCCAAGACCTGAATTACAAATGAAAAAAGGCAAACTGTGCACAGTTTGCCTTCCGAGCCCAAGGAACACCTCCCGAGCCAGTGAGGTTACCAGAAAACGTCGCACCCCACAAAGACCGCGTCGTAGAGCAGAACGCTTCAACTTGGCGAGAGTTCCAACCACCCTCTGCTGAAGGAAGAAGGGAACTGCCTGTGCACAGTTTGCCTAGAAATGGCAATTCAAGAATGCGTGTGCGGCTACTAAGCGAGACTCTAAGCTTTTGCCCCTAGCACATTCCCACCTTCGACCCCGATTCAACACGAGAGTTGTCAGCGCTCGTCACAAGCGTAAAAGGCTTGAATCCCACCCTACGAGACGACGCGCTAAACAGGATCAAAAGGCGTAGGGAGGAAATCCCCTCACATCGGCCTCCCCCTTGACGCACCGTCACCCTCGTTTCCCCCGTGGTCCCCGTCGCCATTGCCCTCCCATCGTCCTTACCCCTATCCCCTCCCATCGCTTCCTCGTCGTCGTGCCCCATTGCGGCACTTCGTGCACCACTCCGCGACCACCCACTTTCAGCGTCGTCGTGTCCCCACAACGCCCCGCTATCCTGACAGTCAGGCCCACGATTCCACGCGCGGGAAGCCCGTTTCTCAAGCCCACGTTTCTCCTCCCTGCGCGCGCACCGTTCCGGTAAGCCCGCGCGGCAACCTCTCGCCACCCCGTGCGCGCTCTTTTCGCCTCCCGCGCGTCCCAGCGCGCGCTCCTCTTACCGCCCCGCTCGGCCTCCTCTCACCATCCCGCGCGTGCTCCTCTCGCCTCCCCTCGCGTGCTCCTCTCGCCTTCAATGCTCGCGAATCTCTTGCCTCCCCGCGCGGCCGCCTCTCACCTCCCCGCGCAGCCTCCTCTCGCCATCCCTCGCGCGCCCCTCTCGCCTCCCCGCGCAGCCAGGGTATGTTGCTTCTCCGGTTTGTCGAATTTGGGATGAAGAGCCCTGCCTGTTTTTTACAACCAATCAGCAAGTCAACATGTTTGTGGCGAAGTCTTTTCTGTCGTAAGCTGTTTTTCAGGCTTCGCCTGTCACTCAACCCATCCGAACCTCCAACTGGCAACCCGCCGAACCTAGAAATACTCAGTTGACTTCCGTTGAGTAATTCAGGTCTTGGGCTTTAAATTGATGGGTATACTTTTAGGTGAGGCCCTTGTTCTAGGAACCTTCTTTCTAGGAACCTTCTTGTTGACCTAAGGAGATGAATGTCGATTAGGTGAGGAAGGTTGGTACAAGACTATCGAGCAAAATGAGTTGTACCCTCTAAGGGATGGCCCCTAGAATGTGGCAAGCGTAGCTCCTGTGCAGCCATGGCTCCACCGTAGATCTCAGCCTCGCAGCTGGAGCTAAGCACAGAAGAAGAACGAGTGGACCTCCACGAGACAAAACCAGAGCCAAGACTGAAGGTGTAACCCTGTGACGAACGCTAAGTCGCCTGGTCGTCGGCCCAAGAAGCGTCGGAGTGTTCTGTGAGGACCACTGGACCCCGTCCTCCAAGCATGAGCCCCATGCCCGATGTACTGCACAAGTAACGCAGTACCCTCTTGTCAAGATAGCAAGCAGGAATGTTGCATTGAATGAAATGTGGGTACAAGTACTAACCCTAACTTAGGGTTGTACCCCATATGGGCTACCCCACTATAGCCTACACAGAACTAACACATATATAGTTTGACACACCCCCATAGGCAAAGTGGGGGAGAACAAGGGGTCACAAGATCGGTCAAGAAAAGCAAAGCAAAGCATGCTCGGGGTGGATCACAACGTCACCACACACTCGAGCACAAGTAAAGGGGCCACAAGGCCAGTTCACATGCGGAGGTATATATGCAACAACAACAGTACAGTGATCACTACCTAGCAAGAGTAAACATGCAGGTATACATATATAGATCACAGTACAACCAGAGTCTACAACAAGTGAGGAAACGTAGGCACCAGGCCTAGAGCAGTGCAGAAGCGCTGATGATCACCAGCCGGAAGGGCCTTGGTGAACACATCAGCAGTGTTGGCCCGGGTGGGCACGTGAGCGACACGAAGCTGACCACGCTGCTGCAACTCTCGAGCAAGGAAGTAACGCAGAGCGATGTGCTTCGTTCTGTGCTCAAGTCTGTGGTCCTGACACAAGGCAATGGCAGCCTTGTTGTCGACGTACAGAACTGGAGGAGAACGAGGCCTCTCTCCCAAGTCGGTCAGCAGGTAGGTAAGCCAGCGTAACTCCTGTGCAGCCATGGCTGTGGCGTAGATCTCAGCCTCACAACTGGAGCTGCGAACAGAAGGCGAGCGTGTAGACCGCCAAGAAACAGAGCCAGAGCCAAGATTGAAGGTGTAACCCTGTGACGACCGCTGCGTAGCCAGGTCGTCAACCCAAGAAGCGTCCGATTGCCCAGTGAGGACAACGTCGCCCCGTCCTCCAAGCACGAGCCCCATGCCCGATGTACTGCACAAGTAGCGCAGTACCCTCTTAGCAGCATCCATGTGCACCTTTCGGTGCCTACCAGGAGCCACGTAGCGAGCCAAAAGGCCAAGAGGGTACGCAAGGTCAGGAAGAGTGCAGGTCATCAGGTACATGAGGCAGCCCACTAGCTCTGGGTAAGGACCACTCGGCTATACGGACTCGTCCGAAGTTGGAGATGAGAGCGAGTGGCCGGTAGACAGAGGAGTGGGCTGTGGCAAGGAGTACTGGAAGCAGAAGCGCTGGAGGACCTCGTGCACCATGTGTGACTGAGTCAGGATGATGGTACGATATGCTCTGTCCCGGGTGATCTGCAAGCCAAGATAGCTTCGGAGTTTACACGGGTCAGTGCAGGTGTGCCTCTCCTGTAGCTCTGCCTTCACTAGGGCCAGCGCTTCAGTGTCAGCAGTAGCAAAAACCAAGTCGTCAACGTACACGGGAATGTAGAACGACGGCAGGGTAGTGTTGGTGTATAGAATCAGCGACAGATCAGCAGTCGAAGGAGCAAACCCAAGAGCCGCAAGTGTAGCCCTCAGTGTGTCTTGCCACTCGCGGGGCGTCTGACGCAAGCCGTATATTGGTCGCCGTAGGCTCCACTGGGTACCCTCAGGAAACGACCCAGTGAAGCCCTCTGGACGACGCAGCTTGATGGCCTCGTGAAGGCTACCCTACAAGAAAGCTGTCGAAAAGTCGAGGGAGTGCAGCTCGTAGTCACGCTGAGTTGCAACGTGTAGCAACACCCGAAGAGTGGTCATCTTCGGGGTGGGGGAGAAGGTCTGAAAGAAGTCGACCCCCTCACGCTGACTGAAACCTCGAGCAACGTAACGTGCCTTGAAGGCAGGCGGAGAACCCGGCGGCCGCTTCACCCTGAAAATCCACAGGCCACTGACGATGTTCGCCCCAGGTGGGGGAACCTTATCGATGTAGGTCCCTGTGGACTTCCAGGAAGCCATCTCTGCGTCCATGGCTGTCTGCCACTGAGAGGAGTACTCACCTGCGATCGCCTCAGCGTAAAAGCGCGGGGTGGGGATGTCAAGTGCATCCTGGTCTCCCTCAGGGGCAAGTAGCATGGTCGCGAGATGAGGTGCAGCGGCCGCAAGGCACTCCAACTCCTCCTGTCTGTCCTCAAGAACGTCACAGCGAAGGGCAACCTCACCCCCGATGGACGGAGGACAGGTAGGGTCAGGGTCAGAAACGAGACTTGCAAGGTAGTCTAGGCGGCGCGCAGCAGCAAAGTCAACTAGCTCAGCGACTAGGGCAGACGCAGCAGGAGACGAGAACGCAGGGTCCGTCACAACTGTAATAAGCAAGCGAGAGTCGGACTGGACGCACGAGCAAGGTCAGACGGAAGGTCAGCAATGGCAGGAAGAGAAGACGCAGGAGGTGACGGTAGGACAACACGCTGTGGAACAGAGGAAGGACGGAGTGTCATATCGTGAATGCCTGCGATAGCCGGAGCACTAGGACGACGCACACGACGAGCACGAGCAGGAACGGACGCTCTAGTCTCAGGCTCTCGATGCTCAGAAGTGGAAGTACGAGTCTCAGGCTCACGACGCTCAGTCAGGGACTCTGTCACAGCAGTGTAAGGAGTAGGAGCAGGCCGTGAGGAGTGAGGCAGTAGCTGTGGGAATAGTAACGGAGGAGTAGTACCAGCGACTGGGAACTCCGTCGGAGCTGGCGGAAGACCGAGAAGGTGGCGAAGCGCACCATCAGGTCCAGCACCTCCAACACTAGTAGTACCTCCCGCACTAGCAGCTCCAGCACCTCCAGCACAAGCACCTCCAGCACCAGCAGCACCTCCAGCCCTAGCAGCTCCAGCACCTCTAGCACCTCCAACACCAGTAGTACCTCCAGCACTAGCAGCTCCAGTACCTCCAGCACCAGTAGCACCAGAAGCTCCAGTGCCTCCAGCACCAGCAGCACCTCCAGCTCCTCCAGCAGTACCTCCAGTACCTCCAATACCAGCAGTACCACCAGCTCCAGCAGCTCCAGTACGAGCACCTCTAGGACTAGTAGCTCCGGCACCAGCAGTACCTGCAGCACCTCCTGTACCTCCAGCACTAGCAGCTCCAGTACCTCCAGCAGTACCTCCAGCAGGACCCCCAGTACCTCCATCACGTCCGGCAGGGTCACCCGTAGCTCCACCGCCACTAGGACTCGCAGCACCCCCAGAGTCAGCACCCCAAGTCGCAGCACCCCCAGAACCAACACCCTCAGTCGCAGCACCCCCAGAACCCTCAACCTCTGTCTCAGCACCCCTAGGCTCAGCACCAGCAGCCTCAGCTCCAGAGCCTACAGCAGCAGGCTGCGAAGGCGGCGGAGACGGCCGAGGCGGAAAACCAGGGGGGTCTCCAAGCGTGGAGAGCGGCGAGTGGCCGCCGTGTCGTCATCGGCGGGGTCACCCCCTCTCAGCTGGGCCAAAGGAGTCAGAAAAGATCTCCAAAGGCTCAACCAAGGGGGGTGGGTCTACCTGAGACACACCCGAGGGAGCCGGACCTTGTGGGAGGAGGGGGTCTACCCGGGGGGGGGACTGGTACCAGGAAGAGAGGCGCGAGGGGGACCGGGTGGGACACGTGGGGGTGAGGTCTGTAGTAACAGACAGACTCGTCAAAGGTGACGTCCTGGGAGGAGAAGACTCGACGCAAGCGCGGGTGGTAGAACTGCCATGGCGGGGCGTCGGTAGGGAAGCCAAGGAAGACACAGCGGGGAGTGCAAGGGGAGAGCTTGCTCGCGGTGGTATCACGAACAAGGGAGAGCGCGCCCCAGACCCGAAACATCGACGCATCCCCAACCTCTCCCGTCCAACGGAGTGTGGGCGAGGTCTCTGGCAAAGAGACACGAGGCCAGAGGTTGAGCTGATGCGTGACGTATCGGACCGCAAACGGCCACAGAAAATGGGGACCAGCCGCATGGATCATGGAGGTACGAGCAACCTCCATGATCAAGCCAATGCGATGCTCAACAATCCCATTTTGTTGAGGAGAGGTCGGAAGCGTGAACGACTGGCGGATGCCCTCGTCTCGACAGAAGTCCGCAAGGAGGCCAGAAGAGAACTCACCGCCCCTGTCCGAGTGCAGACGCAGGACTGGCAAGTCCCGCCGAAACCGCTCGCGTAGTTGTTGATAAGTAGCACGGATCCAGGGGATCAAAACACCGCTGACACCCGCCTTGCTCCGCAAGGGGAAGACAGTGGTGTAGCGTGTGTAGTCGTCAACTACCAGCAGGAAGTAGTGCTCCTGGTCTGTCCCACTGACGGGGGCTGGGCCCCACACGTCCATGTAGAGAGTCTGCAGAGGAGCAATGGTCGGAGGAAACTCGGAAGAGTGAGGAGCGACGCGCTGCCGCCCCTCGACGCAGGGAAGGCACGGCGGGACAGGCGAGCGCGGGAGGGAGGGCAGGGACCTGGGAAGCCCAGAGACAAGGAAACGGGAGTGCATGCTGCAGAGACTCGGCAGTGAGGGATGACCGAGGCTGTGGTGCCAGAGGAGAGTCTGGTGGGAGAGTACCTGATGAGAGCAAGACGCTGCAAGCTGACCAGACGCAGTCACTTGACTCGACGCAGCCACCTGACCTGACTCAGCCACGTGTGCAGACGCAGTGGTTAGTGTATACAGACTAGACCCAGGCCGTGGAGTGAACGTAGTAAGGTGACGGCCAGTCCGGGAGCACGTACAGATCGCCACACGCTGCCCTCCTGGAGTAAAGGTGTCAACCCATACATCTTGAAGAGTGGCGTTGCTCACCAAGTTCGTCGAGAACGTGGGGAGGTGGAGACCTGACAGAGAACCGGAGGGGACTGCTGGACACGGAAGGACAGTGGAGGCTCGTGCGACTACTGGGCCCCCAGTGGGGTCAGCCAGTGAGACTGGTACCGGTGCAGCTAGTGGTGTGAGTGTGGTGCAGTCACGAAAAAACAACGAGACGCGCCTGAGTCAAGTGTGAAAGTGTGAAGGGCCTCAGCGGAGGCAGCAGACGCACTAGCACCTGGGACTGCAGACTCACTAGCACTCAGTGTGTAGTTTCCCGCAGGGCTGACCCTTCAGCTTCCCAGTGCGCCTGACGTACGGGTAGCGACCAGAGCCCCCAGGGGAAACACGCTGGACAACCCACTCACGAAGCTGCTGAGGGGTGGGGTTGTCCGGGAGGCGCGAGAGCTGCTGTCCAGAGCCACCACCTCCACGGCCTCCACCCTTGCCAGCTCTACCCCGACCTCCTCCACCACCCCCGCCGCCTCCACCACCCCTGCCGCCTCCACCACCCCCGTTGCCTCCACCACACCCGCTGCCTCCACCGCCCCGGCCGCCTCCACTGCCGCCATCCTCAGAGCCACCAACCCCGCCACCACCACCCCCGCCACCTCCACCGCTAGAGCCACCCCCACCCCCCTTGCCCCCTTTGCCCTTCCTGTTGTTGCGCCTTCCACCGGGAGCAGACGCAGCGCCAACTTCCTCTGCACCGAGGAGGTGGACAGCAGCAGCAGTAGCAACCGAGGGGAGGAGGGGGGAGGGAGTACACCCTTCAAAGAAGGGGGAGCGGGGAGTGCCGCGAGAGGCAGCGACAGCGACAGTGCTCTTCTCTACTTCGAGAAGAGACTTCTCAAGCGAGTCGAGCGTGATCTTTGTGGTGTCAAGGGCTAGGAACTGGTCCCGGACGGTGCGAACGGAGTCAGGGAGGCGAGTGACGAGGAAGTACAGTGTCATATACAGTGGGGGGGGGGGGGTTCGCAGCAAGGAAGGCCTGCTTGAGAGCGGCGCGGAAGCGAGCCTCAATAGAGCGGAGGTGGGTAAAGAGGTCAGAGACAGTGTGGAAGTCGGCTAGCTTGGGATGCAGGTACGGCAGCATCAAACAACCTAGGGCAGCAGTAGCCGGGGAGGAGTAGCGAGCGACTACAACGTCATAGAGGGCCTTGTCTTTTTTCAGTTGGCTAAAGTGTGTGCGCTCAGCTACAGGAATGTGGTTGCGGACAGCAAGGTGGGCAGTCGCGTCACGCACGAGCCACTTCGAATGATCCTCTACCGATGTGGCAGCTGGGGCTGGGAGGGTTCCGACGGTATGCAAGAACCTACTGCCACTACTGCTACTGCTACTGCAGCCATGGCTAACTTCTCAGTTCAAACTTTTGATGCTGAGGGTCGCGCGATTAGCTTTGATGTTTGGCTTGATGATCTCCAGCTCTACCTGCATAGTGAGGCTAGGGACGGAATTTCACTGCATAGTCACTGTCCGAGTTCTGGATGAGGCCCGCAGCCAATAGCTCGGCACACTTCTCCCTGCAGATATCTAGGTCCCCGGGACTCATCCTCCGTTTCCTCTGGTATATGGGGACTTCTGTCGTCAGTTTCACTTGCATCTGATGCGTGTTGCACTGGCCCAGCTCTTGCAGGGTATAAGCGAACATCTGCCGGTGCATCCTCAGCACCTCCTGCAACGCTCGCGCCGCTTCTGCCCCCATTCCTGTGCCAATGGGCCAGTCGTCATCCGGGCCCCTTTCCTGACTTGGCCTCTCCGCGGGGGCTGGCAGTTCTCCGTCCGGAGGCAGCACCCCCTGATCCGCACCTCTCTCCGTTACTCCCACGGTCATGTAGGCCCATCCTTCTAAAATCCGCGCCTCTTCCTGTTCTTCTATCGCTTGCAGTTGGCGCCGCTTCATCTCAGCCTCCTCCTCCTCCTGGTACATCTCGCTGACCTCTATGCCGCGTTGCAGCTCCTTCCGCTTCAAGTGCATGCGGATAGTCTCCACTAGCCACGCCATGACGTTCAAATCCATAGCTCGGCCCAGCGCCGCGCGTCTCTGGGGCTCCGTCACTCGAGGATGGGCGGTGGCTCCCAGGCTGTGGCCCATAGCTAACTCCCGTTCGGCAGCTGTAGGTTGCTCCCACCGCTTCCCCACTACATCGTAGATCATTCCCGGACCTGGCAGGTCCCCCTCCATCACGAACCCGTACGCATCCACGTAGGACACGAGCGTAGGCAGCGCCTGCCTCGGCTTCCCTGGCACGTTGCACTGATATTGTGACGGATGGTCAGGAGTGGTGACGGGCGCGGGCAGCCGGTTGGGACCCAGGATGTCACTGACCAGCCTGGGTTCGGGCCGTTGCATCTGCGCGAGCGCGTGACGCAGGCTCGCGTCCGAGATCCCGTTCTGCCAGTACCTTCTCGGTCGGTGGGCCCTGGACCCTAACTGCGCTGCGTCAACCGCCTGCCCCCTGCCGACGGCCGCCTCCACCTCCGCAAACGCCCTCCTCACGTGTTCCCGGCAATCCTCGGCGAAGTCCACGTTTTCCAGAATGTACAACACTTCCCCCTGCCAGTTTTGGACCATCTCCAATACCCGCTTCAGATCCCTGAAAGAGGCCCCCCGGATATCTTCCATCCCCATCCCCTCTCCTGCGCGCGAGTACCCTTGACATTCCCATCCCGCGATGATGACGTCGATCTGCCCCCACTGCTCCAGTTTCTCCACCGTAATGGTCCTCACGTCATCCACCACTTCTTCATCCTCACCAAAAGCAGCAGCAGCAGGTAGTTGCAGTAGTAGCAAGGAGCAGCTGCAGCAAGGAGCAGCAGCAGCAGCAAGGAGCAGTAGCTGCAGCAAGTAGCAGCAGCAGGAGCACTCAGGAGGAGGCGCGCAGCAGTAGCGGCAGTAGCGCGCAGGCTGAGTGCGCGCGGGTGTGTAGGGCAGGGTGCAGCAGCAGCACTGCTTGCAGCGACAGCAGCAGCAGTGGCGCTCTTAACAGAAGCAGTAGTAGCAGTACGCTTGCAGCAGCAACACGTAGCAGCAGCAGCACTGAGCAGCAGGTGCGCGTGAGGTGCTTGCGGGCAGGGCGTAGGCCGAGCGCAGGCTGCTGGCGGGCAGCGCGAGCTGGCAGGGGCACAGTGGCGCTCGCGGGTAGGGGCGCAGTGGCGGTTGCAGCAGGCAGCGCGCAAGCAATGCGGGCTGGCAGTGCGCGGGGCAGAGCAGCGCGGTTTGCAGGGCACAGCGCAGCAGCGCGTACGGCAGCAGCAGCTCAGGTGCAGCAGCGCGTTAGCAGTTTGCGGGCAGGGCGAGCAGCGCGTGAGTAGAAAAAGCAGCACGGGAGCAGCAAATGCAGCGCGCGAGCAGCAGGGGCGGCGCGCGAGCAGCTGGCGCAGTGCGCGGGCTGCAGGGCAGGGCGTCGCACGGGCTGGGCAGCGGGGCACGTGCGCTAGGAAGGAAAAATTTACGCGCCTAGGGCGATTCGGGCAGGATGAAAAATGGGACTCGTTTAGGGGCGCGATTCGGGCAGGAGATCGAAGACTTAACGGTGGGCCCTTTAAAAATCTGGTCCCAAGGACCTAATGCTCTGATACCATGTTGAGCTAAAGAGAGGAATGTCGATTAGGTGAGGATGGGTGGTACAAGACTATCGAGCTAAATGAGTTGGACCCTCTAAGGATGGCCCCTACATAGCCTAGAGAGATATAAACATAAATGTATTTTAACACATCTTTCTTACAACTATCTTGGGGAATATATTTTTGTAAGTCTAAAACCTGTTATTAGCCTTATTGTATTCTCCCATCACAATGATAGAATAGTAGCCAAGTCAAATTAGGGTTTCAGGTTTAAGGTTTAAGTCAAATTAATAACCAATGTGTTCAGAATCAAATAATGAGATCCAGATAGCTTATAGCCTAACTGACTGACACCAGAAACCAGCTTGTCAAAACAGAGTCATTAATTTCTACACCTAACCCCTACAGTTTATCAACATAGTTAAAAGCCCTGAAGATTACACAGTAACTAACCAGTCACCACCTGTCCCCCCCTACCATCCCAAGACAAGCATTCAAAAGTTTCTCACTCCAGTATATCTCAACGTTTCACTTCCCTCCCTTCACAAGAACCAAAACACACCCCTAATCTCATCCCTTATCTGTCTTCACTAAATGCTGTCAGCATCATTCACACCCACACCCACACCCCCTTTCTATCCCCGTTATTGCCTCTCACTTCCTTTCCTTCTCCCGCTCTCAACCCCCACATTTTGCCTCCCAGCCGTTACCATCATCGGGGGAGGTATAAGCCTCCAAGCACGCGCACCCCATTCTCTTCTATCCTCGTTATTAACCTCTCCAGTACCCAAATCAACCCCACGAGCATCACTTCTGGAGTCTTGCCTTGCTTGGCCCTCACTTCCACCCAATGGCAATGATGACATGCCATCAGTTTCTAACACACTCTCCCCTGCTGCCGCTGCTCCTGCTGCTCCTCCTGCTGGTTCTGCAGCTGCTGCTGCTGGTGCTGCGACAGCCTCTGCTGCTCCTCCTGCTGGTTCTGCAGCTGCTGCTGCTGGTGCTGCGACAGCCTCTGCTGCTACTGCTGCTGCGCCTGCTTCTTCTCTTGCTGGGGCATATTCCCTTTGTGCTGCGGGCTCTGTTGCTGCTCTCCTTTCACTTGCACCTCTCTCCTCTCCCTCTCCCCTTGTGCCTCGACTCTGAGCCTCAACCAATACCCCTTTACCCTCGTCTCCCTCTCCTTTCTTTCCTCCCTCTCCTCCTCTGCTCTTCCTTGCTCTTGACTCTTCATCCACCCTCCCCGTCTTGTGCTGGCTGCTGCTACTGCTGCCGCCTCTGCAGCAGCTGCTGCCACCACTACTGTTCCTGCGAATCAAACACAGCAAGCCACACTGAGGGCCGCTGTTACCACCACCACTGCTACTCCTACTGCTTCTGCTGCTGTTGCTGCTGCAGTCGCTTGCTCCTCCGGGAGACATGCTTCCACTTCTATACTTGCCTTCCTCTTCCAAAACACCTGAAGCACCACCTGAATCACCCTCCTTCCCCTCGCCCATTGTCTCTCCTCCATCTCCATTCTCATCCTCATTCCCATCAGCAGCACCATCAGCAGCACCATCAGCAGCACCATCAGCACCAGCAGCGTTGGCTGCAGCAGTGGCCGAAGTGGCACTTGGGACTGCAAGAGAAGCACAAGCAGAGGCAGCAGAGGAAGCACGTGCAGCAGCAGCACTGAGCGGAGGACTATCCGTAGCAGAGGGGGGGCTCATTATTCCCTTGAGAAGACGTGGAGTCTGCTTTTGAGTCGACTCAAAAGCAGGAGCAGGCGGGGAGCAAGCAGGTGCAGCACCAGCGCTGAACGTAGTAGAGGGGGGACTATCCGTAGCAGAGGGGGGGCTCATTATTCCCTTGAGAAGAAGCGGAGTGCTGCAAGCAGTAGCGCTCAACCTGTGCAAAGGAGGGGGCGTGTGACCGGCTGAGGTATGGGGTGGTGTGTCATGAGGAGGGCTGCTCACACCCCTCAGGAGAGGTGGCGTGCTGCAGGCACCAAAGCGACTGGGAGGGGTGCTGCAAGCAGTAGTGCTCAAGCCATGCGGGGGAGGGGGGGTGCTACCAGCACCAAAGTGGCTGGGAGGGGGAGTGTGGCCGGCGAATGAGGTGTTTTCAACCGGCGGGGTGCTGCTGCAAGAAGGGGTGAAGGAGTGGGGAGGAGTGTCGTGCGGTGGGGTGAAGACTCCCCGGAGGAGAAGCGGGGTGCTATCGGCGGCAAAGCGGCTAGGAGGGGGTGTGTGGCCGGCAAATGAGGTGTTTTGAAGAGGAGTGGCGCTGCTGCTGCTGGGGGGAAGGCTGGGTGGAGAGCTGTGGGCGCTGGGAGGGTGGGTGGGTGGGCTGCTGCTGCCAGGTAGGTTGGTGTTGGGAGAGGTGGGGGAGGTTTGTGAGGGATGCAGAGTGGTATGAGGGGATGCAGGATTTTTGGTAGGAGAGAGGGGAAGGGGAGGGGACGAGGGACTCTTGGAGTGGGAGCTAGGTGGTGGTTGCACCACTACTGTTGAGTTGGAAGACGGATGGAGAGCAATAGATTGATGCTCTATGGCGGAATGTGTTGAGTGAATCTCTGCAGAAGAGTGGAGAGTAACTGAAGACTGAAGCTCCACGGAAGAAGCAAGGCTGGGTTGAGTCTCAGCAGTAGCAGTGGCGGCGGTGTTGGTGTTGGTGCTGGTGTTGATGCTGGTGCTAGGCTGGTTTGGACGCAAGGAACCGGATTTGGTGAACTGAGACGCGTGGTTTGAGTCGCTTCGAGGTGTGTGGGACGAGTCAACCCGGGGTGCGTTCGAATCTCTTGGCAGGTTGAGAAAAGCCGACCCCCTTCCCTCTTGACTGTGGCCGGCAGTCAAGCCGCTGTGACTGTACCCGCTGTGACTGTAGCCAGTGTTACTTTGACAGCTGTGAGTGTAACCACTGTGACTGTAATTGCTGTGACTGTAACCGCTGGTGCTGTAGGCGCTGACATCACTTGGGAAATAGCCGCTGTTGTTTTCGCACTGACTGTGGCAGCGGCAGCGGCGGGTGTGGCTGTAGCGGGGGCAGGTGTGGTGGTGCTGGTGATGCTGGGTGTGACTGGTGAAGGCATAGCAGTGGCGCTGGTGGTGTTGGTGCTGGTGGCAGGAGCAGGGTGCTGCGGACGAGTTGTTTGCCCCAGGAGCATCACAAGGGGCACCCCCAGCAGCAGCCATGCATGCCGGGCAGTGGTGTGCGTGTTCCTCTGCCTCGTCTGTGAAACTGAAGGGAGGGGAGGGGGAGAGGGAGAGAGGTGGAGAAGAGAGTTGTTTGCCCCAGGAGCATCACAAGGGGAAGCACCAGCAGCAGCAGCCATGCAAGCTGGGCAGTGGTGTGCGTGTTCCTCTGCCTCGTCTGTGAATCTGGAGGGAGGGGAGAGGGAGAGGGAGAGGAGAGGGAGAGGGAGAGGGAGAGGGAGAGGGAGAGGGAGAGGGAGAGGGAGAAGAAAAGAGTGGTTATCAAGCACCAGCAGCACCAGCACCAGGAACACCAGCAGCAGCCGTGTATGCTGGGCAGTGGTGGTGGTGGTGTGGATGTGCGAGGGGCACCACCAGCAGCAGCCGTGTATGCTGGGCAGTGGTGGTGGATGTGCGTGCTCCTCTGCCCTCGTCTGTGAAGTTGGAGGGAGAGGAGGGGAGGGGAGGGGAGGGACGGGAGAGGAAATGAGAATGAGGAAAACAAGCGAAAGTGATTAAAAATGTGACCAAGTTACAAAGCTTACAGTGGAAGCTTCTGGAAGTTCTAGCGGACTCCCAGCGGCACATGGTAATGCACGAAGAAGGTGAGGTTGTGGCAAATGTGGTCGATAAGATTCAGAGTGATTATATAAAGGAGGCGTGCTAACAGTGAGGGTTCCAAAGGCTGGGCAGCGGTTTGGATGGAGGGCACGTGGTCATGCACGAAGAAGGTGAGAGAGGCGACGAGGTGCTCTTATTGGAAGTGACAGTAACGAAGGTGCTAAAGATGAGCTTACAGTGAGGGATCCAGCAGGGGCCTCGCAACAGTGCGGATGGAAGGCACGTGGTCATGCACGAAAAAGGTGAGGGAGGCAACGTGCTTTTGATACATGTGGTTGATATTACTCAGAGTGATTATATCAAGGATGCGCGTGCTTACAGTGAGGGCTCCAGGGGCCTTGCAGCAGTGCGGATGGACGGCACGTGGTCATGCACGAAGAAGGTGAGAGAGGCGACGAGGAGGAATGTGGAGAGCTGCAGCATTAGCAGCCAGTAGGGCTGTAGGCCTGGTGAGGGGGAGAGAATAAGAGAGAAGAGGGTGAGGAGAGTAGGGTCAGGAGAGGAGCGGGGAGAAAGGCGGAACAAGGGCAGGTGAGTGATGACGGCAGCATTAGCAGCCAGTAGGGCTGTAGGCCTGGTGAAGGGAGAAGAGGGGGAAGGGGAGAAGGGGGTATATGGGAGGGGAAACGGGATTATGCGAAACACACACTCTGTCTCTGTATCGGTGATTGGAGAGAGAGGAGGGAAGAGAATGTTGGCAGCGGTGTCGTTGCAGACGCCCAGAGGCACGGCATGGGCGAGCGTGTGACCATCATGAGATCCTGCTGTGAGTGAAGAGAAAGAGGAACAGGGGTCATTGCAAAGGAAGACGGGTGGAGGGGTAGTCACCTGCGAAGAGAATGTTTGTGGCCGTGTCATTGCATATGCCTAGAGGGACGAAGGCCTTGGTGACGGCGTGGGCGAGTGGGCTAGGTAGCAGCATGAGATGGTGTGAGTGGGGAGAGAGGAAGAGGGGTAGGGAAGCTACCTGGGGAGAGAATGCTGGCAGCCGTGTCGTTTCAGACTCCCAAAGGGACGATCAGTGTGACTTACCTGGGAAGAGAATGCTCGCAGTAGTGTCGTTGCAGATTCCCAGAGGCGCAAAGGCACGAAGGGCGAGGGTTTGAGTGAGCGTGGTGAGATGACTGGTGAGTGGAGTGAGAACCTGGGGTAGATACCTGGGAAGAGAATGCTCGCAGCAGTGTCGTTGCAGACGCCCAAAGGGACAAAGGCGATTGCCTTGGTGACAGCATGGGCGAGGGTTTGCGCGTCGGCGTGAATGAAGAGGTTGGTTGATCCCACCCGCACTGCCAGCGGCCACTTCCAACTGGAATGTGGGGAGAGGAAAGAGAGGTGGGCAAAGGGAGGGAGAGGAATGTAAAGAGACAGTGAGGGAAGGAATAGCACCAGAGGCGAGGGTTTGCGCGTCGGCGTGAATGAAGAGGTTGGTTGATCCGACCCGCACTGCTAGCGGCCACTTCCAACTGGAATGTGGGGAGGAGAAAAAAGAGGGAGAGGAGGGCAGCGGGAGAGAGGAACAGTGAGCGCGAAAACGAATAGCAGCAGTTTGACCGTTGACGTGGAGATGAAGAGGTTGGTGGATCCCACACGCACCGCCAGCGGCCACTTGCAAGTGGAATGTGGGGAGGGAAAGGGCGATGAAGGAGACGGGAGCAGAGGGCGCGGTTAGGGAGGGAAGAGAAGGGAATGGAAGGGCATTGGCGGGAAAAAAGAGGTTGGTGGATCCCACACGCTCCGCCAGCGGCCACTTCCAACTGGTAGGGGGAGGGGGGCCAGAGGAGGGGAGGAGGG
Organism: Closterium sp. Naga37s-1; assembly: GCA_947471745.1. Lineage (NCBI taxonomy): Eukaryota > Viridiplantae > Streptophyta > Zygnematophyceae > Desmidiales > Closteriaceae > Closterium > Closterium sp. Naga37s-1. The sequence goes on along the minus strand of CANJKZ010000010.1, from coordinate 1,014,713 downwards.
GAGAAGGAGGGAGGGGGGCCAGAGGAGGGGAGGAGGGAGGGGAGCCAGAGGAGGGGAGAAGGAGGGAGGGGGGCCAGAGGAGGGGAGAAGGAGGGAGGGGGGCCAGAGGAGGGGAGAAGGAGGGAGGGGGGCCAGAGGAGGGGAGAAGGAGGGAGAGGGGCCAGAGGAGGGGAGAAGGAGGGAGGGGGGCCAGAGGAGGGGAGAAGGAGAGGGAAAATTGAGGGAACTAAGTGGCGGCGTGGGCGAGGGTTTGCGCGTCGGCGTGGATGAAGAGATTGGTCGATCCCACACGCACTGCCAGCGGCCACTTCCAACTGGCAGAACATGAGGGCAGAGGAACGGGGAAGCAGATGGCGCGGTACGGTGCGGTGCGGTGGTGCGGTGCAGTGTGGTTGGCGCATGCATACCTGTTCCGAGGAACGAGCGCGGTGTGCCCCGTGCGCTTGATGAATGGGCAAAGCGCCGCGACGGCGAAGCAGATGGCGAGTGACGTGGCAGTCATGGCGCGCTTGTCGGTGGGCGAGTCGACCACCGCCACCAGCGACTGAGGGGAGGGGAGAGGAGTGGGGGGGATTACGGGGAAGTGAGGGGGCATGAGATGCGGGGAAACTAGCACCCAATTGGGGATGGGCGATCACGTGAAAGCGCGGTAAACGGGCGATCACATCTATAAGATCCAGCTTTCGATATTGTCACACTCACCTGCATCATAACGAAGATGGTGAACGCGCCGAAGGGGAAGCGGAAGGGGAAGTAAAAGGGACGTCCCCCAATCTCTAATACGCAATGTAACTCTCGTTATTGTCACGATCACTCACCTGCATCATTAGGAAGATGGTGAACGCGCCGAAGGGGAAGTACTTGTTCAGCCGCGGCAGGTACTGCGTATCCGTGCCGTCCGTTACGAGCCGCGCCACGTCAGTCCGCGCTAGGAACCCTGGAGGATGCGGGAACACGCGGGGGAGGGTGGGGGTCAGAGGGTTGTGACACGCTGACGAGGTTGGCGAAAGGGTTACACGACACGCTAACGAGATTTGCGAAGTTTGCAAGTATGTAAGAAAACAAAATTCGGGAATCAATAGCGAAAACGGAAACAGGGGTTACCTGGTTCGTCATCCGTCGCCTCCTCGTCCAGGTCCATGCTGCTCGTCAAATCAGGGTCCTCCACGTCACCACGGAAATAATCCCCATGCTTATCCACTTGCTCCAGCAGCTGAAACAATTTCCCCGCGTTTCCTCCCGCCATCATCCCTTCCGCCATATTCACAAACCCTTCGCTACTATCATTTCCACGCCGATCGCCAGCAGAACCGTCGATCAACCCGGATTTCCCGCTGGCTCCGTCCCCGAGCCGCATCTGCCCGGATAGGCGACGCGACACGGGCCTGGAGTTGCCAGCTGCTGGGGAGCCGTTTGCTGCAAGTCGTTGACTAACGGATAGTGTTCCGGATTTTGCCACGTGGGACGCTTGTGAGCCAATGGCAGCTTCGGAAAAGATTGTAATCGCCACCGACGCGGCTTGTTCTAGTCCTGGCGCGTCTGTCGCGGAACTGTCGCTCTCGCTCCGATCAGGCACCCCTGCGACAGCAGGCGACGACGGCGACGAGTCGTCGTCTTCGTTCTCCTCGTCGCCCTCTGCGACGCCCTCCATGGCGACGCCGAAATGGTCGCGACGTCGCAGGCGATATCGCGGCCAGCTGCTGCGAACGACCTTGTGAATCGGCAGGCGAATGTTTCGCAGGGCAGGGTCAATGTTCGGATCGCCTCCGCCAATCCCGCCGTTGTTCGCGGTGCCAGAGTCCAGCTGTAACCCGCTTACGCATTCCCCCGATCCCTCCCCCGATCCCGCGCCAAGGCGGGATCGGCGGAAGGTAGCGGTGGGGGAGGGGGAAGCATTCTTAACGAATAGAAATTCCTCCCACTCGCGCAACACCATGGGGGAGTGGGGGGGAAGAAGGCCCGGGGAAGCGTTCGGTTGCGGGGTGATACCTCCGCTTCCGCGCCCAGGCGATGCGGAGATCCTTCCGCTTCCGCTTGCCGTGCGCGCAGGGGATGGGGTCGACAAGCCGATGCTGGAGAGTGAGGCGCGATCGCAGGAGAGCGCGCGCTGAAGATCCAACGGTTGCGATGAAGAGTTGGAGGGACGAGGTGCGGGAGATGTTGATTGGCTATGAGGGCGACGATCCTCCCATGGCTGATGGTGTGGGAAGCGGTGAAAAACGGTGAGAGGAGAATCAGAGAGGTGGGTCATTGGGAGAAAAGGGTGGAAAAACAACACACCCCGTGTGTGCCTCTGTGGATGCTAGAGAGTATCGAGCACGAAGGGTAAGATACGGAGAATTTCGCATATGATCTAATCAGACGGTGAGGTGATCGAAAATCATAATGATGTTGGTATTTGCGAAGGGCCTCAGGTACACGGCAAACCCATCGAATTATCCGGCGAGATGGTCGCAAACCGCGATGTAATTAGCATTTGCCAAGAGCCTTAGTCTCGAGCTCATGGCAAGCATCGCAAACACGGCAAACCCCTGGAGTCATCCGCAAACCCGCATTGAGGCACTCTGAATTTTACAATTCAGCCGACAAATGGAAACGCATAATTGAAAATGCATTCTGCTCGCCTTGGAGCTCGCGCTTCCATTTCGAAAGCATATCTGAATGCATTTCCGGCAACGTTTTTGGAGACTTTATTCGACACTCGTTCGCGTACAAGAAGCTCCAATAATATTTCAGTAAACAATCCCAAGTTGATATTTGTTATCTCACATCAGTTTTCCTAGACTGCTTCAAACAAGAACTTAGAAACGACACTCACCGCAGCCCACGCGTCGCACAGCTGCAGCAGCTCGTTCGGCGTGAACACCGTGCGACACTCTGACTTTTCGGACCGCGGCGTCGACGTCATCGAGTCGTCGCGGCACATTTGGTTCGCTGCGGCTCCGCCCTCGCTCTGCACCGCCGCCCTCTCGCCTCTTGTTCCGCTTTCGTTCCCCTTGCTAGCCGACGCGTCCATGCCGCGGGCCGACGTGTCTTCTCTGAGAGTCGACGAGTCTGAAATGTCTCCGGATCGCGCCTCCTCGTCTCCTTCCGTGACGGGCGGGAGGGAGGGAGCAAGTCGCTGCGACGGCATATTGTTAAGCTCGCTAAAAGTTGTATGCGTTATAAAGCTGTCTAAATGGCTATCAACAAGGTAGACAGAACTGCCCACTACTCTTATCGTGGTTAAACCCCGAATTGCTATCTGAATTGCTATCAACAAGGTGGACTAGAACTTTCTATTCTAGATCTAGATATACACTACGAAGGTGGAGATTGCGAAGAGAGGCTCTTTAGCAACAGGGGGTGAAAACTGACGCTAAGAATATCGGAGCTCCGTAACGCGCAGCTTGACATAGCTGGAACTACTAGTAGGAGCTAAGCAGAGCTAGAGGAGGATCCTTAACTTCAGCGATGATGAGGTAGACATGTTAAAGGCAGTAAACTATTAGCAACATTCGTGGAATCTCGATTCAACTAGTCGGACGAGTGAAGAGAATCGGGACGCAGATGCACGAGCAAATGCGAACACCTTGGTTGTCCCTAGGCGAAGTAGCTAGACGCTGGGGCCCGATGACCAAACATGCGCTTTTGCTTTGTTTCGTCCTGCCCTCCTAATCTTCAGTGCACAGGGAAAGCGACCAAGACGGTCTTGTTTGTGCAGGAGCCAGTGGGATGTGAAAGGGTGCTAATTCTGCAGCTGGGCGACGTGTGCGAGAGAATAGCCTAGTCCCATCTCCTGCTGCCCCGAAATCGACCGACGGGAGAAGCGAGACGAGAGGAGAGGCAACAAGGGTACGGCTCAAAGCTCATTTCAAGCTCCTGGTAACAAAGGGACGGCTCAGAGTTGATGAGATGGGGGTGTACTGTAGAGCAGAGCACAACAGAGCTGAAGTTAGGCTTTTCGCCAACTCGGACGTTTTGGCTCCCTTACAAAAATGCCCTGAAAACGCAGGGTCAGCAAAAAAACCGCTCGGAAAAGTCAAGGCTGGCCTAAAAATTCCTCGTTTACGTATTTCGATAGTTCCGCGGCTATGGAGAGGAGACTTCTGACAAAAGCTGATGTTCAAACTCTGTGTGTTGGTGCACTGCTGCTTTTGTGTGGACCTCTGCTCACAGAGAGCAAGTATACAGATGCCTCCGAATTTGATCAAGGGAAAGAGGGGCGGGAGGGAAGCATTCACAAGTCCACGAAGAGGGTAAGAAGTTTACTAGTGTTGAAAGGGAGAGGGGAAGGTTGGGGGTGTTTAGAGCCTTACAAAAAGTTCCGAGTGCTTCGAGGGAGTACTCGGATTCATCAGAGTCAGTCCTGGAACAGCTCGGATTCAGTCAGGGATGGCGAAAAAAGTCCCCTGTAAAAATCCGAGTTTGGCTGAAAAATACCTTGAATTTTCAGTCAAGAACGAGCATTTACCCTGTTAGCCTGAGCCCTGGATCACAACACATCCGCATAGGGTTGAAGCAAGCCCGCCCCGCGTGATGTGATGCTGGAGTGGTGGTGAGGTGATGGTGGGGGCGGGGGGTCCGCCTGGCTGGGTGGGTGAGACGGGAATGGGATGGGGATGGGATCACAGGATGGCCCTCACGTTCCGTGCGATGTGCAGTGGCATTGGATGGCCTGTAAAGTGGAAACAAATCTCGAATCGCGGGGGCCAGGAAACTGGCGTGCGTGGACGCGGTTCGGCAGGGAGGAGAAAGGGTTGACGTGGCGTGGATGGTCTTTTTTGAGTGTTTCTGATTTGCCAGGAGGGAGGAGGGGGGGTACGATGGTGGGGCGAAATTTGCTGGTTGGTGGCGCAAAGCACGGAAGGTCGTTCCCGCCACTTTTAGGTGGCCTTGCCTAGGTAGTCTCTTGTTGGCTTTGCGTGGGGACGTGCGATGACGATGCGCGTATTGCTTGTAACGAAGAGCCCAAAAGCCCAATCTGGTGCGAGGGCCAACAAATCAAGCCAAAAGACAATATCTTGAATAGATACACCTACCCGTTTACTGCACATGATACTAAATAAATGTCATGAACACACATACATATATCGCACATTTATCAGAGGACTAAAATTACGGTAAATGGTTTCTAATGGTCACAAGGGAACTACAATGTACAGAATATGATTATTTTCACAAATATTTGAAGCAGTAAATATTTTTTTACGAAGGAATCTGATTTTCATTATGTGTTTCACAATGATATATGAGGCCGTGCGCATATTTCTTGGCCTTGTCATGATTTTCTTTGTTGATTTTTGAAGGACAGACGACTCTGAATATGTATGTAAACAGAGAACGCCAGTCAAAACAACTACACTGTATCATAAAACGATACTGCAATGCGGGTCACAGGGGTTTTGGGTTACAGCCATAAAGGCCCACCATAAACCCCTCTCGAGGCGATACCCTCTCAAAAGGGTTCATCCACGCGGCTACATTCTGCGTCGCTTCGCCGAGACGGCGTTTCCCGTTCCCTAAGGCTTCACTTTGTCGCGCGTTTTCAATTTGCCGAGACTGCAGGCCTGTCTCGCCGAGCAGGCGGAGATAATGGGAAGCTCCAGCTCCGCCAAGAAGTCCCCGCGCGCGCGCGCGGAGCAGAAGGCGGAAAAAACTCCGAGCAAACGGAAAAGCTCCTTGGGGAAAGCTGACGGGGCCAATGCGGAGGCGGGCGGAAGCGGAGCAGGTGTTGGCGGAGCGGTTGGTTCTGCGAAGCGGCGGAAAGTTGCGCGGATGGCGGAAGCGACGGCAGAAGGCGCGGCAGAGAGGTCCGCCGGAGCGGTTTCCGCCAAAGGCGAACGGAAGAACGACAATGGCGACGTGGGCTCGGGGGAAGGGGACGATTCGGGTTATATTCTTAAAGGAATTTCTCTAGACGAGGACGTAGACGCGTTAGTCGCGGAGCGGGAACGAGCGTCGAGGAAGCGTCCCGGAAAATCCGCTAAGACCGCCAAGAGAGGGATTAATGAGTCGAATAACGAGGTAACGAAGGATAAAAAGAAGGGAAATGCTAAGAAGGGGCGTGCGGAACGATCAAATGCGGAGCCCGCGGGGAAAGCGGGGGAAGCGGGGAGAGCCAGGGGAGCGGAAGAGGCAAGGCGGGCGAGAGAGGCGGGGATGACGGAGGCGCAGCGGCAGGAGGAGAGGGAGAAGGAAGCGCTGAAGGCGCAAGGGTACAAGGAAGACGATTTCAAGGTGCGCGTGGGGGGGGGGGGGGGAGCTTGTGTGGGCTACTTGTGTGGGGATTTGGGAGGGGGGAAGGAAGATGGGGGGAGGAGAGGGCGGAGAGGGCGGAGAGGGCGGAGAGGGCGGAGAGGGAGAAGGAAGCGCTGAAGGTGCAAGGGTACAAGGAGGAGAATTTCAAGGTGCGCGTGGGGGGAGCTTGTGTGGCTTCAGGGCAAGTAGTGGAGGGAGGGGACGATGGGGGGAGGAGAGGGCGGAGAGGGAGAGGGAAGAGCGGAGGGCGCAAGGGTACAAGGAGGAGGATTTCAAGGTGGGAGGGGGAGTGGAGTGAGGTGGGGGGAAGTGGGAAGGGAGTGGGGAAGAGAGGGTGGCAGGGGGGACGGGACGGGGTGTGGGGTGGTTTGAGGTGACTAAGAAACGCTCTAGGCACGTGGGTGCAACGAAGAGGATTTTACGGTGAGAAAAGGGGAACTTGAGGCTGGTGAGAAAGTGGGGGAGGAGGGGGACGTTGGGGGAAAGAGCTGCGCGGGTTTTAGGTTTAAGGCTTTGTGGCGGAGACTCTGCACGGGAGGTAGAGCCGTGAGGACACAGAAATATGTGAGCAGGAGAGAGGGTTTAGGGGTTAAGATGGAGTGGCGTGGGTGCAAGTGGCAGGAGGAAGAGGTCCGGGGTCTAGGGTTTAGCAAGAATATTGAGGGGCGTGAAGCGGGGATGCTGTATGGCGTGGTGTGGTGTGGGTGTGGGTGTGGGTGTTGGTGGCGGGAAAAAAGGAGTGTTTTGGTTGTGGGCAAAGGAGTAGAAATGAAGGGGGAAGCAGCGGAGCAAGGGGCGTCTTGTATCTCCCTTTCCCCCACTCTCCCCCACTCTCCCCCACTCTCCCCCCACAGGTGTCAGCAGCAATAGCGCTGGATGCAGTGAGGAGGGGCACGTGGGACAGCACAGCAAGGGCGTGTCTTCTTCCCTCTTTAACACTAACCTCTATACCCTATTCCCCCCCAACCTTCCCCATCCATTCGCCCCCCCAGGTGCTGGCAGCAATACCGCTGGATGCAGCGAGGAGGGGCGCGTGGGGCAGCAAGGGCGTGTTCCTTCTCTCCCCCACCCCCCTCCCTCCCCCACTTCTCTCTCCCCCACAGGTGCTGGCAGGAATAGCACTGGATGCAGCGAGGAGGGGCGCGTGGGGCAGCAAGGGGGACTGGGGGAAGTGGCTGGCTGCAGGGCAGGGGGAGGAGGGGAAGGGAGAATCATCCATTTCCCCCTCCCTCCGCACGCAAGCATTTGACGCTGATTGCCCGTGCTCTCTCTCGTGGCTCTCCCCCCTTTCTTTCCCACAGGCGTTGGCAGCAATAGCACTGGATACAGTGAGGAGGGGCGCGTGGGGCAGCAAGGGCATATCACCCCCTCCCTTTCCGCCTCCATCCTCCCCCCTTTCCCCTTCTCCCTTTCCCACAGGCGTTGGCAGCAATAGCACTGGATGCAGTGAGGAGGGGCGCATGGGGGAGCAAGGGGGACTGGGGGAAGTGGCTGCAGGGCAGGGGGAGGGGAAAAGGGGAAGGTGGAGGATCATTCATTATCCCCTCTCGCATGTCTCTCCCCCATTCTCCCCAACAGGTGCTGGCAGCAATAGCACTCGATGCTGTTAGGAGGCGCGCATGGGGGAGCAAGGGGGACTGGGGGAAGTGGCTGCAGGGCAGGGGGAGAACTCTTCCCCTCCACAAGCGCCCCTGGGGCAAGGGCGGAGGCAGGGGCTCAGGGGGAGGAGCAGGGGGAAGGGGCGGAGGGGGAGGTGTTGGGGGGGGAAGGGGGTTTGGGGGAGGGGCGGGGGGGGAGGGGTTGGGGAGGGGGAGGGGGAGTGGGAGGCGGCTTCTGGGAGCCTGTGAATAGACAGCCGTGGGTGCTGGTGGCGGGGTTTGTGGCATCGCTGGAAGAGGCAGGGAATTTCCGAGTCAAAAAGGTGAGCGCGTCGCTTGGTTTGGCTGCATGGGTGGCGTTTCCAGGGTGCACTGTGCCTGCCTGTCAACCTGACAGCAGACAGCCGTGGGTGCTGGTGGCGGGGTTTGTGGCATCGCTGGAAGATGCCGGGAACTTCCGGGTGAAGAAGGTGTGTGGGACGCATGGCTGTGTGTGTGTATGGTTGCACGGGTTGCATTTCACACAGCACAGCACAGCACTTCCGAGTCAAGAAGGTGAGCGAGCCCGTGGGTTGGCTTGGCTTGGCTTGGATTGGCTTGGCTTGGCTTGGCTTGGCTTGGCTTGGCTTGGATTGGCTTGGCTTGGCTTGGCTTGGCTTGGCTTGGCTTGGCTTGGCTTGGCTTGGCTTGGATTGGCTTGGCTTGGCTTGGCTTGGCTTGGCTTGGATTGGCTTGGCTTGGCTTGGCTTGGCTTGGCTTGGCTTGGCTTGGCTTGGCTTGGCTTGGATTGGCTTGGCTTGGATTGGCTTGGCTTGGCTTGGCTTGGCTTGGCTTGGCTTGGCTTGGCTTGGCTTGGCTTGGATTGGCTTGGCTTGGCTTGGCTTGGCTTGGCTTGGATTGGCTTGGCTTGGCTTGGCTTGGCTTGGCTTGGCTTGGCTTGGCTGCATGGGTTGCATTTCCATACTGCGTCTGTGCCTGCCAGTCAGCAGCCTGTGGGCAGGCAGCCATGCACAGCTGCTACAGCAGCAACTGAACAGAGCGTTGCAGCAGCAGAGGGAGGAGAGCGAGGCACATGCACTGATGTTGAGGCGACTCAATAAACGCCTCACATGCACTGGTGCTTCTTCTCCCACTGATGAGGATGTCCCACATCAGTGCATGCTTATTCTCCCACTCATTCCTTTCTTTCCCCCTTCCCTCTGCCTCCCGTTTCCCCTCCCATTCATACACAGTTGCTACAGCAGCACAGAGCGTTGCAGCAGCAGAGGGAGGAGAGGGAAGCAAAGAGGTCGTTTGCAGAGGATCGGATGAGGGAGAGCAACAAGAAGATCATGGTGAGCTGATTGGTGCTTGGGGATTCTCAATGAAGGGACACACACAATAAGGGGGAGGCAAAGAGATTCGCTGCAAGTTCTGGTATGGGATGAAGGAGAGCAGCAAGAAGATCATGGTGAGCTGATATCTGTCAAGGGAAAGGACAGAGCGTTGCAGCAACAGAGGGAGGAACGGGAGGTGACGAGGCCGCTTTCAGAGGATGGGATGAAGGAGAGAAACAAGACGATCACGGTGGGATGATACGATATGTGGTCGCTTAGGGGAAGGAGAGGACACAGTCACAGAGCGCAGAGGGAGGAGAGGGAGTTGAAGAGGATGGGATGAAGGAGAGGAACAAAAAGATCATGGTGAGCCGATCGTTTGGATGGTTTGATTTCAAGTTTCAGAGTAAGGAGAAGAGAGGACATGGTGTGAGAAGGAGGGAAAGAGGTTGTGATGAAGGCGAGCAATAGTAAGATTTTGCTGAGTTGATTTCACTCCATTGTCATGGTTCCAGAGCGAGTATATTTTTTTAGAATTATCAAGTTGACTTTTGAGTCGACTCAAAAGTCAACTCACTCCCTTGTCTTGGTTCAAGAGCGAGTAGAATTTATTTAGAATTCTCCATTGTCGCGGTTCAGGAGCAAGTAGATTTGGATGTGAGTATACTACATCCCTACCCGTGTTGTGTTCCCATTTCGCTATCTCATGTCCCATCCCACCATTGCAATCCTGCCCTGTCCCTCTATCCCCTCTAGTGGCTGCTTCGCTGCACGCGCGCCCACTGCCGCTACAAGAAGGCGTTCACATTCCCATCATTCATGGAGGTAAGTTGTTGTTTATTCAGCTTGGTTTTTACTTTCAAAAGTGTATGTTCATCCTTGTAATCGACTTAAGACTTTCAGTGTAACCAAGTAGTAAATCTTTACGTGAAGCTCTTCATAAAAAGCATAGTTTTTTTGTACTATATCAACCTTAGGCGCAACCTTGTCACTACTGGAAGGATTGCACTTGTTCATATGTCTATAATTATTGAGGGCGCCTGTAAAATTGCGGGATAAAAGTCGCCTTTTGAGGCGCCTCAAAAGTCATCCTGTTATTCGCCCCATATTTACTTGTTCATGTGTCTATAATTACCCTTTTACACCCCGTGTTTTGCTGCTCCTTCTGTGATTACCCTTCCGCCCCCCAGGGTTGGGTCTGCACTGATCAAAATGCAGAGAGCAAGGTGGAGAAGGAAGAGGATGAGAAGGCAGATAGAGGGAAGGAAGCAGAGGGAGGGAAGGAGAAGAGGAAGGGGAAGGAGAAGGGGAAGGAGAAGGGGAAGGAGAAGGGGAAGGCGAAGGAGGGGAGGGAGAAGCTGAAGCTGGTGGGGATGGACTGTGAGATGTGTGAGACGTGGGATGATGAAGAACCCATGGAGCTGACACGGGTCTCTGTGGTGGACGACAAGGGCAAGGTGAGATGTGGTGCAGCGCGGTGAAGTGCGGTGCATTGGTGAGCTGTGAGTGGCAAGGCTGGTTGGTGGTGGGGATGGATGTGTGAGACGTGGGACGATGAAGAGCCCATGAAGCTGACACGCGTCTCTGTGGTGGACGGCGACAAGGGCAAGGTGAGACGTGGTGGAGTGCGGTGGAGTGCGGTGCAATGTGACTGGGTGAGATGGGGATGATGGGAGAAGCTGAGGTTGGTGGGACGATGAAGAACCCATGAAGCTGACATGCGTCTCTGTGGTGGATGGCGACAAGGGCAAGGTGAGACGTGGTGGAGTGCGGTGGAGTGCGGTGAAGTGCGGTGCAATGTGGTTGGGTGAGATGGGGATGGTGGGAGAAGCTGAGGTTGGTGGGACGATGAAGAACCCGTGGAGCTCACGGGTCTGTGTGGTGGATGGCAAGGGCAGGGCAGGGCGAGATGCGGTGCAGTGCGGTGTGGTATGGTACTGTGTGGTGATGTGCAGTGCAAATGGTAAGATGCGAATAGCAAGTGAGGCTGTTGTAATTTTTTTTTTGGCTGATCGGTTGGTGAAGCCACAAGAGGGGGGTGAAGTAGTATGTGAGTGATGTTACTTTTGAGATTTCAATAGAGCACCAAGTAGGTGCCATGGTTTCAATACGTGGCAGCAACTCTTTTGGATTGACTGAAGTGGTATGTGACTGATGTTTCTTTTGAGAATTCACAAAAGTAACATCAACGAATGTGACTGAGATCACCGGGTTGAAGGAGGCGGGTTTCAGGACGGCAGTTCAATTTCTTGTTCAACACTCTTTTCTTCCTCTTCCTCTTCCTCTTCCTCTTCCTCTTCCCCTTCTCCTTCTTCCTTCGTCGTCCCTTACAGGTGCTGTTGGATCGGCTGGTGCAGCCACAGAGGGAAGTCAAGTCGTATGTGACTGAGATCACCGGGTTGAAGGAGGAGGATTTCAAGACGGTCCAATACACGTGGGAGGACGCACAGGTGCGTTGTGCGTGTCTAACACATGCTTGGCGTGAGTGTGCATGGTTGCCACACACACAAGGTGACTCGTGAGCCAATTCAAGAGTCACTGGATGAGATCACCGGGCTGAAGGACGAGGATTTCAAGAAGGTCAAGTACACGTGGGAGGACGCACAGGTGCGTTCTGTGTGTGTGATAAGTGCTTGTCGATTCACAAGTCACTTTGGAGATCACAGGGCTGAAGGAGGAGGATTTCACAAAGGTCCAATACACGTGGGAGGACGCACAGGTGCGTTCTGTGTGACATGACATGACATGTGCTAATCGTGAGTTTGTGTGGTTACCACTGCACACGAAGTGACTCGTGGGTTGATTCACAAGTCACTTGAGAAATCACTGGGTTGAAGGGAGAGGATTTGAGAAGGTCGCATACACGTGGGTGGGAGGATACACAGGTGCGATGTGTATTTTGAGACTTCTAAAAAAAAAAAAAAAGGGATCTGAGAAGGTCACATACACGTGGGTGGGAGGATGCACAGGTGCGATGTGTGTGTGACGTGCTAAGGGGGAGTGTGTGTGGTTGCTGCACACATAAGGTGACTTGCGAGCTGATTCACAAGTCACTAGAGAGATCACAGGGTTAAAGGGGGAGGATTTGAGAAGGTCGCATACTTGTGGGTGAGAGGATGCACAGCTTTGTATGTGTGGAGGGACGAGGAGGAAAGGGGGAGAGGAGAAGTGGAGGGGGGTGGAGGGGGAGGGACAGGTGATTTTTTCAAGATTCTCTACTATTGCTGGTTGGGCAGCATGTGACTGGTGACATACATGGTGTGTGATAAGTCGAGTTTTGAGTCGACTCAAAACAAGATTCTCGACTAATGCTGGTTGGGCAACATGTGACATACATGGTGATGAGCACATGTCTAAAGTATTGCTAATCGCTTCCAAGTTCTCACTTCCTGCCTTTCCTGCCCTCCCGCCACTCCCCCTCTTTTCCTCCTACTCTGTCTGACGTGGCATGCCAGCGTGACGTGGCGGCGCTGCTGACACCCAACACAGTGCTGGTGGGGCACCACGTGTCTGGTGACATGGATGGTGAGCCTGCTGACGTGGACGAACACATGCTGCATGGCATGTGGATGTGTCAAGCTGCACGGCATTCTTCATGCCCTCACCTATCCTTCCCATTTCTGACATCTCGGTTGTGGACGAGGATTGATGGCTTTTAAGTGTTTGCAGTCTCTATTGGTGCAGCTTTTGAGTCGACTCTATTGGTGCGACTTTTGAGAATTCTCAAAGGTTGTGGACGAGGATTGATGTGATGGCTTTTTGAGTCGACTCAAAAGTCATCTCGGTTGTGAACGAGTATCAATCATTTTCTATTTGCCGTGTTTTGAGTCGTCGACTCAAAACACGGCTCCATCCCATTTCTGACATCTCGGTTGTGAAAAAGTATCAACTATCTGCTATTTGCCACGTGCGATAGTTTGCCCTTCTGTCTGTGGCTGCTGTTTTTCTTACCATGCCTCACCACTTTCCGTCTTGACCTCACCTGAGGCTGAGCCTTTGTGTGTCTCTTGTGCCACATGCATGCATGCACATGTTGACACATATCGAAATCTTCTGAGGCTGAGGCTGAGGCTGAGGCTGAGGCTGAGGCTGAGAATTCTCAAAAGTGATTTCACCTGAGGCTGAGCCTTTGTGTGTCTCTTGTGCCACATGCATGCATGCACATGTTGACACATATACATGGTGCATCCATGCAACCATGTCATGTCATCCCATCCCATGCAGTGCTCAAGATAGACCGTCCATTGGCCATCGACACATCGCTGCTCTTCCGCTATGCCTCAACCCTGAGGCGCCTCAAAGCCTTGCCGTACCATCTCATCCCATGCCATCCCGTCCCATCCCATGCTATGCCATCCCATGCAGTGCTGAAGATAGACCATCCATTGGTCATCGACACATCGCTGCTCTTCCGCTACTCATCAAAGGACTCCAATATGTCTACCGTTCAGCTACCCCTGGCTCTCGTTGCTCTGGTGAGTGCACCTCACTCACTGCATGGCATTGCACTGGCACAGCATGGCCTTGGGTTGGTCATCGACACATCACTGCTCTTCCGCTACTCATCAATGGACTCCAACATGTCCACCGTTGAGCTACCCCTGGCTCTCGTTGCTCTGGTGAGTCGTGCGCGCATAACATTGCATTGGCACTGCATGGGATTGGGTAGTCAGTTCCTCCCCCAGCCGTCTCTCTTCCGCTACTCATCAATGGACTCCAACATGTCCACCGTTCAGCTACCCCTGGCTCTCGTTGCTCTGGTGAGTCGTGCGCGCATAACATTGCATTGGCACTGCATGGGATTGGGTAGTCAGTTCCTCCCCCAGCCGTCTCTCTTCCGCTACTCTTCAATGGATTCCAACATGTCTACCGTTCAGCTACCCCTGGCCCTCGTTGCTCTGGTGAGTCGTGCGCGCATAACATTGCATTGCCACTGCATGGGATTGGGTAGTCATTTCCTCCCCCAGCCGTCTCTCTTCCGCTACTCATCAATGGATTCCAACATGTCTACTGTTCAGCTACCCCTGGCTCTCGTTGCTCTGGTGCGTCAATCACTGCACTGCATGCCATTCAACCCCAACTCGAGTGCAACCCATCTCTCTTCCGCTGTCCATCCATGGATTCCAACATGTCTACTGTTCAGCTACCCCTGGCCCTCGTTGCTCTGGTGCGTCAATCACTGCACTGCATGCCATTCAACCCCAACTCGAGTGCAACCCATCTCTCTTCCGCTGTCCATCCATGGATTCCAACATGTCTACTGTTCAGCTAACCCTGGGTTTCAAGATGTGGCAGGCAGGGCAGCACATCCCAGCACGGCAGTGTGGAGGGCTCGTTTAAGTGCCTCAACAACATACCAACCTTCTCTCTCCCCTTCGTCCCACCCTTCCTCCCCCGTCCCCCCTTAAGAGAAGGTTGGTATGTTGTTGAGGCACTTAATCGAGCCCTCCACACTGCCGTGCTGGGATGTGCTGCCCTTCCTCCCCCGTCCCCCCCTCATGCATTGCAGCGTGACATGGCTACAAGATGCGGCAGGGAGACACATCCCACCACAACAGTGTGGAGGACTCACTCATTCCCGCCCTAGTCACAACCACCAGTAGCCTTCTCTCACCCCTCCCCCGTCGCCCATCCCCCGCACTCCACATTTCATCCGCCTCCCATCCAGAGTGACATGGGCCTACAAGATGCGGCAAGGCGACACATCGCACCACGACAGTGTGGAAGACTCACTGGTTCCCGTCCGACTGGTTCAGAAGGCTGCCGGCATCAACATAATACCAACCTTCTCTCTCCCCCTCCTCAACCCCTCCCCTCCCTTTCCTTGCAGCGTGACATGGGCTACAAGATGCGGCAGGGCGACACGTCCCACCACGACAGTGTGGAGGACTCACTGGTTCCCGTCCGACTGGTTCAGAAGGCTGTTGCCTCTGACGCTCTCCTCCCCACGCCCATCCAGCCGCTCTCCGCCATTGTAAGTCCCACCCACCTGTGTCAATCACACCACGAGAGTGTGGAAGACTCCTTGATTCCCGTTCGGCTGGTCCAGACGGCCGTCGGCACTTCTGCACTGCTCCCCACGCCCATCCAGCCGCTCTCCGCCATTGTCAAGTCCCAACCACCACCTCACACTCTATCAATGCATATCGAACATAAGCCTGAGAGAGGCCCAACCGCTGTGCTATCCGATTTCCCACCCGGGCACGGCTGTGCTATCGATCGAGTCCTATCAGCCTTCCAAGTGAGGTGTTTGCCTGGCTCACTCGTTTCACTCCACTCCCCCTCACTCCCAACCGCTCCATCTCACTCCTCTTGCCACACTCGTTTCACTCCACTCCCCCCTCACTCCCACTCACTTCACCTCGCTCCTCTTGCCTCACTCGTTTCACTCCATTTTCCTTCCCTCACCCTCTCTCCTCCAACTCACTCCATCTCACTCCTCTTGGCTCTCTCCTTTCACTCCCCTCCCTCTCACCCACTCCCCTCCCTACTCCACCCTCTCTCGCTGCTAGGTTGG
Source organism: Closterium sp. Naga37s-1 (assembly GCA_947471745.1). Taxonomy (NCBI): domain Eukaryota; kingdom Viridiplantae; phylum Streptophyta; class Zygnematophyceae; order Desmidiales; family Closteriaceae; genus Closterium; species Closterium sp. Naga37s-1. The sequence goes on along the minus strand of CANJKZ010000010.1, from coordinate 999,042 downwards.
CAAGTAGTTGATGCGGGAGCTGACCATTGCCACTCCACTCCATCTCACCGCCTCTCACCCCTTCCCACCCGTTCTCACCCATTCTCACTCCCTCTCAATCCTCTCACTCGTTGCACTTCACCCTCTCTCCCTGCTAGGTTGGCAACTATCTGATGCAGGAGCTGACCATTGCCACTCCACTCCATCTCACCTTCTCTCACTCCACTCTCACCCTTCTCTCGCCCTTTTCACCCCTACTCACCCATTCTCACCCCTACTCACCCATTCTCACTCCCTCTCAATCCTCTCACTCCACTCTCTCGATCCCTGCTAGGTTGGAAACTATCTGATGAGGGAACTGACCGTTGACAGCCTGCCACGTGGCACTACTCCAGAGATGATCCTTGCCTTGCTGGCGCATTACGAGAGGAGGAGGATGGAAGCGAAGAGAGGGGAGGAGGAAGAGAAGGGGACAAGCGAGGGGCAGGAGGGGCCGGAGGAGGGGGAAGGGAAGGGAAAGAAGGGGAAGATGGTTAAGAAGGGGAAAAAGGGGGAGAGAGAGGGGGAGGGGAAGAAAAAAGGGGACGAGGAAGGGGAGAAAGAAAAGGAGAATGAGGAGGAGGATGAGACAAGAATCTGGGTTCCGGGGCAGCAGAAGGATGAGGATGACATGATGCCATGGGTTACGGTAGGTGGCGATGGGTGCCGGTAGGTGGTGATGCGATGGGGGGCATAGGGGGGCATGGGGGTATGAGTACTTGGGTTCCTTCCGGGGCAGCAGAAGGATGAAGATGACATGATGCCATGGGTGACTGATGGTAGGTTGTGATGATGGATTGATGGGATAAAATGTAGTGGCATGGTGTGTGGGGGCATGCGGGCGTGAACAATACTAATCTGGGTTTTGGGGCAGCAGAAGGATGAGGATGATGGCATGATGCCATGGGTGACGGTAGGTGGTGATGTGATGGGATATTGTAGTTGCATGGCATGATGGCATGAGGGCATAGCGGGGCATGAGGGCATGGGTACTTGAGTTCCGGGGCAGCAGAGGGATGAGGGTGATGGCATGATGCATGCCATGGGTGACGGTAGGTTTTGATGATGGGATGTTGTAGTTGCATGGCAGGGACATGAGGGTTGGGGACATGAGGGCATAGGGGGGCATGGGGGTATGAGTACTTGGATTCTGGGGCAGCAGAAGGACGAAGATGACATGATGCCATGGGTGATGGTAGGTGGTGAGGCGATGGCATGAGGCATGAGGGTATGAGAGCATGAGACCACGCGAAATAATAATATAAGTTTTCGGGCAGCAGAAGGATGAGGATGACATGATGCCATGGGTGACGGTAGGTGGTGTGATAGCATGATGGATGGGACGATGGGATATTGTAGGGACATAGCATGAGGGCATTGGGGCATGGGGGTCTGAGTACTTGGGTTATGGGGCAGAAGGACGATGAAAGATGACATGATTGCATGGGTGCTGGTATGTGGTGATGTGATGGTCTGACGGGATGGTGGGAGAGTGATGCTGCTGCTCACTGGAAGATATCCCAATGATGGTTGGGTTGGGTCAAGTCATCCATCCAACATCCACCACTTGGTCACGGGTAACCTCATCCTTTGAACAAATTTGAGGCGCCTCAGAAAGTGCTCTCATTCTCTGAACTGTCAATTTTGAGAATTCTCGAATCGGAGGCGCATCAGAAAAGAGATGTCATTTTTTAAACAGATTTAGAGGCGCCTCAGAGGTGATCCCATTCTCTTATGCCCCCTCTCCTCCTCTTCTGGGTTCTCCCCTCATGAGCCTTGTCTTGGTTATCCCATGTATACTTGCCCTTCCTCTTCTGGGTTTTCCTCAGCTCTGCTCCTTTCCCTTTTTGACTCTTCCCCTTGTGCAAACTCACGCTTTTTCTTCACCTACCACTCCTCTCCCCGACTGCTCTTCCCTCTCCCTTATCTACCCCAGAAATCCTGACCCAACCACAGGGGTGATGGCTGCTTCGCTCGTGTGCACTACCCCTTCCCCTCCTGCACTCCCCATCCCGGTCCTCTCTTCCCCTCGTGCAAACTCACCCTCTTTTTTCTCCTCCCACTCCTCTCCACTCCCCCTCTCCTCTCTCCCAGAAACCTCGACCCAGCGGCAGAGGTGATGGTTGCTTCGCTCGTGTGCACTACCCCTTCCCTTCGTCCGCTCTCGCTCTCTTCCACTCTCTTCCAGGGGAGATTGAAGCGGTAAGCAAGTCCAAGTGGATAAAATATACACGTAAACCTTTATCTTAGTTCCTCTCACACCGTTTGACCCTATTCTGGAGAAAGAAATATGAGGCAATACACTTAGCTGACTACTTTTGAGGTGCCTTAAAACGTTTGGGGAGTCACGATACTTTTTGCTGGAGGAGAAAGTGAAGTGGTAAGCAAGAAGCTGACTTGCACCTTCGCCGTCTTTACTGTTTTCCCTCCCTCCCCTCATTCCCAGGACCCCTGGGGGCGGTGGAAGAAGAGGATTCCAGTACCAGAGCACCTGCAAAAGCACATCTATTGTATTGAATACCCCAGGGGCACAGGCAGTAGCAGCAGTACCAGCAGTAATGCATTTCTTTCTTGTGCCTGCTCTTGCCCCTTGCTGCTTATCAGGACCCCTGGGGGCGGTGGAAGAAGAAGGTTCCAGTACCAGAGCACCTGCAGAAGCACATCTATTATATCGATTACCCCAGAGGTGCAGGCGGTAACAGCGGTAACCCTGTCTACCGGCCTGCGACAGAGGTGGTGGTGGCGTGTGGCGGCGATGGTAACCGCATGATCCACGGGGTTGGGGCGAAGATGCTCAGAGCCATGGGGGATCAACTGACGCTTGTGTGTGAGGATGCTGATGATGTGTGGGATGTGTTAGTAGGGAGGGAAGAGAAGGATGGGGAGGAGGAGGAGGAGGAGGAGGAGGAGGAGGAGGAGGAGGAGGAGGAGGAGGAGGAGGAGGAGGAGGAGGAGGAGGAGGAGGAGGAGGAGGAGGAGGAGGTGAGGCAGCTGGAGGCAGGGCAGGAGGAGAAGCTGTTGGAGCAGACGCGGGTGAGAGATGAGATCATGGCGAAGGCAAGAGCGGACATGAAGGCCAAGTGGAAGCAGATGCTTGCTATGGATGAGACCGACGAGCGCTTAGTTGAGAGTCTTTTAAGAAGTTATTATGATGCGGTGGCTGCAGTGGAGAGGGCAAGAGGGGAGGGTGGGGGAGGGAAGGAAGGGGAAGGGGAGGTGGAGGTGGAGGTTGGAGAGGAGGGGATGGAGCGAGCGATTAGAGAGCTGATTTTGCGGCTGCAGAGGAAACAGGAGCTGCTGCAACAGCAGCAGCAGCAGCATCAGGAGCAGCAGGGAAAGTTGGCTCAAGGGCAGGTTGATGGAAGGATGCGAGAAAATGCTGATTTGGGGGAGATGAGAAGGAGGCTAGCACATAGGGAGATGGAGGTTGAGGTTTTGCAGAGGATGGTTATGTTCCTGGGGCATAGACTGTGGGGAGAGGAGGGGGAGGAGGAGGAGGGAGAGGAGGGAGAAGATGAGATGGAGTATGAGTTAGAGGAGGATTTTGAGAGAGAGGAGGGAGGAGTGGGGGTGGGGAATGGGTTGGAGATTGAGGGGGTGGGGGAGGAGACGGAGGGGGTGGGGGAGGGGGAGGAGGAGGAGGAGGAGGAGGAGGAGGAGGAGGAGGAGGAGGAGGAGGAGGAGGAGGAGGAGGAGGAGGAAGAGGAGGAGGAAGAGGAGGAAGAGGAAGAAGAGGAGGAAGAGGAGGAAGAGGAAGAAGAGGAGGAGGAAGAGGAGGACGAAGAGGAGGAAGAAGAGGAAGACGAGGAGGGTGAGGAGCAGGAGGAAGGGGAGGAAGAGGAGGAATAACAGGAAGAAGAAAGGAAGGAAAAATAAGGAGGAAGAGGAGGAAGCGGAGTAGGGTGAGCTCAAGGACTTGCAGAAAAGGAGAAAACAGATATCCAGTCAGCGTGGAGGGAAAATGGGTTGCGACTCAATGTGCAAGGGCTAGCTAAAGTTGAATGAGCAAGTGAGGATGCAGCAGAGTGAAAAGCAGTAAGACACAGTGTTTCTGGCGTCTCTAATTCAGGGGTAGCCGTATTCATAATCTACTCTGAACTAATGCATTTTGATCGTGGCCGATTGTGGGTCATAATTGTAGCTGATTGTGGTGGATGACATGCACGAGGTGCACACCTTGCTGCTACATGTTCAGGTTTGAGGTGGCCCAGTATTTCCTTTTGAAAGAGTTGGGAAGAAGAGGGGAGGGAAGCGAGGGAGGGAGGGGGATGGAAGAGAGCGGAGCTGAGGGGAGTAGCTCAATCCAATTCAGTAGACAAAAAGGGCTTAAAATCAGGCAATTTCTGAAAACTGAACATATTGGAAGATGCATTCAGTTCAAGGGCACGATTCGCATTTTGCCTAGCCGTACTTCATGAGCAGTTACGTGAGTATTTGTGATTTGCGACTCCATAATTAACATTACATGACAGAACTTGCTGCAGTAGTTTTCTCCATTAAGCTATGATAGCACTCATTGTTGTACCAATTCTCAAGAGTGATGCGTAGCGGAATGGTGAGACTAGGAAAGCAAGGCAGTACAAATGTGAAACCCTAACTGAGTTGTACTCACTAAGGAGCACCTCACTACAGCCTATAACAGATAATAACATTTGACACACCCCCATTGGCTACGTGAGAGGCATCAAAGCAAGCAGGGTGAACAAACGGTCACAAGACCAGTCAATACAAGAAGCAAAGCAAGCTCAGGGTGGATCTCAAGAACACCACACAAATTCTGAGCACAAGCAAGCGGCCACAAGGCCAGTTCAAGAGAGCACAATATATATAAAGGCACTGACAAGCAGAACACGCAACAAGAGCAACACTACAACAACCGTGGGCTTACCTCAACAAGCCCTAGCTACACACAGAACCTGTGGTGGTCACCAGGCGACAAGGCCTTGGTGAAGACGTCAGCAGTGTTGGCCTCTGAGGCCACAAAGTCCAAGCGTGCCTGGCTGCGTCGCTTTAGCTCTCGCAGGAGAAAGTACCTCACGTCAATATGCTTCACTCTGCTCTCCAGTCGAGGCTCTCGACACAGGAGGATCGTAACCTTGTTGTCAGCGTACAAGGTCGGTGCAGAGCGAGGCCGCTCACCAAGGTCGGTGAGAAAGAAAGTCAACCAGCGAAGCTCCTGTGCCGCCATGGCACCAGCGTAGATCTCTGCCTCTGCACATGACGAAGCCACAGACGAAGACAGTGTAGACCTCCACGATACAGCACCAGCACCCAGACTGAAGCAGTAACCCTGAGTCGAGCGCTGAGTCTCCATGTCGTCAAAGTAGGAAGAGTCGCAGTGACCGGTCAACACAACTGGCTGTGTCCCTCCAAGCATAAGCCCCATGTCTGATGTAGTCGCCAGGTACTTCGCCACCCTCACAGCAGCTGTCCAGTGAACAGGACGGTGTCTCCCAGTCGCAACAAAGCAAGAGAGGACGCTGAGGGAAAAGGCGAGGTCCGACCGAGTACAAGTCATCAGGTACATGAGGCTGCCCACAAGCTCCGCGTAGGGACCACTAGACTCAAAGGGCTCGTCGGGAAAACGGCCAGTGAGTCGGTGGTCAATGGCAAGAGGAGTGGGATGTGTGGTGGAGAACTGAAACCCGAACCGCCGGAGGACCTGCTACACCATGTGTGACTGAGTCAGTGTGATGGTGCGAGCGGCTCTGTCCCTGGTGATCTGCAGGCCAAGGTAGCGCTGCAATTCACCGAGGTCTGTGCACTTGTGTCTCTTCTGCAGTTCGGATTTCACCTCAGTCAGAGCTGCCCTGTCCGCTGTAGCAAAGACCAAGTCGTCGACGTACATTAGTATAAAGAAAGGAGTGGAACCAGTGCGAAGAAACAGCGACGGGTCGGCAGAGGAAGGATGAAACACAAGGTCACGAAGCGTGGAGCGAAGAGTGTCGTGCCACTCACAGGGCGACTGGCGGAAACCGTAGACTGGCCGCCTCAGGCTCCACTAGGTCCCAGGTGGGAAGATGTTAGTGAAGCTAGGAGGACGGCGCAACCAGATCTCCTCGTGTAGACAGCCCTGGAGAAACGCAGTGGAGAAGTCAAGGGAGTGCAGCTCGTAGTCTCGCTGTGCTGCTACGTGCAGTAACACCCGAAGAGTAGTCATCTTCGGGGTCGGGGCGAAGGTCTGGAAGAAGTCAACTCCCTCACGCTGAATGAAATCCCTAGCCACGTAGCGCGCCTTGAACACAGGCGGTGAACCGGGCGGCCGCTTCACCTTGAAGAGCCACATGCCATCGACAGTGTTCGCACTGAGAGGGGGAACTGCGTCGACGTACGTGCCTGTGGATCTCCAAGACGCTAGCTCTGCATCCATGGCCGCTTTCCAGTGAGAGGCCCACTCCCCTAACACTGCCTTACGGTACGTGCGAGGTGTCGGTATGTCAAGGGCGTCGGGGTCTCCCTCAAGGGAAAGCAGCATGGCGCAGAGAGATGGGGAAACAGCTGCTAAGAACTCCAGCTCGAATGGCATGTCCTCTAGAACGTCACAGCCAAGGACAGACTCACCCCCGACGCACAGAGAACGGGCAGGTGGAGAAGCCGCCACACGTGTGGCGTAGTCAAGGCGGCGAGTGGAAGCAAAGTCAGCGACAGCGGCAGTAAGAGCCGAGACAGACGAAAAAGAGGCACGAGGGTCGGTGACAAGAGAAGCGAGAACACGAGAGACAACAGGGCGAGCAGCACGGTAGTAGTCAGTGATAGGGTGAGAGGAAACGGTGAGAGACAACGCAGGAGGTGAGGGGAGAACAGACACAGGCGGAGAACGACGAGGACTAGAATGAAACAAGACAGTGTGGAGGTCGGCAAGAGGAGACGAGGGTCGAGCACGCGGAGGACAACGGCTGGTCCAGTCGTGCGGGACAACAGGAGGAGACGCCTGTGACTGAGGAGGAGAGAAAACATCTGGAGCCGAGTTCGGAGGAGGAAACGTAAGATCGTACGCGGTAGGAGACTATGAGTGGACAGGAGGAGAGGAAGGAAGTCCAAGGGCCCGAAGGCCACTCACTGGAGGGAACAACTGCTGCAAAAGTGACGGCTGCTACCGCTGCTGCTGCTGCTGCTGCTGCTGCTGCTGGTGCTGGTCCAACCACTGCAACTTCTGCCTCTCCCGCGCCAACTGCTCCTGCTCCTCGCGCTCAAGCCGACGAAGGGCCTGGAAACGGGTGTGGTGGCGGTGGGGAGGCGCAGTGGGCGACGCAGTAGGCGAGCCTCCAGCTCTTGTCTCCTCAGTTTCAGCTCCTACAGCGCCAGTACCTCCTGCTCCAGCACCCCCGGAACTAGCAACGCCAGTGTCAACACCTCCAGCTCCAGCACCCCCAGAACTAGTACCTCCAGTACCAATACCTCCAGCACCAGCACCTCCAGAACTAGCACCTCCTGTGCCAGCACCTCCAGCTCCAGCACCCCCAGAGCTAGTGCCACCTGCTCCAGCACCTCCAGCTTCAGCACCCCTCGAACGAGCATCCCCAGACCGAGTACCGCCAGTGGCTGCACCTCCAGCTCCAACACCAACCGAGTCCACAGTAACCTGTCGCGGAAGTGCCGAAGGCTGCTGAGAAGACTGTGAGGAGGAATGCGGGGAGGGAGACGCTACCTGACGCGCGACTGAGGGTAGAGGGGTAGCGTGAGACACACCTGACGGGGCAGGACCAGAGGGGGGTGGGGGTACTGGAGGAGCGGAAGCAGGGGGGAGAGAGGGTGCGAGGAAGAGGGGGGGAGGGGGAACCGGGAGACCTCGACAGGGGTACCGGGTGTAGTAGGGCTTGTTAAGTAGTGGGTCAGTGCATCCATAACCCAACAGGCCAGCGATCCTCTAACCCTTCCCTATGATCAATCGGGCATCCCCAGTGTTGGTTTTCAGACACCCCCTGCACAGGGATGCCCTAGGACACAATACAACGTCACCGCCAGCATGTGCACACATGGGGATTCGAACCCGAGATCTTCGCCCTGATACCATCTCGACAGTGATGCGTAGCGGAATGGTGAGACTAGGAAAGCAAGGCAGTACAAATGTGAAACCCTAACTGAGTTGTACTCACCAAGGAGCACCTCACCACAACCTATAACAGATAATGACATTTGACACCAATGTCTACGCATTGACATGTTGGCTTTCGAAAACCATATGCATATTTCATTATGTACCACACTGAGATGCCATCTAGCTGGGCAGGATATAGCAATACACAGCTTCTCCTTTTTTTCTTATTTTTTGCCAAACCATACAACATTGCTTGTTATTTAAAATGACCACGTGTAAGGAAAATTCCTTTTCCTTACTTCGCATCCCTGCTCAACGCGTACATCACTGTAGCACCACAGTCAGCACCGTTACCACTCGCAACCCTCGCATCGACAATCTGCCCGCCACCTTCGCACATCGCACCCCGACCTCACGGCTCGGCGGGTAACCCGCGCTCCGGGCCTCCGCTTCGACACTTTTTCCCAACCTCAGTCCCAGGCCCGTCGCGCGACAACCACAGTCCATTACTGTTACCACTGTAGTTTCGCTATATATTCTTCGCTCATGCCTTCGCTCATTGTACTCTTGCTTCGATAGTGAAATTCTCGTTCGTTCACTCAACTGCACTCGTAACACTTGGTATTCAGAGCCTACGATCTCCTCTCGGACCGCACCCACACCTTCGCTTCCCCACTATCTCAATTTTTGGGGGGGGTGGACGTCTCTCAGCGACACAAGCACCGCCGCTCGTAGTGCTCTCTCGTAAGCACGCACGGCTACGACTGAGGCTCTCGCTGAGCTCGCCCGACACCCCCGCCATGGCCGAATTCACGCTCGCCACATTGACGCAGGAGCAGCTTGACCGTCTGGTGCGCCAACTCGAAGATTCGGCGCTCGAAATTGCGACGCTCACGGCGGAACGTGACTCCGCGCGTCAGCAATCAACGATGAACACTCCAGCACCACCACACGCACCGACAAATGCATCTGCACAATCAGACGAGCCGATCGTCATCTCGTCCGGCACACCAACACAAAACAACAGCGTAGGACAGCGCTCAGGCGCAGCCAGCGATGGCGCTGCCCAGCCGATGCCTGGCATGGGAGGAAACAGGGTCGCACCAAGCCCGCGGGAGCCTCGCGAAGCCCGTCGGCACGTGGAGTTCGCGGCGACAAGTGGCGAACAGGCCATCATGGCACCAATGCCACTCAAGCCGCAACGCCCGCCCTGCTTCGACCCGAGCCAGCGTGGAGGTCCGACGGTTCAATCGTGGGTCTTCACGATGAACGTCTTCTTCGACGCGAATTACGTCGAGTCGGACGCAGCGAAGATTCGGTATGCAATTTCGCTGCTAAGGGGCCCCGCCATGGACTGGTGGCGAGACATCGTGACGTCGCCACGCGCCTACGAGCCATCGTCGCAAGAGGAAGGGCCCACGGGCCCAGCTGTCACCTGGAGTTCATTCTGCGAGACCGCCCAATACAGCACGTGGGATGCGTGGTGCGCAGGGCTTCGGGCACGCTTCGAGCCGATCGCGGCTTCTATTTCGGCGCGTCAGAGATTGCGCACTTGGCGGCAGCTTGGATCGGTTCAAGACTATACGAGTGGTTTTCTCGCATTATGCGAGCAAGTCGGCTACATGCACGAAGCGGAGCGGGTGGACCGTTACGTCGGAGGGCTGAAGCCGGACATCTCGCACGAAATCGTGCTACGCGGGCTCTCGAACTTCAACGAGATTCTCGCGCTCGCCGAGAAAATCGACATTTTACGCCGTCCGAGACCGAGGTCCTACTATGGACATCGTCCTCGGGGACCGATCGAGCACGCCACTGTACACGCTGTTGCGACGAATGCAGCTGCCGCGCCGTTTAAGGGGCGCTGCTTTGCTTGCAACAGGCCGGGCCATCGCAAGAGCGAATGCCCAGAGGAGCTAAGGCGCCGCGGAGCAGAGCAGGGGAGGGAGTCTCCAAGGCAGGGAAACGCCAGCAGTCAGTAGGAACCGGGCCAACTACTGACGAGACTGCCTGCTCGCCCAACCCCACCGACCCTCACCGAGTCACAGTACCGATTCATGCTATCGATCGGACTCGGGCGAATAAGGAGGGTACAGCGACGGATTGCCCAGTACTGATCCACGGGAAAATACAGGGAGCAGCAGTGAAGATTTTTATCGACGGAGGAGCAAGCCACTGTTTAGTTAATACCGCAACCGCACGAAAACTACAGCTGACACTTAGCCGTTGCTTACCGGAGATAGACGCACGCTTAGTCGACGGCACGCCACTGGCCATACGGGAAAAGGTAGAGAGAGTCAAAGTCCGCTGCGGGGGAAATTTCGGGTTTACACAGGAAATGCTCGCAACGACACTGGATGGGCACGATATTTTACTGGGACGTGATTGGCTGCGACGATATAACCCGCGAATTGACTGGACGACGGGTAGCTGCACCGTGCGAAGTAGTGGTAACTGGGTCGAGCTACCTCGCTGGCAGTCGCCCGAGTCTTCAACGGTACACGTCAACGCCATCACAATGAAACGGGCTGTCGCTGCTGGAGCTGACGTGTACGCAGTAGACATCGCAGTAGTAGAGGAAGCAGAGCAGCCGAGTGATTTCAAGAAACTCCTGGCAGCCGTACCGCCCGAATTACATGAACTGTTGAAACGATACCCCGGGATTTTCCCCGACGACTTACCGGAGGGACTGCCACCTCAGCGAGCACATGACCACCGAATCGAATTAGAACCGGGGGCACAGCCAACCGTACAGCGCCAGTTCAGACTGACACAGCCCGAGCTCGACGAACTAAGGAAGCAGTTAGATTACCTGTTAGAGAAAAAATTCATCAGACCGAGCTCGTCACCGTTCGCCGCACCGATACTATTCACGCCGAAAAAAGACGGGGGTTTTCGCATGTGTATCGACTACAGAGCACTGAACAGGGTAACAGTCAAGTCGCGGTACCCAATTCCCCGCGCCGACGAACTGATCGACCAACTGCGAACAGCACGGGTTTTTTCGAAAATAGATTTACGGGGAGGTTACCATCAGATTAGGGTCGAACCATCGGACTGCGCCAAAACAGCTTTCAGGACTAGGTACGGGTCGTTCGAGTACACTGTGATGCCATTCGGGCTGACCAACGCACCGGCGACTTTTCAGATGACCATGAACGAGGCATTTAGGCCGCTCTTAGATAAATGTGTAATAGTTTACCTCGACGACATCCTAGTGTACAGTCGGGATAAGCAGCAGCACTTAGCAGATCTGGAAGCAGTGTTTAAGGTTTTAGACGAGCACAGATTACTGACCAAGGGTTCCAAGTGCGAGTTCTTCCAGGATAGGTTAGAATTTCTGGGGCACGTTATTTCGGAGGCTGGAGTTGAAATCGACCCAAAGAAGCTGGATACGGTAAAAGCGTGGCATCCCCCGACGAACATCACGGAGCTGCAAAGCTTTTTAGGGTTCGTTAATTATGTACGTCGGTTCGTCCCCGATATGGCACGGTTAACTGCCCCACTGACGGACTTACTGCGGAAGGGGGTCGCTTTTACGTGGGGGGAGAAAGAGCATGCTGCCTTCTCTGCCCTGAAAAATGTTCTCTGTTCCCCGCCCGTCCTGCGCATCGCCGACCCACACCGCCCATTCGAAGTAGTTACCGACGCAAGCGATATCGCCATCGGAGCCGTACTGCTACAGGATTTCGGCAATGGCCTACAGCCTATCGCATACGAGTCACGAAAACTGCATCCGCCCGATAAAAATTACCCGATACACGACCGCGAAATGCTTGCGATCGTGCACGCGTTCAAAGTATGGCGCTGTTACTTGACTGGCGCGGACGTGACAGTACGGACAGACCATAAATCACTACAGTACATTCGCGCACAGCCACACCTCAACCCACGACAGATTCGCTGGCTCGATTTCCTCGAGTCCAACTTTCACTATACGGTCACTTACAAAAAGGGAGCCTCGAACATCGCCGACGCACTGACCCGCCCCACTGCCCAGATCCACGCAATACTACTTGCCCAGACAAGCCCGCTACTGACAGGCCTATTCACCCACGGGTACCAGACGGATCCATTCTTCACAGGAGGAAATTCGCAGCAGTTCGCAGCAGCCAAGGGAGTCTATTACGTAAAAGCCGGGACTGACCGCATTTGGGTACCTGGGTATACACTGCTACGGGAATTACTGTTACAAGAGGCACACGACGGAGTTACTTCGGGGCATTTCGGAGTAGAAAAAACACGGCAGCAGCTGCAGCGGTATTATTACCGGCCCGAAATGTTGACCGACGTACAACGACACGTGGCATCGTGTCCCACTTGTCAGCTCATGAAATCATCACGACAGCGGCCGGCGGGACAGTTGCAGCCGATACCACCCCCAGAGCGTGCTTGGCAGCAGGTGACGATGGACTTCGTCACGGGGCTACCAGCCGGGGCGAGTGGGAACGACGCGATCCTGGTCGTCGTCGATCGACTAACGAAAATGGCACATTTCGCAGCCTGCAAGAAATCGATCACAGCCGAAGAAACAGCACGCCTCTTCATCTCCACCGTCGTTCGACTGCACGGGATACCCGCCGCGATCATCAGCGACCGCGACACAAAATTCACCAGCAACTTCTGGCGGAACCTGTGGCAGCAGTTCGGCACGCGACTGCAGTTCAGTTCATCATACCACCCCGAAACCGACGGACAGACAGAACGGACAAATCAGACCATGGAACAGCTCATCAGGGCCACGTGTGACGACCCGACCACGTGGGAACAGCAACTGCCACTAATCGAATTCGCGTACAACAACTCGTCATCCGCCACGACCCAACAGTCACCATTTTACCTAAACTACGGACAAGACCCAACAGTACCCATGACCCCGAATCCCGACAACCCAGTACCACGAGCACAACAGTTCGCCGAAATATTACAAGCAGCACGGACCCGGGCAGTAGACGCAATAAAAAAATCGAACATCATCGCTAAACGCAACGCCGACCGCCACCGCAGACCTGTCACTTACCAGCCCGACGACTTAGTTTTACTTGACACTCAGAACCTCCGACTGCCCATCACTCCGAAACTCCGCCCCCGATACTGCGGGCCATTTCGCATAAGCCACATGCTTACACCCGTCACCGCCCACCTCCTCCTCCCTGCTGACTGGTACGTCAGCCCCTCATTCCACGTCAGCCTACTTCGCCCTTACGTCCCGTCCACGAGCCAGCTGCCACGCAATCGCCCAACCAGCATGACAAGACCACCAACTGAACCAATCATCACCCCCGAAAAAATCCTGAGTCACAGAGTTCGCGACCCTCGAGGAGCCCGAAAGATCGAGTTCTTACTCCGCTGGAAGGACCGTACACCCACCGAAGACAATTGGGTTCCCCTGGACAGAATCGAAAACCACCCCGTCCTCACCGAGTATCTGCGCAGCCGAAATTTCAGGGATGTACACGCACTCTCGTAAGGAGGACCTCCTTAAGGGGGGGGGTAGTGTAAGGAAAATTCCTTTTCCTTACTTCGCATCCCTGCTCAACGCGTACATCACTGTAGCACCACAGTCAGCACCGTTACCACTCGCAACCCTCGCATCGACAATCTGCCCGCCACCTTCGCACATCGCACCCCGACCTCACGGCTCGGCGGGTAACCCGCGCTCCGGGCCTCCGCTTCGACACTTTTTCCCAACCTCAGTCCCAGGCCCGTCGCGCGAGAACCACAGTCCATTACCGTTACCACTGTAGTTTCGCTATATATTCTTCGCTCATGCCTTCGCTCATTGTACTCTTGCTTCGATAGTGCAATTCTCGTTCGTTCACTCAATTGCACTCGTAACACCACGCCAATATACTGCAGATGGAATGGGCCCGGACCTGTACAATATGCTACAGTTCGTGCAAAATCCTTGTTTCAGTTCGGGTGCGTGCGGGGTGGAGCTGGCTGGATGGTGGTGAGTGGTGTGGTTCCAAATGTGGTCAAGGACTGTCCAGGCTGGTGAAGAGTTCCATCCTTGTGACACCTCTCGGGGAACTGCTGCTTGTGTCGTTCGTACGGAACACTGGGACGGTTACACTAGCTTCCTTCTCAAAGCCTACCATACCCGATCGTTGTGATATGTAAATTAGCCGCTTATAAACGCATATTACCGTATTACCGAGAACTGTTGTTTGACATCCCCTCGTCATCTCCATGAGCCACAGCTCCAGCCAGCCAGCTGATTCATCACCTCTCAAACCACTCTACCGCTTGTAGGAGTGAGTCGTGACATGAAGAGCGTGCGTCCTGTCAGTGAAATAAGAGTGACCTCAGACCCACAGTCAGCAACCACCAGCAGGCTGTGGGGTTAGGAAGTGCTGCCATCAATAGCCATGACAGCCTAGGTTGCCGGACTTCCCGTCCCAAAGATCGACCTTCGCGTCGCTCCCGCCTTCCTGCACACCCGTTAGTGTTGAGTTCGTTATTGTTGGCTCGTTCGTTAGTGTCGGCACGTTCGTTGGTGTTGGCATGTTACCTTGGTGCTCTTGTTTGCCGCCTAGTAGTGACCCGAAGTAGGAGTTTGTCCTAAAGACGCTACATTGGCTAGTGGCTTGACGCGACATACGCGATCGTATATATTTCGTGGTAGTTCTGTTTCTGTTTTTAGCGCCTCCAATATCATACCCGATCGTATTTATTTCGTAGGTATTTTGTTTTGTTTATTTCTCCGATATTCTTTCTCCTAGACCTCGAGGTTTGCTGCGCTATTCCAGTTGGTAGATATCCACCAATGCCCTTCTCTACGTTTGACCGAGTGCGACAATCGACAATGCCGCGTTATTGAGCTTCGCGGTATTAGCCTCCTAACCCTAGCCAGCGACTTATGGGGTGTATACAGTCCAAACCGGCTGTCAAGGACCCGTTACCAGACCGAGTCAGCGAAGATGAAAGTGGATTGACGAAAATTGACGAAACATTGCAATCGCAAGCCAAGGTAGCGTCGGGTCGCAGCGTTGACGATGCGACAGCTGGGAAATCGGCTTCGGGTCGCCTGCCGTCGCTTTTCAGTAAAAGCCGTCGCAGGGATGACCAGGGCGACAGCACGGACAACGGCGACGACAAAGGCGTGGAGTCGTCGCCGCGGGAAGCGACGGGCATCCACTGTTTGCCAACGGGGGGCGTCCGCGGATTCAAGGTACTATTGTCGAGATATTATGGAGTAGAGTAGTACTAGTAGCGTAGGTCGTACGAGAAATTATGGAGTTAGAGTTGTACTATTAGCGTAGGAGTAACTACCCTTTTTTTTCTTCTGCTTTTTTGGCACTTCAGCTGTTGCTACTCGCAGTCTCACAGCGATTCTGTGCTGACACCAAGACATTGAGGACCCCTCCCGCCCACCCCGCCTCCCCTGTCCCTCCCTCTCCCCCCTTGTCCTTTCCCCCGTTTTCTCCCCATCCTCCCCCTCCCCTCCACCCTCCTCCTCCCCTCTTCCCAACCCCCCAATCCCCACCCCGCCTCCTGTATTCGTTTTCCTCTCCGGTTCTGCTGCTGCGGGTTCAGACAGTTAAGCTGTTGTCACACCGACACACGGCTGTCGCCTTTCCACCGGTTCTGTCCGCTGTCCCCTTTCAAACAGTCCTCTCAACTCAATCCTCGGCTTCACCAGCAGGCGCTAGTTTTCTGACGTCTCCAAACGCCGTTATTTATTCTCTGATGCCCCCGCCATCCTCAAAGCAGTCTTCGCAATTCTCAGCCACACCAGCAGCAGGGACTAGTTTTGTGACTCCGCCATTCTATCTTCTCTTTCATCGTTCCACCCACTGCTTCTCTGCCCTCACCAGCAGTCCTCTCCTCTCCTCTCCTCTCCTCTCCTCCGTTGCCCTTTCCCCCCCAAACAGTCCTCACAATCCTCAGCCTCACCAGCAGGCGCTGCTGCCGCACCAACTGCGTCACCCACGCGAGGGTGAGTCGCTAAACTTACACACTGCGCGTATCTTCATTCATGCGACCAGGCACAGCCGGCCTCTTGTGAAGAGCCGCAAAAGCTGTTTGAACCGCACCGCACTGCATGATCCTGAGTCGCCAAACCTGCATTTATCCTTCATTCGACCAGACCATGATCTTAGTCTCTAAAATGCATGCATGCATGCACTTTGGTGTTTTGAGTCGGAGCCAGTTTGCCCTTTGAATAAACCTAAGCCCAGAGACGGGACCCAAAGCTCAACGCTACAGATGCCTTTTGAGGCGCCTTAAACAAAAGTCGTTTCTTGAGGCGTCTCAAAAGTCGGATGCCTTTTGAGGCGCCTAAAAAATGCACGCATGCTGGATCCAGTTTGCCCTTTGATTAAGCCTTAGCCTCGGAACAGGGTCTATTTATGAGGCGCCTCAAAAATAGACTTCGGTGTTCAGGTTTGGATCCAGCTTGCCCTTTGATTAAGCCCTAGCCCCGGAACTGGGCCCAAAGATGCCGAAACGCTCTCTGCTGTCTTGTCTCCTCTGCCCCTCTCTTTTCCCCATTCTGTTCTTTTGGCATGTCCTTGCCTGTGCTTTTGACTTGCAGGGAAGCGCCTGCAGCAGAGGAGGCGACCACCCCTGTTGGCCCAAAGCTCATCCGCTCCAAGGGAAAGTGAGTGGCAGAGGTTCAGTCCGTGCAGGTCCGTGCAGGTCCGTGCAGGTACATGCAGGTCCGTGCAGGTCCGTGCAGGTACATGCAGGTCCGTGCAGGTCCGTGCAGGTCCGTGCAGGTTCCATAAGTAGCATGCTTCTGAAGCACCTCACCCCGTTGCCCCCCCCCCCCACCCTCGTTCTAAGACATTCATTCACGCGAAGGAAAATGAGTACCAAGTGTTCAATCGCATTCTCCTCCCCCTCCTCCCCTCTCTCCCCCCCTTCCCCTTCCCCCCTCGGCTTCCCTTCCCCGTTTCCCCTCGTTGGTCTCAGAATTGAGATCATGGGGTTTGAAGTGGCAAACGTGATCGTCAGGGCAATCAACCTGCGCCAGTCGCTGCTAGAGCGGGATATAGAGGACCTTCGGGCGGAGGTGCTGGCATCGGAGGGCATAAGGATGCTGGTCTCGGATGATTTCTACCACGTGTGGTGCATTGCTGCCGAGGACAAGCGGTGAGGACAGGCTGGGATAGTTGATGATAGGGCTGGTGTGGTGAGTATGGGAGCGGGCTATAGAGGACTTGCGGGCGGAGTTGCTGGCATCGGAGGGCATAAGGATGCTGGTCTCAGACGACTTCTACCACGTGTGGTGCATCGCTGCCGAGGACAAGCGGTGCGTGGGAGAGGGTGGGACGGGTGGTAGGGCCGGGCCGGATGGTAGGGCCGGTCGGTGCGTGGCACACGGGTGGTTTGGCTGGGATGGGTGGTAGGGCCGGTGAGTGCGGGAGCGGGATATAGAGGACCTGCGGGCGGAGGTGCTGGCATCGGAGGGCATAAGGATGCTGGTGTCAGACGACTTGTACCACGTCTGGTGCATTGCTGCCGAGGACAAGCGGTGCGTGGGACACAGGTGGTGGGTCTGGGACGGGTGGTAGGGCTAGGATGGGTGGGGCTGGGACGGGTGGTAGGGCTGGGATGGGTGGGGCTGGGACGGGTGGTAGGGCCGGTGAGTGCGGGAGAGGGACATAGAGGGTCTGAGGGCGGAGGTGGTGGCGTGGGAGGGCATAAGGATGCTGGTGCATTGCTGCCGAGGACAAGCGGTGCGTGCGTGGGAGAGAAAGACCAGGTTTGTGGGCAGGTGGATGGCATTATTAGAGATCATGAGATCATCAGGGATCGGTGGTGCTGCTGACTTCACACAGCACAGCACAACACATGAAGACTGATTGCTGTACTGCACATGAAGGTTTTGAAAAGCCTAGATCTGTTATGACGAGCTTCAGGGATTCGGAACTGGCTGGCGTCCTTGCTTTTTCTCCTCTTCACTTTGTCTGTCCTCTTTCCTGTTCCTCATTCTTCTCCCTTCCCCCTCCCCTCCCCACCGTCTTTTCTCACGCACACAGGGGCGAGTTGAGAGCAGTGGCGGGGGATGTGGCACGGCTGGGCAAGCAATGTCTTTTGAGGCGCCTCAAAAATCCTGTTCCTCACTCTTCTCCCTTCCCCCTCCCCTCCCCACCGTCTTTTCTCACGCACACAGGGGCGAGTTGAGAGCAGTGGCGAGGGATGTGGCACGGCTGGGCAAGCAATGTCTTTTGAGGCGCCTCAAAAATCCTGTTCCTCACTCTTCTCCCTTCCCCCTCCCCTCCCCACCGTCTTTTCTCACGCACACAGGGGCGAGTTGAGAGCAGTGGCGAGGGATGTGGCACGGCTGGGCAAGCAATGTCTTGACTTGACCCGTCTTTCTTCCTCCCTCCACCATCTTTCCTCTGTTCCTCACACTTCTCCCTCCGTCATCTCATGCACTGTACACAGGGGCGAGTTGAGAGCAGTGGCGAGGGATGTGGCACGGCTGGGCAAGCAATGTCTCGACCCGGCACTGCATTCTCTCACACAGGCCTTTGACGCGTGAGTGGGCTGTTATGCGCATCTGTCACTTGAGCGATGGGGGGCTTGACTAGTGAAGGATGGGGTTTGATGTGTGCGTGAGTGGGGCGGTGGCCGTTTGACCTACGCTCAGGCAATCTCGGGTCCCTTGGTCTCTCAATTGACAAGACAACAGCCATGGATGCAGAGCAGAGATGGCGTCTTGGAGGTCCACACGCAACTGCGTTCCAGTCCAGGTGTGAATTTCGGCACCGAAAAGTGTGACTTCCTTCCGTTGGGCCTTAACGTTGGGACCGTCACCAGCAGAAGTCATGACTCCTCCTCCCCACCTCGGGCCTGCCTATCTCCTCGCTTTCTCTTCCACCCGTCTACCTTCCCTTCCCCCCACCAGCCTCGGCACCATGGATGGATGTAAGGGCCGAATGATACCAGCAAATCCACGACCCTGCTCCTTCACTCCTCACTCCCTTTCTCTGTCAACCCCAACCCAACCACACCCCCCCCCTTTGCCCCCACCAGCCTCGGCACCACGGACGGTCCCAAAGGCCGAATGACATCAGCGGAAGCCATGAATCCGCCCCATGCCTACATGGTCCCTTTCCTTCCTACCCCCTCTCTCCAATTCTTTTCTTTCTCTCCTTCACTTTCTCCCCTCCACCTGTCTCGGTGGCACCATGGACGGCCCCACCCAAGGGCCGAATGACATCAGCGGAGCGCACGAGCCCGCCTTACCTGCGCTGCTTACCCCCTTGCCCCCTCTCTTCTCGCTCTCCCCCTCACCAGCCTCGGCACCATGGATGCCCCCAAGGGCCGAATGACATCAGCATAAGCCGTGACCCTGCCACTCGGCTACTTTCTCCCTTTCTCCTTCAACCCCCCTCTCCTGTGTCCCTGTCTCCTCCCCCCCCCCTTTTTCCCAACTCCTCTCTTCCTCTCTTCTCTTCCTTGCTCCCCCCACCAGTCTCGGCACCATGGACGGACCCAAGGGCCGAATGACATCAGTGGAGGGCACGAGCCTGCCTGTGTCATGCATGCTTACTCCCCCCCTTGCCCCCCCCTCTCTCTTCTCGCCCTCCCCCCACCAGCCTCGGCACCATGGATGGCCCCAAGGGCCGAATGACATCAGTGGAGGTGGAGGGGGAGCTGCGAGCGCTGGAGGGGCAGGCGCAGATCACAGCGGTGAGTGGGTGGGTTCTGTGTTGACTCTTGGGGGCCATGGGTTGCAATGAAACTTGCATAGCAGCAGAGGTGGAGGGGGAGGGGGAGTTGCGAGCGCTGGAAGGGCAGGCGCAGATCACAACGGTGAGTGGGTGGGTGGATACTGTGTTGAATTTCGGGGGCCATGGGTTGCAACCTGCATAGCAGCGTGTTGTGCCATGAGTTGGCCAATCCCCCATCCTCTCCCCCCCATCCTCCCCCCCCACCCATTCCCCCCATCACGAGCTGTACCCCGAGTTGACTAATCCGGAGCAGCTGCAGCAGTCTCTGTGGTGATTCACGTTCCTCTTTCTCCCCCCTGTCCTCCTCCTTTCCCCCCTCCCCCCCCCCCCCCCTTTTCCCCCGCCAGGAGCTGTACCACGAGTTGTCCAATCTGGAGCAGCTGCAGCAGGTGTTGCGGTTATTCACATTCCCCTCTTCCCCCCTGTTCTCCCCCACCCCAATGCTCTTGTCTTTTCCCCCATCCACCCCACCAGGAGCTGTACCACGAATTGGCCAATCTGGAGCAGCTGCAGCAGTCGCTGGACAGACGGGTGAAGCAGGACTCCGACTCCGCTGTAAACAGAGGTGAGTGTGTGGTGGGACGGGTGGGTCGGTGGTGGGACGGGTGGGTCGGTGGTGGGATGGGTGGGTCGGTGGTGGGACGTTGGCGTTGCTTAGCACGAACACGAACCAAGGAGGGAGTGCTGCAGCAGTCGCTGGACAGACGGGTGAAGCAGGACTCGGATTCCGCTGTCAACAGAGGTATGCTGCTGCTTCCCATGTTTTCACGCACAGAAGGGAGTTACTGCCTTGGTCTTGACTTCTGAACACAAGGAGTTGGCAGGTTTGGAGCAGTAGTTACAGCAATTACTGGACAGACGGGTGAAGCAGGACTCGGACTCTGCAGTCAACAGAGGTGAGTGTGTGGTGGGTGGGTGGGTGGAATGGTGGCATTGTTTAACATGAAGAGGGAGTGCTGCAGCAGTCACTGGACAGACGGGTGAAGCAGGACTCAGACTCTGCTGTCAACAGAGGTATGCTGCTGCTTCCCTTGTTTTCCATTCCAAATTGGTTCCACACAGAGGTGAAGGGCTGGCAGGAGATGCGAGCAGAGGTGTCTTTTGAGTCGACTCAAAAGTCAATTGGTTCCCCACAGAGGTGAAGGGCTGACAGCAGATGCGAGCAGAATAGAGATGAAAGCGCAGGTGGAAATAGCGAAGGTGGCACACCCTCTCACCTTCCATTCCCATCGCACTGCAACTTACCCAACCTGTCCCAACCGAACTCAACCCACCCCATCCCTGCCGAGCTGATAGCGCAGATGCGGGCAGAGATGAAGGTACAGGAGAAGATAGTGAAGGTGGCACCTTCTCACCCTCCATTCCCATCCCATCGCATTGCAACCCACCAAACCCATTCCAACCCAACCCAATCAATCCCAACTCTTCCCAACCGAACCCAACCCACCCCTTTCTAGCAGAGCTGATAGCGCAGATGCGGGCAGAGATGAAGGCACAGGAGAAGATAGTGAAGACGATGAAGAAGAAAGGGCTTTGGTCGAAGACCATGGATGAGGTGGGCTGGTCTGCTGGTGTGAGCTGGTGTGAGCTGGTGTGAGTTCGTGTGCGTGTGAGCTGGTGTGAGCTCGTGCATGCTGTATGGGTGATACTTGTTGCTATGAAGATAGTGAAAACGATGAAGAAGAAAGCGCTCTGGTCCAAAACCATGGATGAGGTGCGCTGGTGTGATGTGAGGGAGTGCAAGTGAGGTGAGCTGGTGTGATGTGTGGAAGTGCAAGTGAGCTGGTGTGATGTGTGGAAGTGCAAGTGAGCTGGTGTGATGTGAGGAAGTGCAAGTGAGCTGGGGTGAGTGCATGGTGCATTTGTCCCATGATCGACGTTGAAGAAGAAAGGGCTTTTGAGGCGCCTCAAAAGTCGCCTCATTACCCGCAAGTAAGTGCCAGTGAGCTGGGGTGAGTGCATGGTGCATTTGTCCCATGATCGACGATGAAGAAGAATGGGCTCTGGTCCAAAACCATGGATGAGGTGAGCTGGTGTGCAAGATGGTGTGAGTGTGTGTAAAGCCATGGTACCTGTGTGGGGCCTACTTGGATAGTGAAAACGATGAAGAAAGTGCTCTGGTCCAAAACCATGGATGAGGTGTGCTGGTGTGGTGTGAGGGAGTGCAAGTGAGGTGAGCTGTTGCGAGGGAGTGCAAGTGAGGTGAGCTGGTGTGTGTGAGGGAGTGCAAGTGAGGTGAGCTGGTGTGGTGTGAGGGAGTGCAAGTGAGGTGAGCTGGTGTGAGTGCCTGCCTACCTTTCTGCACTACACTGCGCTACAGGTGGTCACCACTTTGGTACCTTGGTCCACTCCTCCAAAACCCCTTTGTTTGCACTGCCTGCCTGCTTACCTTTGTGCACTGCCTACCTGCTTACCTGTCTGCACTGCCTGCTTGCTTGCTTACCTGTCTGCGCTGAACGGCAGGTGGTGGAGAAGCTGGTTCAGGTGGTCATATTCCTGCACGACCAGATTGTCGACGTGTTTGGGGCTGATGGTGAGTGGAGCCAAAGGGTGAGTGAGCGTGTGAGGATACATGCGTGCTTGAGAGTATGAGCCGGATGGTAGTACATGCGCTAGTGCTGCAGCAGGTGGTGGAGAAGCGGGTTCAGGTGGTCGTATTCCTGCACGGCCAGATTGTCGACGTGTTTGGGGCCGATGGTGAGTGCAAGCTTGTCTGAGGGCGCTGCTACATACATGCATGCATGCATACATGCATACATACATACATACATACATACATACATACATACATACATACATACATACATACATACATACATACATACATACATACATACATACATACATACATACATACATACATACATACATACATACATACATACATACATACATACATACATACATACATACATGCATGCATGCATGCATGCACCTGGTGAGAGTACATGTATGTCACAAGAAGCTAGTTCTGAACGGCAGGTGGTGGAGAAGCTAGTTCAAGTGGTCGGATTCCGGCACGACCACATTGTCGACGTGTTCGGGGCCGATGGTGAGTGCAAGCTTGTCTGAGGGCGCTGCTACATACATGCATGCATGCATGCACCTGGTGAGAGTACATGTATGTCACAAGAAGCTACTTCTGAACGGCAGGTGGTGGAGAAGCTAGTTCAGGTGGTCGTATTCCTGCAAGACCAGATTGTCAACGTGTTTGGGGCCGATGGTGAGTGTTTCCGTGTACATGCCTTGTGCTGCCTCGTGCCTGCCACAACTGAGTGCTTCTAGTGGTCGTATTCCTGCACGACCAGATCATAGACGTGTTTGGGGCGGACGGTGAGTGCAGAAAGGTCGTTGCTGCTTCCATACATTCACCCGATGAGCTGCTGATTTGAGGAAGCAAGCCCATGTTCTGCTCATCGCCCCCTCCTCTCTACCCATGACTTTTGAGTCGACTCAAAAGTCAATTCTGCTCCTCTCCCATCTTCTGCTCATCGCCCCCTCCTCTCTACCCATCCCATCCGGAGATAGTTTCGGCCAGTGGCCTTCATCAGCGCTCTCTCCCATCTTCTGCTCATCGCCCCCTCCTCTCTACCCATCCCATCTCCTTTCTTTGTACCCCCTCCCCTCCATTTCTACCCTTACCTGCATCGTAATCTCACCCACCGATTTCTGTGGTGAAGGTGGGGCGCCTCATGTCAGGCACGCCTCCCACGGCTGCTGATCTGCCTCCCATCCATGCCGCTCATACACCCTTCCTCCTTCCCCTTTCCCCCTGCAGTGGTGAAGGTGGGTCACCTCATGTCCGGCGCGCCTCCCACAGCTGCTGATCCGCCTCCCATCCATGCCGCTCATGCACCGTTTTCCCGGTGTATCTATCCAACCCCACCTTTTCCCCCTTCCCCTTTTGAGTCGACTCGAAGCTTCCCCCTTCCCCCAGCCACTGCAGTGGTGGTGGGTCACCTCATGCCGGGCACGCCTCCCCGGATCTGCCTGCCCCATCCTTGCTGCCCATGCACCCCTCCCGCGTCTTATCTATCCAACCCCACTCTTTCTCCTCCTTCCCCTTCCCCCAGAAACTGCAGTGGTGAAGGTGGGGCGCCTCATGCCGGGCACGCCTCCCCTAATCTGCCCCATCCATGCTGCCCATGCACCGCTCTCCCTTCTTATCTATCCAAACCCACCTTTTTCCTCCTTCCCCTTTCCCCCTGCAGTCGTGAAGGTGGGGCGCCTCATGTCCGGCACGCCGCCCACGGCTGCTGATCTGAGGAAGCTTGGAGTGAACGGCATGGCGCTGCAGTACGCCAACATTGTCAACATGATCGACACCATGGCACGTCTCCCATTCGCTTTCCCTTCCTGATCTGCGGCGCCGCGTTATGTGCTGCTCTCATTTCACTTCTTGCGTTGCGGGTGGGTGGTAGCAATGAGTAATGAGCTCGGAGTGAACGGCATGGCACTGCAATGCGCCAACATTGTCAACATGATCAACACACAATGGTATGCCTACCCTACCCTTTTCTCTCCCGTACCTTTCCATTTCACTTACCTTTTTCCGAGGTGACTCTTCTGGCCGATGGTGTGGCTGGTGTGTGTAAGCCTATCTCCCTTGATCTCATCCCTCCCCTCTTCTTCCTATCCCCGATCCCCGTAATCAGGTGATGCGCCCAGCGTGTGTGGAGACTCAGAGGGAGGCTCTTTTTTCTGCTCTACCTGCTTCTGTCTGTGGGCGGTTGAAGCGCACGCTGCTCCAGTCGCAAGACATAGAGCAGGTGGGTGGGGTGGGGTGCAGTGCGGTGCCATGCGGTGTGGTGTGGTATCCATGGGTTACCATGCTTTCTCTGCTCTGCCTGCTTCTGTCTATGGCTGGTTAAAGCGCATGCTGCTGCAGTCGCCAAGACATAGAGCAGGTGGGTGCGGTGTGGTATGTATGATGCGGTTTGGTGTGGTGCAGTGTGTTGTGGTGCGGTGCGGTGTGATGTGATGTGGTGTAGTGTGGTATCCAGGGGTCGCCATGCCTTCACTGCTCTGCCTGCTTCTGTCAGTGTGGTCGGTTGAAATGCACGCTGCCTCAGTCACAAGACATAGAGCAGGTGGGTGCAGTACGGTGGGGTGGGGTGTGGTGTGGTGAGATGTGGTGCGGTTCGGCGTGGTGTGGTGTGGTGTGGTGTATTGACGGCGGTGCTGGACTGTGCTGGTCGTTTCTGCGATGACTTGACCACCACACGCATTACACACATCAATTCAGCTGCACACCCCCTTCCCCCCTCTCCCTCGTGTAGATAAGTGATTTTTGAGACGTCTCAAGAAAAAGCTGCACACCCCCTTCCCCCCTCTCCCTCTCCAGGAGAGCGCGGAGAGCATCCGGCAGAAGCTGGGGGCGGTGCTGGACTGGACTGGTCTGGTCGATAACAAGGTTACCCGTACACACCCCATCACAAACTCACACACACGCACATGCTGCCCCACCTTCCTTCTTACCTCCTCTGCAGGAGAGCGCGGAGAGCATCCGGCAGAAGATGGAGGCGGTTCTGGATTGGCTGGTTGTACGCGGCCACACACATACCCGCACTGTGCACACATATAACACATACTCACGCACACATGCCATGCCAACCCCCTTTCTGCAGGAGAGCACGGAGAGCATTCGGCAGAAGATGGAGGCGGTGCTGGACTGGCTGGTTACCATGGCAGAGAACACAATTCGGTACGTTTAGCTAAGCACCATTCTGTACACCGTTGCTCAACTTTTCTCTCTGCGTTCACTTTGAATGACTGGGTTCACGCCTCGTACAAGAAATGGAAGAGTTTCGACCACAGCGAGCCTGCAGTTCATGCCATGCCTTGTAAAGAGAGACAGGCTGCTCAGCTTTTGAGACGTTTCAAAAGCCTGCAGTTCATGCCATGCTGCTGCTGCTGCTGCTGCTCGTGGGCTTGCACCATCTACCCGCCGCTCCCTCCCCTCTGCTACCGCTCCTGCCCCTGCTTCCCCTGTTTCCCCTGCTTCCCATGCACAAGAAGCGCTGCTGCTTCGGCTGTAGCACCCCTTCTGCTTCCAACCCCCGTCAACCCACCCACCCAGCCACCCACACACCCTCCCAACCACCACCACCCGTTTTCGTCCTTTTCCTCCCTCGTTCCGCCTATCCCCATTCCCAGGTTCGGGCTAGACAGCAGGGTGCAGGGGCACACGGACCTAACGCTCCTGCAGACGCTGCTTCAGCTCCCCGTCACCTTGTTCTGTATCCTCCCCCTGCCAACTCCTTCTCTCATTCTCTTATCTCTCCCTTCCACCTTCCTCATTCCTCACCCAGGTTCGGGCTAGACAGCAGGGTGCAGGGGCACACGGACCTAACGCTCCTGCAGACGCTGCAGCATGTCGATCATCTCAAGATGGAGCGCCTCGTGCTGCTGCTGCTCGTCGGCCTGCAGCACCTCGCCAGCCGCAGCGCGGACAATGACTGGAGTCCCGTGCCTCGTGGGGTCGTGCTTGCGCCGGTGTATTCGCCTAGAGTGATGTCGCCTGATCGTGTCGGCTCTTCTGCTGCTGCCGCTGGTGGTTCTGCTGGT
Source organism: Closterium sp. Naga37s-1 (assembly GCA_947471745.1). Taxonomy (NCBI): domain Eukaryota; kingdom Viridiplantae; phylum Streptophyta; class Zygnematophyceae; order Desmidiales; family Closteriaceae; genus Closterium; species Closterium sp. Naga37s-1. The sequence goes on along the minus strand of CANJKZ010000010.1, from coordinate 972,732 downwards.
GCTGGTGGTGATGTTATTCCTGCTGAAACGGCTGCTGCTGCGGGTGAATTGGAGGGAATGATGGTACGTGCTAATGGGGAGAAGACTGGAGAGATGGAAGATAAAATAACTGCTGTAGTAACAGCCTCTGCCAGTGCGGGTGCTGTTGCCATTGGTACTGCTCCTGCAGTGTCAGACGGTGCTCCTGCTGCTGCTCTTTCGGCTGGGTCTGATGAGGCAGTTGCGTCTATTTCAGAGGATTTCCGGTTCCCGTTGCCTAAGTCCACTTCTGTGGAGTCACAGGGGGCAGCTGAAGGAGCTTCTGCAGCAGCAGGAGAAGCAGCAGGAGGAGCAGCAGGAGGAGGGGGAGGAGGCAAGGAGGCAGAGTCGGCAGTTGTGCCGCCCATATCTCTCTCCCGCGCCCGTCGCAGCCTCTCAGAGAGCGTCCCAACGGTGGGCGACTGGGAAACCCTCCCCCGGCGCATTGCAGCAATGGAGGAGGAGGAGAAGGCACGCGCAGAGGAAGGGGCCTCGGATTCTGCCGCAGCAGAGGGGTTGGGCGGTGGGGAAACTGGTCGGCCTCGATCGGCTGGGCTTGAAGCTGGTGCGGTGGATGCGGCAGGCTCGGCCGAGCCTCCGGTGTGGCGGCAGGTCCGGCAGGCGTCTCTTACTGACGTGTCTCTGGAGCCGGTACCTGAGGTGGAGGTGATGGAAGGGGAGGAGGGCGAGGGCGAGGGAGAAGAGGAGGGAGAGGGGGAGAAGGGAGAGCGAGAGGAAGGAGAGGAGGAAGAGGAGGAGGTTCATAAGAAAGAGAAGGATGATCTGTTGACTCCGCTAGCGTCTAAGACTGTGGGAGGTAGTGGGAGTCGACCGTCTAGTAGCAGTGGAAAGCTTGTGCCAGCTGCCGCTGCTGCCACCGCTGCTGCTGCTGGCGCTGCTGGTACTTCTGCTTCCGCAGCAGAGAATGCCGAATCTCCTGCTGCTGCTGCTCGTAGGGCGCTAGCTAGTGGCATGGGCACCAGCCGGAAGAGTTTAGAAAACGCCCTTCGCATGGGGGGTAATGCTGGGAAACGCCCTGTGGACGCCTCCGGAGCTTTCGGAAGCCTGCTCGATCGAAGCAAGCTGCCAGGTTCGGCAGCAGGCTCGGGGCCGCCGTTGGCGGGCGAGGCTTTGCTGGCAGCGATGACCATGAGCCAGGGCTTTGGTCCGGCAGCCCGAGGCGCAGCTTCAGAAGAGATGATGGAGGCAATGCGAGAAGCCACGTACGGCCGAAGCAGGAGCCACACCTTTGCCATGGCGGCTCGGCCCGAACCTAACCCGAGGTTCTTCACAAAATCCCTAAGCAGATACAGCCTACTGAGGCGAATGGAAGCAGAAGAAGCAGGGGGGGGTGGTGCTGGTGGCGTTGCGGGCAGCAGCAGCACTGGGGGAGGGTCGATATTTGTGGCGCCTCAGAGGTTCTTACCGATGACTCCTGCAACGGTGGATGTAGACCGGATTCACGATGTGAAACCGGATCTGGACCTCACCAGTGTGGCCGCACCTAGACTGGGAGGGAGGCTGGTGTAGTCCACTCCCCGCCTGCTGCTGCTGCTGGTAGGGCTGCTGCTGGTAGTGCTGTTGCTGAAGCTGCTGCTGCTGCTGCTGCTGCTGCTGCTGCTGGTGGTAGGGCTGCTGCCGCTGCTGCTGGTTCTGCTGCTGGTAGTGTGGTAGAGTTGCTGCTGCTGCTGGGTAAGTTAGTAGGCTCGTGCTGGTGTAGTTTGCAGCTGGAGTGGGGTGGTCATACTTGCTGGCATACGCAGCAGTGAAGGCAGTTTGCTGAGTGGTGTAGTTTGCAGCGTGGTAAACTTTTCTCTTCAACAACTCTTCTGAATCAGGGTGGTTTTCCCCTCCACCCTGACAATCAGGGCAATAAAGGTGATAGCGCACAATACACCCTGATATTTTGGTTCAGGACTACCTTATTATTCGGCTAGCTTGGGACAGGCAGGTTGTAGAGCGTTGGCTCTTTCAAGCTCATGAATATAAAACTTTTTAAAAAGCCCTGTAAGAGCGTATTCCTATCCTCGTATCAAGAAAACCTCATATCAAGATTGTACTTTTTGCCTGGTAAAAGTAGCGAGAGGTTTTGGGTTTAGGGGAATTTTCAGTGGGAAGTTGATATGAGGTTTTCTTGATACGAGGATAGGAATACGCTCTAAGTAAATGGTGGAGCAGCTGCTGCTGGACCTTGATTAGACTGCATGTATTTTTCAGTTTAGCGGTGGTTGGTTGTAGTACTGGATGCATTGAATATGCAATGCTCTACAGGTGTAGCTTCAATTTATAAAGCTGGCTAAATTGGTTAGATTGCCTTGAGTCCCTTCTAGATTGTATCTCAAGTAGAAGTTACCTCAGGAGCACTTCCGATGGGCATCTGCCTTCTACTCTGTACTAGGACCAGCAGGCTACAGGTATTGATTTAACTACCGGTATGTACAGATCAGGATTATATGCAGAGGAGTCTTGATTGAGTACTGTAGCAACTTTGGTGTCCCTACTCTAGAGTGGGAGTTTGAATGACCACCAGCAAACCAAATGCGATGTGAAAGCATGAGAAGGCTGCAAACCAAGTGTAAATTTGCGAGTCCAAAAACCCCAAAACCGGCTCTGTTGCTGCCGCTCCTGTTGCTATTGCTCCTGTTGGTGCTGCTCTTGTTGCTGCTGCACCTGATATTGATGCTGCTGCTACTGATGGTGGTGCCACCAGTACCAACCGTATCTAGTACTGCACTCGTTGCCCCCACTCCCATACTTTCTACTGTAGAGCTGCTTTTGAGGCGCCTCAAAAGCCTTGCTTTGCGCTCATTGCTCCAACCCCACTGCTACTCTTTGTGCTGATGCTTTTCTTGCTGTCCTTGCTGTCGCTCTTGCTGCGGCTGCTGCTGCTCTATTTGTTGCTGCTGCTGCTGCGGCTGCTGTGGGTGGTGCTGGTGGTGGTGACTATAAAACTTGGCAGGTGGAGTGGAGGGCAGCTGTAGCACCTGGCCACCACACAGCAGCAGCAGCACGTGGAGCAGTATCCTCCTCCCTTCCGCCACCAGTGGTGCCACCAAGACAACCTCCTGCTCTTGCACTGCGCTCCTTGCCCTGACCCCACTCCCCTCCCCCTCCCCTTTTCCTGCTGCTGCTAGTGGTGCTGTTGTTGCTGCTGCTGCTGCTCTTGTTGCTCTTGCTGCTGCTCTTGCTGCTGCTGCTACGGCTCTTGAGGGTGGTGTTGGTGGTGGTGAGTGTGTACCTTGGCAGATGGAGGGCAGGAGCAGCATCTGGCAACCACACAGCAGCAGCAGCACGTGGAGCAGTATCCTCCTCCCTTCCGCCACCAGTGGTGCCACCGATACAACCTCCAGCTCTTGCACTGACCTCATTGCCCTGACCCCACTCCCCTCCCCCTCCCCTTTTCCTGTTGCTGCTAGTGGTGTTGCTGCTGCTGCTCTTGCTGCTGCTGCTGTTGCTGCTGCTCTTGCTGCAGCTGCTGCGGCTCCTGTGGGTGGTGCTGGTGATGGTGACTGTGCACCTTGGCAGGGGGAGGGCAGGAGCAGCATCTGGCAACCACACAGCAGCAGCAGCAAGTGGAGCAGTATCCTCCTCCCTTCCGCCACCAGTGGTGCCACACCCTCCTGCTCTTGCACTTGGTAACGCGTTGTGTCCCCCTCTGCTCCCCCATTTGTTCGCCCCTCTCCCCTCCCAGCTGCTCCCCCGCTGGCACTCCACTGCCCCTCCCTTGCTCTCCTTCTCTTCCCTGCTCCTGCTGCTGCCTCTCGGCCTCTAAGAAGGCGTCTAACGCTGCTGAAGTTTCTGCTGCTGCTTTAAACTCGCCAATAACTAACCGCAGTATGCACAACACTGCAGCCAGTGCAGCCGAAATAAGCATTCCAAACACCAGCCTCCACCCCAGGTCTTTTGCTCCTTTCCCCCCGCCTCCTCCCCCAATCTCTGCCACTATCCCCGTTAGAAACGGACCCAGAGCAGCCCCTAACGACCCCGTGCCATCAATAATCGCAGTAACCGTAGCCAACCCTTTGGAATTCCCTCGGAGCGACGCGTGCTGCCCCAGATCAGCCGACACAGCACAAGTGATAAGCGCATAGGGCCCGTTCACAAAAAATCCGACCAATGAGAGCAGCCCTATGTGCACAGAGAGCGAAATTCCGCCTAGAAAAGAGTAGAGGAGGAGAGCGGGGACGGCTAGGAGCATGAAGGAAGCGGACACGGTGGCGTGGGCGCCCGTATGGTCGGAGAGATGGCCTGCCACTATCCCTCCCAGCACCCCTCCTACGTCAAAGACTGTTGACGTCACTCCGGCAAATGCGTCAGTCAGATGGTGCCCGGCAATCTCTGCTCCAAGGGGCGTAGGGAAAAGAGGGGAGAGGGAGGAAGAGGAGAGAGCAGTGAGCAGTGAGCACGGGAGAAGAGGGGCATCTGTATGGTCGGAAAGATGGCCTGCTACTATCCCCCCCAGCACCCCTCCTAGGTCAAAGACTGTCGATGTCACACCCGCAAACGCGTCAGTCAAATGGTGGCCTGCTATTTCTGCTTGGGGAGGTGGGGAGGAAAAGGGGAGAGAAGTGAGCAGAGGAGCAGGAAATGTGTATGGTCGGAGAGATGGCCTGCTACTATCCTCCCCTGCCACCCCCACATCCCTCCCCCCCTCGCCCCAAAAGTCAAAGTCTGTCCAGACGCCCGCAGTAGTTACAATATATTCCCCATTTGTTTTTTTTTTTACGGAGTACATTAGGCGGTTTTCGTCTCACCTGTGCGCTTGATGTAGAACGGGAGCCAGTACAGGAACGTGTACGCCACAAGCTTAGCGAAGAACAAGCATAACGCGTACGCCGCAACACCAGGGATTTGACACGCGTCCCAGAAGCTAATCGCCTCGTGCTCTTCGCCGCTCCCTCCCATCCCCGATTTAAGCACATCCTCTGTTATCACAATCCGGCCTTCCGCTCCCGGCCCCGCATCATCCTTCCCCTGCAAAAGCGGCACTGCAAGCTGCTGCGATACTGACGCATAAGTAGCCTCTTTAGGGGCTAACAGGGCAGCATCAAAACCAGCCGCCACGTCAGCGCACTCAACGGCCTCGAATCCCGACTCCTCGTCCCCCTCCCCGTGCACGCTCCCGCCCGCCTCACTAGACGACTCCGACAGCAGCAGCGAATGCGGCGACTCCAGCCCTATGGTTTCCGGTTCCGGCGCAAGAAACAGAAACATGATCAGCGCTCCCGCCATGATACTGAATCCGGGGATGAGAAACGCCCAGCCCCATCCGCTTGCAAGCGCGGAAGACGCGATGAGCGATCCGAGAATGTTGCCGACGGAAGTGTGTGCGTTCCACACGCCAAGAATCAACCCGCGGCCTTTTTTCCCGTACCAGCTGGCCATGATCGCGACGACGCTCGGCCAGCCCGTCGCCTGGAGGAACCCCGCGGCCATTTGCACCACTGCGAAGTAGTTTAACGAGTGTATATTCCAGAAATACCCCATGCCGAAGAGGGATACGAATAAGCCGCTGCCGAACATCCCCACGGAGAGGAAGACGCGGAGGTCGATGCGGTCACCGACGTGGCCGGCGATGTACATGCCAATCGCGTAACATCCCAGAAACGCAATATCGAGTTCTCCGAGGAGAGATTTCCCGGATTTACCGTTGAAAGGAGCCCATCCGGCTTTTTTTTCTGCCCGCAAAAGAGAGTTTTCTGGGTGGGTTTCCAGCCGCTGGAGGTAGAACGTCCAGGGATTGCTTGTAACGGAGTTGCCTGTATCGAGAGGGTCGAGCACGCCCTTGACAATGCTGGGAGGCTTTCGCGAGGCGTGGTATAACGCGTATGCGATAAAGGTGAGAACAAGGACGAAAATCTGGTGCGTCGCGAAGGAGAAATCCTTTGGCCGGAAGCGACGAATGAGAGTCAGGCCCGGCGGCGCGGTGGAGCACGCGCGGGAAACCATTGCACTGAGGTGAGCTGTTCTAAGCTTCAGCCTACGGTCCTAGTAGGCCTGTTGTTTAATGTTCACAAAATACTACGACCAAACAGCAGCAGCTAAGGACTGAGGAATAGGTTGCCTTGGTGATGTTACTTACGGCTGCGACGATGCCTGAAACGCGAGGTAGCTGGGAGAACAAACACACATTCCTTCTACGGCTGCAATGACAGCTCCCACCATAAGCAGAAATCAACAGGGACCACCAAGTGTTCCCAAGACCTCGATTCCAAGCAGCCATAGATGATGGGATTTTCCAGTACTCCTTGTTATCTCGGGGACAACGCGGATAGGTTCGTCGGTGCTCCTCGAGATTGGTTGTTGACCCTTGAACAGAGGAGCCACATGGGCAGAAGCGGTATCGACGAGCTGACCGGATGACTGTATGCTCAATTGATTTCTCGACATCAGTAGGCGTGTGCGAAGTGCGAGGATGGTTTCTGGGGCAGGTTTGCCTGAATGGAAACTGATCTGACCAGAAATTATCGACGATGTCCTTGGACGGACAGATGACGTCCATTCTCGATGACTGCGGTTCGGGATGGCCCCACCGCGCCGCCTTATTTCGTGCGCAAGATGACGCTGATTGGTCTACGGGAATATTCCCTTCAGTTGATTCCTTCTCGAGATTGGTGCGCGCGAACAAGTCAGCATGAAGTTCGCGGCCGTCAGCTCATCTTGTCCCTGCCAAGAGCTCCACACAGCCTTGGCGTTTGCCCCATTTCAGGCACACCCCAACAAGGCAGAGGTAAAGGGAGGTTTCTGGAATGGTGAGACGAGTTCGTTTTCAAGTACCCCAGTATCCAATACAACCAAAACAAGTTAGCATGCTACGCTTATCTTACTAGAATGGAAACGCTATCAGAACAAAGGAATGACAGGCATTACTTGAAGAATCCACCCTTGAAACCTTTGTGGCCCTTGTGATTTCCCTAATCACCTGCAATCCACCACCAAATTAGCAAGTGATACAAAGAAATGAAGAAAATTACTGCCATGGAATATTTGACACCTGGAACGGAATGGTAAGGCTTCACATCTGACTGTTTCGAGAACGGAGAACAGGAAACAAGTAGTGAAACAGGTAATGAAAGCAAGTAACAGTATAAAAGCATCACACTGCTACGCATCACGACAGCAGCGACTCTGTACACGCGGGAAAGCCCAGCATGAAAGCAGTAATGCATAATGGCACGTACCACCTCGTACCACGATGCATAATGCACCCACCATGATGCATGGTGCATGCAACATGATGCATGATGGTGGGTGCCCATCATGCTGCACGTACCATGGTGCACGTGGCCATGCACCACCATCACAGGCTGGTTGCTCTAGTGAGCGTAATACCCCCAAGGAGCCGCACCATAGCCATACGGGGCTGGAGGAGGGGCGTAGGAAGCAGGAGGAGGATGGCCGTATGGGGCAGGAGGAGGGGCGTAGGGGTACCCATAGGGGGGAGCTTGAGAAGGTGGGGGGTAACCGGGGTATCCGTAAGGAGGGTTTTGAGAAGAGGGGGGGTAACTGTACGGGGTGGGAGGGTAAGCGCCCTGAGATGGGGGGGGAGGATATGCGGATTGAGAGGGAGCGGGAGGGGTAAGATATGCGGACTGGGAAGGAGGTGGGGGAGGAGGATAAGAGCCTTGAGGGGAGGGAGGAGGAGGGTACGCGTTTTGAGAGGAAGGGGGATAGGCGCCTTGAGAGGAGGAAGAGGATGGGGGAGGATATGGGTTTTGGGATGGAGGCTGGGGGGGAGGGTGGTGGGCTGGTGGTGCTGCTGCTGGTGGCGCTCCTCCGCCTGCTGCTGAAGCACCACCAATTGCAAGAGCGCCCATAGCTGCACCAACTGCTGCAACGGCTGCTGCATCCCCTCCTATGCCTGCTCCACTACCCTCCTTTGTACGCTCAAATGAGCCCACTCCTGCTCCTGGGGAGTGGTGGTGGGCTTGGGATACCTGTGTTGCTGTGGGCTGGCGGGGGCAGCTGTAGGGGTGTGTGAGAGGAGCGGAGGGGGTTGGAGTTGCTGTCGGCTGAGGGGGGTAGTTGTAGGAGTGAGTGGGTGGAGGGGAGCGGGGTGGGGAAGGGACAGGAGAGTGAGGGGGAGACAGAGGGGGGGCGGATGGGGGGCCACTGGAGTGTACTCTTGGGTAGTCAATACTGGAGTAGGTAGAAGAAGCAGCAGAAGGAGGAGGAGGAGCTGCATCAGCAGCACCACCACCATAAGGGTAGTCGGCATAATTACCACCAGCAGCACCAGCAGCAGCGGCAGCAGCAACCCCAGCACCAGCAGCACCAAGAGGAGAAGGAGCGAGAGGAGGAGGGTAGAGACGACTAGGTGCCGACTCCTGGTGCTGGAAGGAGAAAGCCGAGTCTGAGGATGAGTACTGGCTGTGGAATGAGGAGGATGGGGAGTCTGATGAGGAGGAAAGGTGGGACGAGTGGGAGGGAGACTGGGTGTGGAAGGAAGGGGAGGTGGGTGGCTGGGAACGCGGGCTGTGTGGCAGAGAGGGGTAAGGGGATGGGTACAGATGGGTCTGGTCTGGTAATTGAGCTGGTTCAGAAACCGGCTGTGGCGGAGGGGGATAGAGTGATTGGGGTGGGGGAAAGGCGTGGGGTTGAGCGGACTGCTGCCGTGGTGATGAGGTGTAGTGGTCAGGGAGGGGAACCGGTGCTCTTGCTGCTCCTGCGGCTGCTCCTGCTGCTGCTGCTCCTGCTGCTGCTGTTCCTGCTGCTGCTGCTCCTGCTCCTGCTGCTGCTGCTGCCGTTGAGGAATGCATGGTAGAAGGAGATGCGGATGCGTTCGGCTGGGACTGGACCAACGAGTAAAAGAATAAGGGAAGAAAAGAAAAGAGAAGAAAAAAATCAGAAAAGAATAATTATATAGTCAAGCATCCGTTAGAAACGACTTTTAGATGTGGAAAGAGAAAATAAAAAGAACGTGCGCGGAAACATGAAAAAACGTGTGCCTTACAGGTACGCCTTACAGGGATATACTTGAAAACAAGACGAATATAACCCTTCTGCCTGCAAAGGAATGCCACGAGCAGCACAGGGAAAGAAAGACGGTGGGAGGAGTTTTGAGGCACCCAAAAAACCCTTTTGCCTGCATAAGGATGCCAGGAGCAGCAGAGGGAAAGAAAGGAGTAGAGTAAGTGCATGTTTGAGTCTCGCCAGGCTGGAAAGACGTAAGGAAGGGAGGCTGGCAGAAAAAAACTTCGAGATGTCGCAAAAAAAAAGGGGGGGGCAAGTGGATAGAATTAAGTTTTTGAAAGGGCCTTCGGAACCAGAAATGCACATGGAATGAACCAGAAATGCCATACTTTTTCTTCTTAGTGAAGAGAGGGTGCCACGTGTCCCACACTTGTGCTGTCAGTGCTGGCTGGAAGTTCACCCTGAACGAAATTTAGGAGTCAAGACAGTGCAAGGAAGAAAAACAAAGGGGTAGACAGGCGCGAACTGAAGGGTTGGTGTCGTGAATTACTTCCCCGCTGGACTTAATCCTTGCCTTGTAACACCTTCCGCTTTCCTTTCACTCCTTAGTTTCCTGCTTCCTGTTCCCTGCCTCCGTAGTTCCCTGCTGCCCGTGTCTCAGGCTACCCTGCCCCCTTCCGTGCCTGAGCTCCAATGACAGCAGCTCTGGTCACGGGACCCAACGCCTGAGACCTCGCCCCTCCAGCCCTGGCCATGTTGGTAACGTGCTCCTTAATGCGTCCTCTCTGTTTGACTTCCAGCACCAGCACCTCTGACTGCCTAGTTTCTTGCGCCTTCCATGGTTCTGGACTAACCGCCAGATCTAAGGTGCCCCGCTTCGCTCTCCTCGCGACAGCCTCTTGTCCTGCCACCACTTCTCCCTGGTGCTCTACTGTCCCTCCGGACTTGTGCTGCTGACACTGCCAAGCATCCTGCAGCTGCGCTTCATGCCGATTGTGCTGCGCCGACATCAGCTCCTTCGGATAGCTAACTCTCCTCTGCACTGGCACTGCCCACAGCTTCGACTCGTCTGCCTCCACTGCGAGAAACTTTGGCGCACTACCCAATAACACAGTATCCCGCCCATTCAGCAGCTGGTAAGGGGACAGGTTCTTCAGCGCCGCTTGCTTGGCAAACCGATAGCCCGCCAGGACCCACCAGACCTGGTCCCAGTTCCTATGCACCCTTAGCATGACCTTCTCCCTCTCTTGCGGTCGCGGGACGCTCGTTCGTAGCTGTCGTTGATCCTGGTACCACCTGTAATGCTGCCCCCTCGCTCCCACTCGCTCGCTTACTACCGCTTGCTCCATTAGCTTCCCCTTTTTCCAGCCCAGGGATTCCTTGGCATCCTCTACGTCCACTTGACGTATCTCCCCTTTCTCCTGCCCCCAGGTCCCTTCTGCCATTTGCACCACGGTTACCGGCTGCGCCACTGGCTGCATCTGACGCGGGTTCCAAGACAACCCGTCGGCGTGCGGCAGTGTTTTACCTGACATCTCAAAGTCGAACCCCAGCAACTTGATTGCCCATCGGGCATTCCCTACAGTCAGCTCTTGATTCTTCATCCGCCACAACAGCGGCTGGTGGTCAGTCACCAAGGTGAAATGTCGGCCATGCAAACGAGTGATACCCCACCCTGCTATCAGGCCCTCCTCTTCGTACGTGCAGTAGTTGGCCTCCGTGAGGCTGCAGCTGCGGCTGGCAAATGCTAGCTCCTCACCGCCTATCTCTTGACATGGCACTGCCCCCATCCCCAAGCAGCTCCAGTCGGGGGTGAGCCTAAGCTCCAGCTTCTTCCCTTTGTACCTTCCCAGCTCCTGCAGGTAGATGTCTCTGTACCGCTGTAGTACTTGTCTGATAGCCTCTGCTGCCCCCTTCCCTATGTCCGCTCCCTGTTCCCAATCCTCACTCGGTGCTGCTTCTATGGTCCCTGGTCCCGCCTTTGAGGTTTCTCCTTTGGTTGCTGGCTTCTCAACTGCCGCGTAGGCCGCTTGCTTGCAACCCTGATTCACCCTTCCTTCTTTTGTCTGTTTCTTCCCCTCTGGCCCATTTCGCATTTCTCTGATCAACCACTTCAGTGAAAGTTGATCTATAGCTCTGCCCAAGGCTTCTCTGTCAGAATCCCAACCACTAGACCATTGGGATAAAAGGGCTTGTTTCAGTAGCGGGTCAGTGCGCCCATAACCCCCCAGGCAAACGCGCCTGTAACCCCCCCTAGGATCGATCGGGGATCTCACAGTGTAGCTCTACTGACATTCTCTACGCCACTCCTCCCACACCCGGTTGCACTGATGCTGCAGAGGGTGCTCAGGTTTCCTCTCCGGCGCCGCTACCCGCCCTGGTTCGAGAATGTCTTCCACACTCCTGTTCTCATCCCTCTCCATCCTTGCCAATCTTGCCCGCAGTTCTCCCTCAGGCAGCACATTCTGCCAGTACCGCTTCACCCTATGATACCTGGCTCCCGCCTTGGCAGCGTCCCAACTTACGCCCTTCCCCAACTGCTCCTCTACTAGCTCTCGCACTGCCCGCACTGGCTCCCGCGCGTCACCTCTCATGTCCACATGCTCTAATACGTAGGCATAGTCCCCCCCTTCTTCTTTCATCCACTTCATAACCTCCATCAGCTTCTGCACCAGCCCGGTACGCTTATCTTGCGTTCCTCTGCCTTTTCCCGCCCTCGAGGTACTTTGACATTCCCACCCTGCCACCAGCAAGTTCACCTCCCCCCAATCCTTCACTTCCTGCCTTGTGATGTGCCTCATGTCCCACTTCCTACTCCGCATTGCCTCTCTCAGCACCTTCTTTGTTAGTTGGGCTGGGTAGCGCTCTTGCAGCAACCGAGCGTGCCTCCATGCCATCTTTCGCACCTCTGGGTCTATCTCCACATAATGCCATCTCTTTATTTTCAGTCCCGCTTCCAGCGCTGCTGTCAAGCCTGCCCCTAATCCCCCGAACAACTCCACCAGCGTGATGCTGTATTTCTCTGAAGTCACTGGTGGTTGCACTGCTTCTGCCTCTGGGCTTCCCCTGCCTCCTTCTCCTCCTATGCCCCCAGCTCTCCAGGCCTTCTTCGGCTCTGTCCTGACGAAGCGTACTGGCAGTTCACCCTGCTCACTGTCCTCCTTCCCGTACTCGGTATAGTATAAGACTCGCTCCTGCCATGTGCAGATCGTTGCTCCCACTTTGTACATACGCTCCATCCCCAGCAGTAGGTCGTAATCGTCTGACTCGGTCAAGCCACACTGCACCAGAATCTTCGTCTCTCCCTTCTCCCGGCCGCAGTGTTATCTCTATGGGCTCCTTGGTGCAAGACATCCACTTTGGTGCTCCACCTTCTGCTGTCATTATCAGCAGTCCCCGGTCCACTGTCTCTAAACTACCTTGCGCCTTTAGTTGTTCTGTTAACTTCCTTCCGATCAGTACACTTTGGGCACCCGTATCCACCACTGCATCCTCCACCCGTATCCCTCTTACAACTACCGCCTTGGGCTCAACCGCCAGTGCCGTGGCCTGGCACATCAACCTCTCCTCAGGAGGGCGGCACGCGGTCCCCATTCCTCCTGCTCTCTCCTGCACCTTCGGCGTCTTTCTTTCGTAGGTCTTTGGTGCTGCTTTGCCGTCCACTCCTCCATTGAGCAGCCCTAGTTCTTTTCTCTCTCTCACTTGTAGAGCCATCGCTCCATACTCAGCTTCCTCCTCTGATTCTTCCTCGTCTTCCTCCCACGACAGCGATGCTTTCTCAGGGTCGTCTCTGATTTCAGCCTTCCTCATTCGAGCTTTAAGCTTCATCAGCTCGCGTTCTAGTTGCAACTCCCTGGAGGGCTTCCCTTTTCCTCTCTCACCCTTGCTGTAGCATCTTTCTTCCGTGTGCCCCCTCTTTCCACACCCCGTGCAGATGGGGGTCTTGGGGCAGTTGCGTCTGAAATGCCCCTCTACCCCACATGTGTCACACACAATCCCTACCGCACAATCCTTCCTCACGTGCCCCGTCTCCCCGCACTTGTGGCAGCGCCGTGAGTCCTCTGTTGGTCTCTCTCTACGCTCTTCTTCACTTCGCCTCTCTTCGACAGCTCCCAAAACTGGCCTTCTCCGATCGCTTGGACGGCTCATGTTTACTCCCCGCATTCCTTCAAAGAATCTTCGTCCCTCCTCCACCTCCTTCGCCACCTGATACACTTGCCGCAACTTCGCTCTCATCCCCATAGCGTACAGCCGTGACTTCATATCGTGCATCAGGTCATCCTCCAGGCCTCCCAAGAACTTGGTCACTAGTGTTCTTTCCTCCAGGCAGCACATGTCTTCAGCGAGCTCCACCAATCGGTTGTAGTATGCGAGCAGTGACTCCGTCCTCTCCTCTTGAAGTCCTGGAATTCCAGCATTCGCTCAGCCGAATGTCCGGGGAACTGCTCCTGCAGCATCTCAAAATATCTGTCCGTTATCTCTCCTGCAGGAAAGGCTCCCCGGCGGCACTGCATCAGCAACCCCTGTCTCTCCACTCGGTAATGGGTCTGGGCTTCTCCCTTCAGCGAGACCGCGAGACCGCGAAAGAATTCAATTGGGTCCAGTCCTTCTCTGTCCCAGCAGTAGCGTAGGTCGTCTACCATCATCATGTAATTCTTGAGCGAGGGCTCTTCTCCTGGTGCCCCAGAAAATCGATCAGGCACCTCTATCAATGGTGCAGCCCAACCCATGCTTCGCCCTGTCTCCCAGCTCCAGCCAGGTCGGGGTTCATCTCCTCCCCTCGCCGCCGCGCTCCGATCCGCTGGGTGATGTTCGTAAGCCTCTCCCTCAGATCGTCCTCTTGGCACGTTGCGTACTGGTTCTCCTCTCGGTGCCCCACGCTGGAAGCCTTCTCCTGATCCAGCTCCGCTCCTGTGTTCTGGCGAGTTGCAGAAAGTGCTCGCCGCCTTTTCGCCCTCTTTGTCACCTCGACTAGGTGATTCCGTGACCTTGTCACCATGCTCGACATGGTCGCCCTCCTCTACTCTGAATCGCTGCCTCACTGGTGCTTGTCCACCCCCTTCCATCGCCCTTGCAGGATAACGCTGTCCTGATATGAGCTGATGTGCATGCAGATCAAAATCTGCTCCACTCATTCCTCACGGCCTAGTTACGCCGTAGTGCACCTCCGGGCATTCAGGCCCGTGCCTAGCCTTTTTGCTTGTTTGCAACAAGTCTAAATCCTCCCTCGCAAGGGCTCCGTCAGTTTGCTGTTAGCTTCTCCTAGCTGCTTGCTTCCTTGGTTGGGAAACGAATTGCAGTATTAAGAGAAACAAACAAGCAAAAAGCAAGGAGTCCGAGTGCTACTCCTGCCTACATCTACTCTCGCCTCCTGCCTAGGTTGCTTCCTCCACAAGCAAGCTCCTGTGCACCAAGCGAGTCAGCCGAGCTGCTCGCGAGGGCTCCAAGGTGCTAGCTGGTTCCCACTGGGCTAGCTAGGCATGCACCGCCTTCCAGCCTGGTGACTTCGAAATTGAATTCACAGGCTGGAATTGAATTCGCCTCCCACCATCCACCTTGAATTCGCCTCCCACCAACCACCTCGAAATCCCTCAGCTACTCGGCTCTGAAATTCGGACAGTACAGTACATTCCAAGCACACGAAAGACATTAGAATACAAACAAACTGAATATAGCACAACATTACCTTAGCTGCTGTGCAATTCACACTTAGCTTGCGGCTAAGTGTTAATAGCGCGACATTGGCTGCGGGACGAATATTTCTGCTCTGCTGTCAGTGCTGGCTGGAAGGAAGTTCACCCTGGACGATATTTATGAGTCAGGGCAAGGAAATAGGAAATGGCTGATGCAAAATGCGCTATTGAGGCTCCACACGAAGAAAGGTTTCTGTGCAATGTCATTGCAGTGCTGGTTGACTGTTCGCTTCTGCTGGTTGTCGAAAAAATGAGTAGTGAGTGGATCTATGCAGGCAGACTGAGCTGTGAAGAACAGATAAACAGAGGAGCGGTGCAGCACGCAATCGGAGTGGTTCAGAGCTAAGTTGGATCTTACGTTTTCGGTTCCTTACGTTTTCGGATGATTACGACAATTTTTACGTTTACGAACGGTCGCCCTGATTCGGCCTTACGTTTACGGTCACCTAAAAACTTTTCTGAGCTGCCCGAGGAAAAAAAACGACCAGAGCATCAGGAAGATTCCCTCCAACCTAGTTCTGTAACTCGCTATCTTGTTCGACGTCAACCTAGCAGCTCGTTCGCAACCTATCGTGTTTCTCTCTTACTAACCCGGTCAACGCTGAATCTGAAACTTTCACAGACTTGAAAGGCGCTCTTCTATGCAGGTACACGACAAATTAGTGGTAGGATCTGGTACCCGTACACAATCCAGAAAAAAAATATATCACATTAGTTCTTTTTTCCTGCCCGCCTCATACTTACGCGTAATTTTACGTTTCCGTTTACGTTTACGCTAAATTACGCGAAATTTACGTTTACGAGACCTCAAAAAACGTAAGAGACCAACTTAGGTTCAGAGAGCAATAGGAGTGGCGCAGAGGATAACATATTTGGTGCTGCAGAGAGGGGATCCTTAGGGGCTGAAGCATGCACGCAACATAATCAAACAGTTGAGAACTATGCTTTCAATTTGACATGATAGCCTGCTACAGACGTTTCAACGTTTCAAGACGTCTCAAGACGTTTCAAGACCTTTCGAGACGTCTCAATTTTTAGAGCTCTTGGAAAATTATAATAAAAACATGCCAAGAACTATCTGAGGCGTTTTAAGTCCCAAAACGCACGAAGAATGGATGGTTCTAGGAGCGATGGATGGATGGATGGATGGATGGATGGATGGATGGATGGATGGATGGATGGATGGATGGATGGATGGATGGATGGATGGATGGATGGATGGATGGATGGATGGATGGATGGATGGATGGATGGATGGATGGATGGATGGATGGATGGATGGATGGAGGGACGGACGGACGGACGGACGGACGGACGGACGGACGGACGGATGGATGGATGGATGGATGGTAGATGCATGGATCAATTCTAAAAAAAGTACCGACCAAAGAATCACAAAAGTCAGGGCAGGACGGGGTACGTACGAGCAGTGGCCAATCAGAACGTCCCTGCGGGCCTGTGCCTGTTCTTGTCCCATACATGGCATTCCAAGGCGCTGACACCTGCCTTCAGCTGCAGCTGAAAACACCCTCAGGAATTACTATAAGTGCAGGCAGGGGGTACGTACGAGCAGTTGCCAATAAGAACATCCCTGCGCTTGTTCTTGTCCCATACATGGCATTCCAAGGTGCTGACTCCCGCCTTCAGCTGCAGCTGAAACGTCTCGTTCCACACAGGGGTGGTGTGGCCGTCTGTAGGGACGAACAAGGGAAGGGGAGATGGAGAAAGAGAAGAGAGGAGCTTAGGATAACAGTGACTGCCTGCTTGCATCTCTGGCCTCAGCTGCAGCTGAAACGTCTCGTTCCACACAGGGGTGGTGTGGCCGTCTGTAGGGACGAACGAGGGCAGGGGAGATGAAAAACAGGGAGGGGAAGGGTCTTGCTCGATTGAGTGTTTGCCTCACCCTTCGCCATGCCTCATATATGAAGCATTTTTCCAAGCAACATACCTTGGTGAATCTTCATGCAATGCTGTTGGTTACCATGCTAATACTGTAACACCAAGTACGGGTACTGCTTGCTTGCTTGCTGTGTTTTGAGTCGACTCAAAACACGACTGCTTGCTTGCTTGCTTGCCTGCCCCATACCTCGCCATGTCTCACATACGAAGCATCGCCGCAAGCAACCTACCTTGGGCAACATGGGCAAACGAGTCGAGTTTTTACTAGACTCGTTTGAAGTACTCGAAAATAACGAGTTTCGAGTTCTGATTTTGGTAAAAAAAGCTCGTGAAAACGAGTCGATTTTTACTCGCGAGTTTAAAAAAACTCGTGAAAAACTCGGCTAGACAGGCGAGTTACCCATAACTCGCGAGTTTTTTTTTCACTCACGAGTTTTGTTTAACCTAGACGAGTTTTAAAAAACTCGTGCATCAAATGGTCCACCACAGGGGGGTACAAATGTCTGTTTCTGGGTTAATATGCTGCTGGAGGTGTGGCTCGCTGTTTTGGATGTGTTCCACCACTTAATTGTGAACACTAGTGCAGCTGGCGGGGCGGTGAGTAGCTTTTTTGGAAAGTGAAAGGGGGGAGGAGAGGTGGGGCTGGCTGGGTCGTTTGTGGGTGTTGACGCGTGTGGCAGTTTTCTGGGCACCCTACAACTGTTTTCGTGTGGCTGGGGTTTTAGGTTAGGGTAGTGTTTAACTTCGAGTCGAGTTTTACTTGACTCGGACGAGTTTTTTTAAGGCTCATCCGAGTTTTCAAAAAACTCGACTTTGGGGCCGAGTTTCGAGTCAGCATTTTGACCAAAAAAACTCGACGAGTAAAACTCGACTCGACTCGTCAAAGGGAAAAAACTCGTCAAAACGAGTCAAGTAAAACTCGACTCGCCATTTGCCCTTGTACCTTGGAGATTCACCATGCGGTGCTGCTGGTTACCATACTATTACTGTAACACCAAGTAAGGGTACTGCTTGCTTGCTTGCTGCACGCCTCTCCATGTCTCCTATGGAAGCAACTTACCCTGGTGTGTCTTGGTGCGGTGCTGCTGGTTACCATGCTGTAACACTACGTACGGGTCCTGCTTCCCGTACAACTCCACGTCATCTAGATCCTTGCAGCCCACCACTGGTGCCACGTGGCAAACCGCGAGGAAAAGAAGGGGGGGGGGGGGGGGGGGGGGGTGGTGTTTGGGAGAGGGGATTGCGGGGGGGGAGGGGGGAGGAGAGATAGGAAAGGAATAGGTAAAGTACTGAGCTTGCTTGTATGTTCCTTTTTGTCATAAAAGTGTGGAGGGTGTTTTCCAATAAGGGACTGATTTTTCGCTTACTCCAAAACGATAAAATAACGACCAACGAGTAACGAATAGAGGCCAACGACTTGGAGTCCAGAGCGACGAGCAGAGGGCGAAGGTCAACGAGTTTGTAAAACTATTTCAGCGGCGCTCGGGATCGTACGACTTCTTCACCTTCCTGGAAGTTCCGTGCGCCGTGATGTCTGACGTCTGACGACATTAGAGAATCCCTCACGTCTGACGTCACATCCGTCATTCACTGCCTGTAACAACATTCGATATTTCGTCTGACCTCCGTTCACCGAAGCCTGAGGCGACGTTTCCGTTAGCTACGTTCGCGACATCCCGTGCTCCTTTTTGGCAAATAATCACATACCAATGACTGCATCCCTGAACTCTATATTCTGACCGAGTGATTAATTTCTCACCCGTGACGTCTAGCCAGCCAGAAGCCATGACCGCGGCGCGGCTGAACCTTTGCCGCTGCTTTCGCCTTTTCCCCCTACCCCTTTCGCAGAGTGATGCCGCGTTCTAACAATCGAGACACAAGCGACAATCGAGAATTAGCAACGTAAGAAAGCACAGCGTCGAAGTCTAACGAAGGCATTCCTGCTTGTTACGGACGAGGTAATGGCTAAGAAACATGGCTAAGAACCTGAGGATCAAATGAGCGGCCCAAATGAATGGTAATTGGTCACTCAGAGATTCCAGCCACACTAATCAGTCTGGTTTGCTGGAAGAAGACTCTAAAAAACAATTTCACAGGCTTCTTTCGCCAGACCTTCGCCACCTCCCTTCTCAGCCGCCATTTTCTTCCGGATTCCGAAGCACCTTCAGCCATTCGTGAAACCCACTGGACCTAAACCTTGCCCGCCATAGTGTTTCTGAAAAGGAAAGGGAATGAAGAAAGAAAGGGAGAAGGAAAATGAAACTCCCAAAAAGAACCCAAATGCAGCACACATAAAACCCCCACTCAAGATACCCAATCAAAACGCCCAGTCAAGACACCCCATCAAGACATCCCATCCCACACCCCATCCCCCACCCCCCTTCAATCACATCAACGTATCGACCATGTACGGGGCCTCCACCCAGAGAGCCCCGCCTTCCACATCGACATCGTCCCTCTCCCGATCCACCAAATCTACGTTAATCCCCCCCATGGAAGACGCTGCTCGAAGCAGGATGACACGGGCTTGCGCCCGTTGTAACGCCACCCCGATGAGCGCCTTCAGTGACCCTAAAAGATAAGCCGAAAACACAGAGTCGTCCTCTCGACAAGCCCCCCGCGACACAGCTAGTCCCACGTGCGCATCCCCCTGCTGACGAAGCCACCGCTGAAAACGACCGCCGAGACACCCCCACGTCTCAACTATCAAAGGGGTGAACTGCACGCCCCGGTTGCGTGCAAGCAGAGGCGCGTAGTCACTCGTTTTGCGGCGCTCCCACTCCCTTGCCGCCACACCTATTTGACGCCCGCACTGTCCCAGTAGTGATGGAGACAGCGATAGCGGGTCCGCGACGCTGATCTCTAGGGCGTGAGCCTCTCCAGCCATTGGACGTCGCACCGCCACATCAACCCGCTTCCCATGCAGCACCACACTATCCTCCATTGTCACCACCCCCCCCGACGCCTTAGAGATCTTCGCCACCGCAAACTTCACCTCATCATGCACCCGAGAAGGACCATGCTGATGCCTGCATCTCAGGGCATGGTGCGGATCTGCTGGGTCAACAAACGTTGTGCCACAAACACACCTCCCCGCCACCTGCAGCTGCTGGATTGGGAGGCCGAGCCGTATAGCAGCAGCAATGCCCCACTCAGCCGCAGTGAATGTGAGATCTGAGTGAGCCGGAACCGCCGAAACCCATGCACCTGCCCCCGGGCCCTGAAGGGATGTGAAACGGGCCAAGGTGGCATCGTCACGAGCCAAGCGGCGCAGTGCCTGGAGCTCCTCTACAGCTAACTGCCGCTGCCGCGCCTGGAAAAGCCGAACAGGAGGGGCCGCTACACACAGAGGTAAGCCCGGTATCTCGTGGCGGATAGTCGCTGGCAGCTGCTCAAGAGCCTTGACAAACCACGGGTCAAGAAACTCTGCCCCTGTCGAAGTGGTGAGGTACTCTGCAAACATCGCCTCCTCACCCGCCACCCCTAACTGTGCAATGTCACGCGCGGCCTGCGCCCACCCACAAACATAGGACAGTGGGCTCAAAGAGGCCGCCGCCCGGATCCCGAACCCTCCGAGACGCACAGGGAGATGCAGCTGTATGCGTGCGCGCCTAGACCGATCGGGGTCCTGCTCCCAAGTGCCAGGTGGAAAAAGCTGCTCAAAGCAATCCTCTAAACAGCTGTCCCAATCCCTAAAAGCCTCAACTACCTCCGGACGCGGCGGCATAGTCCGGGCGAGGTACATCGGCCGCGCTGAAACTGCAATGGCGAGGAGGTGTGAAGCCATCTGGGGGTGGTCGAGCAAGGGGAGCCATGGCAGTGGCGCCTGCAACTGTCGAAGCCGCTCCCGTAGCCGGACCACCTCCCAAACCTCCTCTCCAATAGGCACGCCCACCACAGTAAGACCCTCATCCACCCGCTGCATCCCCAATGGCAGTGCCCGCTCCACCTCCTTGCCCTCGCGCTCCCAAAACCGGCACTTGTGCGCCTGCACCTCCAGCCCCACCCACTCCAACCGCTCCCAAAGCACCCCAAAAGCCTCCAGAATCCTAGCCGCTGGCCCCAAAATATAGGTATCGTCTGCATAGCTGAGGAAAAGCAGGTCCTTGAACTCCCTAGTAACCGGCTCCATCACCTGCTGCTGAGTGAACGCGAAAAGAAAAGGGCCGAGCGGGTCCCCCTGCCTCGATCCCCGTGCTGA
Organism: Closterium sp. Naga37s-1; assembly: GCA_947471745.1. Lineage (NCBI taxonomy): Eukaryota > Viridiplantae > Streptophyta > Zygnematophyceae > Desmidiales > Closteriaceae > Closterium > Closterium sp. Naga37s-1. The sequence goes on along the minus strand of CANJKZ010000010.1, from coordinate 952,008 downwards.
CTCGGGGCTCTGTACGAAAGGGCCTGCTCGGAGGTACAGGTCGCTAGGTGTCCCATAAAAGACACGCAAGAATGGGATCATCCCTGAGAAAGGCGACTCCCGCAGCCCATCGAACATCACATGACGGTGAAACGAATTGAAGGCGTTTGCGACGTCTATCTGTAGCGCACACCAGTCGGGGTGAGTGGCCAGCGCTGACCGGAAAGAGTGAGTGAGGCAGTGGTTCATATTACTGAACTACAGTAATGGTTTGGGCTCATACTATACCACTATCGAGAACGGTTAATTTATTTCACCTCTTTAGAACGTTGCAGGCCAGACTGAACCCTTGTGAAATAAGGAATATGTCTCCCACCCAACACAAGTTCAAAACATCCCTTGAGAACGACGAGGAACCTATTGTCCAATAGGAAATCTGGAGACGGAACGGTCAAGCCAATCAGGTTTGCTTGAATAAAATATCGACCTTTGTCAGTGTCCTCTCAGAAATCGAATACAAGATACGCTGTGTAAAAGACCACAAAACACACCAGGCCCAATACAAATTCACGACATACTACACCTCGTAAGCAAGTGGACTGTATACAGAAGGTACTTCATAGTGGCTTTTGACCATGGCCATTACTCAGACCTGTTTTTAGGGCATAGTCTGAATTTCCAGACTTCACCCTTTCCCACCTCTAACTCCCAGATAGAATTTTATAAGCAACTCTGATATTCATACATTTATGATTCTCGTGAGGTATGTTCTTGGCAGGTGTCATGCTCGCTGACACAAGGCTATTGGACAATTTAAATCATTCCACATCATTATCGTCAAAATCTACCAAAAGCTTAACCCTTGACATCTTTGTGTCAGGATACTAGAACGTACCCTTCAATAAACCGCTAGGCCACCATCGCATACTCAGAGCGGATTTGCGAAAATTTCATTTCCCCCATGCCCCACCATTTGGCACGATTAACCAGCGATGAGTTACCAATCCAAGCTCCAAAGCTTAAATAAACACATAACAAGGAATGTTATGATAAGCATTACTTGAAAAAGAACCCACCTTTGAAACCTTTGTAGCCCTTGCCTTTTCCATAATAACCTGCACTCCACAACCACAGCAAAAGGTGATATCAAGGGATAAAAGAAACATAATGCAGGTGGGTAGGAAATTAAATAACTTGACAACAATCACTGTATACACGCCATAGCAAGAAACAACCTTGAGGGTGGGCATTAGACATCAAGTTGCGGGCATCAATGAACGCGCCCTTGATGCTTATGGCTCACCCTTGAGGGCGGAACTGTAGCCATGCAGGGTGGGTAGGAGCAGGAGATGTAGTTACCATGTTGATGCCTCTTGCACATACCATGATGTTCCATGCAAATATCATGATGTTCCATGCACGTACCGTGATGATCCATGCACGTACCATGATGATCCATGCACGTACCATGATGATCCATGCACGTACCATGATGTTCCATTCACGTACCGTGATGTTCATGCATGCACCTACCATGATGATTCTCGATGCACTCATCTCATAGTCATGCAAGCTTGCACTACAACGCCTGTTTACACGTACCATCATGCCCATCAACATGCGCCACCACCATGGTGCAATACCCCACTACCACTCGTGCCATGATGCTCCATGCACATACCACCATGCCCATCAACATGCACCACAGTGCAATACCACACTATCACACGTACGACGATGTTCCATTCACGCGCCACTATGCCCATAAACATGCGCCACCACCACCCCAGTGCAATACCGCACTACCACACGTGCCATGATGTTCCACGCACGTACCATGATGCTCCATGCAAATACCATGATGCTCCATGCACATACCATGATGCTCCATGCACATACCATGATGCTCCATGCACATACCATGATGTTCCATGCACATACCATGATGCTCCATGCACATACCATGATGTTCCATGCACATACCATGATGCTCCATGCACATACCATGATGCTCCATCCACATACCATGATGCTCCATGCACATACCATGATGCTCCATCCACATACCATGATGATCCAAGCACATACCATGATGCCCATGGCAATGCACAACCACCACAGGCCAGGTGCTGAACTGAGAATAACACCCTTGAGGGGTCATGTCATACTATCGCAATAGAGCACGCAAACTCACACTAATCACGAGTACCATGATGCCCATGATGATGCACAACCACCACACGCTGGGCGCTGCAATATTGCACCATCACACCATCGCACCATCACACGTACCATGGTGATGCACAACCACCACAGGCCAGGTGCTGAACTGAGAATAACAACCTTGAGGGGTCATGTCATACTATCGCAATAGACCATGCCAACACACTCTATCACACACACTGTGCGATATCACACTCTGCGATACCACACTGTGCGATACCACACTGTGCGATACCACACCTGATCACACATACCTTCGTGCCCATGGTGATGCACAACCACCACAGGCCGCGTGTTGTACTGAGAATAATACCACACCTGATCACACAGACCTAGGTGTTCCATGCACGTACCTTCATGCCCATGGTGATGCACAACCACCACAGGCCACGTGTTGTACTGAGAATAATACCACACCTGATCACACATACCTAGGTGTTCCATGCACGTACCTTCATGCCCATGGTGATGCACAACCACCACAGGCCGCGTGTTGTACTGAGAATAATACCACACCTGATCACACATACCTAGGTGTTCCATGCACGTACCTTCATGCCCATGGTGATGCACAACCACCACAGGCCACGTGTTGTACTGAGAATAATACCACACCTGATCACACAGACCTAGGTGTTCCATGCACGTACCTTCATGCCCATGGTGATGCACAACCACCACAGGCCACGTGTTGTACTGAGAATAATACCACACCTGATCACACATACCTAGGTGTTCCATGCACGTACCTTCATGCCCATGGTGATGCACAACCACCACAGGCCGCGTGTTGTACTGAGAATAATACCACACCTGATCACACATACCTAGGTGTTCCATGCACGTACCTTCATGCCCATGGTGATGCACAACCACCACAGGCCGCGTGTTGTACTGAGAATAATACCACACCTGATCACACATACCTAGGTGTTCCATGCACGTACCTTCATGCCCATGGTGATGCACAACCACCACAGGCCACGTGTTGTACTGAGAATAATACCACACCTGATCACACATACCTAGGTGTTCCATGCACGTACCTTCATGCCCATGGTGATGCACAACCACCACAGGCCGCGTGTTGTACTGAGAATAATACCACACCTGATCACACATACCTAGGTGTTCCATGCACGTACCTTCATGCCCATGGTGATGCACAACCACCACAGGCCGCGTGTTGTACTGAGAATAATACCCAGGAGGCGGGGCTCCATAGCCATACGGGGCAGGAGGAGGGGCATAGGAAGCAGGAGGAGGAGGAGGAGGATGGCCGTAAGATGCAGGAGGAGGAGGAGGAGCGTAGGGGTACCCATAGGGGGGAGCTTGAGAAGGTGGGGGGTAACCAGGGTATCCGTAGGGGGAGGGTTGAGAAGGAGGAGGAGGATAGTCGTAGGGGGAAGGAGGATAGGGGTTTTGAGAGGGGGGGGGAGGATACGGGTCTTGAGAGGAAGGGGGAGGAGGGGGATAGGAATCTTGAGAGGAAGGGGGAGGAGGGGGATAGGAGTCCTGAGAGAGAGGAGGGGGATATGTGTTTTGAGCATGAGAGTGTGCTGTTGCTGCTGCTGCTGCTGGTGCTGGTGCTGGTGCTGGTGCTGTTGTAGATGCTGGTGCTGCTGCTGGTGCTGGTGCTGCTGCTGGTGCTGCTGCTGCTGCTGCTGCTGCTGCTGCTGCTGCTGCTGCTGCTGCTGCTGCTGGTGCTGGTGCTGGTGCTGGTGCTGGTGCTGGTGCTGGTGCTGGTGCTGGTGCTGGTGCTGGCGCTGGTGCTGGTGCTACTGGTGCTGGCGCTGCTGCTACACTACCTCCGCTCCCAGCAGCACCAATAGCCAGAGCACCCATTGCTGCCCCAACTGCTGCTACAGCCGCCCCACCCTGAGTGGCAGGGGGAGGGGGAGCTGCGGGGAAGTATTCTTCCTGGTTAGCAGGGGGCGGAGGAGCGGGGGGGTAGTTTTGCTGGGTGGCAGGGGGAGGGGGAGCGGGGGAGTAGCTTTGCTGGTTAGCAGGAGGCGGAGGAGCGGGGGAATAGACTTGTGGGTTAGCAGGGGGAGGAGGAGCGTTGGAGTAATCTTCCTGGTTAGAAGGAGGAGGAGCGGGGGAATATGCTTGCTGATTAGGAGGAGGAGGAGTGGGGGAATAGAGCTGTTGGTTAGAAGGAGGAGGAGGAGCAGTGGGATTATATTCCTGCTGGTAAGCAGGGGGCGGAGGAGCAGAGGGGTAGACTTGTGGGTTACCAGGGGGAGGAGGAGCAGGGGAGTAATCTTGCTGGTTACCAGGAGGGGGAGGAGCGGGGGAGCAGGCTTGCTGGTTAAATTGGGGAGGGGGAGGAGAAGGGGAATATACTTGCTGGTTAGAAGGAGGAGGAGGAGTGGGATTATATTCCTGCTGGTTAGCAGGGGGCGGGGGAGCAGAGGGGTAGACTTGTGGGTTAGCAGGAGGAGGAGGAGCGGGGAAATAGTCCCGCTGGTTAGCAGGAGGGGGGGGAGCGGGGGTATAGGCTGGGGGGTAATTCTGCTGGTAAGCAGGGGGCGGAGGAGCAGAGGGGTAGACTTGTGGGTTAGCAGGGGGAGGGGGAGCGGGGGAGTAGTCCTGCTGGTTAGCAGGAGGGGGGGGAGCGGGGGTATAGGCTGGGGGGTATTTCTGCTGGTAAGCAGGGGGCGGAGGAGCAGAGGGGTAGACTTGTGGTTTAGCAGGGAGGGGGGGAGCGGGCGAGTAAACTTGCTGGGTAGCAGGAGGAGGAAGTGGGTGCACCTGGGGTTGGGGAGGAGGAGGGTAGAGTGTGTGGGGAGGAGGAGGGTTAGGAGAGTGAGAGGGCTGCTGTGGTGATGCTGTGTAGTGGCTGGGAATAGGAGTAGCTACTCTTGCTGTTCCTGATCCTGCTCCTGCTGATGCGCCTGCTGATAGCCCTGCTGCTGCTGCTACTGCCGCTGCTGCGGCTGCTGCTTGTGCTTCTGCTGCTGCACTTGGGAAAGGCATGGCCGGAGCAGGCGAGCCCGTGCCTGACTGGGCCTGGGGAGGGGAAAAGCAGAGCGAATTCGAGGTGAGGTTTGAGTCGAATTAGAAGACACCTTGCTGCTGCACTTGGGAAAGGCATGGCTGGAGCAGGCGAGGGCGTGCTAGACTGGGCCTGGTGAGCAAGAAGGCAGGAAGAAACAGAGGGTATTTGAGGTGAGTTTTGAGTCGACTCAGAAGTCGCCTTGCTGTTGCACTTGGGGGAAGCATAATCAGGGCAGGCGAGGGCGTGTTCGACTGGGCCTGGAGAACAAGAAGGCAGGAAGAAAATGGTATATGTGAGTTCACACGTATCTGATAGTTTGAAACTCTAATGTGAAAGAAAGGAAAGGAAGAAAAAAACAGGCGCGGGCATGCTTGACTGGGCCTGGAGCAATAAGGCAGAAAGACACAGGAAGTTGAGTTACACCATTTTGACAGTGTCTTTGAATCTTTCATAGTTGAAAGTGTATGTTGTTACAGACCGAATACACTTTCAGATGAAAGAACTTTCATATAGAAAAGGCGTGAATGAAGCACGGAAAAGGAAGGGATGTTCTTTGGGTCTTCGGGAATGAGTTTTGAATGAACTCAAAAGTTCAACTGAAAAAGCCTGAGGTAAGCACGGTAAGAAAGGGATGTTCATTGGCTCTTCGGGAATGAGTTTTGAATGAACTCAAAAGTTCAACTGAAAAAGCCTGAGGTAAGCACGGTAAGAAAGGGATGTTCTTACAACAAGGGTGGCTCTTCAGGAGTTCAAACAACAACAGATTCCCTGTGATTTCAAGCGCACATCCGCACCGACAGTTAGTAGGAAGAGGCTTACAGGAATATACTTCATAACGAGATGAAGGCGGCCCTTTTTCCTGCAAAAGAATGCCAGAAGCAGCACCAGGAAAGGAAGACAGAGTGACTTTTGAGTCGACTCAACAGCACCAGCAAAGGAAGACAGAGTAGAGAGTAGAGTGACATTATGTTGAAGACTAAACCAAACCAGTTTGCCACGGCCCAAGCCGGCCGGGACTTTTTCTTGCCCCTGCTGGTTGGGCCATTTCGAAACATACTTATATTCTGAGAAAAAAGCCCGGTCTGTCCTGCCCGTTTCTAGTTCATTTCTTAAGACCTGCAACGACATGCTTCTCTTTCGTAGTAAAGAGTGGGTGGCACAATTTTGCAGGGACCTTCAAACTTAGTAATAATCGGATACTTCATCAAGCGAGTATGGCCCCGAGCAATGGAGTGCTACGTCCATTTTTGGTACCTGTTGCAACGGAAATTCTTACCAACGGAATTGAACTGTTTTGTTCTTCATGACAAGCTTCGAGGCGCCTCAAAACCGGCAGGGGCAAGAAAAAGTGGATCAAATGTTGGGCGCCTCAAAACCGGGTGCGAGTTGGGAAGTGGATGTGGGTGCCATGATGTTTTTTTGGTGACTCGAAATTGAGTCCGCTTTTTAGGAACCTCAGAAAGCGGATGCAGGCCAAAGCAAAGCAACGACATACGTTTGTCTCTTGGTGATCAGAGGATGCCACTTTTCCCACACTTCTGCTGTCAGTGCTGGCTGAATGTCCACTCTGAAAGAGGATGAGCAGAGAGTGGAAGGAAGGGAGTAAAAAGGGGGCCCAGGGAGGGATTAAAGGGAAGCAGTGTTTTTTTAGGCGACTTTTGAGGCGCCTCAAGAGAATGCACAGCGAGTGGAAGGAAGGGAGTAAAAGGGGGCTACAGGAAGGGATTAAAGAGAAGCAGTGTAATTGAGGAGCAAAGTCTTTTACTGTCAATGCAAGGTTTAAGGTGTAGGATTAAGGGTTTCGGGTTCAGGTTGTGTCAACTCAAGACCCATTTGAACCATATCATCTCGAGTTGTGTCAACCTGTCCGGTCAGGTCGACCCGACCAGATTTCAGGTCTGATTGGTCAGAGGCTGGTTGGTCGGGCCGACTCGATACGCCCTCCTCGGGTCACAACCAACCCGACCCTTGGGTCCGGACCTAAGTTGGATCTTACGTTTTCGGTTCCTTACGTTTTCGGACGATTACGACAATTTTTACGTTTACGAACGGTCGCCCTGATTCGGCCTTACGTTTACGGTCACCTAAAAACTTTTCTGAGCTGCCCGAGGAAAAAAAACGACCAGAGCATCAGGAAGATTCCCTCCAACCTAGTTCTGTAACTCGCTATCTTGTTCGACGTCAACCTAGCAGCTCGTTCGCAACCTATCGTGTTTCTCTCTTACTAACCCGGTCAACGCTGAATCTGAAACTTTCACAGACTTGAAAGGCGCTCTTCTATGCAGGTACACGACAAATTAGTGGTAGGATCTGGTACCCGTACACAATCCAGAAAAAAATTATATCACATTAGTTCTTTTTTCCTGCCCGCCTCATACTTACGCGTAATTTTACGCTTCCGTTTACGTTTACGCTAAATTACGCGAAATTTACGTTTACGAGACCTCAAAAAACGTAAGAGACCAACTTAGGTCCGGACCGATCCAACCCCGCCCTACCTGACTCGACGGGCCCTCGGGTCACAGCCAACCAGAACCTTATAAGCCCGGGTCAGGTTGGCAGGCCTGGGGTCCCAACCTCGACCCGACCTGATCCGACCCGACCCGACCCGACCCGACCCGACCCGACCCGACCCGACCCTTACCTGGCTTGAGTCGATATGCAGAGATGAGTCTGACCCATTGCTCATGTCTACATAGGAGCACCAACCAGACTATGGCTCGACCTGATTCGGTTCTGTTCGGTTCAGTTTGGTTTGGGTTGGTATGTATATAAGAGCCTGACCTGACTGCTTATGTCAACATAGGAACACCGACCGGCCAACCAATCAGAGCAGGCAGGGGGGACTTACGAGCAGTGGCCGATCAAACTGTCCTTTAGCTTATTCTTGTCCCACACGTGGCACTCCAAAGGGCTGACTTGGCCCTTTAACTGCAGCTGAAACGTCTCGTTCCACACAGGGGTGATGTGGCCGTCTAGAGGAGCGAGGGAGGGCAGAGGAGATGGAGAAAGAGGAGAGGAACTGCAGTAGCTGATTTGAGGCACATCAAAAGGGAAAGGCTGCCCGCTTGCTCCTCTGCCCTCATGTGCAGCTCACACACACTCCTCGAGCCACACGGTGGTGGTGTGGTCACCTGTAGGAGCGAGGGAAGGGGAGAAGGGAGAAAGGGACGAGAGGAACTGCAGGAGATAGTGACTGCTTGCTCCTCTGCCCTCGTGTGCAGCTCACACTTCTCGTGCCACATGGTGGTGGTGTGGCCGGCCAGGTTTGCAGGTGAGTGCAGGGGAAGTGGAGAAAAGGGAGAGGAACTGCAGCAGAATTAGCAGCAGAGTCAGCAGCAAAGTCAGAGGCAGAGTCAGCAGATTTGATGCTTATGCCATAACATGCATCCACCACGTACAGATTGAATTGAATTGATGACACCTCACATATCTAAAAGCTGACTCAGCACACGTCCATGTGCTGACTCAGCGTATGGAGTGAAGAGTTGAATTCCTTGGTGGACCTTGGTGCGATGCTGCTGGTTACCATGCTATAACACCAAGTAACGGCCCTGCTTGCTTGCCGTACATACACCTCTCCACGTCTCATGCATGAAGCATCCCTTCAAGCAGCCTACCTTGGTGGACCTTGGTGCGATGCTGCTGGTCACCATACTGTAACACCACGTAAGGGTCCTGCTTGCCATACAGCTCCACGTCATATAGATCCTTGCAGCCCACCACTGGTGTGGTGCCACGTGGCAAATTGGGGGCCAGGGGAGGAGGGAGGAGATTAAAAAAAAAACAAACAAAGGTTAGCAGGCAAGTGCTATGCAAGAATAACGAGGCAGCTAGTAACGGATATCGAGCAAAGACTAACAGGTAACGAGCAGCAACTAACAAACAACGGATAGGGGTCAACAACTAATGAGCAACGAGTAATGGCCAATGAGTAAAGAGTCTGCGATTCTTATTCATCCATGCGTATGACATCAAACGTCACTCACAACTTCGTAAATGTACCACGTGACGTGCGTCACTAGGGCATTCCATCACGTCTAGGTTTTGTCTTACCTACGCCGACGAATTCGAGATAGCAATTCCTTTTCCTTATGTTTGCAACATTGGAGGTTTCTTTTCACCATATCCCACTTTCCTGGACCCTACATCTGAGACGGCATAAGAAACTACCGCTGTCTTTCATTACCTTCTCTGTTGTCTGAGACATCAAGGAATCAGGTCCAGCTAGCCACACGCATCATGACAACTTCCACTTTTCTGGTCCTTATATGAGGTTCAAAGCTAACAAAGTGGCTTTAACTAGCCAGACCCCGCCGCAAACCTTTCACCCACACATATAATTTGTTTTTGTTCAAGATCGTCCAGCCACACTTACCATTCACGTCTTATCAGCCAGACACCATGGCATTTCCATTGCCTCGTGATAAAAGAGATGTTTTGAGACGTCTCAAAACCATGGCATTTCCATTGCCTCTAGCTTCTTACCCGTCACGTCTAACCAACCAGACGCCATGACTGACAGAAGCGTCGCCGCGGCAAACGTCGCAGCTCCTCCTGCCTTGTTGCTTGATTCAGGGTGCTGCCGTCTTCGACAGAAGGTCGTTAGAATAGCTACTACCACGGACCTTCGGGCGAGGTCAGTCGAACGTTTCCTGTGCGGTGCACCTCGAGTACCACTTTCAGATAGCTACCCTCTTCGACAGAACGTCGTCACAATAGATACTACCGCGGAACCACGGGCGAGGTCAGGTCGTACGTCTCCTGTGCGTTCTCTGCGGTCTAGTTCGTTGCGTCAGGGTGCTAAACGGTACACGTCGAAATCCACTTTCCACCGCGTGGAACCGTTCTGATACACGGAGACTGAACTGAAAAGGTATGACCTGACCACCGCTTTAAGCCGTCCAGTCAGACCACCCTAAATGGGGTTAAAGCCAAACGAATGCGACACGAGTGAGACCGTGAGACGAGAACAAGAAACTTTAAGGGCTTCAAGGAGTAGCTAAAGTCCTGAAGAGGTACGTAGAAAGCTGCACAATGCCGATCATAAGATTACCACATCACGTCGACTACAGCTACATTCTCTTAAAGCGACGGTGCACATTTGCCACCCAAAACCCAGAACCCTGGCGAACTGTTACTGCGGATGGAAAGTGTCCGCACGAAATCCTGGTTTTCGCCAGCCAGCACTTTCGCGCTGGCAAGCCTGGTTAAAAAAAAAAACTTCTGAACCCAACACTGCCAAAAGTTGCCCGTCGCTTTAAAACTGGTCCCACGCGGGATTATCGGTCCCCGACAACACCTGACAACAAACATCACGCTCATTTTGATAAACCAAGTTCCGTAGAATCCATGTATGTGCCCCCATTATCGGCACCCTTTCCCCAACTACACATGATGCCCACTCCATGCACGCGAATTTGCTCTGCGGCGGATGGAAACGCTGCACCCGAGGTTTTTCCCCAGCCAGTTACACCCTCGTTACAAGCACGTCGCGCAAGTTGCAGTGGTTATGAACCACAAGTAACGAGCAGAGCGAAGTCATAATGAAGAGGCTGAAGTCAAAATATCAACGGATAAGGTTACAGATACTTTATATGAGCACCTGCGAATCCTTTTTAGCTAGCTGCGAATTGACGAAACTGTTGCGAAATAATAATTACAGCTTATAAGCCCCTTTCACAAGGCAACCGGGAGTGGCTCAAACAGGCAACATGTGTACAGTGTTTTGCCGTAAACCAATCAGCTTCTGATGGGGAGCTCCCGCTGGCACATTCAAACCAATCAGGTTGCCTGACGAACAAATACAGAAAGTCGAACAGAAATACAGTACGCGTTATCAACGTGAACATAGTTAATAGGTTTAGAAACATGGTTTCCTGGAAAGCAAGCAAGCACTAACAATGCAGTCTTATTTGTAGCTTGTGCATTAACCTTGCCTACTTCCACTTATTATCATAGTGATCTTTGCCTTTCTTTTTGTGCTCTTTGTGGTAGCACTTTTTGCAGTGTTTGCAGTCGCAGAAATCCTTCTTTTTTCGATCTTCTTTATGCGAGTGAGACCGGCTGTCCTTGTATCTGTGCTCTCCCTTACCATGAGAGCCACTGCTTCCACCTGCAACACCATAAATGAAAGAGAGCGCGGAGAACAAGAAAGGAAAAAAAAAGAAACTGAGATAATCACAAGTGAAATTGATGTGGTTGAGGAGGCATTGATAGGGAAAGAAAACCAGATCGACTTAATAACATGGTCTTACCGCTCTTATGTCGTTCAAACGAAACAGGTGACGTGGAGCGGTTACCACCACGAGCGCGATCGCTGCTGGCATCACAGTAACCACCAGGGGCAGGTGGGGCAGGATAACCCCAGGGAGCGGGGTACTGTGCCCCACCCTGCTGATAAGGAGGATAGGGTGTAGGCCCTTGTGGTGCAGCATAGGGATAATAGGGAGTGTTAGGAGGAGGGGGATAGTTTGGATATGCACCAGGGGGTGCTTGGGGGGGGGTAGTTGTATTGAGAGGGATTATATCGAGTGGGAGGGTACGGATAGGGATACTGATTTGGGGCAGGAGGGTTGGGATAAGGGTTGGCTGCTGCAGGGTTGGCAGGATATGGGTGGGATGTTGACGTTTTTGGGGCGGCGTGGGTGGGTGGAGGGGCGTGAGGGTAGGAGTGTTTATGAGGGTGTGCGTTAGAAGGGTAGGTGGCGGAGTGGTCTGAAATGTCTGAATCGACCGATTGGGATGATTCAGAGGGAGGATAGCTTGAGGAGAAAGACGAGTGATTCGAGCGGTGAGAACCTCGTTCGTCCTTATTTGAGTGTGTGGATTCGAAAGACCGATGCCCCACTTCTGCGTGTGCAGATTCGTTAGTGAGAGAGGAGGTGATGGTGGCAGAGGAGGGAGAAGGGGAGGAGGAGATGGAGGGATAGTAACCACCACTGGGGTGATGGGGGTTGGAAGAGCTCTTGGAAGGTAGGGAAGAGGAGGAGGGAGAAGGGTAGGAGACAGAGGGGTGAGGGTAGGAAGGGGTGTGATGGTGGGAGGGCCAGGAGGGAGAAGGGTATGAGACCGAGGAGGAGACGGTGGAGGAGGAGGAGGAAGAGTAGGAAGAAAAATGGGACGAACGGATAGGACCCGTGGAACAGGATTGGCTGGTTGCTGTATGAAGAGGATGAGGAGGAGGCGGAAGAGCAGCAGCAGGAGGAGCAGTAGGATATGGAGCATGAGCGTACATAGGCACGGCCTGTAGTTGCGGATTGGGTTGCGTTGCTACTTGTGCAGTGTTATTACCCCCCAGCGCCCCCATCATTCCCACCCCTCCTTTCACCAAGGGGGCCTTGGCTGCTTCTATCGCATTCCGAACCAAGTCTTCAGCCTCGCCTGACCGAACCTTGTCCATAGCTCCGGAAACAGTGCCTGTCACCATGCCCATCATTCCAGTCAGCACAGAGCCACCACCTGAAAAATCACCTGACAAGACACCTGCCATTGCCCCTGTTACCGCCTCCTGCATGCTTGACATAGCCCCTGTCAACCCCCCTGAATGCCCACCCGAAGCCACCCTGGGCGCGCTAACCAAAGCTCCTCCCGAACCTCCGACCGAACCTGTGACCAAACCTCCGACTGTACCTCCTCCCGATCCTCCCAATCCCCTTCCTGAACTCCCACTCCCTTCTGCCCTCCCCGACAACCCTTCCTCCTCCCCTTCCTCCCCTTCCGCAATCGCATCGGCCCAGACCTGCTGCCCTCCCCCCTGCCGCCCGGTCACACCACCATCACCACCAACCCCTCCCTTTTTATCAAACACAGCTGCCGCTCCGGTGCTTTGTCCTTTAGCTGCCTCTGCCGCCCGGCTGTGAATGCTGTGACTGGGCGGCAATCTCCCTGCTTCTGCCAGGATCTGGTGAATGGTAACCAGCTGCTTCTGTGAGACCGTGGTGCGCAATCTGGACCGTCCGATCGCCTTGCTGCCGCTGGTGGTGGCGCTGCTGGTAGTGCTCGTTTTGCTGCTGGTGGTAGCCTTGGTGATGCTGGTGGTGGCAGCAGGAGGAGTGGTGCTGATCGTGTTATGAGTCATGGGTTTGGGAGAAGAATTCAGAGCCGTGGCAGCAGCAGCAGCAGCAGCAGAATCAGCACCACCTGGGCCAGCACCCACAGGTTCGGCTCTGATGCCATCAGGTGCTGTTCTGTTGTCACCAGGAGTTTTACCAGATGCACTACCAGTATCACCAGTTGTCATTCCGAGGCCCTCAGCTGCTTTCTCGAATTCACCTGAACCAGGTGTTTCTCTGCTACTGCCACCAGGTGCTCCACTGGTGTTTTCAGGTGCTTTTTCAGATTCACCTGAATTGACCACACCCGAATCTCCCTCCTCACAATTCTCAGCAAGCATGCGATAAATCGCGTCAATGCGCTGAGACAGCCTGGCAGCAGCTAAGGCCTCTTCATCCATGGTGTTAAGAGGGGCACCCACAGCACCTCCAATAGCTACAGGCAACGCACCCTCGTCCTCTCCCGATTCTTGCTCCCAAGTCGCCCGCCCGATCTGCCACCCAGGCACTTCGTCCTTCGCCTTCCCTCCTCCTGCCCCCTCCATCCCCATTCCTACCACTGCAATACCAGCAGCAACGCCAGCAGCAGCACCAGCAGACTCATCTGTAGCGGGGTCTGGTTCGATCTGTGCTACAGCCAGCATACGTTCAATCGCATCCAGCTGCATGGAGAGGTTAGAGCGCGGGAGGGAGGTGGGGCGGCCAGAGGAGGAGGAAGAAGAGGACGCGTGCTCGTTGCTCTGCTCTGTGCCTTTGTCACGACCACTGCCTTTGTCGTCACTACAAGTAGCATCTGCTGCAGCGGTGCCGTGTGCAGCGTTGATACTGTGAAGGGCCATGGAGAGAGCAGAGCGGGGGAGAGACTCTGAAGCTGCGTTGCTGCTGCTGGTGCCTGTATTACGACCACTGCCTTGGTCACTACTAGAAGCATCTGTTGCAGCGTTGCCGTGTGCAGCATTGATGCTGTGAAGGGCCACGGAGAGAGCAGAGCGAGGGAGGGACCCTGAAGCTGCGTTGCTGCTACTGGTGACAGCTGCGTTACACTCTGCTGCTGCTGCTGCTGCTGCTGCTTCTGGTGGTGCTGCTGCTGCTGGTGCAGCAACTAGTTCAGGCAAGGGAGTGGCTCCCAGCTGCTTGTACTGGGGATTCTGGAGGGGGGGAAACAGAGTGGCAAAGATAAAGAATTAGTGTGCAACAAAATTCAAAGGTGTGCATTGGGAAATGAGGCGACTGCAGGTATGAGGCATGGTTTGAATCGTCTCAAAAAATGAATTTGAGACCGACTCAGGACCCAGCCTTAGGGCATGATATGATGGCAAGACATGAGGTAAGAGATGGGGGTAAGTCACGATTTGTCTATGAATGGGTGCATACTGGATGGTATTTGATTCTCAGGCGAATGCTGCCCTTCTTCCTGCAAGAGAAGAGTGAGGAAGGGCGGAGCACAGACAGATGGAGATTCGTTGGAGCAGTAGAGAATTGATTGACGGAAAAGGCGTGCACTTAAAGCACATGAATGAGACATGCACTTAGGGGGTGCCCAGCAGGCCTCTTGGATGTTCTTTGTGGTGTAGTTCATTGCGGTGCGGTGCAAAGCGGTGAAGCTCAGAAACCGCTTTCCACCATGTGGAACCATTTCGAGCCACAACAAAAGAGCTGTGCGCGTACTAGCTGGACACCCCCTCACAGCACGCAGGGTTCAGGGTGCAGGGTTTAGGGTCTCAAGTTTAGGGTATGCTTGGAAGAAATGAACATACAGGGTGTTGGTCCAGACCAGAGAGACATTAGCACTTGATTCAAAACTGGACTGCGGTCATGGGGGGTGCATTATAGGAAGCTAAACAGCACTATCACATCACTCACACTTGCTTTGATGTGTAAAGAGGATGCCACGTGTCAAACACCCCTGCATCCAGCGCGGCGGTGATACTCACCCTGCAGAGACAAGTGGAGAAACGGAGGAGCAAGGAGGAGTTGAGGAGAGGAGGGATGGAGGACAAGTCTGGACAGACCCACACGCAACAGCAAACTCATTTGTCATCTCTACACAGACTAACCTACATTTGTCATCTTGCCAAAAGGCTGGTCCTGAGTGAGGGTACTCTCGTTCCACACGCCCAGCCCAAGGCGAACTCAAACCACACACCATACTCTGGTCTGGTGGGCTGACGGCTGACTGACACGCAAGGCGAACTTAAACCACACACCATACTCTGGTCTGGTGGGCTGACGGCTGACTGACACGCAAGGCGAACTTAAACCACACACCATACTCTGGTCTGGTGGGCTGACGGCTGACTGACACGCAAGGCGAACTTAAACCACACACCATACTCTGGTCTGGTGGGCTGATGGCTGACTGACACGCAAGGCGAACTTAAGCACAAGCACCGATAGACTTGCACCTCTTTGTATTGTACCCACTGGCAGCAGCAGCAAGCACTCACTTGCAGCCGCCAATGGGGCTGTCTTGCGTGAGGGTGTTTTCGTTCCACACGCCCACAGTGAGGTCAATGGAACACATTGTTCTGGTAGTTGATATGCAGAGGCGATCTCACGCACAATAACCACTCGCTAGCATTGCCCGTCTCCATACTCACTTGCAGCCGCCAATGGGGCTGTCTTGGCTGAAGGTGTTTCGTTCCACACGCCCACAGTCAGGTCAAACATGTTGGGCTGGTAGTTGATGCGGACAGGGAATCTCACACACAAGCTCCGATAGCCTTGCACCTACTCACATCCAGCAGCAAGCACTCACTTGCAGCCGCCAATGGGGCTGTCTTGGCTGAAGGTGTTCTCGTTCCACACGCCCACCGTCAGGTCAAACACGTTGGGCTGGTAGTTGATGCGGACAGGGAATCTCACACACAAGCTCCGATAGCCTTGCACCTACTCACATCCAGCAGCAAGCACTCACTTGCAGCCGCCAATGGGGCTGTCTTGGCTGAAGGTGTTTCGTTCCACACGCCCACAGTCAGGTCAAACATGTTGGGCTGGTAGTTGATGCGGACAGGGAATCTCACACACAAGCTCCGATAGCCTTGCACCTACTCACATCCAGCAGCAAGCACTCACTTGCAGCCGCCAATGGGGCTGTCTTGGCTGAAGGTGTTCTCGTTCCACACGCCCACCGTCAGGTCAAACACGTTGGGCTGGTAGTTGATGCGGACGGTCTCGTTCCACCTGGGGGTCGTGTGGCCGTCTGAGAGGTGCAAGGAAAGGCAGAGAAGGGCATGGGAAGCAGCATGTGACTGAGTGTTCAGTCAGGTCAAACCTATTGCTGGGCTGGTAGTTGATGCACACTGTCTTGTTCCACTGGGGGGCTGTGTGGCCGCCTGAAGGTGCAAGGAGAGGCAGGGGCGGGAAGCAGCATGTGCATGTGCGAGTGCGTGGCGAGACAGGCCAAAACATACAAGTTGGGCTGGTACCTCATCCGCACTGTCTCATTCCACTGGGCCAGTCACAAATGGTGCAACCTAAATCAGTAGTGTAGTTGGTCAGTCGTACCTTTGTGAGTGGCCGCACACTTGTTTTGCGAGCCAGAGTGCAGCACCACATAAGGGTTCTGCCAGCCAGCGGCAGAGCTACGTGTCCTGCCTGCTATCCACTTTGCTACGGCTCCCGACCTGCTGTTTTGCCTCTCTAAACCCAACCCACCTTTGTGAGTGGTCGTGCGCTGCGCTTGCATTGTGAGCCGTACTGCAGCACCAAATAAGGGTCCTGCCAGCCAGCTGTAAAGCTCTGTGTCCTGACTCCTATCCACTTTGGTATGGCTCCCGACCTAATGTTACCCTCTCTAAACACAACTCACCTTTGTGAGTGGCTGTGCGCTTGCATTGTGAGCCGTACTGCAGCACCACGTAAGGGTCCTGCCAGCCGTAAAGCTCCGTGTCCGTCAGATCCTTGCATCCGACAGCTGACAATGAACCAAGGGGAATGGGGTGAGATGCAAGAGGGGTTTATTTAAAAGGAAGGAAGGGGCTCGGAGACAGGAAAGGGATGGACGGTTTCCGTCTAAAACGGGGCAAGCTGAGACAAGGCGGGAAGGGGTTAGTTATGAAATGCAGTCAAATTCAGTGCCTCACAACAATCTCATTTGATCATGTGACGTAGACTCGAAACGAACTTGTCACCTCATATGCCTCCGGATTTTTCCTTTCCTCTTTATTTTAGCAACGCTCTCCTCCCCATCCCCTCCTCCGCTCCTCCCTCCCTCCTTCCCCGACCCCTTCCCCCACTCCCCCTTCTCTAATTTCTCACGTTCACGGCATTCATTACTGTCCCGCTTTATATGACTGTGAATCGATTGAATAAACGAAACGAGTTATTATGCAACCAGGAAAAAAATCCGCATCAACCCGCTCCTTCATACATTTTCAACGAATAATTCAAATTTGACAAAGTATGCCGATTCTTGAGGAGCATAACGATGACGCGCCTCAAAAGCAGGCTTCGCGTTCAATTAAAAGGAACAGATGAGCCTCGACTATCATTCTTCATCTCCCAGCGCACTCACTCGTCCTAGTTGGTGAACGCTTTTTAAAGAATCTAACGAAAACGCTCCTACTGTGTGTGGGACGAGATGAGCTTCGTTTTCGCCAACACATCCTTATATAGCAGCGCGCTTCCTCGTCCAAATTTCTCTTACCTGCGATGCCGTCAATGTGTACTTTAAAGTAAATCTTTTAACCACTCCCTATTCCGAATATGTTTTAGCGGCATGATCGGATGGCGACAAACAACATTGATGTAGTTGCGTAAAATCAGATACGCTTCGATACCTGTGACGAATCATCTGTAGCGTGCTACCATCTCCAACCGTTTTTTCGAAATATATTACCTCTAATGTCCAGCAATATAGCAGCTGTAGAGCTCATGAGTCCAGACCTTGTGACGCATTTTTTAACATATCATTATCCCTAATCGTTGACCTGAAGCATCGTACCTGTAACGTCCAGCCATCCAGCAGCTGCCGTCCAGACCCTTCCTCCCTCCGCAGCGCTCGTTACTTTCCGTCCCGACACAATCTAAGCCGCGACCGTTACCGTTAGCACAAGAAACCTGCCTGTTTCTACGTCGCTAACCTTCAAAGACGCAGTAGAAACCTAGCAAAAAAAAACTGGAAAAGCTGTTTAATAATCCCTGGAAACTAAAGCTCGTGCTTTCGTTTCTAGGTTAGTGGGGTCAGGACTCGGGACTTGTGTGGGAGTCAATAGCACGGTTTAATCAAGACTCGTGTCGTGTGGGGCCGGATATACTTGAGACTCGTATGGAGGACGCTCAGGGCTCGAGATTCGAAAAATCGAGGCTCTGGTGGTGCTTCCACCAGAGACTGTGCTGACGTCAATCCCGAGGGCCATTCATCCCAGTCACATGATGCTCGTTTGACCCGTGAATGGGGCTTTAAGTTGTTTCTGTTTTTCGCAAGCTTCGTCAACGTAGCAGCTAGCAAAAAAGTGCTTACAAAATTCTAAAATGTTACACGTTGACAGTTGAAGTGGTCTCTTCGTTACTATTGGTTCACCAAAATTTCATTGGCAATTGACGTCGGTCAGTATTCATTAAGATTGGCTCATTATCACTGCTGGGTGCAACTGGCTGGCCCCAAATACACATGATGCCCAACCAGTGCACGCGAATTTGCCATGCACCGGATGGAAACGCTGCACCCGATGTTTTCACCCCGGGCAAATGCACCCACGGTACAGACACCTGGATGGCAGGCTACAGTGCACGTGCTTCGACCGATTCTGCACGTGCAGTCCGTAACAAGCCAGGCCGACCCTGGTTTTCTCTGTTTCTAGGCTAGAAGTCACACACCCGAAATGTTTGAACGAAACCCCGTAGGCTTCGTGAATGCATTCGCCCGACTGCCCTGCCAAGTAAGCGAGGTTCAGGGTGCATGTAACAGTCAGTCTGGCAGGTTCACCCTGCCACGTGTATCCTGCACTTGTAGGGTACAAGAGCATTATCAAACAAGCATTGTTCGCCCACCCCACGTCAGGCATCCTAATGTGTGGTTACAAAACACATTACCCTGACCCTCAAACCAAATGCACGAAACGAACCTGGCACCGAGCTCACCACCAGCCACGCCGAACAGGCCCCTAGCGAGCATCAATGGGCAAGTCACCCAACTTTAAAACAACGGCATTGAATCCACTTCTGCATCGTTAACCCGCAGCCCCGCCATTCACCATGCCTCGGTTCCACCGCCGTGAGCAGCTCCATGTGCACATTAAGCGCTAGATATGCCTTCACCATGTGGAGAACCCGCGCCTGCGTCACGTTGACCTGGCGAGGTGGTGCTACTCCCAGTATCGCCTTCGCCCGGACCGCTCTACCATCGGCCGCATCCTGAAAAGCGCCGACCGCTGGGCTGTGGTCGAGACGGGCGACAACCCAGTCCGCCGGCGGGGAGGCGCATGGCCTGAGCTGGAGCAGGCCATGGCAAGGTGGATCTCTAACGCGGGGCCCGCCGGCGTCCCGTTGACGCTGCAAACCATCCGCGACCACGTCGCGACCATGGCTCCTAACATGGGCATTCCGCCCACGTTTCGATGCTCCATCGGATGGGTGCGGCGTGCGTTGCGGCGCCAGGGGGTGAGGTGCCGTGCATCGGTCAGCGAGGCGGGCAGCGCGGACCATGCCGCAGTGCGCGACTGCCAGGAGAAGCTCCCCCGGCTTCTCATGCATCTCTCAGCCCGTCCGCGCGACACGTACAACCTCGACGAAACCGCGCTGTGGCTGTCCGTGCTCCCGCGGCGTACTTACAGCAACGGCCGTATTCCAGGGCGAAAGGTGTCGAAGGAACGCCTTACCGTTGCATTTCTCGTCAATGCCGACGGGAGCCACGCGTTCCGCCCGTTGGTCATCTCTAAGGCGAGGCGCCCGCATGATTTTCGCCCGGACTATGACCCTGAAACGCTCTGCTACTGGCGTAACAACGCCAAATGATGGATGACGTCGCCGGTGAGTTTGTGTGGCACTTTTTGTATGTGTCGGTGGTCAATCACTTGTTGTTTAACATGACGCATTGAAAACTATTCGCGCGCCCTGTGACTTAACTATACGCGCATGTGCATTTCCACACATGCGGCCATCCCGCTCCCTCCCCTTCCCTCCCACAGCTGTTCACACACTTCATTTCACAGCTCAATGCGGCCATGTATGCGGAGGGCCGCCACATTGTCATTCTGCTCCACAACGCCAGCTCGCACATGCTAAGGAGCGAGTTCGCGTGGAGCGAAATCGTGTGCGGCATGCGCACGACCTGCATGAGCAACGTACGCCTGGTCTTCCTGCCGCCTAACACGACGACCTTCACCCAGCCCCTTGACCAGGGGACTATTGCAACCGCCAAGGCGCGCTACCGCCAGCACTGGTTGCGGGCCTTCACGGCTCTGTGGAACGCGGACGGGGCCACAAGCGCCGCCGCGCGGTTTCGCTCGAACCTGCGCGACGTGCTGGCGTGGCTCTCGGACGCGTGGACCGGCGTCGGTGCGCGCACCATCCAGTGGTGCTGGTGGCGCACGGGGTGCCTCCCGCGTTCGTGGGCCATGGAGCTGCCGCACGTGCATGGCGACGAGCCCACCCCGTCCGCCAATCCCGACATCGAGCTTGATGATGAGATAGGCGACGTCGGGACTCTCATCTCTGGGCTTGGTCTCGGGCATGGCGCGAGGTCCGCGGCTGAGTACGTCGCCATCGTCGACGGTGAGCCGACGTGCGCCGAGCACGCGGCGGATCTGACGACGAATGAGCCGGGTGCGGGCATGGAGGTGGAAATGTGGGAGGCGCCCACCACCATGCAGGCCGTATATGAGGATGCCGACCCCGTGGGCCGTGAAGCGCGACGCACGGCTCGGGCGGCGTGCGAGATGCTCATTGGCTATGCGCGCGCCATCAGCATCCAGCCGCGCGACCTGTGCCACCTTTTCGACATCCGCAACCCGGTCATCATTGCGCGCATGGAGCGGGCGAGCCCGCCCATTAATCTGAACGTGACGCCGCCGGCCGCGCGCACGCCAGGCGCAACACCCACGCCCGACACCCCGCGTCCGCGCGGCCGAGTGCTGCCTGGCTGGATGACCCAGCCTTCCCGCCGTCAGCAGCTGCTGGACGCCGGTGTTGGCGCCGTGATGGGCGGGTATACAGACGCGGCGGAGTGGATGCGTCTGTGAGTGAAATTTACCCCCCCCCCCCCCCGTGAAGGAGCCGAAGGCTCCTTGATGTGAACGAGTGTTCACTCCTTGTGAACATTTGTGAGTGATTCGATCGATGCTCACATTTGACATGGGGGGCCAAGTGGGTGCGCCCGATAGGTGGTTCGAGTGGACTGTATGTTTTTGACTAAGTTGAACATTTGATGAGGATGAAGGGTAGATTGTTCTTGCAATCGTAAGGTAACTAGAAACACACACTAATGACAAGGAGTGCCAACTGTCAACGGGAGTGTTGTTTGGCCCCGTCCTCTCTTGGGCGGAGCCGACTTCGTGGTCGGGTGTGCGGGGGTTGCAGCCAACCTGCAGTAGTGGGCACGGGGGCCACTGCAAGGGCGCCGAGCTGAAGGGCGCCTGGCTGGAGGGCGCCGAGCAGGAGGACGCCGTCCTGGACGCCTGGTTGGCGTCCTGGACGCTTGGACGGCGTCCTGGGAAGCTGGACGCCGACCTGGGCGTCGGCACGACTACCCGGGCGCCTGGTCGGCGTCGTGGGCGCCTGCACGGCGTCCTGGAAGGCCAGACGCCGACCTAGGCGTCTGCACGGCGTCCTAGGAGCCTGGGACGCCGCCTTGGGCGTCTACATGGCGTCCTAGAGGCCCAGACGCCGACCTGGGCGTCCTGGGGGCCCGGACGCCGACCTGGGCGTCTGATCGGCGTCCTGGCGTCTGGACGCCGACCTGGGGGGGTTCGGACGGCGTCCTGGGCGCCTGGACGCCGGACTGGGGACGCCGTGCATTGGTGGCCGGCTACGGACTGTGCTGATTGACCGGGCGTGGTTGCCCGGTCGACCGGGATACCCGGGCGACGTGCGTGAGTGTCGCCGGGGTGGAGTCTGCGAGGCCGACCTCGGGGGTGGTATCCCGAGGTCGACGTGGCTGGTGGGCGCAGTCGCTGGCGTGGAGTCTGCCAGGCGTCTGCGCTGTGCACGTGATGAGGAGTGGCACACCAACCAGCTGCACGCATCTGCGAAGCAGGTGCACCGTTGTCATGCGGGTGCCACGCTGTGCAGCCAACTTGCTGCAGCGTTGACACACCGTGGACTTGCAACGTTGGCGAACCGCTACTCTGCAACGCTGGAGCGGTGCGAGCGCTGCTGCGCTGGAGCGCGGTCGACCATGCTGCGCTGGAGGTCAACCAGCAGCCTAGCTAGCTCTGATGTAATCTGTGATGCCAATGTTGTTGCTACCCATTGTTGCCAATCTTTGCTAGTGAAACTCTTGCAAAATCTCCCCGTGAATGTGCAAGTAGAGAACACACAAGCAAACGACTAAGGAACGCAGAGATCACACGAGCACACGTGCCTAGCCCGAAGTCTAGCTCCCGTTGCAGCAGTTATCTCCGCACCAACTGTTACTGTTACGAAACAGACAAAATGGGTGGTTACCAATTTCAGTTTTGAAGCACATAGAAAGTGTAACGAAACATACGAACACCCCACGAAATGTTAGTGTAGCTTACAGACCCCCTTCACAAGGCAACCGGGAGGGGCTCAAACGGGCATAAATTGTACACGCGTGCAGACTTTCAAATGCATGCAGGGCAAATTCGCGTGCATGGGTTGAGCATCGTGTGTATATCCCCATTCTCAGGTGTATCTAGCAACCACTGTAGTCACAATTTGTGTTATAACACGTCGTAACCTTTGGTTCATTCGCTGTACCTTCATTCGCTGCCGCCCAGTTCATCAACGACCAAAAAATATCTGTCGTACTGGCCAACAAAATCCGACACAAAGTACGCGTTACCACCTATCTTCGTAACGAAAGGTCTATACAAATATATTAACTCCCTATGCCCCAAATATTCAGAAAGAGTTTGAAGTATTTGTTAATTCGTTCTATGATTCATTAGCAGGCTTGGCCAACAGTCGAAGACACTCGACGGTCGTGACCCTTGACTGCCCAGTAACCGCACTTGGTAGTTACGCGATGCAACATGGTAACTGTCAAGAATAGCAATAGTCGTGGTTACTATAGCAATGTAATTGATTTAATAAAGGAATGTACCCCTCAGAGTACATGGCTAGCTAGGATTGCTATTTATATCCTTGCACTTCTATCATATAATCATCTTGTTCTCTTTCAACTTGATTAACAAGGTCATTATAGAGACTTCATTGTCTTCTTTCAAACTTGACAGACTTATCCTATCCACTACGATCCTTCAGTTACAACAACATGGTATGAGAACTAGAGTGGATTATAAGGCCTGTTAAGCTCTTGTTCTTTCTAGAACAACCTCTTTATAAATTACTCCTTAAACCATTACAAACTCTGCATCACTATGGCTCCCGAAGAAAAAGCCACTGCAGATTTTCCGGGCCCACCACAGCAACACCTACTGCACCATCAGCAGTGACCTCCGTCAGCGCCACTCTCGTCGAGCAGCTCGTCGCTCGCATCAACGCTCTTGAGAGCCATCAAGCTATTTGCATCGATGGCTCAAGCTACGCACGTGGAGTTGCTGGACTACCTCTCCCTGGAAAAGTCCGCCGCGTCAACTCCGAGAGGTCATTTACCTTTGGCAACCGTCAAGCTTCAGCTCTTGCGCAAGACAGTCAACATCGCACACAGTCAGAAACAATCGCGACAACGCAAACCAAGTTCGTTCTGACTTCAAAGCTGAAGACATCAATTCCTTTTGACGGCAAGGACTTCTACACGTGGAGCTTCGAGTTTGAGCTCCTCGCGACAACTGCGCAAATCTGGATGTACTACGATGGAAGCTTACCGTTTCCGACGGAAGGCACCATCCAAGAGAAGAACCAGTACAACCATGAGTCTCTTCTTGCGTACACCTCTCTTCTTATAAACCTCTCCCCTTCCGAGCAGCTTGGCATTCGCTCCTGCAAGTCAGAGTGGGCACAAGCGTACGCTTCTTGGGAGCACCTGCGCAACTCATACGTGGCAACAAATCCCGTTACAATGAGTCGCCTTGTGAGAGTTCAATCCCGTTTCACACCGGCCTGGACCAGACGCGAGCGGCACTCCAGCGAATAGAGGAGCTTCTCGCGAAAAAGTCAGTAGCCGCCACGGCAGCAGCGAATGCAGCAGCGACGGCAACAGCAACAGCAGCGGGGACACCGACATTTTACCCAGTAGCAGCGGCAGCAGCTACAGTGAATCTTGAGGCGGCACGACCGAGGCCACCGGAGATGTTCAATCCGAATGCGAAAGATACCGACGTCCGTCGATTCATTGCGACCCTCAATATTTACTTCGAGGCCGTTGGCTGTACGACCCCGACACACGATGCAATGCGGATTTGGCTCGCAGCGACAGTGTTCCGAGGCCTGGCGCTCGAGTGGATTTACAACAGTCATGAGATCCGAGGCGAGGGGTCATGGACGCAGTTTCGGGCAGCTTTAATTCAACGTCTCGAACCGATCAATTTCAGCTACACGGCGTTGCAGCAGATTCATCGGCACAAACAGTACGACAGCGTAATACAATACACACAGCAGATGGAGAGCCTCTTCAACCGAATTACCGACCTGACCGAAGGGGAAAAAATCCAAGCGTATACTGAGGGGCTATAAGTGGAAGTATGATGACAGGTGATCGCCGCAAACTACAGTAGCTACCGCGACATGGTGTGTGCAGCAGAGAGATTCGAAGCGCTGACGCGAGGTCAACGCGAGACACGACGCCACGTGCCGAAAAGGCCTTTTGGCGCGGAGCGATCGGCACCACCCACGACCGCCGACACGATGGATATCGACAAGATCGACGAGAAGCAGCGGTCGACAAAATATGAGAAGTGCGATTTTTGCCGCGCAGCAAGAGATCGATTCTTGGCGTGTTGGAAAATGAAGAAGGCACGAGCGGAGCTGCAGGGCTACAACAGTGCGACACCCCCGAATTCAAAAACCGGGAGTCGCCAGTAGCCGCGGATCGACCTGGCGATCACGAAAAGATCCGGAAAAGGCGAAAAGGCTACGACGTGGCGAATTCGGAGCGGGCGAAAAAAAGAGATCATGATGGTGCGAATTTACAACGTGATGACCGGCCGGCAACAGGGGTAATCGCCGAGACAAATAGAGGCTCTGCGAAAAAAGACTCTGCACCGACCGGGAAACTTCAGCCGAACACCCCTGAGAGTAGGAATTCGTTAAAGTTATCTTATAAAGATACTTTAACTAAAAATATTTCCTCTCATGGTTTTCAAGCCTTTCAGAAATTTAGGGGACACTTAGAGGGTAAGAAAAAGCCCGTAGAGATTGTTCAGGTACCTGAGCAGTTGGGCAAACCACTCCGGAGCGTTGAAAAGGGTCGTGCGTTCCGAGGAGTTAATATTCTCTCCCCGCAACACAGTGTTAAGGCCCCACATTGCCCACCGGTGAAGCCTACACAGCTGCAAAGGCTTAGGGGAAGGTTCCAGGCCAATACGAAACACAATTGGCCTCGGATAAAACCTTCTAACCCTGCTCAGTTGAAAACTGATATTGAGTCAGCAGCTTCGAGCGCAGGACCTAGGGGAGATATAGTCGACGTACCCTATGATGAACCACGATGTCCGGCTGCACAACTTGCTGTCCTTCCAAAGCCTCGAGAACAACAACTCTCCCTACAGGGCTTGGACGGGCAGAAAAGCAGACACGCGTCTGCTTCGAGTGTTTGGCTGCATGGTACAGTACAGGCCACATACAGCACGGACCGGAAAATTTGCCGACAGGGCACGCTGGGGCATTCACCTCGGGATCGAAAAGGAGTACAAGGCATGGATCGTGCTGGACTACGCGACACACGAAGTCTACAAAATCACGTGACTGCAGCCAGAGGTCCACTGGTGATCCCCGATTGATCATAGGAAAGGGTTACAGGCTCGCTGGCCTGGGGGGTTATGGGCGCACTGACTTGCTTCTTAACAAGCCCTTTTATCCCAATGGTCTAGTGGTTGGGATTCTGACATGGTATCAGAGCAAAGGTTTCGGGTTTGAATCCCAGTGTGTGCACTTCGGGCATCCCAGTACGGGGGGGTGTCAGAGGTCCACTGGTGATCCCCGATTGATCCTAGGGAAGGGTTGTCAGACTTATATGATCTAGCCTGTGTAGGCTGTAGCGGGTTAGATACTAAGGGGTACACAATTCTAGGGTTTCACATTTGTATCACACTCATTCCTTAGTCAATCATTCCTCGTTCTTTAACATGGTATTAGAGCAGGTTCCCTAGTGGGAACGTTTCCTAGGGCCCACCACTGAAAATCGATATATATATTTTTTTCCTGCCCGGAGCGCGCTTCGCTCCTGCCCGAGTCGCGCCCCGTGTGCCTGCCCTCCCGTCGCGTGCCCTGCCCTTAGCGGCCCGTCGCGCCCTCTTAAGGCCCCTCGCGGCCCCTCTCACGGCCCTTCGCGGCCCCTTCGCGGCTCCCTCGCGGCCCCTCCGCCGCCCTTCGCGGCCCCTCTCACGGCCCTTCGCGGCCCCTTACGGCCCCTCGCGGCCCCTTCGCGGCCCCTCGCGGCCCCTTCACGGCCCCGTCGCCACCCTTCGCGGCCCTGTCGCCGCCCTTCATGGCCCCGTCGCCGCCCTTCATGGCCCCGTCGCCGCCCTTCGCGGCCCCTCGCGGCCCCTTCTCGGCTCCTCCGCGGCCCTTCCGCCCCGCCGTCGCCGCCCCAGCAGCAGTAGCCGTCGCGCCGTCCCAGCCGCCGCCACCACTGCCGGGGCCGCCGCCGCCGCAACTGCCGACAGTGGGAGCCGCCGTCGCCGCTGCCGTGACAGCACCAGCCGCCGCCGCCGCCGACAGCGGCAGCCGCCGCCGCAACCACCGTGACGGCCGCCGCCGCCACCGCCAGGAGCAGCCGCCGCCGCCGCTGCCGTGCCGGCCGCCGCCGCCGCCGCCGGGGCCGCAACCGCCGCCGCCACCGACAGCAGGAGCCGCCACCGCTGTTGCGGCCCTGTACCTGCCGGCGCGCCTCGACCCTGCCCCACCACTTGCGGAACTCTACCCACCCGCCCTGGTAAGAGCACCGCCGAGCCGCGCCTCTGCTACTGAGCTGCTCCTAGCCTGCTGCTGCTGCTGTCATGGCTACCCCCAGCGTTCTCGCCTTTGATGCTGAGGGTCGGGCTGTCGACTTTGAGGTCTGGGTCGATGATCTGCAGCTTTTCCTACAGTGTGATAGGAAAGACGGTCTCTCGCTGTTCGATCTCACGTCTGGCGCCTCTCCTGCCCCTGCTGCCGATGCTGACAGCACTGTTCGCTCACAGTGGGCCACACACGATGCTGCTGCCCGTCTTGCTGTGCGTAGTCACTTGCCGTCCACTGAGCGCGCGCACTTTAGTCAGTACAAGAGTGCTAAGACCTTGTACGACGCTGTCATTGCACGCTACTCTTCCCCTGCCACTGCTGCCCTTAGCCGCCTCATGCTGCCGTACCTGTTCCCTAACCTCGCCGCCTTTCCCACAGTCGCTGACCTCATTACGCACCTTCGCACTAGTGACACCCGCTACCGCGCTGCGCTTCCTGCTGAGTTCTGCGCCAAGAACCCCCCCCCCATGTACATCACCCTCTACTACATAGTCACCCGGCTCCCTGACTCCCTTCGCTCGGTCAGGGACCACTTCCTCTCTGTTTGCCCCACCACACTCACCGTTGACCTCCTCGAGGAGCGCCTCTTGGCAGCTGAGAAGAGTATAGTCGCTGTAGGAGCCTCTCGTGGTGACCCTCGTACCCCCTTCTTTGAGGGGTGCTCCCCCTCCCCCCTTTTGCCCTCTGTTGCCTCTGCTGCTGCCGTCGACTTCGTTGGCACCGAGTCGGTCGGCGCTGCGTCTGCCCCTAGCGGGAGACGCCGCACCGGCAAGGGCAAGGGGGGCAAGGGCACTGGAGTAGCTGGCGGGGGCGGTGGAGGTGGCGGTGGAGGCGGCGGAGGGGGTGGGTGTGGCGATGGGAGTGGTGGCGGGGGTGGGGGCTTCGGTGGCGGCGGTGGAGGCGGAGGCGGAGGCGGCGGTGGCGGTGGGAGCGGAGGAGGCGGAGGAGGAGGCGGTGGCGGAGGTGGCGGAGGTGGCGGCGGCGGCGGTGGAGCTGGTCGGGGTGGCTCTGCGCAGCGGGGCGGCTTCGGTGGTGGTCAGCGCCAGCAGCAGCAGCGCACTCGCGAGACCCCGCCCCCCCAGCAGCTTCGTGAATGGTACGCTGCGCGTCAGCGGGGTGGGGGTGCTGGTCCCTGTGCCTACGTCCTGCGTACCGGCGACCGCACTGGTGAGCCGTGCGGTGGCCCGCACACCACCCAGCGCTGCTTCGGCCGCCTGACAGACGCGTGGCGTCTCCAGTTCCCTGACGCCACTGAGATCCCTCGCTGGGGAGAACTGCTTAGGTCAGGGGTTGCTATCTTTGATCTGGATTATGATGCTATTCTTGCTGCCATGTATGTTGTGTCTACTAGTGATGAGGGTGACTGTTACCTGTGTGTTCCGCCTGACCTAGGCATTGAGGCTGCTGGTGAGGCTGCTGCTCTAGGTGCTGGTGAGGCTGCTGCTCTAGGTGCTAGTGCGTCTGCTGCCCCAGGTGCTGGTGAGTCTGCTCTCTCAGGTACCACGTCGGCTCAGGCCTTACACACCTTCACCCTTGACTCGGGTGCTTCCCGCTCCTTCTTTCGAGACCGCACCACACTCACGCCACTTAGTCGGCCGGTTGCGGTCTCCCTGGCGGACCCCTCTGGGGGTCCTGTCCTTGCCCACTTCTCCACTGTCTTGCCGTCTCCGGCGGCCCCTTCTGGCACCCTGTCCGGTCTTTACCTCCCCTCGTTCTCTACGAACTTGGTGAGTGGTGCTGATCTACAGGATGGAGGGGTTGACTAGGTCACTCCTGCGAGTCAGCGGGTGACCCACTGTACGTGTGCTCGGACGGGCCGACACTTGGCCACGTTTACCCGTCAGCCGGGGTCGAGCCTGTACACACTGACTATTGAGTCTCCTCCGGTTGCTGAGTCTGGTCAGGTAGCTGCGTCGGGTCAGGTGTTTGCTGCAGCGTCCAGGTCTGGTCCTGAGTCTGCCCCCTGCTCGTGTCGTCTCCTGTCCCACCGGACCCTCCTCTGGCACCACCGCCTTGGTCACCCCTCCCTGCCTCGTCTCCGAGGCATGGCTTCCCGTTACCTTGTCTCTGGTCTCCCCCGGTCCCTCCCTCCCCTCCCTCCGGGGCCTGCCTCTACCTGCGTTCCCTGCGTCGAGGGGCGGCAGCGCGCTGCTCCTCACTCCTCCGAGTTTCCTCCGACAGAGGCTCCGCTGCAGACACTTCATCTGGACGTGTGGGGCCCCGCCCGCGTCCGTGGCCAGGGTCACGAGCGTTACTTCCTGTTGGTGGTCGACGACTACTCGCGTTACACCACGGTCTTCCCCTTGCGCAGCAAGGGTGACGTCACTGAGGTGTTGATCGACTGGATCCGCGCAGCTCGTCTCCAGCTCAGAGAGAGTTTCGGCTCGGACTTTCCTGTTCTGCGTCTGCACTCTGACAGGGGCGGAGAGTTTTCCTCTGACCTTCTACGAGCCTTCTGTC
This sequence comes from Closterium sp. Naga37s-1, assembly GCA_947471745.1. NCBI lineage: Eukaryota > Viridiplantae > Streptophyta > Zygnematophyceae > Desmidiales > Closteriaceae > Closterium > Closterium sp. Naga37s-1. Next base: position 922,044 of record CANJKZ010000010.1, on the reverse strand, counting down.
GTGCACAGGGCATCCGCCAGACGTTCACGCTTTCGGCCTCTCCACAGCAAAATGGGATTGCTGAGCGCCGCATTGGCATGGTCATGGACGTCGCTCGTACGTCCATGATCCATGCGGCTGCTCCCCATTTTCTGTGGCCGTTCGCGGTTCAGTACGCGGCGCATCAGATCAACCTTCAGCCCCGGGTCTCCTTGCCGGAGACCTCCCCCACCCTGCGGTGGACGGGGAAGGTTGGCGATGCGTCTGCGTTTCGTGTCTGGGGATCTCGGGCATTTGTCCGCGACTTGTCTGCGGACAAGCTGTCCCCCCGTGCTGTTCCCTGCGTCTTCCTTGGCTTCCCCCCTGACGCGCCTGGTTGGCAGTTTTACCACCCCACCTCGCGCCGTGTTCTGTCCTCCCAGGACGTCACTTTTGACGAGTCGGTTCCTTACTACCGTCTCTTCCCCTACCGCACTGCGCCCCTCCCCCCGCCGCCGCTCTTCCTCGCGCCAGGTCCCCCCCCGGTAGACCCCCTCCCCCCTCAGGGTCCTGCCCCGTCAGGTGTGTCCCAGGTAGACGCAGTCGAGCCTGTCGAGGTAGCTGTTGACTCTGGTGCTGCTAGGGGTGCTGAGCCTGCGGGTGCGGGGTCTGGGGGTGCTCAGTCTAGGAGTGCTGAGCCTGGGGGTGCTGAGCCTGCGGGTGCGGAGCCTGGGGGTGCGGAGCCTGGGGGTGCTGAGCCTGGAGGTGCGGAGCCTGGGGGTGCTGGGCCTGCTCGTGTGGCCTCTGGCAGTGCTGGGTCTGGAGGTCCTTCGGGTGCTTCGTCCCGGCGGGAGCTACCCTCTCCACAGGAGCTGCGCGAGTGGTTTGCTCGGCGCTGGAGCCGTGCTGCTGGAGCTGGAGGTGCTGCTGGAGGTGGAGTTTCTACTGCTACTGAGGGTGCTGGTGCCACGGGTCCCGGAGGTGCTCGTACTGGAGGTACTAGAGCTGCTGGGCCTGGGGGTGCTCCTTGTACTGGAGCTGCTGGCGGTGCTGGAGCTGGTGGTGCTGCTGGGGTAGGTGCTGCTGGAGCTGGAGCTGTTGCGTCTTCCGGTGGTCCGGCTGGAGCTGGAGCTGCTGGGGGTGGTGGCGCTGGCGGTGCTACTGGCGCTGGTCCTTCTGGAGGTGCTGGAGTTGGCGCTGCTGCCGCTGGGGGTGCTACTGGTGCTGGTGCTGCCGCTGGGGGTGCTGGTGCTGTCCCTGCTGTTTCTGGAGGCGCTGCGCGGCCGAGGCCGTACTTCGTTCCGCTCCTTGAGCAGGTTCTTAGTCTCCCGCCTTCTGCTGGTCCTGCTCCTTCCTTAGAGTGTCCGCCGCCTGTCCAGTCCGAGTCACAGTTACCGCCCGCCTCTCCTCTGCCTGCTCCTTCTCCCTACACTGGTCCTACTGGAGGTCTTGCTGAGCGTCGTGAGCCTGCGTCTCGTCCTGCGTCGCCTGCTCGTGCTGCTCGTACTAGTCGTCGTGTTCCGCGTCCGCCTCCTCTTGCGGTCCCAGGCACACACCAGATGGCACTGCGTCCTTCCACTGCTCCACTACGTGTCCCTTTGCCGTCTCCTCCAGAGTCCTCTCTTCCTGCTCTTGCTGACCCGGAGTCTGACTCTCTTCGTGCTGCCAGTCCTACTGTCACGCGGCTCCTGGCTACTGCTGTCACTGACCCTTCCTTTGAGTCCGCTGCTGCGTCTGCCTTAGTTGCTGAGCTTGTCGACTTCGCTGCTCACTGTCGTCTAGACTACGCTGCTAGTCTTGTTGCTGAGTCTGAGTCTGTCTGTCCTCCGTCCGTCGGGGGTGGGTGTGCTCTTAGCACGGACGTTCTTGAGGACAGGCAGGAGGAGTTCCAGTGCTTTGCTGCTGCTTTGCCTCATCTCGTGTCCATGCTGATTGCCCCTGAGGGAGACCCGGATGCACCAGACATCCCGACTCCACGCTCTTACGCGGAGGCGATAGAGGGTCCCTACTCCTCTCAGTGGCAGTCAGCCATGGACGCAGAGATGGCTTCCTGCAAGTCCACAGGCACCTACGTCGACGAGGTTCCCCCACCTGGGGCGAACATCGTCAGTGGCATGTGGATTTTCAGGGTGAAGCGGCCGCCGGGTTCTCCGCCTGTCTTCAAGACGCGTTACGTGGCTCGAGGCTTCAGTCAGCGGCAGGGAGTTGACTACTTTGAGACCTTCTCTCCCACCCCAAAGATGACCACTCTTCGGGTGCTGCTGCACATCGGCGCTCAGCGCGACTACGAGCTTCACTCTCTTGACTTCAGCACAGCTTTCTTGCAGGGCAGCCTGCACGAGGAGATCTGGCTGCGCCGCCCACCTGGCTTCACTGGGTCGTTTCCTTCTGGTACCCAGTGGAGCCTCCGGCGGCCAGTCTACGGTCTCCGCCAGGCGCCCCGTGAGTGGCACGACATACTGAGGACTACACTTGCGGCTCTTGGGTTTGCTCCTTCTACTGCCGACCCGTCGCTGTTTCTGCGCACCGACACCTCTTTGCCGCCGTTCTACATCCTCGTGTACGTCGATGACTTGGTCTTTGCTACTGCTGACACTGCTGGACTCGCCCACGTGAAGTCCGAGCTGCAGAAGAGACACACGTGCACAGACCTGGGTGAACTGCGCAGCTACCTTGGCTTGCAGATCACCCGGGACAGAGCACAGCGCACCATTACCCTGACTCAGTCACACATGGTGCAGCAGGTCCTTCAACGCTTCGACTTCACGTACTCCTCGCCTCAGGCCACTCCTCTGTCTACTCGCCACTCGCTCTCAGCTCTGCCTTCGGATGAGTCCGTAGAGCCGAGTGGCCCGTACCCAGAGCTTGTTGGCTGCCTCATGTACCTGATGACCTGCACTCGACCTGACCTTGCATACCCTCTTAGCATCTTGGCACGCTATGTTGCTCCTGGGAGACACCGACCAGAGCACATGGCTGCAGCGAAGAGGGTGTTGCGCTACTTGTGCAGTACGTCGGGCATGGGGCTCGTGCTTGGAGGGCGGCGTTCAGTGGTCCTCACAGGTCACGCAGACGCTTCTTGGGCTGACGACCAGGCTACGCAGCGGTCGTCACAGGGTTACACCTTCAGCCTTGGTTCCGGCTCTGTTTCGTGGCGGTCTACCCGCTCGTCTTCTGTTCTCGGCTCCAGCTATGAAGCTGAGATCTACGCAGGGGCCATGGCTGCACAGGAGCTACGCTGGCTCACCTACCTGCTGACTGACCTAGGAGAGCCGCCTCGTTCTCCTCCAGTTCTGTACGTAGACAACAAGGCCATGCTGGCCTTGTGTCGGGAGCACAGACTGGAGCATAGAACGAAACACATTGCTCTTCGCTACTTCCTTGCTCGTGAGCTGCAGCAGCGTGGTCAGCTGCGCCTTGCTTACGTGGCCTCTCAGGCCAACACTGCTGATATTTTTACCAAGGCACTTCCGCCTTGTGATCATCAGCGCTTTTGTACGATGCTAGGTCTTGTGCCTACTTGGCCTCACTTGCTCACTTCTTGACCTTGCTTGTACTGTGATCTATCTATACCTGCACTTGCTTGTTTACCTTTATATATGATCTTGCATATGAACTGGCCTTGTGGCCTTGAACTTGTGCTCGGAATGTGTGGTGACGTTGTGATCCACCCTGAGCTTGCTTTGCTTTGCTTTGCTTGACCGGTCTTGTGACCCCTTGTTCTCCCCCACTTTGCCTATGGGGGTGTGTCAGACTTATATGATCTAGCCTGTGTAGGCTGTAGCGGGTTAGATATTAAGGGATACACAATTCTAGGGTTTCACATTTGTATCACACTCATTCCTTAGTCAATCATTCCTCGTTCTTTAACAAGGGTTACAGGCTCGCTGGCCTGGGAGGTTATGGCGCACTGACCCGCTACTTAACAAGCCCTTTTATCCCAATGGTCTAGTGGTTGGGATTCTGACAACTGCATCTTCTACGAAAAGCTGACTCTGCCACTGTTCAAGGAGCACCGCGAAGCTGATAAAGCACCGGAAAAGGTTTTCGAGGGGCATCACAGCTTCGCCACGTCACACGATGAAGCACACCTGGCGGAGGACACTTCACGAAGCCCACAATTACAATAGTGAAGCGCGCCGATCTCTGGATGCCGAGTTACCACCACCGAACACCTCGCAAGACACCCTTCGCCTCGGCAACGACAGTGACGACGATGTCGTCGAAGTAACCAGCCTCCACGACTACGAACGCCTTCACTACGAAAAGAACAACGAAACTGGTCTTTGCATCCTTGGGCTCGCCGTAGCTGTTCGCCACACCTCCCCCAAGGAACCCACCACCATTCGCCAGGCCTTGTCTGGCCTCGACAGTCAGAAATGGAAGGCAACCATGGCCGCAGAAGTCGCAGCACTGAAGAGACGCGGAACGTGGAAACTGGTTCCACGATTATTAGCAAAGGGGAGGAAATTCTCAGTGGAAAGTGGGTTTTTCGCATTAAAACACTCGCGGATGGCTCCATTGACAAATACAAGGCGAGATGGGTGGTGCGCGGATTCGAGCAAACTCACATGGTAGACTTCGACCTCACCTACGCGCCTGTCGGACGACACACTTCAGTACGCATCCTCATCTGCATCGCAGCCGTCAAACATCGGCCATCCCGTCAAATCGACGCGGCAAGTTCATCCTTCTCGTCGCCTACGTCGACCATCTACTCTACACCGGCGACGACACGGAGCTGCTGACCAGTTTGAGGCAGATATCAAAGAGAAGCTCGAGGTGACAATCAACCACACCGTCACACAATTCTTGGGCCTCAACATCACTCAGTCCGCCACCTCCATTCACCTTTCCGCCGCCAAGTATGCGGAAACACTCGCGAAGAAATTCGCTGTCATGCTGATCAATCTCACCACCCCCTACCGCACTCCTCCTCCTAACCACGAACCAGATACTACACCGCTCTCCATTGACGATCATCGGCTCTATCAGCAGCAGCTAGGGTGTCTCTTGTTCGCCGTCGTCACGTGCCGGCCCGATCTCTCCTACGTCGCAAGCCAGCTTGCATAGTAACTGAAGCGACCTGAGGGGAGAATCTACTGGATCTACGCCGAGCACTTCAATACTTCGTCTCTACTCCCGACGTCGGCCTCACCTACAAAGCTAACTTAACTGCTACCCTGCAGCTCCATGGCTACGTAGACGCAGACCACGAAGGAGACATTGACAACAAACGCCCAACCTGTTGGGTTCATCTCCTGGAACTCTCCGAAGCAGGAACTCATCGCCCTTTCGTCAGCCGAAGCTGAGTTCATCGCCGCAAGCGCAGCTGTTTGCGAAGGACTGTACCTGATGGAGCTCATGCAGGAAGCGAAAGTAACGATGAACGGGCACTTCACGTTACGCTGCGACAACCAGAGCGCGATCAAGATCGCGAACAAGCCCGGCTTCGTGAACCGCACGAAACGCATCACACTCCGTTAGTTCTTCGTCAAAGACGGAACCGACAAAGGGAAGGTCAAACTCACATGCTGCCCAACTGGTGACATGGCAACAGACTTCCTGACCAAAACGCTGCCACGTCAGAAGTTTCAGCACTGCACCGACCTCTGCGGGATCTCGAAGAAATCCCACGCGGCTCACCTTCAGGAATAAAGGGGAGTGTTGGAATAACCGAAAAGTTATCGTAACATTCCCGAAGGCTCTCCACTCGCTCTTCACTCCATAACGAAGCAACGCGCCTGTATCAGTATCGCAATAGTTTTTATAGAGCATGCGGAAGGTCGAGGGTCACCCGCAGGTCAACAGTCGAAGACAGTCAACGGTCGTGACCCTTGACTGCCCAGTAACCGCACTTGGTAGTTACGCGATGCAACATGGTAACTGTCACGAATAGAATCAGTCGTGATTACTGTAGCAATGTAATTGAGTTAATAAGGGCATGTACCCCTCAGAGTACATGGCTAGCTAGGATTGCTATTTATATCCTTGTACTCCTATCATATAATCATCTTGTTCTCTTTCAACTTTATTAAAGCCAGCAGCTAAAATAATGACCCCCCCCTTCTAGTTGGGTCCACTTGAAAACACAAGCTCGTTACGAACGTTTGAAAAGTTGACGGCCTGTGCGTGTTTACTTTTTTTTCATCCCAGACGAGTCTTGATCTGAACGGGAAACATGAGGAACTTGTTTACAAATCTTATTGGTGGCGACTTTCACCCACATTCGTATGCGAATTTGGCGCAAGGCTGCAACCCCACATTCAACATAGCAGCCGTCGTAACTTCACAAGAATTCCCATATGCAAAAAACAGCGCACACACAGGCAAAATCCAGCGCGCACAGGCAAAAACTCACAAAATCCTGCGCGAACACTGGCATGATCAAGCAAAATCCATGGCACACACAGGTGAAATCAGGCGAAGAAGATATAAATAAAGAAATTAATGATGTACGAAAAGAGAAAGGGCGACGGGACGGTTGATTGGTCGACGGCGAAGAGAAGGGACTGGGGACAAGGGGGCTGACGGGAGAGGAGGGGAGAGAGGGGGAACGACGGGATGGGAGGGGAGAAGGGAAAAACGACGGGATAGGAAGGAAGAGAGGAGGAACGACGGGATGGGAGGGGAGAGAGGAAGAAAGACGGGATGGGAGGGTAGAGCGGAGGAACGACGGGATGGGAGGGTAGAGAGGAACGACGGGATGCGGGGAGGAAAGACAGATTGTGAGGGGAGGGAGGAAGGGCGCGGAGAGGGCATTGCATAGCAAGAGCGAAGGGCGGATTGGCCGATGATGGAGAGTGTTTCAGAGATTAATGATTGGGGAGAAGAGACGAAAGGCGATGGGAAGGCATTTCGGGACGAGCACGAGGGCGACGAGGTCGGTGATGGGAAGGGAGAGAGGAAGGGCGCGGGGAGAGCGTTTGAGTGCGAGCGCGAAGGCGACCAGGCAGGCGATGGGAGGAGAAAGTGGGCGGGGGACGAGAAGGCGTTTCGTGGCGAGCGGGAAGGCGATGGGGTGGGTGATGGTGGGTGGGAGGGGAATTTGCGACGGCTGCATCGAAGGCTACGAGAAGGGAGGGGAGAGAGCAAGAGCGACGGCAAGGGAGGGGAGAGAGATAGAGCGACGGGAAGGGAGGGGAGAGAGATAGAGCGACGGGATGGGAGGGGAGAGAGATAGAGCGACGGAAAGGGAGGGGAGAGAGATAGAGCGACGGGAAGGGAGGGGAGAGAGATAGAGCGACGGGAAGGGAGGGGAGAGAGATAGAGCGACGGGATGGGAGGGGAGAGAGATAGAGCGACGGAAAGGGAGGGGAGAGAGATAGAGCGACGGAAAGGGAGGGGAGAGAGATAGAGCGACGGAAAGGGAGGGGAGAGAGATAGAGCGACGGGAAGGGAGGGGAGAGAGATAGAGCGACGGGAAGGGAGGGGAGAGAGATAGAGCGACGGGAAGGGATAGGAGAAGGCGATTGCAACGGAAAGGGGGCGGCGAGAGAGAGAGCGACGAGAAGGGAGAGGAGAAGGCGATTGGTTCAGGAAAGGGAGCGGCGAGAGAGAGATTTGCGATGGGAAAATCGCGAGGGTGATTGGAAGAGAGGGGTAATGGAGATGACGGTAGGAGGGCGACGGGACGTCGACGGGACGGACGACATGATCGCGACGCGACGGTCGATGGGACGGCGTCAGGATGGTCAATGGGACGGCGTCAGGACGGTCGATCGGAACGGGAGGGCGAGCGAGATGAGATAGGAAGGCGGCGAGAGGGCATTCGAAACGTCACAAAGTACTACACAACCATGCCAGCGTCACTACGCGTCTAAATTGAAACAACAACGGCCTAAGTTGACGGTTCGATGGCTAGACATGCTACACATAATTAAGAAGCAGAGATGTATGATCGGAAGAACTAGTAGTTGTTCACCCAGACCCAACTTGAACCCCAAGCTGGGCCCAAAATCGCAAGGACGGGCATGAGCGATCGCAATGCTAGTGTTGTGCAGCTTCCAAAACTGATATGCGACGCCTGACGTGCTGTGTTCCTTCTTTTGGTTTTGGCGGGAACCAATCAGATGTGTTCGATCTGCAAAAAACGGAAACTTGTCGGTTTGGTTCCAAAATTGTTTCGCACGGCAAGCCCTCTTTCAAGTTGGCGTTGGGTTCACTATTTTGCATTTTGGTTTTAACAAGTTCATTACAGAGACTTCATTGTCTTCTTTCAAACTTGACAGACTTATCCTATCCACTACGATCCTTCAGTTACAACAACAAAAACATATCACCGTCTCTTATTAAGGCAGGGTTTCAAGGCAGGCCATTTAACGTCAGCAGACACTGAAATTTTATTCTTCACCTGGCCTTTCGTCAGCTGTAAGAACACCAGCATTTTATACAGTCACCCGTCTCCCACCAAGTCCAAACACATCCATTCATCAATTCAAAGCACAAGAGTACAAATGGAAATGAGAGGAGTACACAGTTAACATCTCATGTATTCACAAAACCACAACGAGAAAGTTAAGAGGTGCGTGCGAATGGGGGAACATGTCAATTAACATGCGCTTGGGTTAATTAACGAGTAAATGTGTAAGCAAGCACGCGATAAGCAAAAACAAGGCGACCGTGATGACTTCTTTCATCAATACCAGTACCTACATTGCGTAATTGTTCCTTACCTTTGGCTGCAAACCTGTCACTCACCTCTGCCTGCACTTTCTCAAGGAAAAGGAGGAGAAACATCTTGTTGCTCAAATCCTGCCCAAAATATGAAAAAGGGTACAAGGCGGAGCTTGATTGATCCAGGGAAGCATGTGATGTGAGTACTGTGTTATGCGATCCAACCAACACTACCCACAACAGAGCTACCTTGGAGACGAGGGAAAACCCTAGGTGTTGAGCGGAGAGAGGAAGTGTGTCGACTCCATCCCTCCAATGGTGTGGCATACATACAGCAAAATGCAATCCAACACTACCACCCCATGACTGTACCTTGGAGACGAGGCAGAAAACCCAGGTGCTTGACTGTGGCAAAAAGCCATTCAGCTCAGCCCCTACAGCCTGGTAAGGTGCAATGCAGACCAACACTATCCACAACTGCACCCCAACAGTCTACTCAAATACCTTGGAGACAAGGCGGAACCGTAGGAGTTTGAGTGGCAAAAAAGCATTCAGCCCCGCCCCTCCTGTGGGTGAGGCTGGTACAGTGCAATGCAGAGCAACACTACCCACAACAGGATATGATGCCATCCCAGAACAGTATCCCAGGTGGTTTGGAGACTGTACCTTGGAGACAAGGCGGAATCCAAGCTGTTTCAGTGCAGCAACAAAGTCCTTCAATTCCGCCCCTCCTGTGGTGGGGTCAAACCGGCTCCTCACCTCGGCTATAATGAGTGAGCCCCTGTGTTTAGAATGGGGCAAGGGCAGGAGAGGCAGAGAGGCAGAGAGGCAGAGAGGGCACCATAAGGCACCTCAAAACATCTCCAGTGGTGGGGTCGAACCGGCTCCTCATAATGTACCGTACTGTACCATACTGTACCGTATTGTACCGTACTGTGCGGTACTATAGCGTAGCAGAAACAGGCTCACCCAGGTTGCAACACACGGTGAGCTTCAGAGAGGAAGGAGGGGTAGTCCGCTCCCAAGAGAGCCCACATACCATGCCCTGCACCTGCCCCACTCTCCACACCCCAATCTGCCACACCATACCACCATACCCGTCCCACGTCTTTACCCAGGGTGCAGCACACGGTGAGCTTCAGACAGGAAGGAGGGGTAGTCTGCTCCCATGAGGGAGAGACAGAAGACTGCAATGTTGACTGAGGCAGGTGGTAGGGGTGTCTGGGGCACGAAGGCATGGGGGGGTTTAGAGTAGGCACACGTGGTTAAGGCGCACAGAGAGTCACGAGACGTGTCAAGAGAGGAAGGAGGGGTAGTCTGCTCCCATGAGGGAGAGGCAGAAGACTGCGATGTTGACTGAGGCGGCTGGTAGGGGGGTCTGGGGCATGGAGGCATGGGGGCGATATGGGTTGGACATGGGACGGACACAGAGAGAGTCATGAGAAGTCCCCGGAAGGATTTTGAGAAATCTCAAAAACCAGCTCTCCAGAAGGAAGGACAGGAAGGAGGGATAGTCCGCTCCTATGGACTTTTGAGTCGACTCAAAAGTCACCTCGGAGGGATAGTCCGCTCCTATGGACTTTTGAGTCGACTCAAAAGTCACCTTGGAGGGATAGTCCGCTCCTATGGACTTTTGAGTCGACTCAAAAGTCACCTTGGAGGGATAGTCCGCTCCTATGGACTTTTGAGTCGACTCAGAAGTCACCTCGGAGGGATAGTCCGCTCCTATGGACTTTTGAGTCGACTCAAAAGTCACCTCGGAGGGATAGTCCGCTCCTATGGACTTTTGAGTCGACTCAAAAGTCACCTTGGAGGGATAGTCCGCTCCTATGGACTTTTGAGTCGACTCAAAAGTCACCTTGGAGGGATAGTCCGCTCCTATGGACTTTTGAGTCGACTCAAAAGTCACCTCGGAGGGATAGTCCGCTCCTATGGACTTTTGAGTCGACTCAAAAGTCACCTCGGAGGGATAGTCCGCTCCTATGGACTTTTGAGTCGACTCAAAAGTCACCTTGGAGGGATAGTCCGCTCCTATGGACTTTTGAGTCGACTCAAAAGTCACCTTGGAGGGATAGTCCGCTCCTATGGACTTTTCAGTCGACTCAAAAGTCACCTCGGAGGGATAGTCCGCTCCTATGGACTTTTGAGTCGACTCAAAAGTCACCTCGGAGGGATAGTCCGCTCCTATGGACTTTTGAGTCGACTCAAAAGTCACCTCGGAGGGATAGTCCGCTCCTATGAGGGAGAGGCAGATTAATGCAATATCAACCGAGAAATCTTGTTGGGGGGATTGGTAGGGGGGCAAGGGGACAAGGGAACAACATGGGAGAGCGACACATTGAGGCTTGAGACGTGTCGAAACAGGAAGGAGGGATAGTCTGCGCCCAGGAGGGAGACGCAGAAGACTGCAATGTGGACTGAGGCGGCTGGTAGGGGGTCTGAGGCATGGAAGCATGGAGGAGATAACAGATTGACAGTTAAGGTGTGTGTGAAGCGGGAAGGAGGGGTAGTCTGCCTGCACCCATGTGAGAGAGGCAAAAGACTGCAATGTGGACTGAGGAGGCTGGTAGGGGGGTCTGGGTGGGGGATGGAGGCACGTCGGAATGGGGGTGATGAGGAATAGACACGCGTGGTTTATGGAAGGAGGGGTAGTCTGGTCCCAGAGAGAGGCAGAAGACTGCAATGTGGACTGAGGAGGCTGGTAGGGGGGTCTGGGTGGGGGATGGAGGCACGTCGGAATGGGGGTGATGAGGAATAGACACGCGTGGTTTATGGAAGGAGGGGTAGTCTGGTCCCATGAGAGAGGCAGAAGACTGCAATGTGGACTGAGGAGGCTGGTAGGGGGGTCTGAGTGGGGGATGGAGGCACGTCGGAATGGGGGTGATGAGGAATAGACACGCGTGGTTTATGGAAGGAGGGGTAGTCTGGTCCCATGAGAGAGAGGCAGAAGACTGCAATGTGGACTGAGGAGGCTGGTAGGGGGGTCTGGGTGGGGGATGGAGGCACGTCAGAATGGGGGTGATGAGTAATAGACACGCGTGGTTTATGGAAGGAGGGGTAGTCTGGTCCCATGAGAGAGAGGCAGAAGACTGCAATGTGGACTGAGGAGGCTGGTAGGGGGGTCTGGGTGGGGGATGGAGGCACGTCAGAATGGGGGTGATGAGTAATAGACACGCGTGGTTTATGGAAGGAGGGGTAGTCTGGTCCCATGAGAGAGAGGCAGAAGACTGCAATGTGGACTGATGAGGCTGGTAGGGGGGGCTGTCAGGGGGGCTTGTATGGGGGGCTGTCAGGGGGGCTTGTATGGGGGGCTGTCAGGGGGGCTTGTATGGGGGGCTGTCAGGGGGGCTTGTATGGGGGGCTGTCAGGTGGAGGTGGTAAAACTGGGACGACATGGGATAGTCACACGTTGCTACAGTCACACGAGTGGTTACAGTCGCACACCACGCATGCCCCTACTCACATGCGCCATGTTGCACACGATCACATGGGGAGCAGCAGCTACCAGGTCCAACGAGACCACTCTGTTGGGCACACTGGCTGCTAGCTTGCTCCCTTGTTACAGTCACATGCCATGCTTATAGCCACACACACACACATCATGGCCCCCTTTACTTACATGCAGCAGCCACCAGGTCTAAAGAGGTCACTTTGATGGGCACGCTGGCTGCTAGCTTGCTCCCTTGTTACAGTCACATGCCATGCTTATAGCCACACACACACACATCATGCCCCTAGTCACATGCGCCCTGTTGCATGCGATCGCATGGGGGGCAGCAGCCACCAGGTCTAGGGTGACCATTTTGTTTCCCTCAATTAAGTCACACATGCTTACAGTCGCAACATGCTTATAGTCACTCATGCCATTCCCATACTCACATGAGCCATGTTGCATGCGATCACACCAGGAGCAGCAGCCACCAGGTCTAAAGAGGTCACTTTGTTGGGCACACTGGCTGCTAGCTTGGCCTCGCCTGTTTGGTTAGTGGGGGTGCATGCATTCATGGGTCGTGAAAATGGAGAGAGGATGTTGAAACATTGTAAGGCCACACTTGCGCAGCAGCCACTTTTGAAAATGAGGAGAGAGGGTGCTTGAAACGTTGCAGAACCACAGTCTACATTCGCTGCAGCAGCCACCAGGTCTGAAGAGGTCACTTTGTTGGGCACACTGGCTGCTAGCTTCGCCTCGCCTGTTGGATATGTCACATATCATATGTGGGGAGGGAAATTCATGCACAGAACACAGGATGGGGAGAGAGAACATTGACATGCAATGTGGTTACTGTGCCATTGAGGGCATTTCAAGTCAGACATCTTCCAATGTAGGTGGTTACCGTGTGTGCAGTTTTAGACTTCAACCACCATCACAAACGGAAAAGCCACTCCAGTTCTACGAAAATGGTAAGGGAAACTCGGAGCAGAGGCGACTTTTGAGTCGACTCAAAAGTCAACTCAGAGCAGAGGAGGGGGACGGACCAGGGTCAACAGAACAAGTGGAAAAAACTCATTCACCCAGCCACCATCATTGAAAAGTTTTTGGGACGTCTCAAAACTTCTTCAGCCAGCCATCATCATTGAAGAGTTTTTGGGATTTCACAGATGCATGCACAGATGCGATGCGGAGTGAGAGAACTCGAGGGTCAACGCAAGTCAACGAGGGTCAAGAGGGGGGTCAACGAGGGTCAACGGGCTTACCGCAGCCAAAGTTGGGTGGGTGGGAGGTCGATGGCGGATTTAGTCAATGATGACGTGGATGTGAGTTGAAAACGTGGATCAATGAGGATCAACCAGAGTCAACGGGGGTCAACTAGATTCAACCAGAGTGAAGAGGGCTTACCGCAGCCAAAGTCAGCAACTGTGAGGGTGGCTGGGCGCTGGCGGATCCAGTCAATGATGACGTGGAGGGGGTTGATTGGCCAGGACGCCACCTGCTCCCGATATCCCTCGTGGTACTGTTCATGTGTGCATGCATGGGGTGGGATGAAATGGATTGAAATGGGATGGAGTGGAATGTGTTGGGATGGGATGGGATGGGATGGGGTAGGGCGGAGTGGAGTGGAGTGCAGTGGGGTGGAGTGGGTTGGGATGGAATAGGGAAAGATGCAGCAGCAGAAATTGGACAACTTTGTACTGATAGTCTTTGTGGTACTGTTCATGGGTGCATGGATGAGATGGGATGGGGTGGAATGGAACAGAAAAGGAGAGGCGGAAACCAAAAAGGTGTGGCGAACTACCCTCTGTTGCCACACCCTCAAGTGAAGGTGTGGCAAACTACCCTCTGTTGCCACACCCTCAAGTGAAGGTGTGGCAAACTACCCTCTGTTGCCTGGTAAAACCGCTCATTTGATAAAAACCCTTCATCACCGCTCTCAAAATAGTTTCTGGCTTTTTCGCTTTCTTTCCATCCCTCTCACCTGTGCAAACGCGTGTGGGTCTTCAGAGAACATCTGAAACGCTTTTTCTCCATCTGACGTGTAGCGTGTCTTTCTCTTGGAGCTCACTTGGTCATGCATACACCTCTGCACCACTTCCGACCTCTTTTCCATCCATTCCTCTCACCTGTGCGAGCGCGTGTGGGTCTTCAGAGAACATCTGAAACGCCTTGTCCTTATCCCACGTGTAGAGCATCTCGTTCACTTGCGAACCACTAGTTTATTCAGATCCCATTTCACCGCTCCAAATCCATCTCCATCTCACTGTCTTCCCACACTATATATCCCTCTCACCTGTGCGAACGCATTGGGGTCCTCTGAGAACATCTGAAACGCCTTGTCCCCATCCGTTGTGTAGAGCGTGCATGTCATTGACCCTTTTCACAATCCCTTTTCACCGCACCCAATCCCTCTCACCTGTGCGAACGCATTGGGGTCCTCTGAGAACATCTGAAACGCCTTGTCCCCATCCGTTGTGTAGAGTGTGCATGTCATTGACCCTTTTCACAATCCCTTTTCACCGCACCCAATCCCTCTCACCTGTGCGAACGCATTGGGGTCCTCTGAGAACATCTGAAACGCTTTGTCCCCATCCGTTGTGTAGAGCGTGCATGTCATTGACCCTTTTCACAATCCCTTTTCACCGCACCCAATCCCTCTCACCTGTGCGAACGCATTGGGGTCCTCTGAGAACATCTGAAACGCCTTGTCCCCATCCGAAGTGTAGAGAGTCTCGTTGAGCGATCTGAAACGACTCCCGGCTAGACGAGCCTTCATCTGATAGGATAAATGATGGAAAGGGATGGGAGAGGAGGGGAGGGGAGGGGAGAGAAGGGGGAAACAAGCAGGCAGGACTGTATTTGGCACAGTCATCTTGTCTCCATCCGAAATGTAGAGCATCTCGTTAGGAGAGCGGAAACCGTTCTCTGGCTAGACGAACTCGCATCCGTGATGTGGTCTGGTGGGAGGGAGGAAAGTATCCCATGGGCCAGCATTCAATGCACATAGCCTCGCCTCCATCTGCACGTCTTGCTGAGCGATCTGTAACGACCTTGCGTGCAACAACATATCATACTCGCTCATCCAGTTTCGGGGCGTTTTGCCAAGGCACCCTTGCAACAGCAACACACCGCCCATTCATCCGTGCCCCAAACCTCCATCCCCAACACTAAAAACCTCTCAACCCAAAACCCTTACCCCAAACTTTCAGACTCCAAACCCCAAGCCCTGAACCCAATCAATAAACTGGGCGAAATCGAACATTCCGAGACACCATTGTCGACAGTCACCTTGTCTAGCAGGCTTAGTTTCTTGCCGCTGCTGCCCCCTCCTCCTCCTCCCAACCTCCCTCCTACTCTTGATTTGCTGCTGCTGGCTCCTCCTCCCACTCCTCCTAATCCTCCCGCTTTCGAACTAGCACCCCCACTTGCGCTTTTGGCAGCATGCGAAAGAACACCCCCACTTCTTGCTGCATTTGCGTCAGCACCCTTCCCCGCAGCACCTGCTTTCCCTTTCCTACGCCGCCCCTTCTTTCTGTCGTTTTCCGCAACTTCTGCACCTCCTCCTGTAACCACCTCTCGTAGACTCTGGCCAATCGGGTCTCCCTGACCAGATGTACCTTCCCCAGGTATACCTGATTGACCCGATCGACCAGCTTGACCTAATTGTAGCGTACCTTCCCCCGGTATGCCTTTTCCGGCTTGCCCTGATTGTAATGTACCTTCACCAGATAAACCACGCTTCCGTTTGGACCCGAAACCCTCTCCGCGGCTAAACCCTGTGGCCTCGCCCTTGGCCCTCTTAGCGGGAGGATGCGGTACCAACGGCCCAGATTTCGTCCCTGTTGCGGAGTCTTGTTGCCTGACCGTCGATGTGCCTTGGCTCGCTAAGGTGGCTTTTCTCTTCTTCTGCTTGTTTTTGTTCTTAGGCATGGTAGCTTCTACAATAACTTTCGCATGTAATATGTAAGCTTAACAAAAAGTTGCTGTTAGGCCTGCCTCCAGAGCATCGAGACTAAGCTCTAGGCGGAAAGGTAAAAAGCGTGAATCTACACTTGCGCTTTTAATGTAAGCGACAAAGAGACCCGTGTGCAACGTGACCCTAGGTTGCGAAAGAGGACACTAACGTAACGTCGTGAAATAACTCGCAATGGAAATCAGGCTTGTTACGGACGGACGCGGTAAGGGTGAAATGTTAGGAGAGCAAGTAAGTCGTAGGGACAGACAGAAATGTCTGGTAAAGCTAGTGTTGCGCTGGAATAGAATCAACGAAATGGGGATGGATCATAGTAGCACCGTACTGGACCGATTTTGACCGAGTTTACGTTATTCGCTCATTGAAATTGGAACACTAGTGTATTAGTGCAGGGCGTATTCGAGGCTCGGGCCAAACCTCTGATCAAATCTTCTTAGGGTCAGCCTTGAGCCTTCCGAGGCGACTTCTGGTCGTACACATCTCTGACATCTGACTGGCTTGAAACTACCTAGCGGATCTTCGAATGCGCCCTAGAGTGAGTTGAAAGCGAACACCCGAGACAGGACCTTCTGCAATACTTTGTTCTTGGGAACTCCTCTTTGTCTATGAGCGGGTCTTGAAAACTGGTTTTTCCAGTCCAGGCCTATCATGATTGGGGTGCAGTGCCAAGTTGGCATCTCGAGGTTTTACGGCCCATTATCAACAACTCGCCACCGTAATGCACCCAAGCCAGTTTAATTTTCACCCTACAGAGCCGTGACCAACCCCTTGACTAATGTGATTCTGTCGGCGATTGAACATCGGTCTGCTGATTGAAATGACCAAGCCAAGCCAAGCCAAGCCCATCATCATTCTGCTCTACTTCTGTTGCTCCTCCCATCTATGGTTTATTTTCCCATTTCTGCTCATCTGCCGTACTTTTCTTACGAGTACAACTGGTAATCTCCTGCGAGCACATGCTCGCGCGTTTGCATTGAGCGTTCGTAGCTCGCACTCTATGGCGCGAGAGGCAAAAGGTCAAGCACCACAATTTTACTACGCAGCGAGCCACAGTCCTCCGGAAATTGTCTAGACCTTATTGAATTGGCATTTCAGAAAGGTTTATACACACAGTAAGGGTAATCTGCGGACGACTAGCATAGGCGTTTCATTACGGTTCATTTCGGTTCTGAGGGCTTCGGTAGATAAGCGGAAAGGAGGAGGGGAAGGCATTCGGCGTTGCGATTCGCTTCTGAGAATTTCTCGCCATTGTTTTTGGAGATTAAGATTCACTAGTCGAGCGGAAGAAAAGTTAGAAGGAGGCGAAGAGTGCTTCTGAGGCGCCTCAAGAGGGAATGCTGAGAGAATGCGGAAGAGCAGCGGACCCCACCGATCGGCGGAACGATCCGCGCAATCCCCGGAGGCAATACACGACCTTTACGGGGCCCCGCAATTCGCAAATGCGGCAACGAATCACGCCGGAGAGGAGCGGTATTACGATCATGCGCCACCTATAGGAGTAGAACGAGGAGGGAATGCTGCTCCGCCTCGGCGGTCCCGCAGCATCTCCCCGGCCGTGGGGGAGGGGAATATGGCGCGCGGAAACGGGGAGCGCGCAGGGGGGAGCTTGGCGGCGGGTATGGTGATGGGGGAAGTTAAGAACCACACGGGGAGGGTCAAGGAGTTGGGTAGGGCTAGAAGCGGTATGGCGGAAGCAGACATGGGTCATGCACGGATAGGTGCGGATATGGTTCAAGGGAGGGTGTATAGAAAAATGGCGACGGAGCGAGAGAGAGGGAAGGAGGCGGAGCGGGTGAGACAGCGCGACCTCGAAAGGGGGATTTACCTTGGAGATTTCGACAGATCTGTGACGGAAACCGCGACTGAGAGGGCGCAATCGGGTGGTTTACCCTGGAATAATGTAGATCGAGCGCATGAGCTGCTGGATAGACCGCCTACGGGGTCGCTTGGGGTGGAAAGGATGAGGCGGAGGGAGAAAGGAGCAGAGGCGCGACGAGAGGCGGAGAGGGAGGGGGTGAGGGGGAGGGCGAGAGATGGGGTTAGGTCGGGGGTTGGGAAAGAGGCGAATGTGATGGGAGGAGGGGGTGATTATAATGAAGGGGGGGATGAACAGTATTTGCGCATGGCGACGTGTGATTCGTCGGTGCGACCAGGGAGGAGCAGGGGTGGAGGTGTGCGAGGAGGGCAGGGTGGGGTTGGTGGCGAATGGGAATGTGACACGTCAGCTGGGAGAGAGGAGGAGGAGGAATCGGAAGGGGATTCTGAAGAAGACATGGGAATGCGGACAAAATCAACAAGTTGGCAGAAGCAGCAGCAGCAGCAGCAGC
Organism: Closterium sp. Naga37s-1; assembly: GCA_947471745.1. Taxonomy (NCBI): domain Eukaryota; kingdom Viridiplantae; phylum Streptophyta; class Zygnematophyceae; order Desmidiales; family Closteriaceae; genus Closterium; species Closterium sp. Naga37s-1. The sequence continues at coordinate 903,737 of CANJKZ010000010.1, read as the reverse complement.
AGCAGCAGCAGCAGCAGCAGGGATACGATGCCTCAGCTGCTGCTCACTCTTCCTCCGCCTCTGCTGTCTCTCATTCCTCTGGTGGTCCCCGTCGGATCCAGCACAGTGCAACAGCAGGGGAGGCAGGAGGCAGGGAGAGGAGGCGAGGGAAGGTACTGGGAAGCGCAGGGGAGAAACGTGGTGGGGGGTTGTCTGGTGCTGGGGAGGAAGAGGATGAGGGAATCAGCAGCGATCATCTGACAAGAATAGCCGCCCAGATGATGGGATTTGAAGATGGGGAGGACGGGCAGATCGGGCAGATCGGGCAGGTCAGGCAGGACGGGCAGGAAATCTTTTTGCAGGAACCAATGCAGGAGGAGCTGATTGGTCCATCCGCCCTGCTGCCGCCGAGCCACATCTCCTCCCGACCCTCTTCCATCCGCAAGGCACACTCAGCCTCGGCCAAGCCTGCGAAATCCGGAGGCTCGGCAGCAGGCTCGGGAGCCGGCATTGTCAGTGACAGTCATTTTGTCGAGGACCTGCTTCAGCTAGGGTTGAATGATTCGCGGTTAAGGGACTGGGCTGCCAGGTTCAAAGCAGGGCAGACAGACAGACGAGAGCTGCAGACACTGCTACTGGAGCTTCAGGAAAAGCAGAGGTTGCAAGGGGCGGGAGAAGGAGCAGGTGGGAAGGGAGAGGAATGGATGGGAGGATCTGCAGTGGGGGAAGATGAGGCAGAGGGAGTGACGGAATCTGCTGCAGCAGCAGGTGCTGGGTCAGGATTAGGGTTAGGGTTTATGGGGGGTTCTAGACCTAGATCTTCCTCTCGCAGGCTTGCCAGCAGCAGTGGAGTCCGAAGCAGGCCAGCTTCGTCGTCGTACCACAACCGAACCCAGCGGGCAGGTCACGCCAGGTTCGGCAGCAGCATAGGGTTCGGAACAGGCCTAGGCGGGTTAGTCTCTGGGGCAGGTTCGGGAACGGGAGGCTTGGGAGACGCCTTAGAGGGGTCTGGTTCGGAGCGTGGTTCGGACGCGGAGGACTTTTTGATGTCGGTTCCCCCTTCGGCTCTAGATGTTCTGCAGGGCAGCGGGCAGGCGAAAAAGAAACCTCCGACCGGAAATTGGAAGAGCCCTCTTTCAGGAGCAACACCAGGAGATTCCTCAACCTCGTCTAGCGTTCCCTCTGCACGATCTGGACCGTTGATCTCATCAGGATCGGTCCCATCAAGACCCCGAGGGACATCTGCCGCGTCGATTCTAAGGCATGGAAGTTGGGAGCAAAGGGAGTTTGCACAGCTGGCAGAGCAATTCGGGCTGGATGCAGACGAGGAGGGGCTAGGCGGGTTGGTGGAGGGTGGGAGACAGGGAGGCACAACTGGTGCGGGGGGTCCTGGGGTAGGGTTATCTGATGCAAGTGCATCAGGGGCGGGTATACCTGGTGCGGGTGGGAGGTTGATTGGGAGGAGCAGCTCAGTTCCCGAGGCAAGCCCTTCTGGAGGCTCGTGGGGGAGTCCCGGGGGAGTGGTGGAAGTGGGAGGGGTGGGAGTAGGAGTGGGAGTGGTAGGTGTCGGTGGTGTGGGAGACACAGGGGATGAAGAGCAGGATATAGCTGCCACAGCTGGTGGCAGTGCTGGTGGTGGTGCGGGTGATGGTGGGGTTGGTGGTGGTCGTGGTGGTGGTGGTGGTGGTGGGAGTGCTGGTGATTTGTATGGAGGACGGCGTAGAGGATTCCAAGGAGGAGGGTTGGCGGATCTGTATGGAAACGATGGGATGGCTGCTGCTGCTCCCCTTGTAGCAGGCTCCGCTGCTTCTGCTACAGCTGCTGCTACAGCTGCTGCTGCTGGTGTCGGCAAGGCCCCTGCTGCTGCTTCTGCACCTGGTGCTGTTGTTGGTGTTGATGCTGGTGCTGGTGGTAGTGGCAGTGGTGCTGCTGGTGCTGCTGCTCACACTGGTGACCTCTATGCAGCAGTCTCACCACCTCCTCCATCATTCCCACTTCCACCACTCCCAGCAGCAGCACCACTCCCACCTGCATCCTCCCTCTCCAGAAAACCACCCCAGCCACGGCTCCCCCGCGCTTTCTCTGCAGACACAGTAAACGCCCCTCCCCCCTGCACCTCTCATGCAGCAGAAGGAGAGAGAGAGGGAGAGACAGACGGAGCAAGAGAGGGAGCGAGAGAGGGAGAAAGGGACAGAGAGGGAGAGCTAGGGGGAGCGGGCGAGGAGATGTTGTCTCTGGAGCGGAATCTGAGCCTGCCGTCACCAAAGCCGGTTGCACAGGTGGAGGAGGCATCGTTCGATCGCAACCTGTCGCTGCACAATGTGATCAAGAAGCGGATCAGCAGCCACGCTGGGGAGGTGGGGCAGCAATTCGCCCGGCTCTCCACTCTCCTCAAGAAGTCATGTAAGCTCTTCTCCACTCCACCCTTCCAAGAAACTGCCTCCTCTTCCAACCTGTCTGTCGCTGCACAATGTGATCAAGAAGCGGATCAGCAGCCACGCTGGGGAGGTGGGGCAGCAGTTTGCTCGCCTCTCCACTCTCCTTAAGAAGTCATGTGAGTGTTGCTGCTCTCTTTCCCAACAAGCTGCCTCACGTTCTCTTGATGTTTAACCTCTCCTCTCCTCACCTCTCTTTCCACTCCATGTCCGCCTTTACAACCCTACCCTACCCTTCCCTACCCTGCCCTGCCCTGCCCTGCCCTGCCCTGCCCTGCCCTGCCCTGCCCTGCCCTGCCCTGCCCTGCCCTGCCCTGCCCTGCCCTGCCCTGCCCTGCCCTGCCCTGCTTGCTCGCCAGCATCCACACCCAACGCACCTGGGAGTGCGGGAAGTGGAGCAACAGGAGGGAGCAAGAGGCCGGCGCAGGAAGGGAAGAAGCCACCCAAGCCAGCCAAGAGTGGATCAGACAGGCCGTCCAGTGGCAACCCACTCGCCAGGTGCGGCTTGTTGGTGACTTGTGAGTCGAGAGACTCAATAGTCACCCTGGTGCAGGAAGGAGGGGAAGAAGCCACCCAAGCCAGCCAAGAGCGGAGCAGACAGGCCGTCCAGTGGCAACCCACTCGCCAGGTGCGTGTGTGTGTGTGCTCTCTTCTCAGTATTCGTTCACCCCCAACGCACCTGGGATTGGCGGCAGTGGGGGGGCATCCTCAGGGGGGAAACGGCCGGCGCAGGAAGGAAAGAAGCCACCCAAGCCAGCCAAGAGCGGAGCAGACAGGCCGTCCAGTGGCAACCCACTCGCCAGGTGCGTGTGTGTGTGTGCTCTCTTCTCAGTATTCGTTCACCCCCAACGCACCTGGGATTGGCGGCAGTGGGGGGGCATCCTCAGGGGGGAAACGGCCGGCGCAGGAAGGAAAGAAGCCACCCAAGCCAGCCAAGAGCGGATCAGACAGGCCGTCCAGTGGCAACCCACTCGCCAGGTGCGTGTGTGTGTGTGCTCTCTTCTCAGTATTCGTTCACCCCCAACGCACCTGGGATTGGCGGCAGTGGGGGGGCATCCTCAGGGGGGAAACGGCCGGCGCAGGAAGGAAAGAAGCCACCCAAGCCAGCCAAGAGCGGAGCAGACAGGCCGTCCAGTGGCAACCCACTCGCCAGGTGCGTGTGTGTGTGTGTGTGCTCTCTTCTCAGTATTCGTTCACTCGCCAGGTGTGTGTGTGTGTGTGCTCTCTTCTCAGTATTCGTTCACTCGCCAGGTGTGTGTGTGTGTGTGCTCTCTTCTCAGTATTCGTTCACTCGCCAGGTGCGTGTGTGTGTGTGCTCTCTTCTCAGTATTCGTTCACTCGCCAGGTGCGTGTGTGTGTGTGCTCTCTTCTCAGTATTCGTTCACTCGCCAGGTGCGTGTGATTTCGTCTCAGCATCCACACTCAACGCTCCTCCTGCCAGTGCGGGCAGTGGCGGCAGCAGTGGGGCATCATCATCAGCGGGCAAGCCAGCCAAGAGCGGAGCAGACAGGCCTTCCAGTGGCAACCCCACTCGGCAGATGTGAATTGTTCTGTTTTGTTTGGTTCTTTTCTCACTGCTGAGCCTCTTTCTTCCACCTGATCATGCATGTGGGTGGGTGGGCGTGGGCCATGTGCATGTGCAATCGTGTGTGTGTGCTGTGCAGGAATTTATTTATGGTGAGCCTGTACGTGTAAACGACTACGCGTAAATGATAGGAATAAATTTCATGCATTATTACCCTGGTAATGAGTCACCATTGGTACCATTTCAATACAATGGTTCGCTCTTTTTCCCCCTAAATTCCACCCGACCCCCCCCCTTTGTTCCCCTCCGTCAGAACATCGTCTATTGAAGCAGAGTTTGGCAATTTACCAGCACCCACGAGAGTCCATACCCAATCTCCATACTCAAGATCCAATCTTCATTTTTCCCTCCAATCTTCCTCCTCCCCCCCAACCCTCTCCTGCCCTCAAACTCTCCCCTTTCCCCCAACCCCCTCATTCTCCCCAGAACATCGTCTATAGCAGCAGAGTTTGGCGATTTACCAGCAACCTAGAGAGTCCCTCATACTCGAAACCCAAGCCCCCTCTTTCCCTCCAACCAACGTCCCCCTTCGCCCCAACCCTCTCATTCCCCTCAGAACATCGTCTATTGCAGCAGAGTTTGGCGATTTGCCAGCACCCAAGAGAACGCACTATCAGTACTCGGAGCTGCAGGTGTGTTTTTCGAATGAGCTTATAGCATGATCAGTAACTGGATTGGATTGGATGTGCCATGAAGTGTAGTTCAGTGCGCACACACGCATGCATGCACACATGCACGCACACATGCACGCACACATGCACGCACACACGCATGCACGCACACATGCACGCACGCATGCACGCACACATGCACGCACACATGCACGCACGCATGCATGCACACACACAATCTTGGTGTTTTTTTTTCACAAGTTAGTTATTTCTATTGCAGCTCACAGTCCTTTCCGTTCTCCCGCTTCCAACCCCTCGTCCAATCCCCCGTTGCCAGCTGGCGACCGAGAATTTTAACGAGGCCAACGTGTTGGGGCAGGGCGGATTCGGGAAGGTGTATTACGGCGTGCTGCCCGTGCACCCCGCTCAGGTCAGAAATGCTGCACCGTTCAGGAGATAATGCAGATACTTCAGGTTAATGTAATGTGCTGCTATGGGGCAGGTAGGTCGGATTCGACAAGATGTACTATGGCGTGCTGCCCGTGCACCCCGCTAAGGTGAGAATTCAAATGCTTGCGGATATTATACTGCTCAGGTGAGAGATTAGATGTTTCATGATACAGTATCATGGTGCTGTGGGGCAGGCAGGGCGGGTTCGGGAAGGTGTATTATGGCGTGCTGCCAGTGCTGCTAGTGCATCCTGCTCAGGTGAAAATTCAGATACATGTTGGGTACTGAGTTTTAGATGCACTGGCAGCACGCCAGTGCATGCAAGTTTGGACACTCTGCAACCTTCCCCGTTTCCCACATGTTGGGTCAGGGCGGGTTCGGAAAGGTGTATTATGGTATGCTGCCAGTGCTGAAGCAAGGAGGAGGGAAGCAGGGTGACGAGGATTTTGTCTCTAGACCTGTGTGTGTATGAGTAGGGACCCTAAACCTTGAACAATACACCCCGTGTATTGACGCCCTCTATACCGCAAATCGCCCTCCTTCCCTCTCACCATCAGGTGGTGGCAGTGAAGGTGCTGAAGCAAAGAGGAGGGGAGCAGGGAGACGAGGGGTGTGTCTCTAGACTCGTGTATGTGTGTAGGGATCCTAAACCCGAAACCCTTAACCCTGTATAATATTAATTCCTTGTACTGCAAGTGCCACTCCTCTTACCATCAGGTGGTGGCAGTGAAGGTGCTGAAGCAGGGAGGAGGGGAGCAGGGGGATGAGGAGTTTGTTTCTAAACCGTTGCTTGTATGTATCACGCATGCAATAGCCTTATCTTCAATACTCTGCCCTGTGAAACCCCTTTCCCTCTCACCATCCATCAGGTGGTCGCAGTGAAGGTGCTGAAGCAGGGAGGAGGGGAGCAGGGAGACGAGGAGTTTGTTTCTAGACCCTTGTGTGTGTGTAGGCCTCTTGTTTATATTATGTATTTTGCCCTCTACATCGCAAATCGCTTTCCCTCTCACCATCAGGTGGTGGCAGTGAAGGTGCTGAAGCAAGGAGGAGGGGAGCAGGGAAATGAGGAGTTTGTTTCTAAACCGTTGCTTGTATGTATCATGCATGCAATAGCCTTATCTTCAATATCGCCCTACGAAATCCCCCTCCCTCCCACCATCCATCAGGTGGTGGCAGTGAAGGTGCTGAAGCAAGGAGGAGGGGAGCAGGGAGACGAAGAGTTTGTGACTGAACTGGAGCTGCTGAGTCGACTGGAGCACAAACACCTGGTGAGTGGGAGAGGCTGGTGCTGGAAGGATTGGTGTATGCGGAATAGATAGGGAGGGGTTGGTGCACAGATGAGGGAGGGGAGCAGGGAGACGAAGAGTTTGTGACTGAACTGGAGCTGCTGAGTCGACTGGAGCACAAACACCTGGTGAGTGGGAGAGGCTGGTGCTGGAAGGATTGGTGTATGCAGGATAGATAGGGAGGGGTTGGTGCACAGATGAGGGAGGGGAGCAGGGAGACGAAGAGTTTGTGACTGAACTGGAGCTGCTGAGTCGGCTAGAGCACAAACACCTGGTGAGTGGGAGAGGCTGGTGCTGGAAGGATTGGTGTATGCGGAATAGATAGGGAGGGGTTGGTGCACAGATGAGGGAGGGGAGCAGGGAGACGAAGAGTTTGTGACTGAACTGGAGCTGCTGAGTCGGCTAGAGCACAAACACCTGGTGAGTGGGAGAGGCTGGTGCTGGAAGGATTGGTGTATGCAGGATAGATAGGGAGGGGTTGGTGCACAGATGAGGGAGGGGAGCAGGGAGACGAAGAGTTTGTGACTGAACTGGAGCTGCTGAGTCGACTGGAGCACAAACACCTGGTGAGTGGGAGAGGCTGGTGCTGGAAGGATTGGTGTATGCAGGATAGATAGGGAGGGGTTGGTGCACAGATGAGGGAGGGGAGCAGGGAGACGAAGAGTTTGTGACTGAACTGGAGCTGCTGAGTCGGCTAGAGCACAAACACCTGGTGAGTGGGAGAGGCTGGTGCTGGAAGGATTGGTGTATGCGGAATAGATAGGGAGGGGTTGGTGCACAGATGAGGGAGGGGAGCAGGGAGACGAAGAGTTTGTGACTGAACTGGAGCTGCTGAGTCGGCTAGAGCACAAACACCTGGTGAGTGGGAGAGGCTGGTGCTGGAAGGATTGGTGTATGCAGGATAGATAGGGAGGGGTTGGTGCACAGATGAGGGAGGGGAGCAGGGAGACGAAGAGTTTGTGACTGAACTGGAGCTGCTGAGTCGGCTAGAGCACAAACACCTGGTGAGTGGGAGACGCTGGTGCTGGAAGGGTTGGTGTATGCGGAATAGATAGGGAGGGGTTGGTGCACAGATGAGGGAGGGGAGCAGGGAGACGAAGAGTTTGTGACTGAACTGGAGCTGCTGAGTCGGCTAGAGCACAAACACCTGGTGAGTGGGAGACGCTGGTGCTGGAAGGGTTGGTGTATGCGGAATAGATAGGGAGGGGTTGGTGCACAGATGAGGGAGGGGAGCAGGGAGACGAAGAGTTTGTGACTGAACTGGAGCTGCTGAGTCGGCTAGAGCACAAACACCTGGTGAATGGGAGAGGCTGGTGCTGGAAGGATTGGTGTATGCGGAATAGAAAGGGGTTTGAGAGTAAAATGAGGGAGGGGAGCAGGGCGACGAGGAGTTGTGACAGAGCTAGAGCTGCTGAGTCGGCTAGAGCACAAACACCTGGTGAGTGGGAAGGGAGAGGGAGAAGGAGTGGGTGTTAGCAGGATAGAAGGGAGAGGAGCAGCAGGGTAATGGGGAGCAGGGCGACGAGGAGTTTGTGACAGAGCTGGAGCTGCTGAGTCGCCTGGAGCACAAACACCTGGTGAGTTGAAAGGGAGGAAGATTCCAGACCAGAGTTGGTAGCAGGATGGGGGGGAGCAGGAGGAGGGGAGCAGGATGGGGGGAGCAGGAGGAGGGGAGCAGGGAGACGAGGAGTTTGTTACAGAACTGGAGCTGCTGAGTCGCCTGGAGCACAAACACATGGTAAGCAGGGATAGAGGGAGGGAGAATTAAGGTGAGGGTTGGTGTCGGGGAGAAGGTGCGATAGGGGTAGCTGGATATCGTGGAGGGACATGTATGAAGATTTGTTTTGAGACGTCTCAAAACAAATCTTTATACATGTTGGGGAGAAGGTACGATAGGGGTAGCTGGATAGCGTGGAGGGGAGCAGGATGAGGCGGAGTATTGTTGGAGCGAATTTTGAGAATTCTCAAAAGTCGCTCCAATGTTTGGTGGTGGGGAGAAGGTGCGATAGGGGTAGCTGGATAGCGTGGAGGGGAGCAGGCAGGATGAGGCGGAGCAGGGCGATGAGGAGTTTGTTACAGGGCTAGACTAGAGGGCGTCGATACCCTGTGCCTTTTGCCTTCCCCTTCCTCCCCCTTGCAGGTGAAGCTGATGGGTTACTGCTCGCAGTGGGGTGCAGCAGCAGTTGCATTCTGAGTCCACTCAAAGTACAGCTTTCTGTAACACCTTTTATTTTTCCCCTTCCTCGCCCTTCCCCTTCATGCAGGTGAAGCTGATGGGTTACTGCATGCAGAAGAATGAACAGCTGTTAGTGCACCGTAGCCGTGCAGTGCAGCTGGCTTGACAATGTTAACAGATTCCAATTTCCACCTTGTCTCTTCCCTTTGTCGCTTTCCATTCCCCTCCCTGCAGGTGAAGCTGATGGGGTACTGCATGCGGAAGGATCAACGGCTGCTAGTCTACGAGTTCCTGCCCAATGGGAGCCTCGCCGACCACTTGCACGGTACAGTGTGTTGTCTCTTCTGGACTTGTTGCTTTGCTAGCAAGCTGGCTGGTAATATGGTGCTGCTGTGTGAATCCATGCTAGACATGAAGACCGGCGCAATCAACGGCTGCTAGCTAGTGTACGAGTTCCTGCCCAAAAGGAGTCTCGCCGACCACTTGCACGGGGTGTGGTGTGCTTGCTGTGCTGCTGGGCTGCTTGTTCTGCTCCCATGCCGCTCTGCTTCTGTGTTGACGTGCTGCTATCTTGCTTGGTTGCTAATGTACGAGTTCCTTAGGAGTCTCGCCAACCACTTGCACGGTATGGTGTTTCACAGCCTGCTTGCTTTGTTTCGTGATGATTTGCTGCGCTCCGGTGTACGGGTTTCTGGCCAAAGGGAGCACTCGCCGTCTTATTGTATGGTAATATGTCTTGTCTTGTCTGCTCTGCTTGGTATGCTGCTGTGCTAATACTGCTGTACTGTACTGCTGTGTTGCTGCGGGAGAAATTCGGGGGCGAGTCCTTGGAAGCCTCGCTCGAACAAGTGTTCTCTGTACACTCTTCCCAACCTGTCATGCAACAAATAACTTTTCAATGTAGAAACCGCGTGTAATGAGTCTGCTTTTGAGTCGACTCAAATGCTGCTGTGCTAATACTGCTGTACTGCACTGCTGTGTTGCTGTCGTACCATCCTTCTGTGCTGTGTGGCTGTGCCTTTGTGCTCTCTTCTGCTGTTCACTTATAGATAGGCTTCTGTTTTGGGGCATCATACATTCACTCCTCCCCAATTCTCTTTTGTTCTTCATCTTTCTCTCCCTTCTCAATCAGGGTATGTTTTTTACTTCCGCTCTAACTCTCCCAACCAACAGGCCGCAAGGTCAGGTAGAACGGACGCTTGTCGTGGGAGAGCGGCTGAAGGTAGCGGCGGGGCGGCTGTGACCCGCGTGTAGTGAGGTGCATTTTGAGGCGCCTCAAAATGTAGAACGGACGCTTGTCGTGCGAGAGCGGCTGAAGGTAGACCGGCTGTGACAATTAGGGGTGAGCAAGGGGCGAACACGAACACGTTCGTGTTCGCCCCTACACAAACACAGCCGTTTGCCGAACCGAACACTGTTCGGTTCGTCGAACGCCTTGAGCAAAAACAGGTGTTTGCCGTTCGCCTGTGAAGGCGTGTTCGGGCGAACCTCGAACACGTTCGTGTTCGTCGCGGGGCAAATTGCAGCAGAGGCCCGAACACGAACGTTTTCGGGCGAACCTCGAACACTGTTCGGCGAACACTTTAAGCCAAAAAAACCAACCTGTTCGGTTTTTTGCTCACCCCTAGTGAAAATGTGAAAAATAATGCGGTTTCATTTCTGTGTTATAATCCATTCTCCCCCTTTTTACTTTCTCTTTGTTTCCTTTCTCTCCACCAGGCAAAAAGGTCAGGCAGAACGGCCCCTTGTCGTGGGAGAAGCGGCTGAAGATTGCCGTTGGATCAGCACGCGGGTTGAGGTACCTGCACTCGCAGCGCCCACAGGTGCTGCACCGAGACGTGAAGGCACCCAACATACTCATCACTGATAGCTACGTGGCTAAGGTGGGTGACGGGTTTTTAGGTTTTAGATGGACCAGCGAGGGGCTTGAGTCGAGGTACCTGCACTCGCAGAGACCACAGGTGCTGCACTGAGACGTGAAAGCACCCAACATTCTCATCACTGCCAGCTACGTGGTCAAGGTGAGCATGGCTGATATCTGAGATGAGATGTTCCCAAGGTATGGCTTGCCGTTGGATCAGCAAGGGGGTTGAGGTACCTGCACTTGCAGCGACCGCAGGTGCTGCACCGAGACGTGCAGGCACCCAACATACTCATCACTGATAGCTACGTGGCTAAGGTGAGCATGGCTGGTATTACTCATGAGTCGACTCAATAGGAATGGAATGGAGTGAGTGAGGGTTGCTGTTGGGTCGGCAAGGATCCAACACGGGCGAGATGGTGGAGTGGGGGAGACCCAGCTGTGTTGGTGTGACTTTATAGAATTCTCAAAAGTCACACCTAGAATTCTCAAAATTCACACCTAGAATTCTCAAAAGTCACACCGAGAATTCTCAAAAGTCACACCTAGAATTCTCAAAAGTCACACCTAGAATTCTCATAAGTCACACCTAGAATTCTCAAAAGTCACACCTAGAATTCTCAAAAGTCACACCTAGAATTCTCAAAAGTCACACCTAGAATTCTCAAAAGTCACACCTAGAATTCTCAAAAGTCACACCTAGAATTCTCAAAAGTCACACCTAGAATTCTCAAAAGTCACACCTAGAATTCTCAAAAGTCACACCGAGAATTCTCTAAAGTCACACCGAGAATTCTCAAAAGTCACACCGAGAATTCTCAAAAGTCACATCACACCAACATGGCTTGCTGTTGGGTTGGCAAGGATCCAACACGGGAAAGATGGTGGAGTGGGGAAGACCCACCACTTTTCCCGCTCTCTTCTCCATCCCTCTCCTTCACAAACACAACACTCTCACATCTTACGCACACACATACCTTGAGGTGAATTTTGAGGCGCCTCAAAATTCACCTCAATGCACGGGGAGACCCACCACCTTTCCCTCTCTCTTCTCCATCTCTCTCCTTCACAAACACTCCACTCTCACAGCTTACGCACACACATACCTTGTCCTTCCAGGTGGCTGACTTCGGGTGTGCGAAGCTGATCAAGCAGACCATCCTAGTAGAGGACCCCAACACGACTTTTGAGACGTCTCAAAAGTCAAGCAGACGATTCTGGTTGAGGACCCCACCACGGGCGAGATGGTGGAGACGCTGGGGGAGAACCACCACCTTCCTCTCCCTTTTCTCCACGCTTTTGCACTCTCTCATTTTCCGCCTCATGCCCTCTCTTGGCTTGGAAAGGAATCACACCCCAACCCCCACTTCCAGGTGGCTGACTTTGGGTGTGCGAAGCTGATCAAGCAGACCATTTTAGTTGAGGACCCCACCACGGGGGAGATGGTGGAGACGCTGGGGGAGACCCACCTTTCAGCCACCACCTGTCCTGTCCACCCTCTCTTTTCCACCCCTGTCCTTCACACTCTCTCAAATGGTCCGTTGTATTAATTCAGCAGGGGTACAGACATGCAGTTCTCTCTCTCTCTCTCTCTCTCTCTCTCTCTCTCTCTCTCTCTCTCTCTCTCTCTCTCTCTCTCTCTCTCTCAAATGGTCCTTTGTATTAATTCAGCAGGGGGTACAGACATGCAATTTGACTCGTGGTTCCCTTATACCTTCCGACCCATCAACCCATCCCTCTGACCCTCCCCCCCCCCCCTCTTAGTGCCCCTCTAACCCTCCAGCGTGTGGAGGATGTCCCCTAGGTGCAGCGGCCATGGGTCCGCTGCCATCTGGGGGTGCGCTGCCATCTCTCTCTCTCTCTCTCTCTCTCTCTCTCTCTCTCTCTCTCTCTCTCTCTCTCTCTCTCTCTCTCTCTCTCTCTCTCTCTCTCTCTCTCTCTCTCTCACGGCTTCCGTCGTACATCCCCTTCCCTACAGGTGGCGGACTTTGGGTGTGCGAAGCTGATCAAGCAGACGATTCTAGTTGAGGACCCCACCACGGGGGAAATGGTGGAGACGCTGGGGGAGTTGCCACCGACTCCCATCTCTCCATTTCTTCCCTCTGTTTCCCTCCCATCCCACCCTTCCGTACAGGTGGCTGACTTTGGGTGTGCGAAGCTGATCAAGCAAACCATCCTAGTAGAGGATCCCACCACGGGGGAGATGGTGGAGACGCTGGGGGAGAACGTGGATGTGGCCATGGGCACGCACGGGCACATGGCTCCTGAGATATTGATGACTGGGGAAATCAGCGCTGCTACCGATGTGTACAGGTATGCACAACTAAGTGTGTTTATAAAGGGGACAGCAACCACGAGAGGAAGATGGTGGAGACGCTGGGGGAGAACGTGGATGTGGCAATGGGCACGCACGGCCACATGGCCCCTGAAATACTCATGACCGGCGAGATCAGCGCTGCAACTGACGTGTACAGGTGTGTGTGGAGGGAGGGTGTTGTCACAAGTGACGCAAGACGCAAGACGCAAGACGCGTCTTGCGTCTAGCGTCTAGACGCTAGACGCTAGACGCGTGTTTAGACGCTAGACGCTTGGGTAAATTTTTTTCGGTCAGCCCGAAAAAAAAATCCCAAGTCCGAAATTGAATTTCGCGAGGGGTACAAATTGGAGGAGGGGTACAAATTGGAGGAGGATGGGGAGGTGGAGGCGGATGAGGACGACGTGTGCATGGATGAGTGGGAGGGGCAGGAGGAGGAGGAGGACGAGGCGGAGGAGGAGGAGGAGGCGGAGGAGGAGTAGGAGGAGAGGTTGGAGGAGGCCTAGTGATTGCAGGGATGTAGTAGTAGCTATGTACTTCGTGTTGGCTACTGCTAGAGAGAAGTGGTCCCCTAACTATGTATGATGAGAAATGAGGATTGTTGTGAACTCAAAATATGAGGGAAAAGTTTTGGTACAACAGAAATTTGACCCAAATGGGTCATATTTGCATGTCCCCCACCCTCCCCATGGCCCTCGGAAGTTTTTTTAGGCTGCCCGAACCTTTTTTTTAGGCCTGCCCGGGTTTCCGTCTAATATGCGTCTAACTTAGCCGGAAATGCGTCTAGCGTCTTAGACGCTGCGTCTAGACGCAACCGTCTAAGACGCTAGACGCGTCTTCCGTCACTTAGGTGTTGTGGGAATGGGTACACGCAGGGACAGTCTTTGAAGAGGAGAACGTGGATGTGGCAATGGGCACGCACGGCCACATGGCTCCTGAAATTCTAATGACGGGGGAGATCAGCACTGCTATGGACGTGTACAGGTAGGCACAAATGAGTGCTTCTAAAGGGGACAACCAGGAGAGATGGTGGAGATGCGGGGGAAGAACGCGCATGTGGCAATGGGCACACAGTGGTTGTTGCTGTTGTTGGTTGTTGCTGGTCAATAGCACATAAGCAATGGGCACACATTGCGTGAGTGAGGGGAGCTTCTTGTTGGTTGTTGCTTGCTGGTCACATACACATGCCATTCCCACTCCCTCTCTCCCACGCCCCTCTCTCAGCTCAGCTTGGAGTGGTGTTTCTGCTGACCCTTACACCCCGTTCGCTCACCTTCATCACCCTCCTCCACTCCCCACCACACCCCTTTGTAATGCCATGCATGCCCCCACTCCGTCGCTCCCTCTCTCCCCTGCTCCCCTCTCAGTTTCGGAGTGGTGCTGCCGGCACTGACAGCCTGTTGACTCGTCTTCAATACCACCCACTCCCCACACCCTTCGTAATGCCGTGTCCCCACTCCCGCTCTCCCTCGCTCCCTTTCTCCCCCGCCCCTATCTCAGCTTCGGAGTGGTGTTGCTGGAACTACTGAGTGGCAGAGTGCCCGTGTTTGAAGACGGCACGATGCTGACGCATTGGGTGAGTGACGGATGGTTCTTTTCTTGTGGTTGCGTGCTGTGAGTTAAGGCAATATCGCTGGGTGGGTGGTGCTGATCCTGGGCAGGGCCACATCAGCACCGGCACTGGCGCCACCCAAGGGAAATAAGTCGCAATATGCTTTGTGACCAGGGAATATGGCGGTGACACCTGAGTCGGAGAGGGCACCAAGGGATACCAAGTTGTTCCGAAGGGAGGGGATATAGAGACCTGTGACAGTACCTGAGGGAAAGAGGGGACAGGGGAGTGTGGAGGTGTAACGGCTTTGTATCGCAAAGCTGGAGTCAGCCCCAAGTATTGTGGAGGGGGTGGAGAGGGGGATGAGCGTGCCTGCGTCACGAAGGACCGTGTGCGTGGCTCCGCTATCAAGGATGAACTCAAGGGGCTTTGAGGAGGAGGGGGACTCGGAGTACTGGAATGAGGACTCATTAATAGCATTGGCATACATAGGATCATTGCAAGAGCTAGCAGTGGTGACATGACCTATGAAACCCGTGGAAGGAAACGGTGTGAAGCCGGGGGGGTGAGAGGGGGAGGTGGGTAGTTCAGCAGGTGCAGTAGTTGCAGCAGTTGCAGCTGTCCCATGGCCATACAGAGATGGGGGGTAGGGAGGGTAGGGCCAGCCAGCGTAAGGAGGAGGATAAGGGGAGAGAGGAGGATAGGGGGAGGGAGGGGTTTGAGGTGCGAGGGTGGGTGTGGTGAGGGTGGGAGGCGTTGGGGTGGTGGTGGGTGTGGGGAGGAGGTGTTGGACTTGCTGGAGGACGTGAGGGGAGAGGTGTTGGGCGAGGACATTATGGAGGTTGGGGGGAGATGGTGCATAGGCGGGGAGGGTGCGAATGTCATGAGGGGTGGGGCGAGGGGTGATGGTGCTCCAGCGTGGAGGAGGGCCCGTGTTGCCGCGTGCAAGCCATTCGTCGGTGAGAGCTTTGAAGCACGTATCAGTGGGATGGGTGGTCTGGTTGCAGGTCTGACCTTTGTTAGGGCCTTGGCGAATGACATACTGGCACGGAGGGAGCCCACCCGTGGTTGAAGTGGTTGCCCCACGCCCGCCACGTTCCCCAGTGCGCCCTCCTCGTCCACCTCCGCGACCGCCTCCTCTTCCACCACCGCCCGAGCCACGTCCTGGTCCGCCCCCGCTGCTTCCGCCGGTGTTTGTTCCTTTGCGCGCATGAACGGCATTGATGGAGGCAGATTCACGCAGAAGGTCAGCCTCACTGTCAAGGAGCCAGTCGATGGTAACAGCCACAGGAGGAGGACGGATGTGCTGGGAGGTGAAATTGATGCGGTAAGTGTCGTAGGTGGGTGGGAGGCAGTCAAGGATGCGTGTTGTGAGGAGGGTGTCGGAGATCAAGATGCCACGATCATTGAGACGTTGTGCAGTGTCCGTGAGGCGCCGAGCGAAGGAAGCAGCGTTGAGGGAGGAGTCCAGTGTGATGTCTTGGAAGGTGCGAAAGAGGGAGAGGAGGGAACGTAAGTCCTGGCGATCATACTGGGAGGAGAGAGACTTCCAGAGGGAGGGGGAGGATGGGGGGCGAAGGTCACGCTTGAGAGAGGAGGGAACGCATGAGAAGATGATAGTAAGTGCACGGCGGTCAGCAATGCGCCATGCAGCTGTATCGGAGTGGTGCTTACGGAGCTTAGCAGAGTACTCTTCGGAGGCGGCTTTGAATTCTGCAAGTTTTGCAGTGGCAGCTTCATGATCGGCGATGGCAGCTGCGTGTGCTCTGCTTTTGATGACATAGTCGTCCCGCTCCTTGTTGTATTTGTTGAGCGTGCGAGCCCACCTGTCCGGATCATCCTCCCAAGCCCCTAGGATAGGGGCTTGGGGGGCAGGTTCGGTCGGGAGTGGTGGGGCGTCGGGGGGGGAGGAGCCTGGGAGTGGGGGCGGAGTGGGGGGGAGGCCATTAGGTGTTTCGAGGACAACGTCTAGGAGGCAGTAATCTCCCACTCGAACGGAGCCCAGGTACGTGAAGAGGCTCTCCTCAAACGACACCCAATTGACGGCGGTGGTGCCGTTGAGGAGCTCGAGCTTGTCGATGGAGGCAAGCTCAAGCGAGGTTGATTCGTCGGCCATGAGAGGAGGAGGAGGGAGGGAGGGGAGGTGGACGACACCGTCTTGAGGGACAGAGCGGTCCGGCTGCTCCACGGGCGGTAGCAGCAAACCCTAATTCAGGGTCCGTCGCGGCTGGTGGGCGTCTCCGCGGCATCCGCGGCATCCGCAGCTGGTGGGCGTCTCCGCGGCGTCCGCGGCTGACGGCCGCGTTCGTCGCGTCCGCGGCTGACGGCCGCGTTCGTCGCGTCCGCGGCTGACGGCCGCGTTCGTCGCGTCCGCGGCTGACGGCCGCGTTCGTCGCGTCCGCGGCTGACGGCCGCGTTCGTCGCGTCCGCGGCTGACGGCCGCGTTCGTCGCGTCCCCGGCTGATGGGCGCGTTTGTCGCGTCCGCGGCTGACGGTCGCGTTCGTCGCGTCCGCGGCTGACGGTCGCGTTCGTCGCGTCCGCGGCTGACGGTCGCGTTCGTCGCGTCCGCGGCTGACGGGCGCGTTCGTCGCGTCCGCGGCTGACGGTCGCGTTCGTCGCGGCGGGCGGACGTGGTGAGGAGAGGGGCGCCGAGATGGCGCGAGGGGCACGGCAGAGTCGGCGGGAGGTGCGCTGAGCGGCGCGAGGGGCACGGCTGAGCCGGCGGGAGGTGCGCTAAGTGGCGCAAGGGGCACGGCAGAGCCTGCGGGAGGTGCGCTGAGCGGCGCGAGGGGCACGGCTGAGCCGGCGGGAGGTGCGCTAAGTGGCGCAAGGGGCACGGCAGAGCCGGCGGGAGGTAGAGTATGGTCCTAGGATCTTGAGTGGCGTTAGCCGTAAGAGCTCTGATAACATGTGAGAATTGAACCGATGAGTTGAGTAGGAATGATGAGGGCTTACATAGTTGGAGCTAAGGAAAGGGGGGTGGTTGGTACCTAGCCAACATTATTGGCCCCCACCAATAAGTTGGGTTGGAGAATTATTGGGGGGTCCCAATAATGTTGGTCAAAGTGGGCCAACATTATTGGGGGGGCCAATAATCCTCCAACCCAACCTTGGGGTCCAATAATTGGGCCAAGGTTGGGTTCCAACCCCCACCTAGGGTTAACCCTAGTTGTGCACCCAAACATTGTTTGGGTGCCTATCTCTATCCTAGGGTTTATAGGATCAATGCAGGATACAGAAGAGTAGTATAATCTAACAGGTGGTGGTGTTGCTGAAGATTCTGAGAGGCAGAGAGCCGGTGTTCGAGACGTCTCAAAACAACACTTTTGTCACGTGAGGACGGCACGCTGCTCACACATTGGGTGAGTGACGGGTGGCTCTTTTCTTGTGGTTGCGTGCTGTGAGTCAAGGCGATATCGTTGGGTGGTGCCGGTCACATGGCATTAGGGATGGTGGTCGTGTTGCAGGAGATTCTGAGAGGCAGAGAGCCGGTGTTTGGGGATGGCACGCTGCTCACACATTGGTTGAGTGAGGGGTGCCTCTTGTTGGTTGTTGCTGCTGGTTGCTGGTTGCTGCTGAAGATTCTGAGAGGCACAGAGCCGGTATTTGGGGATGGCACGCTGCTCACACACTGGGTGAGTGAGGAGTGCTTCTTGTTGGTTGTTGCTGGTCACATGCACATGGCAGAACGATAGCACTGGTTGCTGCTGAAGATTCTGAGAGGCAGAGTGCCGGTGTTTCAGGATGGCACGCTGCTGACACATTGGGTGAGTGAGGAGTGCTTCTTGTTGGTTGTTGCTGGTCACATGCACATGGCAGAACGATAGCACTGGTTGCTGCTGAAGATTCTGAGAGGCAAAGTGCCGGTGTTTCAGGATGGCACGCTGCTGACACATTGGGTGAGTGAGGAGTGCTTCTTGTTGGTTGTTGCTGGTCACATGCACATGGCAGAACGATAGCACTGGTTGCTGCTGAAGATTCTGAGAGGCAGAGTGCCGGTGTTTCAGGATGGCACGCTGCTGACACATTGGGTGAGTGAGGAGTGCCTCTTTTTGGTTGCTGCTGGTCACATGCACATGGCATAAAGATAGCACTGGTTGCTGCTGAAGATTCTGAGAGGCACAGAGCTGGTGTTTGGGGATGGCACGCTGCTCACACACTGGGTGAGTGAGGGGTGCCTCTTGTTGGTTGTTGCTGGTCACATGCACATGGCATAAAGATAGCACTGGTTGCTGCTGAAGATTCTGAGAGGCAGAGTGCCGGTGTTTCAGGATGGCACGCTGCTCACACACTGGTTGAGTCTGGTTTGTTGAGGCCTGCTTGCTGGTGATGATCCTTGGTGTGGTTCTTTTTTCGTGTGGTGCTGGCGCATCGGTTGAATGAGGGAATGCTGTTGTGTGTTGGCAGCTTTGCCTGAATTGGCAGCTTTGCCTGAATTGACAGCTTTGCCTGAATTGGCAGCTTTGCCTGAATTGGCAGCTTTGCCTGAATTGGCAGCTTTGCCTGAATTGGCAGCTTTGCCTGAGTTTGGGAACTTCAGCACTCACAGGCCAGGCCACTCGTTCCCCCTCCCTTCCCCTCCCTCCCCCACCCTCCCCGTCCTTTCCCCACACACCTTTCAGGCCACACCATTCCTAAAAGACAAGAGGTGGGATGAGCTGATAGATCTTTCCATGCTTGCAGCCAGCACTCCCCTTCCTCTTCACTTACTCTGCACATCCTCCCCACCCTCCCTCCCCCTCCCTTCCCCACCCTCCCCGTCCTTTCCCCACACACCTTTTAGGCCACACCATTCCTGAAAGACAAGAGGTGGGATGAGCTGATAGATCTTTCCATGCTTGCAGCCAGCACTCCCCTTCCTCTTCACTTACTCTGCACCTCCTCCCCACCCTCCCTCCCCCTCCCTCCCCCACGCTCCCCGTCCTTTCCCCACACACCTTTCAGGCCATGCCATTCCTGAAGGACAAGAGGTGGGATGAGCGGATCGATCCTTCCATGCCTGTTGCTCACACTCCCTTTCCTCTTAGTTGACTTTGCACCTCCTCCCCCACCTCCCTCCACTTCCCACCCCATCCTTCTCCCACACACCTTTCAGGCCACACCATTCTTGAAGGACAAGAGGTGGGATGAGCTGATAGATCCTTCCATGCTTGCCGGTCACACGCCAGAAGGGGGAGGAGGCGAAGGAGGAGTGACAGGTGGCACCGGCGCCGGAGCCAGTGCCGATGCTGACGTGGCCCTGCCCAGGGTGGCTGCCACGTCAGCGTTTGCTCGGTGCGCTGAGCTGGCGGAGTCGTGCATCCAGTTTGACCCGCTGATGCGGCCGAGCATGGAGGACGTGGCACACACCCTGCAGGCGATCCAATTAGGTACTACATACATTCTAAGAAGGCACGGTTATTGTATCACGTAAGTAAGGCACACACACTGTTCAAGTGGATGGTGCTGCTGCTGACTGATGCGGCCAACCAGAGGACGTGACATACACCCTGCAGGCGATCCAGTTAGGTGCGTGTTAGGCAATCCATTTAAGTACATCTTGAGAAGGCCTGGCTGATGCGGCCGAGCATGGCGGACGTGGCAGGCACACACCCTGCGAGCGATCCAGTTAGGTGTGTTTTAGGCGATTAATATAGGTTGGTGTGTTTTAGGCGATTAATATAGGTTGGTGTGTTTTAGGCGATTAATATAGGTTCTTTATCTGCAAAAGGAAGGCTTCAATTTCGCGTGAGGTGGCTGTTGAGGTGGATGCTGACTGATGGGACCGAGCATGGAGGACGTGGCAAACACCCTGCAGGCAGGCGATCCAATTAGGTAACTCTTAACTTAAGAAGCCACAGTTTGTATTGTGTAAGGTGGTGTATCGTGTAAGGTAGTGTTCAGGTGCATGCTGCTGCTGACCGATGGGACCGAGCATTGGGGGTATGGCACACACCCTTAGGTAACTCTAATGAAGGCACAGTTTGTCTTGTGTATGGTGCTGTATCGTGTAAGGTGCTGTATCGTGTAATATACTTTATCGTGTAAGATACTGTATCGTGTAAGATACTGTATCGTCTAAGATACTGTATCGTGTAAGGTGCTGTATCGTGTAAGGTGCTGTATTGTTACTTGTGGCACGTACGTACTGGGTGCATGGCATGTGGTATTGTTCCCTCATTCACCACACCAGTTAAAAATATACTTTCCTGTTCTCCAAATCTTTGAAGCACGGCAGCAGCAACGGTAGAGAGTGTTACGCAATCTCATGGCTTTGTTTCACCCCACTTGTCTTCCCACCTTTTTTCCGCAGATAAGGAAAACCCCTCCCTATTCTCTCAGCCTATCAGGCGTAGCAGCAGCAGCAGCAGCAACCCTTCGACTGTTCCAGCAGCAACAGACAGCAGCGGTTTGAATGATAGTGCTATCAGTGGGATCAGCAGCAGCGGCAGCGTCGGCAGCGTTGGCAGCATCGGCAGCAGCGGCAGCATCGGCGGCAGCAGCGCAAGACCTCCTTCCTCCTCCTCCCGTGCCCGACCCGCTGCAAGGGTGTGACGGATGCTGGCATGGTGCATGTGGGGAGGCTAACAGGGCTGAAGGAACTATTTCTGGGTGGCACGGCAGTCACGGATGATGGGCTGCTGCAGCTGAGTGCCTTGGCCAAGCTGAGAACCCTCCAGCTGCCAAGTGGGTCTAATGCTGGCAAAGTGCGCAGCTGGATAGGTAGGTAAGGGGGCCGAGAGTGATGGAGGGGAGGGAGACACTTGATGGCAGAGTCAATTGTGAGGAATAAGGGGAGGCATGGAACGGTGGTGGTGCTCGGCTCAACTTGCATGCTGCAGAGAGTTGTGGCATGTTCATGTGGACCTGGTGCCTTGCAGTTCGACAGAGGCAGGTGCACGGCTTTTTGGACGAGAGAGCTAGTGCATATTGGGAGCTGCATCAGAAATTCCTGCCTGGCATTTCTTACGATGGAGCAAGAAGCGGTCATCAGCAGGGCGGACGGGTAAGGCGAAGGGGAGGGGGAAGGCGAGGCAGAGCAGGAGGGGAAGGGGAGGGGAGGGGGGAAACCTGGGGACAAGGGCGAGCAAGAGAGCAGCGAGGGACGTGAGCATGGTGGACGCAGCAGCAGTAGCGGCAGCAGTGGCAGCAGCAACAGTGGTGGCAGCAGCAGCAGTGGTGGCAGCAGCAGCAGTGGTGGCAGCAGCAACAGTGGTGGCAGCAGCAGCAGTGGTGGCAGCAGCAACAGTGGTGGCAGCAGCAGCAGTGGTGGCAGCAGCAGCAGTGGTGGCAGCAGCAGCAGTGGTGGCAGCAGTGGGGTCAGCAGCAGCGGTGGGAGAGGGTTGAGATCAGGGGCGCGAAGGATGGAGAGAGTTGACGATGGCTATCCAGGAGTGTGAAATGAAAGGCTATGCATGTGGAGGAATGGGGCATGGCATGGTGGTTGTGCGCAGCTGATCTTGCATGTTGCATGGGGTCGAAGAATGGTCGTGTAGACCTTGTACCTTGCAGTTGGTTGGGCAGGGCAGAAGCAGGTGCAGGGCTGGTTGGGCAAGAGACCGGTTTCATGAGGGGAGCTGACGTCTCTCCGGCTCCCACATAGGGATTTTCATGAGGATGTGCACAGGCAGATAGGTGGGTATGGATGTAGGGAGTGATGGTGGAGGCAAAAGTTAAGGAGAGGCTTGAGGAGTGGTGTTCACAACTGTAGCCTTCATCTGTATTTTTGTTCTGGCAAACCAGCAAAATTATACATTTTAGAGTAGGAGAACGATTCTGCAAGCAAGTCCTTGATCCTTTTTTTTGTGTGCCGTCAACTCTGAATGTTGTAAGAACAGAACTTTCACCATCCACCTATACTGAAATGAAAAAAGGAGTGTTTGATTCGTTGTAGTGGCTGTTGTAGAAGCTTGCAATGAAGCAGGCATGCACAAGTGTGCTGCAGCTTCATAGAGGGCATATGGTTGGTTAGGCTGAGTGGCAGCCTGGAAGTGCTTCATGCATGGGACAAAGGGCAGAGGAGTAGCACACAACTGTCCTTTCCTGCATGAGAAAGCCGTGAGGTCGCTTGTGCTGCTGCGTCACCCAACCAACGCCATATACGGTAGCAAATACACCGGCATACAGGATGAACAAACGGTAGGAGATCAAGAGATCAACTACCGGTAAGTTTCATTCTGCTCCTCAGTGTGCAGTGCAAACTGCTGGCTCAGAGGAGCAGGCTGGTCGCCCTCCTCTCCTTTCCTCTGAGGCATGCCGGCAATGAAGACTGGCATGTGACGTATATGTTTTTTCAAAGGACATTGTCTCAGCGTGCGCTGCAGAGGTGCAGGCTGGTCGCTCTCCTCTCCTTTCCTCTGAGGTCGTTGAGTGTCACCAACACTCACCACATTGCAGCCATGTATTCAGCACAGAAAGATCAGACCAAGGCTATTGCAGCTGCATCCCCTCACTGCACCCCCACCATTCTACCCACTTAATACAACCCCCACCCTGCTTGTTTCTGCTCCTGACTCGACTTCTACTGTTGTGTAGTACCCTCATCGCGTCCCTCGGAGCTCGAGTGGGTATGCTGGAACTGACTGAAAGGCAGGCATGGGTGAAGGGCAGGGATGGGTGAAGGACAGGCATGGGGAAGGGCAGGCATGAGAGAATGGTAGGGTAGTGATAAGCGATTGGATCTGTCCTAGCAATACGGCATGGGTTGAGGTGTGCTTGCACTGCTGCCCCAACACTCCAACTAAAATACTGACATGGCAGCTCATGTTGACATGCAAAGCATCCCCCCCCCCCCCCCCATAAGCTGTAGAACTTTCAGGTTGGCGTGCTAATTATCCCACTCCAGCCACTCCTGTCGCCACCAGCCTCACCTCCCTCCATGCTTGGTCTCATCCTTTGTTGGTTTTGTTACATATTACATCATGGCAAGGCGCCTGACAGATGCAGCTGGGGGCGAATAGGGCGACGGCAGGGGAAGAGAAGGTGGGATCGAAGAGGGGTACGCGTAAAGATTCTTAAAAGGCGGTTGGAGTGCATACATCGCCTCTGCTGCCACCAACAACCAACCTTCTAGGAGGGGGAGAAGTGTATGGAGGGGGAGAAGTGTATGGAGGGGGTTGAGGTTTTCTGGTTTTTGAGAATTCTCAAAAACCAGTGTATGGAGGGGGTTGAGGTTTTCTGGAGGGGGAGGGGATAGTTAAGTGATAAAGGGGATATGTAAAACTACACAGCACAGGAGGGGGTGTGGGGTGTGGAGGGGGAAAGTGGGTGATTGTTTATCAGGCGGTTGTGGTGTAGGTGATACGGGATGGAGAGAGAGTTGATGCCTGAGGGAGCGATAGAAATGGTGCTGCACGGAACATGGATGACCTCAAGACCTGTCGCCAGCATGTACCAATATATGCTGGTGAAACAGCATGTACCAATTCAGTATTCTGAAAACCAAGTGCACACGTACCGGTACATCGTTTTGCGATTCTTCGGACGTTGCTATCTCGAGCCAATGTATTAGTCCAATGTCACTCTCTCCACTACGTTGAGCTGCAGTTGCACCTTCTCTCCAATACTTACACGCACCTTCAGTCACGCCATGTGCTTGTACCTGCGAGCCTAAAAGCCCGTGTGAGTAACATGAAACTATTGCACCCACCGAAGTGCAGCTAGCTTTTGCTACCTCGCTTTTCTCTCCCCAACTCCACGCCTCATTGTGCACGTCGCCCTGCCTGTCATCAACTGAAAAGCCATCCACTACCTCATATCCATGGCCCCTGCTGCTCATACTGCCCTCCCTCCCTCCCATGGGTCAGCCTCCCTACCTTCCCTCCTCCCCGCCTCCACCATACTCATGACTCACCAGCTTCACCGCCACCACTGCTGCTGCATCCCATGGCCCTGCCATGCTGCCTGGCTGGTGTGTCACAGAGGTGGGCTGGGCTGCTCACGCGAGTACATGCAGGCAGGTGACCGATTTCACTGCACCGCCACCACTGCTGCTGCTTTCCATGACTCCTGTTGCCCTGCTGTGTGTTATGGATATGAGTTGGGATCCGTCCTGCCCCATTGTGTGTTCCAGCGATGAGCTGTGCTCATCTCCCTCTTCCTCCACCCGCCACCCGCTAACTGACTTCACCACTACCACTGCTGCTGCATCCCACAACCCTGCCATGCCGCCCGGCTGTGTGTCATGGAGGAAATGAGTTGGGCTCCCTTCTCACCTGCCTCCACCCCACCCATGGCTGATAGAACTCACCACCACCACTGCCGCTGCAACATTGTTGCATCCCACAACCCTGCCATGCCGCCCGGCTGTATGTCACAGCGATGAGTTGGGCTCCCTCCTAGCCTGTCTCCACCCACTCCCCGCTGACCGCCTTCACCGCCACCACTGATGCTGCTGCAGCTCTCCAGCCGCCTGATTGTCGCCAGGCTTTGTGTTGCAGCCACGAGCTGGGCTCCTTCATACAAGGCAGATGCTGTTGGTGTGCTGGGGAGGGCTGGGGGGGGGATGAAAAGAAGAGGGGTATACCACTGGGTGAGAAGAGGGGAGTGGAGGATATGTGATGCTGGCGTTGCATATGGGAAGGCAGTGCTCAAATTCATTCTGCCTTGTCAGAGATCGAGTGGCAGAAGCACCATACTAGGCCTGAAAGGGATATTGGTGCGACTTCTAAGAATTCTCAAAATTCGCACCAAAGAAGCACCATACAAGGCCTGCAAGGGTGAAGCTGCAAAGGAGGGAGGCCTCACATGACAACAAAACACGGGCCCCATCAATGCGAAACACCATGGAAGCTGTCGAAACGCACAAGTTCATCCACGAGGCCTACGTAAACTCACCAGCACACGAAGTCGTACGTACTCCTAGCGTCCCGCACCACCTCCCTCCGCCCTAAGCAGATTACAAACACTTTCCAAGTGACTGTAAAGCACAAGCCACACCCACTGTGAACACCACGTCGTACTCCTTACTCCATATCCTTGATATGGATGTGGAGTAAGGATATGTACCGCCCAGGACATCTCCTTGCTCGTACCGCCCCATACATCTCTACCACCATGTCGCAGATGACACCCACCCAGCCTGTCGAGCATCCTCATGGTGATGACCATCCGGTCCACCCCATTGCCCTCCTTTTTCCAACGCACATACCAGCGGCCAGCCCCAGCCGCCCCCGCCGCCTCCTCTTCTCCATACCACAGACGCTGTTGGTGCTGTTGGTGTGGAAAGGGGAAGGAAGTGAGGGGGAGAGTGTGAAGGAGGTAGAGGCTTACTGATGAGCGAGGAGGTGGGAGTGGAAGAAAGCTGATGTTGACATTTGGGGGGAAGCGGTGCAAACAGCTACTATTCCATCAAGGCAAACCAGAGCCGCAAGCACCATATTGGGTGGGGAGGGGGCGAGGGAGCAAAAGTTGGTAGGCATGGCAGCAACATCAATGGATGGAGGACGAGAGAGAGGTTGATAATAATGTTCAGATTTCTCTGCATACCGTACTAGGCATCACTCACCTCCGCGTCGGCACTTCGCCCTGCCTGCAATCAGATGTGAAGCCACCTGCACGCATGGAATGTATGCTGCCATGTGCCTGCGGGTGTGCTGCCACGTGCCTGCGGCATTTCATATTTCACAACAGAATCAAGTGTGGCGTACACAAGCTTGCATCCAAAGTCAGCCAGCAGAACTATCAGTAGTTCAGCCTCAGTTCAGGACAGGGCGCAAGCAAGCAAGTTCACAAATTACTATTCTACCCTAGGCTGTTTACAAGCAAGGCCTTGTCCAGCCACCTACTTGCACACACTTCCACTCCTTGCCTATCAGCTAATGTACACTCTCTCCTCTTGAAGATACTTGTACACCCTGCACCCAAACAGCCTGGCATTTCTTCTGCAGCTCCCCTCATGCAGCCATGCGAGACACTACTCACTCCTGATCTCAACCACCGCCCGCTGCTGCTGCTGCTGCCATTGCTGCTGCCACCGCTGCCACCACTGCTGCTGCCACCGCTGCCACCACTGCTGCTGCCACCGCTGCTGCTGCTGCTTCTGCTGCTGCTGCTGCCGCCGCTGCTGCTGCTGCCGCCGCTGCTGCTGCCGCCGCTGCTGCTGCTGCCGCCGCTGCTGCTGCCGCCGCTGCTGCTGCTGCCGCCGCTGCTGCTGCTACTGCTGCTGCCGCCGCTGCTGCCGCCGCTGCTGCCGCTGCTGCCGCCGCTGCTGCCGCAGCCACTGCTGTTGCCACTGCTGCCGCCGCCGCCACTGCTGCCGTCACCGCTGCCGCTGCCTCTGCTGCCACCACTGGTGCTGCCACTGCTAGGGAAATGCCGGCTAAAACTCATAATGCCGGATAAGTGATTTCCGTCCCGTCAACGCGGGCGAAGGCGGTAAGAACGTGTGGCTTACGTTCCTTCGGCCCAATGATATCTTCGACCCGAATACCCCGCACAAGAAGCGCGTCACCAATCATTGAACGATGGCAGCGCCAGGGCACTGCTTCAGCGCACATCAGGACACAACGCTCATCTCGTGCCAAGTCCGCGACCCATTGAACATTCTCGGCAAACTCAGGCGATTGCATGTAATCCGCGTAACCTCGAAAAGAAAGATTGTGCCAACCGGTGTTGGGAGAGTTGGCCCGCGCTTTGCGCCGCCCCCCAAGGCCCGGACGATGCGTATAAGAAATCTGAAGTGAAGGTAAGGATGTCTCGAGAGCCTCTTTATTGAACTGTGGATTATGGCGCGACCCCGGTAGAGTTCTGACATCAATCACCCGGACAATCCGGTTGCGCTGAAGTAAATCAGTAAACGCTTCCCATGTCCGATTGGAATGGCCGATAGTACAGATAAGTGGCCGGCCCGGTAAGATGCCCGCACTTGCTTCGGATGGCTGCGCCATGAAGTCTAGCTGCGCACCATGTAAAGGAATTGAGATGATACAGGGCAGGGTTGGAAAGGGAGGAGAAGGAGAGAGAGGATGAGAGAGGCAGGGAACGCAGAGGGATGGAAGAGTTGCAGCGGTGGGGAAAAGCAGGAGGGCTGTGTGTACCTGGTGGGTGGAGGTGGCTGGTGATTCAGATGGGAGCAAGAAGATGTTGTGAGTGGGGCATCACTGAGAGAACAGGATGGGGTGTGCTGTGCGTACCTGGTGTGTGCAAGGGCAGCAGCAAGGTGACAAATGGGAACCAGTCACTTCTCAGTAGACAGATTGACAAGGCCACAGGTGTGGGCGAAAGGGAGAGAACCGTCCTGAGAAGGAGCAACGCCACACAGAGAGGAAAGTTACTCTCGACTCTTGCAAAAGGGGCAACTGGCAGAGCGTATCTGGAAGATGTGGATAATTGGTGATTACTTGCTGGCTTGACTCGAGGGAAGAGCGGAGGGGGAGAAGGAAAAAACTGTCTGAACCAGCGAAATGTCTCCTTTGGAAGAGGAGGAACGAGAGAGCACGTGAAAGAAGCATGTCACTCCATGCATGGCACGCAGCGTCCATACGCGCCGCACGCCCATCCCATCTGTTGCCATCAATCGCATCGTTCGCCACTCTCAGTTCCAATGGTCAGCCGGTTGTTGACATGGCGTCGCCATCGCTCGTTAGACTCCATTTCGCATCCTACCGGTGAGAACCGCACACAACCGCATGGTGCGGTATGCTAAACTCCCCGTCGTATACCTTTTCTGCAGCCTTGCAAGTGCACACGCACCAACGAGCTATGCTTACCACGAGATGTGAAACAGAAGAGGGTAAAAGGTGAGACGAAGCCCGGTCTCGTGCTGTGGGGTGGGACAGGTGGGAAAGGGGAGAGGGGTGAGGGGAGAGGGAAGAGGGAAGAGAGGAGAGGGGAGAGGCGAGAGGGGAGAGACTTGAAATAGAAGAGGGTAAAAGGTGAGACGAAGCCCCGTCTCATGCTGTGGGGTGCGAGGTGGGATAGGGAGTAAAGGAGGTGGGAGGTGGGAGAGGGGGGAGGTGGGAGAGGGGAGAGATTTGAAACAAAAGACCGAGATACTGAGGAACCGCCCGGGCTCGAGCTGCCGGAAAGATGGCGGGAGAGGGGAGAGGGGACAGGGGAGAGGGGAGAGGGGAGAGGGGAGAGGGGAGAGGGGAGAGGGGAGAGGGGAGCGGATGGGGACGAGAGGAGAGGCAAGATAACACATACGGAAATTGCAGCTGCGTGGAAACAGGAGAAAGGCTTTTAGGAAAAGGGGATGGAACTGTCGTGCGAGAGGGCGCGGGGCAAGAGTGGCTGGAGCAGCATGTTACTAAGAAAACTAGCATGCCTAGGCGCCGAAAAGAAGGCATAATGTGTCGAAAATGGGATTCCTATCCAACTCTATTACCGGTGCCCATAGCAGTGCTTTAGCTTGTGCTGTGCACCTTTTGTCACTCCTCTCCTCTAAAATCTGCTGCACCAGTGTACCAGTCTTCCCTCAACCTTCTTATCACTCATCACCATCACACTCACCAGAGCAACTCGTCTCCGATAGGTGGGTTTTAGAAAATTCCTCAAGGTATCCACCAATAGGGCCTCGCCACCTACACCAGTTGACACCTGAATGGGAAGTTGGTTTTTAGTCAGGTAAGATGGAGTTGAGAGGGAGAAACAACCAGTAGAAAGTTACACATGGCTTCCGAAAAAACCTGCAAAGAAGTAATGAAACCCGATGTGAGGTGGGGTATGGTCACATGGGGAGGTGGGGCATGCTCGCATGGGGCTATGGAGCAGAGAGAAGATTCCACGTAGCTGCAGCATGGTGAGGGAGAGGACGAGCGGTGAAGGGAGTGGATGAGAGAGGATGGGAATGAGAGATGGCGGACGGATGTCCAGCAATAAAGAAGACCAGCAGTGAGGCAAAGCTTCTAAGGGCGAGGATCAGAAGTTGGGAGATTAGAAACAGGGATAAGTGCGAATCGATGGAGGGAAGGGGTAGCTGAGGAGGTGGTGACAGTGGTAGGAAGAAGACACAGGGATTGATGAGACATCGGAGGCATGGGAAGGGAGGAAGAGAGGAAGGCAGTGATGTGCACAGGGGGAAACAAGGTTGCACGACTGGGAGCTTGCCTTTTGAGACTGTCTCAAAACTCGGAAAAAGGCACAAGGAGGGATGAGACATCAAAGGCATGGGGGGAGGAAGGCAGTGATGTACACAGGGGGAAACAAGGTTGCACGACTGGGAGAGCGGGTGATAAAACGTGAATGAATCTTATGAAGTTTGGACGGAAAAAATGGTTCGCCAGAAAGAGAGGAGGACAAGGATAAACAAACAGAAATATGGTGACAGTAAAAGACACGGAGCGAGTTGGATTAAACATGGGAAGAAGTGGTTATGAAACGATAAGGGGCAAGCTATCCTGGAAAGAGATGACACGAACAGAAAGCATACTACATAGTGCGTGAGTAGCAGCTAAACTAAGGCAGGGGTGGAAGGGGAGGAGCAGCACGCTTAGGAAAAGTGGGCAGGGAACGTAGAGGAAACGAGAGGCAGCGGTGGGGGAGCAGTGACAACAGAATCGGCGTACTTCCTGGTGTGTGGAGGTGGCAGCGACGTGCAGCAGCGACGTGCAGCAGCGACGTGCAGCAGCGACGTGCAGCAGCGACGTGCCCGTTGGTAGCAGCAAGGCACTTCTCAGCAGACAGGCTGACAAGCTCTAGTCATCTCAAAAATGTCAGGTCTATTTCCGGGCGTTAACATCCAAACTTAGGTTGTAAACAATGTATCTACGCCCAATAATTGCCCGGCTGTAAATAAGGCAGACTTTAGCCGTATTGGGGTCGATAATTGCCGGACCGTTAATTACCCAAGATGGCCCTTATTGGCCGTAAATCAGCATGGCGCCAGGGTCAGAGTTCTCCACTTACTGGGGTTGAAATGGCAGTGAACCAGAGTGCCATTCACAGTTGTTTCTAGTTCTGATAAAAATAGCCAAATTGTCCTTGTTTACATTCACTCAAATGCCAACATAACTAGGCCTGAACTTCCTGAAAACACCCAATCATTAGCTAATGGTAGCACCCTAATAATAGTAATAAAAATAATGTGATTATCAAATTATTGTAGAAAATGAGCATACATTAGAGCAGCAAAACTACAATTAGAAAACCAGGGTTTATGGCAGTAACCCAGCAAACTCGTCCTCAAACCCTGCAATCACAATACGCACTAACGGGTTTGCTCCCATCTGAAAGCCTGCAGGGGCAGTGTCGCGATAGATATTATCCCCCCGGGATAACCTATCCTTAATCCAATCAATGATCACCCCCACTTTCAGCTGCACTTCCCTCCTGTTGTTGGAGTCACTGCCATCTAGGGCAGGCGTGTCACGGCTCCCAGCATTTGCCATGGGCCATTCAACCTGCAGGGTACATTTGAAAATATATGGGAAAATGGGGAGCAGGGATAGGGGGGTGTGTTGGAAAAAATCAGGACAGTGAGGGAGAGGTGCATTGCAGAATGGGGAGCAGGGAGAGAGAGGGTGTGCTAGAGCAAGAACTGGATCATTGGCAAGGGAAACAAACAATGCATGGGAAACAAACTCACCACATGGCAAATCGTTGCCACCACTGGGATCTTGGCAAACATCGTCTTACACCTGCGACCGCCAAGTCCCTTGCAGAGCGCCATATCAAACGCCTTGTTGGCAAACGGGCGCCCCGTGTCAGGATCGCAGTGCCACTTGCTGCCATAAACGGCTGCAAGCACAGAAATCCGCTTGATGTAAGCACAATACATGTGGAACTCAGGAAACAAGGGCTGGAAGTGCTCGGGGCATGCAACGTTAAAAACGAGGCGCGTACTTACCATCAAAATAGAAAAGGTGCCACTGCTGGACGTTGCGGCGCTGCACCGGCGCCATGTTCTCAGCAGCCAGCATGGGAATCTTCGATTCCGTGACGAACCCGCCTGGCCCATGTGCCCACGTCTTGACTCGCCGACCTTGTCTTTAAGAATCCTCTCCCGTTCTGGGTGAGAATTCATGACAAGGTTGAACGTTTCCTCGGAAACGTTCACCATCCGATACGTACGGATGAGTTGCTGCCTCAACTCCTGCGGCTCAGGCCAGAAGTTAATCTCCCTCGGGGGAGCTTCAGCAATGAAGTACAAAACCGCTTGGTTGCACTTTGCCTGCCATGCATTACAAGACGGATATGCAAAGTGCAAGGGAGCGCGGGTTGAAGCCAATGTAGAAAGCGCGGGTTGCATAAGATCAGAGTGGGAATGCAGGCTTGCGAAGTACAGGATCAAGGTACAGAAGGTTGCGAGGGTGGGTGGGTGGGAATACGAGGTTGCGAGCATAGGATCAAGGTACAGAAGGTACGGGGGTGGGTGGGGAGGTTGCGAGCGGAACATTGAAGGTATAAACGTAAGCTAGGTGGCGGGTATTCAGAATCAATGCGCACGGTTTACCGTGAAAAAGGTGAGCTCGGTAAGCGATTCCGGAAGCTTGGGCGAAGTTTCAAGAGCAGCCGGTCGAGGTGCTGGGAGTCCCGGATGAGCGAGGGGGGCGACAAGTGAGCGAGAGGCGTTTGGCGCGAGCGGCGCAGGAATCGTGGATGTTGCCAGCGATCGTCCGACCGCCACATGTGCGACCGCAGGCGCCATAGTTGAACGGGCCACGTTGTGGCCCCGTGAAGTACTTGCAACGTTGACCTCAGCGTTGGGGCTACGGCTCGCTGGGGGCAGCGCGGAAGTTGGGGCAGAGCTGCTCGCCCGGAGCAGTTGATTCGCCCGCTGGCTCTCCTCCAGTTGCCGCCGAACGTCCGCCAGTGTCTCCTGCTGCAACTCGACCGTGCGCTGGTGATCAGAAGCTGCAGCCTGCGCTTTGTCAACTTCCTGAACAACTTCTGCAAAACACCATCCATTTCACATCCAGGATCACATCATGATCACACGGGGAACATCCACCACGAACACAGCAACGGGTAAGGATTAGCCACACGCTTAAATAAAACTGCAACAACACAGAGTCAGCAAGGAATCGATACCTTAGCAAGTAATCAGCAACGGGTACACGTATCCTCACCTTCCGGTTTTTTCTGGCGTTTACCCTTCCGCTTCGAGGTGGGGTTAGAAGCACCGGCATGCATAGCGGCAACAGAACCTTTCCTGCGCCGAGGAGAGGGGCGGTCGTCGTTACCGCTGTCGTCGTCGTCTTCGCTAGCGCCAGGTTCATTTTCGTCCACATCGTCCGCTGCTTCTAACGCTGGCGCGAGTGTTACCGGCAGCTGACCATCGGCAGATCCAATGTCTGTCTGTGGACCTGCCTCAGGCGCTAATGGAAGGTTGCGAACTGCGCCAGGCTCGTCCGCATCGGCCTCGTCAGACGAGAGCTGCTGATCGACGAGATCTGGCGTGAGCAGGTTGCCAGACTCAGAACTGGAGGAGCTCTTGCGGGTGAACTCCGCACTGACTTGAGACATCAAAAACTGAAGCTGCTCAGGCGACATTCCATGCAGGTTTAGTGTCGAGTTGTCAGGTTGGTTACCGACTGAAACCTCATTCGCAGCTGTAACACTAGCCTTTCGCCCAGGTAATGTAACACCAAGTGTACCAGTGTTGTACCTAGCAGGCACCACAACTGGTCTCTGAGGGCGGCCCGTAGGAGGCTCACTTCCAGGAAGGGGATGAGGGCGTGGGGTCACCATACTCGGCAGAAACAAGGACAAGGCTGTGAGTTGAAGTGTCGCACAACCGATTTCTACAGTCGTTAACATCTGGAAAATGTTGACGGGGAGCTCCTGATTGGCGTACGAAAGTGGTTGAGAGTCGCGACTCATCTGGTCGAGCTCTGTACCTGGCGACACCTTTGATGTTGCCAGGCGACGCCGTGGGCTCGCGACGAATCGCACAACCGCACTGCGATCATTTTACAAGGAGATGACCACGGTATAGCCGCCACGTGGTCTGGGACGATGAAATCCAACAAACGTGGCGACATCCACACTATTATAAGAACACAATATCATGCGCACGACTCTCCCTTCTCCCACCAAGTAGATACACTAATCAGGAGCCTAGAATTCAAATGCAACTGGACACTAATCAGTGCTCAATATATACATGTTTGTACAACACTGCCATCAAAACAGAAAATGGTTAATGAACCACGTCTGGCCTGCCGAGTCATGCTGCACAAAATGTATAGCTCTAAGAATGGAATCTGTCTCTACTGCACTGTACCTTTGAGATACCCCCTCTAAACTGAATTGTTGACAACCCTTGAACTCATCTTACTCGTCATGGTCGATATAATACCTCACAGATGCGAATTCGCGGCGATTTGTACCATGGCCGACATGGAATTGTTGCAGAAATTTGCCGTACCACTCTGTTCCTGTACCTTGGAATGCAACCATCACCGAACCAACCCTTCTTACGGAATGACGGAACCGCTCGGATACGGTGTGGGGTGCTGTTAAATGCCTCGCCCGTCGCGGGTGGCATGGCCAAATCAACATGAATATGTACAGCAGTTACGTGCCACATATTGCATCATAAAGCTAGACAGTTTTCGCATGCATTTGTCAGCAAGGGTAGCCAGAAACTAGTGCAGAGTTTCAGGCGTTTGGTTTTTAGTGCACGCCACAGGCCAAACGTTGTCATAACGATCTGAAAATGATAAGGGGGTCTCAAGACACCACGTCTAGACCCCCCTATCAGTTGTAGTTCAATCCAATAAGGCTAGATAGGCTTTGCATGCATTCGTTTGCAAGGGAAGCCAGAAGCTAGTGCGGAGTTTCCGGCGTTTGGATTGTAGTGTCCGCCACAGGCCAAACGTTGTTATGAAGCCCTGAAAATGATAGGGGAGTCTCAAGACACCGTGAACCCTGGCTAGGGACTAGGATGTAGTCGGGAACAGTGTGAAGAAATAGTGGTAAAAAAGGCATCCAGACGTTGGCGCAGTGACATGTTGCGCACAGGCTTATCCTTGCACAATTTCATGCCAGCAAATGCACAAACATGCGTCACGTGCTGCGTAGTTGTGCTAACGAGTTCAAATCAGTTCCCATGGCTAGGTAAAATGATGTAGTAGAGAACTGTGTGAAGAAATAGTGGTAAAAAAGGCATCTTGACGTTGGCGCAGTGACATGTTGCGCACAGGCCTATCCTTGCGCAGTTTCAGGCCTGCAAACGCACAAACATGCGTCACGTGCTGCGTAGTTGTGCTAACGATGTCAAATCAGTTCCTATGGCTAGGGAATAGGATGTAGTAGGGAACTGTGTGAAGAAATAATGGTAAAAAAGGCACCCAGACGTTGGCGCAGTGACATGTTGCGCACAGGCCTATCCTTGCGCAGTTTCAGGCCAGCAAACGCACAAACATGCGTCACGTGCTGCGTAGTTGTGCTAACGAGGTAAAATAAGTTCATATGGCTAGGGAATAGGATGTAGTAGGGAACTGTGTGAAGAAATAATGGTAAAAAAGGCATCCAGACGTTGGCGCAGTGACATGTTGCGCACAGGCCTATCCTTGCGCAGTTTCAGGCCAGCAAACGCACAAACATGCGTCACGTGCTGCGTAGTTGTGCTAACGAGGTAAAATAAGTTCCTATGGCTAGGGAATAGGATGTATTAGGGAACTGTGTGAAGAAATAGTGGTAAAAAAGGCATCCAGACGTTGGCGCAGTGACATGTTGCGCACAGGCCTATCCTTGCGCAGTTTCAGGCCAGCAAACGCAGACAGAGGGGCGAAAAGGGAGAAAGGGGAGAGGCGGAAGGAGAAGGATAAGAGCAGAAGCGGACCAATGGCTTTGGAAGGGAATAGAGTACCCCACTAGTTGACTTTTGAATCGACTAGAAAGTCAACTTGGGAGGGGAGGGAGACGAGCAGAAGCGGACCAATGGCTGTGGAGGGAGATAGAAGGTACCCCACTAGGCCTTTGCAAGGCGGAAGATCGTGATACTTGGTTCAGCGAATTTGGACAGAAGGCCAGTGTTACAGACGATTCTTTGAATGTGGACAAGAAACGGCGATTGAGCTCTTGGTTCACACGAAATGGCAATGCAATGCAAAGGCTTGATTCACAGAAGATGGGCATGAAAGGCAGGCACATTCATTTAATGTAGGCAAACGACGAAGTGTGGTTGGAGCTCGCAGGATGACATGCATTTTATCATATCACAGGTGGATGAAAGAACCAACCCAATCCATAATGCACATACATATGCCCAGTTGCTGCAATGGCAATAGCAGTACTACAGTACTGTACTACAGTACAAGCATTATGGCAGAAGACAAGGAATTATTAGTACAAGCATTACCAGGAATCATTGCCTTGACAAATGCAAGTTTGGCCGCGGCAGCATGGTAACCTGATGAAAACATGTCACCAGCACAATACAGGAGCCCAGGGCTTTCTTGTACAGCTCTATCCAAATTGAAGATACGGTATGTAATCCCTATCGGACAAAAAACGGATTCACTATTTTACACAATGCGGTGCGGGCGGGATAAGATGAAGTGTATATAGCCCTTCCTCGGTATTTCCCGATCACCAATGCAGATTCCAAGCAGGCCAACGCCAGCGCCAGTGCTTCGTCTGGGTCTGGGCCCACAGTCGTTGTGTCTAAGAGGTGAAGAGCTGGTGAGATAGATAAAGCATCCTCAGTTTCTCCTAAGCACCAGGGCAGTTTGTAACCAATCCAAAGCCATGGCCAGAGCTTCATCCGGACCCACAATCCCCGTGTCTATCATCAGCTTCGGTACCGAACCTGTGGGATAGGTCCAGCAGCCGTTGTACCTATCCAGAAGTCATGTCCTCCCAACAAGCCGGCCGGTGCCACCGCCCCTTCAAACTTACTCCTGCCGCTTTCCCCCTCTCACTCTCAATCCTAGTCTCTCTTTCACTCGCGCTGTCCCCTCCACTTTCCTGACTGCTCACATCATCGTCTCTACACCCGCCTCCGCCTGAGTCTGTGTGCATGCGCTCTGTAAAACTCAACCTGTCTGCAGTCTGTTGCTTTTCACTCTCACTCGCGCTGTCCCCTCCTCTTTCCTGCACGCTCACATCATCATTTTTACTCCCACGTCTTCCTGAGTCTGTGTGCATGCGCGCTGTAAACTTCAACCTGTCTACGGTCTGTTGCTTTTCACTCTCACTCGCACTTTCCATCTTAATTTCCCCTCTTCTTTCATGCACGCTCACATCATTAGAATCACTAACGCGTCTAACCAGCTCTGTCTGCCTGTGTATTGCTTCTTTTCCGTCTGCTCTTATAGCGGCAGGAACCATCTCGCTTGCTCCGTCAGAACTCACAGAAACAGTTCCAGCACTAGCTCCCGAGCTCTCGTTATTCCCTCTGTTGCTTCCAGCATGTGGTTGGCTAAGAACAGACGGCCGGCAGCTTCCCTCACAATTCTCGACGTTTTCTGATGGTCGACCGTCAGACAGAGCAGCCGCTGCACGGGACTGGATCCTCCGCTTCCACGTGTCCAAATCCGACACGTGGCACTCGATCAACGCAACCTCAGCTCCGACACGCGTACCGAGCGCCACGCCGGCTTTAAAAAGCGCCTCGTGCGCTAGAGGACAATCGACAACCACGGATAAACCTAGAAGCATCGTCGCGTCGCGAAAGACGTCTTTATCGACTAGTGGCCAGCGTAGGGATCGTGCGAGGCTTCGAGCGAGTGTGCTTTTACCGCTGCCTGGATGACCCTTCATTAGAAGCAGAACCAAGGAATCTCGAGGGGGAGAGGCAGCTGACACGAGCGCGGAAGAAACGGCAGCCATTTCGACGGAATCTACACGAAATGGTGGAACAATATTCGCCAAGAGTCCAGATCACAAACAGGCATCACCATCAGACAACTGCAGAGGAGATGTGTGTGTGAAGGATTTGACTCCACTACTGAGTTTCCTCGTTTCCTTCTACAATCTCCAAGATGGAGTGTAGGTGACGAGTTAATTTTCTCCGTACAGTGGCACGAGCATAATGTGATTTGAATGTGTTCAGCATGGAAGCCATGCATTTCAAATCTTAGGGAGCATGGAGATGGCACAAGAATTGGACTCATTGAAAGTTACTAAACATAACCTCTTCCAGCGCAGTTCAAACATTTTTGGATCCTGCACGTATCAAGCAAGCAGACATGGCTATGAATCAATATGAGCACTGACATTGAAAACAAAAACACCAAGATGCTTCAACGCATGATGGGGGCTACAGCACGGACGCAAAAAAAAAACACATAGACACTGTAACGCACTTGTTGCCTTTGCATGTGGGGCATATGCATGGCCGAGGCAGCACAGGGTCAGCTAGAGGACTCCACTGAATCTTCCCCGCTGATCGGCACAACTGACACGGGTAAAACCGCTTGCCTTGACACACGGTGCAAGGGGGGGCAGTCTTGACCTGTGAGGGGAAGAAGATTGGAATTGAAATGAGGTTTATGTGGGGCATATGCATGCATGGCCGAGGCAGCACAGGGTCAGCGAGTGGGCTCCACTGAATCTTCCCCGCTGATCGGCACAGCTGACAAGGGTAGAACCGCTTGCCTTGACACATGGTGCAAGGAGGGGCAGTCTTGGCCTGTGTGGAGAAAGGGAAGTGGGGTTGAAAGATGGGGTTTACTGGAAGGGTATGCAAGAAGATGCGCATGGGCAGAATTGTTTTCCCCAAAGATCGACACAACTGACTGCCTTGACACACGGTGCAAAAGGGAGCAGTCTTGGCCTAGATGGAAGGGAAGTGGGGTTGAAAGATGGAAGGGTATGCAAGAAGATGCGCATGGGCAGAATTGTTTTCCCCAAAGATCGACACAACTGACAAGGGTAGAACCGCTTGCCTTGACACACGGTGAAAGGGGGAGCAGTCTTGGCCTAGACGGAAGGGAACTGGGGTTGAAAGATGGGGTTTATTGGAGGGGTATGCAAGAAGATGAGCATGGGCAGAATTGCTTTCCCCGAAGATCGACACAGCTGACAAGGGTAGAACCGCTTGCCTTGACACACGGTGCAAGGAGGGGCGGTCTTGGTCTATGTGGGGAAGGAAAGGGGAGGTGAAAGAAGAAAACCGTCACCCCGTCAAATCTTGTTGCCGTAGCATGTGGGGCATATGGGTGGCCGAGGCAGCACAAGGTCAGCGAGAGGACTCCACTAATCTTCCCCGCTGATCAACACAACTGAGACTTTTGAGTCGACTCAAAAGTCACCTCTTTGCATGTGGGGCATATGCATGGAAGAGGCAGCACAGGGTCAGGTCAGTCAGCCAGTGGGCTCCATTGGATCTTCTCCGCTGATCGGCACAACTGACAAGGGTGGACCGTAGAACCGCTCCCTTTGGCACACGGTGTAAGGAGGGGCAGCCTTGGCCTATGTGGCGAAGGGAAGTGGGTTGAGTGATAGGGTTAGTGGGCATCTCTGAATGTCCGAAAACACACAGCTGTCAAGGGTACAGCAGCTTCGTTTCACACATGGTGCTTGGAGACTTTTGAGTCGACTCAAAAGTCACCTTGAAAGATAGGGTTAGTGGGCATCTTTGAATGTCCGAAAACACACAGTTGACTAGGGTACAACAGCTTCGTTTCACACACGGTGCTTGGAGACTTTTGAGTCGACTCAAAAGTCATCTTGAAAGATAGGGTTAGTGGGCATCTTTGAATGTCCGAAAACACACAGTTGACTAGGGTACAACAGCTTCGTTTCACACACGGTGCTTGGAGACTTTTGAGTCGACTCAAAAGTCATCTTGAAAGATAGGGTTAGTGG
The DNA here is from genome assembly GCA_947471745.1 of Closterium sp. Naga37s-1. Classification (NCBI taxonomy): domain Eukaryota; kingdom Viridiplantae; phylum Streptophyta; class Zygnematophyceae; order Desmidiales; family Closteriaceae; genus Closterium; species Closterium sp. Naga37s-1. The sequence continues at coordinate 864,809 of CANJKZ010000010.1, read as the reverse complement.
GCATCTTTGAATGTCCGAAAACACACAGTTGACTAGGGTACAGCAGCTTCGTTTCACACATGGTGCTTGGACGGCAGGCTAGGGCCAGATGGGAAAGGGAAGTGGGTTAAGACAGGACACACGGAGGGTATGGGGAAGAAGTATATCGGCAAAAAAAACGCATCCCAAAAAACCCACAAGTGGCATGGGTTAAACCACCTGCTTTGACAGACGGTGCAAGGGGGCCATATTGGGCTATGTGCGAAAAGGAAGTGGAGATGAACGATGGTACTTGTGGGAATTACTGAGTGTACTCTTGATACGACTGGAACCACACAAATGACAACATTAAAACAGCTTGCATTGGCGCTCTGTGCTAGGAGGGACGGCCTTGGCGCATATGGGAAAGGGAAGCGAAGTAAAAGATCACAGAGAAATGGGATAGCACGTAATGAGCACAGTAAAAGATCACAGAGAAATGGGATAGCACATAATGAGCACAGTAAAAGATCACAGAGAAATGGGATAGCACATAATGAGCACAGTAAAAGATCACAGAGAAATGGGATAGCACATAATGAGCAATGGGATAGCGCATGAGCAATGGGATTAGCACATAATGAGCTACATACGTTAGGAAGGGAGGGAGATACAGAGGGAGAGACAGAGAGAGGGAGAGGGGAAGATAAGAAAGTAGGTGAGGGAGGAGAAGGGGGAGGGAAACAGAAACGCAAGAAAGGGAGGGAGGGAGGGAGGGACGGGAAAGGGGGATTGGAGAACGGACGTTGTCGATTTTTCTCCAGCACCGCAGTTGTTACCTCAGGAAGAACAACAACGTGGGCGAGCGAGGGGATGAGCCGGTGAGAAAGCAGGGTGCAGGGTTGGAGGAAAGGGGGATGAGAAGGGGGGGAGGGACGGGAGGGGGATGGGCAGACGAGCAGATTTTTTAGGCGCCTCAAAAATAACCTCAAAGCAGGGTGCAGGGTTGGAGGAAAAGGGGATGGGAAGGACGGGGAGGGACGGGAGGGGGATGAGCAGGGGGGAGGGACCGGAGGGGGATGGGCAGGCGAGCTCACTCGTCGTTTTTCCAACAATGTAGTCGCAGCCCTCAGACACAGCGACGACTTCGAAGAGGTATGAGCGGAGAGTAAGCGGAGTTGAGGGAGAGGGCGGAACGGAGTAAGAAAAGGGAAGGGGGAAAGAGGGGGATGAGCAGACGGACTCACTCGTCGTTTTTCCAGCACTGCAGTCGCAGCTCTCAGGCACAGCGACGACGTGACGGAAACGGCCACGAAGCCTCCTCCCACGATGCCGACAGTCCGCAGTAACACACGGTTCATGGCCCGAAGCGGTTAGACAGGCTACTGCTAGTAACTATTAGGCCGTTTCGGATCAATGACAAGGCCGCTTCGGATCAACTAGTAGCAAATACTACTAGGCCCTTCGTAACAACTATCAGTTTGCATCGGACCAATTTCTGGGTCGACTCACGCAGCGGTCTGCAGTAACGCGTGATTCAACGGCCCGTGTGGTTCGACAAGCTACTTCTACTAGTAGGCGTCAATCAATGGCTCTCACTCGAAACCACTAATAGGGCGTTGATTTGAAACGTCTCAAACCTCAGTCCGCAGTAACAGGCGGTTTACGACATGGCGTGGTTCGCGAAGAGACTAGAATTTGGAATAGCTGAAGTATTTGACTAATTAATCAATATTTAGGCTCAACTCAGGTATTCCCCAATTAGTTAGGTGTTGAATGAATCGAGTTCCAGTTTGGGCGAGTTCACGAAAACAGCTGAAATCCGATGTTACCCGTTCGATTTCGCTGCGTTACCAAGGCCATATTTTTCACTGGAGCACACGAAATGACGTCTTTGCGAACAGCTGTCACAACAGTTCATTGGTTTATATAGTTCGCGTCTTCGCCTGGGCGACTGCCTCTTGTTTCTCGGTACACTACCATCCTGGCTGGGTTGCCTGATCCGATCTTACTCATCAGAACACGAGAACTTACGCTAGGACGCGTCACAATTGACTACACGTTTCCCGCACTCCTCCGTTCCCTGCGCCGCATTTTCTCCTCGAGCCGAGTGACCAAGGCATGACCCTGAATCTCCACGCGAGAAATCTTAACTTTCGACATCACTGCTTACCGTTGGAAACCCCGCTCTGCCAATTTAGTGCCGCTCGTCGTCTACACCTCAGCTCTCCTCGTCTTTCCACGAGCTACCGCCGCACCTACCTCGCAGTTTCAGCAGCGCCTCTAACTTCCTCATCCCCCGTCCTTCGCTCTCGATTTTCCGCCGCTCATTCGTTCCCGACCGACGCTGCGACCGCGACCGACGCTGCGACGACTGCGATGTCGCTGCCGCGTCGCCCGCTGGGTCGCACGGGTCTGGACCTCTCGATCGTGAGTTTCGGTGCGTCGCCGTTGGGGAGCGTATTCGAGGAGATCGACGAGGAGGAGGGCGTGCGGGCCGTGCACGAGGCCGTTAAACTCGGAATTAACCTCTTTGACGTCTCGCCGTACGTGTCCTTAGTCTAGTTGGTCGTGTCATGTGTGATAAAAGGTGTGTTCGACTCGACGCGATCGACGAGTAGGAGGGCGCGAGGACAGGGTTGACTTTTGAGTCGACTCAAAAGTCAACTAGTTGGTCGTGTCATGTGTGATAAAAGGTGTGTTCGACGCGATCGACGAGTAGGAGGGCGCGCGGACAGGGGCGGTACGGCCCAGCCCAGATGAGATCGCCTTCAGTGTTTTATCTCCTTGTACCCCTGCTTCCAGGTTCTACGGGTTCCACCCGGGCAGGACGAGTTTGGTTCCAGTGCTTGCTCCCCTCCCCTCCCTCCGCCTTCTGCTCCCTGCCTGCAGGTTCTACGGGTCTACCTGAGCAGAGTCAGGGCCAGGACGGGCTATCGCCACGCTGCCGTGCGCGCGGGGAGATGTGGTGGTTGCCACCAAGGTGGGGCGGTATGGGGAGGACGGGTTTGACTTGATTGATTCCAGTGCTTCCTGCCCCTCTCTCTCTCTCTCTCTCTCTCTCTCTCTCTCTCTCTCTCTCTCTCTCTCTCTCTCTCTCTCTCTCTCTCGCTCTCTCTCCACCTTTGCGGCTCTCCACTTTTGCAGGTTCTACGGATCCACACGAGCCGAGACCGTACTAGGACGTGCCATTGCCACGCTGCCCTGCCCGCGGGAGGACGTAGTGATTGCCACCAAGGTGGGGCGGTACGGGCAGGACCAGTCTGAATTTATTCCACTGCTTTCCTCCTCCCTCTGCTCTGCTCTCTGCCTGCAGGTTCTACGGATCCACACGAGCCGAGACCGTACTAGGGTGTGCCATTGCCACGCTGCCCTGCCCGCGGGAGGACGTGGTTATCGTACAAAACCAAGGTGGGGCGGTACGGGCAGGACGAGTTTGACTTAGAGGCTTTCTCCCCTCTTCTCTTTCTCACCCCGTTCCACTCTCCAGGTTCTATGGGTCTACCCGGGCCGAAACAATTTTAGGGCGTGCCATCGCCACATTGCCGTGCCTGGGGGAGGAGGTATTGACTGCCACCAATTTGGGGCGTTACGGGCAGGACGAATTCGACTTCAGTGCTTCCGTCGACCCTCTTCCTCCCCACCCCTTTCCGTTCGGGCCTTTCCATTCCAGGTTCTATGGGTCAACAAGAGCTGAAACGGTGCTGGGTCGAGCGATAGCCACTTTGCCGTGCTCGCGGGAGGATGTGATAATCGCAACTAAAGTGGGCCGGTACGGGCAGGACGAATTCGACTTCAGTGCGGATCGGATCAGAAAGAGCGTGGAGGAGAGCTGTGCGCGGCTGCAGACAACGTATTTGGATATTGTTCAGTGCCATGACATTGAGTTTGGGAGTCTGGATCAGGTGAGGGTTGTTGCTCTGCTACCAAGGTGGGGCGGTGCGGTACGGGCAGGACGAGTTCGACTTCAGTGCGGATCGGATCAGAAAGAGCGTTGAGGAGAGCTGTGCGCGCCTGCAGACACCTTACTTGGATATTGTTCAATGCCACGACATTGAATTCGGGAGTCTGGATCAGGTGAGGTGAGAGGGAAAGGGGGAGGGGAAGGTGAAAGATGGACCAGTGGTGAGAGATGGACACTGGTCAAGGGTGCTTATGTCTGGTTGCTACCAAGATGGACACTGGACTGTACAGGTCGGGTCAGGAGGATCGTGCAGGAGAGCTGCCAGTCGCTGCAGGCGCCGTACCTGGATACTGTTCGTTCAGTGCCGTGACATTGAGCCTATTTTTTAGTCAACTCAAAATCGTGCAGCAGAGATGCCAGCGGCTGCAGGCGCCGTACCGGGATATTGTTCGTTCAGTGCCATGACATTGAATCCGGGAGTCTGGATCAGGCGAGTGGGAAGGGAGAGGGGAAGGGTTGCCTCTGGGACTCTCTGCTGCTGGTTTGGTGCATGTGCGTTTGACTTGAGTGCTGATCGGATCGGGTCGGATCAGAAGAAGCGTGGAGGAGGAGAGCTGTGTCATGCAGGCTGCAGACACTGTATCTGGACAGATGGGAACAAAAGAGCAGTGGGAGTGGGAGGACATTGTTCAGTGCCACTCCCACTGCTCCTTTGTTCCCATCTGACATCTCTCCTCCCATCAAACATGCCATCAAACCCCCTCCCCTCTCTCTCCCCCTTTTCCTCCCCTCCTCCCCGTCCCCAGATCGTGAATGAGACAATCCCGGCCCTCCAGGAGCTGAAAGCGGCCGGCAAGATTCGATTCATCGGCATCACGGGCCTCCCTCTCTCCGTCTACCAATCCGTTCTCCCCCGCCTCCCTCCCGCCTCGCTCGATCTCATCCTCTCCTACTGCCACTACTCACTCAACGACACGACGCTCGAGCCGCTGCTGCCGTGGCTGCAGCAGCAGGGCGTGGGGGTCATCAGCGCGTCTCCTCTCTCTATGGGCCTGCTCACCCCCCAGGGACCCCCCTCCTGGCACCCCGCACCACAACCCCTCAAGGTAACCCCCCCACCCCCCCCCCCCCCCCCCCCCCTGCCTCTTTCCTGCTCCTGCCTCTTGCCTCCCTCCCGCCTCGCTCGATCTCATCCTCTCCTACTGCCACTACTCACTCAACGACACAACGCTTGAGCCGCTGCTGCCGTGGCTGCAGCAGCAGGGCGTGGGGGTCATCAGTGCCTCGCCGCTATCAATGGGCTTGCTCACCCCCCAGGGACCCCCCTCCTGGCACCCCGTACCGCAGCCCCTCAAGGTAAGTGGATCCAAATAGTGGAAAGCAAGTCAGACTCATGTTGGGATCATTCCAGGCCTGCCCTTCGCTGGCCTCTCACCTGCCCTTCGCTGACTTTTGAGTCGACTCAAAAGCCACCCTGCGCCCCAACCGCTGAAGGTAAGTGGATCCAAATAGTGGAAAGCAAGTCAGAATCATGTTGGGATCATTTCACGCCTGCCTTTCGCTGGCCTCTCGTGTTTTGAGTCGACTCAGGTGTGTTTTGAGTCGACTCAGGTGTGTTTTGAGTCGACTCAACACACACTTGTAAAGCAAGTCAGACTCATGTGGGGATCATTCCACGCCTGCCCTTCGCTGGCCTTTCGCCTGCCTGTCGCCTGCCCCCCTCCCTCCCTCTGTCATTCTCACCATCAGGATGCATGCAAGGCGGCAGCTCTGGCCTATCAGCATTTTTTAGGCGCCTCAAAAACCGACTTTTGAGGCGCCTCGCAAGGCGGCAGCTCTGGCCTGTCAGCAGCGGGGAGCATCGCTGCCCCGACTGGCCCTTCTATTTGCCACGCTCAATCCAGCTCGTGGCTTAGCAGTGCCCCCCTTCTTGCCCTCTCTCGAAGTTAGACTGGATAAAACGTATTTTTTTTGCACTTAGAGACTCTAACAATACTCCCTTTGTCTTCCGCTCTGTCTTCGTAACTTTCAGGATGCATGCAAGGCGGCAGCACTCGCCGGTTGGCCCGTTGACCCTCTAGTTTGCAGCTCTCTCCACCCATCTGAACCCATCTTTCCTTCTGCTCCTCTGCTTACCATCAGGATGCATGCAAGGCGGCAGCACTGGCCTGTCAGCAGCGGGGAGCATCGCTGCCCCGGCTGGCCCTGCAGTTCGCAACGCTCAACCCAGCCATCACGACGACGCTTGTGGGCATGAGCACAGTGCAGCAGGTGAGGGGAGAAATGTTGGGAGTGTCGTGTAGTGAGCAATAGCATAGTAACCGGGAGATTGATGCTCTCCTGTTTGCAAAGCTCAACCCAGCCATCTCCACGAAGCTTGTGGGCATGAGCACAGTGCAGCAGGTGAGGGGAGAAATGTTGGGAGTGTCGTGTAGTGAGCAATAGCATGGTAACCGGGAGATTGATGCTCTCCTGTTTGCAAAGCTCAACCCAGCCATCACCACGACGCTTGTGGGCATGAGCACAGTGCAGCAGGTGAGGGGAGAAGCGTTTAAAGATTGTTGCGTGATGAGCGTTTGAAACGGTGGTTGTGTGAGTAGCAATGGTGTGGCGGTGTGTGTAGCAGCAGGGAGGCTGATCACCCGCACTGGCCCTCCAGTTTGCAACGCTCAACCCAGCCATCATCACGACCCTTGTGGGCATGAGCACAGTGCAGCAGGTAAGGAGAGAAAGAGCAGCAGGTGAGGAGAGGGGCGTTTCTAAGGTGGCTGTAAGAGGTGTGGTGTTATGTGCAGCAGCAGCGGCACTGATCGAACCGGCTGGTCCTTCAGTTTGCAACTCTCAACCCAGCCATCACGACGACGCTTGTGGGCATGAGCACAGTGCAGCAGGTGAGGGGGGAGAAGCAGTTTAAGGTGGCTGGATGGGCAGAAATGGTGTGGTTTGTGCAGCAGCAGGGAGGCTGGCTGATTGTGATGATACTTGTGGGCACATGAGCACGGTGCAGCAGGTGAGGGGAGTAAAGTGTTTGATTCTTCCTGTGTGGTTGACAGAGGTGCTCTGAACAGCAGTCCACTTTTGAGGCGCCTCAAAAGCATGGTGCAGCAGAGCACGTGAAGGAAGTGAAGTGTCTGAATGTTCCTGTGTGGTTCGCAGAGGTGCTGAGCAGCAGTGGGGAGGCAGGTATGGTTGAGGCTGCAGCGCTGTGTCCTTCCTTGCCCGCTTGCTGTCAGTGCAGGTGGAGGAGATTTTGGCATCGGTGATCGAAGCAGACAGGTCATCGGAACTTTAATGAGAAATGCTAATATTGATGAGAACTTGCTGAATGAAATGGGGGAGATATTCGTGTGAAGTCTAATATGAGTGCCCTCGAGGTGGATGCAGGTGCGGGAGAATGTTGCAGCAGTGATCGAAGCAGCAGAGCGAGGCATTGATGAGGCGATGCTGAAAGAAGTGGAGGGTATTCTCGCGCCTCATAAGGACACCACATGGGCCAGTGGTCGAACCGAGAACAACTCAGCATAGCACATTGGTTGTGTATTTGATGCAAGCAGCAGAGCGAGGCATTGATGAGACGATGCTGAAAGAAGTGGAGGCTATTCTCGCGCCTCGTAAGAACATCACATGGGCCAGTGGTCGGCCTGAAAACAACTGATAACAGAGCACTTGTTTGAATCTATTTTTGGGCCTCATAAGAACATGGCCTAATGGTCGTCTGGATAATCGATCACCCTACTGTATTAATTTTGAAGTCTTCTTTGCAACTTACATCTCTAGAAAGAAATGAAAAGGAAAATAGAATGGAAATAATATTTAGGGAAGTAGTGTTACGAGTGCAATTGAGTGAACGAACGAGAATTGCACTATCGAAGCAAGAGTACAATGAGCGAAGGCATGAGCGAAGAATATATAGCGAAACTACAGTGGTAACGGTAATGGACTGTGGTTGTCGCGCGACGGGCCTGGGACTGAGGTTGGGAAAAAGTGTCGAAGCGGAGGCCCGGAGCGCGGGTTACCCGCCGAGCCGTGAGGTCGGGGTGCGATGTGCGAAGGTGGCGGGCGGATTGTCGATGCGAGGGTTGCGAGTGGTAACGGTGCTGACTGTGGTGCTACAGTGATGTACGCGTTGAGCAGGGATGCGAAGTAAGGAAAAGGAATTTTCCTTACACTACCCCCCCCCTAAGGAGGTCCTCCTTACGAAAGTGCGTGTACATCCCTGAAATTTCGGCTGCGCAGATACTCGGTGAGGACGGGGTGGTTTTCGATTCTGTCCAGGGGAACCCAATTGTCTTCGGTGGGTGTACGGTCCTTCCAGCGGAGTAAGAACTCGATCCTTCGGGCTCCTCGAGGGTCGCGAACTCTGTGACTCAGGATTTTCTCGGGGGTGATGATTGGTTCAGTTGGTGGTCTTGTCATGCTGGCTGGGCGATTGCGTGGCAGTTGGCTCGTGGACGGGACGTAAGGGCGAAGTAGGCTGACGTGGAATGAGGGGCTGACGTACCAGTCAGCAGGGAGGAGGAGGTGGGCGGTGACGGGTGTAAGCATGTGGCTTATGCGAAATGGCCCGCAGTATCGGGGGCGGAGTTTCGGGGTGATGGGCAGTCGGAGGTTCTGAGTGTCAAGTAAAACTAAGTCGTCGGGCTGGTAAGTGACAGGACTGCGGTGGCGGTCGGCGTTGCGTTTAGCGATGATGTTCGATTTTTTTATTGCATCTACTGCCCGGGTCCGTGCTGCTTATAATATTTCGGCGAATTGTTGTACTCGTGGTACTGGGTTGTCGGGATTCGGGGTCATGGGTACTGTCGGGTCTTGTCCGTAGTTTAGGTAAAATGGTGACTGTTGGGTCGTGGCGGATGGCGAGTTGTTGTACGCGAATTCGATTAGTGGCAGTTGCTGTTCCCACGTGGTCGGGTCGTCACACGTGGCCCTGATGAGCTGTTCCATGGTCTGATTTGTCCGTTCTGTCTGTCCGTCGGTTTCGGGGTGGTATGATGAACTGAATTGCAGTCGCGTGCCAAACTGCTGCCACAGGTTCCGCCAGAAGTTGCTGGTGAATTTCGTGTCGCGGTCGCTGATGATCGCGGCTGGTATCCCGTGCAGTCGAACGACGGTGGAGATGAAGAGGCATGCTGTTTCTTCGGCTGTGATTGATTTTTTGCAGGCTGCGAAATGTGCCATTTTCGTCAGTCGATCGACGACGACCAGGATCGCGTCGTTCCCACTCGCCCCGGCTGGTAACCCCGTGACGAAGTCCATCGTCACCTGCTGCCAAGCACGCTCTGGGGGTGGTATCGGCTGCAACTGTCCCGCCGGCCGCTGTCGTGATGATTTCATGAGTTGACAAGTGGGACACGAAGCCACGTGTCGTTGTACGTCGGTCAACATTTCGGGCCAGTAATGTCAGATTATAATGCATGTCTAGTCTGTAGTGGGGTACTCAAAAGTGAGTATAACCCTTTTAGGGCTTACTACTTGTATCCCCCTCCTTTCTAGTTTCATTTCTCTCCTTCCACAATTCTCTCGACATTTTCCTTACACCCTACACCCTCGAACTTCACCAAGTCACCTAAGCTACTATGGCTCCTAAGCCAAACTCTCGCTAGTTTCTTATCATGCTATCAGAGCTTAAAGCTCCTGGCCTGTGGGCCCACTTGCTTCCGCTGCCCTACTGTGTGTCGCGCGCCCCGTGGCGCGCGACATTCTCTTTTTTTCTTCCCGCCACGCGCTCGGAACGCGTGGCGGTTTTCTGCCCGCCGTGCGCCCCGAGGCGCGCGGCGGGTTCCTACCTCGTAGCGGCGTCTTGGGGGCCCGCGCACTGGCCCCGACCGTCGCCTCGTCGCGGCGTTTTTGGGGGCCCGCACGCAGGCCCCTCCCGTCGCCTCGTCGCGGCACTTTCGGGGCCCGCGAGCCGGCCCCTCCCGTTGCCTCGTCACGGCGCCTTAGGGGCCTGCGCGCGGTCCCCTCCCGTCGCCCGTCGAGGCACTTTCGGGGGCCTGCGCGGCTCCCTAGCACGTCGCCCGTCAGGGCACCCTGGGGGCCGCGGCCTTCCCCTCCCCTCCCTCCTAATTTCCGCTGCAGCAGCAGCCCCTGGAGCAGCCGCCCCTACAGGAGCAGCCCCAGCAGCAGCAGCCCCTGGAGCAGCCGCCCCAGCAGCAGCAGCACCTGGAGCAGCCGCCCCAGCAGCAGCAGCCCCTGGAGCAGCCGCCCCAGCAGCAGCAGCCCCTGGAGCAGCCGCCCCAGCAGCAGCAGCCCCTGGAGCAGCCGCCCCACCAGCAGCAGCCCCTGGAGCAGCCGCCCCAGCAGCAGCCGCCCCTACAGGAGCAGCCCCAGCAGCAGCAGCCCCTGGAGCAGCCGCCCCAGCAGCAGCAGCCCCTGGAGCAGCCGCCCCAGCAGCAGCAGCCCCTGGAGCAGCCGCCCCACCAGCAGCAGCCCCTGGAGCAGCCGCCCCAGCAGCAGCAGCCCCTGGAGCAGCCGCCCCAGCAGCAGCAGCCCCTGGAGCAGCCGCCCCAGCAGCAGCCGCCCCTGGCCCCTGCAGCAGCCGCTCTTGGACCCGGTGCAGCCGTGGGGGGGTGGGTGTGGGGGTGATGGTTGTGGGGGTGTCGGTTGTGCGTGCCGTCCCCTCCTCCTCCTCCTCCTTCGTCTCCCACTGCTGCAGCTATCGCTGAGGGGGGTGGTTGTGTGGGAGTCTGGGGTTTAGGGTTTAAGGGGGTGCTGTGGGTGTAGGGCTAGGGTTTGAGCAGGGGGTGTGTGAGGGGGGCGTTGGGCAGCTGGGGGAGGTTAAGTGGAGGCAGCAGTCTTGTCGTCAGCAGCACCAGCAGTCCGGAGGCTACAATCTCCGGTAGTCGCCAGTCGCCTGTGGGTCAGTTGCTCGTCTGCCGCTACTTTTAGCCGCGGAGCCAGTTACTCCTGTAGTCCGGGCCTTTGCTTCGGTAGCCACTGAGCCAGCAGCTCGTCTGTGTGTCTGCAGCGTCAGCAGTCGCCTCCCATCTTCTCTCCCCCACAGTCTCTCCTCCTCCTCACTTGCCCTCTGTGATTAGCTTTAGCCTTACTTACCTATTGTGAACTCTAGCTCTATGCCTGCATGCTGTACTGATTATACCCCACTTTGACTATGGGGGTGTGTCAGATTATAATGCATGTCTAGTCTGTAGTGGGGTACTCAAAAGTGAGTATAACCCTTTTAGGGCTTACTACTTGTATCCCCCTCCTTTCTAGTTTCATTTCTCTCCTTCCACAATTCTCTCGACATTTTCCTTACACCCTACACCCTCGAACTTCACCAAGTCACCTAAGCTACTATGGCTCCTAAGCCAAACTCTCGCTAGTTTCTTATCAAGTAATAATACCGTTGCAGCTGCTGCCGTGTTTTTTCTACTCCGAAATGCCCCGAGGTAACTCCGTCGTGTGCCTCCTGTAACAGTAATTCCCGTAGCAGTGTATACCCAGGCACCCAAATGCGGCCAGTCCCGGTTTTTACGTAATAGACTCCCTTTGCTGCTGCAAACTGCTGCAAATTTCCTCCTGTGAAGAATGGATCCGTTTGGTACCCGTGGGTGAATAGGCCTGTCAGTAGCGGGCTTGTCTGGGCGAGTAGTATTGCGTGGATCTGGGCAGTGGGGCGGGTCAGTGCGTCGGCGATGTTCGAGGCTCCCTTTTTGTAAGTGACCGTGTAGTGAAAGTTGGACTCGAGGAAATCGAGCCAGCGAATCTGTCGTGGGTTGAGGTGTGGCTGTGCGCGAAGGTACTGTAGTGATTTATGGTCTGTCCGTACTGTCACGTCCGCGCCAGTCAAGTAACAGCGCCATACTTTGAACGCGTGCACGGTCGCAAGCATTTCGCGGTCGTGTATCGGGTAATTTTTCTCGGGCGGATGCAGTTTTCGTGACTCGTATGCGATAGGCTGTAGGCCATTGCCGAAATCCTGTAGCAGTACGGCTCCGATGGCGATATCGCTTGCGTCGGTAACTACTTCGAATGGGCGGTGTGGGTCGGCGATGCGCAGGACGGGCGGTGAACAGAGAACATTTTTCAGGGCAGAGAAGGCAGCATGCTCTTTCTCCCCCCACGTAAAAGCGACCCCCTTCCGCAGTAAATCCGTCAGTGGGGCAGTTAACCGTGCCATATCGGGGACGAACCGACGCACATAATTAACGAACCCTAAAAAGCTCTGCAGCTCCGTGATGTTCGTCGGGGGATGCCACGCTTTTACCGTATCCAGCTTCTTTGGGTCGATTTCAACTCCAGCCTCCGAAATAACGTGCCCCAAAAATTCTAACCTATCCTAGAAGAACTCGCACTTGGAACCCTTGGTCAGTAATCTGTGCTCGTCTAAAACCTTAAACACTGCTTCCAGATCTGCTAAGTGCTGCTACTTATCCCGACTGTACACTAGAATGTCGTCGAGGTAAACTATTACACATTTATCTAAGAGCGGCCTAAATGCCTCGTTCATGGTCATCTGAAAAGTCGCCGGTGCGTTGGTCAGCCCGAATGGCATCACAGTGTACTCGAACGACCCGTACCTAGTCCTGAAAGCTGTTTTGGCGCAGTCCGATGGTTCGACCCTAATCTGATGGTAACCTCCCCGTAAATCTATTTTCGAAAAAACCCGTGCTGTTCGCAGTTGGTCGATCAGTTCGTCGGCGCGGGGAATTGGGTACCGCGACTTGACTGTTACCCTGTTCAGTGCTCTGTAGTTGATACACATGCGAAAACCCCCGTCTTTTTTCGGCGTGAATTAGTATCGGTGCGGCGAACGGTGACGAGCTCGGTCTGATGATTTTTTTCTCTAACAGGTAATCTAACTGCTTCCTTAGTTCGTCGAGCTCGGGCTGTGTCAGTCTGAACTGGCGCTGTACGGTTGGCTGTGCCCCCGGTTCTAATTCGATTCGGTGGTCATGTGCTTGCTGAGGTGGCAGTCCTTCCGGTAAGTCGTCGGGGAAAATCCCGGGGTATCGTTTCAACAGTTCCTGTAATTCGGGCGGTACGGCTGCCAGCAGTTTCTTGAAATCACTCGGCTGCTCCGCTTCCTCTACTACTGCGATGTCTACTGCGTACATATCAGCTCCAGCAGCGACAGCCCGTTTCATTGTGATGGCGTTGACGTGTACCGTTGAAGACTCGGGCGACTGCCAGCGAGGTAGCTCGACCCAGTTACCACTACTTCGCACGGTGCAGCTACCCGTCGTCCAGTCAATTCGCGGGTTATACCGTCGCAGCCAATCACGTCCCAGTAAAATATCGTGCCCATCCAGTGTCGTTGCGGGCATTTCCTGTGTAAACCCGAAATTTCCCCCGCAGCGGACTTTGACTCTCTCTACCTTTTCCCGTATGGCCAGTGGCGTGCCGTCGACTAAGCGTGCGTCTATCTCTGGTAAGCAATGGCTAAGTGTCAGCTGCAGTTTTCGTGCGGTTGCGGTATTAACTAAACCGTGGCTTGCTCCTCCGTCGATAAAAATCTTCACTGCTGCTCCCTGTATTTTCCCGTGGATCAGTATTGGGCAATCCGTCGCTGTACCCTCCTTATTCTTCCGAGTCCGATCGATAGCATGAATCGGTACTGTGACTCGGTGAGGGTCGGTGGGGTTGGGCGAGCAGGCAGTCTCGTCAGTAGTTGGCCCGATTCCTACTGACTGCTGGCGTTTCCCTGCTTTGGAGACTCCCTCCCCTGCTCTGCTCCGCGGCGCCTTAGCTCCTCTGGGCATTCGCTCTTGCGATGGCCCGGCCTGTTGCAAGCAAAGCAGCGCCCCTTAAACGACGCGGCAGCTGCATTCGTCGCAACAGCATGTACAGTGGCGTGCTCGATCGGTCCCCGAGGACGATGTCCATAGTAGGACCCCGGTCTCGGACGGCGTAAAATGTCGATTTTCTCGGCGAGCGCGAGAATCTCGTTGAAGTTCGAGAGCCCGCGTAGCATGATTTCGTGCGAGATGTCCGGCTTCAGCCCTCCGACGTAACGGTCCACCCGCTCCGCTTCGTGCATGTAGCCGACTTGCTCGCATAATGCGAGAAAACCACTCGTATAGTCTTGAACCGATCCAAGCTGCCGCCAAGTGCGCAATCTCTGACGCGCCGAAATAGAAGCCGCGATCGGCTCGAAGCGTGCCCGAAGCCCTACGCACCACGCATCCCACGTGCTGTATTGGGCGGTCTCGCAGAATGAACTCCAGGTGACAGCTGGGCCCGTGGGCCCTTCCTCTTGCGACGGTGGCTCGTAGGCGCGTGGCGACGTCACGATGACTCGCCACCAGTCCATGGCGGGGCCCCTTAGCAGCGAAACGGCATACCGAATCTTCGCTGCGTCCGACTCGACGTAATTCGCGTCGAAGAAGACGTTCATCGTGAAGACCCACGATTGAACCGTCGGACCTCCACGCTGGCTCGGGTCGAAGCAGGGCGGGCGTTGCGGCTTGAGTGTCATTGGTGTCATAATGGTCTGTTCGCCACTTGTCGTCGCGAACTCCACGTGCCGACGGGCTTCGCGAGGCTCCCGCGGGCTTGGTGCGACCCTGTTTCCTCCCATGCCAGGCATCGGCTGGGCGGCGCCATCGCTGGCTGCGCCTGAGCGCTGTCCCACGCTGTTGTTTTGTGTTGGTGTGCCGGACGAGATGACGATCGGCTCGTCTGATTGTGCAGATGCATTTGTCGGTGCGTGTGGTGGCGGTGGAGTGTTCATCGTTGATTGCTGACGCGCGGAGTCACGTTCCGCCGTGAGCGTCCCAATTTCGAGCGCCGAATCTTCAAGTTGGCGCACCAGACGGTCGAGCTGCTCCTGCGTCAATGTGGCGAGCGTGAATTCGGCCATGGCGGGGGTGTCGGGCGAGTTCAGCGAGAGCCTCGGTCGTGGTCGTGCGTGCTTACGAGAGAGCACTACGAGCGGCGGTGCTGTGTCGCTGAGAGACGTCTACCCCCCCCAAAAATTGAGATAGTGGGGAAGCGAAGGTGTGGGTGCGGTCCGAGAGGAGATCGTAGGCTCTGAATACCAAGTGTTACGAGTGCAATTGAGTGAACGAACGAGAATTGCACTATCGAAGCAAGAGTACAATGAGCGAAGGCTTGAGCGAAGAATATATAGCGAAACTACAGTGGTAACGGTAATGGACTGTGGTTGTCGCGCGACGGGCCTGGGACTGAGGTTGGGAAAAAGTGTCGAAGCGGAGGCCCGGAGAGCGGGTTACCCGCCGAGCCGTGAGGTCGGGGTGCGATGTGCGAAGGTGGCGGGCGGATTTTTTTGTTTTGTTTTTTTTGTTTTAGAGGTGTAAATATATTATCAAATATAGATACATCCGCAGTCGTAACTGTATCTCTTGGAGGACCTCGGCCACGCCACGTGGGCGCCGCACTGTCCCCCTGTGACCTGCTACGGAGGTTGATGGAAAGTGCGCGGGTTGCGCCAGATGGAGAGGAAAGGAGCCGCCCAATTTGTTGGCCCACCATCCTCGCAAATCTTCTGTAGCTGCTTCCTCTCATCCGCAGCCACGTGATTCCAGTTGTCTGTCTTCCAGAAACTTCTCCCTTCCCCTGTCGCTGTCACACTTCCCCTTGCTGCCAGCACCACCCTCGCATGCGTCATAAAGTCCAGCACAGCACATCTCCCCACCTTCTTTCTTTCGAAAGGAGCTGCGCGCCACACTGCATTGCACCGCGCCAACCAGATCTGCCTAAGCAGCACCGCTGTCAACGTCATCTCTGGAAATTCTGACGCCGTGCCTTATCGCCAAACAGAAAGTCCCCCAGACAGTCCACCAACCTGCCCGGGTTCAGCATGTGCAATGACCGCTTAAGCGCGCCAATGACCGGTTGTATGATCGGGCAACTGTAGAGGCAATGTGCTAGGGTTTCCTCCTCTCCACAGTGCGCACACGCTATCTTGTTCCGGAGGAAATCCAGCCTTCCCCCAACCTGCAGGTTCATGCTGTGCACCCGTAGTAGGACATCCCTCGCCTTGTTCGGCACGTTGAGTCACGGGTCTCAATGACTTTCCGCCAGTCGATCTTTTTCTCCCACATGTCCTCCCACCCCGCTTGCCTCCAAGAACGCCCTTTCGACTTGGTTAGTGCAGCCCTTACACCACGTAACGGCACCAGCTCTCCCCCAGCAAAGAGCCCTGGTAGAGACAGCAACCTCACTTTTGGTTCTCCCACGGGGCCAAGCAGTTTTCCTTTCTGAACAGCCATCGGTTGTAGCCTGCACGCTTCGAAGCACGTCTTCTCCGTCCTCGCTTTTTCCTCTATCCTCCCGTCTGCACCGAGGGTCATGCTGGACGCGACCACCTTCGTGCCGTCCACCCCGACCACTGCCCACGGGAGTCTGGCCGGTTGCCCGTGCAGGATGTATCTCACCACTCCCGATGTTCTCACCACAGCTTTAGCCGACACCGGCTCCTCGACCAAGTTCTTCCATTCTGGCGGCATAGCCCCATACGCTTTCCTTGCCATGACCGCCGCCTCCTTGCTTCCTAGTTCAATCGTCAGCGCTTCTTCTTCCTTCACCCCCCTTCGTCCCCCTGGGCCGTCCGTGAGCAGGTCTCGAACGCGCGTGGTGACGAGGGCCGCCGTGCCTATCTGGTGACCGAAAGGGCTCTCCCCCCGATGCATGATGCTTCTGTTAAAACAAATAAACTCTTCTTCCACCTCCCACCTGCTCCTCGGTGCCGGCAGCGTCGCGAAAGGTGACTTCCAGAACACCTTTGCCGCCGCCTTCCACCGTTCACTACCGTGCTGCCACTGCTTTATCGCCGACGGGTGCGCGTACAACGTGGCCCACCCTTGCGGAAAGGCGGCCGCCTTCTCCGCTAACCACCGCCTTGCGCCCTCCGGTTCCCGCAGGAGCTTCCCCACTCTGCGGACAGCCAACCCGTCTAGACAGAGCTTCGGGTCGAGCTGACCCAGCCCCCCATCTTTCCGCGGAAGGCACGCCAGGTAGGCGCTCCAGAGGATGAAGATTTTCTCCTCCGCGTCCTCCCCCGCCGAGACAAAAGCGTGGCACAACTTCCTGATCTTCTCCCACAGCTCATCTGGCGGTGAGTACACCTGGGCCTGGAACATTAACACGGGCAGAACGTAGCAGCTGACCACCGCAATCCTTGCTGTCGTCGTGAGATACTGTGTCTCCCACTTCCTTAGCTCATCCTTAATCCTCTCGTACGCCTTTTCCCAGGATGGACTCGCGCTCCCGTTTGGCGTTATCCACACCCCCAAGAGCCTTTCCGACTCCTCTTTCTCCGACCACTTATACGGCATGTCCGGCGGCGCTGTCGTTCCTCTATTGCAACCCAGGGGAACCACCACCGACTTGTCGCAGTTGACTTTCAGACCCGACTGCTTGCCGAAAGTTTCCAATACTTCCACCACCTCCTTCAGCTGCCCCCCCCCCGTTTAGCAGGAAGGAGGTATCGTCTGCGTATCCGACATACGAGAGCGGCTCCGCCCCCGGCGGCCCCACTCCCAACTGCCTCCGTCGTGTAGCTCTGCACAGCGGCTCCAGCGCGCAAAGGAAAAGGTAAGGCGCAAGGGGGCACCCCTGCCTGACCCCCCTGTCCATCTCCACCTTTTCGCTCAGCCATCCGTTGATAATGACCCGCGTCCCCGCTTCCTCGTGCAAGCCCCGTGTCCAGTTGACGAAGTTCTCCGGCATGCCCAGCTCTTTCATGACTCTGAACAGGAAGGCCCGCGAGACCGTATCGTAAGCTTTCTGAAAATCGACCAGCAGTAGCAGCCAGTCCTCGCCGCCGCCGTTAGCCGCCTCAACTGCATCAGCCACCACCGACACCGCATCTGCCAGACTCTTCCCCGGTAAGAAGCCATGCTGTTCCACTGACAAGACCTTGCCCAGCACCTTTTTCAGCCTCGTCGCCATGATCTTCGTGACCAGCTTGTACATGACCGACAACAATGTTATGGGTCGATAATTCCCAAGCTGATCCGTCGCCCCCTTCTTGTGTAGTAAAACCGTCACAGCCGTCGAGACGCTTTCCGGCATCCTCGCCGACTCCGTAAATTCCTTAATGAAGCTCATCACGTGTCCCTTCAGGCTCTCCCAATGCAGGGTGAAGAACTCCGCCGGCAACCCGTCATGTCCCGGGGACTTCCCCTTAGGTAACCCCTCCAGCCCCTCTTTGACCTCAGCTTCTGTCCAGTCCGCAGCAAGTGACGCCGCGTCCATCGCCGAAAGCTTCGCCCCTTCTGAGAAGGCCGCCCAGTCCACTTCTTCCTCCGGTGGCACTTCCCTGAAAGCCGTCCTGAAATAGTCCGCTGCCGTTGACAGCACTTCTTTCGACCCCGTGTAAGTTCTCCCCTGGTAAGAGACCTCCCGTATCAACGTCCGTTTTTTCCGCACCTTGATCTTCGCTGAAAGGTAAGGTGATGGGACCTCCCCATTTAACTCCACCCTGATACCCGCCAGCACCTGCATCCTGTCCATGCAGCTCTACAGGTAGGCTTCCAGGTGCGCCTCCTTCCGCACCAACCTATTTTGCGCTCTCTTGTCCCCCGGATGCCTCATGACTTTGTGCCTTAGGCACTCCACTTCCTTCTCAAGGTGCACGATCGTCGCCTTCACCCTCTTTCGCTCTTCGCGTGAGTACTCCCTCAGGCCCGTACTGAGGAGCTTCAGTTTTTTCCCAAGGTCCATCCCCTCCGCTCCGACTTTGTGCAGTATCCGGGCCGTCACTGTGCTGACCCATATCCTTTGTGCCTGTCTCGCATGCATCCTCCATATTCCAGGCCCTTGATCCCCGTGCTCTACTACCGCCAGCGCCACCTTGACGCCGAACCAGTGGTCCGACAATCCCCTTGGTATCTTGACATGCCCCGCTTCTGTCAACATCCCAAGCAGCGAGAAGGATGTCAGGCACCGGTCAATACGCGTGCTCGCCCTTGTCGCCCTGTCCCGGAACGTGTACTCAGGCTTGTTCGGATGAAGCACACGGAAGGCATCCTTGAGGTCTGCCGCGCGCCAGAAGCTCAGGAGCCGTTGATTTTCATTTGCCGACCCCGACCTTGACGTCCGATCTAAGTCCGGGTCCTCCACCAAATTCAGATCCCCTATCACCACCAGGTGCGGTAAAACCGGCTGCGCCTGCACGAAAGGCGAGAGGCAGGCCCGGAAAAAGACCCCTCTGGCGCACGCCTGCGCCGGCAGATACATCGCAACCATCCTGAAAGTGGCCTGAGGGCAGGTAACCGTGACCCCCACCAACCTTCCGGACGGGTGCGTGATTACATCCGTAAACTTAATCTCCTCTTTAAAAGAAAGCACCGCAATACCTCCCGCTCTATCACTGTTTCCCACCACCGCCGTTGCTGATGGTTTAAGTTCTGTCAAGAAATTGTGATCTTCTTTAATCCTTGTGTCCGTCAACACCACCACATCCGCTACTGACTTAATCCACTGTTTGTGCTCCGTTCTTTTGCCGTTGCTTCCGAGGCCGTTGACATTGACCCCGCACAGGGTGATGTTACGGTTGTTACCCATTAATCCACTGGTACAAAGCCCCCTCGCATCCACGGGGTAGAGACAACAACAACGCTTCTACGTCCTGAACCGCCTGCACATTCGGTGAGAAATCTCGGCCCGACGGCTTCCTTGTAATGTGCTGCACCCACCAACCATCTCCTGGTCCGTCACAGTGCAACACAGTTGCTCCTTCGCACTCTACTTCTGCAGCCCAAATTCCTTACGGATCGGGATAAGATTCATCTTCCCCCTGCTCTTCCTGCTGGCAGAACCCCCCTGCAAGAGCGCTGTGCAGTGTTGGACCGACTTCACATGCTCCACAGCCTGGGTGAAGCTGGAGCCATGCGCCTTGCCACACGCCTCTTGGACACACAACCAATCCTCCCGACTTCCACCCGTGGACACCAACACCAAGGCGGGATCGCGCAAGATCTTCTTCACACGAGCGTCGAGCGGTAGAGACGCAGCTGCCCACGCAGGAAGCAATGCGGCCGTCAGCGAACCCAAACGGGGCCCCAACAGCCTGAAACACAAGGTTAGTGCGCAACCGATTACCGTTTATCGCGTGCAGCCGCTCCAGCGTCAGGTTCCATTTGCCGATATTCTCCTGACACTCGGTGACAAAATCATCATGAAATTTCGTCATGTGCATGCCGTTGCAAAAATCACAAGAAAGCGACGGATAATGGACCAGCAGCTGCTTGTGATGCACAGAATCCGTCAGCAAATGCCACCAACGATACTTATCCCCCGGGTGGCCTTTGACCAGCCCCCTGACCTTGTCCGTGTCCGCCCCTGTAACAGGGTCAACCACCCGATGAAAGGCAGAACCGCTCAGGAAAGGAGTCCTGCCGCGCTTCTCCAGCACCGTCTTCACCAGGTACTCGTAGATCATCTCCGGTGTAATGGCGGCCGGCACACTCTTCAGAAGCACTTCGATCGCATCCGGATGCGCAGCGCGTTCAGCGATGTAAAGCGGGTTCTCCGGGTGCTGCCAATCCAGGGTGATGCACACTCCGTTCAGCATCTTATGCTCAACCCTACGACACCACGCGTAGTTCGCGTCCGACGCCTGCTGGAAAGTAACTTGCAGCCGTCCGAAGCGCTTCTTCGACAACCACGCAGGTAAGAGCACCTGGCACTTCGTTGTGGTCAAGATGTGCGCCGACATGTGCTTCTTCCATAACGCCAATAAGCCCTTGACCGTGTCAATCGTCCGTTCCACCTCTTCCTCATACTTGATCGGGATCAGCAGCGTAAGCGAGAAACCCGCGCGCGCAGCAATCTCGCCAGCCTTCACTGGATCAAGACGCTCCTCCGGGTCGTCACTGAGATACCCATCGTCTTCTTCTTCTTCCTCCTCCTCCATTCCCACAGGCTCGTCCGGAGCTTCAGCAGGCGGCGTCACTTCACCTTTGTTGTCCTTCCCTTCCTCAGCAGTGTGCTCCCCATCCGCAGTGCTTTTCTCCAGAGACGGGAACTTCAGCTCGTTCAGCTTTTTCACAAGGGAGATCCGCGTGTCATCCGCGAAGGGACCACCCACATCCTTCAACATCGGCCTCGGCGTCGCTGGCTCCGAGTGATGGCTCTTGGACGCGGACTCAGGAACAGCCTTGTCCGTGACCTTGCTCCCTGGCTGAGCAGCCTTCTTCGGGAGGCGAGGCATGGTGCAATGATGACTCTGACCAGGACTGAATCCTGAGAACCTTGTCGAGAACGGGCCCGTGAAGCCTGGTAGAATTGATCTGATCACCAGACTCAAAAAGTCTCGCCGCTTGGGCCGAGCCTTCTTCCTTGGTTTCCGTTTTTTGTAGTAGTTAGCCTTGTGATGTGGCTGACCCTTGATATGAGCCGCGCGCGTTGGAATCTTAGCTCGTCCCTTGAGAACATGTAAAGCTGAGCATGGCAGGCCCGAAGCGAAAGTCCCGATATCAAACCTAGGTGCTTCAAACGGTAAAATCGGGATGCCTGACAATGAACCCGAGAATACAATGCTCGACATTTGAGCACAATGTTAGTATCCTCTTGTTCCTCTTGTCATGTAGATTCCGAAACCGTTAAAGCGACGGTGCACATTTGCCACCCAAAACCCAGAACCCTGGCGAACTGTTACTGCGGATGGAAAGTGTCCGCACGAAATCCTGGTTTTCGCCAGCCAGCACTTTCTCGCTGGCAAGCCTGGTTAAAAAAAAAAACTTCTGAACCCAACACTGCCAAAAGTTGACCGTCGCTTTAATCGTGGCGGGCGGATTGTCGATGCGAGGGTTGCGAGTGGTAACGGTGCTGACTCTGGTGCTACAGTGATGTACGCTTGATCAGGGATGCGAAGTAAGGAAAAGGAATTTTCCTTACAAGTAGCCACAACGCGACCAGTAGCCACTGCGTGTGGTATGCATCCAACGCCCGAGGTGAACCATTTTGGTCCGTCCAATCAACTACCACCGTCGTTATCTGTGACATGTGTTCTGGACTTCAGGACCCAGGTCGCTTTGGTCATTTGTGGTTACAGTACGGGCACATGCCCATCCGCTTCGCTGGCAACAGCCAATTACAGAACCAATCTGCACGCGCATCACCTCCGCTGCCACACACCCCCTTTGATGAAGCCGCTCCACCACCGCAAGATGTCTTTTAGGGCATACAAAAAAGTTCACTTCGAATGCGGCTCAGTGAGATGCTTGTTTGTTCTTCAGCAATCAAACAATTTTTAACAGTTCGGTAGGTTACAGAGCGGAAATGAACGGTCACTCTCTCACCTGCCACAACCTGTAAACACTAAACCCGTCTAAACCCGCAACTAACCCAAACCAGCATGGCATAA
Source organism: Closterium sp. Naga37s-1 (assembly GCA_947471745.1). Classification (NCBI taxonomy): domain Eukaryota; kingdom Viridiplantae; phylum Streptophyta; class Zygnematophyceae; order Desmidiales; family Closteriaceae; genus Closterium; species Closterium sp. Naga37s-1. Next base: position 842,670 of record CANJKZ010000010.1, on the reverse strand, counting down.
TGCACCTCCCTGCAATTAATTAGCAGTCTACATCCAAACAGATCCCGCCTTCCCCGAGTCGAACCCTCAGTCCGCACGGTAGACACCATACGTAGCCATGAAGCCAGCTGCACACGATCCTATGGCGCAGCGCTCGGTAGAGTTTCGAGCCCTTATTCCCCGGGTATTCGTAAAGGGGGCTTCACTAGAGCGTGCTGTAGAGTCGCGCATTCTAGTGCTGCATTGCAAAAGGGAAACACGCCGAAAGTTACATAACTATGAACTGCGACTCGGTCCGCGTTCTTAATTTGCTTCGTTAATAATCTTCTCTAGATTGCCCTTCGATGGATCGATCTGCGAAACCACGAACCCGGCGACTCTCCACGACTAGAACAACGGCGCACGCGGTCGAAGCGTGGCTGGCACGTGCCATGCTCCTCCTGGTAGTCGGTGTCTCCGTCGATCGCGCCTCGTCGTGCGAACCGTCGTCCCTTCCAGGCTTCGCAAATTCCGTAGATCTGTCGGGAAACGGGTGAGTCGAATGCTGCGTGTAGCTCACTCAATCTACGTTACGAAACAAATCATAGCACCGCTCAGATTGCGGTGATGTTACCGGTCAGTCTAGTGCCGTGATATGCGGCGCCAGGTCGGTGCAATTCCTCCACTCCTGGATTTTTTAACTCAAACCCTAATTCAAACCCGTCAGGGGGGCCTAGTTTGGCTGATTCTCCCTCCATTGTTCACTCTCTTCTCTCTTGCCTATCCCCCTTCCTCCACAGACTTACGACTCCAACCCATCCCCCAACCTCCCCCTCTCTCCCCCATTTCCCCCCTCCTTCCCCTCCTGTACCCCCTACTTTCCGCCCCCCCTGTTTCCCCCCTTCCCCTCCTCCCTCCCCCAGTCTGTTTCTGCACTGGACTCTCAACGCCTCGCGCCTGCAGTTCGCGCTAGAAGCCAAACCCGCCAGTGGGGCCGAGTCCGGTTGGTTCTCCGTCGGCTGGGCGGCAAACCACGGCCGTATGTACCCCGCGGATTGCGTGATCGGAAACCTTCGGGGAAGCAGCGTGGGCGCGTACTACATCAGCGGGTACAGCCAGTCTGACGTGGCGCCTTCTGATGGGTTCTCGATTGGGACGCCTGAGTTGACAGCTGGAAGTAACGGCGGCAAAATTATGAAGTGAGTGGAGTGAAACGAGGTGATGTGACGTGGATGACACGAGGTGAGGGGAATGGTGAATTCTGGTATATCATTTTTCGAGTCATGTGAAATTAAGTGAGTTTTCGAGACGTCTCAAAAACTCACTTATTTCACATTGTGAATTCTCATCGTGGTAGATGATTTTTTTAGTCGACTCAAAAAAAGAGTAGTGTATCTCATTACCGTAGGTGGATGCGTGTATCATTGAGTTGGTGCGTTTTGCAGATCGGTAGACATGTTCCATCGAGCAGCAGGAGAAAGTTTAGCAAAGGAGAAACAGTAGTTGTAATAAAACCTAACTAATTCACGCAGTTTTGGTAGGTGGATGCGTGTATAATTGAGTTGGTGAATTCTCATCGTGGTAGGTGATTTTGAGTCGACTCATGAAAAGAGTGGTATATCTCATTATGGTAGGTGGATGCGTGTGTCATTGAGTTGGTGTGTTTTGCTGCTATCTTTCCTCACTTTCCTGCTCCTCATCCCGCGCCTCCCGTTGCTCCTCCTGCTCCTAATGCTCCTCCTGCTCCTCCTGCTCCTCCTGCTCCTCCTGCTCCTGCTCCTCCTGCTCCTCCTGCTCCTCTTGCTCCTCCTGCTCCTCCTGCTCCTCCTGCTCCTCCTGCTCCTGCTCCTCCTGCTCCTCCTGCTCCTCTTGCTCCTCCTGCTCCTCCTGCTCCTCTTGCTCCTCCTGCTCCTACTGCTCCTCCTGCTCCGCCTGCTCGTGCCCACAGGTTGTCTCGATCCCAAATGGATGGAGGGGAAGCTCCTGCTCCTGCTTCAGTGGCAGCAACATCACCACCTGGGCTCTCCCTCTCCCTGTCCTCTCACCCTCTCTCCTCCTCAAGCTGACTTTTGAGTTCCCTCTCCTTGTCCTCTCACCCTCTCCCTGTCCTCTCACCCTCTCTCCTCCTCAAGCTGACTTTTGAGTCGACTCAAAAGTCAGCTTGCTTCAGTGGCAGAAATATCACCACCTGGGCTCTCCCTTTCCTTGTCCTCTCACCTTCTCTCCTCCTCAACTCCTCTCCCTCCTTTTCCTCCCGACCTCTCTCCTCCTCAACCCCTCTCCCTCCCTCCAACCCTCTCCTGCCTGTAGGTTCTCTCGATCAGAAGGGGACGGAAAGGCAGCAGCAGCCTCATCTGGGCTTTTCCCCTTCCCTTCCCCTCCAAACCTCTCCTGCCTGTAGGTTCTCTCGATCAGAAGGGGACGGAAAGGCAGCAGCAGCCTCATCTGGGCTTTTCCCCTTCCCTTCCCCTCCAAACCTCTCCTGCCTGTAGGTTCTCTCGATCAGAAGGGGACGGAAAGGCAGCAGCAGCCTCATCTGGGCTTTTCCCCTTCCCTTCCCCTCCAAACCTCTCCTGCCTGTAGGTTCTCTCGATCAGAAGGGGACGGAAAGGCAGCAGCAGCCTCATCTGGGCTTTTCCCCTTCCCTTCCCCTCCAAACCTCTCCTGCCTGCAGGTTCTCTCGATCAGAAGGGGACGGAGGGGCAGTACCAGTCAGTTTCAATGGCAGCAACAGCCTCAACTGGGCTTTCTCTGACTCTGGATCAACTGAGCTGGCCTTCCATGGCAACAATGCGTGAGTAAGCGAGTGAGCGAGCGAGTGAGTGAGTGAGTGAGTGAGTGAGTGAGTGAGTGAGTGAGGAGAGTGGGAGCCAGTCAGCTTCACTGGCAGCTTTCTCTGAGTCTGGATCCACTGAGCTGGCCTTCCATGGCAACAACGCGTGAGTACCACCACAAGAGGGTTCAACTCATTGAATATAGACAGGCACGCGCCACACTTCAATTGATGGAGCAGGTTCAATGAATGTGGACGGGTTTATGTCATGTGTCCGATTGCACCTGACCTGACTGAGCTGGCCTTGCACGGCAATGAGGAGTGAGTACCACACGAGGTTCACTGAATGTAACCCACAGGTCACGGCATGAGCCAGATTGCACCTGACTGAGTTGGCCTTCCACGGCAACAATGCGTAAGTACCACACGAGGTTCACTGAACGTAATCGTCAGGTCACGGCATGTGGCAGACTGGGCTTGAGAGAGCTAACCGTTTTGGCAACAGAGAGTGAGTACCACCAGAGGTTCAATGAATGTAGACGGTACATCTCAGTCAGAATGCACCCAGAAGAGCTGGCATTCCATGGCAACAGCGAGCGAGTACCTCCAGAGGTTCAATGAATGTAGACGGTACATGTCATACTGCACTCGTCTTTATTTATGCCTCTGTCCTCGTGTGCCTGTCTTTTTGCCCTTATCTTCCACACCCCTGTGACTGCGCCCCTTGTCTCCCATTAGAGGTTAGATGAATGTAGACGGTACATGTCATACTGCACTCGTCTTTTTTTATGCCTCTGTCCTCGTGTGCCTGTCTTTTCGCCCTTATCTTCCACACCCCTGTGACTGCGCCCCTTGTCTCCCATTAGAGGTTCGATGAATGTAGACGGTACATGTCATACTGCATTCGTCTTTATTTATGCCTCTGTCCTCGTGTGCCTGTCTTTTCGCCCTTATCTTCCACACCCCTGTGACTGCACCCCTTGTCTCCCGTTAGAGGTTCGATGAATGTAGACTTCACGTGTCAGTCTGCACCTGCTGGCAGCAGAAGTTCTAATGATGATGATGAGGATGAGGATGATGATGATGATGAGAATGATGACAATAGTGATGATGACGAGGAGGAGGAGGAGGAGGAGGAGGAGGAGGAGGAGGAGGAGGAGGAGGAGGAGGAGGAGGAGGAGGAGGAGGAGGAGGAGGAGGAGGAGGAGGAGGATGAGGAGAAAGGGGGTGAGGAAGAGGAGGAAGAGGATGATGATGAGGAGGAGAAGAAGGGAGAGGAAGAGGAGGATTAGGAGGAAGAGGAGGATTAGGAGGAAGAGGAGCTATAACTTGGTTACGTACTTCCAAGCTTATGTTGAGCGAGGTAAAGGTTTGAGTGGATTTCGAGTTGCTCTATTGGCATCATGTTCCGAAGAAAAAAAATGCTATGGGCGATCAAGTGATACGTTATAATGTTGCCTCAGTGTCCACGGAGTCTGACGCAGGATCGGAACAGCTTTCACTGAAGTAGGAAATTTTCCATGCTACATACCGTATCACCCCGGATATAAGCGCAAGTGCGCTTAGGGTACATTCTTGTGGGGACACAAGTGTCTCAATCCCCTTTTTCCCGAGTCGCGTCGAAACATTTTGTCAATCTCGCGTCACAAAAAATGAATGTATTGCGACCAGGCCCTCAGATATCAGCGTAAAACACGCTGATTACGCTGATTTTGTAGCTCTAATTTTCGTTTTCCCTGAAGAATCAGTATATGCTTCTATTTTGCACTGTAATTTCAGTATATGTGATTTTGCCACACTGACCATTTTACGTGTTTCTGAACATGTCACACTGACAAATCACTGGAATCTTTTCACATGCGCTGTACTTACAGCTTGTGCGCTCCGAACCGTTTTGCCTCGCTGGAAGCCATCACACCAGAGAACGGTTAGCCTAGTACACAACTGCCCAATGAGAACACAGACAACACACCACTGGTGGCAGGGTCCACGCCAACACGCCATAAATTATGGCAGTGGGGTGGGGGTGTTGTCATCTTGCCTGGAAAGACCAAAACCCTGGACCAAGATCCCTCGCCATGGCGGCTCGGGAGAGGGGGTACCCCCATCTGCTCCCTCATTCTGTTCCTGCACTACTCGTAAACCCCTGCAGGAAGTGACGTTCGAACTCAAGCAGGAGTAGCTTCTCCCTCAAGCTCGGCACGCTCAGCAGAGCTGAGCAGCCATGGCGGATTCGACGCCCGCAGGTGACGGCCCTGAATCCGTCGCAGCCACGAAGCCACCCGCCCTTACTGGCCAAGACTTCTTACAACGAGCTTCAGCTGCTCCCGCGTGTCAGAGTTATATGACATAGCTACTGTAGGCTATAGTGGGGTAGCACATATGGGGTACAGTTGCCTAGGGTTTGCCTTTTGTACCCAACTTTCACTTAGTCATTTCATTCCTGTTTTTCTTAATTCACATGGTATAGAGCGGGTTCCTACATGGGACCGTTCCTTCCTAAGGGCCCACCATAAGAATTTTTTTTTTAGCTGCCCGCGCACATTGCGCCCTGCCCTAATTTTCTTTTTTTAGCGGCCCCTACGCTGCCCCTACGCGGCCCCTACGCCGCCTCCCACGCGCCCCCTATGCGGCCCCTGGCGGCGCCCTGACGAGGCCCCTGCCGGCGCCCTATCGCGGCCCCTGACGCGCCCCCTGGTGGCGCCCTGACGCGGCCCTGACGCGGCCTGACGTGGCCCCTGGCGGCGCCCTGACGCGGCCCTGCCGCGGCCCCTGGCGGCGCCCTGACGCGGCCCCTGACGCGGCGCCCTGACGCGGCCTGCCGCGGCCCCTGCCGCGGCCCTGAAGCGGCCCCTGACGCGGCCCTGACACGGCTCTGCCGCGGCCCTGACGCGGCCCTGACGCGGCCCTGCCGCGGCCCCTGGCGGCGCCCTGACGCGGCCCCTGACGCGGCGCCCTGACGCGGCCCCTGCCGCGGCCCTGACGCGGCCCTGCCGCGGCCCCTGACGCGGCCCTGACGCGCCCTGCTGCGGCCCCTGCCGCGGCCCTGAAGCGGCCCCTGACGCGGCCCTGACGCGGCTCTGCCGCGGCCCTGACGCGGCCCTGACGCGGCCCCTGCCGCGGCCCCTGGCGGCGCCCTGCCGCGGCCCCTGACGCGGCCCCTGTCGCGGCCCCTGACGCGGCCCCGCCACCTACCTTTCCGGCCACGCCGCCTCCTCTCAGCGGCCCCGCCGCCTCCTCCCAGCGGCCCCGGACGCCGCCCTCTCAGCGGCCCCGCCGAGCCGCCCAGCAGCCTAGCCGCCCAGCAGCTGAGCCACTGAGCCGCCCAGCAGCCGAGCCGCCGAGCCGCCCAGCAGCCGAGCCGCCCAGCAGCAGAGCCGCCGAGCCGCCCAGCAGCCGAGCCGCTGAGCCGCCCAGCCGCCGAGCCGCCCAGCAGCCGAGCCGCCCAGCAGCCGAGTCGCCGAGCCGCCCTGCAGCCGAGCCGCCCGAGCCGCCCTGTCCGGTAAGAGCAGCGCCTCTCTCACAGCACTGCCCTCACCCCACTGTTTGCGCTGCTAGTCTACTGCTGTCATGGCTACCCCTAGTGTCCTCGCTTTTGACGCTGAGGGTCGGGCCATTGACTTTGACGTCTGGATAGATCATCTGCAGCTTTTCTTACAGTGCGATAGGGCAGACGGCCTCTCCCTCTTTGACCTCACTTCTGGTGCCTCTCCTGCCCCCGCCACTGATGCTGACGCAACTGTTCGCTCCCAGTGGGCCACGCGCGATGCTGCTGCACGTCTTGCTGTGCGTCGCCACCTGCCTACCTCTGAGCGTGCGCACTTTAGCCAGTACAAGAGTGCTCAGACCTTGTACGACGCTGTAGTTGCACGCTACTCCTCCCCTGCCACTGCTGCACTGAGTCGCCTCATGCTACCGTACCTCTTCCCTGACCTTGCTGCCTTTCCCACAGTCGCTGACCTCATTACGCACCTACGCACTAGTGACACTCGCTACCGCGCTGCGCTTCCTGCTGAGTTCTGCGCCAAGAACCCCCCCCCCATGTACATCACCCTCTACTACATAGTCACCCGGCTCCCTGACTCCCTTCGCGTAGTCAGGGACCACTTCCTCTCAGTTTGCCCCACCACTCTCACCGTTGACCTCCTCGAGAAGTCCCTCCTAGCAGCAGAGAAGAGCATAGTAGCTGTAGGAGCCTCTCGTGGTGACCCTCGCACCCCCATCTTTGAGGGGTGTTCCCCCTCCCCCCTTTTGCCCTCTGTTGCCTCTGCTGCTGCGGCCGACCTCGTTGGGCTTGAGTCGGTCGGTGCGGCGTCTACCCCTAGCGGGAGACGCCGCCCTGGCAAGGGCAAGGGGGGCAGGGGCGCTGGAGGAGCTAGCGGGGGCGGTGGAGGCGGCAGTGGAGGCGGTGGAGGAGGTGGGGGTGGCGGTGGGGGTGGTGGCGGGGGTGGAGGTGTCGGTGGCGGCAGTGGAGGCGGAGGCGGCAGCGGCAGTGGCGGAGGGAGCGGAGGTGGCGGCGGTGGAGGAGGAGGCGGCGGAGGAGGTGGAGCTGGTCGGGGTGGCGCTGCGCAGAGGGTCGGCTCCGGTGGTGGTCAGCGCCAGCAGCAGCAGCAGCACCAGCAGCGCACTCGTGACATCCCCTCCCCTCAGCAGCTCCGTGAGTGGTACACTGCACGCCAGAGGGGTGGGGGTACTGGTCCGTGCACCTACGTCCTCCGCACCGGCGACCGCGCGGGTGAGCAGTGCGGGGGTGCGCACTCCACCCAGCGCTGCTTTGGCCGCCTGACGGACGCTTGGCGTCACCAGTTCCCTGAGGCCACTGAGATCCCCCGCTGGGGTGAGCTGTCTAGGGCGGGTGTGGCTGTCTTTGACCTTGACTTTGATGCTATTCTTGCTGCCATGTATACTGTGACTATTAGTGATGAGGGTGACTGTTACCGGTGTTTTCCGCCCGACCCGGGCATTGAGACTGCTGCTCTAGGTACTGGTGAGGCTGCTGCTCTAGGTGCTAGCGAGGCTGCTGCTCTAGGTGCGTCTGCTCCCTCAGGTGCTGGTGAGTCTGCTCTCTCAGGTTCTGCGTCGGCTTCGGCCTCCCACACCTTCACCCTTGACTCGGGGGCTTCTCGCTCCTTCTTTCGAGACCGCACCACACTCACGCCGCTTAGCCGGCCAGTTGCAGTCTCTCTGGCAGACCCCTCTGGGGGTCCTGTCCTTGCTCACTTCTCCACTGTCCTCCCGTGTCCGGCGGCCCCCTCTGGCACCCTGTCTGGTCTTTACCTTCCCTCGTTCTCTACGAACTTGGTGAGTGGTGCTGACCTAAAGGATGCGGGGGTTCACCAGTTCACTCCTGCGAGTTGGCGGGTGACCCACTACACGGACGCTCGGACAGGCCGACACCTGGCCACGTTTACCCGTCGGCCGGGGTCGAGCCTGTACACCCTGACCACTGCGTCTCCTCCAGTCACTGCGTCTGGTCAGGTAGCTGCGTCGGGTCAGGTGTTTGCTGCAGCGTCCAGGTCTGGTCCTGAGTCTGCCCCCTGTTCGTGTCGCCTCCTGTCTCACGAGACTCTCCTCTGGCACCACCGCCTTGGTCACCCCTCCCTGCTTCGTCTCCGAAGCATGGCCTCCCGTGTCCTTGTCTCTGGTCTTCCCCGGTCCCTCCCTCCCCTTCCTCCGGGGCCTGGCCCTACCTGCGTCCCCTGTGTCGAGGGGCGGCAGCGGGCTGCCCCTCACTCCTCCCAGTTTCCTCCGACAGAGGCCCCGCTGCAGACGCTTCACATGGACGTGTGGGGCCCGGCCCGCGTCCGTGGACAGGGTCACGAGCGCTACTTCCTGCTGGTGGTTGACGACTACTCGCGTTACACCACAGTCTTCCCCTTGTGCAGCAAGGGTGATGTCACTGAGGTGTTGATCGACTGGATCCGCGCAGCTCGTCTCCAGCTCAGGCAGAGCTTCGGCTCGGACTTTCCTGTTCAGCGTCTGCACTCTGACAGAGGTGGAGAGTTCTCCTCTGGCCTTCTGCGAGCCTACTGTCGTGCACGAGGCATCCGCCAGACCTTCACGCTTCCGGACTCTCCACAGCAAAATGGGATTGCTGAGCGCCGCATTGGCATGGTCATGGACGTCGCCCGTACGTCCATGATGCATGCGGCTGCCCCCCATTTTCTGTGGCCGTTTGCGGTTCGGTACGCGGCGCATCAGATCAACCTTCACCCCAGGGTCTCCATGCCGGAGACCTCCCCAGCTTTGCTGTGGACGGGGAAGGTTGGCGATGCGTCTGCGTTCCGTGTCTGGGGATCTCGGGCGTTTGTCCGCGACTTGTCTGCGGACAAACTGTCCCCTCGTGCTGCTCCTTGCGTCTTCCTTGGCTTCCCCCCTGACGCGCCAGGGTGGCAGTTCTACCACCCCACCTCTCGCCGTGTTCTGTCCTCCCAGGACGTCACGTTTGACGAGTCGGTCCCCTACTACCGCCTCTTCCCCTACCGCACTCCGTCCCTCCCCCCGCCACCGCTCTTCCTTGTCCCAGGTCCCCCCCCGGTAGACCCCCTCCCCCCTCAGGGTCCTGCCCCTTCAGGTGTGTCCCAGGTAGACGCAGTCGAGCCTGTCGAGGTTACTGGTGACTCTGGTGCTGCTGAGGGTGCTGAGCCTGGGGGTGCTGACTCTGGGGGTGCTGAGCGTGTGGGTGCTACTACTGGGGGTGCTGAGCCTGAGGGTGCTGAGCCTGGGGGTGCTACTACTGGGGGTGCTGAGCCTGGGGGTGCTGAGCCTGGGAGTGCTACGCCTGGGGGTGCTACGCCTGGAGGTGCTGAGCCTGGGGGTGCGGAGCCTGAGGGAGCTGGGCCTGCTCGTGTGGCGTCTGGCGGTGCTGAGCCTGGAGGTTCTCCGGGTGCTTCGTCTCGGCGGGAGCCACTCTCTCCACAGGAGCTGCGCGAGTGGTTTGCCCGGCGCTGGAGGCGTGCTGCTGGAGCTGGAGGTTCTTCGGCTGCTGAGGGTGCTGGTGCCGCGGGACCCGGAGGTGCTCGTACTGGGAGTACTGGAGCTGCTGGGCCTGCGGGTACGACTGGAGCTGGAGCTGCTGAGGGTGTTGGCGCTGAGGCTACTGCTGTCGGTCCTGGAGGCGGTCCTGCTGGGGGTGCTACTGGTGCTGCTGGAGGTACTGGAGCTGGAGGTGCTGCTGGCGCTGGTGCTACCGCTGGGGGTACTGGTGCTGTCCCTGCTGTGTCTGGAGTCGCCGCGCGGCCTCGGCCGTACTTCGTTCCGCTCCTTCAGCAGGTTCTTGGTCTCCCGCCTTCTACTGGTCCTCCTCCTCCCTTAGCGTGTCCACAGCCTGTCCCGTCACAGTTACAGTTACAGCCGGCCTCCCCACTGCCCGCTCCTTCTCCCTACACTGGTCCTACTGGAGGTCTTGCTGAGCGTCGTGAGCCTGCGTCTCGCCCTGCGTCGCCTGTCCGTGCTGCTCGCACTAGTGCTCGTGGTTCGCGTCAGCGTCCTCCTCCTGTCCCTGGCACGCACCGGATGTCTCTGCGTCCGTCCACTGCTCCTCTGCGTGCCCCTTTGCCTTCTCCTCCTGAGTCCTCTCTTCCTGCTCTTCCTGACCCGGAGTCGGACTCTCTTCGTGCTGCCAGTCCTACTGTCACGCGTCTCCTTGCTACTGTTGTCACTGACCCTTCCTTTGAGTCCACTGCTGCGTCTGCCCTAGTTACTGAGCTCGTCGACTTTGCTGCTCGCTGTCGTCTAGACTACGCTGCTAGTCTTGTTGCTGAGTCTGAGTCTGTCTGTCCTCCGTCCGTCGGGGGTGAGTGTGCCCTTGGCACGGACGTCCTTGAGGACAGGCAGGAGGAGTTCCAGTGTTTGGCTGCTGCTTCACCTCATCTCGTGTCCGTACTGCTTACCCCTGAGGGAGACCCGGATGCACTTGACATCCCGACTCCGCGCTCTTACGCGGAGGCGATAGAGGGTCCCTACTCCTCTCAGTGGCAGGCAGCTATGGACGCAGAGATGGCTTCCTGGAAGTCCACAGGCACCTACGTTGACGAGGTTCCCCCGCCTGGGGCGAACATCGTCAGTGGCATGTGGATTTTCAGGGTGAAGCGGCCGCCGGGTTCTCCGCCTGTCTTCAAGGCGCGTTACGTGGCTCGTGGCTTCAGTCAGCGGCAGGGAGTTGACTACTTTCAGACCTTCTCTCCCACCCCGAAGATGACCACTCTTCGGGTACTGCTGCACATAGCTGCTCACCGCGACTACGAGCTGCACTCTCTTGACTTCAGCACTGCTTTCTTGCAGGGCAGCCTGCACGAGGAGATCTGGCTGCGTCGCCCACCTGGCTTCACTGGGTCTTTTCCTCCTGGCACCCAGTGGAGCCTACGGCGGCCAGTCTACGGTCTCCGCCAGGCACCGCGTGAGTGGCATGACACACTGAGGACTACACTTGCGGCTCTTGGGTTTGCTCCCTCTACTGCCGACCCGTCGCTGTTTCTGCGCACCGACACTTCTTTGCAGCCATTCTACATCCTCGTGTACGTCGACGACTTGGTCTTTGCCACAGCTGACACTGCTGGACTCGCCCACGTGAAGTCCGAGCTGCAGAAGAGACACACGTGCACAGACCTGGGTGAACTGCGCAGCTACCTTGGCTTGCAGATCACCCGGGACAGAGCACGCCGCACCATTACCCTGACTCAGTCACACATGGTGCAGCAGGTCCTTCAGCGCTTCGGCTTCACGTACTCCTCACCTCAGGCCACTCCTCTGCCTACTCGCCACTCGCTCTCAGCTCTGCCTTCGGATGAGTCCGTAGAGTCGAGTGGCCCGTACCCAGAGCTTGTTGGCTGCCTCATGTACCTGATGACCTGCACACGACCTGACCTTGCATACTCTCTTAGCATTCTTGCACGCTATGTTGCTCCTGGGAGACACAGACCGGAGCACATGGCTGCAGCGAAGAGGGTGTTGCGCTACTTGTGCAGTACGTCGGGCATGGGGCTTGTGCTTGGAGGGCAGAGTCCAGTGGTCCTCACTGGACACGCAGACGCTTCTTGGGCTGACGACCAGGCTACGCAGCGGTCGTCACAGGGTTACACCTTCAGCCTTGGTTCCGGCTCTGTTTCGTGGCGGGCTACTCGCTCGTCTTCTGTTCTCGGCTCCAGTTGTGAGGCTGAGATCTACGCCGGGGCCATGGCTGCACAGGAGCTTCGCTGGCTCACCTACCTGCTGACTGACCTCGGAGAGCCGCCTCGTTCTCCTCCAGTGCTCTACGTAGACAACAAGGCCATGCTGGCCTTGTGTCGAGAGCAGAGACTGGAGCACAGAACGAAGCACATTGCTCTTCGCTACTTCCTTGCTCGTGAGCTACAGCAGCGTGGTCAGCTGCGACTTGCGTACGTGGCCTCTGAGGCCAACACTGCTGATATCTTCACCAAGGCACTTGCGCCTTGTGATCATCAGCGCTTCTGTACTCAGCTGGGTCTTGTACCTACCTTGCCTCACTTGCTCACCTCTTGACCTTGTTTGTACTGTTGCATATATATATACTCCTGCTCTTGCTTGTCTAGCCTTATATATATATGTAATCCTGCATGTGAACTGGCCTTATGGCCTTGAACTTGTGCTCGGAATGTGTGGTGACTTTGTGATCCACCCTGAGCTTGCTTTGCTTTGCTTGACTGGTCTTGTGACCCCTTGTTCTCCCCCACTTTGCCTATGAGGGTGTGTCAGAGTTATATGACATAGCTACTGTAGGCTATAGTGGGGTAGCACATATGGGGTACAGTTGCCTAGGGTTTGCCTTTTGTACCCAACTTTCACTTAGTCATTTCATTCTTGTTTTTCTTAATTCACACCGCGTTAGTCCCGCCATCAGCTCGTACCGTTGTTTTCCCTTCCTCGGGCCCCGAGGCACCTACCATCTGGACGCAGGGCGAGTGTTCGACGCATGTCGGCGCTGCCGCATCACCACCTGTCGCTGCCGCGTCAACTTCTGTCGCTGCAGCATCAACTCCTGCCGCTGCCGCATCAACTCCTAACGCTGTCGGATCAACTCCTGCTGCTCCCAAACCCACACGGAACCATCATCCTGTCGCTGCCGGAACTACTCGAATCGGCCCCCGTCTCAAAAGGGGTATCAAATTGAGGTACCTCCAGACAAAGATCCAGTGGGGTGCCAGTCAAGCTACGCCAACGTCTGGTGTGGGGAACTCCTCCCTGCAGGCCCGACAGCGTAAAGGGAAGGGGAAAGTGGTTGAGGTTACTTCCGATTCAGAACTGCCCGACATAGCCGAGGGAAATACCAGGAAGCCTTATCTATGTACAACAAGCAGTGGTCTGACGACTACCCGTGGCTTGTTTTGTGTCAGACGCGTGCAGGGTTCCCGTCAATGAAGTGCTCGGTCTGCATTGCGCACGCCGGTGTGGGCACGAACTTCGGCGCCAAAGGAGAAGGGGCGACCGATGTGCAGACCCAGGCAATGCGGAGGCATCAGCGCACACGGAAGCACCACCGCGCTCTGCGCAGACAGAGGACAGCTGAGGCGGCGCTCAAGGCTAATCGCCGGATTGACGATAACCCGAAGGTGAAAGACGTGGAGAAGGAGCGCCTGATCGCGCGCTTTGAGACGACACTCTTCATCGCTAAGTCCGACGCCCCGATCGAGATGTACGTGGACCTCGTCCGACATCTGGCGTAGCGTGGCACACCGGGCTTCCCAAAGAGCAGTTGTGGAGCCTACTACACTACGTAAGTGACACTGGTCTAGTACATCTCGGTGCAGATTGTGATCTATGCGAAGCAATCACTAACCACATGCGTTGATGCCCATGCAGGTACGGATTCGAAGAGATTACCGCCGTAATAGCGACATACCTTCATGCGCGCCAGAGAGACTACATTGATTCGAGTCCATTCATTGGTCTGAGCTGCGACGAGAGTACGGACCGCGTCAAAGGGAAGCACATGATTGTATTTGTAACATTTCTGCGTGAGCACGCCGTCGTCACAGAGTTTCTGACTAACCTCTCCACTGAGAAGTGTGATGCAGCATCCCTTTATGCTAAGCTCACAGGATACCTTGACAGTATCAGTCTGCCGCTGGAGAAGGTGGCGGGTATCAGCACCGATGGGGCTCCTGTGATGATAGGCAACGAAACTGGCCTCGTTGGGCGTCTTCGACTGGAGATACCGCACGTGGTGGCCTCTCACTGCATCGCACACAGGTAAAATGATGATGTGTTGGTGTCGTTGCTGTTTGATATGTGGAACGTGGTATGTTGCTGTGCGAGTTCTAACCCCTCATCTGTGCTATTGTCCCCATGGCAGGGAAGCGCTAGCAGCAAAGGAGGCGGCTAAGGCACTGCCAGAGCTTGGCATAATCGACGCGGTTATTCGCTCAGTGGCAGAAGTCCTCGGCAGATCCAGCAACTCCAATCTCAAGTTCAAGGAGCTGTAGGAAGTGTTCACTCATACCAACCTCGAGGTCCAGGGGATCCATTCCGTCCGCTGGTTGAGTCGCGGCGACGCAATCGCACGATTCATCCGCGTTCTGCCTGCTGTCATCGTTATGCTCGAGGAGACTGACGCGACGATGTACCTCCTGGTGACATCGTTCAAGTTTCATTACTTCCTGTTCTTCTTGGCAGATGTGCACACGGCACTCAACGCGCTCAACCTGCTAATCCAGAAGCGTCATGTGAGTTGTTGAGCTACGTTTTGCGGTTCTCTTCTTCCCCCAGTTACTTATATTTTGTTTCCATGAACCCTTTCTCCCCCTACCAACAGGTTGACCTCACTGTAGTGCACTCCATCATCTACATCGAGCAGGGGTACTTGAACTGTGGCCAGCAGTTTGGCGGTGGGACCAGCGAGTTGCTGTCTGCATTCCTCGCGCGGCACGCCTCGCCCGACTGCCGTGAAGTGACTGTGGAGGGGGTGGACAAGGAGGGTCAGCCCCGGGTACACACGTTTCAGCTGCACGAGGAAGCAGTGAAGGGATACACCACCAGCAGCGGGGACATGCAAGGATGTTACACCTGCTGCCGCTCATTCGCCCGCGAGCTGGTGTACAACCTCGTGCTGTGCTTGGGGGACCTGCCGCGCTTGAACGGGGCGAAGCTCTTCATGCCCCGCTCGTGGCCGGGGTGCGTCGAGGCAAGAGATGCAGAGTGCAAGGAGGACCTGCACGGCCTCGTCCATCTGTTTCAGGCCAAGAACCGGGACACGATTTTGCCTGGTGAGCTAGTCCTAGAACCCCCCTGGCCTGCATGTGTGCATGCCCGTTTCCGTGGTTGTGTTATTCCCATGTTGTGTGCTTGACTTTATACCCGGTTGTGCTCTCCCGTTTGGCAGGTGTTCAGAAGCGTGCAGCACGAGCGGAGCTGCGCACGTTTCTGCCGGTGCTCTCCACTGCCCCCAAGGAAGAGCAGCCGTTTCACGCAGGTTTAAAGGCCATCTTGCAGACCAGCGACTGGCAGACCAGCTACCCCAACTTAGTCCGTCTGTGGGCTGCGGTCGCTGTTCTACCACTCAGCACAGTCGAGTGCGAACGTGGGTTTTCCCGCCATAATGTCATCAAGTCGTGGCGCCGGACGAGCCTCTACAACGCCAAGCTGGGAGATCTGTTGGCAATGAGCCTGTTCGACTATGACATGGAGTGGGAGAAGGTGGTGGACATTTGGAGGAGCAGCAGGAAAAGGCGCCCCAGCAAGCGCAAGGAGCAACCTGCGCCAGAGAAGGAGCGGGCCAAGGCCAAGTTTGTTAAGGGGAGTGGCCGCCGGGTGCTTCAGGTGGAGAAGGAGGAGGAGGAGCTAGATGACGAGGGCATGCATGGTTCTGCAGGCAATGACAGTGAGAGTGATGACACCGGTAGCAGTGGTGATGATGCGAGCGTTTCTGATGATGACATGACATGAGCTAGTTAGTAGTAATAGATCCAGCCAAATCTACTGGTAGTTGTCAGAATATATCTTATATATATGTCTGTATAAGTGCATGTAGTTCTAGCTGTAGAGTAGTTACCTAGTGTTCTGTGTGGTGGTGCACCACTCCTTACTGGTTCTCTTCTATTTGTACCTGCTCTTCCATAGTCAAACCATCTCATTCTCTCTTCTTCTTGGCACAACCCAAAAGTTCCTCCTTGGCCTAGGCTACTAAGCCTAGGCCCTAACAAAACCCTAGCCATCACTTCTGCCTACTATTTCAACAGTAGTAATAGACTGTAGAGCCGCTGTCTGTCACAATGATAACTTGATTAAACATGGATGCATGCATTGTTGCATCAGCTCTGCTATTATGGTTTTTTTACACTGCAGGTTCAGTTTAGTAAGAATTCTTACACTGACAGGATCAGTATAAAGAAAACCACGAACGCTGATTTGGAGACCTGGTTTGCAGGGGCACGCTGATCCATCAGCATACCCTCAAACCAATCTGAGGGCCTGATCGCGACTCTAGGCGACCAGGCGAAATGTACAGTTGTGCGCATTTGATTGGGTGACACAAATGACTGTACATCCCTTTTTCCAACCGCTTGGCTGGGGTGTAGTTTCGACGCGCGGGATTTTTTCCCGCACGAAATTGGCATTGCAGGCTGTCCAGGTGCATTGACATTTCGAGCCGCCTGCGATTTTTTCACATTGACGAGACGGATTACAATTCGTCAGCGACGTCAGCGCGTTTCACGCTGACCTATAAAAAATACAGTAATGGTCGCGGAAAAGCGACTCGCAATTGGGACAGACTACAGTTTATGCTGTTTTTGTGTGTCACAAAGCGATTGAGACATTTGTGTCCCCATGGGAATGTACCCTTATAATAAAAGAGTGATTTTTAGGGGGGTGCGCATATAATTGAGTCAGATTTATAAGTGCATGCGCTTATATAATGACAATTACAGAAATATATTTTAAACTTACCAAATTGTGCATCTCAGTCTTGCAATTTCATTCGAATCGAAACATTAGAGCGTCCCAAATCAGAGAATCGCGCGAGGGCGAAATTCTGCCGCCACACAGGGGCGAGGAGACGTCACTTCGCAGAGGAATGTGTCAAGCTCGCCCCAAACCAATGTACGAGCCAGTCGCACGGAGTCGCTTGCTCGCAGCGCACAGAGGCACAGTCGTTCTCGAGCCCCCCCCCCCCCCCCCCCCCCCCCCGCCCCTTTTTCGCTCGCACAACACACATGACAGTCGTTTCCAGCGCCCCTCTTCCCTCCCCCCCCCTCCCAACGATGTGCTGTCAGTCAGTCAGCTTCGCATCGCGCCGTTTCGCTTCTCCTGCGAATTGCTCGCCCTCGAGTGAGTCAAACAAAGTAAAAACGGATCTGGACTCGCTGCAAAAAGGGAAATCGTTACTGTTTTAATCACGATTTAATAGTAGAATTATTGATGCGCTTATAATAAGTCAAGTTTTTACAGGGGGTGCGCTTATAATCGAGGATCGACCATAAGCGCATTGCTCCAAATATAAGCGCATGCGCTTAACATAGGCCTGCGCCTATATCCGGGGTGATACGGTATGTACATTTTTTTGTTACTCATATTCTGTGCTCTTACGTACCTTAAAACTGTCAGAGGTCCACTGGTGATCCTCGATTGATCCTAGGGAAGGGGTACAGGCACGTTGGCATGAGGGTTATGGGCGCACTTACCCGCTACACAAACACGCCCTTTTATCCCAGTGGTTAGTGGCTGGGATTCTGACATGGTATCAGAGCGTTCTCGGGTTCGAATCCCAGTCTGTGTGCACTTCGGGCATCCCAGTGCGGGGGGGTGTCAGAGGTCCACTGGTGATCCCCGATTGATCCTAGGGAAGGGTTACAGGCACGTTGGCCTGGGGGGTTATGGGCGCACTTACCCACTACACAAACAAGCCCTTTTATCCCAGTGGTTAGTGGTTGGGATTCTAGCAAACACTCACTATGCGTTCTTGTTTTCGTATCTATCTCTTTGTCACTGCAACAAGAGCTTGGTGGAATTGTTAGGGCGGGTCCAGCGCGTATGTTTACAAGCACTATACAGTTCATTTGTCGCGGTTTGAAAAGATATCAAGCGGTGCACAGCGGTTTTGAAATTACACCGTTTTGAACTGTGACGCAGTACAGATTACCGCACTGGATGAACTGTAATATACGGAAAACGTACGCGCTGGACCCGCCCTTAGTTCCGTGTAGGATTAGAATATACCGTATTCTCCTAGACCCTGACTTGATAGGGTATCGAATCTGTGGTCCCTGATTTTGACCTTATCGAGACAAAGTTTCTCGGAAATTTCCTTCCGATATCCCCCTTCGGATTGATCGCAGTACAGCCAGTGCGTCAGCGACGGACAGCAGCATGTCTGACAGTCGAGTCCACTCGATGCTTGTTACTTTCACGAGTTGTGAATATGTTGTTCTACTGCCGTAATTGCGTGTGCGTGAAGTTACCAGATTTTTTTTAGCGTTTCGCACAGCGATGTTGGCGACATTCAGGTACTCGGCGAATAAAAAACTTGGCACATCTTGTGAAAGAACGAGGAATGTGTGCACTAGGAAACAGGTGGGTACAAGTAGGAAAACCTAAAAGTGTTGTACCCCATATTGTCTACCCCACTACAGCCTACACAGACTATAGCATATAAGTTTGACACACCCCCATAGGCAAAGTGGGGGAGAACAAGAGGTCACAAGACCAGTCAAGCAAAGCACAGTAAGCTCAGGGTGGATCACAATGTCACCACACATTCCGAGCACAAGTTCAAGGCCACAAGGCCAGTTCGCATGCAAGATCATATATAAAGGCAAACAAGCAAGTGCAGGTATAGATAGATCACAGTACAAGAAAGGTCAAGAAGTGAGCAAGTGAGGCCAAGTAGGCACAAGACCTAGCATCGTACAGAAGCGCTGATGATCACAAGGCGGAAGTGCCTTGGTAAAGATATCAGCAGTGTTGGCCTGAGAGGCCACGTAAGCAAGGCGCAGCTGACCACGCTGCTGCAGCTCACGAGGAAGGAAGTAGCGAAGAGCAATGTGCTTCGTTCTGTGCTCCAGTCTGTGCTCCCGACACAAGGCCAGCATGGCCTTGTTGTCTACGTACAGAACTGGAGGAGAACGAGGCGGCTCTCCTAGGTCAGTCAGCAGGTAGGTGAGCCAGCGTAGCTCCTGTGCAGCCATGGCCCCCGCGTAGATCTCAGCCTCACAGCTAGAGCCGAGAACAGAAGACGAGCGGGTAGACCGCCACGAAACAGAGCCGGAACCAAGGCTGAAGGTGTAACCCTGTGACGACCGCTGCGTAGCCTGGTCGTCAGCCCAAGAAGCGTCTGCGTGACCTGTGAGGACCACTGAACGCCGCCCTCCAAGCACTAGCCCCATGCCCGACGTACTGCACAAGTAGCGCAACACCCTCTTCGCTGCAGTCATGTGCTCTGGTCGGTGTCTCCCAGGAGCAACATAGCGTGCCAAGATGCTAAGAGGGTATGCAAGGTCAGGTCGAGTGCAGGTCATCAGGTACATGAGGCAGCCAACAAGCTCTGGGTACGGGCCACTCGGCTCTACGGACTCATCCGAAGGCAGAGCTGAGAGCGAGTGGCGAGTAGACAGAGGAGTGGCCTGAGGCGAGGAGTACGTGAAGCCGAAGCGTTGAAGGACCTGCTGCACCATGTGTGACTGAGTCAGGGTAATGGTGCGCTGTGCTCTGTCCCGGGTGATCTGCAAGCCAAGGTAGCTGTGCAGTTCACCCAGGTCTGTGCACGTGTGTCTCTTCTACAGCTCGGACTTCACGTGGGCGAGTCCAGCAGTGTCAGCAGTAGCAAAGACCAAGTCGTCGACGTACACGAGGATGTAGAACGGCGGCAAAGAGGTGTCAGTGCGCAGAAACAGCGACGGGTCGGCAGTAGAAGGAGCAAACCCAAGAGCCGCAAGTGTAGTCCTCAGTGTGTCGTGCCACTCACGGGGCGCCTGGCGGAGACCGTAGACTGGCCGCCGGAGGCTCCACTGGGTACCAGGAGGAAACGACCCAGTGAAGCCAGGTGGGCGGCGCAGCCAGATCTCCTCGTGCAGGCTGCCCTGCAAGAAAGCTGTGCTGAAGTCAAGAGAGTGAAGCTCGTAGTCGCGCTGAGCGGCGATGTGCAGCAGCACCCGAAGAGTGGTCATCTTTGGGGTGGGAGAGAAGGTATGAAAGTAGTCAACTCCCTGCCGCTGACTGAAGCCTCGAGCCACGTAACGCGCCTTGAAGACAGGCGGAGAACCCGGCGGCCACTTCACCCTGAAAATCCACATGCCACTGACGATGCTCGCCCCAGGTGGGGGAACCTCGTCGACGTAGGTGCCTGTGGACTTCCAGGAAGCCATCTCTGCGTCCATGGCTGACTGCCACTGTGAGGAGTAGGGACCCTCGATCGCCTCAGCGTACGATCGAGGAGTCGGGATGTCTTGTGCATCCGGGTCTCCCTCAGGGGCAATCAGCGTGGACACGAGATGAGGCAAAGCAGCAGCAAAACACTGGAACTCCTCCTGCCTGTCCTCAAGGACGTCCGTGCTAAGAGCACACTCACCCCCGACGGACGGAGGACAGACAGACTCAGACTTAGCAACAAGACTAGCGGCGTAGTCTAGACGACAGTGAGCAGCAAAGTCGACAAGCTCAGCAACCAAGGCAGACGCAGCAGTGGACTCAAAGGAAGGGTCAGTGACAACAGTAGCCAGGAGACGCGTGACAGTAGGGCTGGCAGCACGAAGAGAGTCAGACTCCGGGTCAGCAAGAACAGGAAGAGAGGACTCTGGAGGAGACGGCAACGGGACACGCAGAGGAGCAGTGGAGGGACGCAGTGCCATCTGGCGTGTGCCTGGGACCGCAGGAGGACGCGGACGCGGAACACGACTACTAGTGCGAGCAGCACGAACAGGCAACGCAGGACGAGACGCATGCTCACGACGCTCAGCAAGACCTCCAGTAGGACCAGTGTAGGGAGAAGGAGCAGGCAGGGGGGGGGCGGGCTGCAACTGTGACTGCGACTGGACAGGCGGTGGGCACTTTAAGGGAGGAGCAGGACCAGTAGAAGGCGGAAGACCAAGAACCTGCTCAAGGAGCGGAACGAAGTACGGCCGCGGCCGCGCAGCGCCCTTAGAAACAGCAGGGACAGCACCAGTACCCCCAGTGGCAGCACCAGCGCCAGCAGCACCTCCAGCTCTA
The DNA here is from genome assembly GCA_947471745.1 of Closterium sp. Naga37s-1. Lineage (NCBI taxonomy): Eukaryota > Viridiplantae > Streptophyta > Zygnematophyceae > Desmidiales > Closteriaceae > Closterium > Closterium sp. Naga37s-1. Next base: position 821,783 of record CANJKZ010000010.1, on the reverse strand, counting down.
GCAGCGCCAACTCCAGCACCCTCAGAAGCACCAGCGCCAGCAGCACCCCCAGCGCCAACACCCCCAGCAGCTCCAGCTCCAGCAGCCCCAGCAGCACCTACCCCAGCAGGACCGCCAGCTCCAGCACCGCCAGTAGCTCCAGCACCAGGAGCACCTCCAGGCCCAGCAGCTCCAGTCCCCCCAGCAGTACCAGCAGCTCTAGTACCTCCAGCAGCACCAACTCCAGCAGCCCCAGCAGCACCTCCAGTCCCAGCAGCTCCAGTACCGCCAGTACGAGCACCTCCAGGACCAGTGGCTCCAATACCTCCAGCGCCGACCCCAGGGTCAGCAGCAATAGTAGCACCTCCAGCTCCAGCAGCACGGCTCCAGCGCCGGGCAAACCACTCGCGCAGCTCCTGTGGAGAGGGTAGCTCCCGCCGAGACGAAGAACCCGAAGGGCCCCCAGACCCAGCCCCGCCAGAGGCCACACGAGCAGACCCAGCACCCCCAGGCTCCGCACCCCCAGGCTCAACACCCTCAGGCTCCGCACCTCCAGGCTCTGCACCCCCAGGCTCAGCACCCCGAGCCTGAGCACCCCCAGGCTCAGCACCCCCAGACTCAGCACCCCCAGGCTCAGCACCCCTAGCAGCACCAGAGTCAAGAGCTACCTCGACAGGCTCGACTGCGTCTACCTGGGACACACCTGACGGGGCAGGACCCTGAGGGGGGAGAGGGTCTACCGGGGGGGGACATGGCGCAAGGAAGAGCGGCGGCGGGGGGAGGGGCGCAGTGCGGTAGGGGAAGAGACGGTAGTAAGGAACCGACTCGTCAAAAGTGACGTCCTAGGAGGACAGAACACGGCGCGAGGTGGGGTGGTAAAACTGCCAACCAGGCGCGTCAGGGGGGAAGCCAAGGAAGACACAGGGAACAGCACGGGGGGACAGCTTGTCCGCAGACAAGTCGCGGACAAACGCCCGAGATCCCCAGACACGAAACGCAGACGCATCGCCAACCTTCCCCGTCCACCGCAAGGTGGGGGAGGTCTCTGGCAAGGAGACCCGGGGTTGAAGGTTGATCTGATGCGCTGCGTACCGAACCGCAAACGGCCACAGAAAATGGGGAGCACCCGCATGGATCATGGACGTACGAGCGACGTCCATGACCATGCCAATGCGGCGCTCAGCAATCCCATTTTGCTGTGGAGAGGCCGGAAGCGTGAAGGTCTGGCGGATGCCCTGTGCACGACAGAAGGCTCCCAGAAGGGCAGAGGAAAACTCCCCGCCTCTGTCAGAGTGCAGACGCAGAACAGGAAAGTCCGAGCCGAAACTCTCTCTGAGCTGGAGACGAGCTGCGCGGATCCAGTCGATCAACACCTCAGTGACGTCACCCTTGCTGCGCAAGGGGAACACCGTGGTGTAACGCGAGTAGTCGTCAACCACCAACAGGAAGTAACGCTCGTGACCCTGGCCACGGACGCGGGCGGGGCCCCAGACGTCCATGTGAAGAGTCTGCATCGGAGCCTCTGTCGGAGGAAACTCGGAGGAGTGAGGGGCGGCGCGCTGCCGCCCCTCGACGCAGGGAATGCAGGTAGGGGCAGGCCCCGGAGGGAGGGGAGGGAGGGACCGGGGGAGACCAGAGACAAGGTAACGGGAGGCCATGCCTCGGAGACGAGGCAGGGAGGGGTGACCAAGGCAGTGGTGCCAGAGGAGAGTCCGGTGGGACAGGAGACGACACGAGCAGGAAGCAGACTCAGGACCAGACCTGGACGCTGCAGCAAACACCTGACCCGACGCAGCTACCTGACCAGACTCAGCGACCGGAGGAGACTCAGTAGTCAGCGTGTACAGGCTCGACCCCGGCTGACGGGTAAACGTGGCCAAGTGTCGGCCCGTCCGAGCACACGTACAGTGGGTCACCCGCTGACTCGCAGGAGTGAACTGGTCAACCCCCCCATCCTGTAGATCAGCACCACTCACCAAGTTCGTAGAGAACGAGGGGAGGTAGAGACCAGACAGGGTGCCAGAGGGGGCCGCCGTACACGGTAAGACAGTGGAGAAGTGGGCAAGGACAGGACCCCCAGAGGGTTCCGCCAGGGAGACCGCAACTGGCCGACTAAGCGGCGTAAGCGTGGTGCGGTCTCGAAAGAAGGAGCGGGACGCACCCGAGTCAAGGGTGGAGGTGTGTAAGGCCTGAGCCGACGTGGTACCTGAGAGAGCAGACGCACCAGTACCTGGGGCAGCAGACTCACCAGCACCTGGAGCAGCAGACTCACTAGCACCTAGAGCAGCAGCCTCACCAGCACCTAGAGCAGCAGTCTCAATGCCCGGGTCAGGCGGAACACACAGGTAACAGTCACCCTCATCACTAGTAGGCAATGTATACATGGCAGTGAGAATAGCATCATAGTCAAGAGTATAGATATCTACCCTCAGCCTAAGCAGCTCCACCCAGTCGGGGAGCTCAGCCGCGTCGCCAAACTCCGTACGCCAGGCGTCGCTCAGACGGGCGAAGCAGCGGGACTCTGCGTGACCAAACGTCCCGCAAGGCTGACCAGTCCGAGCACCAGTACGAATGACGTACGGACAGCGAGCAGTACCCCGTGACCCGTCACGCTGAGCGTACCACTCACGAAGCTGCTGGGGCGTGAGTGACTCATGCGGACGTCGCTGGAGCTGCATCTGGCCACCGCCAGGAGCAGCAGGAGCAGTGGTAGCCGCAGTAGCAGCAGCAGTAGCAATAGCAGTAGTCGCAGCGCGGCCACCCCTACAACCCCAACTAGCGTACCACTCACGAAGCTGTTGGCGGGCGAGGGACTCACGCGGCAGGCGCTGGAGCTGCATCTGGCCACGCCAGGAGCAGCAGTAGCAGTAGAAAGAGCAGTAGCAGCAAGAGCAGCAGTAACAGCAGTACGGGCAGGGCAGTGCTCACCAGTGGCGAGAAGGGCAGGCGTACGACGGCGGCAATGGCGAGGCCGCTACCACAGTAGGGCGAGGGCTCCGCGGCAGCTGCAGGGGTGGCTGCTCCAAGGGCGGCTGCTGCAGGGGCGGCTGCTGCTCCAGGGGCGGCTGCTCCAGGGGCGGCTGCTGCAGTGGCGGCTGCTCCAGGGGCGGCTACTTCAGGGGCGGCTGCTCCAGGGGCGCCTGCTGCAGGGGTGGCTGCTCCAGGGGCGGCTGCTGCAGTGGCGGCTGCTCCAGGGCGCGGGTTAGGGCAGGGCGCCGCGGCGGGCAGGGGTGACGCCACGCGGGTCCCGCAGGGGCGTCGCGACGCGCAGGAGCCGCGCCTCGCGGGTCCCGCAGGGGCGTCGCGACGAGGCGGGGGCGACGCGGCGGGGCCGCGACTGGCGACGGGGCGGGGCCGCGACTGGCGACGGGGCGGGGCCGCGACTGGCGACGGGGCGGGGCCGCGACTGGCGACAGGGCGGGGCCGCTACGGGCAACGGGGCGGGGCCGCCAAGGGGCCGCGAAGGGAGCCGCGAAGGGGCCGTGAAGGGGCCGCGAAGGGGCCGCGAAGGGGCCGCGAAGGGGCCGCGAAGGGGCCGCGAGGGGGTCGCGAAGGTGCCGCGAAGGGGCCGTGAAGGGGCCGCGAAGGGGCCGTGAAGGGGGCCTGAAGGGGCCGCAAGGGCCGTGAGAGGGGCCGTGAGAGGCCGTGAGAGGGGCCGCTACGGGGCCGTAAGGGAGCGCGACGGGCCACTAAGGGCAGGGGACGCGACGGGAGGGTAGGCACACGGGGCGCGACTCGGGCAGGGGCGAAGCGCGCTCCGGGCAGGAAAAAAATCGATATTCTGTGGGCCCTAGGAAACGTTCCAACTAGGGAACCTGCTCTATACCATGTGAAAGAACGAGGAATGTGTGCACTAGGAAACAGGTGGGTACAAGTAGGAAAACCTAAAAGTGTTGTACCCCATATTGTCTACCCCACTACAGCCTACACAGACTATAGCATATAAGTTTGACACATCTGTGGTATCAAATCGGAATGTTTGGTTGACCGAAATCGCTCGTCTCTTCCCTGCACTAAAACGTGTGGATAAATATGATTTGGTAAAAGTAAACGGGTGAAAATTAGCGCACTCAAAGTTTGCGCGAAACAAAGAGCGCAGGCGTTACACAGAGCGAGACTTTTTCCCCGGTGACAAAGGGCGCGTTACTACTCTGATCTTCGATTTTCGACCCTGAACAATTAGAGTTATATAACTTTCAACCCTGAGCAATCAGGGTAGCATCATTCTGAAAAATGTGCACTCATAATAGAGGGGAATTTTTTTCCTTGGAATCAGGGAGGCATAATATGAAATGTCAGCCCTGCCCCGGGGTAGCTTGTGCAGGGTGGGTGTTTGTGGTGATACCCCCCCTTTTGCGGTGATTTTCAATAACATTCCCCTTTTCATGAAGATTTCTTATTATATTAACGGATAACGTAACGAGTATGTGCAAGTACAAGAGGACGCGAAAATGTCAGAATGTGAAAGCGAGAATGGTGAACTAACAGTAGGCAGGAGTACAAGTAGCAAACCCTAATTGGGTTGTACCCCACATGGGCTACCCCATTACAACCTGCATAACATGCAACATGTGAGTTTGACACACCCCCATAGGCAAAGTGGGGGAGAACAAGAGGTCACAAGACCAGTCAAGAAAAGCGAAGCAAGCTCAGGGTGGATCACGAAGTCACCACACACTTTGAGCACAAGCAAATGGCCACAAGGCCAGTTTACATGCAGAGTAATATAATAGAGAACAAGCAGTACAGTGATCAAAACCTAGCAAGTGTAAGCATGCAGGTATAAGTATATAGATCACAGTGCAAGCAAAGTCAAGAAGTGAGCAAGTGAGGCAAAGTAGGCACAAGGCCTAAAACAGTACAGAAACGCTGATAATCACAAGGCTGAAGTGCCTTGGTGAAGATATCAGCAGTGTTGGCCCGAGAGGCCACGTAAGCAAGACGAAGCTGACCACACAGCTGCAACTCTCGAGCAAGGAAGTAACGCAGAGCGATGTGCTTCTTCCTGTGCTCCTGTCACAAGGCAATCATGGCCATGTTGTCGACGTACTGAACTGGAGGAGAACGAGAAGGCTCTCCCAAGTCGGTCAGCAGGTAGGTGAGCCAGCGTAACTCCTGTAAAGCCATGGCCCCTGCGTAGATCTCAGCCTCACAACTGGAGCTGAGAACAGAAGACGAGTAGGTAGACCGCCAAGAAACAGAGCCGGAGCCAACGCTGAAAGTGTAACCCTGGATACGAGCCACTCGGCTCTAAGGACTCGTCCGAAGGTGGAGCTGAGAGCGAGTGGCCGGTAGGCAGAGGAGTGGACTGTGGCGAGGAGTACTGAAAATCGAAGCGCTGAAGGACCTGTTGCACCATGTGTGACTGAGTCAAGGTAATGGTGCGTCATGTTCTTCACTAGGGCCAGTTTCTCAGTGTCAGCAGTGGCAAAGACCAAGTCGTCGACGTACACGAGGATGTAGAACGGCGGCAGAGAGGTGTCGGTGCGTAGAAACAGCGACGGGCCAGCAGTCGAAGGAGCAAACCCAAGAGCCGCAAGCGTCGTCCTCAGTGTGTTGTGCCACTCGTGAGGCGCCTGGCGAAGACCGTAGACTGGCCGCCGGATGCTCCACTGGGTACCTGCAGGAAACGACCCAGTAAAGCCAGGTGGGCGGCGCAGCCAGATCTCCTCGTGCAGGCTGCCCTGTAGGAAAGCTGTGCTGAAGTCAAGAAAGTGAAGCTCATAGTCACACTGAGCAGCGACGTGCAGCAGTACCCAAAGAGTGGTCATCTTTGGGGTAGGAGAGAAGGTCTGGAAGAAGTCAACTCTCTGTCGCTGACTGAAGCCTCGTGCAACGTAACGAGCCTTGAAGGCAGGCGGAGAACCCGGCAGCCACTTCACCCTGAAAATCCACATGCCATCGACTATGTTCGCCCCAGGAGGGGGAACTGTGTCGACGTAAGTGCCTGTGGACTTCCAGGATGCCATCTCTGCGTCCATGGCTGTCTGCCACTGAGAGGAGTAGGGACCCGTAATCGCCTCTGCGTAAGAGTGCGGGGTCGGGATGTCTGGTGCATCCGGGTCTCCCTCAGGTGCAATCAGCATGGACACGAGATGAGGTACAGCAGTTGCAAAACACTCAAAGTCCTCCTGCCTGTCCTCATGGATGTCCGTGCCAAGAGCACACTCACCCCCGACGGACGGAGGACAGACAGACTCAGGCTCAGCAACAAGACTAGCGGCGTAGTTGAGACGACAGTGTCACAGAATCTATTGGTAAGTGCAATAAATTCGTTACATGCTAGTTTGGTGTAGACGGAATGATGTGGAGCACTGTAGTAGGATTATTGAAAGTACTGTAGAAGGGGGGGGTGGGTTCGTGGGAATAGCGCGAAGTTGGTGACTGAGGGACATTCGGGTCGCTAAGAGGAAGGTTCAAGGGACATTGGGCGAAGGATAATGTGGAGGACCAATCAGGAGTTTGCGACTGGAGTTCAAGGTAGCACTTAGGAAATTGTGCGACAGGGCGTCGGAAGTGCAAATAGCCTAGGAACAGCTAGCGTCACTTGTTCTCTCGTTTGTTTGCTCGTTATAGTGGATTAAGGTTACCGTTTGACAGCTAACTCCTGCTTAGGTAACTAGGCCACTGTGGGCAGCCATCCGTGGGGGAGGCAGAATCTCTCACAAACGACAGAACAGATCGGCAGTATGGACTGCCATGAGCTGCGGTGGCAGCGTACGTACTCGCGGCGGGAGATACCGCCGTCGCGAAGGATGCGCTCGAAGGAGCGCGGATCGGGCGGATTGGATGGCGACCAGTGATGGACTGCACGGTGAAGGCGAGCTCGGTCTACAGATGAGATCGGCGCCAGGACCCCAGCCGTTGAAGAGCGATCACTGGGATCTGGCAAGAGGCCAGCGGGGCGCGGGAGTAAGGCGTCAGGAGGATGCAGATGAGACGGAGTCGCTGATGTCAGCAAACGAGGCCGACAGCGAGGAGTCGGCGGAGGATTATCCAAAGGACGCGGGAGCAGATCACTCGCCGGGCAGCATGCACAAGGCAGGTGAGAGGCGTCACGGAGAAAAACGTGAAGAGCGAGGGAAGGCGACGGGATCGGATCGCTCGGCAGACGAAGTGCGTGGGCGTGGCAAGAGGCGACGCGGGGGCGCGGATGCAGATCGCGTGCCAGAGGAGGTGCGCGGGAGTGGCGCCATGCGCCAGGGGAGCTGCGCGGATGCATATCGCGCACTAGAGGAGGTGCGCTGGGGTGGCGCGGGGCGCCAAGGGAACCGCGCGGATGCAGATCGCGCGCCAGAGGAGGTGCGCGGGAGTGGCGCGAGGCGCCAGGGGAGCCGCGCGGATGCAGATCGCGCGCCAGAGGAGGTGCGCTGGAGTGGCGCGGGGCGCCAGGGGAACCGCGCGGATGCAGATCGCGCGCCAGAGGAGGTGCGCGGGAGTGGCGCGTGGCGCCAGGGGAGCCGCGCGGATGCAGATCGCGCGCTAGTGGAGATGCGCGGAGGTGACATGAGGCGCCAGGGGAAGATCGCAGATGCAGATCGCGCACCTGAGGAGATGCGCGGAAGTGGCATGAGGCGTCGCGGGAACATGGCGGCAGATCACGCGGTAGCTGGGCGTCGAGAAGATGAGGGTCGATGTCATGAACCCGCAGAAGCGTATCGCTCGCCCGAGCCAAGGCAAGGCCATGAGAGGAGGAGGCGCATGGCGATGGGCAGATGGCGATCGTCGGAGAGGCAGGAAGAGGAAGCAGAAGAAGATTATGAGGAAAGGCGCGAGCTGCGCTCGCCAGCACGGGGGCGGAGTCACCAGGGGGAGGCGCGGGTCAGGAGTGGTGACCGTTCGTCGCCAGGCACCTCGGGAGTAGATGCAAGAGTGAGCCGGGAAGGAAGGGAAGTGCACCCACGAGGAAGGGCAGAGGCTGCGAAGGATTTGGGCGGAGAGGCAAGGAGGCGACAAGAGAGAGAGGAACGAATCAGGAAGGGCGAGGGAGAATGCTATCGCCGTGAGCTATCACCTGGCGAGGAGGCTGGAAGAGAGGACCATAGCCGCCAAGAAGGGGAGAGCGGGAGAGGCGTCGCAGGGAATATTCGCCTAAAAAGGAAGACGGGCAGAGGGGAGGTTCAGAAAGGCGAAGGGAGGCGTATGAGAATGAACGGGGAAGGAGCCCGAGTCCGATGTGGCATAGGAGGCCGCAGCAGTCATGGGAGGGCTCTAGGGAAGCGAGGGCGGCCAGAGAGGGCATCAACTGCATCCTGTATGGGACAGGAGAGAGGGGCAGGGAGACAAGGAAAGCAGCTGAAGAGATGAAAGGGAGAAAGAGAGGGGAAGAAACGAGGGGGAGAGGTGAGGGACAGCGCAAAGTAAGGGAGAAGTTGAGGGGAGGAGAGAGTGAAGGTGGAAAAGAGTGGTTCAGACAAGAGCACCAGCGAAGTGGTGAGGGGAAGCATCACCGACAGGGATTCCGCCCTGATGAAAAGGAAAGGTTCAGGGAGGGGCAGGAAAAGCAGAATACAGTACGGGAAAGGATGAGGAGAAGCCCGAGTCCAGATAGGCACGATGGCCATGGGGGGCGGGGGGAAGCTTAGCAGGAGCAAGAGCGGCCAGAGAAAATATGGAGCAGGTGCTGTATGATGCAAGGGAGAGGAGCAAGGGATCGGAAGCGTGGGGCAGAAGGAACAGTCAGACGGGCAGAGGGGTGTCGGTGACATGGGAGACGGGGAGGTGGAGCGCCATGGAGCTGCCAAAGGTGGAGGTACCTGTCAGATTCACAGGGAACGCGGGGACAGGGACGGGACTTAAGAATTATCTCATGCAGATAGGCAACGTGAAGTATCGGTGCGATCGGAGCGGGAAGGATCCAATTGAGTTCTTTCTAAGCTTATCCAATACCTTGGGAGGAGATGCAGAGACGCTGTACCGGATGAAGATGACGGAATGGCTGAGACGGGCGGAGGAGGATGACGAGGACCCGACCTCGTTGTTCCTGGAGCGACTAAGGAAGCAATTCCCTGGGCACATGGCTGACAGGATAAGAGAGTTTCAAGAGTTTAGGCGAGGGGAGTGAGTCACTGCTAACGTACTTCGGAAGGTTGGTTAACTTGGCAGAAGACGTGGTATGCACAGACAGCAGCATGCTAATTAGTAAGTTCTTGGGCTGAGTGGTGGGTTGCGTATGCGAGTGTACGAGATGGGCACAGACGCTACACTAGAGGAGGTGTTTGAGCTAGCTAAGAGGGTGGAGCTGGCGCAGAGGCGGTATGAGTCGTACCTGCCGAAGGTGTCATAGAAGAGACAGCCCACGTGGGCTACGGCGATGATACCTGAGCACGGGGACAGGGAGGAGCAGTGGCAGGAGAAGCGACCAGAGACACGTACGTGCCACAGGTGCGGGCAGGTAGGGCATATCCAGAGAGACTGCAAGAATTGTGATGTATGCGGTAGGCCCGGACACCGTCGAAAAGACTGTCCGAACGCACCGACCTGTGAGGAATGTGGAAAAAGGGGGCTCAAGGCAGGGAATGCTACCAGGGAGCAGGTGGACCAAAGAGGTCACCCGGGGAAGTTGAGGACGAGATCGGAAGGTTAAAAGCCCAACTCCAGGCACTGGGAGGAAGGACAGAGAGGAAGGAAGGGGAGGAGGAGGAAGAGGAGCAGAAGCCTGAGCAGTCGTTTGCGGTGCTACGTGGCCATGAAGACATGAGGCTGTGCAGTGGGGGCAGAGAGGGACGAAGGGAGCAGGTGCGTAGGGTGGGGGCATGGACGTGTATGTTAGTAACACCAGCAGCAGCGGTAGCGGAGGAACGGGACGAGCAGGTGGGGGCAGAACCGTGTGTACCAGCAGCAGCGGTAGCGAAGGAACATGACGAGCAGGTGGGGGCAGAACCGAGTGCACCAGCAGCAGCGGAAGCACAAGGGAAGAATGAGAAGGTGAGGGATTGGTCGGGTGTACGAGTGGTAATGGAAGCGGAAGGGAAGGAAGGGAAGGTGGGGGCACAAGAGGGCATGCCAGCAATAGCGGAAAGCAAGGCAGAGAAGGTGGGGGCACAGGCGTGCGCACCAGATGTAGCAGAAGCGGAAGGGAGGGACGAGAAGTTGAGAGCACAGGCGTGCGTACCAGCAGCATCGGAAGCGGAAGGGAAGAACGAGAAGGTGGGGGTACGGGAAAGTGCTCCAATGACAGCGAGATCGGAGGGGAAGGAAGGGAAGGTGGGGACACAGGCACGGGCATGTGTAGCAGCAGCAGCATAAGCAAAAGGGAGGGTCGAGAAGGCGAGGGTCAGGGAGGGTGGACCAGCCGAAATGGTGAGCAACTGGTGGCAAAGGGAGCTACGGGTCGCAGGGTGGGAAGGGCCTGAATGGGACAAGGCCCAGGAGCTGAAGGAAGAAGAGAGGGAGGGTGAGGAACTAGGGGCAGGTGCGAGCATGCCAGGGGAGGAAGAAGCAGAACGTATGATGGGAGATGTGTGAGGCAGGATGGAAAAAAGGCCATGGCGACAGTGAGGTGGATTAAGAGAGAAACATGGGAAGATGAGCCGATGCCGCTAGCAACCCAGATGCGGACAGAACCAGTGGGAATGGACGAGGCTGAGAACTGGGTGACATGGGAGGGAGTCAATGCAGCAGGAAACCTGCAGGAAGAGATACAGGCAGCGGTAGAGGACCTGCATACAGTGCAATTGGGGAAGGCGTGCAGCTATGAGCAGCGGCAGCAGCAGGGCGGCAGAAGGACAAAGGAAGTTGTAGGGATAGGACGGGAAGAGAAGAGCAAAGAAGGATACACAAGAGGTGAAACAGGGAAGAGTGGAAGGAAGGGCGCAAGCAGTGGGAGGGGTGGGAGTGTTGGTGCTGGAGAAGGAGAAGGGAGAGCAGACCGTGAACCACCAGACCCACAAGGCAGGGGTGACGAGCAGCTGTCCTCAGCTTGGAGTCCTGTGACTCGCGCCCGAGCAGCTAGGGCACGGACACAGGAGGGGGCAGGTGGTGGCTGAGAACAATGGACAGGATCAAGAACAGGAAAAGGGCGAGAATGAGGGTAAGGAAGGGAAGAGAACAGGGACAAAGAGGAAGGAAGTAGAAGGTATACGGGTTGCCGACAACAGGCAGCAGCAAAGTCAACAAGCTTAGCAACTAGGGCACACGCAGCAGTGGACTCAAACGAAGGGTCAGTGACAACAGTGGCCAGAAGACGCGTGACATTAGGACTAGCATCATGAAGGAGGTCAGACTCAGGGTCCGGTCCGTCAGCAAGAGAGGACGCAAGAGGAGACGGCAGAGTGACACGCTGTAGAACAGAGGAAGGACGAAGTGCCATATGGTGCGTGCCGGGGATTGGAGGAGGACACGGATGCGGAACACGACTACCAGTACGACCAGCGCGAACAGGCGAGGCAGGGCGAGACGCAGGCTCACGGCGTTCTGTAAGAGAGTCTGACTGCTCAGTGTAAGGAGAAGGAGCAGGTAGTGGGGAGTCTGGTTGTAGCTGTGGCTGCGACTTGTCAGGCGGTGGACACAGCAAGGAAGGAGTAAGGCCAGTAGAAGACGGGAGACTAAGAACCTGGCGAAGTGCCAAGCTAGGAGGCGGCAGAGACGACGACGACGGCGGAATGAAAAACAGGCGCCGCTGCAAAGTGCCTCCAGCACCAGTACCGACAACTCCAGCACCCCCAGCGCCAGCACCTCCAGCTCCAGGTTCTCTAGCTCCAGCACCTGCAGCACCACCAGCTCTAGCAGCTCCAGCACCTCCAGCAACTCTTGTACCGCTAGCACCTCCAGCACCAGCAGCACCACCAGCTTCAGCAGCTCCAGTACCTCCAGTATGAGCACCTCTGGGACCAGCACCTCCAGCACCAACAGCACCACCAGCTCTAACAGCTCCAATACCTCCAGCACCAGCATTACCACCAGCTCCGGCAGCTCCAGTGCCTCCAGCACAAGCACCTCCAGGACCAGCAGCTCCAGCACATCTAGTAGCTCCAGTAGCAGCAGCACCACCAGCTCCGGCAGCTCCAGTGCCTCCAGTACGAGCACCTCCGGGACAAGTAGCTCCAGCACCTCCAGCAGCAGCAGCACCACCACCAGCTCCAGTACCACCAGTTCGAGCACCTCCGGGACTAGCGGCTCCAGCACCTCCAGAAACTCCACTACCTCTAGCACCTCCAGCACTAGTAGCACCACCAGCTCCGGCAGCTCCAACGACACCAGCACGAGCACCCCCGGGACCAGCAGTGCCACTCCGAAGGCTACAGCGCCGAGCGTACCACTCGCGCAACTGCTGTGGTGAGAGAGGCTCCCGCCGGCTAGACCGCTGGGGCGAGGCACCAGTGGAACCTCCAGGACTAGTAACTCCAGCACCTCCAGTACCTCCAGTACCAGCACTACCTTCAGCACCTCAAGGATTAGCAGCTCCAGGGCCTCCAGCTCCAGCAGCGCCACTCCGAAGGCTACAGCGCCGAGCGTACCACTCGCGCAACTGCTGTGGTGAGAGAGGCTCCCATAGTGTAGACGCAGGACCCCTAGGCTCAGCACCCCCAGACTCAGCACCCCCAGGCTCCGCACACTCAGGCTCAGCACCCCCAGGCTCCGCACGCTCAGACGCAGCACCCACGGGCTCCGCACTCGCAGGCTCAGCACCCCCAGGCTCCGCACGCTCAGGCTCAGCACCCCCAGGCTCCGCATGCTCAGGCTCAGCACCTCCAGGCTCCGCAACCGCAAGCTTAGCACCCCCAGACGCAGCACCCCAACAGCACCAGAGTCACCAGTGACCTCAACAGGCTCAACCAAGGGGAGTGGGTCTACCTCAGACACACCTGAAGGAGCAGGACCCTGAGGGGGGAGGGGGTCTACTTGAGGGGGGACCTGGAGCGAGGAAGAGCGGCGGTGGGGGGAGAGGGGCAGTGCGGTAGGGGAAGAGACGGTAAAAGGGAACCGACTCGTCAAACGTGGCGTCCTGAGAGGGTAGGACACGGCGTGAGGTGGGATGGTAAAACTGCCAGCCAGGCGCGTCAGGGGGGAAGCCAAGGAAGATGCAGGGAGCGGCGCGCGAGGAGAGCTTGTCCGCGGAGGTATCGCGGACAAAGGCAAGACAGCCCCAGACCCGGAACACCGACGCATCGCCAACCTCTCCCGTCCAATGCAGTGTAGGCGAGGTCTCTAGCAAGGAGACACGGGGCCAGAGGTTGAGCTGATGCGCAGCATACCGGACAGCAAACGGCCACAGAAAATGGGGAGCAGCCGCATGGATCATGGAGGTACGAGCGACCTCCATGACTAAGCCAATGCGGCGCTCAGCAACCCCATTCTGCTGCGGAGAGGCCGGAAGCATGAACGACTGGAGGATGCCCTCCCCACGACAAAAGTCCCGCAAGAGGTTGGAGGAGAACTCACCACCTCTGTCAGAGTGCAGACGCAGGACAGGAAGGTTCGTGTCGAACCGCTCGCGGAGCTGGAGACAGACAGCGCGGATCCAAGGGATCAAAACATCAGGGACCTCCTCCTTGCTGCGCAAGGGGAAGACCGTGGTGTAACGCGAGTAGTCGTCAACAACCAGCAGAAAGTATCGCTCGCGGCCCTGTCCCTGGACGCGGGCTGGGCCCCACACGTCCATGTGGAGAGTCTGCAGGGGAGTAGTCATCGGGGGAAACGAGGAGGAGTGAGGAGCGGCGCGCTGCCGCCCCTCGACACAGGGAAGGCAGGGAGGGGCAGGCGAGGGTGGGAGGGGAGGCAGAGACCTGGGAAAACCAGAGACAAAGAGGCGAAAGTGCATGCCACAGAGGCGTGACAGAGAGGGGTGACCTAGACGGTGGTGCCAAAGGAGAGTCTGGTGCGACAGGAGGCGACACGAACAGGGGGCTGCTAGCTGACCTGACGCGGACGCAGGCGCAACTACCTGAGGAGGCGCAGTAGTTAGTGTGTACAGGCTCGACCCAGGCCGACGGGTGAACGTGGCCAGGTGACAGCCCGTCCATGCACACGTGCAGATTGCCACACGCTGTCCTCAAGGAGTAAAGGTATTAACCCATTCATCCTGAAGGACGTCATTGCTCACCAAGTTCGTAAAGAACGAGGGGAGGTGAAGGCCTGACAGTGAGCCAGACAGAGCCGCCGGACACGGGAGAACAGTGGAGGAACGTGCAAAAATCAGTCCACAGAGAGACTGCAACCGGTGCCTTGAGTGGTGTGACCGTGGTGCTGTCGCGAAAGAAGCAGCGGGAAGCACCTGAGTCAAGCGTGAAGGTGTGCAAGGCCTCAGCAGGCGCAGTACCAGAAAGAGCAGACTCACCAGCATCTAGAGCAGACTCACCAGCATCTAGAGCAGACGCACCAGCACCTAGAGCAGCAGCCTCTATACCAGGGTCTTGCGGCACACACAAGTAACAGTCACCCTGAGTACTAATAGTCAAAACATACATGGCAGTGAGGATAGCGTCATAGTCTAGTGCAAAGATATCCACACCCTGCCTAAGCAGCTCTAGCCAGCGGGGGAGCTCAGCCGCGTCGACAAACACCGCACGCCAGGTGTCGCTCAAACAGGAGAAGCAGCGGGACTGTGTGTGACAAGGTGTCGCGCAAGTCAGACCAGCCCGATCACCTGTGCGAATGACGTACGGGCAGGGATCACTACTTCGAGACGCCCCACGCTGAGCGTACCACTCACGAAGCTGCTGGGGCATAAGGGTCTCGTGCGGACGCCGCTGCAGTTGCATCTGGCTACTGCCAGAATCTCCCCTCTGAACAGCTCCACGACGACTGCCACTACGACCACCGCCACTACCCCAACTAGCATACAACTCACGAAGCTGGTGGGGCGTGAGGGTCTCGCGCCGCCGCCACCACTCCCACTGCTGCCACCACCGCCGCCACCACTCCCACCGCTACCACGAAGAGACGCCATAGCAGGCACGAGGGTAGGTCGGGGCGGCGCACGGAAGGGCGGGGCGGCGCGGCGGCGAGCGGCGCACGGGCAAGGGAGGGCAGCGCGGCAGCGAGCGGCGCGCGGGCAGGGTGGCAGCGCGGCGTCGAGCGGCGCACGGGCAGGGCAGGGCGCGCGGCGGCGAGCGGCACGCGGGCAGGGCGGCTCGGCAGCGAGCGACGCCTAGGCTAGGCAGGGCGCGCGGGCAGGGCTGCAGCGCGGCGGCGAGCGGCGCGCAGGCAGGGCAGGCGGCGCGGCGGCGAGCTGCGCGCGGGGAGGGCAGGGCGCGCGGCGGCAAGCTGTGCGCGGGCAGGGCAGGGCGCGTGGCGGCGAGCGGCGCGCGGGCAGGGCAGGGTGCGCGGCGGCGAGCTGCGCGCGGGCAGAGCAGGACGCGCGGCAGCGAGCTGTGCGCGGGCAGGGCAGGGTGCGCAGCGGCGAGCTGCGCGCGGGCAGGGCAGGGCGCGCGGCGACGAGCTGCGCGCGGGCAAGACAGGGCGCGCGGCGACGAGTGGCGCACGGGCCGGGCAGGCCGCGAGACGGCGAGCGGCGGGCAGGCAGGGCGACGCGGCGACAGGCGGCGCGCGGGTAGGGCAGGGCGCGCGGCGGCAAGCGGCGTGCGGGCCGGGTAGGGCGCGCGACGGCAAGCGGCGCGCGGGCAGGGCGACGCGGCGGCAGGCGGTGCGCGGGTAGGGCGGGGCGTGCGGCGGCAAGCGGCGTGCGGGCTGGGCAGGGCGCGCAACGGCAAGCGGCGCGTGGGCAGGGCGACGAGGCGGCGGGCCGCGCGCAGGCAGGGCAGGCACCGCAGCAACGAGCGGCGCGCGGGCAGGGCAGGGCGCGCGGCGTCGAGCGGCGCACGGCGGCAAGCGGCGTGCGGGCAGGGCAGGGCGCGCGGTGGCAAGTGGCGCGCGGGCAGGGTAGGGCGCAAAGCAAGGCATGCGCGGGGCAGCGCAACGCAGGGCAGGGCAGGGCAGCGCGACACGAACAGGGCGGCGCAACGTGTGGGGTAGCGCGATTCGGTGGGCCCTAAAAACGGTCCTAAGAGACGACCTGCTCTGATTCCATGTCAGAATGTGAAAGCGAGAATGGTGAATTAACAGTACGCAGGAGTCCAAGTAGCAAACCCTAATTGGGTTGTACCCCATATGGGCTACCCCACTACAACCTACACAACATGCAACATGTGAGTTTGACAGAAAATCCCTCCCTCTACAAAATTATACGGAACTTTCAAATGATATCTGCCGAGATTCCCCCCCTCCCACAATTTCGCTGTGTCGCCACGCTGGCGAAACTTTCGTTGTCAAGTGGCCAGAGAGGTGCCACACGACATCTTCAAGGTAGTCAAGATGTCACTTGCCGAAACTCGCGTTCTCGCCTCTGAGTGTGATGGTAAACCAACTGTGAAAACACCCAAGCCCTCCATCTATCAAAGTCCTTATATTATAAAATGTCATATGAATAGACCCGGGCAGTATGTGGCTTTTTCCGATGAGAAGACCCCCCCCATATTTTTCCTATATTTATCATTACACCCTAGAGTGTTATGTCCGGGAGAATACGGTATTTGAAGTGCCTTCTTTGCCCATAGCGTGTTATGTACCACTCATTTTGGGGGACTTTTCGGTTGCCTGGCACGGTCGGGTTGAGTTGACCAGCAGGGTTACCAGCGTACTTGACCGTGTACTGTGTATAGTAAAGGGATGTATGTAACAACGCACTCTCACATCTCGTCGAGTCGACCACCTAGGCAAGCAACCAGGTGGTCCCGCCCACATACAACCAAGTCGAGGCAACAAGCCAGGAACATACGGTATCAACCTGCTACACAATCGGTGGTACACTGAAAATAGCGGGCATATGTGTCAAACTATGTTTATTATTGTGTTAGGCTAGTGAGTTACATTTTCGAGGGTATAACACATTAGGGTTTCTTGTACCGTATCTCATCCTACCTAATGCAATCATCATTGCACTGTTCGTTCTCTGAGATGGTATCTAGTTCTGGGGGTGTTGGAGCTGTGGGTACATGAGGTGCTACTTCTAAGGGTGCTAGAGTTGGAGGTGATGGCACTAGAGGTGCTAGTTCTGGAGGTGCTCGAGCCGGAGGTGCTATCAGTAGAGGTGCTTGTTTTGGGGGTGTTGGAGCTGGAGGTGCTGACACTGGAGGTGCTAGTTCTGAGGGGACTGGAGTTGGAGGCACTGCTATTGTGGCGCCTACTCCGCCCCCCCACGCTACCCGACGCATCACCAGGCCCTTCGTCAGTTTGAGCTCGAGGAGCAGGAAAGGTTGGCACAGGAGAGGTTGGAGCTGGAGCAGCAGCAGCAGCAGAAGCCGCCTTTGTCGCTGTTGTTCCCACTTGTGAGTGGTCTTCATGCCTCGGTCTTCCTTCCCCTCCTTCAGACCGCTCACCGTCTCCTCCTAATTCAGGTCCTGTGTTTCCTCCCCCCAGACTTGTCCTCAGTTGTTTTCTCTCCTCTTCGGTCCCCGTCCCCTCCTGTTGTCCCGCACATTAGGACCACTCGTTATCCTCCTTGTGCTCGTCCCTCGTCGCCGTCGCCGACCTCCACTCTGTCTTGTTTCGTTCTAGTCCTCATCGTTCTCCATCTCAGTATGTCCGTCACCTCCTGAGTTGTCCCTTACATCCCCCTCTTACCCTATCACTGACTACTTCCGTACCGTCCGTCATGTTGTCTACCGTATTCTCGCCTCTCTTGTTATTAACCCTCGTGCCTCTCTGCCGTCTGTCTCGGCTCTTGTTGTTGCTGTCGTTGACTTTGCCACCACCCGTCGCTTTGAATACGCTGCCCGAGTGATGGCTGCTCCTCCTATCCATCCTCTGTCCGCAGGGGGTGAGTCTACCTTTGGCTGTAAAGTCCTAGAGGACATGCAGTTTGAGCTGGAGTTATTGAAAGCTGCTTATCCTCATCTCTGTCCCATGTTGTTACCACCTAAGGGAGAGCCTGACGCACCTGACATACCGACTCCCTGCAAGTACCGTGAGGCAGTGTCAGGGCAATGGCCTCTAAGTGTATAACGGCCATGGACTCAGAGATGGCGTCTTGGAGATTCATAAGCACTTACGTCGACGCAGTTCCCCCTCTTAGGGCGAACGTAATCGATGGCATGTGGATCTTCAAGGTGAAGCGACCGCCTAGATCACCGACTGCCTTTAAGGCGCGCTACGTGGCTAAAGACTTCAGTCAGCATGAGGGAGTTGACTTTCAGATCTTTGTCCCGACCCCAAAGATGACCACTCTTTGGGTGTTACTTCACGTTACAGCTCAGCGAGACTACGAGCTGCACACACTATACTTTTCAGCTGCCTTTCCCCCTTGTGACCAAGTGGAGCCTGGAACGACCGGTCTACGGTCTCCGCCAGGCACCCTCTGAGTGGCACGACAATCTTCACTCCACAGTTGCTGACCCTTGTTTTAGACCTTCTACAGCCGAGCTGTCGCTGTCGTTCATTCTGGGCCCATACACCTTTTCGTCTTCGTCTGCGTCGACGACTTGGTTTTCGCTACAGTCCGAACTACAGAAGATACATACGTGCACAGACCTTGGGGAACTGCGGCGCTACCTGACTTGCAAATCACCAGAGACAGAGCCGCTCACACCATCACTCTGACTCAGTCACACATGGTCCTTCATCGGTTTGGACTTCAATTCTCCACCACACAACCCACTCCTCTTGCCGTTGACCACGAGCTCACCGTTCCTATTTCTGTCGAGCCCTTGAGTCTAGTGGTCCCTATGCAGAGCTTTTGGGTTGTGTTATGTGTGTGATGACCTGTACTTGTCTGGACCTCGCTTTTTCTCTCAGCATCCTGGCTCGCATTGTTGCGACTAAGAGACAACGTCCCGTTCACTGGGCGGCAGCTGTGAGGGTAACAATGTACATGGTGACTACATTAGTCATGGGGATGTGCTTGGAACACAGACAGTTGTGCTGGCCAGTCACTACGACTTTTCCTACGCCAACAACGTGAATACTTCAAGGTCTACTCAAGGATACTGCTTCAGCTTGGGCTCTGGAGCAATGTCGTGGAGGTCTACTCGGTCTTCGTTTGTGGTGCAGTCTAGCGCCGAGGCCAGGATCTTTGCCAGTGCCATGGCTGTGCAGGATCTTCGCTGGTTGACCTTCTTGTTTACCGACCTTGGTGAGCGGCCGAGCTGTGCACCGTGTTAGAATGTAGAACTGAACGAGAATGTATGAAACTAGGCAGCAGGGTGATACAAGTAGGAAACCCTAGCAATGTTGTACCCCCTAAGGCTAAACCCACTATAGCCTACACAATATGAACATGTATAATGTTTGACACACCCCCATAGGCTAAGTGGGAGACAACCAGATGGTCACAAGACCAGTCAAAGCAAAGCAAAGCAAGCTCAGGGTGGATCTCAAGGAAACCACACAAATTCCGAGCACAAGCAAGTGGTCACAAGACCAGTTCACATGCAGTTTGATAATATAACAAGAGGTACAGTGATCACAACCTAACAAGAGTAAACATGCAGGTATACAAAATAAGAGATCACAGTACAAGCAGAGTCAAGAAGTGAGCAAGTGAGGGAGAGTAGGCACAAGGCCTAGAACAGTACAGAAACGCTGATGGTCACAAGGCTGAAGCGCCTTGGTGAACACATCAGCAGTGTTGGCCCGAGTGGCCACGTAACGCAGACGAAGCTGACCACGCTGCTGCAGCTCTCGAGCAAGGAAGTAGCGCAGAGCGATGTGCTTCGTCCTGTGCTCCAGTCTGTGCTCCTCACACAAGGCAATGGCGGCCTTGTTGTCAACGTACAGCACTGGAGGAGAACGAGGCCGCTCTCCCAGGTCGGTCAGCAGGTAGGTGAGCCAGCGTAACTCCTGTGCAGCCATGGCTGTGGCGTAGATCTCAGCCTCACAACTGGAGCTGAGAACAGAAGAAGAGCGAGTAGAACGCCAAGAAACTGAACCAGAGCCAAGGCTGAAGGTGTAA
Source organism: Closterium sp. Naga37s-1 (assembly GCA_947471745.1). Taxonomy (NCBI): domain Eukaryota; kingdom Viridiplantae; phylum Streptophyta; class Zygnematophyceae; order Desmidiales; family Closteriaceae; genus Closterium; species Closterium sp. Naga37s-1. Next base: position 801,916 of record CANJKZ010000010.1, on the reverse strand, counting down.
CCCTGAGACGACCGCTGCGTAGCCTGGTCGTCAGCCCAAGAAGCGTCTGAGTGACCCGTGAGGACAACGTCGCTCCGACCTCCAAGCACGAGCCCCATGCCCGACGTACTGCACAAGTAGCGCAACACCCTCTTAGCGGCATCCATGTGCTCCTTCCGGTGACGGCCGGGAGCGACATAGCGTGCTAGGATGCTAAGAGGGTATGCCAGGTCAGGTCGAGTGCAGGTCATCAGGTACATGAGGCAGCCCACAAGCTCTGGATACGGGCCACTCGGCTCTACGGACTCATCCGAAGGCAGAGCTGAGAGCGAGTGACCGGTAGGCAGAGGAGTGGGCTGAGGCGAGGAGTACGTGAAGCGGAAGCGCTGAAGGACCTGCTGCACCATGTGTGACTGAGTCAAGGTGATGGTGCGCTGTGCTCTGTCCCGGGTGATCCGCAAGCCAAGATAGCTTGTCAGCTCACCCAGGTCTGTGCACGTGTGTCTCTTCTGCAGCTCCGACTTCACGTGGGCGAGTGCCTCAGTGTCAGCAGTAGCAAAGACCAAGTCGTCTACGTAAACAAGAACGTAGAACGGCGGCAGAGTGGTGTCGGTGCGTAGAAACAGCGACGGGTCAGCAGTAGAAGGAGCAAACCCAAGAGCAGCAAGAGTAGTCCTCAGTGTGTCGTGCCACTCACGGGGTGCCTGGCGGAGACCGTAGACTGGCCGCCGGAGGCTCCACTGGGTACCAGGAGGGAACGACCCAGTGAAGCCAGGTGGGCGGCGCAGCCAGATCTCCTCGTGCAGGCTGCCCTGTAAGAACGCACTGCTGAAGTCAAGAGAGTGGAGCTCGTAGTCACGCTGAGCAGCGACGTGCAGCAGAACCCGAAGAGTGGTCATCTTCGGGGTCGGGGAGAAGGTCTGGAAGAAGTCAACTCCCTCTCGCTGACTGAAGCCTCGTGCAACGTAACGCGCCTTGAAGACAGGCGGAGAACCCGGCGGTCGCTTCACCCTGAAAATCCACATGCCACTGACGATGTTCGCCCCAGGTGGGGGAACCTCGTCGACGTAGGTGCCTGTAGACTTCCAGGATGCCATCTCTGCGTCCATGGCTGTCTGCCACTGAGAGGAGTAGGGACCCTCCATCGCCTCTGCGTAGGAGCGTGGGGTCGGGATGTCTGGTGCATCCGGGTCTCCCTCAGGGGCAACTAGCATGGACACGAGATGAGGCAAAGCAGCGGCAAAGCACTCAAACTCCTCCTGTCTGTCCTCAAGGACGTCCGTGCCAAGAGCACACTCACCCCCGACAGACGGAGGACAGACAGACTCAGACTCAGACTCAGCAACAAGGCTAGCGGCGTAGTCTAGACGACAGGCAGCAGCAAAGTCAACAAGCTCAGCGACTAGAGCAGACGCAGCAGAGGACTCAAAGGAAGGGTCAGTGACAGCAGTGGCAAGGAGACGCGTGACAGTAGGACTGGCAGCACGAAGAGAGTCAGACTCCGGGTCAGCAAGAGCAGGAAGAGAGGACGCTGGTGGAGACGGCAGTGGGACACGCTGTGGAGCAGTAGAGGGACGCAGGGTCATATAGTGAGTGCCAAGGACAGGAGGAGGACGCTGACGTGGAACACGACGACCAGCGCGGACAGCGCGGACAGGCGACTCTGGACGCGTCTCAGGCGACGGAGGACGAGACTCAGGCTCACGACGCTCCGTAAGACCTCCCGTCGGCGCAGTGTAGGGAGAAGGACCAGGAAGTGGAGAGACTGGCTGTAACTGTGACTGCGACTGGACAAGCGGTGGACTCAGTAGGGGAGGAGTAGGACCAGGAGAGGGCGGAAGGCCAAGAACCTGCTGAAGGAGCGGAACGTAGTACGGCCGTGGCCGCTCAGCACCTCCAGCTCCAACCCCCTCAGCAGGGCCAGTCCCAGCAGCTCCAGCAGCACCGCCAGCAGCAGCAGGGTCCCCAGCAGCTCCAGTACCAGCAGCACCTCCAGCAGTGCCAGCAGCACCACCAGCAGCAGCAGCACCTCCAGCAGCTCCAGCAGCACCAGTACCAGCAGCACCTCCAGCAGCGCCAGCAGCACCGCCAGCAGCAGCAGTACCACCAGCAGCTCCAGTAGCTCCAGCACCAGTAGCACCTCCAGCAGCGCCAGCAGCACCATCAGCACCTCCAGCAGCGCCAGCCGCACCGCCAGCAGCAGCAGCACCTCCAGCAGCTCCAGCAGCACCAGAACCAGTAGTACCTCCAGCAGCGCCAGCAGCACCTCCAGCAGCAGCAGTACCTCCAGCAGCTCCAGCAGCACCAGCAGCACCTCCAGCAGCGCCAGCCGCACCGCCAGCAGCAGCAGCACCTCCAGTAACTCCAGAAGCTCAAGAGTCCACGACACCGGGAGCGCCACTCCGGAGACTGCAGCGCCTAGCGTACCACTCTCGGAGCTGCTGGGGAGAGGGCAGCTCCCGCCTAGGAGGGGAAGCACTAGCACCAGCTCCGGCACCACTCCGAGCTCCAGAAGCACCTCTCCTGAGGCTGCAGTACTGTAAGTACCACTCACGCAGCTGCTGCGAGGAGAGGCCTCCCCCAGGTGCAGCACGCTCAGGCTCAGTACTCTCAGACGTAGCACTCCCAGGCTCAGCACCCCCAGGCTCAGCACCTCCAGACTCAGCACCCGCAGGCTCCGCACCCCCAGGCTCAGCACCCCCAGACTCAGCACCCGCAGGCTCCGCACCCCCAGACCCCGCACCCCCAGGCTCAGCACCCCCAGACTCCGCAACCCCAGGCTCCGCACGCTCAGGCTCAGCACCCCTGGCAGGACGAGAGTCGACAGCTACCTCGACAGGCTCAACCGGGTCTACCTGGGACACACCTGAGGGAGCGGCACCCTGAGGGGGGAGGGGGTCTACCACAGCAGCACCTGGCGCGAGGAAGAGAGGCGGGGGGGGGAGCGGGGCAGTGCGGTAGGGGAAGAGGCGGTAGTAGGGCACGGACTCGTCAAAAGTGACGTCCTGAGAGGGCAGGACACGGCGCGAGGTGGCGTGGTAAAACTGCCAACCAGACGCGTCCGGGACAAAGCCAAGGAAGACACAGGGAACAGCGCGGGAGGAGAGCTTGTCCGCGAACGTATCGCGAACAAAAGCTCGGGACCCCCAGACCCGAAAACGCGACGCATCGCCAACCTCTCCCGTCCAACGCAGTGTCGGCGAAGTCTCCGGAACGGAGACACGGGGCCAGAGGTTGAGCTGATGCGCAGCGTATCGGACCGCAAACGGCCACAGAAAGTGGGGGGCAGCCGCATGGATCAAGGAGGTACGAGCGACCTCCATGACCAAACCAATGCGGCGCTCAGCAACCCCATTCTGCTGTGGAGAGGCCGGAAGCGTGAACGACTGGCGGATGCCGTGCTCCGCACAGTAGGCTGCCAAGAGGTCAGAGGAGAACTCACCACCTCTGTCAGAGTGCAGACGCAGGACAGGAAAGTCCGAGTGGAACCGCTCACTGAGCTGGAGACGAGCAGCGCGGATCCAAGGGATCAAAACATCAGGGACCTCACCCTTGGTGCGCAAGGGGAAGACCGTGGTGTAGCGCGAGTAGTCGTCAACAACGATCAGGAAGTACCTCTCCTGACCCTGTCCACGGACGCGGGCTGGGCCCCACACGTCCATGTGGAGCGTCTGCAAGGGAGCAGTCGTCGGGGGAAACGAGGAGGAGTGAGGAGCGGCGCGCTGCCGCCCCTCGACACAGGGAAGGCAGGGAGGAGCAGGCGAGGGTGGGAGTGGAGGGAGAACCCTGGGAAGACCAGAGACAAGGTACCGGTTGTGCATGGCACGAAGGCGCTGCACTGACGGGTGACCAAGACGGTGGTGCCAGAGGACAGTCTCGTGTGCCAGAGAGCGACACGAGCAGGGGGCAGACAGCTGACCCGACGCAGACGCAGACGCAGCTACCTGTGGGGACTCAGTGGTCAGTGTGTACAGGTCCGACCCCGGCTGCCGAGTGAAGGTAGCCAGGTGGCGGCCCGTCCGAGCGCACGTGCAGTGTGTCACACGCTCGTAGGCAGGGGTAAACTGGTGGACACCCCCGTCCTGGAGCGCACTACCCGCCACCAAGTTCGTAGAGAACGAGGGGAGGTAGAGACCTGACAGAGTGCCCGACGGGACCGCAGGACAAGGGAGAACAGTAGAGGAGGTCGCAATGACCGGACCCCCAGAGGGGTCAGCGAGGGAGACTGCAACCGGCCGAGCAAGCTGCTCAAGGGCAGTGCGGTCACGAAAGAAACAGCGGGAAGCGCCTGAGTCCAGTGTGAAGGTGTGCAGTGCCTCAGTAGACGCAGTACCAGAAGGCGCAGACTCACGAGTACCTAGAGCAGCAGCCTCACCAGCACCTGGGGCAACAGACACACGAGCACCTAGTGCAGCAGCCTCACCAGTACCTAGAGCAGCAGACTGGATACCGGGGTCAGGCGGCACACACAGGTGACAGGCACTCTCAGCACTAGTAGGAAATGCATACATGGCAGTGAGGATAGCATCATAGTCAAGAGCATAGATATCTACCCTCTGCCTAAGCAGCTCCACCCAGTCGGGGAGCTCAGCCGCGTCGCCAAACTCTGTACGCCGGGCGTCGCTCAGACGGGCGAAGCAGCGGGACTCTGTGTGACCAAACGTCCCGCAAGGCTGACCAGTCCGAGCACCAGTGCGAATGACGTACGGGCAGCGAGCAGTACCCCGTGACCCTCCACGCTGAGCGTACCACTCACGAAGCTGCTGGGGCGTGAGGGACTCACTCGGACGTCGCGGGAGCTGCATCTGGCCACCGCCAGGAGCAGCAGTAGCAGTAATAGTAGCAGCAGCGCGGCCACCCCTACAACCCCAACCAGCATACCACTCACGAAGCTGTTGGGGCGTGAGGGACTCACGCGGACGGCGCTGGAGCTGCATCTGGCCACGCCAGGAGCAGCAGTAGAAGTAGAAAGAGCAGTAGCAGCAGGAGCAGCAGTAACAGCAATACGGGCAGGGCAGTGCTCACCAGTGGCGAGAAGAGCAGGCGTACGACGGTGGTAACGGCGAGGCTGCTACCACTGCAGGGCGAGGGCTCCGCGGCAGCTGCAGGGGCGGCTGCTGCAGGGGCCAGGGGCGGCTGCAGAGGTCCAGGGGCGGCTGCTGCAGGGGCAGCTGCTGCAGGGGCGGCTGCTGCAGGGGCGGCTGCTCCGGGGGCGGCTGCTCCAGGGGCCAGGGGCAGCTGCTCCCTTTTTTTTTTTTTTTTTTTTTAATTAATTATTTATTTTAGGGTTTGGCAGAGCGCACTCGGCGCTGTAGAGGCGGCTCGCGGGCTGCAGGGTGGCTCGGGCAGCAGCGAGGGGGGGGGGGGGGGGGGGGGGGGGGGGGGGGGGGGGGGGGGGGGGGGGGGGGGGGGGGGGGGGGGGGGGGGGGGGGGGGGGGGGCGCAGCGCGGGCGCCGCCGGGGCGCGGGGGGGGGGGGGGGGGGGGGGGGGGGGGGGGGGGGGGGGGGGGGGGCGCGCGCGGCTCCCTAGGGCGTCGCGACGGGGCAGCGGGGGGTCGCGCGCGGCTCCCTAGGGCGTCGCGACGGGTCAGCGGGGGCCGAGCGCGCGGCTCCCCAGGACGTCGCGACAGGGCAGCGGGGGCCGAGCGGCGGCTCCCCAGGGCTGCGTCGGACGGGGGCAAGCGGGGGCCGAGCGCGGCTCCCCAGGGCGACGCGACGGGGATAGCGGGGGGTCCGCTGCGCGCAGGCTCCTCAGGGCAGCGCGACGGGGCAGAGGCAGCGCCCACGGGGCGACACGCGCTCGGCAGGGGCAGCGCGCTGGCTGGGCAGCGCGCTGGCTGCAGGGGCGGCTCTCGGGCCTGACGGGCCTGCAGAGGCGGCTCGGGGGGGCCTGACGGGTCTGCAGAGGCGGCTCGGGGGCCTGACGGACCTGCAGGGGCGGCTCGAGGGCCGTACTAGCTTGCAGGAGGCAGCGCGAGGGCTGCAGGACGGCACGCGGGCAGACCGAAGGGCAGGTCGCACGGGGGCGCACGAGGGCGCACGTAAGGTAGGGCGCACGAGGGCGCACGAGTATAGAAAGGCGCACGAGGGCGCACGTAAGGTAGGGCGCACGAGGGCGCTTCTAGCGGAATAGTGGGCCCGTAGGAGAAAGCGGTCCTAGGTAGCAACCTAGGCTCGTGATACCATGTTAGAATGTAGAACTGAACGAGAATGTATGAAACTAGGCAGCAGGGTGATACAAGTAGGAAACCCTAGCAATGTTGTACCCCCTAAGGCTAAACCCACTATAGCCTACACAATATGAACATGTATAATGTTTGACACACCGACCTTGTTCGGTGACAACAGGGCTATGATCCTCCTATGTCGAGAGCCTTGAAGGCAAAAAGGCCTTGGTTAGATGGCAAAGTGAAGCACATCGACAAGAGATACTTTCTACTGCGAGAGCTGCAGCGACGCAGCTAGGCATGTTTGGACTTTGTGGCCTTAGCGGCCAACACTTCAAACATCTTCACCAAGGCATTTCCGCCTTGTGACCATCAGAGGTTCTGTCAACAGTAAACCTTGTTGAGGTAAGCCGTCGTTTGCTGTAATCCTGCCTCTTATTTCTTGCTCTGTTTGTCATTTTATTTATATACATTTATATATCTGTGAACTTTTGTGACCTCTTGCTTGTGCTCTGATCGTGTGGTGACTTCATGATCCACCCTGAGCTTTGTGATGTTGCTTCTTATGGCCATTTGTTTCCTTTGTTTTTTTTTTTATGCACATCACTTAGCCAATGGGGGTGTATCAAACCATGTTTAAAATGAGTTGGGCTGCACTGAGGTATATTATAGAGGGTATAACAGATTAGGGTTCCATCTTAGCTACTTCAATCATCATTCTGCAATTCGTTCTTTGATAAGACAACGCAATCGAATTTCAATGTGACTGTTGCGTAAAACGATATAATATAAAATAAAGCTACATTGGTTTACTCGTTAGAAGGTACAACTATTTTAAGGTTGCGTAATTGTATCGCAACTCTACTTAGACAGATCATTCTGTTATGTTATTATAACATGGTATCATAGCAAATTCTTCGGGTTCGAATCCCCATGTGTGCGCATGCTGGCGCTGCCGTTGTGCCATATCCTAGGGCATCGTGCACTGACCCTGTTACGGTACGAGTTGTCAATCAGAGTTGCGCAGAAAAACGAATAACGAAGGGGATACAATATGGAATGACGGTACAATGAAGGACGCGAGATAGTATAGCGACTACCTTAGCAAGGCGAGAACCTCGGGAACACGAGCTTGGGTGCAGGTTGGCAAAGGGAAACTGAAAGTGACGCGAGGTTGGTTTGGTATCAAGCAAACCTGCCGAACTTGCATTTTCGAAATTCATGATTGTACACGAAACAACTTACCCCCAGTAAGGAAAAACAGTGTTTTTTGTCACCGCCATTTTTTTTGAATGATCTAGTGGTCAGGATTTTGACATTGTTATGAGTTGTCAGGTGAAAGAGTGTGCAGAATGCAATATCGCGGAAGTGGTTACAACTACTAATCAAATAATGAAGCTTAGCACAGATTTAGCAAAAGGCTAGCTAGGCGGGGTCCGCAGGGTCACGATGGTTGGTTTCTGGCCCGGGGTTGCCAAATCCTGAAGGCGACACGAGGTACGCTCGGGAGGCGAGGTCGTCGGACCGAGCCTGGTCTTATAAAAGTCGACTAACCAATTAATGAATCTGAAAAAATCCTTAGAGACATGGTGAAAGGAAACATACATGAAGAAGATTTAGAGAAACAGCCTCTACGGGATAGCGATGAGAAGCATGGTCGTCGGTCTTTTTGCGTGTGGTGTGCAGCGTTGCCATTGATAGCGCGCGACGCTACTGTTGTCCAATCAAACACCACCGACGCTATCTGTAATATGTGTCGAAGCCTTCAGGACCCGGGTCGCATTGGTCATTTGTGGTTACGGGCACATGCCCATCCCTTCGTTGGCAACAGCCAATTACCACCCTGCACGCGCGTCGCCTCCGCTGCCACGCACTTCACACAGTCAATTCAGCCTCCCTTCGATAAAGCCCCGCTGTCACCGTCAGTGGGATGCACTGAGCAATTCTAATTTCAAGTAACAGTTTAGAACGGTTGGGTAGGGTATTGAGCAAAATTAAACGCTCACTCCCTCTCCTCGTTCGGCCCGTACCCACTCAACCCAACTATACCCACAACTAACCCAAATCAGCACGGCATAAATGCATTTTCCTTCAATTAGCGGTCTAGATCCAAACAGATCCCGCCTTCCCCAGGCCGAACCCTCAGTCTCCATGAAGCCATGAAGCCAACCGCACGTAACCGTGAAGCCAACCGCACACGGTCCTATTTCGCCGCGCTCGGTAGAGCATTCAGAGCAGAGTCGCTCATTTTACTGCTGTATTGCAAAAAGTAAATATTCCATTACGAGCTGCGACTCGGTCCGCATTCTTATTCGCTTCCTAACAATCTCGTCATAACCCCCCTTCACTTCTGCCAGAGATCATCATGAATCGATATGCGAAACCACGAACCCGGCGACCCACCATGATTCGATCAACGGCGCACGTGGTCGAAGCGTGGTTGGCACGTGCCATGATGGTCGTCTTGGTGGTCGGTGCCTCCGTAGATTACGCCTCGTCTTGCGAACCGTCGTCCCTTCCAGGCTTCGCGAATTCCGTAGATCTGTCGGGAAATGGGTAAGTCGAGAGTGCTGCTGCATGTAAGTGACTTCATTAACGTACGGAAACAATCCGAAGCACCGCTCAGGGCAGTAACTCACTCAGTTATATGCGCCGCCACTGGATTCTTTCACTTGACTAGCGTTGACTCAACGGAACGACGGGTACAATCAGAAAGACATCTGGATCGTCGAATCATTAGAAAACCAGACCGACCGAGATGATGGACGCGATCGAGACCGGCTTCTATCATAGCAAATAGTTGCCAGTGGTGCCGAGTCCGGCTGGTTCTCCGTCCACTGTTCACTCTCTTCCCTCTTGCCCATCCCCAACCCTCCGTTCTCTTTCCCCATTTCCCCTCTCCTTCCCCCCTCCTTCCCCTCCTGTCCCCCTCTGTCTGTCTCCCCACGCTCCCTCCCCGGTCTCTCCCCCCAGCCTAATGCTGCACTGGACCCTCAACGCCTCGCGCCTGCAGTTCGCACTAGAAGCCAAACCCGCCAGTGCGGCCGAGTCCGGCTGGTTCTCCGTCGGCTGGACGGCAAACCGCGGCCGTATGTACCCCGCGGATTGCGTGGTCGGGAACCTTCCGGGAAGCAGCGTCGGCGCGTATCACATCAGCGGATACAGCCAGTCTGACGTGGCGCCTTCTGATGGGTTCTCGATTGGGACGCCTGAGTTGACAGCTGCGAGTAATGGTGGCGGCACAATTATGAGGTGAGGATAGTGGCATGAGGTGAGTGAGGGGTATGGTAGAGGCCTGTACGATTGATATGGTGTTCCCTCTGCTGCTTATGATTGCTTTCCTGCTCCAACAGCTCTTCAGCTCACTCTGCTCCTGCTGATCCTTCTGCTCTTCCTGCTCCTCCTGCTCCTCCTGCTCCTCCTGCTCCTGCTGATCCTTCTGCTCTTCCTGCTCCTCCTGCTCCTCCTGCTCCTCCTGCTCCTGCTGATCCTTCTGCTCTTCCTGCTCCTCCTGCTCCTCCTGCTCCTGCTGATCCTTCTGCTCTTCCTGCTCCTCCTGCTCCTCCTGCTCCTCCTGCTCCTGCTGATCCTTCTGCTCTTCCTGCTCCTCCTGCTCCTCCTGCTCCTCCTGCTCCTGCTGATCCTTCTGCTCTTCCTGCTCCTCCTGCTCCTCCTGCTCCTGCTGATCCTTCTGCTCTTCCTGCTCCTCCTGCTCCTCCTGCTCCTCCTGCTCCTGCTGATCCTTCTGCTCTTCCTGCTCCTCCTGCTCCTCCTGCTCCTCCTGCTCCTGCTGATCCTTCTGCTCTTCCTGCTCCTCCTGCTCCTCCTGCTCCTGCTGATCCTTCTGCTCTTCCTGCTCCTCCTGCTCCTCCTGCTCCTCCTGCTCCTGCTGATCCTTCTGCTCTTCCTGCTCCTCCTGCTCCTCCTGCTCCTCCTGCTCCTGCTGATCCTTCTGCTCTTCCTGCTCCTCCTGCTCCTCCTGCTCCTCCTGCTCCTGCTGATCCTTCTGCTCTTCCTGCTCCTCCTGCTCCTGCCCGCAGGTTCTTTCTATCCCAAGACTACGTAAGTGATGAGGCGGTTTTTTAGTCGACTAAAACGTTTCCTTCGTGTTCACTTTCTGGTCCTCCTGCTCCTGCCCACAGGTTCTTCCTATCCCAAGGCTACGTAGGTCCACCTCAAACCTTCTCCAACCAACCCTCTCCTGCTTGCAGGTTCTCTCAATCAGAAGGAGACAGAGGGCCCATACCAGTGATCTTCAGTGGCAGCAGCAGCATCGTCTGGGCTTTTCCCCTTCCAACGCACTCCCTTCTCCCCTCCTGCCTGCTCTGCAGGTTCGCCCGGTCAGAAGGGGACGGAGGGGCCGTACCAGTCAGCTTCACTGGCACCAACAGCCTCATCTGGGTTCCCTCCCTTTCCTCCCAACCTCACTCCTCCTCAACCCCTATCCCACCAACCCACCCCCTCCTATCTGCAGGTTCGCCCGGTCAGAAGGGGACGGAGGGGCCGTACCAGTCAGCTTCACTGGCACCAACAGCCTCATCTGGGCCTTCTCCGAGTCTGGATCGACTGACCTGGCCTTTCACGGCAACAATGCGTGAGTGAAGGAGGGAGTGAGTGAAGGAGTGGGTGAGGAGAAGGAGTGGGTGAGGAGAAGAGGAGGCGGGGGGGGGGGGGAGGGATTTGGGTAAATTTCAGCGGCACCAACAGCCTCATCTGGGCTTTCTCTGAGTCTGGATCCACTGAGCTGGCCTTTCACGGCAACAACGCGTGAGTTATTGAGGTTGGATGAATGTGGTGTAGATGGCAAGGAGGTCGTTTTTGAGGCGCCTCAAAAACGACCTCAATCCACTGAGCTGGCCTTTCACGGCAACAACGTGTGAGTTATTGAGGTTGGATGAATGTAGTGTAGATGGCAATGAGTGAGTCTCAGTCTCAAAAATAATCTATCTACACGTCCTTTCACGGCAACAACGTGTGAGGCATTGAGGTTGGATGAATGTAGTGTAGATGGCAAGGAGTGAGGCTCAGAGTTTTTATGAATGCATATGGGAGAGAGTGAGTTTTAGAGGTTCAATGAATGTGGACTCAACGTGTCAGACTGCACCTGCGTGTCAGACTCAATGAGTGCGCCTGCCCTTATGCCACCGTCTTCTCCCCCCCCCCTCCCCCCCCCCCCCCCCCTCCCTCTCCCCGTTCCCCCCAACAACCAGAGGTTCAATGAATGTGGACTTCACGTGTCAGACTGCACCTGCTGCTGGCACCTCAAGCTCAGATGATGACGACAATGATGACGACGACAATGGGGGTGATGATGATGATGACGACGACGACGATGATGATGGTGAAGAGGAGGAAGATGAGAACCAATCATCGGGGTCCACGTCAGCAGCTGCTGCTGCGTCTGGGAGTGGCAGCCAGGCGTGCCAGCCGTCCACCCTGCCGGGTTATTCCTGCTCCGTGCAGCTCAAGGGAAAAGAGTGAGTGACCTCTGCAAGGCAAGCTGTTGTTGTTCTTGGTGTATCCAAGCCAAGCCAGGACAAAGCACTCTGGCAGCCAGGCGTGCCAGCCGTCCACGCTGCCGGGCCGGGATATGCCTGCTCCGTGCAGCTCAAAGGAAAAGAGTGAGTGAGAGGAAAAAGTGGCTGTCTGGTCGACTCAGAAGTCACATTATTAGCTGCTGCTGCTGCTGCTGCTGCGTCTGGGAGTGCTAACCAGGCGTGCCAGCCGTCCACTCTGCCGGGATATGCCTGCTCCGTGCAGCTCAAAGGGAGAGAGTGAGTGGAGGGGCAGTGGTGAGTGGAGGGGCAGTGAAGAATAATCAAGCTGGTTTCTCATACCACCACACCACCCGCCCCCTCGCAGCCACAACGGACACCCCACTCATATCCTCGTCACCTTGCCCATTCCTCCTTGCTCATACTACAACTGTTTTCACCTTTGCTAAACCTTCTCCCTTAAACTGCTGCTCTCTGGAATGTTTCTTAATCAGCTAACGGACACCCCACTCATATCCTCGTCACCTTGCCCATTCCTCCTTGCTCATACTACAACTGTTTTCACCTTTGCTAAACCTTCTCCCTTAAACTGCTGCTCTCTGGAATGTTTCTTAATCAGCTAACGGACACCCCACTCATATCCTCGTCACCTTGCCCATTCCTCTCAGAATAGAATCATGCACGCAGATAGTGTGTCACGGTCTACACGTTTTGAGACGCCTCAGAAATCCACATGTTTGGAGGTGTCTCAAAACTCATCCCACCCACTCACATGCTCTTGAGGCGCCTCAAAAAGTGTCTCAAAACTCATCCCACCCACTCACATGCTTTTCACCTCGCCCATCCCTCCTCATACTGTTTTCATAGACACAGATAGTATCACATCTACGTGCTACGTGCACCAGCCCTCATTACAATCACATATTATCTGCAGCCTGCACTCAAATTCTGGATTTTAATCCTCCCCACCCTTATTCTCTCCCCCCATAGCTCCTTCCTGCCCCCCCCGTTCACCAGCAATCCCCCCCCCCTTCTCTTTTCTCCCCCCCATCTATATGGGAGTGACTTTTGAGAATTCTCAAAAGTCACTCCCAGCAATCCCCCCCCCCCCCCCTTCTCTTTTCTCCCCCCCATCCACTTCACGACTCCTGTTAGGTTCATCCTCATTAGAAAGCTGGGGGCAACCACAGTAGCTATGGCTGCTGGAGTGATTTCTTGACGCCCTTTCCTGCCCTTGCTCTCCCCCATCTCTCCCCTCACCCCCTTCTTGCCCTCCCTTTTTTCCAGTTTCATCCTCCATTGGAAGACCGGGGCAAACACAGTAGCAATGGCTGCTGACGTGGCGACGTCTGGTTGGGTGGCGATCGGATGGTCCAAGAGCAGCAAGATGTACCCCGCTGACGCAGCCATTGGGAATCTGCCACCTGGCACTCTCGCCAACGGGGCGGCGGTGGGAGCCTATCACATGAGCGGCTACGGCCTGTCTGACGTGGCGCTGACGTCATCGTTCGAGCTGACCAACACGACGACCACCACGGCAAATGGGAGAACAACAATCACGTGAGTGTGGGGCAAATGGGAGAACAACAATCACGTGAGTGTGGGGCGTTTTTCAGATTTCCTTATCCAGCCTGAGCAGTCGGATTCAGTGTTTGAACGCCCCCTCGCAGTGCGTTCAGTTCAGTCCCCTCCCCCATCAGCAGCAGCAGCAGCAGCGGCGGCGCCACCAGCGTGCTCTGGGCCTTCTCTTGCCTCGCCTCTCTTTCTTCACTTCCATCTCTGCCCTTTTCATTCCTTCCCTCTGCACCACACCTGCAACGCAACTGCAGCTCCAAGCCACCCCTCCCTTGCGGTGCGAACCGTCCCCATCAGTAGCAATGGCGCCACCAGCGTGCTCTGGGCGATCTCAGGCCAGATCATGCCTTTCCCTTGGTCCTTTCCCTTCCCCTACCCCAACCTGATCCCACCCCTATCCTCACCCCAGCTTTGAGCAGCCCCTCAGTGGAATCGGTCCCAATCAGCAGCCCCTCTCAGTGGAATCGGTCCCAATCAGCAGCCCCTCTCAGTGGAATCGGTCCCAATCAGCAGCCCCTCTCAGTGGAATCGGTCCCAATCAGCAGCCCCTCTCAGTGGAATCGGTCCCAATCAGCAGCAATGGCGCCACCAGGAGAGCACAGCGCACCCCTCCCACTCTCCCCATCCCCCATCCTTAACCCCCCCCCCCCCCCCGCGCCCCCAGCTTCGAGCGCCCCCTCAGTGGGTGCGGTCCCGATCAGCAGCGGCGCCACCAGCGTGCTCTGGGATTTCTCAGAGTCTAAGCACACCCCTCCCCGCTCCCCCCTTCTCCCCCATCCTCCATCACCTCTCCCAGCTTCGACCGGCCAGTTTCGGTGGGAGCCGTGCCCATCAGCAGCAGCGGCGCCACCAGCGTGCTCTGGGCCTTCTCAGCGTCTAAGCCCGCACACCCTTGCCTCCCTTCCTCTCCCCCATCCTCCACCACCCCCACCCCTCCCCCCCCTCCCCCCCCCCCCCCCCCCGCGCGCAGCTTCGAGCGCCCCTTGTCAGTGGGTTCTGTCCCATTCAGCAGCAGCGGTGCCACCAGCGTGCTCTGGGCCTTCTCATGGTCTAAGCCCGACCACCCCTCCCCCTTCCCCCATCTTATCCACCCTTCACCTCCCGCCCACAGCTTCGAGCGACCCCTCTCGGTGGGTTCTGTCCCCATCAGCAGCAGTGGCGCCACCAACGTGCTCTTCGCATTCTCTCGCCTTGCCTCCCTCCTGTTCAACTCTGCCTACTTTTTGTCCCCCCCTGGCTTCACCTCACCCGCAACACAATTGCAGCTTCGAGCGACCCCTCTCAGTGGGAGCGGTCCCCATCAGCAGCAGCGGCGCCACCAGCGTGCTCTGGGCCTTCTCTCGCTCCGACTCGCAGCAACTGGACGACCACGGGCCAAATGAGTGAGTGGGCCAGCTTAAAAGGGGGGGCATATCCGTTCTGTGTTCAAAAGGTGAGTGACATGCTAGCATGGGTGAGCACCAGCGTGCTCTGGGCCTTCTCTTGCTCCGACTTGCAGCAACTGGACGACCACGGCCCCAACGAGTGAGTGGCAAGGCAGGGGGGGAAGAAGGTTAGGGGCTATAGTATGGTTAGGTTGGGCTTGGGTGCTCTGGGCCTTCTCTCGTTCTGACTCACAGCAACTGGACGACAACGGACCCAACGAGTGAGGGGCATGTGCTGGGGAGAAAGGGGCTTGCTTGGCCCAACCAGTCGGTTGCAGGCATGGGAAGCCAATAGGCCTTCTCACGCTCTGACTCGCAGGAATTGGCTGATTACTGGCCGAACGAGTGAGTGGGCAGGCATGGGGGAAGAAGATATGGCAATAGTATGCTTGTGCGGACCCCTGCGCTGCCCCGGTTTCTTAGGCGCCTCAAGAGTCGTCTTTTGAGACGCACTCAAGAGTCTATTCTTGAGGCGCCTCAAAAGCAGGCATGGGGGGAGAAGATATGGCTATAGTATGCTTGGGCGGACCCCTGCGCTGCCCCGGTTTCTTAGGCGCCTCAAGAGTCGACTTTTGAGGCACACTCAAGAGTTCCTATTGTCAGATATTGATACTGTTCTGTTTGTCTCACCTCACCTCCCTTCCACTCCCCCCTTCTCCACCTCCCACGCCCCCCATTTCCTGCTCACTAGCTGCCAGAGGCTCCTTTAGAATCAACTTTGTTACAGGCACAGTGGAGTCAGGGAAATCGAAAACCAATCCCCCACTTCCTCCTTCCCCCCTCCCTCTCACCACCCTCCACCCACCAGAGGCTCCATTAGAATCAACTTCATTACAGGCACAGTCGACTCAGGGAAATCGAAAACCAATCCAGAGACAGTCTACGCAGCACACGGGTGGATTCTCACTATAGCGTTTGGCATTCTCATGCCTGCTGCCATGCTTATATCGAGGATATTTCTGGCGGATAAGCCAGCAGAGGCAGCGGCAGCAGCAGTGTCAAGGGAAGAAGCAGCTAAGGGAGGGGATGGGTCAGTTGAGCCCATTTTGCAAGGAAGCAAAGAACTGGACAGGGTTCAACCGGACAGGCTTTTACTGGGGGTAGCAGGAGATGGAGGAGAAAAGCCAGTAGCAGCAGGGGCAGCAGGTTTTGCAGGGGCAGTTACCCCAGTGGCCATAGGCCCTGGGTTAACCATTGTAAAACCCTGGATTTCCAAGCCTCAAGCATTCAACGCCCACAAGTGGATCATGCTCCTTGCTGTCGTGCTCTCATTGGTCGGAATCATCATGGCGTTCATCCAATCAGGGACGAGCTCCCTGCAGTCGACACATGGCAGGCTGGGATTGGCCGTGCTGCTGCTGATCGTCCTCCAGCCAATCATTGGACAGCTGAGGCCTGTCAAGGGCCACGTGTCGCGACGCTATTGGTTCGCGCTGCATTGGGTGGTGGGACTGGCGATTGTGGCAATGGCTTGGAGCAACACGTACCTTGGGATTGACCTTGCTAGCAGCCGATTCGGATACAACCTCGATGTGAGTTCCTGCGTGCATAGTGTGCTTTATGACTTGACTCGTGATTGTGGCGATGGCCTGGAGCAAAACGTACCTTGGGATTGACCTTGCAAGCAGCCGATTCGGCTACAACCTCCATGTGCGTCCCGCCACCGTCTTTTGAGGAGCCTCAAAATTTCGGCTACAAGCTTGATGCGAGTCCCGCAACCGTTTTTTGTTAGTTTTGAGTTTTCGTCTTCTCTTTTCTTTCCTTGTAATGCATGAACCTAGCTGTGTAGCTTCACACGGTTAACTCTGCAAGTTAACTGTTTGGTTTCTTCTTCCTGGTAATCTGTGTGTCTCCTTGTACTGTATCGCTCGTGTCGTGTTATATCTTGCTGCTTGTTAGTAACCAGTGCTCCTCTCCCTCCGTTCTCCACCCCCCCCTTCATTTTGTTGCCCTTCGTGAAGTGGCTACATTAGTTTTGTTCCTCCGATTTCCTCTCATATTCCTTCCCCCTAACTTATCTTTCCCACCTTCCTTCCCGTATCCCCACTTCATCGATTGCAGTGGTGCTACATTGTGTTCTCCATCTTGATTGGTATCTTCACTGCTGCTTACGCGATCGACTTTGCGTTGGACCAGCTGGGATTCATCATGCTTCGATATAAGCAGTCTCTTGTTGAATCTGAAATGCACCGTGCAAAGGCAGTGGAGATAGTGTAGCTTGCTGGTACCGGTGGTACTGGTGCTGATGCTGCTGAATCGTGATGCTCCCTGTAAGGATGCTGTTTGTTCTGATCCTCAATGGTATTGATGCGCTCATGGTCCTGAAACATGTACCGTATCAGGACAGCATTCAGTCCAGGGATGTCAGTCCTCTTCTACATGTTGTTCGACCGTTTGTCCAGTAAAATTTAGTTCGACCGTTTGTCCAGTGAATTTTTGTTTGACCGATTGCTCCATGGACCTTAGAGCGTATTCCTATCCTCGTATCAAGAGAACCTCATATCAACCTCCCACCAAAAATTCCACATAAACCCAAAACCTCTCGCTAGTTTTACCAGGCAAAAAGTTCAATCTTGATATGAGGTTCAGTTGATACCGTCATCGCCCGGATATAAGACATATATGTCTTATCTCATACACTAAAAAAAATGCTTGGGTTATCTTGTATTTGGGGAGGTTTTGGGTTTCTTATAAGTCTTATAAATGGAAACTTTTTTAAACTACTTAGAAATATTTTCACGCATCTTGAAAAGAGTTTCTCATTAAGAGTGTCGATGTTGCGAAGGTGCCACTTCGGCAACCATTGTTCGGGACGCCACGTCATCCCGAATACTTGCAGAGTCAAATTTGGTAGTATGCGAGTCAACACGTGGCAGAATTCGCGTGTCGCAAGCAGGGCCTCAGATTGGTTTTGAGCTAGGCTGAACCAATCAGAGTTGGTACAAAAAATTATGCTAAAAATCAGAAAAATCTGCCATTTTATGCCAGTTTACACAACAAATCACATAAATTTTCCTGTTTTTTCACAGAAAAATGCTGAAAAATCAGCCACAGTTCTAAAAAAGGTCTGAAATCTCAGCCTTTTTTACCCAAATCAGCCTTTTTTCGCTGACTTCTGAGGCCCTGGTCGCAAGGGTAAAAATGTACGCGGTATTTCAATTTTCACTATAATACATTGCAGTTTCGATTATAAGACACGTATGTCTTATCTCGTACACACAAATAGGTGTCGTATAAGAAGGCTAGCCTGTTTATAAGAGACACCTGTATAATAGACAACCCCTGTCTACTATTCAACACTGTCTTATATCCGGGCGATGACGGTACGAGGATAGGAATGCTAGAAAGGCATAGTGCCAGCGTAGCGGAACCATGTTTGTAGAAAAGAACAAGATAGAAATCTTGCATTGATCATTGAAAAGTAGAATGATAACACAATGATGATTCAATGATAACTCAATGATGTTGAAGAAGTGACACAGCAGGGTATATATGCATCCAGCTACCCCTCCAAAATGACCCCATTCACACCAATAATGGTGTACCAATAATTGTACCCTCTACCCTCCAATAATGCTGAACTCCAATAATTGTGGCCCCTACAATAATTGTGACAATTATTGTAAGACCTGGAGGCTTATAAAGAGGACTACACTAAAACCAAACAGCACACTGGTATACAGTATTCGTTATACTGTATTCGGATTTCCATGAGAAGAAACGAGGAATGAAATGACTAAGTGAAAGTTGGGTACAAGAAGCAAACCCTAGAAAACTGTACCCCATATGTGCTACCCCACTATAGCCTACAGTAGCTATGTCATATAAATCTGACACACCCCCATAGGCAAAGTGGGGGAGAACAAGGGGTCACAAGACCAGTCAAGCAAAGCAAAGCAAAACAAGCTCAGGGTGGATCACAAAGTCACCACACATTCCGAGCACAAGTTCAAGGCCACAAGGCCAGTTCACAAGCAGGAGTACACATATATATAAAAAAGGGCTAGACAAACAAGAGCAGGTGAGGCAAGGTAGGCACAAGGCCCAGCTGAGTACAGAAGCGCTGATGGTCACAAGGCGCAAGTGCCTTGGTGAAGATATCAGCAGTGTTGGCCTCAGAGGCCACGTACGCAAGACGCAGCTGACCACGCTGCTGCAGCTCACGAGCAAGAAAGTAGCGGAGAGCAATGTGCTTCGTTCTGTGCTCCAGTCGCTGCTCCCGACACAAGGCCAGCATGGCCTTGTTGTCTACGTACAGCACTGGAGGAGAACGAGGCAACTCTCCGAGGTC
This sequence comes from Closterium sp. Naga37s-1, assembly GCA_947471745.1. Lineage (NCBI taxonomy): Eukaryota > Viridiplantae > Streptophyta > Zygnematophyceae > Desmidiales > Closteriaceae > Closterium > Closterium sp. Naga37s-1. Next base: position 782,986 of record CANJKZ010000010.1, on the reverse strand, counting down.
AGTCAGCAGGTAGGTGAGCCAGCGAAGCTCCTGTGCAGCCATGGCTCCTGCGTAGATCTCAGCCTCACAACTGGAGCCGAGAACAGAAGACGAGCGAGTAGCCCGCCACGAAACAGAGCCGGAACCAAGGCTGAAGGTGTAACCCTGTGACGACCGCTGCGTAGCCTGGTCGTCAGCCCAAGAAGCGTCTGCGTGCCCAGTAAGGACCACTGGACTCTGCCCTCCAAGCACAAGCCCCATGCCCGACGTACTGCACAAGTAGCGCAACACCCTCTTCGCTGCAGCCATGTGCTCCGGTCTGTGTCTCCCAGGAGCAACATAGCGTGCAAGAATGCTAAGAGGGTATGCAAGGTCAGGTCGTTTGCAGGTCATCAGGTACATGAGGCAGCCAACAAGCTCTGGGTACGGGCCACTCGACTCTACGGACTCATCCGAAGGCAGAGCTGAGAGCGAGTGGCGAGTAGGCAGAGGAGTGGCCTGAGGCGAGGAGTACGTGAAGCCGAAGCGCTGAAGGACCTGCTGCACCATGTGTGACTGAGTCAGGGTAATGGTGCGGCGTGCTCTGTCCCGAGTGATCTGCAAGCCAAGGTAGCTGCGCAGTTCACCCAGGTCAGTGCACGTATGTCTCTTCTGCAGCTCGGACTTCACGTGGGCTAGTCCAGCAGTGTCAGCTGTGGCAAAGACCAAGTCGTCGACGTACACGAGGATGTAGAACGGCGGTAAAGAAGTGTCGGTGCGCAGAAACAGCGACGGGTCGGCAGTAGAGGGAGCAAACCCAAGAGCCGCAAGTGTAGTCCTCAGTGTGTCGTGCCACTCACGCGGTGCCTGGCGGAGACCGTAGACTGGCCGCCGTAGGCTCCACTGGGTGCCAGGAGGAAAAGACCCAGTGAAGCCAGGTGGGCGACGCAGCCAGATCTCCTCGTGCAGGCTGCCCTGCAAGAAAGCAGTGCTGAAGTCAAGAGAGTGTAGCTCGTAGTCACGGTGAGCAGCTACGTGCAGCAGTACCCGAAGAGTGGTCATCTTCGGGGTGGGAGAGAAGGTCTGAAAGTAGTCAACTCCCTGCCGCTGACTGAAGCCACGAGCCACGTAACGCGCCTTGAAGACAGGCGGAGAACCCGGCGGTCGCTTCACCCTGAAAATCCACATGCCACTGACGATGTTCGCCCCAGGAGGGGGAACAGCGTCAACGTAGGTGCCTGTGGACTTCCAGGAAGCCATCTCTGCGTCCATAGCTGCCTGCCACTGAGAGGAGTAGGGACCCTCTATCGCCTCCGCGTAAGAGCGCGGAGTCGGGATGTCAAGTGCATCCGGGTCTCCCTCAGGGGTAAGCAGTACGGACACGAGATGAGGTGAAGCAGCGGCCAAGCACTGGAACTCCTCCTGCCTGTCCTCAAGGACGTCCGTGCCAAGGGCACACTCACCCCCGACGGACGGAGGACAGACAGACTCAGACTCAGCAACAAGACTGGCGACGTAGTCTAGGCGACAGCGAGCAGCAAAGTCGACGAGCTCAGCAACTAGAGCAGACGCAGCAGTGGACTCAAAGGAAGGGTCAGTGACAACCGTAGCAAGGAGACGCGTGACAGTAGGACTGGCAGCGCGAAGAGAGTCCGACTCCGGGTCGGCAAGAGTAGGAAGAGAAGACTCAGGAGGAGAAGGCAAAGGGGCACGCAGAGGAGCAGTGGACGGACGCAGAGACATCCGGTGCGTGCCAGGGACAGGAGGAGGACGCTGACGCGAACCGCGACCACTAGTGCGAGCAGCACGGACAGGCGACGCAGGGCGAGACGCAGGCTCACGACGCTCAGCAAGACCTCCAGTAGGACCAGTGTAGGGAGACGGAGCAGGCAGTGGGGAGGCCGGCTGTAACTGTAACTGCGACGGGACAGGCTGTGGACACTCTAAGGGAGGAGGAGGACCAGTAGAAGGCGGGAGACCAAGAACCTGCTGAAGGAGCGGAACGAAGTACGGCCGAGGCCGCGCGGCGACTCCAGACACAGGAGGGACAGCACCAGCAACCCCAGGGGCAGCACCAGCACCAGTAGCAGCTCCAGCTCCAGAACCCCCAGCAGCACCAGTAGTACCCCCAGCAGGACCGCCTCCAGGACCGACAGCAGTAGCCTCCGCGCCAACACCCGCAGCAACTCCAGCTCCAGAAGTACCCGCAGGTCCAGCAGCTCCAGTACTCCCAGTACGAGCACCTCCGGGACCCGTGGCACCAGCTCCCTCAGAAGCAACAGAACCTCCAGTACCCGCAGCACCTCCAGCTCCAGCAGCTCCAGCAGCTCGCCTCCAGCGCCGGGCAAACCACTCACGCAGCTCCTGGGGAGAGAGTGTCTCCCGGCGAGAGGGAGCACCCGGTGAACCGCCAGGCACAGCACCACCAGTCGTAGCACCCCCAGGCTCAGCACCTCCAGGCGTAGTACCCCCAGGCTCAGCACCCCCAGACGCAGCACCCCCAGGCTCAGCACCTCCAGGCGTAGTACCCCCAGGCTCAGCACCCCCAGTCGTAGTATCCCCAGACTCAGCACCCCCAGGCTCAGCACCCCCAGGCTCAGCACCCCCAGGCGTAGCACCCACACGCTCAGCACCCCCAGAGTCAGCACCCCCAGGCTCAGCACCCTCAGCAGCACCAGAGTCACCAGCGACCTCGACAGGCTCAACAGCGTCTACCTGGGACACACCTGAAGGGGCAGGACCCTGAGGGGGGAGGGGGTCTACCGGGGGGGGACCTGGTACAAGGAAGAGCGGTGGCGGGGGGAGGGACGGAGTGCGGTAGGGGAAGAGGCGGTAGTAGGGGACCGACTCGTCGAACGTGACGTCCTGGGAGGACAGAACACGGCGAGAGGTGGGGTGGTAGAACTGCCACCCTGGGGCGTCAGGGGGGAAACCCAGGAAGACGCAAGGAGCAGCACGAGGGGACAGCTTGTCCGCAGACAAGTCGCGGACAAACGCCCGAGATCCCCAGACACGGAACGCAGACGCATCGCCAACCTTCCCCGTCCACAGCAAAGCTGGGGAGGTCTCCGGCATGGAGACCCTGGGCTGAAGGTTGATCTGATGCGCCGCGTACCGAACCGCAAACGGCCACAGAAAATGGGGGGCAGCCGCATGCATCATGGACGTACGGGCGACGTCCATGACCATGCCAATGCGGCGCTCAGCAATCCCATTTTGCTGTGGAGAGTCCGGAAGCGTGAAGGTCTGGCGGATGCCTCGTGCACGACAGTAGGCTCGCAGAAGGCCAGAGGAGAACTCTCCGCCTCTGTCAGAGTGCAGACGCAGAACAGGAAAGTCCGAGCCAAAGCTCCGCCTGAGCTGGAGACGAGCTGCGCGGATCCAGTCGATCAACACCTCAGTGACATCACCCTTGCTGCGCAAGGGGAAGACTGTGGTGTAACGCGAGTAGTCGTCAACCACCAGCAGGAAGTAGCGCTCGTGACCCTGTCCACGGACGCGGGCCGGGCCCCACACGTCCATGTGAAGCGTCTGCAGCGGGGCCTCTGTCGGAGGAAACTGGGAGGAGTGAGGGGTAGCCCGCTGCCGTCCCTCGACACAGGGGACGCAGGTAGGGCCTGGCCCCGGAGGAAGGGGAGGGAGGGACCGGGGAAGACCAGAGACAAGGACACGGGAGGCCATGCTCCGGAGATGAAGCAGGGAGGGGTGGCCAAGGCGGTGGTGCCAGAGGAGAGTCTCGTGAGACAGGAGGCGACACGAGCAGGGGGCAGACTCAGGACCAGACCTGGACGCTGCAGCAAACACCTGACCCGACGCAGCTACCTGACCAGACGCAGGGACTGGAGGAGACGCAGTGGTCAGTGTGTACAGGCTCGACCCTGGCCGACGTGTAAACGTGGCCAGGTGGCGGCCTGTCCGAGCGTCCGTGCAGTGGGTCACCCGCTGACTCGCAGGAGTGAACTGGTGAACCCCCGCATCCTGTAGGTCAGCACCACTCACCAAGTTCGTAGAGAACGAGGGGAGGTAGAGACCAGACAGGGTGCCAGAGGGGGCCGCCGGACACGGGAGGACAGTGGAGAAGTGAGCAAGGACAGGACCCCCAGAGGGGTCTGCCAGGGAGACCGCAACTGGCCGGCCAAGCGGCGTGAGTGTGGTGCGGTCTCGAAAGAAGGAGCGAGAAGCCCCCGAGTCAAGTGTGAAGGTGTGGGAGGCCGAAGCCGACGCAGAACCTGAGAGAGCAGACTCACCAGCACCTGAGGGAGCAGACGCACCTAGAGCAGCAGCCTCGCTAGCACCTAGAGCAGCAGCCTCACCAGTACCTAGAGCAGCAGTCTCAATGCCCGGGTCGGGCGGAAAACACCGGTAACAGTCACCCTCATCACTAATAGTCACAGTGTACACGGCAGCAAGAATAGCATCAAAGTCAAGGTCAAAGACAGCTACACCCGCCCTAGACAGCTCACCCCAGCGGGGGATCTCAGTGGCCTCAGGGAACTGGTGACGCCAAGCGTCCGTGAGGCGGCCAAAGCAGCGCTGGGTGGAGTGCGCACCCCCGCACTGCTCACCCGCGCGGTCGCCGGTGCGCAGGACGTAGGTGCACGGACCAGCACCCCCACCCCTCTGGCGTGCAGTGTACCACTCACGGAGCTGCTGAGGGGAGGGGACGTCACGAGTGCGCTGTTGCTGCTGCTGCTGCTGCTGCTGCTGCTGCTGGCGCTGACCACCACCGGAGCTGACCCTCTGCGCAGCGCCACCCCGACCAGCTCCACCTCCTCCGCCGCCTCCTCCTCCACCGCCGCCACCTCCGCTCCCTCCGCCACCGCCGCTGCCTCCTGCGCCTCCACTGCCGCCACCTACACCTCCACCCCCGCCACCACTCCCACCGCCACCCCCACCTCCTCCACCACCTCCACCGCCGCCTCCACCGCCCCCGCAAGCTCCTCCAGCGCCCCTGCCCCCCTTGCCCCTGCCAGGGCGGCGTCTCCCGCTAGGGGTAGACGCTGCCCCAACCGACTCCAAACCAGCGAGGTCGGCCGCAGCAGCAGAGGCAACAGAGGGCAAAAGAGGGGAGGGGGAACACCCCTCAAAGATGGGGGTGCGAGGGTCACCACGAGAGGCTCCTACAGCAACTATGCTCTTTTCTGCTGCTAGGAGGGCCTTCTCGAGGAGGTCAACGGTGAGAGTGGTGGGACAAACCGAGAGGAAGTGGTCCCTGACTACGCGAAGGGAGTCAGGGAGACGGGTGACTATGTAGTAGAGGGTGATGTACATGGGGGGGGGGGTTCTTGGCGCAGAACTCAGCAGGAAGCGCAGCGCGGTAGCGAGTGTCACTAGAGCGGAGGTGCGTAATGAGGTCAGCGACTGTGGGAAAGGCAGCAAGGTCAGGGAAGAGGTACGGTAGCATGAGGCGGCTCAGTGCAGCAGTGGCAGGGGAGGAGTAGCGTGCAACTACAGCGTCGTACAAGGTCTGAGCACTCTTGTACTGGCTAAAGTGCGCACGCTCAGAGGTAGGGAGGTGGCGACGCACAGCAAGACGTGCAGCAGCATCGCGCGTGGCCCACTGTGAGCGAACGGTGGCGTCAGCATCAGCAGCGGGGGCAGGAGAGGCACCAGAAGTGAGGTCAAAGAGGGAGAGGCCGTCTGCTCTGTCGCACTGTAAGAAAAGCTGCAGGTCATCTATCCAGACGTCAAAGTCAATGGCCCGACCCTCAGCGTCAAAAGCGAGGACACTAGGGGTAGCCATGACAGCAGTAGACTAGCAGTGCAAACAGTAGGGCGAGGGCAGTGCTGTGAGAGAGGCGCTGCTCTTACCGGACAGGGCGGTTCGGGCGGCTCGGCTGCAGGGCGGCTCGGCAGCTCGGCGACTCGGCGGCTGGGCGGCTCGGCGGCGGGGCGGCTCGGCTGCTGGGCGGCTCGGCTGCGGACAGGGCGGCTCGGCGGCTCGGCGGCTCGGCGGCTCGGCTGCTGGGCGGCTCGGCTGCTGGGCGGCTCGGCTGCTGGGCGACTCGGCTGCTGGGCGGCTCGGCGGGGCCGCTGAGAGGGCGGCGTCCGGGGCCGCTGGGAGGAGGCGGCGGGGCCGCAAAGGTAAGTGGCGGGGCCGCGGAGGTAGGTGGCGGGGCCGCACAGTAAGGCGGCGGGGCCGCGAAGGTAGGTGGCGGGGCCGCACAGGTAGGTGGCGGGGCCGCGGAGGTAGGTGGCGGGGCCGCACAGTGAGGTGGCGGGGCCGCGAAGGTAGGTGGCGGGGCCGCACAGGTAGGTGGCGGGGCCGCGGAGGTAGGTGGCGGGGCCGCACAGTGAGGTGGCGGGGCCGCGAAGGTAGATGGCGGGGCCACACAGGTAGGTGGCGGGGCCGCACAGGTAGGTGGCGGGGCCGCGGAGGTAGGTGGCGGGGCCGCGGAGGTAGGTGGCGGGGCCGCACAGTGAGGTGGCGGGGCCGCGAAGGTAGGTGGCGGGGCCGCGGAGGTAGGTGGCGATGGGCGCGACGGGCGCGACGGGCGCGACGGGCGCAACGGGCGCGACGGGCGCGACGGGCGCGACTCGGGCCGGCGCAAAACGCGCTCCGGGCAGGAAAAAAAAAATTCGTGGTGGTGGGCCCTAGGAATCGTTCCCACTAGGGAACCTGCTCGATACCATGAGAAGAAACGAGGAATGAAATGACTAAGTGAAAGTTGGGTACAAGAAGCAAACCCTAGAAAACTGTACCCCATATGTGCTACCCCACTATAGCCTACAGTAGCTATGTCATATAAATCTGACATTCCAACACTCCCCCTTGCTGTAGGTTTTAGTGAATCCGTTTTCCTTGGAGGATAGGGTGGTCGAGGTGGTGTACCACCATAAGGTAGGGGTGCGCCCAAACCAAGCTAGGGTTTGGTGTTGGCCAAGCTGCTTGTCACTGTAGCACCTTCCCCTTCCCAACCTTTGGGCCTTCCAAACTCCAACCAAACCACATTCCTTCACGTTTTCCAATCCCTCCTTTCAATCTCGACTTTCCAGATCCAGATCCAGAGAGTAGTGGTTGCTGCTGAGGGATTCGTAGCAGCTCCATGGCGAAATCTCCTCAAAACCATGGCGGAATGCGCGTATCGTCATGGCGGAATGCCATTAGCGCCCGCCGAATTTCCAAATCCGTAGACTTTATCGCACGTGATTGTCAGTGCGGCTGTCTTTTTCGCACGTCTCATGTGCGACGACGCGAAACCGCATCGGATGCGCGCATGCGACGACTGTGGATGACGCAAATCGGTAGCGGCTAACGCGTGGCGTGCAGCTGGCGCAGAACTACGTTAGCAGGCGCACACTTCGCGCGATAGAAGCGACGACTTGTCGTTCATCAGCAGCTGTCGATCTGCTGCGCGTCTGCTGCATCATTTTCCTGTCCGCGCTTGCTACATCTTCGTAGGCCTTTCTCCCCTTGCGTCGTGCTATGATAGCACACGGCTATCCAAGTCCTTAAGCCACACTAAAGGATGATGCCAAGTCCGCTCTGACTTCACCCATGTTTTCTTGTGATGCCCCCCATACACTCCAGCCGACACACGGTAGCAGCCGGAGTTGCCGAACTCCATCAGCTGGATGGTTGCGCATGCCGACGCACTCCAAGTATGCGCACTTCAAGTATGTCTTGCACTCCAAGTATGCGGTAACGTACACTCCATATGTGCAGTGCCCACAAAGTATGCAGAAATGTGCACACCAAGGTATGCAGTAATGCGTGTTCCCATGTATGTTCTCCATCATTCCCTCAGATGGTGCCGTTCATCTGCAGCAACCAATCGCACGACGCCGATCGGCTGCATCCTTTTTGCCTACTCCCCCTGCTTATTGGCAACCTTGGTGAGTAGGTCTTCCACTTATGCTCCTTGACTCCATATCACACTCCAGCTCCATCAGATACCCTCCACACCCCACCTCCCCCTCACCCATGTGCTTGTAGTGATCCGCGTACACAGCTACAAGCACATGAGTGAGTGTGGAGTTAGGTGATGCCATGTTGTGCAGCACCGTTTGAGGTGGCCGCACAGGTGAGTACAACTTCACAATCCTTGATTTGGCGATCATCAGCAGATGGTACGCCCGTTCCTGCACATCCCACATTGTTTCCAGCATCATTGTCTTCAACCTCCTCTGGTACAATCACTCCCGCTGCAGGTAAGTCATCTGCATCTCCGCTTCCTTGGGTTGCATCAACTTTATCAGCTCCAGGTAAGTCCTGTTTTACAGGGTGTGCTCCATCGACTCCCGAATCCATCGCGGAACTTTTTCCTTCTCCCCCTGAAGTCCACACCGCAACGTGGGGTGAGACTTCATCCGTGGTATCATCATGTACCGGGTTCCGCACGATGCTTGCTTTGTGTGCCATGCGGTATGTGACAGATGCATGTGCAGACTTGCCACTCAAGTGCATCCCAGGTGTGCGGAAATCCGTGCTCCCATGTGCGTCAATGTGCATACCAGGTGTGCGGAAAAGGGTAACCCCTTCACGATCAACCTGATTCGATGACGTGCCATCACGGGAATGTCCAGGATCATGGGCGGATGTAAGTGCATTCGCATACTGCACCACGAGCACTCCATCCACGTTCTTGCCAAGTCCAATCCGCACACTCTCGTCTCCATCAAACATGGTGACTTCGGTATCTCCATTAGCAACCGTGTTGATGTGAGCCCCTTTCTTCAGCAGCTGACAAAAGGAGAGCAGGTTGTTCTTCAAGCCAGGTACGTAGAGGACGTCAGTGTAGCGAACTGTTGTCCCATCAGGTGCCGTTGCTCTGATCGTTCCCGTCATCGTGCTGCTCAGCTCGCTCCCATCAGCGAGCTCCACATAAACAAGTTTGTCCAGCTCCCTTAACTCTTCAAACCAGCGTTTGTCCGAGGTCATGTGCTGGCTGCATCCACTATCCAGCATCCAAGATGACGCTTTAGCTGGCAGTAAGGTAGCTTGTGACAATCCCACCGTTGCAATGCACGTAACATTACGTTGCTTGTCTTCCCCGGCTGCCCCTTGCTGTTTTGATGCATTGTTGTCACGCTTGGGGCTGCAACTCCTTCGTTGGGAGGACGAACGGCTGTCGCTGGTGTGCAGTTTTGCCTTTCCGCGGGTATGCGGTTCCCACCCTGGTGGTGTCCAGCCAGGGGGTGCCTTGGTACACTTGAAGAAGGGGTGGCCTGGCTCCTTGCAGTACCAACACACGAGAGATGAGCGACTTGCATCTCCATCCTTGCCATGCGTTTTCTCCCCAATGGACCCCTCCTTCCCGCTATTGCCCTTAGCAGTTGGAGAAGGTGAGCGGTCTCCACGTGCTTGTCCAACCATGCAAGGTGGACGCCGGTCACGGTTATCCTTCGTGATGAGGTCGTGATACGTCTGCTCTTGAATCATCATCCGCTGCAAGGTGAAACTGTCCGTCACGTTGTGTAGCATTGCCGAGTGCCTCATCTCCTCCCAATGCGCCGGTAGTCCGGGGAGCAGATTTAAGGTGAATGTGTCCTCATCCACCATCTTCCCCGCGAGTGCTAACTTGTCCCGGATTGCTGTTGCGCGGTTGACGTACTCCTCCACCCTTTCCGCGTTCCCCATTTTCATGTTGTCCAACTGTTTCATGAGAGAGACCTTCGCCACCGAATCTTTGACCTGATAAGTGTCCATTAAATACTCCCATGCTTCATATGCCGGGCTGTAGGATTCCTGAAACATGTCCAGCTGTAGCTGAATCGTAGCGCTCACGCTGTGCAGTAGGACCCAAAAAGCGAGCGCCGCACGCTGTGAGTAATCCGCCTGTAGCATTTCAAGCCGCCCCATAGCGTCGTCAATGTCACCATCTCCCATGGTAACCGGATACTGCAGGGTCACAAAGAACTCCCACAAATTCGTGACGCGAGCATTCATACGAAACCGTAGTGCCCACTCCCGGAAGTTCGAGCCATCAAACGGAATAGTGGTGAACGCTTTGTCCACCATTGCTCCCACCATTTTGCGTGACAGCCGTTCCTTGTCTTCTTCCGTGTATTCACGTGGAGCGGGGTCGAAGAGAGTAGGCACAGTTGACGGTCGAGGTAGCTGTGCCGTGCGCCGCATATTCCCATTCTGTCCACCAAGTTGACGTTCCAGCACTTCCACTTGATCACGTCGCATGACGCCACTTGACTGCATTCCGTATCCCATCCACACCATGCTATCCACATAGTGTGCGCCTATCGGTGGACGTGGTGCACGCGGAGGTATGTCAAAGCCGCCAGGAAGGTGAGACCTGGCCATGGGAGGAACTCCAATGGGATGGGAGTTATTCACAAGTCGTCATAGTGGGGGAGCACCAATAGTGCAGGAGGCGAATCCCACACCTTTCGCGCCCACTTCATGTCAAATTATATGCCTATGTCATAATAGAATGTAGGCTTTAGTGGGGTAGCTAATGTAGGGTATAATTTTTTGTTACTTGTACCCAACTTTCTCGATAGTGCACCCACCTTTTCCCTTTACTCTCGACATGGTATTAAGAGCAACATAGGTCCTTAGGACCGTTTTAGGACTGTTTTTCAGGGCCCACCAACCGTTTTCCGCCGGTTACCGAGTTACCCCGCCCCTTGCCTACACTGCCCTGCGTCGCGCAGCCCTCGCGCTCGCCTCTGCTGGCCCTCGTACAGCCCGCTAGCAGCCCGCCTGGTGCCTCGTTAGCCCCGCGCGTAGCCCGCTAGCTACCTTGTCAGGCCCGCGCACCGCCCCGCAGCCCCCGCGCTGCCTTCTCCTGCCCCGCGCGTCGCTTCGCAGCCCTCGCGCTGCTTTCTACGGCCGCCGACGCGGCCCCGCCCTGCCGCTGTCGCGGCCCCACCCTGCCGCCGAGGCGGCCCCGCTTGGCCTGCGCGCTGCCCCCCGTCGCCCGTCGCGGCGCCTGTGGGACCCGCGCGCTGCCCTGCACCAGCTACGCCGCCCCTGGTGCAGCCGCCCCTGGTCCCTCGAGCAGCCGCCCCTGGACCCAGAGCAGCCGCCCCTGGCCCCTGAAGCAGCCGCCCCTGATGCAGCCGCCCCTGGACCCTCGAGCAGCCGCCCCTGGCCCCTACAGCAACCGCCCCTGGAGCAGCCGCCCCTGGACCCCGAGCAGCCGCCCCTGGCCCCTGAAGCAGCCGCCCCTGGTGCAGCCGCCCCTGGACCCTCAGCAGCCGCCCCTGGACCCAGAGCAGCCGCCCCTGGCCCCTGAAGCAGCCGCCCCTGGTGCAGCCGCCCCTGGACCCTCGAGCAGCCGCCCCTGGACCCAGAGCAGCCGCCCCTGGCCCCTGAAGCAGCCGCCACTGGTGCAGCTGCCCCCGGACCTTCGAGCAGCTGCCCCTGGACCCAGAGAAGCCGCCCCTGGCCCCTGCAGCAGCCGCCCCTGGTGCAGCCGCTTTTGGACCCAGAGCAGCCGCCCCTGGCCCCTGAAGCAGCCGCCCCTGGTGCAGCCGCCCCTGGACTCCGTGCAGCCGCTTTTGGACCCCGCGACGCCGCCCCTGGACCCGCGACGCCGCCCCTGGACCCCGTGCAGCCGCCCGCCGAGCGCCGGCCCTGCTCGCCCGGCGAGCGCCTGCTCTTCCCGCCACTGGTGAGCACCTGCCTTGTTAGCGCGCTGCCGCGCCATTTGCCTGCCTGCCTGCCAGCCTGCCTGCCTGTCTGCCTGCCAGCCTGCCTGCCTGTCTGCCTGCCTGCCTGCCTGCCTGCCTGCCTGCCTGCCGCGCCTGCCCTGCTCGCGCTGCTACTGCTGCTACTTCTGTTACTACTGCTAGGCTACTGCTACTGCTACTGCTGCTACTGGCGGTGGTCAGATGCAGCTCCAGCGACGTCCGCACGAGTCTCTCACGCCCCAGCAGCTTCGTGAGTGGTACGCTAGTTGGGGTTGTGGCGGTAGCCGTCGTCCTGGAGCTGGTCAGTTGGGAGCGTCTGGCAGTGGCCAGCTGCAGCGGCGTCCACGCGGGACACTTACGTCCCAGCAGCTTCACGAGTGGTACGCTCACAGTAGAGGGTCTTTGAGTACCCTTCGCTGCCCGTACGTCATTCGCACAGGTGATCGGACGGGTCAGACTTGCGGGCCGGTTAGTCACACCCAGTCCCGCTGCTTCGCCCGTCTGAGCGACGCCTGGCGTACCGAGTTTGGCGACGAGGCTGAGCTCCCCGACTGGGTGGAGCTGCTTGGGCAGAGGGTAGATATATTTGCTAATGACTATGATGCTATTCTCACTGCCATGTATGCATTGCCTACTAGTGCTGACCGTGCCTGTTACCTGTGCGTACCGCCTGACCCAGGTATAGAGCCTGCTGCTCTCGGTGCTGGTGAGGCTGCTGCTCTAGGTGCTAGTGCGTCTCCTGCTCTGGGTGCTGGTGAGGCTGCTGCTCCAAGTGCTGGTGAGTCTGCTCTCTCTGGTACTGCGCCTGCTGAGGCCTTGTACACCTTCACACTTGACTCAGGTGCTTCCCGCTCCTTCTTTCGCGACAGCACCACCCTCACGCCGCTCAGCCGGCCGGTTCCAGTCTCCCTGGCAGACCCCTCTGGGGGTCCAGTCCTTGCGCACTCCTCCACGGTCCTGCCATGTCCGGCGGTCCCGTCTGGCTCCCTGTCAGGTCTTCACCTCCCCTCGTTCTCTACGAACTTGGTGAGTGGTGCTGACCTCCAGGAACAGTGGGTTGACCAGTTCACTCCTGGAGGTCAGCGCGTGACCCACTGTACGTGCTCCCGGACGGGCCGGCACCTGGCCATGTTTACCCGTGCGCCTGGCTCGAGTTTGTACACACTGACTACTGTGTCCCCTCAGGTCGCTGCGTCTGCGTCTGCGTCAGGTCAGCTAGCGGCCCCCTGCTTGTGTCGCGCTTTGTCGCACCAGACCCTCCTTTGGCACCACCGCCTTGGTCACCCCTCGGTGCAGCGCCTTCGTAGCATGCACCGCCGTGTCCTTGTCTCTGGTCTTCCCAGGGTTCTCCCTCCCCTCCCACCCTCGCCTGCTCCTCCTTGTCTTCCCTGTGTCGAGGGGCGGCAGCGCGCCGCTCCTCACTCCTCCTCGTTCCCTCCCACAGAGGCTCCCCTGCAGACTCTCCACCTTGACGTGTGGGGCCCAGCCCGCAACCGTAGACAGGGCCACGAGCGGTACTTCTTGCTGGTCGTCGACGACTACACGCGTTACACCACGGTCTTCCCCTTGCGCACCAAGGGTGAGGTCCCTGATGTTTTGATCCCTTGGATCCGCGCTGCTCGTCTCCAGCTCCGCGAGCGGTTCGGGACGGAGTTTCCCGTCCTGCATCTGCACTCTGACAGAGGTGGGGAGTTTTCCTCCGACCTCTTGGCAGCCTTCAGTGCGGAGCACGGCATCTGCCAGACGTTCACGCTTCCGGCCTCTCCGCAGCAGAATGGGGCTGCTGAGCGTCGCATTGGCTTAGTCATGGAGGTCGCTCGTACCTCCATGATCCATGCGGCTGCCCCCCATTTTCTGTGGCCGTTTGCGATCCAGTACGCCGCGCATCAGCTCAACCTCTGGCCCCGTGTCTCCTTGCCGGAGACCTCGCCCACACTGCTGTGGACGGGGAAGGTTGGCGATGCGTCGCGTTTCCGGGTCTGGGGTGCTCGTGCCTTTGTCCGCGATACCACCGCGGACAAGCTCTCCGCCCGTGCTGTTCCCTGTGTCTTCCTTGGCTTTGTCCCTGACGCGCCTGGTTGGCAGTTTTACCACCCCACCTCGCGCCGTGTCTTCCCCTCTCAGGACGTCACGTTCAACGAGTCGGTTCCCTTTTACCGTCTCTTCCCCTACCGCACTGCCCCTCTCCCCCCCCCGCCGCTCTTCCTCGCTCCAGGTCCTCCCCAGGTAGACCCCCTCCCCGCTCCCGGTCCTGCTCCTTCAGGTGTGTCTCAGGTAGACCCTCCTCCCTTGACTGCGCCGGTTGAGGTCACTGGTGACTCAGGTCCTGCTGAGGGTGGTCCTGCTCGGGGTGCTGCGCCTGGGGGTGCTGAGCCTGGGGGTGCGGAGCCTGGAGGTGCGGAGCCTGGGGGTGCGGAGACTGGAGGTGCTGAGCCTGGGCGTGAGGAGTTTGGGGGTGCTGAGCCTGGGGGTACTGAGTCTGGGGGTGCTGCACCTGGGGGCGCTGAGGCGTCTGGTGAGCAGTCTCCCTGGAGCGGTCGTCTCCGTAGTCGCTCCGCTGGTACCTCGCCGCTGCACTCTCGTCGTCGACTCCCTCTCTCCCCACAGCAGTTGCGTGAGTGGTACGTTGGCCATCAGGGTCGCACTGCTGGAGCTAGGGGCCCTGCTGCGGGAGGCGCTGGAGCTGGTGACTCTGCTACTGGAGTTGTTTCTGCTGGAGGTTCTGGAGCTGCTGAGGGTGCTGGAGCTGCTGAGGGTGTTGGAGCTAGAGGTTCTGGAGCTGCTGGAGGTGTTGGCGCTGGTGGCGCTGGAACTGGATGTTCTGGAGCTGCTGAGGGTGCTGGCGCTGGAGGTTCTGGAGCTGCTGCGGGTGCTGGCACTGAGGGTTCTGAGTCTGCTGTTGCGCAGTCTCCTTGGAGTAGCCGCCTTCGTCCGCGTGTGCCTCTCACCTCACAGCAGCTGCACGACTGGTACGGTCGCCGTCAGGGTCGCGCTTCTGGAGCTCGGGGCTCTGCCGCTGGAGGTACTTCTGCTGACGTCACTGGAGCTAGGAGTGGTGCTGGTCCCGGAGGTGCTCGTACTGGAGGTACTGGAGCTGCTGGGGCTGGAGGTGCTGAGCCTGAGGGTGCTGCTGCTAAAGACACTGAGGCTGGAGACCCTGGGACTGGAGGTGCCGGTTCTGGGGGTGCTGCTGCTGGTGGAGCTGGTCCTGGAGGAGCTGGAGCTGAGGGTTCTGGAGCTACTGGAGGTGCTGGGGCTGCTGGGGGTGCTGGAGCTGCTGGTGCTGGTAGCACTGCATAGCCGCGCCTGTTCTTTGCTCCACCGTCTCCGTCGTCTCAGCCACCGTCTGACTCTGCACTTCGCCAGGTTCTTAGTCTCCCTTCGTCTACTGGTCTTCCGTTACAGCCTGGCTCACCGCTGCCTGCTTCTTCTCCTTACACTGAGCAGACTGGGGGTCTTACTGAGCGTCGTGAGCCTGCGTCGCGTCATGTCTCGCCTGTCCGTTCTGGTCGTTCCGGTCGTCGTGTTCCTCGTTCGCGTCAGCCGGCTGTCCCCGGCACCCACCTTGTAGTCCGTCGTCCTTCCTCTCCTCCGCAGCGTGTTCCCCTGCCGTCCCCTCCTGCGTCTTCTCTGCCTACCGTTCCTGAGCCTGAGTCTGACCGCGCTCGTGCTGCTCACCCTACTGTCACGCGTCTGCTAGCCACAGTTGTCACTGACCTGTCGTTTGAGTCTACTGCCGCGTCTGCCTTAGTCGCTGAGCTTGTTGACTTTGCTGCTGCCTGTCGTCTAGACTATGCCGCTAGTCTTGTTGCTGAGTCTGAGTCTGTCTGTCCTCCGTCCGTCGGGGGTGAGTGTGCTCTTGGCACGGACGTCCTTGAGGACAGGCAGGAGGACCTTGAGTGTCTTGCAGCCGCTGCGCCTCATCTCGTGTCCATGCTGCTTGCCCCTGAGGGAGACCCGGATGCTCCAGACATCCCGACCCCGCGCTCTTACGCTGAGGCGATCGCGGGTGAGTACTCCTCTCAGTGGCAGACAGCCATGGACGTAGAGATGGCATCCTGGAAGTCCACAGGCACGTACGTCGACGAGGTTCCCCCTCCTGGGGCGAACATCGTCAGTGGCATGTGGATTTTCATGGTGAAGCGGCCGCCAGGTTCTCCGCCTGTCTTCAAGGCTCGTTACGTTGCTCGAGGTTTTAGTCAGCGAGAGGGAGTTGACTTCTTCCAGACCTTCTTCCCCACCCCGAAGATGACCACTCTTCGGGTGCTGCTGCACGTTGCTGCTCAGCGTGACTACGAGCTTCACTCTCTTGACTTCAGCACAGCTTTCTTGCAGGGCAGCCGGCACGAGGAGATCTGGCTGCGCCGCCTGCCTGGCTTCACTGGGTCGTTCCCTCCTGGTACCCAGTGGAGCCTCCGGCGGCCGGTCTACGGTCTCCGCCAGGTGCCATGTGAGTGGCACGACACACTGAGGACGACACTTGCGGCTCTTGGGTTTGCTCCGTCGACTGCTGACCCGTCGCTGTTTCTGTGCACCGACACTTCGCTGCCGCCGTTCTACATCCTCGTGTACGTCGACGACTTGGTCTTTGCCGCTGGTGACACTGAGGCTCTCGCCCTGGTGAAGTCGGAGCTGCAGAAGAGACACACGTGCACAGACCTAGGTGAGCTGCGCAGTTACCTTGGCTTGCAGATCACCCGGGACAGAGCACGCCGCACCATCACCCTGACTCAGTCACACATGGTGCAGCAGGTCCTTCAGCGCTTCGGCTTCACCTGGTCCTCGGCACATGCCACTCCTCTGGCTACAGGTCACTCGCTCTCAGCTCCACCTTCGGACGAGTCCGTAGAGCCGAGTGGTCCTTACCCAGAGCTAGTGGGCTGCCTCATGTACCTGATGACCTGCACTCGTCCTGACCTCGCGTACCCTCTTGGCCTTCTGGCTTGCTACGTGGCTTCTGGTCGGCACCGAAAGGTGCACATGGATGCTGCTAAGAGGGTACTGCGCTACTTGTGCAGTACATCGGGCATGGGGCTCGTGCTTGGAGGACGCGGCGACGTTGTCCTCACTGGTCACTCGGACGCTTCTTGGGTTGACGACCAGGCTACGCAGCGGTCGTCACAGGGCTACACCTTCAGCCTTGGCTCTGGTTCAGTTTCTTGGCGTTCTACACGCTCGTCTTCAGTTCTCAGCTCCAGTTGTGAGGCTGGGATCTACGCCACAGCCATGGCTGCACAGGAGTTACACTGAACGAAAATATTGTCCTTATGCATTCGAAATGTATGATAACTTCCACCCAATTGGGGCCTTAACAAGTTTTGTAATAAGCATATTGCATACAGGGTTTAGGGTTGACTGTTACGAGTTTGTGTAGGCTACCTATAGCCCCCACAAAACCTCTTGCTCTAACGAGTCAGCTCTTCCCTCTCGACACCCCACACGGACAAATCTTTCCGAAATGTCCCGCTCCTTATTTGGTGCGCTGTTAGATCTAGACTAATTAGGTACACAGGAGATTACGGGCGGATACTACGATTTATGAGTAGCGCTAACACCCCCGCAGCATGAAGCGCCTTAGCGAGGAGAAACAGAAGCGGATCATGCAGCGAATTGCGGAGGGGCGTAGTTACCGCCAAATCGCGCAGGAGTTGGGAGTTTCAAAGTCTGCAGTTCATGACGAGCTCCTCCGCCACCTCGGTCCGAAAACGTTCGACGAGCTAGTGCCGTCCCCGGCGAAACCTGGTCGGCCGCGCAAGTTACCAGAGCAAATCGCGAGGATAGTTATAAGGTCGATAGTGTCTGGTGAATCGAAATCCGCCGAGGCGGCAGCGGGAATGATCTCCTCATCGCACGGCATCAGTGTCACGGGCGCCACCGTGCGAAACACTCTCAAGCGGCACAGAGTTAGGGCGGTAGAAAAGCCGTCGAAGCCTAGATTATCGGCGAAAAATGTCAAGGACCGCAGACAGTGGGCCAAGGACCATCAGCACTGGACGATCGACGACTGGAAACGTGTGGTGTGGAGCGACGAAACAAAGATATGCCGGTTTAGTAGCGACGGCCGTAGTTGGGCCTGGATTAGGGAGGACTGTCACATGGAGCCGCACCATGTGAAACAGACCGTCAAACATGGCGGCGGCTCCATCATGATTTGGGGGTGCATGACATACAACGGCGCGGGTTTCATGTGCAAGATAGAGGGAAGAATGAACGGCGAGTTGTACCGTTCAATCCTGCAGGATGAGCTGCAGCAGACTATTGAGCATTACGAGTTTGATCCCGAGACCGTTGTGTTCCAGCATGACAATGACCCGAAGCATACATGCAAGATGGTCAAAACTTACCTTGCCGAGCAGCCGTACTCTGTGCTCCCATGGCCAGCATCTAGTCCGGACCTCAACCCCATAGAACATCTGTGGGTTTACTTGAAGAAGCAGCTGCTTGCTTACCCCCACCCCCCTGCAGGCATTCTCGAGCTATGGGACAGAGTACAAGTGGAATGGGAGAAAATCCCTGCGGCTTGGTGCAGTGAGCTGATCGACAGCATGCCTAGGCGTGTGCGGGCTGTGCTCAAGGCCAAGGGTCGCTGGACCAAGTACTAGATTCTGCTTGCTTTGCATGTGTGACTGTAATTGTAAAAAACTGTCCTTATGCTAGTATTTGCCTATTTCTATATTCGCTGCTTGTTTAACCGAGTTTATGGCCAACATGCAGCGTGTTTAGATGTACAACCCTTCAGGCTTTAACCTCATGTGGTCCAGTTATTAAGGCTTAATCACCATGGCCACTAATGCCCGTTCATGTCTTGAAACATGAACATATGGACAATTATTTCGTTCAGTGTACGCTGGCTCACCTACCTGCTGACCGACTTGGGAGAGCGGCCTCGTTCTCCTCCAGTGATGTACGTCGACAACAAGGCCGCCATTGCCTTGAGTCAGGAGCACAGACTGGAGCACAGAACGAAGCACATCGCTCTGCGCTACTTCTTGGCTCGAGAGTTGCAGCAGCGTGGTCAGCTTCGTCTTGCACACGTGGCCACTCGGGCCAACACTGCTGATATATTCACCAAGGCACTTCCGTCTGGTGATCATCAGCGTTTCTGCACTTTGTTAGGCCTTGTGCCCACTTTTCCTCACTTGCTGTAGACTTTGCTTGTACTGTGATCTATATATATACCTGCATGCTTGCTCTACTAAGTAGAGATCACTGTACTGTTGTTGTTGCATATATACCTCTGTATGTGAACTGGTCTTGTGGCCCTTTGCTTGTGCTCAGTGTGTGTGGTGACGTTGTGATCCACCCTGAGCTTGTTTTGCTTCTCATGACTGGTCTTGTGACCCCTTACTCTCCCCCACTTTGCCTATGGGGGTGTGTCAAATTATATGCCTATGTCATAATAGAATGTAGGCTTTAGTGGGGTAGCTAATGTAGTGCACCCACCTTTTCCCTTTACTCTCGACACTTCACCATTTTCGTCACCCTGCTGCCCAATCTGTCCACTTCTCATTCCACCATGCACTGCACTCCCATACTCATCATTCATCCCCCGTGCTTCCCTTTGCATGGATGATTGAGGTGCGGGATTGGCGCTCTCCTCTCCTTGGACGGATGCATCCCTCCCTTGGGATGACTCTCCTCCTTGAGGTATGCCCATTTCCCCTTCACCATCAATTCCTGCATGAACATTTGATGCACGGTTTTGGTTAGTACGCGGAGTGCTTGAATGAGAGTGTCCACGGGTGGACGGATTGCTGAACTCATGAGAGAACGTTGTCCTTGGCTGGATTGTCATTCCAAACTTGTCCCTTAACGAAGCTTGGAGTGCTGGTGGTGCCTTTGTAATCATGCTTTCCAGGTGCTCATGATGAGCCATGATGGTTTCTTGAAAAGCCGCATATCCAGCATCCACTTCGCCATCGAAGTGCGCCATGACCTTGACAAAACCGTCCACCAAGTGTGCGGTAAACGCGCGGTTGTAACCAATAGCGAACACCAGGTGTACGAAAGCGTAGACCGGGTGTGCAGTACTCTGACTGTATGCGGCTACACTAAAACCAAACAACACACTGGTATACAGTATTCGTTATACTGTATTCGGATTTCCAACAAGGAATACGCTCTTATGCTTCAACTGGAAACTCAAAGAGAAGACAACTGTTTGATCCATTGTCCTCCCCTCTGGCTCCAACTGGAAGCTCAAAGAGAAAGCTCAACGCAGTGGTGGGATCAGCAATGGTGATAGAGGAAATGGGGATAGAGATATGTAAATTGGGAGGAAGAAGGGGGAAAGTAATGAAGGGGACAAAAGCTGCCGACAAGTGGAAAGTTTAGGGGCAACTATGTCAGGAATGGGATTCGAACCCATGCCCTTTCGGACCAGTACCTGAAACTGGCGCCTTGGACCAACTCGGCCATCCTGACACACTAAGCATGTGGATTACGCAAAATACAAAAAGTATCAAATACCCGTTCTGTTCCACAACAATCCTGCAATTTCTCACCCTGTCACATGCGAAACTTGGTTTAATCACACAGCAAGTGTTGATGGACACAGTTCACTATGTGGACGGTCGAGATCGCTTGGCCTGCATGATTCGGTCCGTGGCAACTGCATCCAAGAACGAGCAGTCACAGTCACAGACACAAACCACCTTCGTGCTGCCCTGCAGCGAACGCGCGTTGCTTGTCGTGTGCCGTAACATAGAGGACTCGTCTTGTCCCAGGCCATAGTTATTCGGTCCATGGCAACTGCATCCATGGATGTGAGGCCACAGAACCATCGGTATCGGTTCACATCTTGCCCCACGCAAGATTACGTCACCCGTGTCATTCCATTGTAGCACTTATGCGGATGCTCGAGATCGCTTGGCCTGCATGATTCGGTCCATGGCAACTGCATCCATAGATGTGGGGTCCAGACTGCGCTCTGCTGCTGCCGTGCACACCTGGGAGGGGGAGGGAGGGGAGGGCATGTGAAGGGAACACGGCTAATAACACAGGACGCAACATGTGAAGGGCGATTCACAGGAGTCCATGGCAACTGCATCCATAACACGACTAATAACACAGGATGTGGGATCGAGACTGCGCTCTGCTGCTGCTGTGCACACCTGGAAGGGAGGGAGGGCAAGTGAAGGGAACACGGCGATGGGTCAGGTGCAAGGCAGGAGGCAACATGTGAGAGGCAATCCACTCAAGACATGGAAACTGCATTTGGGGATGTGGGGTCGAGGCTGCGCTTTGCTGCTGCCGTGCACACCTGGAAGGGGAGGGAAGGAAGGATGCAAGGCAGGTGGAGAAAGTCGGGGTCAGGAACATGGCACAGGAGGCAGCATGTGATGGCAATAGATATGAGTCTATAGCGAAGCATGTATGGGTGTGGAATAGAGACAGGGCTGATAACTGATTCTGCACATAATAGTGCATCCAACTGATTCTGCTGATAACTGCCTCTCATGACGCTGACAGCCGCTTCTAGTTCTATTGTAACCACCTTTGAGCCCCATCAAGCCCAACCCACCTCGTCCATGAGAGTGTCAACAGCGCTCTCATTGTCCACATAAGCCCTTAGCGATTCACAGAGGAAGAGCGTCCAGCTGGATCTGCTGGTAACAGCTTCACAACTTGCTGGTAACCATCTTCCTCCAACCCATTTCAGCCCAGCTCACCTCATCCATAAGAGTGTCAACGGCGCTCTCATCATCCACATAAGCCCACAGACACCTCTCACTTTCACTTTGCAGGCAACCACTTAAATCCAGCCAAACCAGCTCACCTCGTCCATAAGAGTGTCAACAGCGCTCTCATCATCCACATAAGCCCGCAGACACCTCTCTCTTTCACTTTGCCGGCAACCACTTAAACCCAGCCAAACCAGCTCACCTCGTCCATAAGAGTGTCAACAGCGCTCTCATCATCCACATAAGCCCGCAGACACCTCTCTCTTTCACTTTGCCGGCAACCACTTAAACCCAGCCAAACCAGCTCACCTCGTCCATAAGAGTGTCAACAGCGCTCTCATCATCCACATAAGCCCGCAGACACCTCTCACTTTCACTTTGCCGGCAACCACTTAAACCCAGCCAAACCAGCTCACCTCGTCCATAAGAGTGTCCACAGCGCTCTCGTCGTCCACATAAGCCCGCAGCGACTCGCAGAGGAAGAGCGCATCCAGCTGGATCTGCTGGTAGCCGCCTCGGTTGAACGTCTCCAGTCGCACGCACTCCTGGAAGCTCTTCAACGTGAGCTTCACCACCGTGGCCATCACTGACACCTGTGGGAACCATGGTGGTTTGTGATAAGGGGTCTGTGTTTCAAACTCTGAAGTCTCGAGTCACACGCACTCCTGGAAGCTCTTCAGAGTGAGCTTCACCACCGTGGCCATCACTGACACCTGTGGGAACCATGGTGGTTTGGTTGGGGTGGGTATACAAGGGCAATCACTGGATCTGCTGGTAACCTCCTCGGTTGAACGTCTACAGCCGCACACACTCCTGGAAGCTCTTGATAGTGAGCTTCACTATAGTAGCAAGCACCAACACCTGCCGTATGTGATAAGTCGAGTATTGAGTCGACTGAAACCTCGACTTATCACACACTACAGTAGCAAGCACCAACACCTGCAGTATGTGATAAGTCGAGTATTGAGTCGACTGAAACCTCGACTTATCACACACTACAGTAGCAAGCACCAACACCTGCAGTATGTGATAAGTCGAGTATTGAGTCGACTGAAACCTAGACCACACTGCTTGATCTTCACCACACTGCTCGATCTTCACCACCCTGCTCGATCTTCACCACACTGCTCGATCTTCACCACACTGCTCGATCTTCACCACACTGCTCGATCTTCACCACACTGCTCGATCTTCACCACACTGCTCGATCTTCACCACACTGCTCGATCTTCACCACACTGCTCGATCTTCACCACACTGCTCGATCTTCACCACACTGCTCGATCTTCACCACACTGCTCGATCTTCACCACACTGCTCGATCTTCACCACACTGCTCGATCTTCACCACACTGCTCGATCTTCACCACACTGCTCGATCTTCACCACACTGCTCGATCTTCACCACACTGCTCGATCTTCACCACACTGCTCGATCTTCACCACACTGCTCGATCTTCACAACACTGCTCGATCTTCACCACACTGCTCGATCTTCACCACACTGCTCGATCTTCACCACACTGCTCGATCTTCACCACACTGCTCAATCTTCAGGTTGAGTCGATTTTTGAGTCGACTAAAAAATCGACTCATCACATGGGGATCTTCACCACACTGATCGATTTTTCAGGTTGAGTTCGATTTCCCCCCCATCTCCCCCCACTCAACCTCCCCGTCTGCCTTGACTGCGCTTACCTCCTGAGTGAACTCAAGCTTGGTAAAAATCTCCACCCGTTGATTGAACAGCTTTGCCACATCTCTCTTACACCCTTTTCCTCATCCCCAGCCTACCCTACCCACAACGGCGCTTACCTGAGTGAATTCAAGCTTAGTAAAGATCTCCACTCGTTGCTTAAACAGCTTCGCAACATCCCTCTCCAAAACCCTACCCCTCGTGCCCCCCCTCTCCTTCTGCCCGCCTCCCATCCCGCTCCTCCCACCGCCCCCCCCTCCTCCTCCCCCCACTCCTCCCGTTCCCGAGCCTGCACTCCCGCGGCTCTTGCCGTAGCTGCTTCCCGAGCCTCCTCGGGAGGTTCGGGAGCGCTCAGCCCCGGGTTCAAGCAGCTGCTCCACTGAGTCTTCCACTGACTCCACCTCCTGGAGAATCAGATCCACCACCATACGCACGTCCCGAGGCTCCTTGTACTGTGTGGGGGGGAGCATGGGATGAGGAAGGTGTGCAGGAGAGGGAAGAGACAGATTCAATGAGCAAGCAGTAGCTGTTCCACTGAGCCTTCTACTGTTTCCGCCTCCTGGAGAATTAGATCCGAAACCATACGCACGTCCTGAGGCTCCTTGTACTGTAGATAGAGGGAGTGGGAGCAGTAGAGGAGCGGAGGGTGAGGGAGAGAGAGGGAATGACCGATTCGATTTTACATGCAGTAGATGCTGTTCCACTAAGTCTTCGGCCGATTCCACCTCCTGGAGAATTAGATCCGAAACCATACGCACGTCCTGAGGCTCCTTGTACTGTAGATAGAGGGAGTGGGAGCAGTAGAGGAGCGGAGGGTGAGGGAGAGAGAGGGAATGACCGATTCGATTTTACATGCAGTAGATGCTGTTCCACTAAGTCTTCGGCCGATTCCACCTCCTGGAGAATCAGATCCACCACCATACGCACATCCCAAGGCTCCTTGTACTGTGTGTGACAGAAGAGAGGGGGGCGTGGGGGAAGAAAGAGGGGATGAGGGAGACGAAGGAGGCACAGTGGGTGGCAAAGAATCTTCTCTGTTTCCAACTCCTGGAGAATCAAATCCACCACATACGCACGTCCTCGTACTGTGCGCGGGGAAGGGAAGTGAGAGTGGTAGGCATGGAAGGGGAAAACCTACAGAAAGTTGAACGAGTTCAACGTCCTACTGGCCTGAAAGAGCTAGAGCAGATTTTTTAGGAGCCTCAAACAACAGATCTGGGAAAATATATTAAGAGTTAAACGAATTCATTCAACTGCCTATCCTTCTGGGCTGGGCTGAAAGAGCAGTGTATCCTCCTACTGAGCAGTGGTTCGAATCCAAGACCTCCTTTGCATATTCCCTTTACTTTAACAGACCATCACCTTATTGTGAGCTAAGCAAGAACGCACCTTGACCCAGTTGGGTGTGGACACACTCTTGGCGATCATCTGATGCGTATATACTGTCTGGGAGAGTAGAAGCAGCTAATTCTCCATACACTGCATCCAATAATCGCCCTAGTGTGAGCTAAGCAAGAACGCACCTTGACCCAGTTGGGTGTGGACACACTCTTGGCGATCATCTGATGCAGCTTCCGTGCCTCCAGGTCCACATACTGGTAATGTGCACGCACGGCCAAGGCAAGGTGAGGGAGGCAGAGGTGTGGGGCGGAAGGGGAGGAGGGATGAATGGAGTGTGGTGTGGACACACTCTTGGCGATCATCTGATGCAGCTTCCGTGCCTCCAGGTCCACATACTGAATGGTACATGCATGGGGAAGAGGTTGGGGTGGGTTGGGAGGGGTGTATTGGGGCGGGAAGCAGGGGTATGGGTGGGGTGAAAGGCGGTCATCTCATCTGATGCAGCTTGCGAGCCTCCAGGTTCACATACTGGTTGATGCACGCAGGGGGAAATGGTGGGGGAGGAGTGGGTTGGGAGGGGTGTATTGGGGCGGGAAGCAGGGGTATGGGTGGGGTGAATGGCGATCATCTCATCTGATGCAGCTTGCGAGCCTCCAGATCCACATACTGGTTTGTGCACGCATGGGGAGGGCAGGGAGGGAGGGAAGGGGGATGGGGGAGAGATCAGGAGAAGATTGGGGAAGGAGGGAGGGCTGGGGTGAATGAGAAGGAGGGAGGGCTGGGGTGAATGAGGATCAGCTCTTGGCGATCATCGGATGCAGCTTGCGAGCCTCTAGATCCACATACTGGTTGGTGCATGCAAGTCAAGAAAGCAGGGAGATGAGGGAAAGAGGGCGAGGAGAGGGGGGGAGAAAATTGGGGGGGAAGAGAGCCGTGATAAGGCAGGCGTAAATGGGGATCACTAGTTTTGAGTCGACTCAAAACTGGGAAGAGAGCAGTGATAAGGCAGGGGTAAAGGGGGATCACTAGTTTTGAGTCGACTCAAAACTGGGAAGAGAGCCGTGATAAGGCAGGGGTAAAGGGGGATCACTAGTTTTGAGTCGACTCAAAACTGGGAAGAGAGCAGTGATAAGGCAGGGGTAAAGGGGGATCACTAGTTTTGAGTCGACTCAAAACTGGGAAGAGAGCCGTGATAAGGCAGGGGTAAAGGGGGATCACTAGTTTTGAGTCGACTCAAAACTGGGAAGAGAGCAGTGATAAGGCAGGGGTAAAGGGGGATCACTAGTTTTGAGTCGACTCAAAACTGGGAAGAGAGCCGTGATAAGGCAGGGGTAAAGGGGGATCACTAGTTTTGAGTCGACTCAAAACTGGGAAGAGAGCCGTGATAAGGCAGGGGTAAAGGGGGATCACTAGTTTTGAGTCGACTCAAAACTGGGAAGAGAGCCGTGATAAGGCAGGGGTAAAGGGGGATCACTAGTTTTGAGTCGACTCAAAACTGGGAAGAGAGCCGTGATAAGGCAGGGGTAAAGGGGGATCACTAGTTTTGAGTCGACTCAAAACTGGGAAGAGAGCCGTGATAAGGCAGGGGTAAAGGGGGATCACTAGTTTTGAGTCGACTCAAAACTGGTAAGAGAGCCGTGATAAGGCAGGGGTAAAGGGGGATCACTAGTTTTGAGTCGACTCAAAACTGGGAAGAGAGCAGTGATAAGGCAGGGGTAAAGGGGGATCACTAGTTTTGAGTCGACTCAAAACTGGGAAGAGAGCAGTGATAAGGCAGGGGTAAAGGGGGATCACTAGTTTTGAGTCGACTCAAAACTGGGAAGAGAGCCGTGATAAGGCAGGGGTAAAGGGGGATCACTAGTTTTGAGTCGACTCAAAACTGGGAAGAGAGCCGTGATAAGGCAGGGGTAAAGGGGGATCACTAGTTTTGAGTCGACTCAAAACTGGGAAGAGAGCCGTGATAAGGCAGGGGTAAAGGGGGATCACTTCTCGGCGATCATCTGGTGCAGCCTACGAGCCTAGAGATCCACATACTGGTTTGTGCATGTAGGACATGGGCAGGGAGGGGGAGGCAGAGGTGTGGGGGCGGCAGGGGAGCAGGGATGAATGGAGAGTGGAGTGGATACACTCTTGGCGATCATCGCAGCTTACGTGCCTTGAGATCCACATACTGGTTGGTGCACACATGGGACAGAAAGAGGGCAGGGAGGGAGGAAGAGAGAGGGGAATGGGGATCACTTCTTGGCGATCATCTGATGCAGCATACGAGCGGCAGTGGAGCAGAGGGGTGAGGGCGCACACTGCACATGGTTAAAAAGAAACACTAAGGTACGATTTTTTTTTTTTTTTTTTTTTTTTTTTTTTTTGGCTTGTTGATGTTTTGGTTTTTCCCTCACTAACAGTGCAAGTACTCTCAGCAGCACTCTCTGCAAATCCTCCTCACCTGCTGAAGAAGCTTCTCGGAAGTGTCATGAAACTGACGCATGAGGTCTGAGGAGGAGAAGAGCTGCTCGCTGTCATCATCTAATCGGACATTGCGAGGAGCGAACTGGGTCTCGAGAATCTGGGATAAGAAGGGAGGAAACAACAGAAGGAAGGACGTAGAGAACAAGAGATGATATTTCCCATTGTCCGAATGCAGGACGTTTGGGGAGGGGAGAAAGCTGGGACTGGATCACCTGAGAGATGAGCAGAGGAAACAACAGAAGGAAGAAGGGAGGGGCCTAATGAGGTCTGACAAGGAGAAGAGGGAGTTGAGGCAGCAGCAGGAGCAGGAGCGTCACTTCCTTAACAGCCCCTAGGAATCTAGGCTAGGCCTAGGGGAGTTGGGGGCTTGGGGCCCGTAGGCCCACCACCGTGCACTTGCTCCCTTTGCACCCGCGCGTCTGGCTACTAAAGAATCATTCACCGTGGCTAGCTTGGGCAGAACAGTGTGCTGGATCCTGTTTTTGCGGCGACCAAAGAAAAGGCCGTGCACTTAGGACAGGGGCATCATAGTAGCATGGGTTCCTATAGGCGAGCCAGATTTCATCACTACCTAACTGCGCAAGCGCCTAGCCTCCCTTAGAACTGCAGCGCCATGGCTCCCACGCTTAGGAAACCCGCAAGTTGCAGCGCACCGTGCTGTATGTCTTTCAGTAAAGCCTTCTTATCCCCTTCACACAGTTCCCCCTACTGACGACGTTTTAGAGGCGTACAATGACTGGGACGACCACCTCTTAGACACGCTCATCTCTTTCTTCCCGCCAGACTGTTGGGACTTAGACACCACAAAGGGGCAGTTAGCGCGGTCACAAGTGTTCTTGCCGATCCGAATAGGAGTCTAGGCATCCAGAGCGCACGCCGGCACGCGTCCCTTAGCTATGTCTGCAGCTGGGCACAAGCGATTCCAGTCCTAGCTAACAATTGCTGCACCCAATACGATAGTTTCCCCCACCATTTCATCGCCCCTGATGCTGTTGACCGCCCAGACCCACAAGCCACATGTGCTTTAGCTGCACTACCTCAGGACCTTCGCCACCTCATCCCCCCTTGGTCCGCATTCCTAGCTGGCTATCCGAACCGGATCTTCTCTGACCTTGCTCAACGCATTTCTGCACATGCTATGAGCAGTTATGCGCCGATGCTACCTAGCACCATCAGCTAGTCCCTTTAACTTTCCTTCAGGACCCGTCTGCTGGTGGTGCACGGGTCTTGAAGGGAAGTTAAACCAGCAGACGGGTGCACCCGTCTGCCCAACTGCAGATATAGCTAAGGGATGCTTGCCATAAAAACCAGCACATGGGTCCTGAAGGGAAGTTAAACGGACTAGCTGATGGTGCCGGGTAGCAGCTGCGCGTAACTGCTCTGCAGCATGTGCAGAAATGCATAGAGCAAGGGCAGAGAAGAGCCGGTTCGGATAGCCAGGTAGGAACGCGGACCAAGGGGGGACGAGGTGGCGAAGCTCCCGAGGTAAGGCAACTAAAGCACGGGTGGCTTGTGGGTCTAGGAGGTCAACAACATCAGTGGCGACGAAATGGTAGCTTGGGTACAGCAATTGTTGGCTAGGACTGGGATCGCTTGTGCCCAGCTGCAGACGTAGAATAGGGAGGCGTGCTGGCGTGCGCTCTGAATACCTAGACCCCCCATTCGGATCGGCAATAACACTTGTGATCGTGCTAATTGCCCCTCTGTGGTGTCTAGGTCCCAATAGTCTGACAGGATAGAGAGAGATGAGCGTGTCTAAGAGGTGGTCATCCTAGTCACTGTACGCCTCTAAAACGTCGTCCGTAGGGGGAACATTGCAAAGGAGGTAAGAAGGCTTTGCTGAAAGACATACGGCTAGTATGCATGCTGCAATTTGCGGATTTTCTAGGCGTGGGAGCCACAGCGCTACAGTTCTAAGGGAGGCTAGGCGCTTGCGCAGTTCGTGCGCTTGCTCTCTTCGTACCTGCTCACTTGGCTGCTAAAGACCCACTCACATCGGCTAGCTTGGAGGGCCCAGTGTGCTGGATGAAGAGAGAGAGTCGCACCAGTAGCAGCACCAGCATCACCACCAGCATCACCAACAGAAGCAACAGCAGCAGCACTTTCACTCCCCAAACAGGAGCTGAGCCCGAGACCCTAACACTCGCCATATGTGCTTGATATTCACTACAGTGGTTGACTACAACGGCTCACTCACAGTGGCTAGCTTGGGCAGAGCAGTGTGCTGGATGAAGGGAGAGAGGCGCGCTAGCAGCAGCACTAGCAGCAGCAACAGCAACAGCAACAGCAGCACCAACAGCAGCAGCAGCAGCAGCAGCAGCAGCACTGTCACTCCCTTAACACGTGCCAGACTTGAGGCCCGTACTCACAGTGGCTAGCTTGGGCAGGGCAGTGTGTTGGATGAAGAGAGAGAGGCGCGCTAGCAGCAGCAACAGCAGCAGCAGCAGGAGGGCACTGTCACTCCACCAACAGGTGCCAAACTAGAGGCTGCTAAAGACCCACTTACCGTGGCTAGCTTGGGCAGGGCAGTGTGTTGGATGAAGAGAGAGAGGCGCGCTAGCAGCAGCACCAGCATAGGTACAGGTCCTCCTGCTGCAAGCATGGATGGTTGGATTGGATGGAGGAATTACAAACAAGTACATATACTTTGAGGCGCTTTCCATACATATGCATGCAGTGCAAACACACATGCTGGCAGCAGCACCACGGGCACGGGCCCTGCTGGTGCAAGCAACATATGAACGCACAAATGTACATAGATGATGCAGCAGAGAGGCATGTGATATAAAAGTTGAGTTTCGAGCCGTCTCAGAACTCAACTTTTATCACGTAGCAACATATGCACGCACAAATGGACATAGATGACGTGCAGAGAGGCACAAACACAAGGCAGAGAGAGGAGGACTTTTAGTGCCTGTGGGGGACTGGTGCACGTGGGTGGGCGGCAGGGTGGAGAGGGATAGACCAGCTCTGATCCTACGGCCTAATATGCCTAGCTTTTCATGCCTCACGTCACATGTGACAGGGTTGATGCACGTGGGCGTGAGGAGGAGGAGGGATGGAGAGGGATGGAGAGTGATGGAGAGGGATGGAGAGGGAGAGAACGAAGTAAGGGTTGAAGGAGGAGAGGGGCACAGAGCGGGGTGGGTAGGAAGAAGATGAGGGAGCCTACCTGACCCAGGTGTTGCAGGAGGCGGCCTTTCAGTGCCGGTGGGGGATTGGTCAACGTGGGCAGGCGGAGGGGTGGAGAGGGAGAGGAAGTGGGAGTTAAGGGAGGCGAAGAGTATGAAGAGGAGAGAAGAAAGAGAGAGCGGATGAGGTGAGAGGATGCAGGAGTGGCTTACCTGACCCAGGAGTGGAGGGAGGGGGACGTTCGGTGCCGGTGGGGGATTGGTGAACGTGGGCAGGGGGGAGGGTGGAGAGGGAGAGGAAGTGGGAGTTGAGGGAGGCGAAGAGAACAGAGAGGGCAGGAGAAAGAGAGAAGAGCACCTTTCACAGGCTTACCTGACCCAGGGGTGGAGAGAGGTGGCCTCTCAGTGCCGGTGGGGGATTGATGCACGTGGGCAGGAGGAGGGGTGGAGAGGGAGAGGAAGTGGGAGTTGAGGGAGCCGAAAAGAACGGAGAGGGGAGAATGGGAGGGAGAAAGAGCGATGAAGGGGAAAAGGAGTGGCTTACCTGACCCAGGCGTGGAGGGAGGGGGGCGCTCAGTGCCAGTGGGGGATTGATGCACGTGGGCAGGCGGAGGGGTGGAGAGGGTGAGGAAGTGGGAGTTGAGGGAGCTGAAGAGCACGGAGAGCTGTGATTGGACGAGAGAGAGGAAGTCGTCGGTCCAGGAGGAGAGGAGGTCAACGCGGTCATGGAGAAGGGACCTGAAATCCTGAAGGAGGGAGGGCGGGGGCGGGTGTACAGGGGAAATGGAAGTGGAATGGGAAGAGAGATGAGAGAGCGAGAGGAAGTCGTCGGTCCAAGAGGAGAGGAGGTCGACATGATCATGGAGAAGGGACCTGAAATCCTGAAGGAGGGAACGTGTGAGAAGAAAGGCACAAGAAAGAGATAGAAGGGGAGAAGATGAGAGAGCGAGAGGAAGTCATCATCAGTCGGGGAGGAGAGATGGTTGAAACGATCGTTTTAAACGACCGTGCAACCATCTCTTCAGGAGAGACTTGAAATGATTTTTGAGGCGCCTCCCTATATGAACTTGGATTGTTTCAAACGATCGTGCAACCATCTCTTCAGGAGAGACTTGAAATGACTTTTGAGGCGTTTCCCGATATGAACTTGGATTGTTTCAAACGATCGTGCAACCATCTCTTCAGGAGAGACTTGAAATCCTGAAGGACGGGAGACAGAAGTACAAGCAGATGTCAAGCAGGAAATCCCGGCGAGGGGAGGGAGGGCGGGAAACGGAAGAGCAAGGGGAAGAAAGATGAGAGAACGGAAGTTGTGACACCGACAGTACCTCTAGCAGCCTGAGAGAGGAGTTGAGGATGAGTCCCTGCACCGACTCCAGCACTGCTGCCAGCGGCCTGTCCTCCACTCCTTCCAAGCAGAAGCATACTCACAACAAAACTAGAGCAAGATTTCCAAGCTTCATGAAACAGAGGTCATACCTCCAGCAGCCTTGGCGACGAGTTGAGGATGAGTCCCTGCACCGACTCCAGCACTGCTGCCAGCGGCATGTCCTCTCCCTCCCATACCAAGCAGTGCACTATCATACTACGAGACGAGAATCACAGACCCAGCAAGCGCTAGGCCTCCTCCAGCTTACCTCCAGCAGCCTTAGGGACGAGTTGAGGATGAGTCCTTGCACCGACTCCAGCACTGCTGCCAGCGGCATGTCCTTTCCCTCCCATACCAAGCAGTGCACTATCATACTACGAGACGAGAATCACAGACCCAGCAAGCGCTAGGCCTCCTCCAGCTTACCTCCAGCAGCCTTAGGGACGAGTTGAGGATGAGTCCCTGCACCGACTCCAGCACTGCTGCCAGAGGTCGGTCCCGCCTGCGTTCCATACGGCACACTCAGCAATAGCAAGAGACAGACAAAAGCACTAGGGCTCTTACGAATTACCTCCAGCAGCCTTAGGGATGAGTTGAGGATGAGTCCTTGCACCGACTCCAGCACTGCTGCCAGAGGTCGGTCCCGCCTGCCTTCCATACGGCACACTCAGCAATAGCAAGAGACAGACAAAAGAACTAGGACTCTTACGAATTACCTCCAGCAGCCTTAGGGATGAGTTGAGGATGAGTCCTTGCACCGACTCCAGCACTGCTGCCAGAGGTCGGTCCCGCCTGCCTTCCATACGGCACACTCAGCAATAGCAAGAGACAGACAAAAGAACTAGGACTCTTACGAATTACCTCCAGCAGCCTTAGGGATGAGTTGAGGATGAGTCATTGCACTGACTCCAGCACTGCTGGCAGAAACCTCTCCCTTCCCTGCCTACCGCCCATACCAAGCAAGCAGCGCACTCAAAGCAAGACCACAACATGTGGTGCGGATCAAACCACCGCCCATCCATACCTCCAGCAGCCTTAGGGACGAGTTGAGGATGAGTCCTTGAACTGATTCCAGCACTGCTGCCAGGGGTCGGTCCCCCTCTCCACGGAGCGATTTGGCCTGGCCCGCAGAGAGGGAGGGCAGAGAGCCTGGTGCTCCTGGCTTGGCTGCCACTGCATGCAGAGCATCTGAGGGGGTAGAGAGGGGTGGGAGGGAGTAGAGATGGGACATGGGACAAGTGGCGAGGGGCGAGGGAGTGACTTGGGCTCGGAAGCAGCGAGGGAGGGCAGAGAGCCTGGTGCTCCTGGCTTGGCTGCCACTGCATGCAGAGCATCTGAGGGGGTAGAGAGGGGTGGGAGGGAGTAGAGATGGGACACGGGGCGAGGGGCGGGGGGCGAGGGAGCAACTTGGACGGGGCAGCAGCAAGGGAGGGCAACGAGCCGTGCGCTCTTGGCTTGGCTGCCACTGCATGCAGCACATCTGAGGGGAGTAGGGTGGGGCGAGAGTTGAGTCCAGGGAGGGATGGGACAGACGGGATGAGTTGAGTCCAGCACTGCTGCCAGAGGCCTGTCACCCCCTCCATGCAGCGACTTGGGTGGGGCTGCAGCGACGGAGGGCAGGGAGCCGTGCGCTCCTGGTTTTGCTGCCACTGCATGCAGCGCGTCTGAGGGGAGGAGTAAAGGGGGGTGGGAGAGGAGGAGGGAGGAATAAGTCTCGAGCACTGCAGCGAGTGGCATACCCCCGCTGAGTAGGACTTGACCAAGGGACGGCAGGGAGCCGTGCCGTGCGCTCCTAGCTTTGCTGCCACTGCGTGCAGTCCGTCTGGAGGGAGGAGTAAAGGTGGAGGAAAGGGGGGTGAAGGGGCGAGCGGCGAGGGTGGAAAAGGGAAAGCAGACCTGGAGATGAAAGGAGTTTTGAGACGTCTCTTGAGTCAAGGGTCAAAGGTCAAAATTGAAGCAAGTGTGAACGGGTTCCTTGTTTTGTGAACGAGCATGGGTTGGGATGGTCAACTGAGTGCGAGTCAATAGGAGCAAGGGATGAAAAACTCACCGGTGATTCGGATTTCCAAGAGTGCAAAGCCCTGCATGATGTGATCGCGCACTGCCTTTGAGGCGCCTCAAAAGAAGCTGCCTCAAGAGCAAACTTCTGAGTTGACTTTTGAGGCGCCTCAAAAGTCGTCTCATTACCCGCAATTTTTTTTTGAGGCGCCTCAAAAGTCACTGCCTTTGAGGCGCCTCAAAAGAATATGCCTCAAGAGTAAACTTCTGAGTCGACTCAAGAGTCACCTCATGCAATGCAAGGCTCACCTGTGATTCGAATCTCCAAGAGTGCAAAGCCCTGCATGATGTGATCGCGCACCGCTGCTGCCATGGCCTGGGAGAGAGGCGGGCAGACAGTGGAGAGGGGAGGGAAAGGAAGGAGCGAGGAGGAGACAGCGAGGTTATTCGAATCTCCAAGAGTGCAAAGCCCTGCATGATGTGATCGCGCACCGCTGCTGCCAAGGCCTGGGGAGACAGAGACAAACAAGAAATGTGAGATTTAAAGGGGGAAAAAGAGGGGCGCGGAAGGCACGCGAGAGAAAAGCCTCACATTCCGCCACCTAACGTGTTTCTGTTACCTGTTACCACCGCTTACCACCGCTTACCACACAGCGGTTTGTTCCTTGGCCTTATTCTCCTCTGCCTCACCTCTGCTGCTCTGTCCTACCAGCTCCGACATCTTCGAATTAGTTGTAGCTGGTACTGTCTCTGTTACTGTTACCGCCAATTAGTTAGTTTCCTAACCCTGTCATCACCCCTCACCTCTGCTGCTCTGTCCTGCAGGTCAGCATCAGGGACCAGCTCAGACATCTTCACTTCACCACGTCAGTAATGAGTTAGTGCTACAGACTCTGATTTTTTCCCCTCTACTCACCTCTGCCGCTCTGTCCTGCAGGTCAGCATCAGGGACAAGCTCCGACATTTTCACCACGTCCTGAGAGATCTTTCCTGGAAAATGCCAAGGTATAGGAGTGGGGGGCATAGAAGAGGGGAAAGAGAGGCATCATAAGGCATGCTCACAGCTCGCTCCCTCTCAGTTCCCCTTCTATGAGCGCAAAGACGAGGACAGAGAGGACGTGGAGAATGATGGCCAGAGAAGACAGAAGACGTGGAGAATGATGGCTGAATTGGTTCCTCGCACTCCCTTCCGTCCTCTCTACCTCTTCCTCTCCTTCCCTCACTCCCATTCACTGAGTGCAAAGACAAGGTCGGACGAGGATTGGGATGTACCCCTCCTCTCATGCTCGCTCCCCCTCTCCCCTTCTCCCCCATGCTCCATTCCACTCACTGAGCGCAAACACGAGGTCAGACGAGGAGCGGGTGTCTGAAGGCTGCATGCAGCGCTGCAGATATGTGATGTACCTGGTGGGGGGGGTGGGGGGAAAGCGGGAGATGGTGGGTGGGAGTTTGATTACAGGGCTGTGAGACTGAAACAGCAGTCTGAAGGCTGCATGCAGCGTTGCAGATATGTGATGTACCTGGTGGTGGCGTGTGTGGTGGGGAAAAACAGGGAAGGCGGGATGGATTGAGGTTAGGCCATTCCTTCCACAAGTGATGCGTTGCAGGGTTGAAGGTTGCATGCTGTGCTCTGCAGGTATCTGATGTACCTGGTGGGGGGAAGGTGCAAGGAGGGAGTGAGCGGGCGACATTTTCACAGGTAATCGACAGAGAGAGAAAAAAGAAAGAGAGACAGAAAGAAAGAAAGAGAGACAGAAAGAAAGAAAGAGAGAAAGAAAGAAAGAAAGAAGAAAACCGACAAACGTTTGTGGTATGTGAGGCATGTTTTGAATTGAACGTTTTTACTCATTGAAGAGGGAACCAGTCGACAGCAATAAAAAAGCTTGTCCGTCCCTGCCCATCCGGAATATCCTGGTTTCAGTGGGCCTTACAAGGCCACGCCACGTGGCACATTCTTACTCGTTGAAGAGGGAGCGGGTGGCTGAGCATGATCACATGATCACGTGATATAAGGATTGCTGTGAGACGTCTCAAAACACTTCTTATATCCAATGATCACTTGATCATGTGTTCCTTAATGTGACACATGTCACGACCACACTAAGCCACGCGACACTACCTTGCTGTGCCACGTGGCACATCCTTACTCGTTGAAGAGGGAGCGGGTGGCCTCAGTGAGCTTGTCCCCTCCCATGGGGAATATCCCTCGGAACGATGCGGCTGTGCGCTCAAAATCATCCATGAAGTCCTGAAAGGGCGAGTTGAGGGCGAGGGAAGGAGCAGAACAGACGGTCAGCAACGCAGTGCAGGCTTAATACCCTTCCACATAATGGGAAGCTAAATATCCCTCGGAAGGACGCTGCTGTTCGCTCAAAATCGTCCATGAAGTCCTGTTATGGTGTGAGAGGGAGAGAGAGGGAAGAGCAATAGAGTTGCACGACAGCAAGCAGGGGCATTGCTGGTCAGCAACAACACATCGCCGACTCCAAAGCCTCCCATGGGGAATATCCCTCGGAACGACGCGGCTGTGCGCTCAAAATCGTCCATGAAGTACTGATGGGGGAGAGGGAGAGAGAGCAACACTGGCATGGCAGGTCCAAAACGCAACCCTCCCATGGGGAATATCCCTCGGAACGGCACGACGCGGCTGTGCGCTCAAATTCGTCCATGAAGTCCTGATGGGGGGAAAAGAGAGTGAGGGAGGGAGTTTGCACGGAGCAGAAGCATCCACAACCAAACAACAGGAAGAGAACGACAAGAACGAGTTGATGGAAGTAAGACCTCCGCAGCCCACCTGTCCTCTTTTGACAGCTCCGGAGCAAAAGCATCCACAACCACAACAGGAAGAGAACGACAAGAACGGTCAGGCTGCCTCAGCTCCCTCACCAGCCTGCACCCTCTCCAACCTCACTCCACCCCCTTACCACCCTCCTTCCTTCCCCAGCACTCACCCGCTTGAGAGCGTCAACGAAGGTCTGTGAGGGAGCAGTGGGGTCGACCATGCCGCTTTCCCCTTTCCTTCCAACCTCGTCACTCGCCTGCCTCACCTCCCCCACCAGTCTGCACCCTTCCCCCACCCCACTCCACCCTCGTTCCCCCCAGTACTCACCCGCTTGAGCGCGTCAACAAAAGTCTGAGAGGGAGCAGTGGGGTCGACCATGCCAATCTCCCCTTTCCTTCCCACCTCGTCACCTGCCTGCCTGCCTCCACTCCTCCACCAATCTGCACCCTCCCCCACCTCACCCAACCCTTCCTCCTCAGTTACTCACCCTTTTGAGAGCATCAACGAAGGTCTGCGAGGGAGCAGTGGGGTCGACCACGCCGCTCTCCTCCTTCCTGCCCACCTCGTCGCTCGCCTGCCTGAGCTCCCCAATCAGGCGCTCCCAGTGCGTTGACAGATACGCATCCATGAGAGGGCCCACCTGTGGGTGTGTGAGTGTATGGGAGAGGGGGGGGGGGGTAAGGGTACATAGGTGGGTTAGAGCGAAAGGGAAGCTGGGTTAGCCTCCTTCTCCTCCTTCCTGCCCACCTCATCGCTCGCCTGCCTCAGCTCCCCAATCAGCCGCTCCCAGTGCGTCGACAGATATGCATCCATGAGAGGGCCCACCTGTGGTGAATTTTGAGGCGCCTCAAGAAACGATGTTTCAGGCGCCTAGAAAAATCGTCCATGAGAGGGTCACCTGTGGTGAAAAATGAGAAAGGCAAGGAGAAGGTTAAGTTATTCTCCATCTCTCCGGCCTGCCTTTATTTCTCCCCTGCACCTGCCAGTCAACGCCAGTCAACGCCCTCACCTGGTGGCCCAGCTCCTGCAGCAGCTCAGCCGCTTCAGCCCTCTGCTCCATCGCCTCCTCCTCACTCATCACCCGCGCCTGCAGCCCCCATTCTCAGGGCCCAACACCAAGTCAAAGCCAGTCAACGCCCAGTCAACCCCAAGTCAACGCCCGGTCAACGCCAGTCAACGCCAGTCAACGCCCTCACCTGGTGGCCCAGCTCCTGCAGCAGCTCAGCAGCCTCGGCCCTCTGCTCCATCGCCTCCTCCTCACTCATCACCCGCGCCTGCAGCCGCTTGCCGATGCCAGCCATGACGTCATCAGCCTCCTTCTTGCATGTTCTGAAGGACGTCTCGCCATAAGACTGAATGGGAGGGAGGGGAAGAGGGAAGGCAGGGGAGCAGAAGGGTCGGAGTGAAGGCTTGTTGTGCCAAAGTGAAGGCTTGCTGTCGGAGTGAAGGCTTGTTGTGCCAAAGTGAAGGCTTGCTGTCGGAGTGAAGGCTTGTTGTGCCAAAGTGAAGGCTTGTTGTGCCAAAGTGAAGGCTTGCTGTCGGAGTGAAGGCTTGTTGTGCCAAAGTGAAGGCTTGCTGTCGGAGTGAAGGCTTGTTGTGCCAAAGTGAAGGCTTGCTGTCGGAGTGAAGGCTTGTTGTGCCAAGGTGAAGGCTTGCTGTCGGAGTGAAGGCTTGTTGTGCCAAAGTGAAGGCTTGCTGTCGGAGTGAAGGCTTGTTGTGCCAAAGTGAAGGCTTGCTGTCGGAGTGAAGGCTTGTTGTGCCAAAGTGAAGGCTTGCTGTCGGAGTGAAGGCTTGTTGTGCAAAAGTGAAGGCTTGCTGTCGGAGTGAAGGCTTGTTGTGCCAAAGTGAAGGCTTGCTGTCGGAGTGAAGGCTTGTTGTGCCAAAGTGAAGGCTTGTTGTGCCAAAGTGCAGGCTTGTTGTGCCAAAGTGAAGGCTTGTTGTGCCAAAGTGAAGGCTTGTTGTGCCAAAGTGAAGGCTTGTTGTGCCAAAGTGAAGGCTTGTTGTGCCGAAGTGAAGGCTTGTTGTGCCAAAGTGAAGGCTTGTTGTGCCAAAGTGAAGGCTTGTTGTGCCAAAGTGAAGGCTTGTTGTGCCAAAGTGAAGGCTTGTTGTGCCAAAGTGAAGGCTTGTTGTGCCAAAGTGAAGGCTTGTTGTGCCAAAGTGAAGGCTTGTTGTGCCAAAGTGAAGGCTTGTTGTGCCAAAGTGAAGGCTTGTTGTGCCAAAGTGAAGGCTTGTTGTGCCAAAGTGAAGGCTTGTTGTGCCAAAGTGAAGGCTTGTTGTGCCAAAGTGAAGGCTTGTTGTGCCAAAGTGAAGGCTTGTTGTGCCAAAGTGCAAATCGCCAGAAAGAGAAAGGGGAGGGGTGATGGGGGGCAAGGCAGTGGGGGAGGGAGGGAGGATGGGGGGACGTAAGCCTTGACTGCTTGCAGGATGCATGAAGCTCAAGAGGTGCAAAAGGGAAGCAACGAGAAAAGTGTAACAGCCATGCGAATTTTGCCGCACCTGCAGAATGGGCAGAGCTCCCACATACGCCTTGACGGCTGCGCGGTAGTGGTGGTTCTTGGAGTAGGTTCTCAGTCGCCCCAGCAATGACATGACTTTTGATGGCCTGTGAGTGAGCGACACGCAAACACACCTGCAGAATGGGCAGAGCGCCCACGTATGCCTTGACTGCTGCGCGGTACTGGTGGTTCTTGGAGTAGGTTCTGAGGCGCTTGGGCAGCGGATCGGATCCACACAGTGGCTCACAGGGTTCATTTGAGGAGCAACGAGGAAGCAGCGGAAGCAAGCAATAGGCCATGCTACCTACCTGCAGAATGGGCAGAGCGCCCACGTATGCCTTGACTGCTGCGCGGTACTGGTGATTCTTGGAGTAGGTTCTGAGGCGCTTGGGAAGGTCGAATATGAACTGCGAGGCAGGCAGGGAGAAGCAGAGGGCGATGGGAGGGAGGCGAGGGGATGCAATGCTCAATGTCTAGTTTGAATGGTACTGGTGAATTTTGGAGAGTAGATTCTCAGGCGCTTGGGCATTGGGCAGGCAGAATATGGAGGGAAAGCATGCACCCAACCCCACCCAAGCCAACCCAAACCAACCCAGCACAACCAAACCATGCCCAACCGAACCCAGCCCACCTGTGCCTTCCTCAGCAAGCTGCGAGTGTCGTTGAGCTGCTCGATCCGCTCCCTCCTCTCCGATAGGTTGCTGTTGATGGCCGTGCTCTGCTCCTGCATCCATCTATTTGTACACCACCGCACCATCCATCCAACCCAACCCAACCCAACCCAACCCAACACAACCGAACTGAACCTAACCTAACCGAACCTAATCCCACCTCTGCCTTTCTCAGCAGGCTGCGAGTGCCATTGAGCTGCTCGATCCGCTCCCTCCTCTCCGATAGGTTGCTGTTGATGGCCGTGCTCTGCTCCTGCATCCATCTATTTGTACACCACCGCACCATCCATCCAACCCAACCCAACCCAACCCAACCCAACACAACCGAACTGAACCTAACCTAACCGAACCTAATCCCACCTGTGCCTTTCTCAGCAGGCTGCGAGTGCCATTGAGCTGCTCGATCCGCTCCCTCCTCTCCGAGAGAAAGCTGTTGATGGCCGTGATCTGCTCTGCTGCTGCATCCATCTACACCAAACCACCATCCATCCAACCCAACCCAGCCGAACCCAGCCCACCTGTGCCTTCCTCAGCAGGCTGCGAGTGCCGTTCAGCTGCTCAATCCGCTCCCTCCTCTCCGATAGGTTGCTGTTGATGGCCGTGCTCTGCTCCTGCATCCATCTATTTGTACACCACCGCACCATCCATCCAACCCAACCCAACCCAACCCAACCCAACACAACCGAACTGAACCTAACCTAACCGAACCTAATCCCACCTGTGCCTTTCTCAGCAGGCTGCGAGTGCCATTGAGCTGCTCGATCCGCTCCCTCCTCTCCGAGAGAAAGCTGTTGATGGCCGTGATCTGCTCTGCTGCTGCATCCATCTACACCAAACCACCATCCATCCAACCCAACCCAGCCGAACCCAGCCCACCTGTGCCTTCCTCAGCAGGCTGCGAGTGCCGTTCAGCTGCTCAATCCGCTCCCTCCTCTCCGATAGGTTGCTGTTGATGGCCGTGCTCTGCTCCTGCACTGTCGTCACCTGGGTGGGGGGGGAGGGGGGGGGGGGGGGGGGGGAAGGACAAAGGGGACGAAGAGGGGTGGGGGTGCGGCAAGTTGCATGAAAGCTGCACGTTCAGTCAACCCTCTCTGACAAATTGCTGTTGATAGCCGTGCTCGGCTCCTGCACGATCGTCACCTGGGAGAGGGAGGGAGGGCAGGAGGGTAGGATAGCTGGGGAGGGGTAGAAGCCATGTGAACTGCCAGCCAGTCCGCTCCCTCCTCTTCGACAGATTGCTGTTGATAGCCGTGCTCTGCTCCTGCACGGTCGTTACCTGGGAGAGGGGAAAGGGGGTTGGGGAGAGAGGGAGGGGAAGAGGGAGGGAATGAGGGTTAACCTAAGGACGGGAAGGACTCTTCTATTCCACGACGCGTCAACGTAGGACCATTCAAAGGGGTCAATCAAAGTCAACGAGGGTCAAGGCAGTCAAACAGGGCGCAGATTCGCCTACTGTGTGCGTGAACAACTGTGTATCCCCATTTTATTCATTTATTTCATTATTCTTATGTAACGAATTCAAGCACACGTACCGTGCGTAGCAGCTGGTCCATACTCGACTCCATGCTCGCCACATTGTCCTTCATGCTGATGGGGGGGAATTGCACAGGGGAAAGGGGAAGGAGCGAGGGAATGGGAGAGAGGGTGAGTGGAAGGAGGGAAGCAGCTGTTGACTTTTGAGTCGACTCAAAAGTCACCTCGTACTGGACTCCATGCTCGCCACATTGTCCTTCATGCTGATGCGCGATGGGGGGTTGTGGGGGAGATGTGGTGGAAGACGGAAGAAGGGGGAGATGAGAGATGGGGTGGGTGAAGCAGAAGGAAGCAGCTGGTCCATACTGGACTCCATGCTCGCCACATTGTCCTTCATGCTGATGCGCGATGGGGGGTTGTGGGGGAGATGTGGTGGAAGATGGAAGAAGGGGGAGATGAGAGATGGGGTGGGTGAAGCAGAAGGAAGCAGCTGGTCCATACTGGACTCCATGCTCGCCACATTGTCCTTCATGCTGGTGGGCGATGGGGGGTGTGGTAGAAGCGTGGGGAGTGGGGGAGGAATGAAAGAAACGAGGAGAGAGGGGAGAGGGTGAGCGGATGGAAAGCAGCAGCTGGTCCATACTGGACTCCATACTCGCCACGTTGCCCTTCATGCTGATAGCGAGGGAAGGAATGGGTGAGTGCGACAGAAAAAAGCAGCAGCTGGTCCATACTGGACTCCATGCTCGCAACATTGTCCTTCATGCTGGTGGGGATGGGGGGTGGGGGTTGTGGGGACATCAACAAGTCAAGGGGGCAAGGAAGGTTTTTGAGAATTCTCAAAAACTCCCTGCAAAGACGAGGTTGAGCAGCTGGTCCATGCTGGACTCCATGCTCGCCACATTGTCCTTCATGCTGGTGGGGGGTTGCATGCGGAGAGGGGAAGGAGCGAGGGAATGGGGGAGAGGGTGAGTGGATGGAAGGGATGCAGGTGATCCATACTAGACTCCATGCTCGCCACATTGTCCTTCATGCTGATGGTGAGTGAAAAGGTGGGATGAAAGGGTGAGTTGGGGGGAAAGCAGCAGCTGGTCCATGCTGGACTGGACTCCATGCTCGTCACATTGTCCTTCATGCTGATGGGAGGGAGCAGGGAGGAGGAGAGGGCAAAGAGAAGATGGGAAGCGGAGGGGGATGTTGAGTGGACGCAAGCAGCAGCGGGCCCATACTGGATTTCATACTCGCCACATTGTCCTTCATGCTGATGGTTGGTTGCATTGCAAGGGAAGGGCAATGAAACACGGCAAAGAGGCAGGTGAGTGGGGTACAGGCGAGTAGCTGGTCCAGACTGGATTCCATACTTGCCACATTGTCCTTCATGCTGATGGGGGGTTAGGCAAGGAGGGGGAGATGGGGGAAGGGGGAAGATGGAGAGGGAAGGTGAGTGGGGTACAGGCAAGTAGCTGGTCCAGACTGGACTCCATACTTGCCACATTGCCCTTCATGCTGATGGGGGGGTTGGGGAAGCAGGAACAGCAACAAGTCAGAGGGGAGGGGAAGGATGGAGGAGGGTGAGTGGATGCGAGGAAGGAGCAGCTGGTCCATACTGGATTCCATGCTCGCCACGTTGCCCTTCATGCTGAAGGGGAGGGATTGCAGGTGAGACGGAGAGGGAATAGCGAGGGAGGGAGTGGGTGAGTGCGACAGAACAAAGCAGCAGCTGGCCCATACTGGACTGGACTCCATGCTTGCAACATTGTCCTTCATGCTGGTGGGGGGGGTTCAAAGTTCGGAACTCTCAAACGAGCCAGCCCCACTCACTTACTCACTTACTCACTCACTCACACTCACTCACTCACTCACTCACTCACACTCACTCACTCACTCACATTCACTCACTCACACTCACTCACACTCGCTCACATTCACTCACTCACTCACTCACTCGCACTCACACTCCCTCACTCACATTCACTCACTCACACTCACTCACTCACTCACTCACGTGCGGATGGTATCAGTAGCGCTGATGAACTTGCTGTAGTTCTCGTAAACCAGCATCTGCATGTCACTGTCCAGGTTCTTGATTTCTGCCGCCCATGACACGTGCTTCTGTAGCAAATCATCCAGCTTGGCTTGCCGGATCTGAGTGGGTGAGGGGACGAACACCAGGCAAGCGGGAATGACAAGGGAGGAAAAAGATATCACTGCAGCAGCAGCCGCAGCCGCAGCAGCAGCCGCAGCCGCAGCCGCAGCCGCAGCCGCAGCCGCAGCCGCAGCAGCAAACACAACGGCAGGGGCATCTGCATGTCACTGTCCAGGTTCTTTATCTCTGCTGCCCATGACACGTGCTTCTGCAGCAGATCATCTAGCTTGGCTTGCTGGATCTGAGAGGTGGAATATCAGAGATATGGGAAGAGGGAATCTGAGCGAAGAAGAGAGATGAAAGCAGCCTTGGCAAACTCGTCGGACGTGCTGTGCTTCTGCAGCAAATCGATCCGCTTGGCTTCCCGGACCTGAGTGGGAAGATTGAATTCGTCGGAGGAATGTATGTAAGAAAGGAGGGGATCAATGAGCGGACACGAGAGAAGGAAGATTATCACAGCTCTCGTACGTTCCGCTGCTATTGACGCACCAAGTTTGCTACAAACGAGTCCGCGTCAAACGCTCGCGAATTGATGTCGTCGCGACCCCCCGAACTTCCCGCCGCCGATCCCGACGCGTCTTCCGCTCCCGGAGCTCCACCCCCGTGCCCGTAATACCCTTCTAATAGGCTCTTAACGCGCCTCGCGCGGTCCTCCGGGGCGCCGCCACCATTCCCGCCGGAAATTCCGCGAGAAGTTGGGCCGA
Organism: Closterium sp. Naga37s-1; assembly: GCA_947471745.1. Classification (NCBI taxonomy): domain Eukaryota; kingdom Viridiplantae; phylum Streptophyta; class Zygnematophyceae; order Desmidiales; family Closteriaceae; genus Closterium; species Closterium sp. Naga37s-1. Next base: position 739,481 of record CANJKZ010000010.1, on the reverse strand, counting down.
GGGCGGGAGAGAAGCTGCCACCAGCTGATGAAATCGAATCTCCCGAAGCGCCGGTTACTGACGTGTAACGCACGCCGCGACCCGCGGGAGCGTCCATTGGGATCAACGCGCCTGGAACGAGCCGCTCAGGCGCAACGGGAAACAGGAACTGAACACGCGGCGACTTTTGAGTCGACTCAAAAGTCACCTCAGGCGCAATGGAAAACGAGAACCCGCGGCACGCCACAGCGGTGAGCTTGAAAGCTTCTTGATTAGATTTCAGGTATAGCATTCAGACTGACTGAACAACGGCTAGTTCGTGGATCTCTATGTAGGCCTAAATTAGCAGACTCGTTATTCGAAACCTTTTAAACCTAAATACACTTGTTCGTTTCAGTTCTTCTATAATGGGGTTCAATATGTGCAGTTTGGAGGCAGCATAGAGCGTTAAATTTTTTCTTATTCAAACCATGGATCAGCATAATTATTATGTCCTCTACCACTCATGCTATAGTTGCCTCTGATTTGTCCATCCTCAACCCAACATGTTCTTTTCTTTCACGGTACTACCGGTACCGTATATAGCATGGAGCTGAATGAAGCGAACCATATTGTGTAGCTATACATACAAACCATACACAATACTAGCCTAAACCATACACAATACTTTGTAATCGACGAACAAAATGCCAAAAGGCAGGTTATGCGTAACATATTAATAACAGCGCTGTTAGGTTCAGTCGTTACAGCATCATAATGACTTCCACTTCTTTGGAGTTGAGTGGCTCCGATTCGACATTAGACTGCTTATATCGAAGCATGCAGAACCCGACTTGGTCCCAGGCGAAATCAATAGCATAAGCTAGAGTGAAGAGACCAATCATAACTGCGAATGCAATGTAATACCACTGCATACAATCCAGTATAGGATGAAAGGGGGGAGAATGAGAGAAGTGGAGGGCGGAGGGGGAGGAGAGGGGGGCGGGGGAGATAGGGAACACGAAGGAAAGGTTGATGTTAAGTTCCTATTATGACCGTAGCCAGTGTACAAAGGCCGAACTACATAACCGGGTGGGGAGCAAGTTCAAAAGTGGGACCTAAAAGAACAGGGAAGAAAATGGAGAAAAAGGCAGTGACATTTAAGTCAAGATGGTGCATAAAAATGCGTTTTCTTGAATATCCCAAGGAGATCATAATCCGCATCGCAATCATAGACATGCATGACCACAGACAATACATTCAAACAGCAGAAGAAACTAGACGAAACTCAAAGCGTGAGCCAAGAAAGGTTGTAACTTGTGGCCAAGGGCAGCGATGCAGCTTTCTTCTTACTACGAAAGAACGACAGAAAGAAAATGGTTGCTAGACTCACATCAAAGCTGTATGCATTGAGGTGGTTTTTGAGGCGCCTCAAAAACCAGAAAATGGTAGCTAGACTCACATCAAGGCTGTAGCCAAATTGGCTCCAGGGTTGAGCTTGCAAGGTCGTGCCCAAGAAACATGTTGCTCCAAGCCATTCAATGAGTAGACCCACAAACCGAATCTCAATCAGAACAAAAAAGTGGTTTGCCAGACTCACTTCAAGGTTGTAGCCGAATCGGCTGCTTGCAAGGTCGAGCCCAAGAAACATGTTGCTCCAAGCCATTGCCACAATCAGGATTCAAGTCACATCACCACACACCATAGCCACAGCCACACACCATAGCCACAGCCACACACCATAGCCACAACCACACACCATAGCCACAGCCACACACCATAGCCACAGCCACACACCATAGCCACAGCCACACACCATAGCCACAACCACACACCATAGCCACAGCCACACACCATAGCCACAGCCACACACCATAGCCACAGCCACACACCATAGCCACAGCCACACACCATAGCCACAGCCACACACCATAGCCACAGCCACACACCATAGCCACAGCCACACACCATAGCCACAGCCACACACCATAGCCACAGCCACACACCATAGCCACAGCCACACACCATAGCCACAGCCACACACCATAGCCACAGCCGCACACCATGCATGCAGCCGCTCACCTCAAGGTTGTAACCAAATCTGCTGCTTGCGAGGTCGAGCCCAAGGAACATGTTGCTCCACGCCATTCAATGAGTAGACCCACAAACCGAATCTCACACAGAACAAAAAAGGGGGTTGCGAGACTCACTTCAAGGTTGTAGCCGAATCTGCTGCTTGCGAGGTCGAGCCCAAGGAACATGTTGCTCCACGCCATTGCCACAATCGCCACCCCCACCACCCAATGAAGCGCGAACCAATAGCGTCGCGACACGTGGCCCTTGACCGGCCTCAGCTGGCCTAGGATTGGCTGGAGCACGATCAGCAGCAGCACGGCCAATCCCAGCCTGCCATGTGTCGACTGCAGGGAGCTCGATCCTTTTTTTATGAACGCCATGATGATTCCGACCAATGAGAGCGTGACAGCGAGGAGCATGATCCACTTGTGGGCCTCAAATGCATGTGCCTTGGAAATCCAAGGCTTGCCCCTGCTTGCAGTAGTACCAGTACCAGGCATCCCACTTTCTGCTGCTGCTTCTCCTACTGCTGCTCCTGCTGCTGCTGATGCTTTTCCTGCTTCCCCTGAGGCATACTGTGCTGCATCTCTAGCTGATTTCAAATGCATATGCTCAAAATCCCTTTCTTCGTGCAAAGTTGACTGAGCTGGAAACCCTAATCTCCCTCCCATTGCGTCTGCTTCCCGTGCTTCTGTTTCGGCCTGTGCAGCTGCAGCAGCAGGGTCTGAAAAAGGCTTGTCTGAGAGGAATATCCTTGATATAAGCATGGCAGAAGGCATGAGAATGCCAAAAGCAACAGTGAGAATCCACCCGTGCGCCATATAGAGCGCTTCGGCGCTGCTGCTTGATTCCTCAACCTCCACTGTGCCTGAAACAAAGTTGATTGTAACAGAGCCTCTGTTTGTAATGCAGGGGAATGGGATGGGATGAGATGGGGTGGGGAGGGATGCGGTGAGGTGAGGTGCGGTTGGAAGAGGGGAGAAGAGAGATGAGCAAGAGTGTTAATTGTCAGTGGAATTTGGGAAAGAGTGCTTCCTTCCTGCACAATCATCAACCCCTGGCCCTCCCCCCACCCATGATACGCACTTGCTCTCGCATGCTAGCCCATGAAGGTGGCCCCCCAATCCTGCACACAACATGGCTGCCATGCCTGCCCACTCACTCGTTGGGGCCGTGGTCGTCCAGTTGCTGCGAGTCGGAGCGAGGGAAGGCCCAGAGAATGTTAGTGCTCACCCTTTAAAGCCCCATGTCCCCCCCTTACAGCCCTGCGCACTCACTCGTTGGGGCCGTGGTCGTCCAGTTGCTGCGAGTCGGAGCGAGGGAAGGCCCAGAGAATGTTAGTGCTCACCCTTTAAAGCCCCATGTCCCCCCCTTACAGCCCTGCGCACTCACTCGTTGGGGCCGTGGTCGTCCAGTTGCTGCGAGTCGGAGCGAGGGAAGGCCCAGAGAATGTTAGTGCTCACCCTTTAAAGCCCCATGTCCCCCCCTTACAGCCCTGCGCACTCACTCGTTGGGGCCGTGGTCGTCCAGTTGCTGCGAGTCGGAGCGAGGGAAGGCCCAGAGAATGTTAGTGCTCACCCTTTAAAGCCCCATGTCCCCCCCTTACAGCCCTGCGCACTCACTCGTTGGGGCCGTGGTCGTCCAGTTGCTGCGAGTCGGAGCGAGGGAAGGCCCAGAGAATGTTAGTGCTCACCCTTTAAAGCCCCATGTCCCCCCCTTACAGCCCTGCGCACTCACTCGTTGGGGCCGTGGTCGTCCAGTTGCTGCGAGTCGGAGCGAGGGAAGGCCCAGAGAATGTTAGTGCTCACCCTTTAAAGCCCCATGTCCCCCCCTTACAGCCCTGCGCACTCACTCGTTGGGGCCGCGGTCGTCCAGTTGCTGCGAGTCGGAGCGAGAGAAGGCCCAGAGCACCCAAGCCCAACCAAACCATACTATAGCACTACCTTCTTCCCCCCTTAAAGCCTGCCCACTCACTCGTTGGGGCCGTGGTCGTCCAGTTGCTGCGAGTCGGAGCGAGAGAAGGCGAAGAGCACGCTTGTGGCGCCGCTGCTGCTGATGGGGACCGCTCCCACCGACAGGGGGCGCTCAAAGCTGAGTGGGGGGCGGGATGGAGGATGGGGGAAAAGGGTTGTGGGTAGAGGCAGATACGGGATACAGGTGAAGATACGGGTGAAGGGGAGGAGAGCCAAGGGCCAGAGCACGCTGGTGGCGCCGCTGCTGCTGATGGGGACCGCTCCCACCGACAGGGGGCGCTCGAAGCTGCAGTTGCGTTGCGGGTGAGGTGAAGCAAGGGGGGGACAAAAAGTAGGCAGAGTTGGACGGGAGGGAGGTAAGGCGAGAGAAGGCCCAGAGCACGCTGGTGGCGCCGCTGCTGCTGATGGGGACCGCTCCCACTGAGAGGGGCCGTTTAAAGCTGCAGGAATAGGGGTTGTGGGTAAAGGACGATACGGGACACGGGTTAAGGGGAGGATGGGAGACAAGGCCCACAGCAAGCAGGTGGCGCCATTGGTGCTGATGGGGCGGACATTTACCAAAGATGCTTTCGCCAGAAGTTTTGGGCATCCATGTCAGGAGTGGGATTTGAACCCACGCCCTTTCGGACCAGTACCTGAAACTGGCGCCTTAGACCGCTCGGCCATCCTGACAAGTTTGGGATCAATCGATTAAACAATTGTAATTAGCTGATCGGGTTTTCTTTTTCAGGTAATCGGTGCTCTTTCGTTGTTGTGCAGGAGTTGGGTCTAGAGTAGATGCAAGGTAAAACCTTACCCGACCACTCAGGTTGGATAGGGAAATCCTGAGAACTCTCCACACCTTACTCACGTGATTGTTGTTCTCCCATTTGCCGTGGTGGTCGTCGTGTTGGTCAGCTCGAACGATGACGTCAGCGCCACGTCAGACAGGCCGTAGCCGCTCATGTGATAGGCTCCCACCGCCGCCCCGTTGGCGAGAGTGCCAGGTGGCAGATTCCCAATGGCTGCGTCAGCGGGGTACATCTTGCCGCTGCTGGACCATCCGACCGCCACCCAACCTGACGTTGCCACGTCAGCAGCCATCGCTATCGTATCAGCCCCGGTTTTCCAGTGGAGGATGAAACTGAGAAGGGGGAAGGAGGTGGTGGGGGGAGGGAAGTGATTGGGGAGTCGAAGGTTGGGACAGGCCGACGAGACGACTGCAACAGTCACTTCTCAGAGGCATTTATCTATGAATGCCTCTGAGAAGTGACTGTTGCAGTCGTCTCAGAAGTTTGCGAAAAGTATGAAAAGTTTGAGAAAGGATGAAAAGTTTGAGAAAGGATGAAAAGTCACAGCAGTCGGCGGGTGCGTGTCACCCTTAATTCAGAGACACCCTTGGAGAGGCATTTTATGTCAAAAGTCACTCAGAAGGTGTGGGCGGAATTTTAACCCTTTCCCATTCAATTCGTTCCGTGCCCACTCTATTTACTCCCGCCCCGCCCCTCCCAACTTCACCCCTGCCCCACTCTCTCAACTTTTACTGCTCTCTTCCCCATCCTCTCCTCTTCCCCGCATTGCAACGAAGTCTTCCTTGCACTCACTCATTGCATCTAATATATTTCATACCATCTGCACGCATTTATGCACTTTGACTCCTCACATGCAATCATTGCATCTAAGTCTGGGCATCTAGCACAGTTTATACCATCTGCACTCACTCTCTCCCCTGTTCCCCGTCCCCACTCACTCATTGTCTTTGAGTCGAATGGAGCACGCATAGCCAGGCAGGGGCGATGGCTCACATGCCACGTTTCCCCTGCCACTGCCGCTGCCACTGTCACTGTCAGAAGAGACTGCTGACGTGGATGCCAATGACTGGTTCCCTCCGTCGTCCTCCTTATAAGCATCATCGTCATCATCACCATCATTATCCACCTCCCCAAACCTATCATCATATTGATCCGCATCATCATCATCATCCCCACTCTCAACGTCTTCCTTATCACCATCACCATCACCATCACCATCACCATTTGAGGAGCCATTACCCCCCTTCCCGTATCTCTCATCCTCATCATCATCATCATCATCATCATCGTTATCCCCATCATTATCCCCATCCTCTCCACTCTTGATATCATCATTATCATTACCATCATCCATAACATCATTCTCATCATCATCATCATCTTTATCATTATGCCCCTCCTTCCATCGCCCGAAATCCCTCTCGTCCCCCTCCTCGTTATCATCACCACCATCATCACCCCCCCTCTCAAAATCACCCTCATCCCTATCGTCATTATCATATGCATCATCATCACCATCACCACCACCCATGCCAGCATCAATGTCACCAATGCCATCACCACCACCACCACCATCACCACCACCTCCTCCTCCTTGTGAGCTGGAAGGTGCAGACGCACATGAGAAGTCCACATTCATTGAACCTCTGAGCAACATGATGGAAGAGACGGGAAGAAACGTCAGAATGGGATTAGGTTTCTCATTTATCACCTACTGAGCTAGAGGGTGCGCAGCCCCACAGGAGAGGTCCAGATTCATCGAACCTCACTCAACCACTGACCACATGGTTCACTCACTCACACACTCTCACACACTCACTCACTCACTCACTCACTCAACCACTGACTCCTTCACGCACGCGTTGTCTCCATGGAAAGCCAGCTCGGTCGATCCAAACTCAGAGAAAGCCCAGATGATGCTGCTGCTGCTGCTGCTGAAACCCACCGATATCGTCTCCACGCTCTTTCACTCGCTCACTCACTCTCACTCAACTACTCGCTCCCACTCAACTACTCGCTCTCGCTCACTCACTCAAACACTGATTCCTTCACTCACGCGTTGTCGCCATGGAAAGCCAGGTCTGTCGATCCAGACTCAGAAAAGGCCCAGATGAGGCTGCTGCTGCCACTGAAGGTCACTGGTACCGCCCCTCTGTCCCCTCGAGAACGAGAGAACCTGCAAGCAGGAAAGAATGGGTGGGAGGGAGGACAGGGAGAAAGGGCAGATGAGGCTGCTGCTGCCACTGAAGCTCACTGGTACCGCCCCTCCGTCCCGTCGAGAACGAGAGAACCTGCAGAGAGGAGAGAGGGTGTTGTTATCAGGAGGGCGTGGGTGGGTGTACGGAGGGAGAAAGCCCAGACGATGCTGCTGCTGCCACTGAAGGTCACTGGTACCGCCCCTCCGTCTCCTCGAAAACGAGAGAACCTGCAGAGAGGAGAGAGGGTGTTGTTATCAGGAGGGCGTGGGTGGGTGTACGGAGGGAGAAAGCCCAGACGATGCTGCTGCTGCCACTGAAGGTCACTGGTACCGCCCCTCCGTCTCCTCGAAAACGAGAGAACCTGCAGAGAGGAGAGAGGGTGTTGTTATCAGGAGGGCGTGGGTGGGTGTACGGAGGGAGAAAGCCCAGACGATGCTGCTGCTGCCACTGAAGCTCACTGGTACCGCCCCTCCATCCCCTCGAAAACGAGAGAATCTGTAGGAAGGGGGGATTGGAGGGAGGGGGTTGAGGAGAAGAGAGGGTGGGAAGAGGGGGAGAAAGGCTTGATGATGCTGTTGCTGCCATTGAAACTTTCTGACATGCAGGCAAGAGAGGGACAACCCCAGATAATGATGCTCCTACTGCCGCTCATGCAAAAGAACTGTTATCTCGAGACGTGTCAAATCGACAATCCTTTCACATGACATGCAGGCAAGAGATGGGAAACCCCAAATCATGATGCTCCTACTGCCGCTCATGCTCACTGTGACCTCCCGTTCGTCTCACCTCATAATCCTCCCGCCATTGCTTTCGACGCGCCCTCTCGACTCGACTCCATGATCTGCTGTCTTCTCACCTTACAATCCTCCAGCCATTACTTTAGTTTTTGAGAATTCTCAAATCCCGCCATTATTCTCAACGCCCCCTCTCTCGACTCGACTTCATGATCTGTTGTCTTCTCACCTTACAATTCCCCCCGCCGTTAAAACCGGAGTCTCACAGGTTTCGAAGCTAGGAAGGTTGAGGCAGTTTTGGGCTGTTTGGGACTCCAATTTTGATCTCGACGCGCAATTAAAGCCCTCTTTCTGCTTTCAGGATTTCACTTGCTTTCTCACCTTATGATTGTCCCACCATTGCTTCCCCCTGACAGCACAGGCCTTCCAATCTTGAACCTATTGGAAGGCGCCACGTCAGACCGGCTGTACCCAGAGATTCGATACGCGCGCACGCTGCTTCCCGGAAGGTTCCCGATAACGCAATCCGCGGGGTACATACGGCCACGGTTTGCCGTCCAGCCGACAGAGAACCAGCCGGACTCGGCCCCACTGGCGGGTTTGGCTTCTAGTGCGAACTGCAGGTGAGAGACGTTGCGGGTCCAATGCAGCACGAGACTGGGGGCGGGGCGGGTTGGGGGAGGCGGGAGAGCGGAGAGGACGGTGTCACCCATAGTCACTAATGACCGCCACCGAACTCGTGCGTCGGTGCCGAGTAGACTCAGTCGTTAGGCGCCGACCTGCCAAGTCAAAGGTCATGGAGGGCCCTTGCTGTCGTAGGGCCCTCTAACACTCCCCTGCCATACTACAGCAAGGCCCTTTATAATCACAGGGCAGGCATACACACATACACACCAAAACAAAGGGATACACACAAACGAAACACGCTCAAAGTGTAAACACGCACCGCACCAGCCATGGATAGGCCATGGCACCATCCACATCATGGAGTGTCTAGGTCTCACTCCCCTCGCTCGAGAGCCGCACCTGCCCCACAGCCTCGAAGCAACGACTGAAGGCGGGGAAATGCAATGCCTTTGTGAGGTAGTCAGCAGGCTGCTCGCTCGTAGGGATGTACTGCAGCTGCAGCTTCCTGCGCTTGACCATGTGCTGCAGCCACATGTGACGACGCTCCATGTGCTTGAGGCTCCCCTTGAGCCCCATGCCACCTGCCACTAAAATGGCGGAGGAGTTGTCCACAAAGAGAGTCGTGGGCTCCTCACTCCTCAGCAGTTGAAACTCTGCCAGCAGGAAGCGCAGCCTGCGCGCCTCCTTCCCAGCCTCCACAGCAGCAACGTACTCAGACTCAGTGGAGGAAAGGGTGGCGCAACGAATCCGCTGGCTCGCCCATGAGACAGCAGCACCCCCGAGCACGAAGACATAGCCACCTGTGCTGGTCCTGTTCTGCTTGTCCCCTGCATCATCAGCATCGGCGTAGCCCACCAGCTCCAAGGACTCCGGCCCACCACCAAACTCCAGCGCCACATCCCTGCTCCCCACCAAGTACGTCAAGCACCGGTCCAACTCCTTCCAGTGCTGATCACTCCGCACAGTCTGGCCCGACCCCAGCTTGCTGCAGGCGAACGAGATGTCGGGACGGGTGGTACAGGCCGCGAACTGCAAGGATCCCACCTTCTGCCTGTACTCCTCCTCCTGGCGAGACTGCCATCCCACATCCTCGAAGGTCTGCACACTGTAAGGGTCAGAGGAAAGAGGGGTGCGAGGCACTCACAGCGGCTGCTCCCCGTCAAAGAAGCGCCTATGGACCTTGTCCACATAGGCCCCCTGGTGCAGCCACAGCCTCCTCGTGGGCCTGTCCCGAATCAGCTGCAACCCCAGATATTTCTCCACAGGGCTAATCTCCCGCAGCTGAAAGGCACTCTGCAGCAGGTCACGCAGCTCCGCTAGCATGCTCTGACTGCGGCTGGCAGCAAGCAGGTCATCCACATACACCAGCAGCCAGCACATCTCCCCCTCAGCATCAGTCTTGAAGTACAGAGCCTCATCCACCTTGCTCTTCTTCCATCCAGCCCCAAGCAGCACCCCATCCAAGGCCTCATACCATAGCATCGGGCTCTGCTTGAGCCCATACAGACTCTTCACCAACTTACAGACACGAGGAGTCCCATCCTCGTAGTAGCTCGGCTGCTCCATGTAAAGGTCTTGGTCCAGCACGCCATGGAGGAACGTGTTCTTCACATCGAGCTGCATCAGGTCCAAATCAAGTGCAGCTGCAATCGCCAGAAGCACACGCGCCGTCACATAGCTTCCCACAGGGGCGTACGTCTCCTCATAGTCCACCCCTGCCACCTGCGTGAACCCCTTCACCACCAGCCTCACCTTCTCACGCTCCACTATCCCATCAGGTCGGAACTTGGTGTTCAAAATCCAGCGGTTCTTCATCACATTCACCCTTGGCGGACGCGGAACCAACTCCCACGTCCCCTGCTCAATCAAGCTCCGCATCTCCTGCAGCAACGTACTCAGACTCAGTGGAGGAAAGGGTGGCGCAACGAATCCGCTGGCTCGCCCATGAGACAGCAGCACCCCCGAGCACGAAGACATAGCCACCTGTGCTGGTCCTGTTCTGCTTGTCCCCTGCATCATCAGCATCGGCGTAGCCCACCAGCTCCAAGGACTCCGGCCCACCACCAAACTCCAGCGCCACATCCCTGCTCCCCACCAAGTACGTCAAGCACCGGTCCAACTCCTTCCAGTGCTGATCACTCCGCACAGTCTGGCCCGACCCCAGCTTGCTGCAGGCGAACGAGATGCCGGGACGGGTGGTACAGGCCGCGAACTGCAAGGATCCCACCTTCTGCCTGTACTCCTCCTCCTGGCGAGACTGCCATCCCACATCCTCGAAGGTCTGCACACTGAAAGGGTCAGAGGAAAGAGGGGTGCGAGGCACTCGCAGCGGCTGCTCCCCGTCAAAGAAGCGCCTATGGACCTTGTCCACATAGGCCCCCTGGTGTAGCCACAGCCTCCTCGTGGGCCTGTCCCGAATCAGCTGCAACCCCAGATATTTCTCCACAGGGCTAATCTCCCGCAGCTAAAAGGCACTCTGCAGCAGGTCACGCAGCTCCGCTAGCATGCTCTGACTGCGGCTGGCAGCAAGCAGGTCATCCACATACACCAGCAGCCAGCACATCTCCCCCTCAGCATCAGTCTTGAAGTACAGAGCCTCATCCACCTTGCTCTTCTTCCATCCAGCCCCAAGCAGCACCCCATCCAAGGCCTCATACCATAGCATCGGGCTCTGCTTGAGCCCATACAGACTCTTCACCAACTTACAGACACGAGGAGTCCCATCCTCGTAGTAGCTCGGCTGCTCCATGTAAAGGTCTCGGTCCAGCACGCCATGGAGGAACGCGTTCTTCACATCGAGCTGCATCAGGTCCAAATCAAGTGCAGCTGCAATCGCCAGAAGCACACGCGCCGTCACATAGCTTCCCACAGGGGCGTACGTCTCCTCATAGTCCACCCCTGCCACCTGCGTGAACCCCTTCACCACCAGCCTCACCTTCTCACGCTCCACTATCCCATCAGGTCGGAACTTGGTGTTCAAAATCCAGCGGTTCTTCATCACATTCACCCTTGGCGGACGCGGAACCAACTCCCACGTCCCCTGCTCAATCAAGCTCCGCATCTCCTGCAGCAACGTACTCAGACTCAGTGGAGGAAAGGGTGGCGCAACGAATCCGCTGGCTCGCCCATGAGACAGCAGCACCCCCGAGCACGAAGACATAGCCACCTGTGCTGGTCCTGTTCTGCTTGTCCCCTGCATCATCAGCATCGGCGTAGCCCACCAGCTCCAAGGACTCCGGCCCACCACCAAACTCCAGCGCCACATCCCTGCTCCCCACCAAGTACGTCAAGCACCGGTCCAACTCCTTCCAGTGCTGATCACTCCGCACAGTCTGGCCCGACCCCAGCTTGCTGCAGGCGAACGAGATGTCGGGACGGGTGGTACAGGCCGCGAACTGCAAGGATCCCACCTTCTGCCTGTACTCCTCCTCCTGGCGAGACTGCCATCCCACATCCTCGAAGGTCTGCACACTGAAAGGGTCAGAGGAAAGAGGGGTGCGAGGCACTCGCAGCGGCTGCTCCCCGTCAAAGAAGCGCCTATGGACCTTGTCCACATAGGCCCCCTGGTGCAGCCACAGCCTCCTCGTGGGCCTGTCCCGAATCAGCTGCAACCCCAGATATTTCTCCACAGGGCTAATCTCCCGCAGCTAAAAGGCACTCTGCAGCAGGTCACGCAGCTCCGCTAGCATGCTCTGACTGCGGCTGGCAGCAAGCAGGTCATCCACATACACCAGCAGCCAGCACATCTCCCCCTCAGCATCAGTCTTGAAGTACAGAGCCTCATCCACCTTGCTCTTCTTCCATCCAGCCCCAAGCAGCACCCCATCCAAGGCCTCATACCATAGCATCGGGCTCTGCTTGAGCCCATACAGACTCTTCACCAACTTACAGACACGAGGAGTCCCATCCTCGTAGTAGCTCGGCTGCTCCATGTAAAGGTCTCGGTCCAGCACGCCATGGAGGAACGCGTTCTTCACATCGAGCTGCATCAGGTCCAAATCAAGTGCAGCTGCAATCGCCAGAAGCACACGCGCCGTCACATAGCTTCCCACAGGGGCGTACGTCTCCTCATAGTCCACCCCTGCCACCTGCGTGAACCCCTTCACCACCAGCCTCGCCTTCTCACGCTCCACTATCCCATCAGGTCGGAACTTGGTGTTCAAAATCCAACGGTTCTTCATCACATTCACCCCTGGCGGACGCGGAACCAACTCCCACGTCCCCTGCTCAATCAGGCTCCGCATCTCCTCATCCATCGCCTCCTTCACCTTGTCTCCCTTCCAGCAGCCCAAGGCCTCCTTCACTGTCATTTTCGCTATGTCCCACTGCCTCTCAGGATCAGCTGCCACGTCCGGGTCCAGGTTAGTCCACTCCTTGTCCTCCTCCTCGTCATCCAAGCCCGCTGGCTCAACCACTACAGCCCAAGCGTATCGAACAGGCGGGACACCACGAGTGATGCGAGTGGAGCGACGCAGTGGTGCAGTGGTCGTCCTAGAAACCAACACACGACCACCATCTCTAATTCCCCACATCTCCTGCTCCCCTGTCTGCTGCTCCCCAATCTGCTGCTCCCCTGTCTGCTGCTCCCCTGTCTCCTGCCCCCCACTCTGCTGTACTCCATCCATACTGCTCTCGTCCTGCAGCTGCTCAGTCTCAAGGCGCTGCCCGTCGGTGATCTCCACAGACGGTGGCACCTCCATCCCCCCCTCACCAATGGGCGGCGCCGTGGAAGACGAAGAAGAGGGCGGAGTAGGTGCAGGAGGGATGGAGGGTGGAAGGGGAGATGGAATAACAGGAGGAGGAGGGGAAGCCAAGGGGGGTGAGGAGGAAAAAGGCGGGGCAGGGGGAATCACACGAGGGTAGACTGAAGGCGGAGGTGGGGTGGGGACCGAGGTAGGGACATAGGGCATAGCAGGAGGTGCGACCACCTCCTCCTCCTCCTCCGCCTCCTCGAGAGTGATCGGGAAGAGTGAGGGAAGGGGCTCATAGGGCATCGAACGCCCCCCATGCTCCTGCTGATGCCAAGCCTTCCATCCTGCTAGGGACATGGTCTCATAGAACACAGCTTCCACAGTGGTGATGAGGCGGTTGGACTCCAAGTCCAGCACGGCCCAGCCCTTGCTCGCAGCTGACACACCCTAGTGCAACCCCCAGCGAGCCTTAGGCGCCAGCTTCCCCCCACGCTGCGACTATGGTACCATGTACTGCAGCATGCAGCCCCAAACACGCACCATACTGACATCAGGTTTGCGTCGGAAGGCGAGCTCGTACGGCGTCACACCAGAGGGTAGTGAGGCGTGCTCCACGCGGTTGCGCACCCAGACGGCCTGAGCCAACGCCAGGTGCCACCAGTGATGCTGCACACCCATGTGCAGCAACATCGTCCGCACCGCCTCCACAATGCTGCGCATCTCCCTCTCGGCCATCCCGTTCTGCTCCGGCGTGTACGGGCATGTGAGGTCATGGATGATGCCTTTACCGTCGAGGAAGAGCGTGAAGGCGTGCCCCAGGAACTCGCCACCCCGATCAGTGCGCAGCGCCTGCACCGTGGTCTTGCACTGTCGCTCTGCCATCGGGAGCCACTTCTGGAACGCCGCCAGCGCATCACTCTTATGGGCCAAAGGGTAGGCCCAGACATATCGCGTCTTGCGATCCTTCAGCACCAAGAAGTAGCGGCTGCCGTCCTTAGCTGCTTCACGGAAAGGGCCACACAGGTCAGCATGCACCACCCCGAGCAACTCATCCTCCTCCTCTCCCACAGAAGGAAAGGTATGACGAGTGATCTTTCCCCCAACACAGGAGACACAAGGTATGCCTGACTTGCCCCCCTTCTCCAAATCCAAGCCCTTCACTGACCCGTGAGCCGCTGTGCGCTCGATGGCATCAATACTAACGTGTGCCATACGCGCATGCCACAGGTCCCCCTTAGACCGTACGCCCATCGCCAAGGTACGAAGTGCCACCGTTTCGCCTTCCTGCTGCTGCGTCGAACACGGCTGGAAGTTCGTGCAGAGAACACGCCCCTTGAACTCCGCACGACCAAGGAGCGATCCATCTGGTGCCCTCAGCAAAGTCACATCCCCGGCATCCAGCAGCTGCACACCACTATCACGCAGCTGCCCAGCAGAGAGAAGACTCGCCTGCACTCCTGGTACGTACAGCACGTCCGGCACCAAGACACGCCTGCCCCCCTCCCCAAGAAGAGCGACTGTGCCTTGCCCCTGAACCTCCTGAAGGGCGCTGTTGAAGCCGGTAACCTGCTTAATGCTGCCGCCGCTGCTCATCTCCACAAAGGCAGAACGATCTCCCATGAGATGGTGGGAGCATCCGCTATCAAGCAGCACGACGCTCGGGTTCGCCTTTACAGCAGCTGCAACAGCCTGTAAGCCCTCCCCGGCCTCAGGCTCTAGCACAACGAGAGGAGTCTGCTCCAAAACTGGCTTCACCATCGCACATGATGACTGCCCGCTCCCCTTAGAGCCATCACCCCCCTTTCCGCTGCTACCTCCAGAACCCTCTCCACTGGTGTCTGCCTCCTTATCCGCCCGCTGCTGACAGTACTTAGCAACATGCCCTATTTGTCCACACACATAGCACTTCCCCTTGAAGCCCCCTTTCCCCCCCTTCGGCTGGCTATCCTTACCCCCTTTCCACTTCTCCCCTCCCCCACCAAGCCCACCCCCATTCTTAGGCTGCTGCTGCTGTGCCGTAGTGGGAGGGGAAGGGAATGAAGTCTGCTGGAATTGGGGCTTACCCTTCTTGGTAAAGACCTGGTTAGCCTGGGGAAGAAATTGGTCCTTTCGTCCCTCTGCCGCCAGCGTACACTCCTCCTCGATGATGTAGCTAGCGAGGGTGTCCTCGTCCAACTCCTTGCGAACCTGCGGCAACTTCAGCATCCTGCGTAAGAGGTTGTACTGCTGCGGCAACCCCTTCACAACGTGAGTGATGTATGACGCCTGCGAGTAATCTACGCCGGCCATCCTCAGGTTCACTAGGATCTGCTGCGCACGGTTGCAATAGGACGTAGCGGACTCGTGCTCTCCCATCTCGAGGTTAGTGAGCGCCTGCTCTAACTGACCGATGTACAGATCGTCCTTCGCCATGTACGTGCGCATAATAAACTGCCATGCCTGATAGCCGGCATCGACCTTCATGCGACACGCCTTAAGGGCGATCTGTACGGTTGGGGAGCAGCATCGGGAAATGGTGGTGAATGTCAGCAACTGCATCGCGCGGAACTGAGAGAGATGCGCAAGCGCACGCGCTGGTGGAATGGGGGTGGTGCCATCTATGAATCGCTTTAGCTGAGCGATCTCAAGCTGCGGCTCGATTGATTCTGTCCACGTCGACAGGTCGTGACGTCCTTCTAACGGCCTAGTGACAACGATCTTGTCTGGAGTGAATCTGAAGTAGCCATAGTTGGGGGCTATTCCCTCGTCCCTCGACATCGATCCAATCGGGGTAACGCCCGGCATAGCCTCACTATCGAACTCTTCCGCAATTCCTCCTCCAGCAACGCTCCGCCGTCCTACATTCGCATGCTCTCGTGACGCTGCTGCACGATGAACACGCTCCTGTACACCGCCAACGCTAGCCGTACTAAACCGAGTTGGTCCTCGCAGGACCCCACGCGACATCAACCCATCAAACTCCTCGTCATCGCTATTTCCGCCATCGACAGCCATATCCCACGCACTAGTACCTCCCGCAACTTGCTCAACATTCTCTACACGTGACGAAGGGTGCTCACGACGCCGACGCGAGCGCAATCCCTCCAACATTAGCTCGTATTCGATATCACTAATCTCACCACGAGAATGACGAGCCACGAGATCCTCCTCTAGGGCGCGCAAATTACCGGCCTCCACGTTCGCCTCCTCTGTACTCATCCTCTACGACGTCTCTATAAGGTACCACAAATTAAAATAAAGTGCCCCTTCCTTAAATCCCTCGTCTCGGGGTCACCTCACAAGGGTCCTCAGACGAGTGGTAATAAATTACCAAACGCCCTATCCTTGGGTCCGAGAACGTAACTGGAGGGAAATCAAGAGAGGTTCAACTTAGATTAATAAGCGCCCTTCACTAACGCCGCACGCCAAGGCGAGTATACGAACGCGAATATCAACGACGACGGAAATCTATGCGTGTTCGTTCCACGCTCACTGCACCATGAAGGAATATATTAGAGAGCGTAGCGATAGCGAGAGAGTCTCTGCTATGGGAATGATGTTGCGCCAGCAACTTGGTAGAGTTTTGGTAGCGTTTGCCTCTAAGGACTTTGTGAGAATTGAAGTAGCATTTGGGCCAAGTAGAATTGCAATATCAATTATCAAACACACAAGCAAACACAAACATATATAGGCAAGCAAGAGTTGCACAATTGTTGCGTGGCGCTGCGAGTAACCCAACCCACACGAAAGTGCTGTGCAGGTGGGTGAACGCGCCCCGCACATTTCCAACCCAACTCGGCACCGGAATGTCTCACCGTGCACGCTACTCCTGCCAACACAGCAAGTGAGCAGCGTGCCTCACAAGCAAGGCACCTACGACCCCCAAGACTCGTCATTCCTAGCACCGATTCCGCCGAGTTCGCTGCAGTAGCTCACAGTCACCCATAGTCACTAATGACCGCCACCGAACTCGTGCGTCGGTGCCGAGTAGACTCAGTCGTTAGGCGCCGACCTGCCAAGTCAAAGGTCATCGAGGGCCCTTGCTGTCGTAGGGCCCTCTAACAGGGGAGGGAGAGGGGGAAGGGCGGAGGAAGAGAGCCGAAGACGGGGCTTAGATGAGCACGTTCCGCTCACCCGATTCAGCTCATTGCATTCAACATTGCTTATTCTATTCAACCTTCGGATGTGCACGCTACAGCAAATATGTTTTTCACATAACGACGATGAGCACATTCAGCTCACGAAGTGCACTCAACCATGTCCGCTCACCCGTTTCCACACATACATTTGCACCCACCTGCACCCATTTCGACCCATTTCGACCCGTTTCCACTCACCCATTCCCCGAGAGGTCAACGGAATTGTTGAACCCTCGCAGGGAAGACGGCTCGCACGGCGCGACGCCGTAAGCCACGGACGCGCCGACCAACAAGAGAAGCACGACACGTGGCAAGCACGCGTCGAGCACGCGTGTCCTCGGAAACATTGCGGCAAGCTCTCCACTTGTCGCGGAAGTCCTTGGGGTGGCTAAGTGGCCAGAACTATGGAGATTATATAAATAAAGCAGATTGTTTATCTAGTAAGAGGCCTAGTCTGCTGGATATTCCGCGCCTGATGCTGTAAGATTAGTCCTAATAAAGAGGCTACTATGTCTGCTTCACGGACCACGACGATAGTAAAACAACCAAGGTAGCTTGGAGGCGCTGGAACTTCAAATGGATATTCTAGCCTCAATAGAACGGCCTCGTCAAGACGCGTAAGACGCGCCTCGAATTGGTGCGACCGTCGCTCTTCCCCGCATTATTCGGCGAATACGTTGCGCTACGAGGCTGCGGGAACGGAATTATCAATTTACTGAAACCAGCACTTTCCCAGAGACTCTGGAAACTGCGGCGATCGCTTTTCCAGAAAGCTCTCTTGTGCTCTCCCTTTCCTGTAAAAACTGCAGAGTTTCAGGCTGCAATTTGAACTACAAGGCGGGCAGGAGCGACCAGCCACGAGCAACACAGCAGCAGCTTTTCCTCTTTGGCCCTCCTAGCTGCAGCCAACTAAGCACTGCAGTGCGCTCTGCGGTACAAAGCTAAACAAAGCTGGAGTGGGAATGTCAAGACGGCTGATTTACATTTCGCAAACCGCTTCGTGCAATTCGTCAACCATTTATTGTTTACTACACGGGCTTTCGCTGCGTCGCGCACTTTTCTTGACGCGGGCGGGACGTGAATTGTGCTGCCAGCACATGCGCTTCGGCGTCACATCCATGCTTGGAACATGTTGGCTTCTTTGCTTCCACATCCATGTGGAAAGAGTTTTCACGTTGGCGTTCTTTGCTTTGTGTTCGACATACGTGGTTGTGATATTCATTTGTCTTATGATCTATTTCGAACTGTATATGCCGTCAATGGTACTGTTATTTATAACGAATCACAGTTTCTGAGCGAAAAAAAAAACAAGAGGTGACGAAATCGTCTTAGGGTTGCGAAGCAACATTACAGTGTAATTTTTAGATGCACTTGACATATAATGAGAATTATATAATATCGTAACATGACTTTTTTTTTTTTTTTTTTTTTTGAGGAAACTCAAAGATCTAGTGATTCTGAACCACAACTTCCATCAATGTCTTAAATGAAAGAAAAACGGAAAACGCAACCTCAAGAACACCCCAGTAGAACAGCACATAAGGAACCCCAAAAGACACCCCAACGAGATACCCCCAACGAGACACCCCAACGAGACACCCCAACGAGACACCCCAACAATACGCCCCATCTAACCAAACCCCCCACCCCCCTCACCTAAACCCACCCCCTAAACCCGCATGTCCACCAAATAGGGCGCATCCGCCCACGGAGCATCCCATCCCATCTCCTCCTCAAAATCCTCCCGCTCCACCGAAACAGCCTCTGGGCCTCTCATCATCGACGCCGCGCGCAACAAGATCACACGCGCCTGAGCCCGCTGCAAAGCCACACCTATGGCCGCTTTAAGTGATCCAAGCAAGTAAGCCGAGAAACCTTTCCCCGTAGCTCTCGCCGCCCCTTTCGTGTTCGCTACCTCAATCTGCGCGTCGCCCTGTTTCTTAAGCCACCGCCCAAAACTCCCCCCCAGGCAACCCCATGTCTCAGCAATGAGAGGTGTAAACTGCACTCCCCTATGTCGCTGCAGAAGCAATTTGTAGTCCGCCGCCTTCCGCTTTTCCCTCTCTCTAGCGGCAAAACCCACCTTGCGACCAATCTGTCCATGGTGCTGCTGCGCGGACAACGAGATAGGGTCCACCACACTAACCTCCAGCGCATGCTCCTCCCCCTCCCTCAGTCTCCGCACCGCCACATCCACCCTCTTCCCTGGCAGCAACGTGTCGTCTTCCATGGTCACGACCCCACCCGCCCCTTTAGCTATCTTCGCCACCACAAACTTAACCGCGTCGTGAACACGAGAAGGTGCGTACTGGTACTTGCAGCGAAGGGCATGATGCGGGTCAGAGGGATCAGCAAACTCAAACCCACACGCGCACTTGCCGGCGACTATCAGCTGCTGTATGGGGAGGCCTAGGCGCATGGACGCACAGATGCTCCACTCGGCTGCGGTGAAGGTAGCCTCTTCGTGCGAAGGGACGGCGGAGACCCACGCCCCTGCCCCCGGGCCCTGAAGGGATGTCAAACGGGCCATGGTGGCGTCGTCGTGGGCCATACCCCGAAGAGTCTGCAGACTCTCAACCGCTAGGCGACGATGTTGTGTGGGGAAAAGCAGCACAGGGGGGTCAGCGGTGCATAAGGCTAGGGGTGGCATCTCCTGCCTGACCGACTGTGGCAGCAGCTCCACTGCTCTCGCAAACCAAGGATCCAGCAAGGTCGTAGCCTCGGGCGTGCGGAAAAACTCCTCAAACATCCGTTCCTCCCCTGCCACCCCCATCCGAGCCACATCGCTCATTGCCTGGCACCAACCACATGCGTACGACAGAGGGCTAAGGTCAGCTGCAGATCGAATGCCAAACCCTCCAAGTCTGGCTGGAAGGTGCAGCTGTAGACGGGCCATCTGCGACCTTGCCGAATCATGATCCCAGGTGCTATCTGGAAACAGCTGCTCAAAACAATCCTCAAGCTTCGTGTCCCAGTCGCGGAAAGCCTCCACAACCTCAGGCCGTGGAGGCATCGTCCTTGTGAGGTAAATCGGGCGCGCTGACACTGCGATCGCCAGCAGATGGGACGCAATCTGTGGGTGGTCGAGCAAAGGAAGCCAAGGGACAGGTGCATGCAGCTGCATCAGCCGGCCTCGCAAGCTGGCCACCTCCCACTCCTCCTCCCCAATAGGAACCCCCACTACGGTGAGCCCCGTCCATGTTTGCTGCATGCCGGGCGGGACGGTCTCGTTCCTCTCCTCTCCCTCCTGGTCCACCCCTCGCTCCCAAAGCTTGCACTTATGCGGCTGCACCTCCAGACCAAGCCCGCCCAGTCGTTCCCGCAAGACCTCATAAGCTGCTAGCACCCGCTCCCTAGGCCCCAAGATGTACGTATCATCGGCGTAGCTGAGAAAGAGTAGGTCGGCGAATTCTTGTTTGGTGGGCTCCATAACCAGCTGCTGTGTGAACGCGAACAGAAACGGCCCCAATGGGTCCCCTTGCCTCGATCCTCACTCTGAAGCCAAAGCTTCGACGAAGGGGCCCGCACGGAGGTAGAGGTCGCTAGGAGTGCCGCAGAAGACACGCAGGAATGGGATCAAACCCGCAAAAGGCGACTGTCGAAGTCCTTCAAACATTTCCCGCCGATGGAAGGAGTTGAAAGCATTCGCCACATCAATTTGAAGCGCGCACCATGACGGGTGAGTAGAGATGGCAGAACGAAAGGCATGTGCGAGGACTTCCACTCCCGACCTGGATCCGACTCCTAGCTGGTTACACGGCGCAAAGTGCGACATCATCTTCGGCCGAAGCACGATGCATAGGGCCCGAGATAGTATGCGGGGGAGCACCTCGCCTATAGCCACCGGGCGAACGTCACCATTCGGCTTCGACAGGCCCACAAGGTTGGACGCAGTGAGCCAGGGTCGCACGCGCTCCGCTACCTCTCCCTTGGTCCACTAGGTGAAGACTCCTAGCAGGTGAGGCAGGTATGCGGGCTCAGAGAGAAAAGTGTCGCGCAGGTGCTCCGTCACCCACCCCGACGGTCCTGGTGCCGACGCCCTAGCCGCAGAGTGGATCGCCTGACCAAGTACCTCCACTGAGAGCTGCGGGATAAGGGAAGGCTCAACTATCTCCTCCTGCAACCACTCCGGAATGGCGGTCTCGCTCGATGGGTGTTTCGCTCGCAGCGCGTCCACCATGTGCTGAGAGGGCTGAGCCATGCTACCGGCAGTAAGACACGCCAAACCCCGACTCCATTCTCCCACTTTGCACCTTGTGCGGCAGCGAGCCAGGCGCACCGCATCAGGATCATGCTCGGGGGGGGTGAAGGACAAAGGACGCGCCGCAGGTTGCATTACCGCCACCGCCAACTCAAACAGCTCCCGCCACTACCCGACCCAAAACTTCTCCAACCGCTCCCTGATTGCCGCCCTATGCCCCTGGCCTTGCCCAGTTGGCATCCCCAAGATAAGACGAGGGAAGGCCAAAATGACCAAGGACGTCGCCTCGTCTGCTGCCTTTAACTGTAGCCGCTTCAGGACACAAGACAGTGCATCAAGCACCCCCAATCTAGCGCGCTGTGGGATACGACGCATGATTCTCCCTGGCACCAATTCGATCCCAAAAAACGACTCCCAGTCCCATGTAGGAACTGCGGCCCATACCTCTTCACTGATATCACGTGGTGGCGGGGGTTCGCCGTCAGAGTCATCTGTGACGTCGCGGGTCAACCCAACCGCCTGAGCACGACGCTGGGCGTCCGCTGCCCTGCAGGCCGACATATGGCGTGTGGCCTTTCCTCTCTCCGTGAACGTGCGATAACAGGTTTCGCACGGAATGCGGGGCGGGGGTGTCAATGTAGGGTCTGGGTGCTCCTCTCCACTCGAACACGCCGGCAAGACCCTCCTGCTAGACTCCGTCTCCATGCCCCCCTCTAACGGCCTTGCAAGCTCCATCCCTCCGCACTGCAGCTGCTGCTGCCCTCCGCTCTGCAACTGCTGCTGCCCTTCGCTCTGCAATTGCCGTTGCCCTCCGCTCTGCAGCTCCTGCTGCCCTCCGCTCTACAGCTGCTGCTGCCCTCCGCTCTACAGTTGCTGCTGCCCTCCGCTCTGCAGCTGCTGCTGCCCTCCGCTCTGCAGCTGCTGCTGCCCTCCGCTCTGCAGCTGCTGCTGCCCTCCGCTCTGCAGCTCCCGCTGCCCTCCGCTCGGCAGCTGCTGCTGCCCTCCGCTCTGCAGCTGCTGCTGCCCTCCGCTCTGCAGCTCCTGCTGCCCTCCGCTCTGCAGCTGCTGCTGCCCTCCGCTCTGCAGCTGCTGCTGCCTTCCGCTCGGCAGCTAGTGCCCTCCGCTCTGCAGCTGCTGCTGCCCTCCGCTCGGCAGCTGCTGCTGCCCTCCGCTCTGCAGCTGCAGCTGCCCTCCGCTCGGCAGCTGCTGCTGCCCTCCGCTCTGCAGCTGCTGCTGCTCTCCGCTCGGCAGCTGCTGCTGCCCTCCGCTCTGCAGCTGCTGCAGTTTGGTTGCCCGTCGCCTCCGGCCCCGGCCCCGCGCTCGGGGCCTTTCCGCTTGGTCCGGGGAATCAGGGTTGGCATTCTCCCCCTCCATGGGGCTTGATTCCAGCTCATCGGTGCAAGCCTCGTCCGCCATCTCCAAATCCAACACCCAAACCGGCTCTTGCTGCCCTCCGCTCTGCAGCTGCTGCTGCCCTCCGCTCTGCAGCTCCCGCTGCCCTCCGCTCGGCAGCTGCTGCTGCCCTCCGCTCTGCAGCTGCTGCTGCCCTCCGCTCTGCAGCTGCTGCTGCCCTCCGCTCTGCAGCTCCTGCTGCCCTTCGCTCTGCAGCTCCTGCTGCCCTCCGCTCTGCAGCTGCCGCTGCCCCCCACTCGGCAGCTGCCGCTGCCTTCCGCTCGGCAGCTCCTGCTGCCCTCCGCTCTGCAGCTGCTGCTGCCCTCCGCTCGACAGCTGCTGTTGCCCTCCGCTCTGCAGCTCCTGCTGCCCTCCGCTCTGCAGCTCCTGCTGCCCTCCGCTCTGCAGCTCCTGCTGCCCTCCGCTCTGCAGCTCCTGCTGCCCTCCGCTCTGCAGCTCCTGCTGCCCTCCGCTCTGCAGCTGCTGCTGCCCTCCGCTCGGCAGCTGCTGCTGCCCTCCGCTCGGCAGCTGCTGCTGCCCTCCGCTCTGCAGCTGCTGCTGCCCTCCGCTCGGCAGCTGCTGCTGCCCTCCGCTCTGCAGCTGCTGCTGCCCTCCGCTCGGCAGCTGCTGCTGCCCTCCGCTCTACAGCTGCTGCTGCCCTCCGCTCGGCAGCTGCTGCTGCCCTCCGCTCTGCAGCTGCTGCTGCCCTCCGCTCGGCAGCTGCTGCTGCCCTCCGCTCTGCAGCTGCTGCAGTTTGGTTGCCCGTCGCCTCCGGCCCCGGCCCCGCGCTCGGGGCCTTTCCGCTTGGTCCGGGGAATCAGGGTTGGCATTCTCCCCCTCCATTGGGCTTGATTCCAGCTCATCAGTGCAAGCCTCGTTCGCCATCTCCACATCCAACACCCAAACCGGCTCTTGCTGCCCTCCGCTCCGCAGCTGCTGCTGCCCTCCGCTCTGCAGCTCCCACTGCCCTCCGCTCGGCAGCTGCTGCTGCCCTCCGCTCTGCAGCTGCTGCTGCCCTCCGCTCTGCAGCTGCTGCTGCCCTCCGCTCTGCAGCTCCTGCTGCCCTTCGCTCTGCAGCTCCTGCTGCCCTCCGCTCTGCAGCTGCCGCTGCCCTCCACTCGGCAGCTGCCGCTGCCCTCCGCTCGGCAGCTCCTGCTGCCCTCCGCTCTGCAGCTGCTGCTGCCCTCCACTCGGCAGCTGCTGTTGCCCTCCGCTCTGCAGCTCCTGCTGCCCTCCGCTCTGCAGCTCCTGCTGCCCTCCGCTCTGCAGCTCCTGCTGCCCTCCGCTCTGCAGCTCCTGCTGCCCTCCGCTCTGCAGCTCCTGCTGCCCTCCGCTCTGCAGCTGCTGCTGCCCTCCGCTCGGCAGCTGCTGCTGCCCTCCGCTCGGCAGCTGCTGCTGCCCTCCGCTCTGCAGCTGCTGCTGCCCTCCGCTCTGCAGCTGCTGCTGCCCTCCGCTCTGCAGCTCCTGCTGCCCTTCGCTCTGCAGCTCCTGCTGCCCTCCGCTCTGCAGCTGCCGCTGCCCTCCACTCGGCAGCTGCCGCTGCCCTCCGCTCGGCAGCTCCTGCTGCCCTCCGCTCTGCAGCTGCTGCTGCCCTCCGCTCGGCAGCTGCTGTTGCCCTCCGCTCTGCAGCTCCTGCTGCCCTCCGCTCTGCAGCTCCTGCTGCCCTCCGCTCTGCAGCTCCTGCTGCCCTCCGCTCTGCAGCTCCTGCTGCCCTCCGCTCGGCAGCTGCTGCTGCCCTCCGCTCTGCAGCTGCTGCTGCCCTCCGCTCGGCAGCTGCTGCTGCCCTCCGCTCTGCAGCTGCTGCTGCCCTCCGCTCGGCAGCTGCTGCTGCCCTCCGCTCTGCAGCTGCTGCTGCCCTCCGCTCGGCAGCTGCTGCTGCCCTCCGCTCTGCAGCTGCTGCAGTTTGGTTGCCCGTCGCCTCCGGCCCCGGCCCCGCGCTCGGGGCCTTTCCGCTTGGTCCGGGGAATCAGGGTTGGCATTCTCCCCCTCCATGGGGCTTGATTCCAGCTCATCGGTGCAAGCCTCGTCCGCCATCTCCACATCCAACACCCAAACCGGCTCTTGCTGCCCTCCGCTCTGCAGCTGCTGCTGCCCTCCGCTCTGCAGCTCCCGCTGCCCTCCGCTCGGCAGCTGCTGCTGCCCTCCGCTCTGCAGCTGCTGCTGCCCTCCGCTCTGCAGCTGCTGCTGCCCTCCGCTCTGCAGCTCCTGCTGCCCTTCGCTCTGCAGCTCCTGCTGCCCTCCGCTCTGCAGCTGCCGCTGCCCTCCACTCGGCAGCTGCCGCTGCCCTCCGCTCGGCAGCTCCTGCTGCCCTCCGCTCTGCAGCTGCTGCTGCCCTCCGCTCGGCAGCTGCTGTTGCCCTCCGCTCTGCAGCTCCTGCTGCCCTCCGCTCTGCAGCTCCTGCTGCCCTCCGCTCTGCAGCTCCTGCTGCCCTCCGCTCTGCAGCTCCTGCTGCCCTCTGCTCTGCAGCTCCTGCTGCCCTCCGCTCTGCAGCTGCTGCTGCCCTCCGCTCGGCAGCTGCTGCTGCCCTCCGCTCGGCAGCTGCTGCTGCCCTCCGCTCTGCAGCTGCTGCTGCCCTCCGCTCTGCAGCTGCTGCTGCCCTCCGCTCTGCAGCTCCTGCTGCCCCTCGCTCTGCAGCTCCTGCTGCCCTCCGCTCTGCAGCTGCCGCTGCCCCCCACTCGGCAGCTGCCGCTGCCCTCCGCTCGGCAGCTCCTGCTGCCCTCCGCTCTGCAGCTCCTGCTGCCCTCCGCTCGGCAGCTGCTGCTGCCCTCCGCTCTGCAGCTGCTGCTGCCCTCCGCTCGGCAGCTGCTGCTGCCCTCCGCTCTGCAGCTCCCACTGCCCTCCGCTCGGCAGCTGCTGCTGCCCTCCGCTCTGCAGCTGCTGCTTCCCTCCGCTCTGCAGCTGCTGCTGCCCTCCGCTCTGCAGCTCCTGCTGCCCTTCGCTCTGCAGCTCCTGCTGCACTCCGCTCTGCAGCTGCCGCTGCCCCCCACGCGGCAGCTGCCGCTGCCCTCCGCTCGGCAGCTCCTGCTGCCCTCCGCTCTGCAGCTGCTGCTGCCCTCCGCTCGGCAGCTGCTGTTGCCCTCCGCTCTGCAGCTCCTGCTGCCCTCCGCTCGGCAGCTCCTGCTGCCCTCCGCTCTGCAGCTCCTGCTGCCCTCCGCTCGGCAGCTGCTGTTGCCCTCCGCTCTGCAGCTCCTGCTGCCCTCCGCTCTGCAGCTCCTGCTGCCCTCCGCTCTGCAGCTCCTGCTGCCCTCCGCTCTGCAGCTCCTGCTGCCCTCCGCTCTGCAGCTCCTGCTGCCCTCCGCTCTGCAGCTGCTGCTGCCCTCCGCTCGGCAGCTGATGCTGCCCTCCGCTCGGCAGCTGCTGCTGCCCTCCGCTCTGCAGCTGCTGCTGCCCTCCGCTCGGCAGCTGCTGCTGCCCTCCGCTCTGCAGCTGCTGCTGCCCTCCGCTCGGCAGCTGCTGCTGCCCTCCGCTCTGCAGCTGCTGCTTCCCTCCGCTCGGCAGCTGCTGCTGCCCTCCGCTCTGCAGCTGCTGCTGCCCTCCGCTCGGCAGCTGCTGCTGCCCTCCGCTCTGCAGCTGCTGCAGTTTGGTTGCCCGTCGCCTCCGGCCCCGGCCCCGCGCTCGGGGCCTTTCCGCTTGGTCCGGGGAATCAGGGTTGGCATTCTCCCCCTCCATGGGGCTTGATTCCAGCTCATCGGTGCAAGCCTCGTCCGCCATCTCCACATCCAACACCCAAACCGGCTCTTGCTGCCCTCCGCTCTGCAGCTGCTGCTGCCATCCGCTCTGCAGCTCCCGCTGCCCTCCGCTCGGCAGCTGCTTCTGCCCTCCGCTCTGCAGCTGCTGCTGCCCTCCGCTCTGCAGCTGCTGCTGCCCTCCGCTCTGCAGCTCCTGCTGCCCTTCGCTCTGCAGCTCCTGCTGCCCTCCGCTCTGCAGCTGCCGCTGCCCTCCACTCGGCAGCTGCCGCTGCCCTCCGCTCGGCAGCTCCTGCTGCCCTCCGCTCTGCAGCTGCTGCTGCCCTCCGCTCGGCAGCTGCTGTTGCCCTCCGCTCTGCAGCTCCTGCTGCCCTCCGCTCTGCAGCTCCTGCTGCCCTCCGCTCTGCAGCTCCTGCTGCCCTCCGCTCTGCAGCTCCTGCTGCCCTCCGCTCTGCAGCTCCTGCTGCCCTCCGCTCTGCAGCTGCTGCTGCCCTCCGCTCGGCAGCTGCTGCTGCCCTCCGCTCGGCAGCTGCTGCTGCCCTCCGGTCTGCAGCAGCTGCTGCCCTCCGCTCGGCAGCTGCTGCTGCCCTCCGCTCTGCAGCTGCTGCTGCCCTCCGCTCGGCAGCTGCTGCTGCCCTCCGCTCTGCAGCTGCTGCTGCCCTCCGCTCGGCAGCTGCTGCTGCCCTCCGCTCTGCAGCTGCTGCTGCCCTCCGCTCGGCAGCTGCTGCTGCCCTCCGCTCTGCAGCTGCTGCAGTTTGGTTGCCCGTCGCCTCCGGCCCCGGCCCCGCGCTCGGGGCCTTTCCGCTTGGTCCGGGGAATCAGGGTTGGCATTCTCCCCCTCCATGGGGCTTGATTCCAGCTCATCGGTGCAAGCCTCGTCCGCCATCTCCACATCCAACACCCAAACCGGCTCTTGCTGCCCTCCGCTCTGCAGCTGCTGCTGCCCTCCGCTCTGCAGCTCCCGCTGCCCTCCGCTCGGCAGCTGCTGCTGCCCTCCGCTCTGCAGCTGCTGCTGCCCTCCGCTCTGCAGCTGCTGCTGCCCTCCGCTCTGCAGCTCCTGCTGCCCTTCGCTCTGCAGCTCCTGCTGCCCTCCGCTCTGCAGCTGCCGCTGCCCTCCACTCGGCAGCTGCCGCTGCCCTCCGCTCGGCAGCTCCTGCTGCCCTCCGCTCTGCAGCTGCTGCTGCCCTCCGCTCGGCAGCTGCTGTTGCCCTCCGCTCTGCAGCTCCTGCTGCCCTCCGCTCTGCAGCTCCTGCTGCCCTCCGCTCTGCAGCTCCTGCTGCCCTCCGCTCTGCAGCTCCTGCTGCCCTCCGCTCTGCAGCTCCTGCTGCCCTCCGCTCTGCAGCTGCTGCTGCCCTCCGCTCGGCAGCTGCTGCTGCCCTCCGCTCGGCAGCTGCTGCTGCCCTCCGCTCTGCAGCTGCTGCTGCCCTCCGCTCTGCAGCTGCCGCTGCCCTCCGCTCGGCAGCTCCTGCTGCCCTCCGCTCTGCAGCTCCTGCTGCCCCTCGCTCTGCAGCTCCTGCTGCCCTCCGCTCTGCAGCTGCCGCTGCCCCCCACTCGGCAGCTGCCGCTGCCCTCCGCTCGGCAGCTCCTGCTGCCCTCCGCTCTGCAGCTCCTGCTGCCCTCCGCTCGGCAGCTGCTGCTGCCCTCCGCTCGGCAGCTGCTGCTGCCCTCCGCTCGGCAGCTCCTGCTGCCCTCCGCTCGGCAGCTCCTGCTGCCCTCCGCTCTGCAGCTGCTGCTTCCCTCCGCTCTGCAGCTGCTGCTGCCCTCCGCTCTGCAGCTCCTGCTGCCCTTCGCTCTGCAGCTCCTGCTGCCCTCCGCTCTGCAGCTGCCGCTGCCCCCCACGCGGCAGCTGCCGCTGCCCTCCGCTCGGCAGCTCCTGCTGCCCTCCGCTCTGCAGCTGCTGCTGCCCTCCGCTCGGCAGCTGCTGTTGCCCTCCGCTCTGCAGCTCCTGCTGCCCTCCGCTCTGCAGCTCCTGCTGCCCTCCGCTCTGCAGCTCCTGCTGCCCTCCGCTCTGCAGCTCCTGCTGCCCTCCGCTCTGCAGCTCCTGCTGCCCTCCGCTCTGCAGCTGCTGCTGCCCTCCGCTCGGCAGCTGCTGCTGCCCTCCGCTCGGCAGCTGCTGCTGCCCTCCGCTCTGCAGCTGCTGCTGCCCTCCGCTCGGCAGCTGCTGCTGCCCTCCGCTCTGCAGCTGCTGCTGCCCTCCGCTCGGCAGCTGCTGCTGCCCTCCGCTCTGCAGCTGCTGCTGCCCTCCGCTCGGCAGCTGCTGCTGCCCTCCGCTCTGCAGCTGCTGCTGCCCTCCGCTCGGCAGCTGCTGCTGCCCTCCGCTCTGCAGCTGCTGCAGTTTGGTTGCCCGTCGCCTCCGGCCCCGGCCCCGCGCTCGGGGCCTTTCCGCTTGGTCCGGGGAATCAGGGTTGGCATTCTCCCCCTCCATTGGGCTTGATTCCAGCTCATCAGTGCAAGCCTCGTTCGCCATCTCCACATCCAACACCCAAACCGGCTCTTGCTGCCCTCCGCTCCGCAGCTGCTGCTGCCCTCCGCTCTGCAGCTCCCACTGCCCTCCGCTCGGCAGCTGCTGCTGCCCTCCGCTCTGCAGCTGCTGCTGCCCTCCGCTCTGCAGCTGCTGCTGCCCTCCGCTCTGCAGCTCCTGCTGCCCTTCGCTCTGCAGCTCCTGCTGCCCTCCGCTCTGCAGCTGCCGCTGCCCTCCACTCGGCAGCTGCCGCTGCCCTCCGCTCGGCAGCTCCTGCTGCCCTCCGCTCTGCAGCTGCTGCTGCCCTCCGCTCGGCAGCTGCTGTTGCCCTCCGCTCTGCAGCTCCTGCTGCCCTCCGCTCTGCAGCTCCTGCTGCCCTCCGCTCTGCAGCTCCTGCTGCCCTCCGCTCTGCAGCTCCTGCTGCCCTCCGCTCTGCAGCTCCTGCTGCCCTCCGCTCTGCAGCTGCTGCTGCCCTCCGCTCGGCAGCTGATGCTGCCCTCCGCTCGGCAGCTGCTGCTGCCCTCCGCTCTGCAGCTGCTGCTGCCCTCCGCTCGGCAGCTGCTGCTGCCCTCCGCTCTGCAGCTGCTGCTGCCCTCCGCTCGGCAGCTGCTGCTGCCCTCCGCTCTGCAGCTGCTGCTGCCCTCCGCTCGGCAGCTGCTGCTGCCCTCCGCTCTGCAGCTGCTGCTGCCCTCCGCTCGGCAGCTGCTGCTGCCCTCCGCTCTGCAGCTGCTGCAGTTTGGTTGCCCGTCGCCTCCGGCCCCGGCCCCGCGCTCGGGGCCTTTCCGCTTGGTCCGGGGAATCAGGGTTGGCATTCTCCCCCTCCATGGGGCTTGATTCCAGCTCATCGGTGCAAGCCTCGTCCGCCATCTCCACATCCAACACCCAAACCGGCTCTTGCTGCCCTCCGCTCTGCAGCTGCTGCTGCCATCCGCTCTGCAGCTCCCGCTGCCCTCCGCTCGGCAGCTGCTTCTGCCCTCCGCTCTGCAGCTGCTGCTGCCCTCCGCTCTGCAGCTGCTGCTGCCCTCCGCTCTGCAGCTCCTGCTGCCCTTCGCTCTGCAGCTCCTGCTGCCCTCCGCTCTGCAGCTGCCGCTGCCCTCCACTCGGCAGCTGCCGCTGCCCTCCGCTCGGCAGCTCCTGCTGCCCTCCGCTCTGCAGCTGCTGCTGCCCTCCGCTCGGCAGCTGCTGTTGCCCTCCGCTCTGCAGCTCCTGCTGCCCTCCGCTCTGCAGCTCCTGCTGCCCTCCGCTCTGCAGCTCCTGCTGCCCTCCGCTCTGCAGCTCCTGCTGCCCTCCGCTCTGCAGCTGCTGCTGCCCTCCGCTCGGCAGCTGATGCTGCCCTCCGCTCGGCAGCTGCTGCTGCCCTCCGCTCTGCAGCTGCTGCTGCCCTCCGCTCGGCAGCTGCTGCTGCCCTCCGCTCTGCAGCTGCTGCTGCCCTCCGCTCGGCAGCTGCTGCTGCCCTCCGCTCTGCAGCTGCTGCTGCCCTCCGCTCGGCAGCTGCTGCTGCCCTCCGCTCTGCAGCTGCTGCTGCCCTCCGCTCGGCAGCTGCTGCTGCCCTCCGCTCTGCAGCTGCTGCAGTTTGGTTGCCCGTGGCCTCCGGCCCCGGCCCCGCGCTCGGGGCCTTTCCGCTTGGTCCGGGGAATCAGGGTTGGCATTCTCCCCCTCCATGGGGCTTGATTCCAGCTCATCGGTGCAAGCCTCGTCCGCCATCTCCACATCCAACACCCAAACCGGCTCTTGCTGCCCTCCGCTCTGCAGCTGCTGCTGCCATCCGCTCTGCAGCTCCCGCTGCCCTCCGCTCGGCAGCTGCTTCTGCCCTCCGCTCTGCAGCTGCTGCTGCCCTCCGCTCTGCAGCTGCTGCTGCCCTCCGCTCTGCAGCTCCTGCTGCCCTTCGCTCTGCAGCTCCTGCTGCCCTCCGCTCTGCAGCTGCCGCTGCCCTCCACTCGGCAGCTGCCGCTGCCCTCCGCTCGGCAGCTCCTGCTGCCCTCCGCTCTGCAGCTGCTGCTGCCCTCCGCTCGGCAGCTGCTGTTGCCCTCCGCTCTGCAGCTCCTTCTGCCCTCCGCTCTGCAGCTCCTGCTGCCCTCCGCTCTGCAGCTCCTGCTGCCCTCCGCTCTGCAGCTCCTGCTGCCCTCCGCTCTGCAGCTCCTGCTGCCCTCCGCTCTGCAGCTGCTGCTGCCCTCCGCTCGGCAGCTGCTGCTGCCCTCCGCTCGGCAGCTGCTGCTGCCCTCCGGTCTGCAGCAGCTGCTGCCCTCCGCTCGGCAGCTGCTGCTGCCCTCCGCTCTGCAGCTGCTGCTGCCCTCCGCTCGGCAGCTGCTGCTGCCCTCCGCTCTGCAGCTGCTGCTGCCCTCCGCTCGGCAGCTGCTGCTGCCCTCCGCTCTGCAGCTGCTGCTGCCCTCCGCTCGGCAGCTGCTGCTGCCCTCCGCTCTGCAGCTGCTGCTGCCCTCCGCTCGGCAGCTGCTGCTGCCCTCCGCTCTGCAGCTGCTGCAGTTTGGTTGCCCGTCGCCTCCGGCCCCGGCCCCGCGCTCGGGGCCTTTCCGCTTGGTCCGGGGAATCAGGGTTGGCATTCTCCCCCTCCATGGGGCTTGATTCCAGCTCATCGGTGCAAGCCTCGTCCGCCATCTCCACATCCAACACCCAAACCGGCTCTTGCTGCCCTCCGCTCTGCAGCTGCTGCTGCCCTCCGCTCTGCAGCTCCCGCTGCCCTCCGCTCGGCAGCTGCTGCTGCCCTCCGCTCTGCAGCTGCTGCTGCCCTCCGCTCTGCAGCTGCTGCTGCCCTCCGCTCTGCAGCTCCTGCTGCCCTTCGCTTTGCAGCTCCTGCTGCCCTCCGCTCTGCAGCTGCCGCTGCCCTCCACTCGGCAGCTGCCGCTGCCCTCCGCTCGGCAGCTCCTGCTGCCCTCCGCTCTGCAGCTGCTGCTGCCCTCCATTCGGCAGCTGCTGCTGCCCTCCGCTCTGCAGCTGCTGCTGCCCTCCGCTCTGCAGCTCCTGCTGCCCTCCGCTCTGCAGCTCCTGCTGCCCTCCGCTCTGCAGCTCCTGCTGCCCTCCGCTCTGCAGCTCCTGCTGCCCTCCGCTCTGCAGCTGCTGCTGCCCTCCGCTCGGCAGCTGCTGCTGCCCTCCGCTCGGCAGCTGCTGCTGCCCTCCGGTCTGCAGCTGCTGCTGCCCTCCGCTCGGCAGCTGCTGCTGCCCTCCGCTCTGCAGCTGCTGCTGCCCTCCGCTCGGCAGCTGCTGCTGCCCTCCGCTCTGCAGCTGCTGCTGCCCTCCGCTCTGCAGCTGCTGCTGCCCTCCGCTCGGCAGCTGCTGCTGCCCTCCGCTCTGCAGCTGCTGCTGCCCTCCGCTCGGCAGCTGCTGCTGCCCTCCGCTCTGCAGCTGCTGCTGCCCTCCGCTCGGCAGCTGCTGCTGCCCTCCGCTCTGCAGCTGCTGCTGCTGCCCTCCGCTCGGCAGCTGCTGCTGCCCTCCGCTCTGCAGCTGCTGCTGCCCTCCGCTCGGCAGCTGCTGCTGCCCTCCGCTCTGCAGCTGCTGCAGTTTGGTTGCCCGTCGCCTCCGGCCCCGGCCCCGCGCTCGGGGCCTTTCCGCTTGGTCCGGGGAATCAGGGTCGGCATTCTCCCCCTCCATGGGGCTTGATTCCAGCTCATCGGTGCAAGCCTCGTCCGCCATCTCCACATCCAACACCCAAACCGGCTCTTGCTGCCCTCCGCTCTGCAGCTCCTGCTGCCCTCCGCTCTGCAGCTCCTGCTGCCCTCCGCTCTGCAGCTGCTGCTGCCCTCCGCTCTGCAGCTGCTGCTGCCCTCCGCTCTGCAGCTCCTGCTGCCCTCCGCTCTGCAGCTCCTGCTGCCCTCCGCTCTGCAGCTGCTGCTGCCCTCCGCTCTGCAGCTGCTGCTGCCCTCCGCTCTGCAGCTCCTGCTGCCCTCCGCTCAGCAGCTCCTGCTGCCCTCCGCTCTGCAGCTCCTGCTGCCCTCCGCTTTGCAGCTCCTGCTGCCCTTTGCTCTGCAGCTCCTGCTGCCCTCCGCTCTGCAGCTCCTGCTGCCCTCCGCTCTGCAGCTGCTGCTGCCCTCCGCTCTGCAGCTCCTGCTGCCCTCCGCTCTGCAGCTCCTGCTGCCCTCCGCTCTGCAGCTGCTGCTGCCCTCCGCTCTGCAGCTGCTGCTGCCCTCCGCTCTGCAGCTGCTGCTGCCCTCCGCTCTGCAGCTCCTGCTGCCCTCCGCTCTGCAGCTGCTGCTGCCCCCCGCTCTGCAGCTCCTGCTGCCCTCCGCTCTGCAGCTCCTGCTGCCCCGTCCCCACCGGCGGCTGCCGGCTCCTCTCCCAGGCCCCCTGCTGCCCGCCCACCTGCGGGTCACGCTGACCCCCCACTAGTGGCTCCTGCTGCCTGTCTTTCCCCGCCGCACTCCGGCGCCTCCGCTCCTGCCGCCATGCGAGACGTGGCACGACCGGGGGGATTGCGGCGTCGGCCGAGCCGGCGCCGTGCAACATTGCCCTCACAGGTAGGCAGCGTCTGCGAGTGTCATGCTGTTGTTGCAAGCGCCTACGGTATTCCTCCCAGGCTGCCCTCGCTACTTCCGATGCCACCCGTGGTACAACCGCCGCCTCGTCGACTGGACCCTTTTCGGTTGTTGCTCCCCCCCTTTCTCCGATGATGGCCGAAGGTACAGGGTAATCGCCGTCAGACCCGGTGTTGGGAGGGTCTTCGAGAGGTTGGCCGCATGTCAACACTGAAATCGAACGGCCTGCTTCACAACACTGTCTCTTGGCTGGTTTGCCAAAGAGGCACAGAAGGTCTTCGTGGTGGAGGCGACGAATGCGTGGGCTCTGGAGCGCACTCTCAGCCCCCCCCCGTCTTTTGTGACCGGTCAATAGGTGGAGTGACCCACCAGCTGCTAGTGTGCTTGCCCCCCCTTCACCCCCGAAGGCTCCCGTCACGTCGCTGTCAAGGCCGCCCCCCACCCGGCCCCCGGGATCCCCGGGGTCCGGGTCGTCCGCCATGGCTCAAGGATCTGGCTAAGGCTTGTTCGCTTACTCTCTGCTACTGCTCTTACTCTACGGTGCTGCTATGGCGCGGGTTTCGCTACAAAGGTGCTGTCTTCGCTGCTACGGCACAGATCACACTCTTATGGCGCGGGTTTCATTGCGATGGCCCAGGCGCGGCTGCTATGGCGCGGATTCCGTTGCTGAGGGGCGGATTTCGGTGCTAAGACACGGCTTTTGCTGCTATGGCGCAAACCACGTTGTTATGGCGCGGATCTCGCGGCTATAGCTCGGATTTCACTGCTATGGCGCGGATCTCGCTGCTATGGCTTGGATCTCGCTGCTATGGCTCGGATCTCACTGCTGTGGCACGGACTTCGCTGCCGTGACGCAGATTTCGCTGATGTGGCGTGGACTTCGCTGCTGTGGCGCGTTTTTCGCTGCTGTGACGCGATTCTGCTGCCAGTACGTGAAACGAGCCTGCTATGGCGCCAGTTCTGCTGCCTAACGGCGCTGCGGGCGGCCTAATCGCTGGCTCTGCGGCTAGATCACTACTGCTATTTACATATACATTGACATATAATATAGGTTTACATATATAAATAGGGGTGGTCGTTTTGGATATAGATTCTTAATGTTAAGAACATTCTTTATGTTAAAGTTATTCTTATTCTGTTCAGATTATTTGGTTTTATGGTGATTGGAAATCTGGAAACAACAAAACTACAAAACGGAACAAGAAATAAACTTTACCGAATCAACGTGCACGACTGGATTCGAACCGCTGGCCTTCGTGATGAAACGCTACATCGATAGCGCTGTGCTAAACACGCTGTTTCAGCTTTGGCGCTAAATTTACCAGTCTATAATTGCAATCAAAAACGTCCCATCCTAGGGTTTCGTCAAATTCCTTTGTGCTTCGTTTCTCTTCCAACTACTCACGCCACTCTAGCTTCTCCCGTCCCTCACGTCACTCACGCTACTCGCGCCCCAGACTAGTGCTCATATTAAGGTAAGCCATATTCTCTCTATTTCTTAAGCTCATTCTAGTTGAGAGTGGGTCCTAGTTTAACTCATTATGGTTGAGAGTTTGTTTTTTTTAAACGAGATCTAGACGTATATGTTAACCAGAAGATGATGTATCATCCTGCCTTATTCTTGTATCATCCTCTCTTTCATTCCGTTTTGTCTAGCTCAATTTCGTCGCTTATTCTAGTTTCTTATTGTTTCTTACCGTTCCTTCTATCTCCATCGGTTATGCCTTATCTCTCTCTCTCTCTCGGTTCTCCCTCCTCTCGGTTCCTTCTCTCTCTCCCGTTCTTCGTTTCTTATTGTTTCTTACCGTTGTTATTAGTATGTTGTTCATTCCGGTTCTTTCTTCTTCTCTCGTTCTCTCAATCTCGTTCTCTCTCTCTCTCTCTCTCCCTCCCTCTCCCTCTCTCTCTCTCTCTCTCTCTCTCTCTCTCTCTCTCTCTCTCTCTCTCTCTCTCTCTCTCTCTCTCTCTCTCTCTCTCTC
Source organism: Closterium sp. Naga37s-1 (assembly GCA_947471745.1). Classification (NCBI taxonomy): domain Eukaryota; kingdom Viridiplantae; phylum Streptophyta; class Zygnematophyceae; order Desmidiales; family Closteriaceae; genus Closterium; species Closterium sp. Naga37s-1. The sequence continues at coordinate 704,112 of CANJKZ010000010.1, read as the reverse complement.
TCCCTCCCTCCCTCCCCCCTCCCTCCCTCCCTCCCTCCCTCCCTCCCTCCCTCCCTCCCTCTCTCTCTCTCTCTCTCTCTCTCTCTCTCTCTCTCTCTCTCTTTCTCTCTCTCTCTCTCTCTCTCATCTCTCTCTCTCTCTCTCTCTCTCGTTCTCTCTCTCTCTCTCTCTCTCGTTCTCTCTCTCTCTTTCTCTCGTTCTCTCTCTCTCGTTCTCTCTCTCTCTTGTTCTCTCTCTCTCGTTCTCTCTCTCGTTCTCTCTCTCTCGAATTCTCTCTCTCGTTCTCTCTCTCTCGTTTTCTCTCTCTCGTTCTCTCTCTCTCTCTCTCTCTCTCTCTCTCTCTCTCTCTCTCTCTCTCTCTCTCTCTCTCTCTCTCTCTCTCTATCTCATTCCTTCCGTCCGTCCTTCCATCTTTCCTTCCCTCATACCTTCCATGCTTCCTTTACGCCTTCCTTCATTATGTTTACGGCTTCAGTTTGCTGCTTCCGTTTTCTGTCACCGTTTTCTGCTTCCATTTTATACTTCCGTTTTATGCTTCTGTTTTTTGCTTTGTTTAATGTGCTTTGTTTTCTGTTACCTATGTTGACCCTACCTTCCCTTTCTCATTATCTATTTTTTTTTTTTTCTCAGGAGTCTTGCTGATCAGGAAGGCGAGTCCAATCTGGATAATCGTAGTTGTCACTTATAGAATTCACCATATTGCCCGTTTTACTTTGTTTTGCATCTTTTATGTATTATCTTGGGTTTCCTGCTCGTTTTTTTGCTGTCCATGCGTTTGGTTGTTGTGAATGTGTTTGCTTGTCTGGGTGTGCATTCATCTATCATTGCAATGACAATGCACGTCTGTGGGTTTTAAAAAGGTGAATCAGGTTTATCATTTCAATAGAAGGTTCATTGGCGCGCCTGTCGGGAGCCCACTTGAGCTGGAGATGATAGATTTGACCATCTTTTTAGAGTTCACAGATTGTGTTGTTTCATGTGACTGCTGATTGTTCAAGGATTATGCTGTTAGCTCCCCCCCATGCTAGGCAGGGGATGCGATAGCATAGTTCTTGGATCGTTAGCTTTCACGCATTTATATCATGAACTAGTATGCATGTATTCAACATAAAACATTGTGCATACTGAAGCATCATTATCATTATTGCATAATGCATTTATAAAATTTGTATCATTATATTCATTCAAGCATGTATCATTATATTCATTCATGTATTATTATATTTATTTAAGCACAAAGGTTTAATCTATAACATATATGCATTTTACGACAGTCACGTAATTACCATTATATCATCCAACATACCGCACAAAAATATGTCGTAGTGCGAACAGAAAAATCACTACCATCACATTACAATTGAATGTAGACAATACTTACTGGTCATGTATTTAGCAACTAGTGCATCCTGTTTTTTTTATTTCACATTTTATTTTAAATAGATAAAATGTGGAAAAAAAAAAAACTGTCCAAATCGATTGTAATAGGTTGCTTCGCAACCCAAAAAACAACCCCCTGCCAGTCCGAACCGACTGAATCACTCGGTTGACCCCAACTGCCAATCAGCTGCTTCATCTGACGTTATTTTGACTTGGCATTGGCTTTCAAAACGCCGTGTCTCACAAGCCAACCAGAGTTGATATTTCAGGTTTGGCGCGAACCAAGCTGTGTGGTGGTGGTGACTGACGAGAGGCGTGAGGTGGTGAGGTGACCGAGGTGAGGCAAGGTGCGATGTACTTTGCATTGCACTTTCCTGATGGGACCTCGACTCGACGCAAAAGTCTTCCATCCCATCGTTATTGTCACGTGCGCCAGTGCCTTCATTCCGTTCGGATTTGGACATCTCGAGATGTGGAGGTTGAGCCACTGCCGCTTTGTGCAATTTAGAGGGGCGCCGTGCGGTAACAGAGCATTGTTTTGTTATACGACCCTATCACCTCAACGAACCCAACCAAACCCAAGCAACACAACATATGAACAGGTTTCGGCTTGTCTTCACTCTCTAGTGATGGGGATGGGATTGTCAGATAGGAGGGTGCTTCAAGCTTGCTTGTTGATTGAAGTTGAGCTTGCTTGAGCGGGCTTGCTTGGGAGTAGTGAGGTTGCTGGAGAGGAAAGGAGCAAACCGGCAAGGTTGTTCCTTCGCTGGTGCCGTAGGGGTGGTCTCCTTTTTCGCCGTCTCTGCTTTTCCAGGGAGCCGGGAACAATGGCTGCTGCAGGGTGGCTGGATGTCACCAGTAAGTAGTACGACATTGAACATCTGAGTGCTAAGAAACGGTTGTTTGAGTCTGGCACTGACTTAAACTAGCCGTTCCTGTCTGTCACATTGATGGCTGCAGAGTTCCTTGCTGATGCTTCATGCTCCTAACAAGAATATTCACCCTCTCATCGACTGTTTTATGACGATCTTATGATCTGATTGAGTTGCGTATTTGTGTGCAGTAATTGGTTCGAGGGATCTCAAGGACACGGAGATCTTCGGCATGCAAGATCCGTACGCGGTTCTGATGTACGGTCAACAGACTCACCGCACCAAGACCCACAAAGGTGACGACTCAAACAACGAACATCTTGTATTGCCATTTTCTCGGTTTTTTCTCATGTTTTATTATTTTTATTTCTTTCTAACGTGACTAACTTATCGTTGTTACGGAGACGTCAAGAATACTGGCTCTGTCCCGACAATAAAATGGCAATGTTACGAATTCCCGTGAAAACCGTTCGGCGCTGAATTTTAGGCGAACTGATTTCATGCATTCGGCCAATGCTCTTCATCGTTTTTCTTACGCGCGTTGAGCACGACCTAATTGGAACACGATCTTCCAGCTGTAGTCTGTTCTTCAACATATTTGCCTCTACATCATTTTCGTGTTCATTCGTTGCTTACCAGACGGACACACGTCACCCGTGTGGAACACGACCTTCCGTCTGAACGTTATCCATGGCGTCGACGAGGCTCACTTCGCGGTCTGGAACGAAAACAGGAAGGCGGACGACAAGATTGGGACTTGCAAGTTAGTTCCCTCTCGACCAGCTCATTTTCCTTTCACGTTGCCTGCCCCCATTTGCCTTCCATCGAATCGTTGATTCTGCAAGTACGCATCTTGCCTGACAGCTCGTTTCCGTAGATTTGTTCACGGCATCTCCCGGAATTTATGTTAAGAGGTTTTTCTTTCTTTCTTTCTTTCTTTCTTTCTTTTCTTTCTTTCTTTTCTTTTCTTTTCTTTTCCACTCCCTTCGCAAAGATCTGAGATTCTTGAAGTTCCTTAATCGTCCACCTCCCACTATCCGTGACATGACATTCCCAGGGTGAATATCCGACAGGCCTTCAGCTATCCGGTGTGGGACTCGTGGCATCCTCTCTTCACTCCCAAGGGCAGGTCAGCTTTCTAACATTTTCACCTAAGCTTTCTAGCATTCGAGTTTGTGACACCCGTTCAGACGGGAAAGAAGAGGAAGAAACACTCAGCTTTACTTTGACTAACTCTTTGTTTCGAAGGGTTTCTTTTCTCAATCTTATCCAACTGGACATTAGGAGATTTTTTTTTTGTTTTGCTAGAGTTTTCCTTATAAATTGATTAATTATTTATCCCTATCTTCGGGTGCGTTTGCCATGAATATCCCCATTATTCTTGCGATTGCAGGCAGCAGGGGAGCCTTCGTCTCGCTCTGAAGTATTACCCGGTAAGTTCACCTCCTTACCCACATGAAATCATCGCTATGTCTCTTTCACTCTCTCTTGTCGACACTCGTCCCCCTCTTGGTCGCTGCTGGCCCACACTCTCTTCCACTGTTGCCTTAGGAGGATGTGTGATTTGCCTGCAAAACTCGGAACTATCTTTTAATCTAATTCATTTCAGTGAGCGGTTTATGCATATCAGCAACGGACCGGTGGTGCTTGTTTGCATGTCGCGCGTAGCACATGCTTTTTCGTTTCCGGGATCGACAGTATTCACAGTGACATATCAACCATCTGTTACCTCCCCTTCTTGCCCGTCCCATCTCAGCCTGTTGGTGCTCCTGGCGCCCCCGCCGCTGCAGCAGCTGCCTCCTCCCACGCCGCCCCTCCCCCTCAGGGGTACCCCCAGCAGCACGCCCCTCCCCCTGCCGGCCATGGTCCCCCGCCATCCGGTTACCCAGGTTACCCGCCCCAAGGCGGTTACCCTGGCGCTGCTCCCGCGGGCTATGGCGCTCCTCCCCCTGGGGGACATGCCCCTGCCCCCTACGGCGCTCCTCCCCCCGGCGGACATGCCCCTGCGCCCTATGGCGCCCCTCCCCCTCAAGGCTACCCGCCCGCCCCCTATGGCGCTCCCCCTCCCCAGGGCTACCCTCCCCAGGGTTACCCGCCCCAGGGTTACCCTGGGTATGGTGCTCCTCCTCCCGCCCATGGGCATGCGCCTCATGTGCATCATGCCCCCAAGCCGGCTGTTGTTGTGGTTCATGGCCATGGTGAGTTGGGAGGAGTGAGCTAATTTTGCGTGGGAAAGGGGGAAAGGGCAGGCGGCAGAGGGGAAGGACCTAGGCTCTCTCTTCCTCTAATTCTCTCTCTCTCTCTTCCTCTATTTCTCTCTCTCTCTCTCTCTCTCTCTCTCTCTCTCTCTCTCTCTCTCTCTCCCAACCTTTATCTCACAACACCCCGTCCCCCACCCCCCTTCCCACCACTCACCACCCTTCCTCACACGCAAACATACTCACATGCACATCCACACACACACACATACAAAGTGTGCTAACGTCCATGTTCATATGCACATGTGCAGCATCCACGGTCATTATGAGCATGTATTCATTGTTCCCTTGTATTCTGCTAAAACTCACTTCCATATATTTTCATGCAGGTTAATGTATCACTCACTGTGTTTCCCTCAATCCTCGGGTCATCAACTGTAGAATTTTTTCATGGTGTACATTAATCAACCCCTTCAATTTTGTTGCCCGGCTCCACAGGCCACCACCACCATCACAAGCGCAAGTTCAAGGGCGGCTTCAAGAGGAAGGGGTTCTTCGGTAAGAGAAAGGGATTTTTGGGGAAGCGGAAGGGCTTTTTCGGAGGCAAGGGCTTTTTCTAACCTTGTTTTGCTGGATAAGGATGCAAATTATCTAAGATTCTGTACAGTAGTATCATCATGCTAGTATAGTATGTTCCTTAGTGCTCAGAAATTCGACATTACCGGTACCAATAAGTTCAACCCCCCCCCCCCCCCCAACCCAAAATACAAAGCGGCGAGGATCGTGGGTGCTTATCTGCTTGTATCTGCTACTCCCCACTCCCCACCAGAGGGGGATGTGGGGAGTAGCAGATACAAAAAGAGGAAGAGCTGAGGGCGTAGGGTGCGGTATGGTCTGGAATGTGAGAAGAATGGTCAAGCGGGAATGGAAAGACAGCGCAGGGAATGCTCAGATGGGATGGTACAGAAAGGACGATAGCTAACATTGAAGGCAACATTGGTTGGTTATTACCAGCAGGTCCACCATGTAGGGAGCCACAAGCTCTCTCCCACCCTTGCTATGTCATTGTGTCACTGTTACCTTTTGGAAAGTCAGCAGAACAATGAATCATGTTGCTGAATAACTATACAAGCAGGGGAGTTTATGTAGGCAAGGCACACGCACACATGAATACTATATGCACACGCACACATTCACACATGACACTCTAATAACAGTGGATGGATACCACATCAGATAAACACTGGTAGCAGCGGAAAATTAGACAGCTGTGCAGTGCCAAAGGTGGGGACACAGCCAGCACACTGCCAGCACATTGCCAGCACATCACCAGCAACTTGCCAGCTCATAGCCAGCGCCTCACCCTGACCTTGTTCTGCTGCTTCAGCTTGAAATCCATTCGGCCTGTAATTATGGGAGAGAGAAACTCTGGGCGGCCAAGAGCCACCAGCAGCCACAGCAGCAGTTTGAGGGTACAACCCATTGGAGCCAGTGCATTGTGAGGTTAGTAGAGAACGGGCTTTGAACAGTGCTGTACAGACCACGTGTGTGTAGGGTGCAGCCGTGACTGCTGAGCAGACTGCAGCGTGCAGCTTGAGCTTTGAAGAGTGCAGTACAGTGCAGTCCAGTGTGGTTGACAGTGGGCTTTAAGCAGAGCAGTACAGGCCGCATGTGTATAGTGCAGCCATGACTGCTGAGGAGACCGCAGCCACACCAGCGCAGCTTGAAAAGTGCGGTACAGTGCGGTTGACAGTGGTTTTTAAACAGTGCGGTAGAGGGCACAAGTGTAGAGTGCTGCCATAATTGCTGAGCAGAGTGCAGCCACGCCCGATGGGGAGGGCTCCTTCCGCAGAAAGCAGCGTTCAGCTGCAAGCATGGAGGGAAGCAGGGATGCACGGGGTGAGATTGGGGGTTAAGCCCATATGAGGATGGGAATAGTGGGAGCAGTAGGAGCAGTGGGGGCAGGAGCGGAGTGCACTGAGCAGAGTGAACCGAGCAGAGTGAACCGAGCAGAGTGCACCGAGCAGTGTGCAGGGGAAGGCTCCTTGTACAGCGAGTTAGGCTCAAGTGCGAGCAGGCAGGCACAGAGTGGGACTAGTAAGCCGAACAGGCTCAAGCGAAGTCATCCAAAGTGTCACGGCCTAGCACACGCTTTTGAGGCGTTTTGCTTTTGAAAGATGTTGCAGACTGCAGCCACGTCTTATCCATTCCCCGTTTACCGTTTTACTCTTGCTTCTCGTTCTAGTTCCCTTTTGCTTTGTAGCTATTCACTCGTCTGACTGCCTAACAAGCACATGGTAGCCACCTCATACACTCACCCAAGCACAACGCACATAATGGCACCTCACCACACCGTACCACTCCAAACCACTCCGCCGCTCACCTGACCACACAGAAACGCCGACGGATGCCCCAAGGCCCAGCACGTAAGAGTCGAACCCATACCGCGTTCTGCAGATGAGGCAAAAGAAGTGGTGAAAGCAAAAGGATGAAACAGAAGGAAGAGACAAAGCACTAGGAGAATGGGTAGGAGGGGTGTGTACACGGTGAGCCAACAAGTTTCTCCCACAAAGCTGTTCATTTCTTCTCTTCTGTAATAATAACTTTTCGGTGGGTAGATATAATTAGACTAGTTCTTTTTCTGTAGTGGGCGAAAAGGGACGAGTGGAACGTACGAGTTCAGGCGAAGGGCCGAAGCGATGAGCAACGAGGAGAGCCCAGCAGCTGTGCGGAGAAAATCCGGAGGCAGAACCTTCTCCTTCAACCCTATAACGATGCAGTAGCACGCGTGTAACGCGGCAAACGCCAGGCTGAGAAACGGCAGCGCGTCAATCTGATTGGCGCTCCGCCGGTTCCCCTCATCCCCGTCGTCTCCGCCGTCTCCCCCGCCGTCGCCGCCTTTCCCGTCGTCATCGTCCCCGCCTCTTCCGCCGCTGTCGCCGCCGCCGCCGCCAGCTTGTTCTTTGAAGATTCTTTCTTGTAAGCTTTTCATGGTTTGTCGCTCCATCATGGCATTGGCCCACGGCCCGTATTGGGTATCGAAGAAGCTTGAAGCAGGGTTGGATGAGGTCCCATGGGACGGAGTTGAGATATGTGGATGGTGAGGTAGGAGAATGTCCGGGTCGCCCTCGTCGGTTCGGAAGCACCTTGGGATTCCGAACCTGTAGGGAGCACTGGTGGTTCGAAGTGCGATGTTGACTCGCTGTCGTGGTTGAAAAGTACGGAAATGACACGGTTGTGATTGCAGCAGCAATAGACTCGTGTCGGACTGCTGCTCAGCTGAGGAGTTAGAGAGGAAGGAAGCGGACGAGTAGAGGGAGTGTACGGTCGGTTGAGCGTTGCTCCTTGAGTTGTTGATTGCAGGAGCCGGGACGACTGGGGAAGAGTGTCTTCCGAGTAACCTGCAGTCGGTTGTCTTGGAGTGGGTTACAGTCGACGCGGTCACCACGGAGTGAGTCATGGACAAAGCCGTTGCCATTGCGTCGGGGTTAACTTATGTACACGGGAGTCAGGACTGGATTCGAATCAGGAATGTGCGCGTGGTCTCAAGCCTCGAATAATGGCTTCAGGCGCACGAAGGCTGCAGTTGAAAGAGAACCGTCAGAGAAGTTGCGGAATGAATGAGCCAGAAACAGAAGAGAATGCGCATGGCATGAGCATATTTAGGAGCTTCCGTGCTTTCCAGCGGGAGATTGCAGCCTTCCTGTTGTTCGCTTCCAGTTGCTCGCTTGCAGTTGTGAGCGTGAATGTGCTCTGATGAAGAGACGTTCTTGTCGCCTCGTCACACTTCTGAAGAGCTGGACTTCAGAATGTTCAATATCGGAGAGTCTGATGACGAGCACAAGCTCTGAACTGCTCTGCTTGCTTGCTTTATCAGCTTTCAGAAGCACCGCGTCCGACAGTTTGTGAAGTCGTGCTTGTGCGACCCACAAAATCCAGCAGCGCCGGTTTGCAAGAGCAGCAACGAGCTTTTTGAAGCACTGGGAACAACGACGGAAGAGCAAGGAAGAAACTCGTTTCTGCTGCTACCTTCACAAGAATCTGCTTTATAGGGGTCGTTTGGGTTCATTGTCAGAACATTTCTCTCTTTCCAGCTGGAGAAAACGGACTTTAGTTCGGCTCAAATACCCAGCCCAACCAGTCTAACTATCAAACAAAACGTCCCAAAGCGCAATGGATCCTACTGTACCGTACATGTGCGTCACGCCCTTGTACTCTCTCCGTTGTTCCCATGGATGCAACAATTCCCTAGGCCAGGCTTCCGCCTTCTCCCACATTTCCCGTCCCAAACCGAAAACATTTCCCGAGCCAGCGTTGACAATGACGGGGGAATAAGGGAAGCTCGAACATCAACTTCGAGAACATCGCCAAGCCACTGCCGAACCTGCCACACCTGTCAACAAGCGTCCTCGCACCTGCGCCTAACCCCCAATCGGGTCCCTCAAACCGCCACCTTTGCCTTCTGGGCCTTTCCGAGACAAAATCAAGCCAAGGGAGAACAACGATTGGCTAAAATTAGTGGTTCGTGCCGAGCTTAAATATCGGCGGTTCGTATGGCTGATGAGCATTTCTTTCCGGTGTGGATGTACTTTCTCGGAGAACTATATTTTCATAATCCCATTCCATCCACTAAGCGGCAATGCTTCCAGCAGGCGACAGGCAGGAAAGTTGCGAAAAATGCTGTTCTGCAGGGATTTTCACATTCTTGACAGTACGTTCCCTAACTCCCCAATCTCTGGTTTCCTACTCTGACTGGCGCCAGCGTGGAACTCAAGCTTGCTGACTGCCATTCCAGGAAAATGGTGGGAGATGCTGCCGTCAACGGGGAAGAAAAGCAACTCTGGGCCTTCATTCATGGGAGCGTGACGCTGGAACGCATGACACTGACGTGGCATCCGCAGAGAAGGCATAACGGGAACAACGACGTGAAATCTCGCTTCCCGGAGTTAGACGAACAGTTGAATATGTTCTATTATCCTATCCTATATTTTCACCAATATTTTCAACACTGGATTTTCATTTATGGACGGCCAATCACATATAACCACATCCATGCGGTGTTGAATTGACACTACCGGTACATATCGAGTGTGCAAGGAGGGCCTTTCAGTAATCATATATACAACTCTCAGGTCATGCAAACAAGCACACCATGGATTGGCACCTGAATTTGCAGTACTGGTCAGCCATCTTTCACCTCCAACTGCCATTCACATTTATTTCCACGGGTTAAAATTCATGAGATTCCACGCCCGTGAAGCAGAAAATGCACACTACAAGTTCTGCCGCTGCCTCTTGCTTTGCGAATCCAACCCTCTTTCTTCCTGCACCGTGCCACTCGCAAAATTGACATTTTCAGCGCTGGCATTTGCAGTGGCCACATTCGCAATGTCCACATTCGCAGTGCTCACATTCGCAGAGGACCTTGATCCGGGTCTCATGAGGAGAGTCAGCTCAAGTCCCTCCAAATCCTCACCCTCATACTGACTCACTCCAATCTGCAAGGATGGGTCAACGTGACTGATTTGAGTCAGAGAATTTACAGCAGCCATTGCAGGAGCCACTTCAGTTTCCATTGCTCCTCTCCCGTTCCTGCTCCCACTCCCTCTCCCGCTCCCTCTCCCGCTCCCGCTTCCATTCCCTCCCCCAGTCCCTCTTCCAGTCTCTCCCCCCCTCCCTCTGCCTGTAGGTACACTAGTGTATACTCCAGTAGCTTCCTCGGTAGAAGCCCTACCAGTGTACACCTTATTAGCTTCCTCGTTAGAAGCCCTTTCAGAGGAGGCTGTTCTTAAATGGGGCGAAATTCCCATGGCTGCAGTATGAAGAGCCGTGGATAGAAATGTGGCGCGGGCACTTGCCATCCCCGTGCTCACAATAGCTGTTGATGGTGGTGCTAATAGAGGGGATATTGCAGAAAGATGCATTAGCGAAGGAGGCGTGAAGAAAGGTGCTCTAAATGAAGGTGATTCTAACGAAGTTGGTTTCAGTGAAGGCAGGGCGTCTCGACGAGGCATTGCCCCAACGTACTGCAAGAGGCTCGGCTGCCCGCCTGTCAGGCTCGGGCGTTGGCCGAGGTTCGGACCGAGGCTAAGGCTTGGGTTGCGGCCCATGCTGGCGCCAAGGATTGGATTGCGTTCCAGTAGCTGCGGAATCGATAAAATAGCAGCAGGAGAGGCAGTGGCAGTGGCACTGGCAGTGGCAGCAGAAGCACAGGGTGAAACAGCAATAGCAGGAGTAGCAGGAGCAGCAGCAGAAGAAGGAGCAGCTGGATCAGCAGCAGAAGCAGGAGAGGCAGCAGTAGCGAAGGGTGAAGCAGCAGTAGCAGCAGTAGCAGGAGCAGCAGCAGAAGGAGCAGCAAGAGTAGCAGGAGCAGCGGGAGCAGCAGCAGCAGAAGCACCAGCAGCAGCAGTGGAGACTCCACGCTGTGTTGCTTCCTTGAATCGAGACTGACCCCCACAAGCGGCAGCAGCACTATCAACAGCAGGAGTGCCAATACTAGCAGCAGCACTAGCAGCAGCACTAACATCAACACTTGCAGCAGCACTAGCATTAGTAGCAGCATCAGCACTAGTAGCAGCACTAGCAGCAGCAGCACTGCCACTGCTGGTGCCAGATATAGAAGGGAGATGCATAATGGTTGCCTTGCGCTTGGATGAGAAAGAAAGAGTGGGTTGGGATGGGAGAGTGGGGCGAGATTTGAAAGAACTTGCTTTGGCACTACCACCAGCACCCCCTATTTCTCTGTCAACTAGCTTCCCTGGACCTCCTTCACCTCCCCATCCCAGCCCTCGCTTTTCCCTTCTCCTTTCTCTTCCCTCTTCTCCTCTCCCTTCCCTCCCCCCTTCCGCTTCCCCTTCCCCTTCCCTTCCCCCTCTCCCTCCCCCTCCCTCTCCTCCTCCCTCCCCTCCTCTATCTACTCCTCTCACGCCTCCTCTCCCTCCTCCTGCTGGCCCTGCTTTAGCCGCTGCCGCTGCCGCCGCTGCTGCTGCCTCCCTTTTTCGAGACGTCCTCTTACGTTGCGCCCCATGGCCCGTCATGTGTCCCCCAAGCGCCTGCGACGTGGGGAAGTTTTTGCCGCAGATAGGACAAGAATACCCGCCCGGCCTCTGCCCCGGCATGCCCGGGAGATGGTCGAAGGGAAGCTGAGCTGGAGGGCGGGCGGCAGCACGAGGTGGGGCGTTGAAACCAGCACCAGATGAAACTGAAACGGTCCCACCACCAGCACCACCACCATCACCACCAGCAACCATTGAACCAGCAGCAGCAGCAGTGGCAGCAGCGGCGGCAGCAGTGGCGGCAGCAGCAGCAACAGAAGCAGAGGGAGTGAGACTTGATACTCCAAGCCAGGAGGACAGGAGGGCCTGTGCTCTCTCTCTCAAAACAACCTGATTCCTATGCGGATCGGCTGATAAATCTGGATGATGTTCAGCTGATAAATCTGGATGTAGCTCGATTGATACATCTTGATAATGCTCTGCCGGTTGGACTGGACATTGCACGTGAGAAGTCAGAATCCTTGGAAGTTCTGCCTGTGCTCGTGCCTGCTGTTGCTGCTGTGCTTGTTGCTGTGACTGCTGTCGCGCCTGCTGTTCTGCTCGCTCTTCCTGCCTCTGCCTTTGCTGCTGATCCAGTTGCCTCAGAAGCAGCAGCTGCCTCCGTTGCTGTGCCTCTTGCTGTGCATGCTGCTGTGCTGCTTCTTGCTCCTCCTGCCGCTGCCTTGCCTGTTGCAAAAGCAGCAGCTGCTGTGAGGGCGATTGTGCCGCCTCTTGTCGTACCTGTTGCTGTTCTGTTTCTCGCTCCTCCTGCCTCTGTTTTACTCGCTGCTCCAAACCCAGCTGCTGCTGCTGCTGCAGCGGCTGCTGCTTCTGAATCTCCAGCCTTTTACTCTTCTCTTGCTCAGCTTGCTGCAATAAAGCTTGCTGCTACAACAAAGCTTGCTGCTGAACTTGCTGCAACAAACTTTGCTGCAACAAAGCTTGCTGCTCAACTTGCTGCAACAAAGCTTGCTGCAACAAACCTTGCTGCAACAAAGCTTGCTGCTCAGCTTGCTGCAACAAAGCTTGCTGCTCAGCTTGCTTCAACAAGCCTTGCTGGAACAAGCCTTGCGGCTGCTGCTGCTGCTGCTGCTCCTGCAGCTGCAACTGGTATGGCTGCTGCTGCAGAAGATCCATCCAGTAACTCTGCTGCTGCGACTGCTGCTGCTGGGTTTGCTGACGGACCTGCTGTAGCAATGCCTGTTGGTGTTGCTGCTGCTGCAGCCCCAGTTGCCGCAGCAGAACCAGTTGATATCGCTCCTGCAGATAAGAGAATCTAGCAGCATCAGCGGCAGTATCTGTCATTGCAACGCCTCTTCTCCCCATGTCCGTAAACAAGACTGTACCCACGACAGAAGCTTCACCTGCTGCCTTAGTGTTGGTCTCTGTTATTGTAACGCCTCTGCTCCCAAACCCTGTGCTATCTCTTCCCATGTCTGTCTCCAAGCCTGTCCCCAAGCCTGTCCCCATGCCTGTTCCCATGCCTGTCCCCATGCCTGTCCCCATGCCTATTCCCATGCCTGTCCCCATGCCTGTTCCCACGCCTGCCTCCATGCCTGTCCCCATATCTGTACCCATGCCTGTACCCATGCCTGTACCCATGCCTGTACCCATGCCTGTTCCCATGCCTGTCCCCATGCCTGTCCCCATGCCTGTTCCCATGCCTGTCCCCATACCTGTTCCCACGCTTGCCTCCATGCCTGTCCCCATACCTATACCTATGCCTGTACCCATGCCTGTACCCATGCCTACTCCCATCTCTTCATCCATCCCCATACCCCCCCTCATGGCCACTCTTCTATCCTCGTCATCCCTCCTCTCTGCACCATCACAACTTGTCTCATCCGTTCTCTCTTCATCCTCTCTAGAGGCACCACTACCCTCTACACGCTCTGCCTTGCCTTCTGCTCCCCTGATTTTTTTCCTCCCTTCCCCCTCCCTTGTCCTCCCTTCCCCCTCCTTTCTGCTGTATTCCCTCTCCCTTATCCCCCCTTCTCCCACCCCTCTCCTCCCCTCTCCTTCCCCTTCCCTTATTCTCCCCCACTCTTCCCCATATCCTTCCATCTCCTGCACTTCTCCTTCCCCTGCCCATATCCTTACTTGTCCTGCGTTTAGCCCATCTCCCCTTTGGGTTATACAGTCTTCGTCTAACTGGGGTCCTAACAAATTCAACAGGCGAGGAGAAGGAACGCTTGTGTGTACCGAGTATGATTCTAGCACTGCTGGTACCGTCTGGGACTGTAACGAGCGACCTTGTACCGGGGGGTTAACTGTAGCAGGAGAAGCGCCATATAAAGAGTTGGGAATTGAACCACGTGCAGGACTGGGAAGCAGCAATAATTGTGTCTCCAAAAGAAGCCGCCCGGATCTAGAACCTGCCGACGCCTCGCTGCCTGGAGGAACCTCAGTCTTTGCCGCCCAGCACCTGGAGCCGACGCCTGCTGACATGGCAACGACAGGTGATGACGCGACCTGGCGTGTGTCAAGGAGAGGGAAAGCAGTTGGAAGAGGGGGAAAGGGTGGAGGAGGAGGAGGAGGAGGAGGAGGAGGAGGAGGAGGAGGAGGAGGAGGAGGAGGAGGAGGAGGAGGAGGAGGAGGAGGAGGCTGGCTGAAAAGGCTTGAGTTTTGGGTTGTTTTCGTTCTCGGGATAAACTCAGGGAAATGGAGGAGACGGAAAGGAGGAGCCCCTGGGGAAGGGAGAACTGGGGAAGGGAGGATTGGAAAAGGGAGGAGGAATGGGGAAGGATGGAGAGAGAGAGCGGTGCGAATGGTGGAGAGGGAGGAGGAGGAGGAAAGCCATCCCGCTTGCTCCGGTAAAGGCAGATCCGATAAGGCAAGAGGGCCTCCCAGTGGCCCCGGGGCGGATGCAGAGAGCGTTTGGAAGGGGAGAATCGGCGGATTCCGCAAAAAGCTCCCCCGAGCTGGCCCGGTGGCAGAAGCTGCGCCTGCGGCGCCCGCGGCGGCGGCAGCGGCAGAGGCGGCGGAGGAGGCGGCAGTGTCCAGGGTGGGGTTTACGGAGAAGCGCGTCGACTGTGCGGCGGCGCTTGCGAAGGCGATGGCGGCGGCAGCGCGAGCGCCAGCCGCTTGGCTCCACTGCTGCGGCGGCGGCGCCGGATTCCGCGCCGCCGCCGGCGCTGGAGGCGGTTGCGCATGGGATCGGCGGTGTTGATGTGATGATGGTGATGATGGTGATGATGGTGAAGGGATCACCATTTGGGAACACCAAGGTTTAGAAGGCGGTGCAATCAAGAATTTAGAGCAGTTCCTGTCATGCAGAAGCTCCCGCCGCGGCGCTTGCTGATATCAGCAACGAAATGCAGAGAGTTACGTTCGTTGTCTGACGTCGTCACGGTGAGAAATGACGCGGCGCTGACAAAAACGACTCGATTTTTAAAAATTGAAACACATAACCACCAGGGTTGGGTTTTTGTTTCCGGGGCGTTCAAAAGTTGCGGAAAAGTTGCTGAGCCTTGGACTTTCGCGATGAGTCGCTACTCTTCGGAACATTTGGATTCCAGATCAAGCCATCACTGATGGCGGCACTGCTCAAAGCATGATGATTCGAAAATGGTCTCCATCCTCGGAGTAACTCCCTCGAAAATAGTCTCTCAGCCTGAAGTACTAACTTCAGTGCTCACGCCGGGAATGAATGTTTTTGGCAGCAATCAGAGTCCCTCGCATCGATGCAGCCTTCTGCTCCGAATCCAGTTGCTGGTAAGGGACGACTCACGAATCCCTGCAGGACAGCCGCAATCGAAGAACTAGCGGAAACTTATGGTGTCTCGAAAAACATGGGGCGTTACTGCTTGCTTCTGCTGCTTGCCTCTGGTGGTCTTGCTGCTCCTGCCATATTCTGCAAGAGCGTGAATCTGCTGCGGGAACTGCCAACCATACAGTACAAAAGCAGTGCGTTGATCTGTTCGGCGTGGGCTAAGGATCGCGTTCCTTCTCACGAAAGTGGGAAACTTTTGCTGAAGCCATTTTTCAGTTTCCTAAAGTATATCCCCCCCCCATGAGGATCACTCAACACTGCTCACAGCAAATATCCAGTGGGAGGGATATCACGTGAGGCGCACGTGCAAGGCTGGAACGATTGTGGATTTGAATGGTGAGATGACAGCTTACCTCCATGGCACGTCGAGAGAGCAAACAGGATTTCTCATGGACCACATTTTCCGCACTTAAGAAATCCTGTTTTCCCAGCTTAGGTTGGGAAGGAAGGGCCCCCACTTCCAGACAGGTCAGGACCTTTGTTATCCTCACTGGGTATTGCTTTTAGGGCGCGCTGTAGTTCTGAAAATAAATTCGACTTTTCTTTGGAGCGGGTTCTGGGCGAACTTGCACGCGTTTGGGAATTGTCGAACTTGAACATGCAAAACACGCAGAATATCGGCACCCTTTGTCAGTTGCACCAAGACAGTGTTTGGGGGATCCCAAACTCCTACAAACCATGTGATCAAAATTGGGGTCGCACGTACACTGTACATCGCATTGCACAATCGTACCATTTCGTCTACGCGTCGGAACGATTTCGCTATCGTCGCAAGCATATATTTTCGTGACTGAAGTTCACCATTTGGGGTGGTGCAGTTCGATCATTTGAGGGGGATTTCCGCTCTTTGGGGGCTACTGCTTTGCTGGCAATCAATCCACACATCCGTTTCAAGCATGCCAGAATCGTTGTCCATTCGTCACAGGCTTGTATATGTCCGTAGCGGTTCTACGACAATGCTTTTCTGCCCACTTCATCCCAGTTTCGGGAATGTTTCTGAAACGAAACCTCAGAATAAGAAATAAAAAACAAAATGCGAGTTGGTACCACACTCGCGCCTATTTGTACAAGGTTCACACAGCTCACATCCCCTCCCCCCCTATTTAGACGAGGGGGAGTTGGTGCAGTTTGCACAATTCTGCCCAGAACTTTGGATAATCCAGAAACAACCCTGGGTGAGACAATCACTGAAGTCACATGAGGTGATCCAGAAATCCCGTGATCACATGGTGTTGTGTGTGGTTGGTCTCAGTGTACAATTTGCATGGCCAAACTGCTTGGAAAGAGCCAATCAGCAGCAGTCAATAGGTGGAAGTCACAGAGTCTAGCGTGGTTTGCGAGGCCTGCCATCCTCCTTGTACCAGCATGACTCGCAAAGTATCTAAACCTGATGCACCAATCTCCGAAGGAAGAATCTAGAACCTACAATACAGAACCTCGTGATCTGGCAATGTATTCGCTCTACTGTGCATGGTCAGTTTCAGCCAATAGATACAGTGTGTCACGTGATAGTGACGTCATTAAGTTGGTGATTTGATCGCCTTCATTCAATCGACAACGACGTGTATACTGTAAACGTACAGAAATATCTCCAAGCCATGCCAGCGTGGTGATTATTGTACTTGCGTTTCCCACGGTTTTGTTGTGTAGCGATATTTTCTTACGTACACCCTGTTTCTCGCTACATGCACACTCTAGCTAGACTGACATCGAATGTACTCACCAAGACACAAGAAGGTGCTATCACAATTCCTCCCATCACAATTCGTCCCAAAGCAGAAATTTGTGTTGTGTTATAGCCAGTATAGAGATATGTCTGTGAGTAGAGATATGATTGGGAAATGTATTCAGAGTTAACGGTTTTTTAACCCTCAAGTGCTTGTCATCCCAAAGTTTCGAATGCCGAAATGGGTTCGAAATTGAGGGATACCTAGTAGTGGCCTACACAAGGTTACCCCAACGTTACCCTCAACAACCCAATAGGAAACATGTGGGCAACAACGATAGTTGCGAATTTCATCTGAAAATTGTACTGTGTCGGGAATCTGAAATCAACGAATCATGAGGTAGAGATATTCGGGGTTACCGCAACGAGACCCCGCTGTTTTGAAACGAGGTTTTTCCATCGGTTTGCTTCCGAACTGTACGGTTCAGAAGGAACCAAAATAGGCAGCCGAAGCTGAACCTCAGGCGAGTTTTTGTACAAGCTTTCATACAACATTTTGGTACGATGGTTTCATAATTTTTCACGCCTCTCGATATTGATTTTTTCACACATAAATTGTACGATGGTCATAAACATGGTGTTTATGTTGATTTTTTCTTCCTCATGGCGGGTTAGCGGATGTGATACTAGCTCTTACGTAGATTTTTGCTTCCTCATGGCAGGTTACCAGAGGTTAAACTGGCTATTCATTACATCACATACCATCGTTGAGATTAAAAGTGCCTATGGGGTATGAGCGTGGTTTGCGTAGAAAATTTTGCCAGGAAGCACAATGCGTATGGAACCCTTGACTGGCCTGAGATGTGGTTTAGGTTTGCGCGTCGCTCGTGCCCTTCATGATTTCGGAGTTTACGTGAGGTGCGTAAGTATTGTCGAGCCTAGCAATAAGCTGTTAGCGTGCCGTTTTGTTTCATGTCGTCCTGTTTATTTGTTGTCAGCGCCAATGTTGTATTTGTCAACAACCCGTTTGCTCTAGCTTTCTCATCACAATACGTTGCCCTAGCACCGTGCTTTTGCAGCAAAGGTTTACCAAGCCTCCCACCTGCAAAGACTCTTCTTTCTGGTAAGTACACTCTCTTACTAGGCTCCGGTTGAGTGAGATGCTGTTTTCCTTTCCATTCAGTTCCCAAACAGAAATTTCTCTGCCTGGTGATTTCACTACTCTCTTGTGACAGAAATTTATGTTGACTGATTTGAGAAACAGGACATTTGAGATTGAATTTGCTGCCTTTTGGTGCTCATTTACACAGAGTGGTTTCACTCTAATGACCGTTTTAGCACAATGTTTAGGCATGTGGTGTCCGAAATTTGTAATTTCAGTCCATGTAATGCTAATAATATATTCAGCCAACACAAGCATATACGGCATGTACATAATATCTGGCTATCTGATTTTTGGAAGACTATACAGTTCTACAACCGTGAATACTATAGTGTCTGAATACTAAGCGAGAATGAATGCATTGAACAGAAATGTGGTACAAGTACTAACCCTAATTGGGTTGTACCCCATATGGGCTACCCCACTACAGCCTGCACAACACTCACAACATAATAATTTGACACACCCCCATAGGCAAAGTGGGGGAGAGCAAGGGGTCACAAGACCAATCAAGAAAAGCAAAGCAAGCTCAGGGTGGATCACGAAGTCACCACACACTCTGAGCACAAGCAATCGTCCACAAGGCCAGTTCACATGCAGAGTTATATAAATGGGAACAAGCAGTACAGTGATCACAACCTAGCAAGTGTAAGCATGCAGGTATAAGTATATAGATCACAGTACAAGCAAAGCCACGAAGTGAGTAAGTGAGGCAACGTAGGCACAAGGTCTAAAACAGTACAGAATCGCCGATGATCACTAGGCTGAAGTGCCTTGGTGAAGATATCAGCAGTGTTGGCCTGAGTGGCCACGTAAGCAAGACGAAGCTGACCACGCTGCTGCAACTCTTGAGCAAGGAAGTAATGCAGAGCGATGTGCTTCGTCCTGTGCTCCAGTCTGTGCTCCTGACACAAGGCAATCATGGCCTTGTTGTCTACGTACAGATTTGGAGGAGAACTAGGCCGCTCTCCCAAGTCGGTTAGCGGTAGGTGAGCCAGCGTAACTCCTGTGCAGCCATGGCCCCTGCGTAGATCTCAGCCTCACAACTGGAACCGAGAACAGAAGACGAGCGGGTAGACCACCAAGAAACAGAACCGGAGCCAAGGCTGAAGGTGTAACCCTGTGACGACCGCTGCCTAGCTAAGTCGTCAACCCAAGAGGCGTCTGCGTGACCAGTGAGAACAACTCGACCCCGTCCTCCAAGCACGAGCCCCATGCTCGACGTACGGCAAAAGTAGCGCAACACCCTCTTAGCGGCCTCCCAGTGTTCTGGTCGGTGTCTCTTGGGCGCAACGTAGCGTGCCAGGGTGCTAAGAGGGTAGGCAAGGCCAGGACGAGTGCAGGTCATCAGGTACATGAGGCAGCCCACAAGCTCTGGATACGGGCCACTCGGCTCTACGGACTCGTCCGAAGGTGGAGCTGAGAACGAGTGACCGGTAGGCAGAGGAGTGAATTGTGGCGAGGACCAAGTGAAGCCGAAGTGGTGATGGTGCGCCGTGCTCTGTCCCGGATGATCTGCAAGCCAAGATAGCTGCGCAGCTCACCCAGGTCAGTGCACGTGTGTCTCTTCTGCAGCTCCGACTTCACTAGGGCTAGTGCCTCAGTGTCAGCAGTGGCAAAATCCAAGTCGTCGATGCACACGAGGATGTAGAACGGCGGCAGAGATGTGTCGGTGCGCAGAAACAGCGACGGGTCAGCAGTCTCGAAGGAGCAAACCCAAGAGCCGCAAGCATCGTCCTCTGTGTGTTGCGCCACTCGCGGGGCGCCTGGCGGAGACCGTAGACTGGCCGCCTGAGGCTCCACTGGGTACCTGCAGGAAACGACCCATTGAAGGTCTGGAAGAAGTCAACTCCCTGTCACTGACTAAAGCCTCGTGCAACGTAACGAGCCTCAAAGGCAGGCGGAGAACCCGGCGGCCTCTTCACCCTGATAATCCACATGCCATCGACTATGTTCGCCCCAGGAGGGGGAACTGCGTCGACGTAAGTGCCTGTGGACTTCCAGGATGCCATCTTTGCGTCCATGGCTGTCTGCCACTGAGAGGAGTAGGGACCCGTAATCGTCTCTGCGTAAGAACGCGGGGTCGGGATGTCTGGTGCATCCGGGTCTCCCTCAGGTGCAAGCAGCATGGCCACGAGATGAGGTACAACAGCTGCAAGACACTCAAAGTCCTCCTGCGTGTCCTCAAGGACGTCCGTGCCAAGAGCACACTCATCCCCGACGGACAGAGGACAGTCAGACTCAGACTCAGCAACAAGACTAGCGGCGTAGTCAAGACGACAGGCTGCAGCAAAGTCAACAAGCTCAGCAACTAGGGCAGACGCAGCAGCGGACTCAAACGAAGGGTCAGTGATAGTGGCTAGAAAACGTGTGACAGTAGGACAGGCAGCACGAACTAAGTCAGACTCGGGGTCCGGACCGTCAGCAAAAGAGGATGCAGGAGGAGACCGCATAGGGACACGCTGTGGAACAGAGGATGGACGAAGTGCCATAGGGTGAGTGGGGACAAGAGGAGGACGCGGACGCGGAACACGACGACCAGTGCGTGCAGCGCGAACAGGCGAGGCAGGGCAAGACGCAGGCTCACGATGCTCTGTAAGAGAGTGTGTCTGCTCAATGTAAGGAGAAGGAGCAGGCAGTGGGGAGGCTAGCTGTAACTGTGGCTGCGATCGGTCAGGCGGTGGACACATTAGAGGTGGAGTAAGGTCAATAGAAGTCGGGAGACCAAGAACCTTGCGAAGTAGTGGAACAAAGTATGGTCGCGGCCGCACAGTGCCTCCAGCACCAGTACCGACAGCTCCAGCACCCCCAGCGCCAACACCTCCAGCTCGAGGGTCTCCAGCTCCAGTACCTGTAGCACCACCAGCTCCAGCAGCTCTAGTA
Organism: Closterium sp. Naga37s-1; assembly: GCA_947471745.1. Taxonomy (NCBI): domain Eukaryota; kingdom Viridiplantae; phylum Streptophyta; class Zygnematophyceae; order Desmidiales; family Closteriaceae; genus Closterium; species Closterium sp. Naga37s-1. Next base: position 683,145 of record CANJKZ010000010.1, on the reverse strand, counting down.
CCTCCAGTACGAGCACCTTCGGGACCAGCAGCTCCAGCACCTCCAGCACGTCCAGTAGCAGCACCACCACCAGCTCCGGCAGCTCCAGTACCTCCAGCACGAGCACCTCCTGGACGAGCAGCTCCAGCACCTCCAGCAACTCTAGCAGCAGCACCACCACCAGCTCCGGCAGCTCCTGTACCTCCAGCACGAGCACCTCTAGGTCCAGCAGCTCCAGCACCTCCAGTACCTCCAGCTCCAGCAGGACCGCCAGCACCTCCAGCACCAGCAGCACTAGCGCCTCGAGTTCCAGTGCCTCCAGCGGCAGTGTCTTCAGCGGCAGCCCCCCCAGCTCCAGCAGCGCCACTCCGAAGGCGGGTGCACCGAACAAACCACTCGCGCAGCTGCAGTGGAGAGGGAGGCTCCCGCCGTGACGAGGCACCCGTAGGACCTCCAACAGACACAGTACCTCTAGGCTCAGCACCCCCAGACTCAGAACCCCCAGGCTCCGCACGCTCAGGCTCAGCACCCCCAGGCTACGCACCCTCAGACTCAGCAACCCCAGGCTCAGCATCCCCAGGCTCCGCACACTCAGGCTCAGCACCCCCAGACGCAACACCTCTAGCAGCACCCCCTCCAGCAGAACTAGAGTCAACAGCTACCTCGACAGGCTCATCCAAGGGGAGTGGGTCTACCTGAGACACACCTGAGGGAGCAGGACCCTGAGGGGGGAGGGGGTCTACCGGAGGTGGACCTGGTGCGAGGAAGAGTGACGGGGGGGGGGGGGGGGGGAGAGGGGCAGTGCGGTAGGGGAAGAGACGGTAAAATGGAACCGACTCGTCAAACGTGACGTCCTGAGAGGGCAGGACACGGCGCGAGGTGGGGTGGTAAAAACTGTCAGCCAGGCTCATCAGGGGGAAAGCCAAGGAAGACGCATGGAATGGCGCGGGAGGAGAGCTTGTCCGCGGAAGTTTTGCGAACAAAGGCACGAGAGCCGTAGACCCGGAACACCGACGCATCGCCAACCTTCCCCGTCCAACGTAGTGTAGGCGAGGTCTACGGCAAGGAAACACGGGGCCAGAGGTTGAGCTGATGCGCAGCGTACCGGACCGCAAACGACCAGAAAATGGGGAGCAGCCGCATGGATCATGGAGGTACGAGCAACCTCCATGACTAAGCCAATGCGGCGCTCAGCAACCCCATTCTGTTGCGGAGAGGCCGGAAGCGTGAACGACTGGCGGATGCCCTCCCCACAACAAAAGTCCCGCAAGAGGTCAGAGGCAAACTCACCACCTCTGTCAGAGTGCAGACGCAGGACCGGAAGGTCTGTGTGGAACCGCTCGCGGAGCTGGAGACGGACAGCGCGGATCCAAGGGATCAATACATTAGGGACCTCCCCCTTGCTGCACAAGGGGAAGACCGTGGTGTAACGCGAGTAGTCTTCAACAACCAGCAGAAAGTATCGCTCGCGGCCCTGTTTACGGACGCGGGCTGGGCCCCACACGTCCATGTGGAGAGTCTACAGGGGAGCAGTCGTCGGGGGAAATGAGGAGGAGTAGGAGCGGCGCGCTGCCGCCCCTCGACACAGGGAAGGCAGGGAGGGGCAGGCAAGGGTGGGAGGGGAGGCAGAGACCTGGGAAGATCAGAGACAAGGAGACGGGAGTGCATGCCACGGAGGCGTGGCAGGGAGGGGTGACCAAGGCGGTGGTGCCAAAGGAGAGTCTAGTGCGACAGGTGGCGACACGAACAGGGGGCTGCTAGCTAACCTGACGCGGACGCAGACGCAGCTACCTGAGGAGGCTCAGTAGTCAGTGTGTACAGACTTGACCCCGGCCGGCGGGTGAACGTGGCCAGGTGACGGCCCGTCCGTGCAGATCGATACACGCTGACCCCCAGGAGTGGTGGTAGTGACCATCGCATCCTGGAGGGCAGCGGTACTCACCAAGTTCGTAGAGAACGAGGGGAGGTGAAGACCTGAGAGTGAGCCGGACGGAACCGCCGGACACGGGAGAACAGTGGAGGAACGTGCAAGAACTGGGCGCCCTGAGGGGTCAGCCAGTCTGACTGCAACAGGTGCAGGGAGTGGTGTGACTGTGGTACTGTCGCGAAAGAAACAGCGGGAAGCACCTGAGACAAGCGTGAAGGTGTGCAAGGCCTCAGCAGGCGCAGTACCAGGGAGAGCAGATTCACTAGCACCTAGAGCAGCAGCCTCTATACCTGGGCCGGGCGGCATACACAGGTAACAGTCACCCTCAGCACTAACAGTCAAAGCATATATGACAGCAAGGATAGCATCATAGTCAAAAGCAAAGATATCCACACCCTGCCTAAGCATCTCTAGCCAGCGGGGGAGCTCAGTCGCGTCGGGAAACTCTGCGCGCCAGGCGTCGTCAAGACGGGAGAAGCAGCGGGACTGTGTGTGACCAACCTTCCCGCATGTCTGACCAACGCGGTCACCTGTGCGAATGACGTACTGGCAGCGAACACTACCCTCTGACGCCCCACGCTGAGCATACCACTCACGAAGCTCCTGAGGCGAAGGGGTCTCACGCGGACGATGCTGCTGTTGCCTCTGACCGCCGCCACCGCCGCCGCCACCACTCCCACTGCCGCCACCACCGCCACCTCCACCGCCTCCACCGCCTCCACCTCCGCCTCCACCGCTGCCACCCCCACCACCCTTGCCTCCCTTGCCCCTGCCGCTGCGGCGCCTCCCACTAGGAGCAGACGCAGCCCCGACCTCCTCAGCACGAAGGAAATCAACAGCAGCAGCAGAAGCGTAGGAGGGGGCAAGGGGGGCAAGGTGAGCGCGTTCGGCTAACGTCAGGTGGTTGCGAACGGCTAAGCGAGCAGCAGCGTCATGGGTAAGCCACTGTGAGCGAGTCGCACTATCAGCTGTGTCGGGAGGGGCGAGAGAGGCTCCAGACGTATGGCCAAACAACGAAACGCTGTCTCTAGAATTGCTCAGTAGGTATAGTTGTAAGTCGTCGAGCTACGTATCGAACTGGATCGGACGGCCCTCTGGGTCGAATGTGAGGACGCTGAGAGTAGCCATAGTGGGCAGAGCAGGGTGACGCGCGAGCAGCAGGGCATTCGGTGGGCCAAAAAAAAAAAAAAAACGGTCCTGGGACAGGACCTGCTCTGAAACCATGTTAGAATACTAAGCGAGAATGAAAGCATTGAACAGAAATGTGGTACAAGTACTAACCCTAATTGGGTTGTACCCCATATGGGCTACCCCAGTACAGCCTGCACAACACACACAACATAATAGTTTGACATATAGAAATCCCACTTGCTCTATTTCCTATTTAATATTATTTATCAGTGAGAAACATCATAACAGTGCAGATAAATTTGTACTGTAGTTGGTTTGTAATGCTTGCGAGTCGTTTCACAGCGCGGACATACATTTCGCTCGTATGATTGGTTCCCAATGGCTGGGAGCGATTCGCCGCGACAACTGGGCAATTTCAATGCGGTGACTTAACCGTTTATTGAGGGTAACCTCGAGGCCACAACGAAGGTAATTTGGGTCGAGGTTACCGCAGGGTGTCCTATTCTGAGCCCTTTGGGTTACCCACAGCGGGGTAACTTACAAGAAACATGGGGGTAGGAATTTTCGATCTCTTTTTTTTATATATATTTAATGTTTCTCCCCTCGATCGGCTTCGCTTGCAACTGTCAAGGTTCGGTTTAGGTCACCAGTCCGCTAAATCCAAATGCTGTAGCATGTGCTCGCGCTGGTGAGAAGGTCGAAAAAGATGGTGTATAATGAAGTGTACGGTACGCGCTTGCTGACCTTATTTGATTCGAATTGCCTAATTGAACCATACCGAAACATTATCTTACCACATTTCACCATGTTTTTCCACTATGGAATCTACTATACCGGAATCCATTATGGTAAGAAACGGGGTGTACCTTGTAGCGCATGCAACCCAAGTGGGTGTTATTGATCACATGGTCCGCGCTAAATTTTCACCCTCCAATTTCACACCCTTGCGTAATCGTTCCTGGTTTACCCAAAACTGAAGGTTGTTTCGGACAGTTTCAACTTTAAGGAGGGTAATGTTCGAGACTCTGCACACGAGTCAGCGGGAATCCACATAACATGGTCGCAGCGGAAGCTCCAGTAAATGCATTGCGGTCATTGGGTGAGAGTTTTACGACTTCGATACAATGCAATACCACAAATAGCCTCTAGTTTCTCGATTTCTGACCCGTAAAGCCAAAAAAGGTCAAGGGTGATTTATGGAAAAAAAAAAAAACCAATCTGAAAGAGATGGGTAATGAGGCGCATGCAGTGCATGGCGAGGAGGGCGTCGCTGGCAGGCGCGAGCTGGTCAGGTAGGCGGGTCGTTAGGAGGTGTAGGGTGAGATACATGGAGGGGGGGCGTGCTGAGCAAGGACGTCAGCAGTGCAATCAGCGCCAAAGCTAGCGTCAAACGAACGCAGGTGGGTAATGGGTTCAATGACAGTGGAAAACTCAGGGAGACCAAGGAAGAGGAAAGCCATGACGAGTAACATATGGATCCGATTTCGAGCAAGATTTCGTGTAGATGATGCTGCCACAGCCTTGGTGCTTGTTTGATCCCGTAGAGTAACTTCTTGAGTTGGCAGACCCGTGGGTTCCCTTTGTCGTAAGTGTGTGGCTGTTCCACAAATATCACGGCGTCCACCAATGCATACAGAATTGCATTTATCACGTCGATTTGGCAGAGTGGCAGGTGCATTGCTGCAGCGGTGGCGAGCAGAATGCGTACGGAGGTGGGTCGACTCACAAGGGCAAACGTCTTATCGAAATCAATGCCATGGCGTTGATCGCAACCGCGCACGGCCCAACTCGCCTTGAAGCGCTCAATGGTGCCGTTCGCCAAAATTTTCACGCGGAACACCGGTTCACTCAATTGCCAGAGAGGACGTACCTTTTCCTGATTCCTGCTCGGTCGACGGCACCCAAGTGTCGCGCGATTCAAGTGCCCTTATCTATGCGTCCATTGCCGCGCTCCACTCCTTGCTGTGAGGTATCGCCAGGTCCTATCGCGGATTTTTCGGCTCGATGACGCGCGGAGTGAAAGAGGCTGCGGTGTGAAGCCCCAGCAGCTGTAGCCCAAAGATCGTGGTGTTGTGGTGGTGTTCAGGAACATTTATTGCGCATCGTCGTGATCGCTCTCTAGCTCAGGTGGGGCTGGTGTCACAGGATTCCTGCGATTGTCTCGCGAGGGTCTGGCGGCGATTCGTCGTCGACTTCATCTTCGTCGTCGTCGTTGCGGCGTGGGTCAATGTCATGGTATTCGGTGGATGTATCCTGATCAAGAATTGCCATGGCAGCTTCGTCCTTGGGGGTGGTGTAGCTTGGTCCGTTGTTCACGTACACCAGATTCCGCTTGCTGATCTGCGCGGAATTGTGCGAGGGTGAACCTTTCGCAGAAAATCACATCGCGCGCGTGTGTGATCTTGTTGCTCAGAAGGACGAGGATGATCCACGCCTTATATTCGTAGCTGATGCTGAGGTGAATCCCCTATCGTGGGCGGCTTGTGAACTTCCCGACAGTTGAGGTAGGGGGCCTATACTGCACCACACACCCTCATACGCGGAGAATAAAGGTGTCGCCCTTCTTGCCCATCTATTTCATGTGCAGCAACGAGTTGCCAGTGATCGCCGTGGTAGAGAGCAGGTTGTGCAGGCGCACGGCGTGGTGCATCGCATACGGCCAGTAGGTGGCGGGGAGTTTTGACTGCTTCAGCAGCGCGCACACTTTTGTCATGAGTGTGCGATTCATTCGTTCTGCGACTCCTTGCCGCGGGTGCTCATAAGGGAGCGACATATGGTAAAGGATTCCCTTTTGCCTGAGGTAATCCTGTAACTCCTTACTTCGAAATACCGCCGCACCATCCGTCTGCCAGATCTGTAGTTTCTTTCCTGACTGCCGTTGCGCGTGAGCGAGACAGGGGCGGAAAACTTTGTACGCCCTGCTGCGGAACTGAACGTTGGTGATCCAGACATAGCGGGTACCTGTGTCCACGAAGGTGAGTATGTAGCCTTCGTCATTGAGCCCACAGTGGTCGACGACAAGGAAATCACTATACACCTTGTGCAGATTTGGGTAGCGATTAGTGCCTGGGTCCAGCAGGGGGAATGGCTGGTGAGTCAGCGCGGCTTCGGGGCAGACGGTGTAGGTATTCGGCTGCGAGGTGCCCCTTTTTTCATTGCCGTTGGGGCTTAGGATTGCGCTAGGCGCAAAAACTTCAGCGGTGATGCAATTGTTGAGCGTTTGGCGCGAGGGGTGACCAAGGCGCTGATGCCACAGGTCGTCCGGTGCGCGAAGTCCCAAGGTGCAGAGATATTAGGCGCGCGCCTCGTCTGGGTCTTCTTTAGGTACGAGTGTAGGCTCCGCTGGTGCCTCTTCTTCCTCCGCTTCTTCGTTCGCCATCGTCAGCATTAGCGCGAGGAAGTTTCTGTCGAGGATGACAGAAAGCGGGATGTTGGTTCTATGGATTGTGCCTGGGACGAGCTCGGGCTCGCGCGGCTCGGGATCAGGGTGCGGGGTCGACGACTCGTTACCCCATTCGATTGTGTCCCATGGGTCGCGTGATGGCGGAATATCCGCGAAGGGTGGCGGTGGTATGAACAGGCGCGGAGGATGACCGAGGGGAACAACAAACGATGCGGTTTCTTCCTCGGTTCCCCCCCTTTGTTCTTCTTGGCTGCGTGATATGCCCCAGCCTTCACCTGAGCCTCCCCATTCGCCCGTAGTGCCGCCCCATCCACCAGTGGCGGTGCCTCAGGTGCCTTCCATGTTACCCCAAGTTCCGCCACTGCTGGATCCCCATCCTTCCTTTCTCCCCCATCGTTGGAGGCACCTTCTCAGCCGACTTCCCCCCAAGTGCTGCAGACGAAGGTACCACGTGCTTCTAATATGCTTTTGTGGCAAAGTTCCCCAGTTTTGAGGCGCGCCAGCTCCTCCTATTCTTATACACTTAGCTTCTTGGTCGGGTCGCGCTAGGGGTAAAGCCAAAGAAATGTTTCTTTGGTGTGGGGGCGCTGTTCTCCATTCGCGTCGTAGGATCCGCGTCTTCTTCCTCGCAAGATCCATTGGAGGTGTTCGTGAGCGAGCCCGGGGAGGCGTGCGCCTGGCGTGCTGGTGCGCATGGCGCACTCAAGTTCTACCATTGACATGCCTTTGTGAGGCAGCGCGTATCGCTCAGCTTCGGATATCGCGGCAAGTCCTCTTTCAGCGATGTTGGTAGTGGTTGAGGCGGTAGGAGTGTGGCAATCCCTACAGATTTCGTCGGTATCGAGATCGTGCAGTGCTGTCTCACGCGCATGCGGATGATGCGGCACCCAGGGTCTCCTGTCTGGGTGCTTCCACTCGGTTTGCTGGATGTAGTCGAAGCAAAGCGGAACGAGGTCGATTAACTCGTCCGTATTGCCACTCCAGTCGAGGATGTCAATGACATACATGCCGTTTTCTGCGCATGCGCGTCCAAGGTATTTGCCCGGCTTGTCAGACGATGCGAAGTGAAGGAGAATGTTGCGTGATTCTGGGTCGGTGCGGAGCTCCACGTCGCAATCCGTCAACTGCAACGCCGAGAGCATATTAAAGCGCAGATTTTGCGCTATAAGCATGTCGTTCAGCGTTATATGTGTGTTGCTATCGCGCGCTTTCAGGACCATGATTCCCTGTGCGCTTGCGCACGGCCTTTCGTTGTTTGCCAAAGTGATATAAGTGATCGCGGGGGTGGCGACGGCGTTCGAAAGGAAGCGTCTCGAGCCCACCAGGTGCTGCCCACAATAGCTGTCGAGATACCAGGTGTTGTGCTGTTGATCATCGTCGCGCGCAAGAACCGCAAGTCGCTGCGTGACGATATGCGGGGTATCGTACTTCGGAAAGCGTTTGCGCACAATCCAGTCGATGGGCGCCGGCCTGGGGTCATACATGTGCGGAGGGCTTTCAAGCAGCGGGACTGGTAAATTCCAATCTTGGTCATCATCATCGTCGTAGTCGTAGTCCGTCGTAAAGGGGTTGTTCTGCTCGGACGCGATTGGATGCGTACGCACGGGTGAGAATGCATACACGGCGACAACGGGTTCCCCGTGTGTGACCAATTGCCATATTACACATGACGTTGCACGTACCTCCAGGTTGAGCCGGCTGCTGCTGCTGCTGGTGTTGAACTGAGGAGTTTATGGTGCGCGGTGCAGGCTGGAAGCCCTAGGCTTGACGTGTGTCTTGTCGCACGTCTTGTCGGCCGGCTCAAGTGCTCGGATTGGGTTGGTGATTGTTGGAGAAGAATTTACATCGCTCCGTTGAGTGCCAAAAAGTTTTGCAATTTTTGCAATATTCACGTCGCCGTCGTCGCTCTTCTTTGTTGTCGGTGTAGAAGGCGGGTCGTTCTCGTCGCGGCGCGGGACGATCCTTGTGGGTATCCATATCTTGTTGTTCGACGAGAAGGGCGGCGAAGATAGATGCTTTCGAGATAGCTCCCTGTTGCCGGAGGAGTGCCTTGCAGGTTCGCCATTCAGGCCTGAGCCCTGCGAGCACGATGTTGACGAATATTTCTTCGGAGATCGAACTATCGTGCTTCGCGATTTGATCGCGTATGCTCCGGCAACGTTTGATGTAAGTCTTGGCTTTCTCCCCGGGTCCCATTTTCACCTCCATCAGTTGCTGGAGTTGGCTAGTACAATTTCGTGAGGTACCAGCTTCGTTTCAAACGAGCGCATGTCTAGCTGCTCCGTCGTTGACATGTTGCGCGGTAAGACGCTATACACCATGAGCGGGTTATTGTAATACTGCGCTATGGCGTCGTCAGCGTCCGCCGTTGGTCCCGCGTAGTTGCCATTGAAGTAATGGTAAAACTGCGCGTTTTGCAGCAGCAGCTCTTGAGGAAATTCGACTAGGCTGAGAGAATTGCAATATCACTTGGACGGGGAACCTTTGGTGTTGATGTGCTCGTTTCGAGGGAGAAGGTTTGCGGGCGGTTTCGCGGCCGGTTGAGTGGGTTGGGAGGAGGTTCCCGTGTTGCCATTCCGCAATGTCTCGAGTCCTTGCTCCAGACTTTATAGTCGCTGAAGTAGTTGCTCTAGTGCGACGGTACTGATCGTCGTCGTCGCTTTCGAGCTCGCAACCGGATTTGGTTGGGCTTGAGCCGTTGGATTCGTTTGACCTCCTGATCCTCCGGCCTCTTGACAAGCGAGCGTGTGCCAGAAGCCACCATTAGTTCGCAAGAACTTTCGGAAGTGGCAGTGCGAAGAAAACCTGAGTCGCTCTCATACCATATTACGATCCCACAGGGGACCATGCCAGGATCAGCCTCAGTTTGTTCGCATAGAGATATTTGCATTGGAATTGAATGACTCCTAGTCAGAGTGGATGTAAAATGACTGAATTGGATATATAAAACATGGAATATGAATCGACCTAGACTAGTCATGTACTCTAAGGGGTGCATTCCTTGGCGAGATAAAAACCATGTGACGCGGAACCTGTTTCAAACAGGTTCCTGCCATTTTCCTTGGCGATGCAACTGCCCGATGCTTCGGCGCTAACGGTCAAGATGCTCCAACTGTACGCGACTCTTCGTGTCATCTTGGCCATTCGTATTCATACCCGGTTATGCCTTCACCTTGTAATGTACGTGAATGCTTTCGTATTTTCCTTATCGTAACAATATTTACCTCGTTCATCTTTACCGTACCTCTGCACGTTATTCAGCTGTGAGCACCCTAAATTACTGAAAATGATTGTAATCTCGTGCTGTACACATAACCACGTCAGTTTTGAATTGGTACTAGATGCAACATGTGAAAATGAAACGACGAATGAGGAGCCATAGCTAGGTAAGCCCTAGCTAGGCAAGAGAAAGTTTAGGCAAAAGAAGAGATGGTTTCACTAGCAGCAATGAGGATACATATAGCAAACCCTAGATGGGTTGTACTCGCTATAGAGCACCCCACTACAGGCTAGAGAATAACATTCTGACACACCCCCATAGCCAAAGTGGGGTGTAATCAGTACAATGAGCAAGCAGGTATAGAGCAGGAGTTCACAAAGGTAAGCAAAGCTAGAGCTAATCACAGCGGGCAAGTGAGGAGGAGGAGGAGCTGTGGAGGTAGAGAGGATGGGAGGCAACGACTGAAGCTGCAGAGGCACAGGCACAGGAGCGGCTGACTCAGAGGCTACCGAAGCAAGGGCGACGGACTACTGAAGTAACTGGCTCGGCGGCTATAGAAGAGCGGCAGGAGCAACGGACCCACTGGCGACTGGTGCAGCAGGCTCACTGGCTACCGAAGCAAGGGCGACGGACTACAGGCGCTGCAAGCGACACGACAGGTACCTCCACACAACCTCCTCCAACTGCCCCACACCCTCGACACACACCCACTGCTCAAACCCTAGCTCCACTCCCACGCACCCCCCTAAAACCCTAAACCCCAGTCTCCCACTCATCCACCCCCCTCAGCGACAGCTGCAGCAGTGGGAGACAAAGGAGGAGAAGGAGAAGGGCACGGCGCGCACAACGGACACCCCCACAACCACCACCCCCACACTCCTCACCCCCAAACCCTAAAACGGGTGGGATAGGGGCAGGAGCGCGGGGGACGGAGAGGGGGGGGAAGGCGCGCGCCTCTAGGGCGCCAGAACGGACGGGTGGGGCGAGGGAAGGGGCGTGGCGCGCGCTGCTCCCCTGGGCGCCGCGACGGACGGGCGGGGGGGACGCGCGCGCGGCTCCCCAGGGCGCCGCGACGGCCTGGCGGGGCGCGCGCGGCCTCCCGAGGGCGCCGCGACGAGCTGACGGGGCGCGCGCGGCCTCCCCAGGGCGTCGCGACGACCACGCAGGGCGCCCGCTGGCTCCCCAGTGCGTCGCGACCGACGGGCGGGGCGCTCGCGGGCTCCCGAGGGCGTCGCGACGGACGGACGGGGGGCTCGCGGGCTCCCCAGCGCGCCGCGACGGGCAGGGTGGGGGGCCGCGCGTGCTCCCCAGGGCTCCGCGACGGACGGGCGGGGCGCGCGCTGGCTCCCCCACAGCAGTAAACCGCCGCGCGCCTCGGGGCGCACGGCGGGCAGAAAACCGCCGCGCGCCCCGAGCGCGCGGCGGGATGAAAAATAAGAGGCCGCGCACCACGGGGCGCGCGACACAGCGTAGGGCAGCGGAAGCAGTAGGAGGGCCCACAGGCCAGGAGCGTATGTGCTCTGATTCCATGTGAAAATGAAACGACGAATGAGGAGCCATAGCTAGGTAAGCCCTAGCTAGGCAAGAGAAAGTTTAGGCAAAACAAGAGATGGTTTCACTAGCAGCAATGAGGATACATATAGCAAACCCTAGATGGGTTGTACTCGCTATAGAGCACCCCACTACAGGCTAGAGAATAACATTCTGACACAACAGTGTGAAGGAAGGGATTTCAGTAAATATACGTACAACTCTCAGGTCATGCAAACAAGCACACCCTAGATCGGCACTTGATTTTTTCTTCCCGCCGTCTTTCCAACAGCCATTCATATTTATTCTCACAGGCTGAATTTCATGAAATTTCAAGTCCGTGATGCAGCAAAAGCACACTACGAGTTGTGCCGCTGCCTCTTGCTTAGGGAATCCAGCCCTCTTTCCTCCTGCACCTTGCCACTTGAAGCATTAATATTTGCAGAGTGGACACTTGCAGGGGTAACACTTGCAGTGTTCACATTCGCAGAAGTCCTTGATCCGGGTCGCATGAGCGGATTCTGCTCGAGTCCCTCCAGATCCTCTCCCTCATACTGACTCACCCCAGCCTGCAGGTGAGCATCAGCATGACTGGATTGAGTCAGAGTACCCACAGCATGTATTGCAGGAGCCACTTCTGTTTCCGAAATTACTCTCCCGCTCCCGCACCCTCTACCGCTCCCTCTTCCATTCCCTCCCCCAGTCCCATTTCCAGTCTCTTCCCCCCTTCCTCTGCCTGTAGGTACACTTGTGTACGCTCCAGTAGCGTCCTCGGTAGAAGCCATACCAGTGTATGCCTTATTAGCTTCCTCGTTAGAAGCCCTTCCAGTGGAGACCGTTCTTAGGTGTAGTGGGATTCCCATTGCTGCAGTATGAAGAGCCGTAGCTAGAAATGTAGCAGGAGCACTAGCCATTGTCAAAACATATGCATAATTGTATCTAGGCTATATTGGGGCTAGCCTTAGGGGGTACACAAATAGTCTCGACACTCTAGACTTGCACCCCAATCTTCACCTAATCATCACCTTTTCTCGTTCCCTAGCTAGTGATTCTAACATGGTATTAAGAGCACAATGCTCCTTAGGACCGATTTTTTAAAAAGGGCCCACCACTACTATTTCGATCTACTGCCCGAGTCGCGCCCCTAGGAGAAATGCGAAATTCGAAACCGTGCTCTAGGCGAGACGGTTCCCTAGGCGCGATTTTTTTTCCTCCTAGTAACGTGCGACCCCCCCCTGAACGCGTAGGCCCGTCGCGAAGCCCGTACAGCCCACGTAGGCCCGTCGCGAAGCCCGTACAGCCCGCGTAGGCCCGTCGCGAAGCCTGTACAGCCCGTGTAGACCCGTCGCGAAGCCCGTACAGCCCGCACCAGGCCGTCGCGCAGCCCGTACAGCCCGCGCCAGGCCGTCGCGCAGCCCGTACAGCTCACGTCAGGCTCGCACCCAGCGCGTAAAGCCCGCGCCAGGCCCGCACGCAGCCCTTACAGCCCGCGACTGGCCCGCACGCGGCCCGTGTTACTGTTACTCACTGCTGCTGCTACTGAAGCTAGTGCTGCTACAACTAGTGCTACTGCTGCCACTGCTACTACGGCACTTGCTACAGCTACTATTGTCTGAAACTACTCCAGCTACAGCTAGTGCTACTGCTGCAGCTCCTACTACTACACTTGCTACAGCTAGTGCTACTGCTGCAGCTCCTACTACTACACTTGCTACAGCTAGTGCTACTGCTGCAGCTCCTACTACTACACTTGCTACAGCTAGTGCTACTGCTGCAGCTCCTACTACTACACTTGCTACAGCTAGTGCTATTGCTGCAGCTCCTACTACTACACTTGCTACAGCTAGTGCTACTGCTGCAGCTCCTACTCCAGCGCTTACTGCAGCTGCTCCTGACTGAAGCTACTGCTGCTACAGCCCCTGAAGCAGCCGCCCCTGGTGCAGCCGCCCCTGGACCCTAGAGCAGCCGCCCCTGGCCCCTGAAGCAGCCGCCCCTGGTGCAGCCGCCCCTGAACCCAGAGCAGCCGCTTTGCACGCCCTCGCGTGCCCCTAGCGTACCGGCCCCGCCCCACTAGCCCGCCCTTGCTGGCCTCGTGCGACCAGGCCCCGCCCTAGCTAGCTAGCCACCTCGTGCCCCGTGCGGACCGCCCCACTCTGCCCTGCACGCCCTCACGTGCCCCACCTCGAATAGCCGCTGCCTAGCCGAGCCGAGCCGCCCCACCGAACCGCGTCACCCGGCCCGAGCCGCGCCGCCCTACCGAGCCGCGCCCCTGATTCTGTCACTGCTACTGTCACTACTGCTGTTTCTGCTACTACTACTACTACTGCTCCTACTGTCGCTATGGCTAGCCCCCCTGTGCTAGCTTTCGATGCTGAGGGCCGCCCAGTGAAGTTTGACACCTGGCTCGATGACCTGCACCTATTCCTACAACTCACTGCCAAGGAAGACATCTCACTGTACGATCACGCCTTAGGCCATGCCACTGCCCCTGCTGCTACTGCTGACAGCACTGCCCGCTCACAGTGGCAGACTCGTGACGCCCACGCTCGCTTTGCTATTCGCAACTCCCTGCCGATAGATGAGCGCGAGCACTTTGGCCAGCACAAGACTGCACAGGCACTGTACACCGCTGTCGTTGCCCGCTACTCCTCACCTGCCTCTGCCGCGCTAGGCCGTCTCTCACTCCCCTACCTGTTCCCCAACCTGGCCTCTTTCCACACAGTCGCTGACCTCATCACGCACCTCCGTACTAGTGAGGCCCGCTTCCGTGCCGCTATGCCCGATGAGTTTCTTGCCACGAACCCCCCCCCGCTCTGGCTCACTCTCTACCACCTAGTCACCCACCTCCCTGACACTCTGCGTGCAGTCAGGGATCACTTCCTATCTCGCTGCCCCACTGAGCTCACCATTGCCCTCCTCGAGAAGGAACTCCTTGCAGCTGAGGCTAGCATAGTCGCTGTAGGTGCCTCTCGTGGCGACCCCCGCACCCCTTTCTTTGAGGGGTGTTCCCCTTCCCCCCTTCTTCCCTCTGTAGCCTCTGCTTCTGCTGCCGACCTCCTTGGTGCTGAGAAGGTCGGGACTGCGTCCACTTCGAGCTGGCGCCGCAGCGGCAAGGGCAAAGGGGGCAAGGGAGGCGGAGGTGACGGCGGGGGAGGCGGTGGTGGGGGCGGTGGAGGCGGTGGGGGTGGTGGTGGGGCTGGAGGGACTAGTGGCAGCGGTGGGGGTGGTGGCGGCAGCGGCGGGGGAGGTGGCAGGGGCGGGGGCGGTGGTGGGGGCGGCGGTGGTCGTGGCGGCGGCAGGGGAGGGGGTGGTCGAGGAGGTGGCGGCGGCGGTGGTGGTCGTGGAGGCGCTGGCAGTGGCCAGAGCCAGCAGCGCACTCTGTCGCCCCAGGAGCTCCGTGAGTGGTACTCTCAGCACGGGGGGGGGGGTGGCCTTAGCTGCACGTACGTCATCCGCACTGGTGACCGCACTGGTCAGACGTGTGGGAGGGCGCACACCACGCAGCGCTGCTTCTCTCGCCTCGACGACGCTTGGCGTACTCAGTTCCCTGATGCCACTGAGCTGCCCCGCTGGGCTGATCTGATGAAAAAGAACATTGATATCTATGCTCTAGACTTTGATGCTATTCTCACTGCCATGTATGTGATGTCTACTAGTGGAGAGAGTGCTCAGTACCTGCGTGTTCCGCCCGACCCGGGCATTCGGACCAGTGAGGCTACCACTCTAGGTGCTAGTGAGGCTGCTGCTCTAGGTGCTAGTGAGTCTGCGCCCCCTGGTACTGAGTCGACTGAGGCACTACACACCTTCACACTGGACTCAGGTGCTTCTCGCTGTTTCTTTCGTGACCGCACTACCCTTGAGCCGCTTGCTCGGCCAGTTGCTGTCTCCCTTGCTGACCCCTCTGGGGGTCCGGTCATTGCGACCTCCTCCACTGTCCTTCCTTGTCCTGCGGTCCCGTCGGGCACACTGTCAGGTCTCCACCTCCCCTCGTTCTCTACGAACTTGGTGGCGGGTTGTGCGCTCCAGGACGGGGGTGTTCACCAGTTCACCCCTGCCTACGAGCGCGTGACACACTGCACGTGTGCTCGGACGGGCCGTCACCTGGCTACCTTCACTCGGCAGCCGGGGTCGGACCTGTACACACTGACCACTGAGTCCCCTCAGGTAGCTGCGTCTGCGTCTGCGTCAGGTCAGCTGTCGGCCCCCTGCTCGTGTCGCTCTCTGGCGCACGAGACCGTCCTCTGGCACCACCGACTTGGTCACCCGTCTGTGCAGCGCCTTCGTGCCATGCATAAACGGTACCTTGTCTCTGGTCTTCCCAGGGTTCTCCCTCCCCTCCCACCCTCGCCTGCTCCTCCCTGTCTTCCCTGTGTCGAGGGGCGGCAGCGCGCCGCTCCTCACTCCTCCTCGTTTCCCCCGACGTCCGCTCCCTTGCAGACGCTCCACATGGACGTGTGGGGCCCAGCCCGCGTCCGTGGTCAGGGTCAGGAAAGGTACTTCCTGATAGTTGTTGACGACTACTCGCGCTACACCACGGTCTTCCCCTTGCGCACCAAGGGTGAGGTCCCTGATGTTTTGATCCCTTGGATCCGCGCTTCTCGTCTCCAGCTCAGCGAGCGTTTCCACTCGGACTTTCCTGTCCTGCGCTTGCACTCTGACAGAGGTGGTGAGTTCTCCTCCGACCTCTTGGCAGCCTACTGTGCGGAGCACGGCATCCGCCAGTCGTTCACGCTTCCGGCCTCTCCACAGCAGAATGGGGTTGCTGAGCGCCGCATTGGCTTGGTCATGGAGGTCGCTCGTACCTCCTTGATCCATGCGGCTGCCCCCCACTTTCTGTGGCCGTTTGCGGTCCGATACGCTGCGCATCAGCTCAACCTCTGGCCCCGTGTCTCCTTGCCGGAGACTTCCCCGACACTGCGTTGGACGGGAGAGGTTGGCGATGCGTCGCGTTTTCGGGTCTGGGGATCTCGAGCTTTTGTTCGCGATACGTCCGCGGACAAGCTCTCCTCCCGCGCTGTTCCTTGTGTCTTCCTTGGCTTTGTCCCGGACGCGTCTGGTTGGCAGTTTTACCACGCCACCTCGCGCCGTGTCCTGCCCTCACAGGACGTCACTTTTGACGAGTCCGTGCCCTACTACCGCCTCTTCCCCTACCGCACTGCCCCGCTCCCCCCCCCGCCTCTCTTCCTCGCCCCAGGTGCTGCTATGGTAGACCCCCTCCCCCCTCAGGGTGCCGCTCCCTCAGGTGTGTCCCAGGTAGACCCGGTTGAGCCTGTCGAGGTAGCTGTCGACTCTCGTCCTGCTAGGGGTGCTGAGCATGAGCGTGCGGAGCCTGGGGGTGCGGAGCCTGGGGGTGCGGAGCCTGGGGTTGCGGAGTCTGGGGGTGCTGCGTATGGGGGTGCTGAGTCTGGGGGTGCTGAGTCTGGAGGTGCTGAGCCTGGGAGTACTACACCTGGAGGAGCTCTCTCCTCACAGCAGCTGCGTGAGTGGTACTTACAGTACTGCAGCCTCAGGAGAGGTGCCTCTGGAGCTAGGAGTGCTGCTGGAGCTGGTGCTAGTGCTTCCCCTCCTAGGCGGGAGCTGCCCTCTCCCCAGCGGCTCCGAGAGTGGTACGCGCGGCGCTGCAGTCTCCGGAGTGGCGCTCCTAGTGTCACGGACCCTGGTGCTGGAGGTGCTACTGCTGCTGGCGGTGCTGCTGGTGCTCCTGGAGGTGCTGCTGGTGCTGGTGCTACTGACGCTGCTGGAGGTACTGCTGGTACTGGTGGTACTGCTGGTGCTGCTGGAGCTGCTAGAGGTACTCCTACTACTGGAGCTGCTGCTGGTGCTGAGGACCCGGGTGTTGGAGCTGCTGCTGGTGCTGCGGACCCTGGAGTTGGAGCTGCTGCTGGTGCTGCCGACCCTGGAGTTGGAGCTGCTGCTGGAGCTGAGGACCCTGGAGTTGGAGCTGCTGCTGGTGCTGCGGACCCGGGAGCTGGTGCTGCTGGTGTAGCTGGAGACCCTGGAGCTGAGGGTACTGGTGGTGCCTCTGCTGGTTCTGGAGGCGCTGCGCGGCCGCGGCCGTACTTCGTTCCGCTCCTTCAGCAGGTTCTTGGTCAGCCGCCTCCCCCTAGTCCTGCTCCCTCCTTAGAGTGTCCTCCGCCTGTCCAGTCGCAGTCACAGTTACCGCCTGCCTCGCCACTCCCTGGTCCTTCTCCTTACACTGGTCCGACTGGAGGTCTTACAGAGCGTCGTGAGCCTGAGTCTCGTCCTGCGTCGCCAGAGTCTCGTCGTGCGTCACCTGTTCGTGCTGCTCACACTGGTCGTCGTGTTCCGCGTCAGCGTCCTCCTGCTGTCCCAGGCACTCACCAGATGGCACTTCGTCCTTCCACTGCTCCTCAGCGTGTCCCTCTGCCGTCTCCTCCTGCGTCTTCTCTTCCTACTCTTGCTGACCCGGAGTCTGACTGCCTTCGTGCTGCCAGTCCTACTGTCACGCGTCTCCTCGCCACTGTTGTCACTGACCCTTCCTTTGAGTCCTCTGCTGCGTCTGCTCTAGTCGCTGAGTTAGTTGACTTTGCTGCCGCTTGTCGTCTAGACTACGCCGCTAGCCTTGTCGCTGAGTCTGAGTCTGAGTCTGTCTGTCCTTCGTCCGTCGGGGGTGAGTGTGCTCTTGGCACGGACGTCCTTGAGGACAGGCAGGAGGAGTTTGAGTGCTTTGCCGCTGCGTTACCTCATCTCGTGTCCATGCTGGTTGCCCCTGAGGGAGACCCGGATGCTCCAGACATCCCGACCCCGCGCTCTTACGCTGAGGCGATCGCGGGTGAGTACTCCTCTCAGTGGCAGACAGCCATGGACGCAGAGATGGCTTCTTGGAAGTCCACAGGCACCTACGTCGACGAGGTTCCCCCACCTGGGGCGAACATCGTCAGTGGCATGTGGATTTTCAGGGTGAAGCGGCCGCCGGGTTCTCCGCCTGTCTTCAAGGCGCGTTACGTTGCACGAGGCTTCAGTCAGCGAGAGGGAGTTGACTTCTTCCAGACCTTCTCCCCGACCCCGAAGATGACCACTCTTCGGGTTCTGCTGCACGTCGCCGCTCAGCGTGACTACGAGCTCCACTCTCTTGACTTCAGCACAGCTTTCTTGCAGGGCAGCCTGCACGAGGAGATCTGGCTGCGCCGCCCACCTGGCTTCACTGGGTCGTTCCCTCCTGGTACCCAGTGGAGCCTCCGACGGCCAGTCTACGGTCTCCGCCAGGCGCCGCGTGAGTGGCACGACACACTGAGGACTACACTTGCGGCTCTTGGGTTCGCTCCTTCTACTGCTGACCCGTCGCTGTTTCTACGCACCGACACTTCACTGCCGCCGTTCTACATCCTCGTGTACGTCGACGACTTGGTCTTTGCCACTGCTGACACTACGGCACTCGCCCACGTGAAGTCGGAGCTGCAGAAGAGACACACGTGCACAGACCTGGGTGAACTGACAAGCTATCTTGGCTTGCGAATCACCCGGGACAGAGCACGGCGCACCATCACCTTGACTCAGTCACACATGGTGCAGCAGGTCCTTCAGCGCTTCCGCTTCACGTACTCCTCGCCTCAGCCCACTCCTCTGCCTACCGGTCACTCGCTCTCAGCTCTGCCTTCGGATGAGTCCGTAGAGCTGAGTGGCCCGTATCCAGAGCTTGTGGGCTGCCTCATGTACCTGATGACCTGCACTCGACCTGACCTTGCATACCCTCTTAGCATCCTTGCACGCTATGTCGCTCCTGGTCGTCACCGGAAGGAGCACATGGATGCCGCTAAGAGGGTGTTGCGTTACTTGTGCAGTACGTCGGGCATGGGGCTAGTGCTTGGAGGACGAGACCGAGTTGTACTCACTGGGCACTCAGACGCTTCTTGGGCTGACGACCAGGCTACTCAGCGGTCGTCTCAGGGTTACACCTTCAGCCTTGGCTCTGGTTCTGTTTCTTGGCGTTCTACACGCTCGTCTTCCGTTCTCAGCTCCAGTTGTGAGGCTGAGATCTACGCCACAGCCATGGCTGCACAGGAGTTACGCTGGCTCACCTACCTGCTGACCGACTTGGGAGAGCGGCCTCGTTCTCCTCCAGTGCTGTACGTCGACAACAAGGCTACCATTGCCTTGTGTGAGGAGCACAGACTGGAGCACAGAACGAAGCATATCGCTCTACGGTACTTCCTTGCTCGAGAGCTGCAGCAGCGTGGTCAGCTTCGTCTGCGTTACGTGGCCACTCGGGCCAACACTGCTGATGTGTTCACCAAGGCGCTTCAGCCTTGTGACCATCAGCGCTTCTGTACTGTTCTAGGCCTTGTGCCTACTGTGCCTCACTTGCTTACTTCTTGACTCTGTTTGTACTGTGATCTCTATATATATACCTGCATACTTACACTTGCTAGGTTGTGCTCACTGTACCCCTTGCTATATTATTAAACTGCATGTGAACTGGTCTTGTGACCACTTGCTTGTGCTCGGAATTTGTGTGGTTTCCTCGAGATCCACCCTGAGCTTGCTTTGCCCTTCCTGACTGGTCTTGTGACCACTACTTGCTCTGGCTATCCCCCATTTCGCCTATGGGGGTATGTCAAAACATATGCATAATTGTATCTAGGCTATATTGGGGCTAGCCTTAGGGGGTACACAAATAGTCTCGACACTCTAGTCTTGCACCCCAATCTTCACCTAATCATCACCTTTTCTCGTTCCCTAGCTAGTGATTCTAACAGCCATCTCCGTGCTCACTATAGCAGTTGAAGGGGGTGCTAGTAAAGGGGTTATTGATGAGGGAGGTATCACAGGAGGAGGTGTGGAAGAGAGTGCTCTAGATAACGGTGATTCAAAGGAAGTTGGTTTCAGTGAAGGCAGAACGTGTCGACGAGGCAGTGACCCAACGTACTGCAGCAGGCTCGGCTGCCCGTTTGTCCGGCTCGGGCCTTGGCCGAGGTTCGGGCCGAGGCTAAGGCTTGGGTTTGGGCCCAGGCTTGCTCCCAGGCTTGGGCGGTCCAAGCCTGCAATATTCTCTGCTTCCAGTATCTGACGAATTGATAAAAGAGCAGCAGGAGAGGCAGTGGCAATGGCACTGGCAGTGGCAGCAGCGGCATTGAGAGAAGCAGCAGCATCAGAGGCAGCAGCAGGAGTAGGAGGAGGAGGAGGAGCAGCAGTGGAGATTCCACGCTGTGATGCCTCCTTGAACCAGGGTCGACCCCCACGAGCAGCAGCAGCACTGGCAGCAGCAGGAGTGCCAATACTAGCACCAGCACTAGCAGCAGCACTGGCATCAGCACTAGCAGCAACACTAGCATTAGCAGCAGCATCAGCACTAGTACCAGCAATAGCAGTGGCAGCAGCAGCACTAGCAGCAGCAGCAGCAGCACTGCCACTTCTGGAACCAGATATAGAAGGGGGATGCATAATGCTCGCCTTGCGCTTGGATGGGAAAGAAAGAGTGGGTTGGGATGGGAGAGTGGGGCGGGATTCAAAAGGGCTTTCTTTCGCACTACCAGCAGCAATCCCTATTGCTTTCTTAAATAGCTTCTCCAGACCTCCTTCACCTTCCCATCTCGCCCCTCGATATTCCCTTCCCCATTCTCTTTCCCCTTCCCTTCCCCCTTCCCCTTCCCACTCCCCTTCCTCTTCCCCTCCCCCTCCATCTCCTTCTCCTCCTCCCTCCCCTCCTCTCTCTGCTCCTCTCAAGCCTCCTCTCCCTCCTCCTGATGGTCCTGCGACAGCTGCTGCCTCTGAAGCTGCTGCCGCAGCCTCCCCTTTTCGGGATGTCCTCTTACCTCGTGCCCTGTGGCACGTCATGTGTCCCCCAAGCGCCTGTGATGTGGGGAAGGTGCTGCCGCAGAGAGGACAAGAATACCCGCCTGGCCTCTGCCCCAGCATGCCTGGGAGATGGTCCGAAGAAATCTGAGCTGGAGGCTGGGCGGCGGCATGAGGCTGGGCGGCAGCATGAGGAGGGGCGTTGAAACCAGCACCAGATGAAACTGAAACGGTCCCACCACTACCACCATAGCCACCAGAAGCAGTTGAACATGCAGCAGCAGTAGCAGCAGCGGCAGCAGCAGCAGCGGCAGCAGCAACAGCAGCAGAGGGATTGGGACTTGCCACTCCAAGCCAGGATGACAGGAGGGCCTGTGCTCTCTCGCTCAAAACAACCTGAGTATGAGGATGCTGTTCGGCTAATAAATATTGATGTTGCTCGATTGATAGATCCTGATGTTGCTCGGCCGGTTGGACTGGATATTGCACATGAGAAGTCTCAAACGCCAGGAATCCTGCCTGTGATCCTGCCTGCTGGTGCTGTGCTTGTTGCTGTAGCTGTTGACGCGCCTGCTGTTCTGCTTCTCGCTCTTCCTGCTTCTGTCTTGCCTGCAGTTCCAGTTGCCTCAGAAGCAGAAGCTGCATCTGTTGCTGTGTCTCTTGTTGTGCATGCTGATGAGCTTGCTGCTGAGCTGCTTCTTGCTCCTCCTGCCGCTGCCTTGCCTGTTGCAGAAGCAGCAGCTGCTGTGAGGGTGATTGTGCCGCCTCTTGTCGTACCTGTTGCTGTTCTTCTTCTCGCTCCTCATGCAACTGTTTTACTCGCTGCTCCAAACCCAGCTGCTGCTGCAGCTGCTGCTTATGAATGTCCAGCCTTTGACTCTTCTCCTGCTCATCTTGCTGCTGCTGCTGCAACCAGCCTTGCTGCAGCTGCTGCAACCAGCCTTGCTGCTGCTGCTGCTGCTGCTGCTGCTGCTGCTGCTGCTGCTGCTGCTGCTGCTGCTGCTGCTGCTGCTGCTGCTGCTGCTGCTGCTGCTGCTGCTGCTGCTGCTGCTGGAACAAAGCTTGCTGCTGCTGCAACCAGCTTGGCTGCTGCTGCTGCTGCAACCAGCCTTGCTGCTGCTGCTGCTGCTGCTGCTGCTGCTGCTGCTGCAACAAAGCTTGCTGCTGCAACCAGCTTGGCTGCTGCTGCTGCTGCTGCAACCAGCCTTGTTGCTGCTGCTGCTGCAACCAGCCTTGCCGCTGCTGCTGCTGCTGCTGCTGCTGCTGCTGCAACCAACCTTGTTGCTGCTGCTGCTGCTGCAACCAGCCTTGTTGCTGCTGCTGCAACCAGCCTTGCCGCTGCTGCTGCTGCTGCTGCTGCAACAAAGCTTGCTGCTGCAACCAGCTTGGCTGCTGCTGCTGCAACCAGCCTTGTTGCTGCTGCTGCTGCTGCAACCAGCCTTGCCGCTGCTGCTGCTGCTGCTGCTGCAACCAACCTTGTTGCTGCTGCTGCTGCTGCAACCAGCCTTGTTGCTGCTGCTGCAACCAGCCTTGCCGCTGCTGCTGCTGCTGCTGCTGCTGCAACAAAGCTTGCTGCTGCAACCAGCTTGGCTGCTGCTGCTGCTGCTGCTGCAACCAGCCTTGCTGCTCCTGCTGCTGCATCTCATACCGCCTCTGCTGCTGCAGATCCTGTAGCTGAAACTGGTATTGCTGCTGCTGCAGAAGATCTGTCCAGTAACTCTGCTGCTCTGACTGCTGCTGTTGCTGCTGGGTTTGCTGACGGACCTGCTGTAGCAATGCCTGCTGTTGTTGTTGTTGATGCTGCTGCTGCTCCTGCTGCTGCAGCTGCTGCTACAGCATAAGTTGCCGCAGCAGAATCAGCTGATGCCGCTCCTGCAGAAAAGACAATCTAGCAGCATCAGCTGCCGCTTCTGCTGCTGCCTTAGTGTCAGTCTCTGTCATTGTAGCGCCTCTGCTCTCAAACCCCGTGATATCTCTTCCCATGCCTGTCCCCATGCCTGTCCCCATGCCTGTCCCCATGCCTGTACCCATGCCTGTACCCATGACTGTACCCGTGCCTGTTCCCATGCTTCTTTCCATGCCTACTCCCATCTCTTCATCCATCCCCATACCCCCCCTATTGTCCACTCTTCTTTCCTCGTCATCCCTCCTCTCTGCTCCATCCCAGCTTGTCTCATCCGTTCCCTCTTCATCCTCTCTGATAGCACCACCTTCGAGGCGCCTAAAACATGTTCCCATGCTTCTTCCCATGCCTACTCCCATCTCTTCATCCATCCCCATACTCCCCCTCATGGCCACTCTTCTTTCCTCGTCATCCCTCCTCTCTTCTCCATCCCATCTTGTCTCATCCGTTCTCTCTTCATCCTCTCTCGAAGCACCAATTTTGAGGCGCCTCAAAAGTGTTCCCATGCTTCTTCCCATGCCTGTCTCATCCCTTCTCTCTTCATCCTCTCTGATGGTACCACTACCCTCTATATGCTCTGGCCTGATTTCCGCTCCCCTATTTTTTTTCCTCCCTCCCCCCTCTCTTTTCCTCTCTTCCCCTTCCCTTGTCCTCCCTTTCCCCTCTTTAATGCTGCCTTCCCTCTCCCTTGTCCTCCCTTCTCCCACCCGTCTCCTCCCCTCTCCTTCCCCTTCCCTTATTCTCCCCCCCTCTTCCCCATCCCTTGCCCATATCCTTCCCTCTCCTGCGCTTAGCCCATCTCCCCTTTGGGTTATACAGTCTTTGTCTGACTGGAATCCTAACAAATTCAGCAGGCGAGGAGAAGGCGCGTTTCTGGGTATTAAATCATCCCTTACCGAGTATGATTCTAGCACTTCTGTTACTGTCTGTGACTGTAACGAGCGACCTTGTACCGGGGGGTTAACTGTAGCGGGAGAAGCGACATATCGAGGGGCGGGAATAGAACCACGTCCAGGACTGGGCGGCAGCAATGACAGTGTCTCCAAACGTTGCCGCCCGGAACCAGAACCTGCCGAGGCCTCGTTGCCTGGAGGAACCTCAGTCTTTGCCGCCCAGCACCTGGAGCCGACGCCTGCTGACGTGGCAACGACAGGTGATGACGCGGCCTGGCGTGTGTCAAGGAGAGGGAAAGCAGTTGGAAGAGGGGGAGGGGGAAAGGGTGGAGGACGGGGGGGGGGAGGAGGAGGGGGAGGAGGAGGAGGAGGAGGAGGAGGAGGAGGAGGAGGAGGAGGAGGAGGAGGAGGAGGAGGAGGAGGAGGAGGAGGAGGAGGAGATGGAGGAGGCTGGCTGAGATCGTGGTTTGATTTTTGGCTCGTTTGCGTTATTGGAATGAACTCAGGGGAATGGAGGAGAGGGACAGGAAGCGCCCCTGGGGAAGGGAGAACCGGAGAGGGGAGGATAGGAGAAGGCAGGATTGGAGAAGGGAGGAGGAATGGGGAAGGATGGAGAGAGACTGCGGACGTGTGAATGGTGGAGAGGGAGGAGGAGGAGGAAAGCCATCCGGTTTGCTCCGGTATAGGCAGATCCAATAAGGCAAGAGGGTCTCCCAGTGGCGGAGCGTATTCAAGGAACGCTTGGTAGGGGAGAATCGGCAAATTCCGCAAAATACTACTCCCCCGGGCTGGCCCAGCGGCGGGAGCTGCGGAGGCGGTGGCAGCGGCAGAGGCGGCGGAGGAGGCGGAAGCGCCCAGGGAGGGGTTCACAGAGAAGCGCGCCGACTGCTGCGGCAGTGACTCATTGTGCAGCGGCAGCGACTCATTGTGCAGCGGCAGGGACTCATCGTGCACCGGCAGCGACTCATCGTGCACCGGCAGCGACTCATCGTGCACCGGCAGCGACTCATCGTGCAGCAGCAGCGCTGCCGGATTGCGCGCCGCCGGCGCCGGCGCCGGCGCTGGCGGCGTTTGCGCATTGGATTGGACGTGCTGATGTGAAGATGATGGTGATGATGGCGAAGGGATCACCATTTGTAGTAGTACTAGCCCCTGCGGGCTTACAACTACTAGTTGTAAGGTTCAAAAGGCTCGGCGCCTCTGAATACTACTAGTATTCAGTAGTACGCAGTAGTAAGTTCTTGTCAAGCAGAAAAGCTCCCGCGGCTCCCAGCAGGCTGCTGCCAGCAGAGTGCTGCCAGCAAAAGGCTCCACTCTCCGGTGGAAAGTGCTGATGGTGGCGAAAGAGAGAGTTCAACTACGTTCGCCGCGCGACGTTGTCACGGTGAGGAATGTTGCGGCGCAGACAAAAAGAGTCTAGTACAAGCCGGAATTTGAAAAGCCAGATCAATCCACCATTGCTCAAAGCATCACTCGAAAGAAAAAAATAGAGTCTTGCTGCGCAGGGAAATGCTCGGAGTAAGCTCATTTCAAGACGAAAGGTCCCCTCAGCCTGCTGACTTCAATGCTAACCTGGAATGAATGTTGCTGGCAGGCAATCAGAGTCGCTACACCGGCCTGCCTCAGACTGGCCATTAGCTCTCAGTGCCTGGTAAGGGCCCCTTCGAGACTCACGAATCCCAAGGACAGCCACAAACTGTTCTTCGATGAATTTGTGGTGCCTCCTCTCAGAAAATATCATCGTTGCTTCTTGCCTCTGCTGCTTTGCATGTGGTGGTAATATTCCGCTCCCGCCAGGTGCGAGCGAGTGGCTTACAACAACAGAAGTGGCAAAGTCTTGCAGTACAGAGCTGTCGCAGCTTCTGCCATATTCCGCAAGCGCGTCAATCTGCTGCTGGAACTGCTGAAACTATATAACAGTGCGTGATCCCCGCCGCGGCGGGCTACTAAGGATCGCGTTAGAGGAGATATTACTTGCATTCGCGATGGGGTGAATTGGCTTGTGTGGGGGGGACGTGACGCGATCACGTGAGACGCGCGTGCAAGTCTGGAAAGATTGTGGCTTTGAATGGTGAGATGACAGCTACCTCCGTGGCACGTCGAGGGAGCAAATTAGGATTCACTAAGAAAGATTCTCGCGTACACTACATTTGCCGCAGTTTGAGAAGGGCCCACAACTTTGAATTCCAGCCAGGAACTTTGTTATCCACACACTGGATGTGTTGTTGGGGGCTGCTGCTGATGCTGGCAATCCATTCGCAAGCTAAATTTTTCATTTGTCACTGGCTTGTCTGTGTACGCAGTAAGGTGTAGTACTGTATACTTCTGTGTGTCTTCTGATGGTCGAACAAGATGTGAAAATCGGGAGAATTGTGACAGGCTGTCACGTCAGGTGACAGAGGTGTTCGAACACGCGACGTCGCCCAACAGACGACGTCCCACAGCCATCGCCAGATGGTTTTGATTCATGACGAGAGAAACTTAGGAATCGCCAGTTACAAAATCAGTTATTCGTTTTTGGTCGCAGGCGTCGCAGGTGCTCTATATCATTTTGTCCGAACGGCCTCATTCGAACAGCAAACGATGCTTCATGCTGGACGTGACAGATCTGTGCAATTTAGCGACTTTTTGGCCGAGCTAACGGAGCCTTGGCGAAGACCTCACAAGAAGCCGCGAAGCGTGTACCTATTGTTTGTTCGAACCAAGAGCTTGTTCGAATTTTGAGGTAACACGCCCTTACTCCACGTACCTCAGTATATGAAATTTGCGAGTGAGTACAACATTCGCGTCGTGTATGCAACACTGAGGGGCATTTTGTACAGAGTCGAGATTCTCTATCGAGGGGAAGTTGGTGCAGTTCGCACAATTCATCCCAGCTGACGCTGGCAGTCGAATGAACCTTCCAGAAACAACCTTGTGCAATGCAAACCTTGATCCAGATTCTGCACAGTTTTTCGTAATGCCCAGATGCACTAGGGGTTTCGTGGTCTCAGTGCTCCGCAAGAATACTGTACACCCTCATTTGCGCTAGCAGAGCTTATGGTTGCATAACGTAAACGAGTTGCAGAACGCCATCACCTTCAGAACAATTTGTAGAAAAACGGTTAATTGAGGTGATGCACGTTACAAAGCACATTAGCGCTGAAAACAACGGTTGGAAATGGTATCCGGCGATAAGGGTAATATTTTGCCCCAGAGCCAGTCCGTCACCCGATGCGGCTTTGCCTGTGGGTTCCAAGGTACGCTTTATGCCACCTGCACGCAATAAACAAGTAATGTATTCAGGGATTGCGAAAGGTGAGCAGGTTGAGAAATGAGTGTACAATATCCATGCCCCCTGCTGCTTCGGAATCCGGAACAGCTTAGGGTGTGTCCGAAGTGAAGTCGACATCCGTTGACATCCGATGTCGGTAAATCCTGACGGTTGGAAATCTCGATCCGAGGGTTGAAATTTACCGACATCCATCGACATCCATTCGAAGCTTCACTTCGGACACGCTCTTATCAGCAGCAGTCAATCCACGTGGATATAACGGAGTCCAGCGTGGTTTGAACGTATCCGAACCCGCAAACCAGAATCCCCAGCACATTATCATATATTTTTGTGTTCACGTGCGTGCACATATTACTAACAGTGTGTCACGTGGTAGTGACGTCACGATGTTCGTGATCTGATCGCCTGGAGTGCTTTCTGATGCATCTGTGCCCCATGCAGCTGTACACCCTGTTTCTCGATGTTCGGACAATCGGGAGCCCCGGCTACAGTGCGCACGTGTGCTTGGATTCAGCGGGCTGGTGCTTGCAACCAAAATGCACTTGAGGAGAACGGTAGACAACGGTTCATGAAAGAAAACGTGCTTTTGCGTTCGGTTGCGTGCGGCAAAAGTGCTTATATGGTATGTTCTGGGACCAATTTGGATGCATTGATGTCAGTACAACCGGCTTGTCAATATGGCGAATGTCAGTGTGGCGCGAAACAGGGTGTACACACCCAGCTATTGTCAAAACATAAAGTACTGTAGCGTGTCCTCACAGAAATATCACATGCCCGGGGTAGGGTGGTGTTGGAAAACCATTTGGCTAGACCGCGTAGAACTGTTGTTTCTTTCTGCTTCTAGGCTACGCCTGGTGTGCAGATACAGGCGTAGAGCAACACCACCCACCAAGCACATTCTGAAGTGCCCAGTCGAAGGCTGCGTGGCACAGGAGTCCACGCGGAACAGACATCAGCTATCCGGACTTCAGCTGGCCGCCATGGATATTGTCGACCCGTTTAACTCGTTCGCTCTAAGAGCTCTCTCGGATTTCGATTACAAGAACGGCATTTCTGGATTCAGCTCACCGCAGCGCGCAGTTCGGTATAACTTTCGTGCCTTCTTAACGGGCATCATATCGGACTCGCTTTCGGGCTTCTCCAGGTTTCATGCTTCTAATCTCGAGGCTCTGCAGGTTAAGCTACTAATCCCAAGGCGTGCCAGTTTCTCCGCTACTTTATATCCCGATCGCTTTTATACACCTAGCTATTTACAACTTATCAAGACCTTGGGACTTCACAACTCCGGTTTCTCCACCTCGGAAACTCAGCATCAGCTACTTGAATGCTGGTCCTCTTGCATCAGCATCTACCTACTTAAACGGCTGGTTTCCTGCTGTTTAACATCATTCAGGCAGATCAGCTCTTGCAAGGCTCCTCTCCCACAGCTTCTGCTCGTCACAATGCCTCCGAAGACTTCCCGCAAGGCTGTCACGGAGATCACGCCGGATCTGGATACTCCGCTGGTGGTCACGCCTACGGTACCTGTTGGCACAGACAACGAAGGATTGAAGGATGAGACGGATCTCCTCTCGACCAAGGACGCAACGGCGGCTGGCTCCTCTGGTCTCTCTGCGGAAAACAAGGCTGATGTTCCAGCTTTTGGTGAAGAGCTTCAGGACATTGATTTCAAGACTGATGAGCTCTGTAATCTGCGTCACACGGCTATCCTGTTGATTCCTTTTATGCTCGCTCAGGAACTTGCCTCGGTGGTCTCAACGGTCAAGGTGCTGATGAAGCGAGTCTGGTGCAACGTTCTTTCTGCTAACGCCGCTGACTCCGCGAAGTTTCAGATCCTGCAACCGGCTTACATCGCGAAGATACGTTTCTGCAGGCTCCAAGTCTCGTTCCTGTTGGAGGGTGATGCGCATGGAGTACGTCAGTTTGAGGTTGACTACCAGAGGGTGAACGGCAAGCTTGTCAGGCTCTATTGGCAGCACACGGACAACTTGGCGTTCGTCAGGGAGAGATCTACCAACCCTCTGGCGGTCGAGGTTATTCTCCGCAACGTCTCCGCTTCGGTTACCCCCGAAGCACTTCAGCGTATGCTCGCTCACTACAAGCTGAAGGCCAGTCAGAGGTTGATCTACAAAGCAGGTCTCAGCTTCCACAGAGTTCTTCATCCCATTACCGGTGCTGACACTGACGTCGTCAAAGGTTTGGTGGTGCCTCACGACGGGAAAGTGCGCTGGCGGCACGCGATTAATGACCCTGCTGATCCGGAGAAGCTGATCCTGATTCACTACCCGATGCTGTCATGCAAGCTGTGTGGGGGACAACACGAGGAGAAGCATCAAGATGCCTTTGTCACGGAGCGGCAGGGTAACATCGGCAAATGGAACCTGACCCTCGGTCGGGCTCACAGGATCAATGGTAACCCGGTTTTCACGCGCTCTCATAAGCTGTCTCATGGCTCTGCTGTTGTTCTTACCGCTAACTTGTCCTTGAACCTCTGCAGCTGCCTCCGTAAGGCTGAATCAGCTGACCCTCCCCATCCTGCGAGACCCTGCGATTGCTCTCATCTCCACCGGGGGACAGAGGGAGGAGTGGCTGTGCACTCAGACGGGTTGCAAGAAGGCACACGGCGCGTCTTTCATGGAAGCTCTCGACCATGTCCGCTCTGCGAATCATCTATCGCACCTCGAGAAGCTTGGCACAGCCACCAGACTCACCCTAGAGAAGTCAAGCCTCAGTGTCACCTTGAAGGACTATGGGCTTCAGAACTCCAGCGGCTCGGTCGCATCTCAGCAGCAGCGTCGGTAGTATTCTTTGCAGTCGGAGTTGTAGTCTCACTTACCCTGTGGATGCGTAGGGGTCACTTCCCTGTTGTCAATGGATAATAAAACCACCACCCTCACCTTCGCGACACTGAATGTTAACGGTATCGGTGACAGATCTAAACAAGTTAGAACACGGGACTGGGCTAGGACAGCAGCAGACTTTGTTATACTGACAGACACTAGGCTAGCCTCCAACCACACTTACTGGAGCTCTCTTACTTCCTTTACCGTTGCCGCATCGTCTGCTCCGGCTAGGGCCAGCGGTGTAGCGCTCCTTTGTAGAAACCCTCACTTCGGCCTTAGAGACGTAGTCGCTCACCCGTCCGGTAGAATCCTGCAGGCCAGCGTACACGTGTTAGGAATCGAAATTGTAGTCTTAGGAGTCTACTTCCCAGCTGACTCGGCAACCAGGAACAGTTTCGTCACGCACACGCTAGGCCCAGTCTTAGATCTCATTCCTCCCTCATCCCACCTTATCATCGCTGGTGATCTGAACCTCGTAGAAAATCCGGTCCTTGATAAGTCCTCGAAGCTCGGATCCTCCTATAAGAACGACAAGCTCTTCCGCCGTTGCGGCGCTTTTCAGATCTCAGACGCATTCAGGACCCTGCACCCGAGGAAGAAGGAATTCACTTTCTACTCGAGAGCGAAGAAAGCTAGCTCTAGAATAGACCGCATCCTTCTCTCGCACTCACTGCTGCCTCACCTTGACACCGCGATCCACGTCATGCCAGAGGAAACCATCTCAGACCACGATTTCGCCGCCAAGGCTGGGCTGCGTTTGTACCTGAAAGCCAACTCCGGTCCAGGCCTTTGGAAGATGTCGCCTGACATGGTCAACAGGCCGGGGGTTAAGAGAATCATTGATGCTACGGTGAAGCGTACGCGAGTTACTGACGGCAGCAGCTTTGAACTCCTCACCTCCAGGCTGAACGCCGGTCTTCGGTCCTACGTTCGGGAGGAAGGCAAGCGTGTCCGTGCTACTACTTCTCATCTTGCCGCCGCTGTCGCCAGGCTGAAGCAGGAGGCTATGGCGGATCCTCGGGGTTTCGCCTACGGTGAGCTCCTGGAGTCCAAGGTGAAGCAGCTGAAGGAATACCACGCGTCGCGGAGAGAACATATGCACCTCTGCGCAGGAACAAGGGAAGAAATGGTTGGTGTAATAGCCTCCAAACACCTGACGGGGAAGATTCAGGCACGGAAAGCTAAGACCCAGATTGCGGAGCTGAAGGTGAACGGAACAACTATCGCGGACACCAAAGGGATTCTGGGGGCCGCCGCAAATTTCTTCGAGGGTATCTTTGGGGAGGACCGCCGGAAATGTTCAAGGAGATGGGTCCCGGTGCCGGGCAGGAAACTCTCATGGGAAGCCGCCAGGGAGCTGGAGGCGGACTGGTCGGAGAAGGAGGTCAAGGAGGCCTTCAAGGCGATGGCGTTGCGGAAGTCTCCGGGCAGTGATGGTCTCCCAAAGGAATTTTTTGAGGCCAACTGGGACTCTCTCGGAAGCAGTTTCATGGCGCTAGCTAACAACTTCGCTTCAACGGCTTCGCTTCCTGCAGAGACAAAGGAGGCTGTTACGATACTGCTGCACAAGAAAGGGGGTCGGGACTCCTTGAACAACTATCGCCCGATCACTCTGCTTAAGTCTTCCAACAAGATACTGGCAAGGGTGTTGGCGAACCGCATCAAAAAAGTGCTTCACCAAGTTATTTCCCCAGAACAATACGGTTTCATACCCGGTCGGCGGCTGTCGGATGCGGTGGCTCTGGTCGCTGATGTTATTGACGCGGCAAAACACGGCAGCGAAGACTGGTATCTTCTTCTCGTCGATTTTCAAAAGGCATTCGATTCGGTCTCACGCGTCTTCATCTTCATGGTACTGCGGAGCATGGGCTTCCCGGAGCGTTTTGTGGCTTGGGTGGAAGGCCTGCACGAAGGCACCACGACGAAGCTGCTAATCAATGGATGGTTGAGTGAAGGGATACAGGTGCGGTCGGGGGTCAGGCAAGGGTGTCCGCTGGCCCCTTACCTCTTCCTCTGCGCCGTGGAGCCGTTGGCGCAGCTGGTGGAAAAAAGGAAACTGGGGCTCAGCCTGGCGGGGCAGAGGTTGGCATACCTGGGGTATGCCGATGACACAACCCTCATCCTGCAAGGGAAAAGTCAGATCAAGAAAGCGGTTAGGGCGCTGGCCAGGTTTGAGGCTGAATCCGGCTTGTCGACGAACAAGGGGAAATCGGTTGTTATGCCGCTGGGAGTGAACCTCACCTCAAACCCTATCGCATCAGATGGTTTTAAGTGGGCGGCGGCGGATGAAGCAGAGCGTCTTCTGGGGGTCTGGATCGCGCCGAACGGAAGCTGCAGACCGACGTGGGAAAAGGCGTTAGAGGACATCATGGGGAAGCTGCAGAAGTGGCATGAGCAATATCTCACGGAAACTGCAAGAGGGTCGGTGGTGAACAGCTACATCTCACCGAAGATTTCTTTCCAAGCTCAGGTTTACCCCCCGCCGGATGACATCTGGCTGGAGATCGACAGATCGTTGCACAACTTCGTCTCGACGAACCGTCCGACCTCCGCAAAGGGTTTTATCCTCTGGCGCCGCGATTTGGTGTACCTGCCAAGGGATCTGGGAGGACTTGGAGTGCGGGACCCGGGTATTCTGTTGGCATGCCTCTCGGCAAGACGAGCGGCGATGTTAGTCACGGAAACCAATCTGCTGAAAAAGGACATCATCGTGAAAGTAGTGGAGCTACCGATGGGGGTTGACACTTTCACGGCCCACAAGAACCTCATCCGCCACTGGACAGGCAGGGGGACACGATGGAAGATGTTGTGCGAAACCATCCTGAAATCGCCGTTGGGTATACGGCCTCTAGCGCAGGAAGCGGCAGATGTGGCGCGTGAACCGATCCTGTTCAACCGGCGCATTTTACCTAACGGAAAGACACCACTGGGAGGGCAAAAATCAGCAGCGCGGCTCAAGGATTGGAACCTAGGGAAGCTGAGATGCACTGGAGCGGATGGGGACCTTGTTTTCAAATCGCTGGAGCAACTAAAAACGGAACTGGGGGAGATAGGGCCGGCGAGATTGGCGCTCAAGGCGTTGGAAGTAGTGCCGGAGGACTGGAGGAAAGCATTAGTGGCAGCTGGAGGTGTTAGCTCGGCTGCCTCACAGCGGCAATCGCTACCGTACATCTCGAACGAGGGGATTTTCTCACTGAAGCAGATGAAGGAACTTTGGGGCTCTGGCCGAGCCTCCAACAAGCAGGCGAAGTGGGGGAGCAGATGGGGCAAGAGGATCGACTGGAGGGAAATCATTGCAATCAGAGACTTGTCAGATTTATATGACATAGCTACTGTAGGCTATAGTGGGGTAGCACATATGGGGTACAGTTTTCTAGGGTTTGCTTCTTGTACCCAACTTTCACTTAGTCATTTCATTCCTCGTTTCTTCTCATGGTATCGAGCAGGTTCCCTAGTGGGAACGATTCCTAGGGCCCACCACCACGAATTTTTTTTTTTTTTTCCTGCCCGGAGCGCGTTTTGCGCCGGCCCGAGTCGCGCCCGTCGCGCCCGTCGCGCCCGTTGCGCCCGTCGCGCCCGTCGCGCCCGTCGCGCCCGTCGCGCCCATCGCCACCTACCTCCGCGGCCCCGCCACCTACCTTCGCGGCCCCGCCACCTCACTGTGCGGCCCCGCCACCTACCTCCGCGGCCCCGCCACCTACCTCCGCGGCCCCGCCACCTACCTGTGCGGCCCCGCCACCTACCTGTGTGGCCCCGCCATCTACCTTCGCGGCCCCGCCACCTCACTGTGCGGCCCCGCCACCTACCTCCGCGGCCCCGCCACCTACCTGTGCGGCCCCGCCACCTACCTTCGCGGCCCCGCCACCTCACTGTGCGGCCCCGCCACCTACCTCCGCGGCCCCGCCACCTACCTGTGCGGCCCCGCCACCTACCTTCGCGGCCCCGCCGCCTTACTGTGCGGCCCCGCCACCTACCTCCGCGGCCCCGCCACTTACCTTTGCGGCCCCGCCGCCTCCTCCCAGCGGCCCCGGACGCCGCCCTCTCAGCGGCCCCGCCGAGCCGCCCAGCAGCCGAGTCGCCCAGCAGCCGAGCCGCCCAGCAGCCGAGCCGCCCAGCAGCCGAGCCGCCGAGCCGCCGAGCCGCCGAGCCGCCCTGTCCGCAGCCGAGCCGCCCAGCAGCCGAGCCGCCCCGCCGCCGAGCCGCCCAGCCGCCGAGTCGCCGAGCTGCCGAGCCGCCCTGCAGCCGAGCCGCCCGAACCGCCCTGTCCGGTAAGAGCAGCGCCTCTCTCACAGCACTGCCCTCGCCCTACTGTTTGCACTGCTAGTCTACTGCTGTCATGGCTACCCCTAGTGTCCTCGCTTTTGACGCTGAGGGTCGGGCCATTGACTTTGACGCCTGGATAGATGACCTGCAGCTTTTCTTACAGTGCGACAGAGCAGACGGCCTCTCCCTCTTTGACCTCACTTCTGGTGCCTCTCCTGCCCCCGCTGCTGATGCTGACGCCACCGTTCGCTCACAGTGGGCCACGCGCGATGCTGCTGCACGTCTTGCTGTGTGTCGCCACCTCCCTACCTCTGAGCGTGCGCACTTTAGCCAGTACAAGAGTGCTCAGACCTTGTACGACGCTGTAGTTGCACGCTACTCCTCCCCTGCCACTGCTGCACTGAGCCGCCTCATGCTACCGTACCTCTTCCCTGACCTTGCTGCCTTTCCCACAGTCGCTGACCTCATTACGCACCTCCGCTCTAGTGACACTCGCTACCGCGCTGCGCTTCCTGCTGAGTTCTGCGCCAAGAACCCCCCCCCCATGTACATCACCCTCTACTACATAGTCACCCGTCTCCCTGACTCCCTTCGCGTAGTCAGGGACCACTTCCTCTCGGTTTGTCCCACCACTCTCACCGTTGACCTCCTCGAGAAGGCCCTCCTAGCAGCAGAAAAGAGCATAGTTGCTGTAGGAGCCTCTCGTGGTGACCCTCGCACCCCCATCTTTGAGGGGTGTTCCCCCTCCCCTCTTTTGCCCTCTGTTGCCTCTGCTGCTGCGGCCGACCTCGCTGGTTTGGAGTCGGTTGGGGCAGCGTCTACCCCTAGCGGGAGACGCCGCCCTGGCAGGGGCAAGGGGGGCAGGGGCGCTGGAGGAGCTTGCGGGGGCGGTGGAGGCGGCGGTGGAGGTGGTGGAGGAGGTGGGGGTGGCGGTGGGAGTGGTGGCGGGGGTGGAGGTGTAGGTGGCGGCAGTGGAGGCGCAGGAGGCAGCGGCGGTGGCGGAGGGAGCGGAGGTGGCGGCGGTGGAGGAGGAGGCGGCGGAGGAGGTGGAGCTGGTCGGGGTGGCGCTGCGCAGAGGGTCAGCTCCGGTGGTGGTCAGCGCCAGCAGCAGCAGCAGCAGCAGCAGCAGCAGCAGCAACAGCGCACTCGTGACGTCCCCTCCCCTCAGCAGCTCCGTGAGTGGTACACTGCACGCCAGAGGGGTGGGGGTGCTGGTCCGTGCACCTACGTCCTGCGCACCGGCGACCGCGCGGGTGAGCAGTGCGGGGGTGCGCACTCCACCCAGCGCTGCTTTGGCCGCCTCACGGACGCTTGGCGTCACCAGTTCCCTGAGGCCACTGAGATCCCCCGCTGGGGTGAGCTGTCTAGGGCGGGTGTAGCTGTCTTTGACCTTGACTTTGATGCTATTCTTGCTGCCGTGTATACTGTGACTATTAGTGATGAGGGTGACTGTTACCGGTGTTTTCCGCCCGACCCGGGCATTGAGACTGCTGCTCTAGGTACTGGTGAGGCTGCTGCTCTAGGTGCTAGCGAGGCTGCTGCTCTAGGTGCGTCTGCTCCCTCAGGTGCTGGTGAGTCTGCTCTCTCAGGTTCTGCGTCGGCTTCGGCCTCCCACACCTTCACACTTGACTCGGGGGCTTCTCGCTCCTTCTTTCGAGACCGCACCACACTCACGCCGCTTGGCCGGCCAGTTGCGGTCTCCCTGGCAGACCCCTCTGGGGGTCCTGTCCTTGCTCACTTCTCCACTGTCCTCCCGTGTCCGGCGGCCCCCTCTGGCACCCTGTCTGGTCTCTACCTCCCCTCGTTCTCTACGAACTTGGTGAGTGGTGCTGACCTACAGGATGCGGGGGTTCACCAGTTCACTCCTGCGAGTCAGCGGGTGACCCACTGCACGGACGCTCGGACAGGCCGCCACCTGGCCACGTTTACACGTCGGCCAGGGTCGAGCCTGTACACACTGACCACTGCGTCTCCTCCAGTCCCTGCGTCTGGTCAGGTAGCTGCGTCGGGTCAGGTGTTTGCTGCAGCGTCCAGGTCTGGTCCTGAGTCTGCCCCCTGCTCGTGTCGCCTCCTGTCTCACGAGACTCTCCTCTGGCACCACCGCCTTGGCCACCCCTCCCTGCTTCGTCTCCGGAGCATGGCCTCCCGTGTCCTTGTCTCTGGTCTTCCCCGGTCCCTCCCTCCCCTTCCTCCGGGGCCAGGCCCTACTTGCGTCCCCTGTGTCGAGGGACGGCAGCGGGCTACCCCTCACTCCTCCCAGTTTCCTCCGACAGAGGCCCCGCTGCAGACGCTTCACATGGACGTGTGGGGCCCGGCCCGCGTCCGTGGACAGGGTCACGAGCGCTACTTCCTGCTGGTGGTTGACGACTACTCGCGTTACACCACAGTCTTCCCCTTGCGCAGCAAGGGTGATGTCACTGAGGTGTTGATCGACTGGATCCGCGCAGCTCGTCTCCAGCTCAGGCGGAGCTTTGGCTCGGACTTTCCTGTTCTGCGTCTGCACTCTGACAGAGGTGGAGAGTTCTCCTCTGGCCTTCTGCGAGCCTACTGTCGTGCACGAGGCATCCGCCAGACCTTCACGCTTCCGGACTCTCCACAGCAAAATGGGATTGCTGAGCGCCGCATTGGCATGGTCATGGACGTCGCCCGTACGTCCATGATGCATGCGGCTGCCCCCCATTTTCTGTGGCCGTTTGCGGTTCGGTACGCGGTGCATCAGATCAACCTTCAGCCCAGGGTCTCCATGCCGGAGACCTCCCCAGCTTTGCTGTGGACGGGGAAGGTTGGCGATGCGTCTGCGTTCCGTGTCTGGGGATCTCGGGCGTTTGTCCGCGACTTGTCTGCGGACAAGCTGTCCCCTCGTCCTGCTCCTTGCGTCTTCCTGGGTTTCCCCCCTGACGCCCCAGGGTGGCAGTTCTACCACCCCACCTCTCGCCGTGTTCTGTCCTCCCAGGACGTCACGTTCGACGAGTCGGTCCCCTACTACCGCCTCTTCCCCTACCGCACTCCGTCCCTCCCCCCGCCACCGCTCTTCCTTGTACCAGGTCCCCCCCCGGTAGACCCCCTCCCCCCTCAGGGTCCTGCCCCTTCAGGTGTGTCCCAGGTAGACGCTGTTGAGCCTGTCGAGGTCGCTGGTGACTCTGGTGCTGCTGAGGGTGCTGAGCCTGGGGGTGCTGACTCTGGGGGTGCTGAGCGTGTGGGTGCTACGCCTGGGGGTGCTGAGCCTGGGGGTGCTGAGCCTGGGGGTGCTGAGTCTGGGGATACTACGACTGGGGGTGCTGAGCCTGGGGGTACTACGCCTGGAGGTGCTGAGCCTGGGGGTGCTGCGTCTGGGGGTGCTGAGCCTGGGGGTACTACGCCTGGAGGTGCTGAGCCTGGGGGTGCTACGCCTGGTGGTGCTGTGCCTGGCGGTTCACCGGGTGCTCCCTCTCGCCGGGAGCCACTCTCTCCCCAGGAGCTGCGTGAGTGGTTTGCCCGGCGCTGGAGGCGAGCTGCTGGAGCTGCTGGAGCTGGAGGTGCTGCGGGTACTGGAGGTTCTGTTGCTTCTGAGGGAGCTGGTGCCACGGGTCCCGGAGGTGCTCGTACTGGGAGTACTGGAGCTGCTGGACCTGCGGGTACTTCTGGAGCTGGAGTTGCTGCGGGTGTTGGCGCGGAGGCTACTGCTGTCGGTCCTGGAGGCGGTCCTGCTGGGGGTACTACTGGTGCTGCTGGGGGTTCTGGAGCTGGAGCTGCTACCGGTGCTGGTGCTGCCCCTGGGGTTGCTGGTGCTGTCCCTCCTGTGTCTGGAGTCGCCGCGCGGCCTCGGCCGTACTTCGTTCCGCTCCTTCAGCAGGTTCTTGGTCTCCCGCCTTCTACTGGTCCTCCTCCTCCCTTAGAGTGTCCACAGCCTGTCCCGTCGCAGTTACAGTTACAGCCGGCCTCCCCACTGCCTGCTCCGTCTCCCTACACTGGTCCTACTGGAGGTCTTGCTGAGCGTCGTGAGCCTGCGTCTCGCCCTGCGTCGCCTGTCCGTGCTGCTCGCACTAGTGGTCGCGGTTCGCGTCAGCGTCCTCCTCCTGTCCCTGGCACGCACCGGATGTCTCTGCGTCCGTCCACTGCTCCTCTGCGTGCCCCTTTGCCTTCTCCTCCTGAGTCTTCTCTTCCTACTCTTGCCGACCCGGAGTCGGACTCTCTTCGCGCTGCCAGTCCTACTGTCACGCGTCTCCTTGCTACGGTTGTCACTGACCCTTCCTTTGAGTCCACTGCTGCGTCTGCTCTAGTTGCTGAGCTCGTCGACTTTGCTGCTCGCTGTCGCCTAGACTACGTCGCCAGTCTTGTTGCTGAGTCTGAGTCTGTCTGTCCTCCGTCCGTCGGGGGTGAGTGTGCCCTTGGCACGGACGTCCTTGAGGACAGGCAGGAGGAGTTCCAGTGCTTGGCCGCTGCTTCACCTCATCTCGTGTCCGTACTGCTTACCCCTGAGGGAGACCCGGATGCACTTGACATCCCGACTCCGCGCTCTTACGCGGAGGCGATAGAGGGTCCCTACTCCTCTCAGTGGCAGGCAGCTATGGACGCAGAGATGGCTTCCTGGAAGTCCACAGGCACCTACGTTGACGCTGTTCCCCCTCCTGGGGCGAACATCGTCAGTGGCATGTGGATTTTCAGGGTGAAGCGACCGCCGGGTTCTCCGCCTGTCTTCAAGGCGCGTTACGTGGCTCGTGGCTTCAGTCAGCGGCAGGGAGTTGACTACTTTCAGACCTTCTCTCCCACCCCGAAGATGACCACTCTTCGGGTACTGCTGCACGTAGCTGCTCACCGTGACTACGAGCTACACTCTCTTGACTTCAGCACTGCTTTCTTGCAGGGCAGCCTGCACGAGGAGATCTGGCTGCGTCGCCCACCTGGCTTCACTGGGTCTTTTCCTCCTGGCACCCAGTGGAGCCTACGGCGGCCAGTCTACGGTCTCCGCCAGGCACCGCGTGAGTGGCACGACACACTGAAGACTACACTTGCGGCTCTTGGGTTTGCTCCCTCTACTGCCGACCCGTCGCTGTTTCTGCGCACCGACACTTCTTTGCCGCCGTTCTACATCCTCGTGTACGTCGACGACTTGGTCTTTGCCACAGCTGACACTGCTGGACTAGCCCACGTGAAGTCCGAGCTGCAGAAGAGACATACGTGCACTGACCTGGGTGAACTGCGCAGCTACCGTGGCTTGCAGATCACTCGGGACAGAGCACGCCGCACCATTACCCTGACTCAGTCACACATGGTGCAGCAGGTCCTTCAGCGCTTCGGCTTCACGTACTCCTCGCCTCAGGCCACTCCTCTGCCTACTCGCCACTCGCTCTCAGCTCTGCCTTCGGATGAGTCCGTAGAGTCGAGTGGCCCGTACCCAGAGCTTGTTGGCTGCCTCATGTACCTGATGACCTGCACACGACCTGACCTTGCATACCCTCTTAGCATTCTTGCACGCTATGTTGCTCCTGGGAGACACAGACCGGAGCACATGGCTGCAGCGAAGAGGGTGTTGCGCTACTTGTGCAGTACGTCGGGCATGGGGCTTGTGCTTGGAGGGCAGAGTCCAGTGGTCCTTACTGGGCACGCAGACGCTTCTTGGGCTAACGACCAGGCTACGCAGCGGTCGTCACAGGGTTACACCTTCAGCCTTGGTTCCGGCTCTGTTTCGTGGCGGGCTACTCGCTCGTCTTCTGTTCTCGGCTCCAGTTGTGAGGCTGAGATCTACGCAGGAGCCATGGCTGCACAGGAGCTTCGCTGGCTCACCTACCTGCTGACTGACCTCGGAGAGCTGCCTCGTTCTCCTCCAGTGCTGTACGTAGACAACAAGGCCATGCTGGCCTTGTGTCGGGAGCAGCGACTGGAGCACAGAACGAAGCACATTGCTCTCCGCTACTTTCTTGCTCGTGAGCTGCAGCAGCGTGGTCAGCTGCGTCTTGCGTACTTGGCCTCTGAGGCCAACACTGCTGATATCTTCACCAAGGCACTTGCGCCTTGTGACCATCAGCGTTTCTGTACTCAGCTGGGCCTTGTGCCTACCTTGCCTCACTTGCTCACCTCTTGACCTTGCTTGTACTGTTACATATATATATACCTGCTCTTGTTTGTCTAGCCCTTTTTTATATATATGTGTACTCCTGCTTGTGAACTGGCCTTGTGGCCTTGAACTTGTGCTCGGAATGTGTGGTGACTTTGTGATCCACCCTGAGCTTGTTTTGCTTTGCTTTGCTTGACTGGTCTTGTGACCCCTTGTTCTCCCCCACTTTGCCTATGGGGGTGTGTCAGATTTATATGACATAGCTACTGTATGCTATAGTGGGGTAGCACATATGGGGTACAGTTTTCTAGGGTTTGCTTCTTGTACCCAACTTTCACTTAGTCATTTCATTCCTCGTTTCTTCTCAAGACTCTCGGGTGATTCCTAACCGCCCACGTAGCGTGCTGTTGAGAATCCACGGGCTCAATCTTCAGGTGGGAGAGAGGGTGGCCTTCCTCCGCTGCAAGCCTGTTTGCCCATACTGCAGCGAAGAGGAAACCCTAGAGCACTGCCTCTTCACCTGCCCGGCCATTCAATCGGTCGTCACTTCAATCCTGCGAGGCCTGCGCATGATGAATCCGGCTCGCCACGTCTCCTCGCTGGGCGACCTGCTTTTCAAGCGTGCTGGCTCTGACTCAGCTTTTCCAGAGGCAACTTTGGCTGCTATTGGGCTAAATCAGATCTGGGTGGAGAGATGTGAAGCAGTGTTTCGTGGAGGGAAATTTAGAGCGCGCCGAGTTCTGCGACGAATTGAGCGGGCTTTCTATCTTCATGCAAGAATCTACCTGAAAGAGCAACGGACGAAATTTCGGAAAGGGGCGGGCGGCCCTCGGAAGAGCAAGTGGGCAAGGCTACTGGCGGACGAACAGCGCCTGTTCGGACACATCACAGTTGCGGATGGGCTGAAGTGGAAATGGACAAGTGGCTTTGCAGCCATCTGGTCCAAGCAGCGTAGGGCACGTGGCCCTGTCTAAGTACCCTCTTGGGGTCCGGCTCACGCCGTTCCCCTCATGCAGAGTTACGACTGTATTTGATTTTATACACTTGCTCACTCCGGTGTATTCTTTCATTTTAATAAAAAAAAAACATTCTGAAGTGCTTCCACCCATAAAATACGATTCACAATTCCGAGCTTATTCGACTGCGCACTCTAAACAAGACTCGTAGAGCATTGATTTTCTTTTGTGAAAATGGAACCGAAACTGTTGCGCAGGGGTTTCGGGTTTCGGGTACTTCAAATTTAACTTATTCGAAAATCCCTTTCATTTGCCTCCCACCTCCTGCACCTTACCTACACCCTGTTTCTCGATGTTTGAACAATCGGGAGCCCCGGCTACAGTGCGCACGTGTGCTTGGATTCAGCGGGCTGGTGCTTGCAACCGAAATGCACTTCAGGAGAACGGTAGACAACGGTTTATGAAAAAAAACGTGCTTTTGAGTTCGGTTTCGTGCGGCAAAAGTGCTTATACGGTATGTTCTGGGACCAATTTGGACGCATTGATGTCAGTACAACCGGCTTGTCAATATGGCGAATGTCAGTGTGGCGCGAAACAGGGTGTACTCACCTTCCTACACCGTTATTTGCGTGTGTCACGAGGTTCTACCCCATAAGACAGCATCGACAGCCCATCGCCGCGTTAAATCGACAACGCGATTCCTTTACTGTACATAAATCTCTCCAAGCCAAGCCAGCGTGGTGATCGTTAGAACAGCCAAGCGCCGCTGCTTGCAGATCCAACGCTCCTCATGCTACGAGCAACACAGTGGGTGTATGTACACCCTGTTTTGCGCATCACTGACATTCGCTGTATTGACAAGCCGGTTGTTCTGGAAGCAACGCGTCTAAAACGGTCCCATAACAAACGCTTATAAACACACAATGTCGCACTCACCTGTACGCACTAGCGATTTTCTTTCTCAGCACGGTGCTGTACATGTACAACCAAGTCTAGGCAGTGTCAAATTTCCTACTTTCTTTGAACACCGTAACCACATCTATGCATTGTGAAATATGTAGATGTTGCAGTGTGAAGGACAGACTTTCACTAATTATGCATTCAACTCAGGTCATGGAAACAAGAACACTCTAGATTGGCAAAGCCTTCTTTCACCTCCTACTGACCTTTTATATATTGCTGAATTTCATGACATTGCATAAGGCTAATCTGGAGCGTCAGAAGCATACTACGAGTTCTGCCTCTGCCTCGTGTTTAGCGAACCTATCCCTGCTTCCTCTTGTTTATTCCCAGGGATGACATTCGCAGTGTTGACATTCTCGGCATTTGCATTCACAGAGCTCTGTGACGCGGGTCTCATTAGCAGAGTCAGCTCCAATCCCTCCAGATCCTCACCCTGTCTCACCCCAGTCTGCAAGGCCGCATCAGCATGACTGATTTGAGTCAGAGTATCCACAGTAGCTAAAGCAGGAGCTACTTCTGTATCCATTGCTCCTCTCGTGCTCCCGCTCCCTCTCCCTCTCCCACTCCCACTTCCATTCCCTCTTTCGGCACCCCTCCCAGTCTCTTCCCTCCCTCCTCTTCCTGTAGCTTCTTCGGTAGAAGCCATTCCAGTGTATGCCTTATTAGCCTCCTCGTTAAAAGCCCTTTCAGTGGAGACTGTTCTTAGGTGTAACGGAATTCTCATTGCTGCAGTATGAAGAGCCGTAGCTAGAAATGTGGAAGGCGGGATTGTCATCTCCGTGCTCACTAGAGCAGTTGAAGGGGGTGCTAATAAAGGAGATATTGATGAAGGAGGTATCAGAGAAGGAGGCGCGAACAAAGGTGCTCTAAATGAAGGTGATTCTAACGAGGTTGGCTTCAGTGAAGGCAGGGCATCACGACGAGGCAGTGACCCAACGTACTGCAACAGGCTCGGTTCTCCGTCTGCCAGGCTCGGGCGTTGGCCGAGGTTCGGACTGAGGTTAAGACTTGGGTTGCGGCCCAGGCTTGCGCCCCGGATTGGATTACGTTCCAGTAGCTCCGGAATCGATAAAATAGCAGCAGCAGGAGCAGCAGGAGCAGAAGCAGAAGTAGGAGCAGCAACAGCAGTGGACACTCCACGCTGTGATGCTTCTGTGAACCGAGATCGACCCCCGCGAGCAGCAGCAGAACTGGCAGCAGCAGGAGTGCCAATACTAGCACCAGCACTAGCAGCAGCACTAGCATCAGCACTAGCAGCACCACCTGCACTAGCAGCGGCACTAGCACTAGCAGCACTAGCACCAGCAGCAGCAGCAGCGCTGGCACTGCTGGCACCAGAAGTGGAAGGGAGGTGCATCACGGTTGCATTGCGCTTGGAAGGGGAGAATGAAGCGGGTTGCGAGGGAAGAGTGGGGTGGGATTGGAAAGGACTGGCTTTGGCACCAGCACCCCCTGTTGCTTTCTCAAATAGCTTTTCTGGAGCTCCTTTGCCTCCCCATCTTTCCCCTCCTCCTTCCCTTCCCTCTTCCCTTCTGCCTTCCCCTCCCCCTCTCCCTTCCCTTCCCCCTCCCTCTCCCCTCCCTTCTCCTCCTCCCTCCCCACCTCTACCTACTCCTCTCAGTCCTCCTTTCCCTCCTGCCAGTCCTGATTTAGCCGCCGATGCTGCTGCTGCAGCAGGCTCCCCCTTTCGAGACGTCCTCTTACGTCGTGCCACGTGGCACGTCATGTGTCCCCCAAGCGCCTGCGACGTGGGGAAAACGTTGCCGCAGACAGGACAAGAATACCCGCCCGGCCGCTGCCCCTGCATACCAGGAAGACGGTCCAAGGGAAGTTGAGCTGGATGCTGGGCGGCAGCATGAGGCGGGGCATTGAAACCAGCACCAGATGAAACTGAAACGGTCCCACCACCAGCACCACCACCAGCACCAGCAGCAGCAGCACCACCACCACCTGAACCAGTGGCAGCAGCATTTGACCTTATTGTGAGTCCTGGGATTGAATCAACTTCTGCTGCAGTGGCAGCAGTGGCAGCAGCATCAGAAGCAGCAGCAGCAGTGGCAGCATTGGCAGCAGCAGCAGCAGCAGTGGCAGCAGCGGCAGCAGTGGCAACAGTGGCAGCAGCGGCAGCAGCAGCAGCTGCAGAGGGAGCGAAATTTGATACTCCAAACCAGGAGGAGAGGAGGGCCTGAGCGTGCTCACTCAGAAGGACCTGAGTGCGTTGATGCTGCTCAACTGATTGAATCTGATGTCGCTCAGCCGATTGCACTGGAAATTCTGCCTGCTGTTGCTGCTGTGCTTGTTTCTGGGCTTGCTGCTGTGTCTGCTGTTGCGCCTGCTGTTCTGCTTCTTGCTCCTCCTGCCTCTGCCTCGCCTGCTCCTCCAGTTGCCTCAGAAGAAGCAGCTGCAGCTGTTGCTGTTGCTGTGCATGTGATTGTGCTGCCTGTTGTTGTGTCTGTTGCTGTGCCTGCTGCTGTGTCTGCTGCTCTGATTCTTGCCCCTGTTGCCTCTGCCTCGCCTGCTCCTCCAGTTGTCTCAGAAGAAGCAGCTGCAGC
The DNA here is from genome assembly GCA_947471745.1 of Closterium sp. Naga37s-1. Taxonomy (NCBI): domain Eukaryota; kingdom Viridiplantae; phylum Streptophyta; class Zygnematophyceae; order Desmidiales; family Closteriaceae; genus Closterium; species Closterium sp. Naga37s-1. The sequence goes on along the minus strand of CANJKZ010000010.1, from coordinate 638,521 downwards.
TGTTGCTGTGCGTGCGATTGTGCTGCATGCTGTTGTGTCTGTTGCTGTGCCTGCTGCTGTGCCTGCTGTTCTGCTTCCTGCCCCTCGTGTCTCTGTCTTGCCTGCTCCTCCAGTTGTCTCAAAAGAAGCAGCTGCAGCTGTTGCTGTTGCTGTGAGAGTGATTGTGCTGCCTGTTGCTCTGCCCGTTGTTGTTCCTGTTTCTGTGCCTGCTCCAGACCTGCTGCCTGCACCTCCTGCCGCTGCTTTTCTCGCTGCTCAAAACCCTGCTGCAGAAACAGTAGCTGCTGCTTCATCAGCTGCTGCTGAATCCCCAACCTCTGACTCTGCTCCTTCTGCAATTGCTCCTGCTCCTGCTCATCTTCCTGCCGAGCTCTCTGCATCAGGGCTTGGTGCTGCTGCTGCTGCTGCTGCTGCTGCTGTTGTTGCTGCTGCTGCTGCTCCAGCCACTGATTCTGCTGCTGATGCTCCAGCCTTTGACTCTGCTCCTGCTGCGATTGTTCCTTCTCCTTCTCAGCTTTCTGCCGAGCTCTCTGCATCAAGGCTTGCTGCTGCAGCACCTCATGCTGCCTCTGCTGCTGTTGCTGCTGCTCCTCCTCCTGCTGCTGCTGCCGCTGCTTCTCAGCTTGCTGCTCGGCTTGCTCCTGAGCTCTCTGCATCAGGGCTTGCTGCTGCTGCTGCTGCTGCTGCTGCTGCTGCTGCTGCTGCTGCTGCTGCTGCTGCTGCTGCTGCTTCTCAGCTTGCTCCTGAGCTCTCAGCAGCAAGGCTTGTTGCTGCTGCATCTCATGTTGTTGTTGCTGCTGCCCTTGCTGCTGCTCTTGCTGCTCCTGCTGTTGCTGCCTCAGTTGCCGAAGCAGCAACAGTTGATGTCGCTGCTGCAGGTACGACAACCCTGCAGAAGCAGCCACAGCAGCAGCTTCTGCTGCTGCCTTAGCATCACCCTCAGTCATTGTAACACCTCTGCCCCCCATCCCTGTGACGTCTCTCCCCATGTCTCTCCCCATGCCCGTGCCAATGCCTGTACCCATGCCAGTACCCATTTTTTCATCCATCCCCATGCTCCCCCTCATGACCACTCTCCTATCCTCGTTATCCCTCCTCGCAGCACCCTCCCAACCTGTCTCATCCGTCCTCTCTTCATCATCTTTAGAAACACCACTACCCCTGAACCTTTTCCTCCCCTCTCCCTCTCTTGTCCTCTCTTCCCCCTCGCTTCTCCTCCCTTTTCTCTCCTTTGCCCTCCCTTCTACCCCCCTTCTCACCCCATCTCCTTCCCCTTCCCTTATCCTCCCCTCCCCTTCCACATCCCCCGCCCGTATCCTTCCTTCCCCTACTCTTATTCCATCTCCCCTTTGGGTTATACAGTCTTCGTCTGACTGGGTCCCAAAGAGATTCAGCAGGCGAGGAGAAGGAGCGTTTCTGGGTACTGCATCATCCCTTACCGAGTATGCTTCCAACACTGCAGGTACTGTCTGTGAATGTAACGAGCGTCCTTGTAACGGGGCGGGAACTGCAGCAGCCGCAGCAGTGCCATCACGAGAGATGGGAATAGTGCCACGTGCTGGGCTGGGCGGCAGCAATGATAGTGTCTCCAAACGATGCCGCCCGGAACCAGAACCTGCCGAGGCCTCGCCGCCTGGAGCAACCTCACTCTCTGCCGCCCAGCTCCTGGATCCGACACCTGCTGACGTGGCCAGACGAGTGTCAAGGAGAGGGAAAGCAGTTTGAGGGGGAGGGTGAAAGGGTGGAGGACGGGGAGGAGGAGTAGGCTGGCTGAAATCGTGGCTTGTTTTTTCGGTCGTTTGCGTTCTCGGGATAAACTCAGGGGAATGGAGGAGAGGGAAAGGAAGAGCCCCTGGGGAAGGGAGGACTGGGGAGGGGAGGACAGGGGAAGGCAGGATAGGAGAAGGGAGGAGGAAAGGGGAAGGAAGGAGAGAGGCCGCTGACGTCATCACGGTGTGCATGGTGGAGAGGGAGGAGGAGGAGGAAAGCCATCCGGTTTGCTCCGGTAAAGGGAGATCCGTTAAGGCAAGAGGGTCTCCCAGTGGCCGCGGAGCGGATTCAAAGAGAGATTTGAAGGAGAGAATTGGCGGATTCTGCAAAAAATCGCTCCCCCTGGCTGGCCCGGCGGCGGGAGCTGCGCCCGCGGCGGCGCCCGCGGAGCCCGCGGCTGCGGCGGCGGCGGCGGCGGCCGCAGAGGCGGCGGAGGAGGCGGCAGCGTCCAGATAAGGGTCCACAGAGAAGAGCGCCGACTGTGCCACGGAGATTGCGCCGGCGATGGCGGTAGAGCCGGCGCCAGCGGCTTGGTTCCGCTGCTGCTGCACTGGCAGTGACTCGTCGTGCAGCTGCAGCGCCGCCGGATTACGCGCCGCTAGTAGCGGCGCTGGCAGCGGTTGCGCATCGGATCGGACATAATGATCATGCGATGATGACGGTGATGATGGTGAAGGAATCACCATGATTGCCAATGGTGTGGTGGTAACGCCGCCTGCGGCCGGCTTACAAACGGCAAGGGCGTTAAACGGCGCCGTTTTGTGATAACGCGCGCGCGGCGCCTCTCTTCATATAGATCTTGTCACGCAGAAAGCTCCCGCGGCGCTTGTTACGTCTGCGTGACGCCGTCACGGTTGGGGATGATGCGTAGCAGTCCAAACGTCACTGCTGTGAAAATTTGGCACTGGAAGAGTCTTCGGAACTTTTTGGGATCCAGATCAAGCACATGCCAATTACTAATAAACTCTATTTCCTCTGAGGACTCCTCTGAGGACTCTATTCCCTTTCAGCCTGAGTTACATTCTTCGGTCTTCGGCTCACTTCTTTTATGACAGAATGGCGAAGAAAAAGAAAGCAGGGACTTCTATAGGTTTGACGACGCACGGAGATGCTGGCCACGAGAGATCGCGGAAAAAACAGCAATCAGCTCCACTATGACATTTGCACACTGACTGAATGATTTTGGCAGGCAAACAGAGTCTATACGGCCAGGCGATGCAGCTTGAGAGCTCTCTTGGAGTCCAACTGGCCATTCTGCTCCTCAGTTGCCACTAGTGAGGGATGAGACTCACGAATCCCCGCGGAACAGCCACAAATAGAAAAAACTGGCGCAACTTGTGTTGCCTCCTCTCAGAAACATGGAGTAGCGTTTGGGGGCTGCTGCTTGCATTACATTTGCTGCTTGCCTGTGGTGGTCTTTCCGTTCCCAGCAGTGATTCAGTGTGGCGAACAACAAAACAAGTCGCAAGTCTTAGGAATGAGACAGCCTAGAATGAATGGAACTGTACAGTTTAGGCTACTCTAAAATTCCAAAGTTGCTGCGGCTGACTGCCATTTTCTGCCAGAGTGTCTGATTTGCTGCTATGGGTATATAGTGAAATTATAAAACAGTTCGTGATCCGTCCGCGGGCGGATCACGTTGCTTCTTGCGAAAGCGGGAATTTTCGGAAGCCACAATTCTTTTTTCTCAGAGTAAATGTCCCTGCGAGGATCATCAAACACTGCTCAGATCAAAACCCAGCGTTCGCGATGGTAGGGTGATTTGGATTGTGTGGGAGGGACGTGATGTGACGTGAGGCGCGCGTGCAAGCCTGGAACGAGTGTGGCTTTGAATGGTGAGGTGACAGCCTATTTCCGTGGCACTACAGTACGAGGGATCCACTTATGATCTTCGCGTGGACCACATTTGCTACACTTAGGAATGAAGGACCCACACTTCCAAGACCTTTGCTATCCACACACTAGGTGCTGGGTTTGGATAAAAAATGGACAGAGAAGTGAATGCTGGTTTGGGGCAAAAGCTACTGCTGACGCAGGCAATCATTTCATGCCTATTTCGCGGATGCATCCGCGTTTATTGGTCACTGCCTTGTCGTGCGTGCACAGCGGTCCCATCTCTATTTATTTTGTCCCCATTTTGGCGATGTTTACGCCAAAATCCTCATAATATAGAACGTTTCCAAGTACGTACCACACCCATGTCGCTCAGCACGCAACACTGGGGCCTAATTGTACGAGGTTCACTAGAGCCTGACATTTCCATTGCACAATTCAGCCCATAAGTCTGGATAATCCAGAAACAACCCGGCCGACCCAGAAATCCCGAAATTCCGTGGTGTCACGAGGTTTCCCTCGCGATGCTCCGTGACAACTGTGCACTTGCTTGCCCTCTGCTGCTAGGCAAGAGCCAATCAGCAGCAGTCAGTCACAAGTCCGGCGTGGTTTGAGAGGCCTGCCATCCTCCTTGTTCCAGCATGACTCACACGAACGCCGGAAGGAACGAAATATCCTAACACGATGCACCAATCTCCACAGTATACAATGTACAGTACAATACAGAACCTTGTGATTTGGTGCTGCTGATTATTCGCTCCGAGGTGCGTGGTCAATTTTAACCAGTACACCCTGTTTCGCGCCACACTGACATTCGCCATATTGACAAGCCGGTTGTACTGACATCAATGCATCCAAATTGGTCCCAGAACTTACCATATAAGCACTTTTGCCGCACGCAACCAAACGCAAAAGCACGTTTTATTTCATGAACCGTTGTCTACCGTTCTCCTCAAGTGCATTTTGGTTGCAAGCACCAGCCCGCTGAATCCAAGCACACGTGCGCACTGTAGCCGGGGCTCCCGATTGTCCGAAAATCGAGAAACAGGGTGTAATCACAGTGTGTCACGTGATAATGACGTCATGCAGTTGATGATCTGATCGTCTGCATTGCACTTGCACAACTGAAGGCATTCTTGCTGACATGACATCCCACGCCCAGCTAAGTCACAAAATGCAGTGTCCGTACTGGGATATCTCGCGCGCCACCTGCCCGAATCAGGGTAAAAGAGGAATACCACTCAGCGCAGAAACGCACACTTATTTCACCAGCCTCACCATTTTGCACTCATTAAACTCCTAGGGAGCAGAGATGCTAGGGGAGGAAATGGAACCATCCTGTTGTCTTACACGATGGTCACAACAAACTGAGAAGCAGGAGTAACAGAACTACCAAGTCATCCTAAACTGTATTTCGTAAATCGAACCAATGTTTGAAACAAACACCCCACACCCAGTTCATGTTTGTGAATCACGAGGTGCCACACAAAAGAGGCATGGACTGCCCGTCCTGGAACTGTTGAGTTCACAATCTGCATGCAAGACAGTAAATCGACAGCGCGATTTCTGTACAGTAAGCTCCCCAAGCCAGGCCAACGCGGTGATCGTTGGAACAGCCAAGTGCCGCTGCTTGCGTATCCCACGCTGTCGTTGTGTGGCGATATTTTCTTCCCTCATAGCACGGGCAACTCAAGTAGGTGTTATAAGAATTATTTCAAGAATTATAAGAAACCTGATACAAGAATTATTTCATCTCAATAGACGTAGTACCAAAGACACTCTAATCTGTATACTGGATACATTATAATAAAAAATACATTTAGAGTTCCCTTTTGGTTTGTGAAGAAGAGGGATAATTTACTTCATATTTTAGAAAAATGCAGTGATTTCGGAAGCATACATGACAAGAGATAGAATGTAAGGGGTTAATCAGAGTCACTGCACGAGCTATCGTCCCCAAACACTTGAAACCAGCTGCGAGCTGCACTGTGTGAGGAATCCACTCCATCAGGTTGACAAAAAGTGGGGCTGGTAAGTGACATGCTGCTCGGTGATTGGCTGGTGGGTCGAAAGGTAGATACCTTCTCCCCAAGAGCAGTCCCCTACATACAGCACAAGTGAAAATAGGTAGGAGAACATGTTCAATGAAAAATGATTGGATGAAACGGAAGATGGCCATTCATCAAAATTTATCCTGACGCAGTAAGTTCGGTAGTACTCTGTCGAAAGCATGAACATACCTTAGTCTCTGATGCAAAGCATGCAGTAACGAGGGCAGCAAAAACAGGAACGAAGACAAAAAGGAAGATAGCCAACTCCTGCATTAGAAAACAAAAAAGGAGGAAATACAAATAGATATGAGATACCACAGTAAAAAAATGTCATGAAACCCGCAGGTGACAAGAGCATCAGCATAGAACATGAGCCAATCAAGAGGCAGACATGGTAGTGGGGGAGGCATTGAAAACAAGCAGAGAGCACATAAGAGGCCTCCTGAGTCCTGAGGCGCCTCAAAAGACAACGAAATAAAGTGGACACCAGGAAGGATGGGAGAGGTTGCAAACAGAGAGCAAACAACAGATTTTGCACCATGCCAATAACACACACATAAAACACTCGCAATGGGTTCCACGATTCAAAATTTGTTGAACTAAGTGCGGGGGGCGGGGGGGAGGGGTGGGGGGGAGAGGGAGAGGGGAGGGGTGGAGAGAGTGTGCATGCACGCACGCACACAAACACATGTGTATGTGTGTGTGTGCATGTGCAGGCTCGCACGGTTAGAAGAGGGACAAAGCTGGTAACCACACGCAACAGACAAAGAGCAACCGAAACAAAAAGAAACAAAAGAATACAACCAAACCTACCCTGTGATTTCCTTCGATCAGCCCGACTGCCACAAACGGACAAAGAAAGCCGCCCAACCTTGCCCATGAGTTTGCCACCCCGAGGCCTGTAGATCTTATCTCGGTCGGGTAAATTTCCGGGGTATATGCCCAGAGCACCGCAAATGACCCCATGATTGCTGCCCGGGCAGCAAAAAGGAAAATCGTGGTGGCAGTGGGCGGCAAGGGCTGAATCAGGGGCAGCAAAAAAAGCCCTGCTAAGCAGAGGAGAACCCAGAGGACGGTCTTTCGACCTAAAATCTCGACCCCGGTCAGCGCGATGAGAAGACCGGGCAGCTCTGCAGCTGAAGTGATAAAAACATCTGAATAGGTCTGGGAGGAGATCTCAGGTTGATTTTCAGGTGTGCACCCAGGTAAGGGAGAGGAGGAAGAGGGAGAATGGGAATACAAGGAAGATGAGGAGGAGGAGGAGGAGGAGGTAGGGGAGTGAGTGGCCGAGAAATTATTTGGGGTGGAGGTATCTTGTTGCTGAGTCAAAGCCAAGGAACGACGAAGTGAGGGAAGAGACTGTTGATGGTTGGGTGAGTTAGGCCCGAGAAGAGGAGGAGGATGAGGAGGAGGGGGAGGGGGAGGGAGTGCAATGGCTACCGTGGGAATGGGATGGAGCTGCTTATCTAGCAAGCCTCTGGACGGAACAGGGGAAGAGCCATGGAAAGACGATGCATTTTCTCCGGCTGCTGCTTCTGATCCTCCTCCTCCTGCTACTGCTGCTGCCGCCGCTGCCACTGCTTCTGCTCCTGCTGCTGCTCCTCCTACTGTGGTGGGTTGAGAGGAGTGCGGAGTGGTGGGTTGGGAAGACAGCTGAGTGGTGGGTTGAAACGGAAGTTGACTGCTGGGTTGAGTGGAGAGTTGAGTGGTGAGCAACACAAGTCCATAGTAGGAAAAGGCCGAGGCAAAAAAGAGCAGCCAGACGACGAGCGTGGAGCGCAGGAGGGAGGGGGAAAGGAGGCTAGCGAGTTTGTGCAGAGAGGAGGAAGAGGGGTGGTGGGGAGGAGGAGGTAAGTGGGGATGCGGGTGGGAATGTTGGTGGTGGTGATGGGGGTGTGGGTGGGGATGGGGATGAGGATGGGGATGGGGATGGGGATGCTGCTGGTTTGGCAGCTGCTTTTTGGAATGCGAATCGTGTTGACTATTTTGCTCTCTGTCAGTAGACTCAGCTGATACCGGTTGTGATGGGAGAGGCGAGAAAGAGGAGGAGGAAGAGGAAGAGAAAGACAAAGAACAAGGGCGGCTAGACGTGTGTGTGCTTTGAGGCGTTTTTCTGTGGAGCACTGTGCTTTCAAGTGCTGTGTGTTGGAGTGTTGCCGTTTGGGATGTCTTTTGAGGCGCCTCAAATGTGTGATGGAGTGTTGCCCTTTTAGATATTCGGGAGGAAGAGGGCTGAGAGGGCATAGAAGGGCCGGCATCAAAAGACGAGTTTAAGGAGGTCTCGTTCGAGGAGACAAGTGTGGAGGAACAGCGGGGAGGAGAGGAGGGATGAGATACGGATGAGGAGGAGGAGGAGTAGACAGGGTAGTAAGAGGAGGAGGGGGAGGAACGGTGTTTAGTAGTGGAGGGTGGAGGAGAGGAGGAGGTGGCATGGGCGGGAGGAGGAGAGGAGGGGCGTGGTGATGCCAGTAGCTTTGGACCAGATGCGGCTGAAACTAGCCGCCCGGGCGGCAGGCGCTTGCCGTTGGTTCGGGCGGCTTTTTCTAGAACTATGTGTGCTGCTGACGTGTTGCCTTTGAGCTGATCGGAAAGGGGAGAAAGAAGGGGAGGGAGAGGGTGGGAAGAGAAAGAGCGGACGTGGAAGAGAGAGAGGGCAAGCGGAAGGGAGGATGGAGAGGATTAAGCGGAGAAGAAAGAGGGCAAATGAAAGGGAGGAAAGGAAGAGTAAGAGGGTGAGAGCAGGGCAGGATAGACAAGGCAAGGAAAGGGGAAAGCAGGGAGGAGAAAGTCAATGATTTGTGCTGAGAAGAGAAAAGGCAAGGAAAAAGGAGCAACAGGAGGGGAGAGAGGGTGTGGGACACGGAGGAAAGGCGGGGAGAGGGGGTGCGGAAAGGGGGGAACCAGGAAGAGAAATAGGGCAAGAAAGGGGAGAAGAGAAAGTGTTGAAAAGAGAAAACGCAAGGAGAAAGGGAGGAAGAGGGAGGAGCGAGAGGGGGAGAGACAGGTTGGAACGCGGGGAGATAGGAGGCGCCAAAAGGGGAGAGTCAGAGGAGGTATAGGTCAAGGAATGGAGAGAAGGGGATGACGAGTGTTGAAAAGAGAAAATGCAAGGACAAAGGGAGGGACGGGGAGGAGCGAGAGGGGGAGAGACAGGTTGGAACGCGGGGAGATAGGAGGCGCCAAAAGGGGAGAGTCAGGAGGAGAGATAGGTCAAGGAATGGGGAGAAGGGGATGACATGTGTTGAAAAGAGAAAGGCAAGGAGAAAGGGAGGGAGGGGGAGGAGCGAGAGAGGGCGCGGGAAAGGGAGGAAGGGGAGGAGAGAGAATGTGCGAGGAAAACTAGGTGCGTATAACGAATACTGGAGTTACACCCCCACCGCACATGGCCACTCACACTCACATACCCACCCATCCCCACTGCACATGGCCACTCACACTCACATACCCACCCATCCACCACCACTCACCCCACTCATTCACCCACAACATACAACCACGAATTCATACCCCCCCCACCCACCCACCCACCCACCAGAACACCCACCCACCCACCCATAACTTGTACTGACCAGGAGAAACCGGGGCGATTCAGGAAGGAAGGGGTAGAGCAGCAGCAGGAGAGCAAAGGGCGTCGCTGATAGGAGCACTAGCACCCTGGGTGGGAGGGAGGCAAGAGGGGAGGCAGGGAGGGAGGGAGACAGGACGTGACAGGGTTAGGAAGGAAGGGGTAGAGCAGCAGCAGGAGAGCAAAGGGCGTAGCGGAGAGGAGCACTAGCACCCTGGGTGGGAGGGAGGCAAGAGGGGAGGCAGGGAGGGAGGACGAGAGCAAAAGCAGAAAGGAACACTGCGACTCAGGAAAGAACAGGTAGAGGAATTTTTTACAAGAGCTTTTTTACACAAGCACACAAAACACCTTTCAAGGTGTCAATCCCTAAGAGTTGCTGCCACGTATTGAAACCACGGCACCTACTTGGTGCTCGATAGGAACACTGCGACTCAGGAAAGAACAGGTAGAGGAATGGCAGGAGAGCAGAAGGCATAGCAGAGAGCAGCACTAGCGTCTTGGGATGGAGCCAAGAGTTGCTGCAGGGAGCGAGAGTTTGAAGAGGAAGCGATGGGGGCAAGCTGAGAAGGAGGGAGGCAAGAAGAGCAACGTGAGGTGAGTGTATTTTTGAGACGTCTCAAAAATACACTCACCTCACGAGGAAGCGATGGGGGCAAGCTGAGAAGGAGGGAGGCAAGAAGAGCAAGGTAATTTGCAACTCAGGAGGGAGGGAAGGAAGGAAGGAAGGGGGAGAGCAGAAGCAGGAGAGCAAAGGGCGCAGCAGAGAGGAGCACTAAAGCCCTGGGATGGAGGCAAGAGGAGGGAGGATTAGGGAGGTGAAGGGATGGGCGGGGAGGGTAAGAGAGGGGAAGAGAGGGGCAGGGACGAGCAGGGAGGGGCAGAGAGGGCCACATAGAGGGGCAGAGAGGGGCCGGGAGGAGTAACGAGGGCTAGAACAGTGAAAGAGCATTAGCTGTACTACACAGGAACTTCTCAGAACCTTTCACAACAGGGCAACAGTACTTTCCAGAGATTTGAAGCAGGCTCGGTAAATTTCCATACCTCCAGTGTAGGCTCGGCATGACCGCCCAAGCAAGTGCCGCCTCTATTAGCGAGCCAATCTGGCAGGACAAGAAAGAGGCATGGGAAAGGCAAGAGGTATGGTGAGAGGCACGGCGAGAGGCACGGTGAGAGGCACGGCGAGAGGCACGGTGAGAGGCACGGTGACAGACACGGTGAGAGGCACGGTGAGAGGCACGGTGACAGACACGGTGAGAGGCACGGTGAGGGGCAAAGGAGAAGAAAGAGACATGGTGAGATGGGAGAAGGTGGGAGGCAAAAACGTGGGTGGGAGGCACGGTGGTAGGCCTGCCTACGAGATTATTATCTTCAACGTGGAGATTTTGTTATTTATATTATCTTCTTCTGTTTTGATCTCGATAACCATGTCACTTACAGTCCAGAAAAACTCAATAAAGACGAGCCAGAAACCCCGAGAGTGGGAGGGAAGGAATTCGGAGCAGAGGGAAAAGACCACCGATGCCCCTCCAATGCCGAACCCCACGAGGCAGCGCGAGACGAGGAGAGTGAGGAAGGTGGGTGACCAGGCACTGTGTGGTGAGGGGAAGAGGGGTAGAGAATGGTATGAAGGGCGGGGGGGATACCAGAAGCTAAGGAGGTAGAGGGAGACGAGGAGAGTGAGGAAGGTGGGTGACCACACACCGTGTGTGAATGAAGTGTGTGGGACGAGGAGAAGAGAATGGTAAGAGGGAACGGAAGGAGGCAAGAAGGAAAAGGGGGGTGGTGGCTGGTGGTATTCAAGCGATATGCTCCTGATGGCAAAGCGAACTGTTTTGCTAAAATCAAGCTGAAGAATCACCTGAAAAACCACCTGAAGAACAGCTTGAAAACTACCTGGAGAAACACCTGAAACCACCTGGAGAGTTACCTAAAAAACCACCTGAAAAATCACCAGAAAAAATACTTGAAGAATCACCTGAAAAACCACCTGAAGAATCACCTGAGCAAGCCAGCGAAGAGAGTGAAGAGAGCAGTGGCCATGAACCCCCTCCTTCTCCCATAAGCATCTGCCACGAGGCCCCACACGTACGAGCCCCTGCCATGGACAGACAGAGGATGAGTGCACGGGAGGAAGAGAGGCGAGAGGTGGTTGATTGTGAAGGGAGCAGTGGTTATGAACCCCCTCCTTCTTCCGTATGCATCTGCCACGAGCCCCCACACATACGAGCCCCTGCCATGGCGGATACACAGCAGGAGGGTGAAAGGAGACGCATGGAAGGGATAAGAGAGACGAGACGCAGAGCCACTGGGAGGCAGAGCGAGGAGGACTCTTTCCTCTGCTGTAGGCAACAGCCTGCCACGAGCCCCCACACGTAGGAGCCCATGCCATGGACAGACAGATGGAAGGTGGGTGTAATGAGATGGATGGGAAGGGGGGAAGAGAAACACGAGGTGGCTGATTGTGAAGAGAGCAGATGCAAGACGGATAGAAGGGATATGGGGTTGAACCGAAATGAGCACAGGCTGTGTTCCCTACCTTGATAGCTTAGAGAAATTTAGCAAGACACGACACACCATCGTACTGGACTGGCTAAAGGGCACTCCTCCCCTGCTGAGACCATTGCAGTAACGAGTGAGACTATATTGAGTCGACTGAAAGGGCACTTACAGAAATACACCCAGAAACACCACACTCGCAATAAGGCTCTCCTCTGCTGCTGACAGACCAAACTCACACCGTGCCTGGCGGGAAGAAAGGATGAGGGATAGCATAGCATGGGATGACGCAAGGGAGGGGAAGAAGAAACCAGGCAGAGAGGGAAAACGATCCCCTGCATTGGTAATGGTGGTGTGGTCAAAGGGTAGTTTAGAGGCCAATGGTGGTGGTGGTGGTGGCGTGGTCTCTCAAAGCTGCTGAGAGATCTAGGGTATGCCGCAGCAAGCGATGCTTAACCAAAGTATAGCAGGGTAAATTAAACCACTGAGGCTTGAATGAACTCACCGCTGTTTGCACAAAAAGGCGAGGAGGAAAATTACTTCCATGACGTCAGCAATCCAGGCAAGACATAACACGTGGAAGATTAGGCTAGGCTATTAAAGCACACCAGAATCAGTTTCTGAGGAATCAGAATGTCAAAGCTCAACAACACCAAGTTTCACACCACCTTCCTGCATACGCACACCATGATCAATCAGCATGGCTTTTGAGTCGACTCAAAAGTCACCTCAACTTCCTGCATACGCACACCATGATCAATCAGCATGGCTTTTGAGTCGACTCAAAAGTCACCTCAACTTCCTGCATACGCACACCATGATCAATCAGCATGGCTTTTGAGTCGACTCAAAAGTCACCTCAACTTCCTGCATACGCACACCATGATCAATCAGCATGGCTTTTGAGTCGACTCAAAAGTCACCTCAACTTCCTGCATACGCACACCATGATCAATCAGCATGGCTTTTGAGTCGACTCAAAAGTCACCTCAACTTCCTGCATACGCACACCATGATCAATCAGCATGGCTTTTGAGTCGACTCAAAAGTCACCTCAACTTCCTGCATACGCACACCATGATCAATCAGCATGGCAATACACCAGCACCTCACCGCTGGTCCCACAAAGGAGAGCAGAATCATCTCCATGGCATCAGCGAGCCATGCGAGGCCAGTGTAGCACACGAGGAACAACTGGTAGGGGCCGAAGCCTGGTGAAAGAGTGAGTGGGGACAGGAGAAGTGTGGAGAGGAGCAGAGAAAGTGAGAGAAAGGTAGAGAAGCCATTTCAGTGGCATCAGCAAGCCATGCGAGCCCAGTGTAGCACACGAGGAAGAGCTGGTAGGGGCCGAAGCCTGGTGGGGAGGGAGAGGATGGGAAGAGGAATGGGGAACTTATAGACTCTTCACAAGCCATGCCAGGCCAGTGTAGCACACGAGGAAGAGCTGGTAGGGGCCGAAGCCTGTTGAGGGGGAGAGAACAGGGGAAGAAGAAGGGGTGACTTATAGACTCTTTCCGAGCCAGGCGAGGCCAGTGCAGCACACGAGGAAGAGCTGGTAGGGGCCGAAGCCTGTTGGGGGGGGTAGGAAGAAAGAAAGCGAAAGGGGAGAGGGAGAGCAGAATCATCTCCATGGCATCAGCCAGCCATGCGAGGTGACGTAGCACATGAGGAAAAGCTGGTAGGGAGACAGAGAGAGTATAGAGGGTGACAGGGGAGACAGTACGAAAAGGGTGAGATGGGAAGGGATACGCAATTCCATGGCATCAGCGAGGCCAGTGTAGCACACGAGGAAGAGCTGGTAGGGGCCGAAGCCTGGCGGGGGGAGGGAGGGGAGAGAGTGAAATGAAGGAGAGAGTATCTGCATGGCATCAGCCAGCCATGCGAGGCCAGTTTAGCACATGAGGAAGAGCTGGTAGGGGCCGACAGGGAGAAGAGCGGCACTGTTTCATTGTATCAAGCGCCATTCACTACCTGACACTGAGCAAACGCTCACCTATGGAATCAATGGCATCGTCAACCGTCAACACCTCGTCCGCATCTGGGGCGAGATTGCAAACTCTAAAGCAACAGCTAGCGTTACTACGACACTAGCTCTGGCACTGAGCAAACGCTCACCTATGGAATCAATGGCATCGTCAACCGTCAGCACCTCGTCCGCATCTCCATCCCCATCACCTGGGGCGAGATTGCAAACTCTAAAGCAACAGCTAGCGGTACTACGACACTAGCTCTGGCACTGAGCAAACGCTCACCTATGGAATCAATTGCATCGTCAACCGTCAACACCTCGTCCGCATCTCCATCCCCATCACCTGGGGCGAGATTGCAAACTCTAAAGCAACAGCTAGCGGTACTACGACACTAGCTCTGGTACTGAGCAAACGCTCACCTATGGAATCAATGGCATCGTCAACCGTCAGCACCTCGTCTGCATCTCCATCCCCATCACCTGGGGCGAGATTTCCAAACCCTAACGCAACAGCTAGCACGGATTTGATCCAGTTATGACACTGAGAAGAAGCTCACCGATGGAATCAATGGCATCGTCAACTGTCAACACCTCGTCCGCATCTGCATCCTCATCCTCGTCATCATCCTCATCATCCACGTCAGCCTCGTCAGCAGCACCATCATTGTAACGGTAATACTCCTCCCTACTGCCATTATTTTCGTCGATATCAGCCTCATTTTCAACACCCTTCTCCCTCTCCTCCTGCTGTTGCTTCTCCTCTGTCTCCCCCCCTTTCTCAGCATCTGCTCCCTCTCCTCCTTCTCTTCTCTCCTCTGTCACACCACCCTTCTGTGCTGCTCCTCTCTCGCACATCTCCACCTGGAAATTAACAACAGGAACATAAACCTTTTGAGTCGTTCCATAACGCACATGTTGTAAATTGACTCGTAACAAACAACATAAACAGGTTAAAAAAAAAATGGGACCAAATGGTCATCCAATGACAGCTAAAAACAGGGCATGGCCGCATGGACGGGGTTCAGCTCGGTTGAGAATCTAGGGATTGGTTGGAATAAAATGGCTGCTAGAATCTGGGGATTATATAGAGAGACTCTGACCAACGTGAGTGGAATCAAAGCTCCGATTGTGAGAGTCATTCGAGTGTCATTAGAAGGGAAATAAGTGAGACAGGGGGGGGGTGGGGAATTTATTCCGAAAGAAGGGAGATGGCTTCTCTTAAGAACGCCTGTCGCAATATGTGCCTACTTATAGGCTCTGAGGCGGACCAGAAGGTTAACGGCTGTTGTAGTGTGATGCTCCAGAAAGCCCATGAAATGGCAAGCTCTAGGCGCTTCGGCTTTAGAACAGCTACCAACAGCTGCCGAGGGATAAATGACGGCTCAAACGCTAAAATATGACGACGAATCAGCCACAGAGGCTTATTGAGATTCGAAGTTCAAAATGCATCCCTTACAAGGTTCCAAGGCTTAAAATTGATGAACCATGGGATCCAGGGCTTACAATGGATGAACCATGGGTTGCGTCCACAGCTAAGTGAGAAGCAACGGATTCTGAAGCTAAGCATTTGAGCAGAAACAGATCTTGAAGCTACGAATGCGGAGCTGTTAAGAATGGCGGAACTACTAAGAATGGTGACGCAAAATGGCAATGCGAATTCAGCCTACCCAGGGACCAGTCGAGCAATCAACAGGCGGAGGCATTCCCCTGGCTTATGCCGAAGACGCGATGCTCTCTATAGCGGATCTTGCCGTGACGCGGAGACGCGGACAACTGCAGCAGAGAGTCAGTCAGCCACGTGATTTAGGGCGATTCTTCCAATACTGGATCCTTCTCTTCTACGAAACCAAACTCGCATCGCAACCGTTCATCATCCTTGTGCCACGCTGGAATCGAATCTATGCACAACACTATACTATTCCCTGCCGTTGGGATGATCGTCTGTATACAAGCTGTACTTTTGCTTAGCCTTGGGAGAATCGCTTGATAGCCGGTAAGCAGCAGCAAGCCAATCACTGATAGCGACTGCTTGGGGAGGGGAGGTCGCGGGGAAAGGTTTGGCGGAAACGGTTGGGGGAAGCCGCGGGGAGAAGCGGGTGTGGGGGGAGTGCGCTCGGGAACGTACGGGCGGAGAGTGGAAAAGGGTAAGTGGGGGGAAAGGGGGACAGAACTACCTAGCAGGGGGTTGGGAAAGCGCCAAGGAGCGGCGTGGGCGTGCGCGTGCGCCTCAAATTTCGCAGAAATCGCGTGTGCAGTGTCAAAGGTCGCCTGGGTTCCTGCTTGGGTCTGACACGTCGTTCGCGAAACTCGTGCACTAAGCTACAGAATTGATCGCGTCGCAAGAACCTGATTGGACGTTTGCTATGATCTCGGGTCAGCCACGCGACGAATCACACGAGTCACGACGTTGAGTCGAAGCGACATGCCATGCCCATGAATGGAAAAGCGTGGCTCGAAACAGCTCAACGGACATGCTCATATGCTACCCGACATGCGTGCCTGGGGAAAACGCAAGAGAGCTATCACGCGGCTCCGTTACTACCTAGGTTCTGCCGCCTTCCAATTACGGTAGAAAGAACTGTCGGCTCACACACCAAACCGCCTTCCAGACGTATAATATTCCGGTACAAGATGACTCGCGACATTAACGTTATTCGCTGCTCTAGAATGGCTTGCAAATCTAGAATGGCTCGCCAGCCATCATTGATGGACTACATTTACCATAACAGTGCTTCAAAGGGGAAAATGAACAGGTAGGCTATAATTTCCTTTAAAACTATTCTGAATGCACAGACCATGCATTATATTATGAGCCTGATAACCCCGCAAAAGACAGTTAAAAAACGGTTTAAAAAAAAAAACACATACAAGTAAAAGTAGAAGTAATCTCATCAATGCTTTCCAGTTCTTCCCACAACTGGAGTTGGTCCATCCACAAAATAGTCTTGTTTGCGCACATTCACACCATACTGCGACACAATTACAACAGAGATCACAGCAACAGACGGGGAACAGGCGGGACGAGGAAAACAACACCTCACAACAAACGCACAGGTCAGGGGGAAGAAAACATCAAGGATGGAAAGCAACATCACACAGCATATGCACGTGTCAGGGAGAAGAAATCATACAGGCTGGAAAGCAACAGAACAACAATGCCCCACCCCCAACGTTTCAATAAGGCTGAATATAGTTTCTAAAATAAGAAATCACCTCTTTCAATGCAGCAGCGAGGTCCTCTGTAGTGAGTACAATCTTCTTCTCCTTGGGCCCTCTGGCTTTTATCTCCTTGCCACTGCCTGCCTGCCGGATCTTGCAGAACCTAAAAAGGAAAGGGGGGAGGGGAATGGGGAGAGAGTTTGAGGGGGAGCGCAACAGCATTGACAGCATTTGCTACTACGTTCGCCTTCATTTCCTTGCTGCCGCCCGCCTGCCTGGTCTTGCACAACCTAAAAATGCAGGATGCTGGAGAAGAAAGAACGGAGAAGGGGGGAGGGGGGAGGAGGAAATGGAGATTTGAAAGAGGGTGTGATGGGTCGAATCCTGAGTGGGGAAGAGCAAGCAATGGGCGGCATGTGGCCTTGAGAATTCTCAAAGGTGGCTTTCACTCGCATCATCACCCCCGCACTGTTATGGGGCCTGAAGAATGGTGGGAGGACGGAGGGATTGCCGCACTAGCCATCAGACATGACTTCGTTGAGCTTCTGAGGAGTAAAGAGGGAAGGTGAATGGAGGAAATAATTGTGGCACTAAGCGATTAGACATCACATTGGAATGGTTTGGGCGCGCATGAGTTTGACTCTTGAACAAATCTGCAACAAAATTTCAAGACTGGAATGATTGTGAAGCATTGGTACTGTATCTACCACTTTCGAAATTTTATCATTTGCAGACTTACTATTTATGATAGCAGGCCTGTAGAGAAATGATTGTACACTTACTGTAGAGCGTCGCTGGCCACCTCTCCTATGAACTTGTGAGCCGCTGCTGACACAAGGCGAGTGCTGATATACACGCACAGAGTGAGGGTATGTGGGGGGAGGGGGGAGGAACGAGAGAGGGGGGTGGGAGAAAGAGAGGGGATGAGAGGGTGAGAGGGGGTAAGAATTGGAGTGGGAAGTGAGGGAGACGGGATAGAGGAATCACAAAAACAAGTTAAAGACCTTGTATACTGACTCGCGTTGCTTGACTTGACAAGCTTATCTACAACCTTCCATTTGTGTTGTTTGTGTGCTTTGATACACTTACACGTGAACATTGGGATTTCTGACGCCAGATCTTTGCAGATAGTATGCAGTCAGGTCGTCGGGAATCTTAAAGGAGTGGCAACGAAAAAACGGAGGAAAGGAGGGAACGGGTTGCGAGGTGTCAAAACAGGATGACTGACGCCTGACCGTTGCAGATAGTACGCAATCAGGTCGTCAGGAATCTGAAAGGTGTGGAAACGGGGAAGAGGAGGAAGGGAGCAAACAAATTTGAGGCGCCTCAGAAGGATGCTTTTTTTTTACGACTGTTTTTTTTCTGACACCAGATGTTTGCAAATAGTATGCAGTCAGGTCGTCAGGTTTCCTTAGAAATGACTGGGAGGCAACGAACGGGTCATAGCTCTCTCGAACGCAAAATGGGTCTGTTAGGTTTTCAGGAGGAAAATGAAAATCTCATTTCAGCCGCCTCAAGAGAAGAAGGCATAAGAAGACACGCATCAACACACTCACCAGCGGGTCGTAGCTCTCTAGATTCCTCAAGAGAAGAAGGCATAAGAAGACGCTTACAACGCATCAACGCACTCACCAAAGGATCGTAAGTTTCCAAAGAGCGTAAGAGGTCTGTTAGGTTCTCCGGAGGGTGTCCGTCTGATGCCATGGCTGTTAGTAGGTCGGTAGGAACTGATCAACGGGAAACACGGCCAAGCCGCTATCACTAGGTGATGATTCTAGCCGTGAGGTGGGGAGGTACTAACGACGCGGAGCCTAGGTCCGCGGAGATTATTTTTTTTTCGCTGCGCGTTTGGAGTTAGTGGTAATGATGATCGCGGTTCGAGCTTCGACCGGAGATAAAAGATTCAAGCGGCATGAAACCAAAAACAATGAGCTAAATTTTCACAAACTGACGTTCAGGCGTGTTTAGTAGCGAGGCGAAGCGCGCTGCTAGAGACCTGTTGAAACGCTTCTGAAAACTCTAGAGACTGATCTTTGAGAAATGTCAAAACGCGGTCCCTGGTCTGGTCTATGCAGCAGCAGAAGCACATGCTTTGCTTTCCTGCTCAACACAACTGAAAGCTGTGTGCAGTCTGGTAAGCTCATATCCATGGTGTAGGATAGAAATCCCTCCCACCGAACCAAACCATCTGAGATGCTTTGAATTCAATGCATAATGCGGTACAAAACGGTTCTTGACGTTAAAACGTGTAAACGAGTAGTTTATGACGTTTGGGTAGGGTCTTGAGGTCCGTGCGAATTGGTAACGAAAACGAAATCTACTTTGCTTGGCTGGGCCGTGCTCTCATCCTCGTTTGAAGTCAGTGGGAGCCTCAAACCTGAGATTCCATAGTATATCATTCTAGCTCTCAGCCTCACTCGAACGTACTGAAAAGCGTGGAAACGTTCCCAACCTTAGCAATTTGAGCCTTTCTGAAACTCCCGGACATAGCAATTATCTGACAACGAGCTGTCTGTCCTACCGACAGGAAAGTCGCTTGCAAGAGAAAATAGTCGAGATTAGTAGTGTGATTTGATTTGATTGGAGTGCATCCGCTTTGGGTTAGGAGGAGTGTTGTGGGTCGTTCGTTCCAATCCTGACTGCAGCAGTGACGGCTGCTGCTTCCCAGTGCGTCAGCCGTTGCAGAAGTGCCTATTCGTCACGTGCGTCTACAAATCGTCAGTTCTCGCCAGATTCCGTCATGGCGGCGGCTCGGTGGAGACTTGACGGCCAGACGGCTCTTGTAACAGGCGCGACTAAAGGCATCGGGTAACCAGACGCGATTATTCCGTTATACTCTTTCCGTTCTTTCCATCTCCTAGAGACCCTCGTGGAATCCGTCCCGTCTACGTAATCCGTCCCTGCCCTTCACATCCTCTGGACGGAATCCGTTTCCGTCACACTCTCGTGACGGAATCCATCCCCGTCACTGAAACCTCCGAGTCTGATTCTGAACCAAAGGCGTACTCTGATTCTGAATGTCCAATCATGCCGCCGACCACTTCGCAGGCTTCCCGTTATCCCGTTCCCCCTTTTCCCCCTCTTCCTCCCTTTCCTCCCTCCTCACACTCCCCCACCTCGACCCCCCCCCACATTCCGCCTCCCTTCCCCCCATCATTCGCGCCATCGCGCAGGAGCTTGCTTCTCTGGGCGCACACGTTCTTCCCCTCTCTGTGTTCCCCGCGTCCCCCAATTCCGTGCGCCTACCCCCATGGCGCCATCGCGCAGGAGCCTGCTTCTCTGGGCGCTCACGTTTTGCCCATCCGCCTGTTTCCCCCTTCCCCTCCTTCTCCCCTCCCTTTTGCCCCCTTCCCTTCCGCGTGCCTACCCCAATCGCGCCATCACACAGGCGCTTGCATCTCTGACGAGCACGTTCTTCCCATTCATCCCCCTCTTCTCGCTTCCCCTCTTCCCCTTCCCGTCCCCCTCCCTCTCCCCCTCCCCTTCTCCCCTCTCCTCTTCCCCCTAATCAGTCGTGCCATTGCCAACGAGCTAGCATCTCTGGGCGCGCACGTGTTTGTGTGCTCACGTGGCGAGGCTGACGTGGCAGCTACAGTGGGGGAGCTACAGTCGCAGGGGTGGGCGGCGACGGGGTGGGCGTGTGACGTAAAGGAGCCGGAGCAGCGGGAGGTGCTTATATCGAAGGTGTCAGAGACCTTTGGCGGGAAACTGAACCACCTGGTACGTAGGCCGGCAGTTGTTTGCGGGCGGTTTTTGAGAATTTGCAAAAAAACGAATCTGCACCTGATTGGTTGGTGGTGGGAGATTTTTCTCAAGTCCCTGCATTAGAAGGAAGGTGGGACGGGGGCGTGTGATGGCAGCTACAGTAGCGAAACTACAGCTATGATGCCTTGCAGACCATAGAAGAACTCAGGGGCGCTATTACGAGTGAAGCAAGGAACGGGGCAGAGAGGGCTGCACACGAGCATCAGAGGCGTTGTTGCTTGCTGCTCCAGGCACTTCGCACTAGAAGGTGGTGTTTATGCGGCAACGGCAGAAGAGGAGGAGGAGGAGGAGGAGCTTGCTGCTTCTGAGCTTGCAGCAGAAGAGCATGTGTGCGCATAGTCATAGCTCTTCATCCTGTAAACCCTCGTTCACAATTGTGCTAATTGTGAATAAAGGTTTACAGGTTGAAGAGCTATGAGTATGCGGGCACATGTTCTTCTGTTGCAAGCTCAGAAGTAGCCAGTTCCTCCTCATTTTCTTTGACTTTCACCACGTGTGGGCCACAAATTTCGAGTCCGCCTACCCTTCCACCTCTGCCAACTCGCTCACCCATTTCCGCCTTCCCTTCCCCCACCCCCGTTACCAATTCCCTCTTCCTTTCCCTCCTGTCCAGGTCAACAACGTGGGAACCAACATTCGCAAGCCGACAGTCGACTACTCTCTAGCCGATTTCCACCACGTGTGGGGCACCAACTTTGAATCTGCCTACCACCTCTGCCAACTCGCACACCCTCTGCTTAAAGCCGCTGCTTCCGCTGGTGCTGGTGCTGGCGATGGTGGAGTGAAGGGCAATGCGAGCATTGTGTTCAACTCATCTGTAGCCGGGGTGGTTGCCATTCGGTCAGGCACTCTTTATGGCGCCACCAAAGGTAATGTTCCTGCTGCTGCTACTGCTCCTACTCCTGCTGCTGCTACTGCTCCTACTCCTGCTGCTGCTACTGCTCCTACTCCTGCTGCTGCTGGTGCAGCAAGGGGCAATGCCAGCATTGTGTTCAACTCGTCTGTAGCCAGGCTTGTGGCTATCCCCCCACCCATTCGGCCCTCCCTATCCCCCCACCCATTCGGCCCTCCCTTTCCCCTTCCTGCCTCTCTTCCCAACGCCCTTCCACCAGCCGCCATGGACCAACTGACCAAGAACCTGGCGTGTGAATGGGCCGAGGATGGCATCCGAGTGAATGCAGTGGCCTCACGACCCTGTAACTTCACCCACACCCTCTCCTCAACTGCCCTCTCCATGTCTCTCCTGCTGGAATTCTCTCCACCCCCCTTTGATTCCCAACCAGCCGCCATGAACCAGCTCACCAAGAACCTGGCATGTGAATGGGCCGAGGATGGCATCCGAGTGAATGCAGTGGCCTCACGACCCTGTAACTTCACCCACACCCTCTCCTCACCTGCCCTCTCCATGTCTCTCCTGCTGGAATTCTCTCCACCCCCCTTTGATTCCCAACCAGCCGCCATGAACCAGCTCACCAAGAACCTGGCATGTGAATGGGCCGAGGATGGCATCCGAGTGAATGCAGTGGCCTCACGACCCTGTAACTTCACCCACACCCTCTCCTCACCTGCCCTCTCCATGTCTCTCCTGCTGGAATTCTCTCCACCCCCCTTTGATTCCCAACCAGCCGCCATGAACCAGCTCACCAAGAACCTGGCATGTGAATGGGCCAAGGATGGCATCCGAGTGAATGCAGTTGCGCCCTGGTACATGGCAACAGACCTCGCCAACCAGGTAATGAGGGTAACCAGGTAACCAAGTATAAGAGCCTCCCATTCAATCGCACCTCTTGCTGCTGAGTGGGTCAGGCAAGGAGGGCATTCGGGTGAATGCAGTGGCGCCGTGGTACATGGCGACAGACCTCGCCAACCAGATAAAGAGGGTAACCAGGTAACCAGGTATAAGAGCCCTGGATGGCATTCGGGTGAATGCAGTGGCGCCCTGGTACATGGCAACAGACCTCGCCAACCAGGTACCCATACGAATAGAGGCATCAATCAGTATGCAGTGCACAAAGTATGCACCATACTACAAGGCACACCCCATTGGGCGTCATCAGTCGAACGCCGATGCGGAGGGTGGGGGAGCCTCAGGAGGCAGCAGCAGCCGTGGCGCTGTGCATGGCGGCTGCTTCCTATGTGTCTCAAGTTGACTCACCATTAGCATTTTAACCTCTCAACATGGAACCCTCCCCACTCAGGTGCTGAAGGACGAAGCGTTCTCTGCTGACGTCATCAGTCGAACGCCGATGCGGAGGGTGGGGGAGCCCCAGGAGGCAGCAGCAGCTGTGGCGTTCATGTGCATGCCGGCCGCTTCCTATGTGTCGGGGCAGGTGTTGGCTGTCGATGGCGCTTTCACGGTCAATGGATTCTACCCTCGGACTGATGATGCATAGGCTGCAGCGCTGCCATAACGAGAGACAAGAATCAAATCAGGAGTGGGTGCAACCATGTGGTGTGGCTGTGGTGGTGGTGGTGTCTCAAGAGGGAGCCCCAGGAGGCAGCAGCAGCTGTGGCGTTCATGTGCATGCCGGCTGCGTCCTATGTGTCGGGGTAAGTGCTGGCTGTTGATGGTGCTTTCACTGTCGATGGGTTCTACCCTCGGACTGATGACGCATAGATAAATCCGTGCTTTAGGAGCATCTGAATGGGAGCCTCAGGAGGAGGCAGCAGCAGCTGTGGCGTTCATGTGCATGCCGGCTGCTTCCTACGTGTCAGGGCAAGTGTTAGCTGTCGATGGTGCTTTCACCGTCAATGGGTTTTACCCTCGGACTGATGATGCATAGTTGAGCTTATAAGGGGAGCCTCCAAAGGCGGCAGAAGCAGTTGTGGCCTTCATGTGCATGCCGGCAGCTTCCTACGTGTCGGGGCAAGTGCTGGCTGTCGATGGTGCTTTCACTGTCAATGGGTTCTACCCCCGAACCGATGATGCATAAATACGTAGACAGGTTTAAAGTAGGTGAAAGAATTGCTGTGGGTGTGCAAAAACACACTTCTAGCTTTGTTCTGCTCTTAGAAAAGGAATGGGTGGGCAAACCCATGTGGTACGTATTTGCAAACAGAATGCTCCAAGTGTATTTTTCCTTGAGGAAAATGGATACTGTGAATGCGTCGACCCGCCTCACTTTCCGCCACTTGCAGACACTATCGGGGATAGCGCTGCCGGGTGTAACAAGGGTGTTTGTATACCGTTAATAAAGACGGACGAACCAGGTTTAAACGCAGAAAACCGTTTTCAAATAAAATACACGGGCTGGAGTGGAGGGGAAGCCATGGCGGTGATTGACAGCTGCTGGTCATTCACAATCTCACAGTGACGGACAGTGACAAGCTCGAGGCATTGAAAAGCACGCAATACGGCAGTCAAAATACAGCTAGCTTGAGCTGACAGGGAACAGTATCCGATTAGCCTCTCTTCTCGAAATCTTCGCCGTCGCCGTCGCTGTCACCTAATGCTGTGTTTTCGTGGTCGGCTGAAAGGACTAGCAGGAAGTTGTCTATCTGAGCCCTCTTGGGGATGATGGACCCGTTGAGTAGAACGCTGGAGTCTCGAGCATCGCTGCTTTCGAGACTGGCTAGAGAAAAGAAAATGCTTGCGTCCTGTGGCGCGTCATGCGTCACATCATCGCAATTTCCGTGCGAGCTTACCCACGTCTCACCTCTTTCGCCTCAGTCCGCGTCTCCAACGGTCCCTGATTCGAAGACTACGGATTCCTTTTTATTAGTCGACTCAAAAGCAGACTCTTTCGCCTCAGTCCGCGTCTCCAACGGTCCTTGGTTTGAATACCACGGACGATTTTTCTTTCGACGGGGGACCGTCAATCTTCGCAGTTTTCGTCTTGCTTGTGGATTTTCTTCTGAGCTCACAAGAAGGGAGTCAGGTTGAGACGACTGAAACCTCTTGTCGGAGACACGAATCCGGTGGAACTGCAGAGTAATTTCGTGGTGCGTTAGGCAAGTCGAATGTGGCTTGGCCTTTCTCACTCCTGTCACGCCTGGCGTGAGTGAAGCAGCAAGTCAGTTCTAGAGCTTCAGCCGATCCGCTCATTCCAAAGCCAGACTTGCTGCGAAGCAATCTCGTGTTTCTGCAATCGAGTTTGCAGTTGCATTCTGAGCCGGTAGTTTGACGTCTCAAATTTCCTCTCGAACGCGTCAGTACCCGTGCCTTGTGTATCGCGGGTAAGGTTGCATTCCTGGTCCGTTGGCTAGACGGATTAAACGGATTCTGGTTACGAGTACTTGCGTAACCTTCAGTTACTGAGTGACTTGGTCTATACTGCTGCTATCCCGGATTCCATTCTTGAAGTGCTTGGTTGCACTTGAATGGGATTGTACTACCCTGTCAATGCGCTTCCATGGAGACCAAGCGAGGGTGATGCAGCAATGACAAGGCATTTTCAAGGCAATCAACAGCTTATACTGAGCCTTTGATCAGCCTTTGTTCTTCTATAACAGCTCTTCTGAATCCGCTCTACTGCACAGCTGTTTTGGCATCTTCCAGCATAGTTCCTTACAGTCCTCTCAACTCAGCTACCAGCCATGCTTACACATCGGCATCTCTCCTCCCTCAGCAACAACCCCGTCCCACCCTCTCCTCCTCCACCCTTCTCCGTCCCCATCCTCGTCTTTGCCCCGGAAATCACATCACCTCTGCCATCTTCCTCCTTTCCCAACACTACCACCTCCTCTTTTGAACCAGACTTCTTTGATTCTGCAACCCTTCTCCGAGCTCTATCCATCTCGGGCCTTCTGGTGGTAATTGGTGGTCTCATCGGCCTGATTATCTTCCGACTTGCTGTTGTTTGGATCGTGTGGACGAGAACGCGCCACGTGTCGCCCTGGCGCCTCCTTGTCACGCTGCCACTCATCCACCCATTTGGTCTGAATCCTGATGGTTCAGCCTCGGCCGGACGAGCTCCTGCCACTCACACGCAAGGAGCGGCAGAGTCAACAGAGGCAGTGATTGATGTGGAGACTTCTTTTACAAATGAGGTATGCAAATTTGTTTCGATTTGACTCAAAGTTCGCTCAATTAAAAGGAGGCTTGTTTTGAACTCGATGTTTATTCTCAGTCGACTATAAACAGCAGCAGCAGAGACGAGGTAACAAGTTGCTCCATTCAATGCCTCCCTGCTTTGCTGATCTTTTCTTCCTTCAGTCTCGACCCCCTCAGACTCACGCCCAGCCTGCAGTTATGAATACGTGTAGCTTAAGAGAGAATAGTATAGCCGTTATTTGAAATTGTCTAACCATCCTGCTAAATTGAGTTAGTTTATGTCCTTTCTTTCCACCTCATTTCTTCCACTTGCAGGGACAAGAAGTGGCAGCAAGACCAGTAAAGTTGGTGAAAAAGGGTGCGAGCACACAACAGCTGTCGCAGCTTGTTTCCAACCCAATTGTGGCTGAGCAAGAAGAGAATCAAGAGTAAGTGTTTATGTGCCCACGTCAGGCCCACAAACGCAAGACTACACCATTTCACGACTTTCTCCGTCGCATCTGCAGTCATAGAGCTCTCGTTATCTGATGGTCTGATTTTCAGACCTTGATTTTTGCTTTCATCTGATTTTCAAGACGAGGATTTTTACTTCGTCTGATACCGAAATCCCTCCCCCCCCACCCCCCCCCCCCCCCTTGCCCCCCAATCCTCGCTTCTCAAACAGCTCAGCCCCCCTTTTGATGCCCTCGCTCTTCTTCCAGGCATAGTCCAGCACTTCTCCCCCTTCCCCCCAGCCTTAGGTCCCCTCCCCAGATCCCCGCTCCCAGCCTAGCCCGCTTTCCCATGCCCCTCGTAAAGTCTCGCAGCAGCCCAGCCCCCCCTTCCTTTTCGCGCCCCTCCACCCAACCTGATCCCTCGCAGCCCCTCAATGCCACGTGCTTGCCCCTCAACAGCCACACGCCTGTCAGCTAGCGAGCTGTCAGCGCCGCGCTAAGGCCCCTTTAACAAAAATATCGTCTGGAAAATCAGACAAAAAACAAATGCCCGTCTGATCGTCAGGCGGAACTATTTTTTACTTGGGTGTTTTCAGACAGGCCCAAATCCTAGCAAGAGCCCTTGCTTCTTCCATTGTTCCTGTGCATCTTTCCCTGACAATGGAAATGCCCCTCCATTCTCTTCCCTGTGCACCCTTTATTGATGCCTTCTTTGCTCTGTATGTACTCTCCCCTGTGTGCACCAGGTGTATTGTCTGCCTTTCTGAATGGTTGCTGGGGAATCTGCAGTCACTCTCCCATGCTGTAACAAGTCATTTCACCAACAATGCATCACAACGTGGCTAGCAACAGCTGGGGCATGTCCCCTTTGCAGGAGCTCTCCATTTCAATGAATGGTGTCTACCTCTCCACCACCCTCATAACACGTGTGTGTTTAGTAAACAATTGATGCGTAACATTATTTTTCCATTGCAGAGTCATTCTTCTTCAACAGCCTTGTTGCAGTGGTACGGTAGTAACGAATGATATCTCCTCCTCAGCCTCATGTTCCTGCCAAAGCACCTGCAGGTCCCAATTGTAGGAAACTCTTTCTCGACCACCTCTGAGACCAAGTACCGTGTTTCACGTTTCACCTTATCGCATATGATCGTCTTCCCTGTCATATATCCATCTTCAGTAGGTAGGCAACCATGTCATCTACTCCAGGCCCTTCTCAGTGAGTCAGTGTATGAGAGTGGAGACGGCTTCACTATGTTGGGTACAATAATGCATGAACATCGTCCCATAATTGGTTCATTATACACCAGCCAAGTCATCAACCATAGTTCAGCCGGAAAATGTCGTTGAGGACGTAAAAGCTTCCAGCGGGTGTAGGCATCAAGTGAAACATCTGCACAAACGAAGCGCGTCGAACATTAGAGAAACTACATAATTGAGATCCCTACAGTAATGCACGACGGTACGAGTTTCACGGAGGCAGACATACGATGTGCGTAGACCATGGTAAATAACGATCTACGGGGAAAGCATGCAGATCAGTGGAAAACGAGCTAAAATCCGCAACCTACCTGACTAAATTTGAGAGGATGCTCCTGATCTGCCAGTTTCAAGCTCCCGCTGACAAACACCACCATTCCGCCTCCAGGACCCGACGGCTGGCAATCGACCGTGCTGACGATGTGTGTGCAGGACTGGAAAGGCAAGCTCGAGATCTTGTTCTGGATGTTTTGCACTCCCTGGAACTTCTCACCCTCGAATGTCAGCATCGACTGATCCTGGTATAACGTGTACAGGTTATTGCGGGATGTGTCGAAGGTGGTGTAATAGTGCTGCACGAACGCCTTGGCCAAGGCATCTGGATCCATGGCTACTGACTGATGGAGCGGAAACGGAGAAGCTGCAACGACAGGGAATGAATAATCTAGAGACTACGTGGATTTGCTGAAGTCTCTAGGCTCGTGGAACACGAGCTGCAGATGCGGCTGGAGATGGAGGTCGCTTGGAAAGACGAAAACCCTGACGTCGTACGCTTTAGTGAACAAATAATTGTACACTTCTCTGAATGTACTGTACCAGAACTAGAAGTGAATATGTTTCTATACATTTTCTGCTCCTGCAATAATTGAAACTCATAATGAATACATCTCATGTTAAACTCAATGAAAAAGTCAAATTTTCACTGAGCTACATACGGCACATTACAATAATTGAAGCAAGCTACACACACATATGGAAAACCAATCTGGTGGGCTTTCAAAACCTTGAAACTCTGAAACCACTTTAAATTGCACAGCATCGTACTCAACCCCTATTTACTTTCGATCTTCCCAACCATCCTCAACCGAAGCTACCAGAGCACACAATCTGGTGCCAACCCAGCCGAGTCGAACACACCGACAAGCTCCTGAGCCATATCCATAGTCCAGTCAGAGGGTTACTATTATCTGCGCATTACTAGCAATGCAATATCAATCTATTTCTCTTTGAAATCCGACATGGCCGCCGATCACGGCGACAGCAGCAATCAAGCAGCACCGGAGAATCCTGCCGAGTCGTCGGGGAAGAATCACAGCAACACGAGTGAACAGAAATCGGACGGACAGGAAGAGAGGAGGCCTTCAGGCAACGAACCTGCTGGAATCGAAAGCGAAGCTTCGGCTTTTCAAATAGAAACGAAGTTGCAAGAATCAACAGAGGAGACTGCAGACAAGGAGAAGACAGGGAAGGGAGAGAAGGACGGAAGAGACGGGAAAGAAGGAGGAGGGGAAGAAGAGGAAGACGAAGAGGAAGATGCGATTGATCCGCAGAATCCGCGAGGACGCTTGCTGATGGCAAAGCATGCCAAGTACATAAAAAACCTGGACAAAGTACGTGAGCCAGTGAATCTGGAGGAAGTACGTGGTTCAGGGAATTCAGACAAACTTCGTGATTCAGGGAACCTGGACAAAATACATGCTCTAGGAACCTGGAAGAAGTACTTGTCTCAAGGTAGCTATACAGGACAGGGTACTCGCTCTGTGGAATATTCTGATATTTTGACTTACCCCACTTGCTTCCCTTACAGGCTCAAAGTGTTATCGTGCAGCAGCAGAGAATGAGGTATCACAGTCTGTGAATCTGCTGCTGCTGAGCTATTATGGAAACCTACTCTGCAATGTCCTTCTCTTAGCCCCACGGTTCTCTTATTTTCCTTTCTTTCGTTCTTTTTTCTTCTTTCTTTCTTTCTTTCTTTCTTTCTTTCTTTCTTTCTTTCTTTCTTTCTTTCTTTCTTTCTTTCTTTCTTTTCACTATGTGAGCATTGTTTGTTTCGTTGTCTGTTTGTTTGTTTCTATGAGCATCGTAATTTGTCACTGTAGAAAACAGAGGGGACCGAGTACGTGGCAACGGAGCATCTGAGGATGAGCGGGGCGTACTGGGGGTTGACAGCGATGGATCTTATGGGGAAACTAAAGGACATGCACAGCCCTACTATGCTCCCCTGGCTGCTCTCCTGCCAGCAACCCAACGGTGTGTCCGTGTGTGTGGGGGAGGGGGGCAGGAAAAGGGGGGGAGCGGGGCCTACTGGGGGTTGACAGCGATGGATGGACCTCATGGGGAGGCTGAAGGACATGCACAGCCCCGCCATGCTGCCGTGGCTGCTCTCCTGCCAGCAACCAGATGGTGCGTGTGTCTCTCTCTCTGTGTTTGAGTTCATTCCTGTGAGGGTGTGCATGTATTCGTATGCGTATGATGTGCACATGCACAACCCCGCCATCTGGTGCCATCTGACTTTTGAGTCGACTCAAAAGTCATTCCTGTGAGGGTGTGCATGTATGCGTATGTGTGTGAACATGCACAACCCCGCCGCGCCGTCTGGTGCCATCTGTCCAGATCCTTATTTTGTCCTTGTCTCCTCATTCTTTTTTTTCTCAGGAGGTTTCGGTGGCAGCAAAGGGCATGATTCTCACCTGCTCTACACACTCAGTGCCGTCCAGATCCTCGCACTACTGAACAAACTGGATGCTGTGGATGCCGACCGCATTGCCACCTGTCAGTCCCTAATTCATCAATCCTCGTTTCATCGCCACATCGCCTGCCCGTCTGCGCTGTGTCAAGTTTTATCAGAGTCTCGTATGAGAATTTTCAAGGAGTCTGTCTCACGTCTTGAATAACAAGGCGTGACTTGTTATTCATCGAATTTGTTTCAAGCTCGAATCGGGCTGATTTTTTTACTACTTGTCTCTCACGTATTGGGTTAAAGTTGAGTTGTAAGTGAAGTTCAAGGGATGAATTTACTTGTAGTTCATGTTTTTTTTTTTTTTTTTTTTTTTTTTTTTGCCTCCATGGCAGACGTAGCAGGGCTACAGCAGCCGGATGGGTCTTTTATAGGAGACGAATGGGGAGAGGTGGATACTCGGTGAGTGGCGAACACAGTGGGTGCATGTAAACACAAGGTGTGGAATGGCTAGGGTTTAATGCAAACAGGCACGCACAGGTAGAGCCGGGCTACAGCGGGCGGATGGGTCTTTCATGGGGGGAGCGTGGGGGGGTGCATGGGGGGGTGCATGGGGGGGTGCATGGGGGGGTGCATGGGGGATGTATGGATGGGGGGTGCATGGATGGGGGGTGCATGGGGGGTGCATGGGGAGGTGGACACATGGTGAGGAATGAACACAGCGGGTGCACGTAAGAACAATGGGTGGGGGGCCAAGTGTTTTATGCAATCAGGCACGCACAGGCATAGCAGGGATACAGCAGGCGGATGGGTCTTTCATGGGGGGAGCGTGGGGGGGTGCATGGGGGGGTCATTTTCCACATGCCTGTTTACATTCTCTCTGTTCCAACCTCCATCCTTTCCCCCCTCTTTTCCGTGCTGCCCCACACACATCCACACCCATCCACACCCCTCCACACACCCCCACACCCAAGCATACTCCTTCCAGTTTCTCTACGCACGCCATTGACCTCCCAGAAACTCCGATTCATCTTCGCCCATGTTCCTGCATTTAACCCCACTCCCCCCCTCCCTTCCCCTTTCTCCCCCTTCAACCCCCCCCTCCCTTCCCCTTTCTCCCCCTTCAACCCCCCCCTCCCTTCCCCAGCTTCTCCTACTGCGCCATCTCCTGCCTCTCCCTCCTCGATCGCACTCACGACATCGACCTCCCCGCAACCGTCTGATTCACCGTCCCGCTTGTCATCCTTCATTTCCCTTGCCTTCTCGTCGTTACCACCCTCCCTTTGCCCCCGCCCAGCTTCTCCTACTGCGCCATCTCCTGCCTCTCCCTCCTCGATCGCATGCACGCCATCAACCAACCGCCCCACAGCCGTCCGATTCAGTGTTCCCCATGTTCCTGCATCTCTCTCAACCCCCCCCCCCCCCCCTCTCTCTCCCCATTCCCTCCCCCCTCCCCCCAGCTTCTCCTACTGCGCCATTTCCTGCCTCTCTCTCCTCGATCGCACACACGCCATCGATCTCCCTGCAGCCGTCCGATTCATCGCCAGCTGTCAGAATTTCGACGGCGGATTTGGGTCCGTTCCGGGTGGCGAGTCGCACGCAGGGCAGAGTGAGTGGGAGGGAGATCTACTTCTGTACGCGTTGTCAACTGTATGAACTGTCAACTGTCTTCTACTCGCCCTTCTGCTGCTGTGTTGCCACTCTGGAAGGATCCTCTCATCCTTTCCACTCCTTCCTTCCACACCCGCCTTCATTCTTTGTCTTCCCCCTCCTCCCCTCCCCCGCCCATCAATCCATCCAAACCAGTCTTCTGCTGCGTGGCCGCATTGGCAATAGCTGGCGCGCTCTCATTGGTCGATCGGGATCTCCTGGGCTGGTGGCTGTGTGAGCGGCAGGTGCCAGCAGGAGGGCTGAACGGACGACCTGAGAAGCTGCCAGATGTGAGCACCCACCAATCCGAGTACTAATAGCTTCTGAACAAAATACTTTTTGGTAGACAAGGGTGCCTCAGGATCTCCTGGGCTGGTGGCTGTGCGAGCTCCAGGTGCCAGCAGGGGGACTCAACGGGCGACCTGAGAAGCTGCCAGATGTGAGTAGCTACCTACTACCTGCCTACCTACTAGTACCTGGGTGACACACGAATTGTTGTCCCTTCTTTCTGGTACCTACCCCGGGAATCTCCTGGGCTGGTGGCTGTGCGAACGACAAGTGCCAGCAGGAGGGCTCAACGGGCGGCCAGAGAAGCTGCCAGATGTGAGTAGCTACCTGTTCTCTTCCTACCGGTATATGCCTACGACCTCCCTGCCTCCTGGGCTGGTGGTTGTGCGAGCGCCAGGTGCCAGCAGGAGGGCTCAATGGACGACCTGAGAAACTGCCAGACGTGAGTGTTGCCTGCTATGCTGCTCACTATCTGCCTACCTCCCGTCTGCCTACCTGCTAGCGAGCACCCTGCCTCCTGGGCTGGTGGCTGGTGGCTGTGCGAGCGCCAGGTGCCAGCAGGGGGACTCAACGGGCGACCCGAGAAGCTGCCAGACGTGAGTTGAAAGCTGCAGCGTAGACTTCTGCTGATTGTATCAACAAGCAGACTATCACGAGCACATGAAAGCACTCTCTCCAGCCTTGTGCTCGTTGACAGGGTGCATTGGATCAGCGCGGACAAGCTCACCCATGCTCACACTCCCGCTAACTCCCTCCCACTCCCTCTCCATGCTTTACTATGCCTCTCAGGTGTGCTACTCCTGGTGGGTGCTCTCCAGCCTGGTGCTCATCCACAGGGTGCATTGGATGATCAGTGCAGAAAAGTGCATCCATGCTCTCACTCCCTCTCACCCCTTCATGATGTTTCCGTGCTTCACTGTTTTGCTGTGCCTACTGTCCTCCCATGTATGTATCATCAGGTGTGCTACTCCTGGTGGGTGCTCTCCAGCCTGGTGCTCATCGACAGGGAGCATTGGATCAGATCAGTGCAAAGAAGCTCACCCAAGCTCGCACGCCTGAGTCATGTTCCCATGCTTCACTGTCTTGCCCCTCTCTCAGGTGTGCTACTCCTGGTGGGTGCTCTCCAGCCTGGTGCTCATCGACAGGGTTCACCCACAACCACCCTATAATATGTCTTTGTATTCTTCTCCTGTATGTTGCTTTGATTTCCTTTATCGCTTCTCAGGTGTGCTACTCCTGGTGGGTTCTCTCCAGCCTTGTGCTCATCGACAGGGTGCACTGGATCAGTGCGGAGAAGCTTCAGCACTTTATTCTACAATGTCAGGTGATTGCAACAGTGTCAGGTGATTGCAACAGTGTCAGGTGATTGCAACAGTGTCAGGTGATTGCACAATTGTCAGGTGATTGCAACAGGGAATTGCGACAGCAGCATCTGTTTATCAGACTCAGGGGGTTGCGTCAGTCTCAGGTGGTTGCAACAATTCTAGGTGCTGCTCTGAATGTCAGTTCGCTAATCAAGGACTACCAGGTGGTTGCATTGCAGTAGCTGCTACAGTGTCAGGTGGTTTCGACAGAGGCTTTCTGAAACCACCACAAGGAAAGGGCAGCTTCACCTCTTGAGGCGCCTCAAGTCTCCCTCCCCTGTCCCGTCCTCCCCACCCACCCACCCATCCGCCCACCCGCTCCTTCATGCACGCACACAGGATGAGGAGAGGGGTGGCATCTCAGACCGACCCAACGACATGGTGGATGTGTTCCATACCTTCTTTGGCATCGCTGGTGAGTGTACATACAGCATGTATATAGAGCACGCGTAGCATGCTTATGAAGCATGGAGCGTATAGTGTGAACCCATCTCTGACCGACCCAATGACATGGTGGATGTGTTCCATACCTTCTTTGGTATAGCTGGTGAGTGTGTAGTGGTGCACACAAAGCATACCAGTGGGATGTGGAGCATATAGTGCCACCATTACTGAACCCATCTCAGACCGACCAAATGACATGGTGGACGTGTTCCATACCTT
Organism: Closterium sp. Naga37s-1; assembly: GCA_947471745.1. Taxonomy (NCBI): domain Eukaryota; kingdom Viridiplantae; phylum Streptophyta; class Zygnematophyceae; order Desmidiales; family Closteriaceae; genus Closterium; species Closterium sp. Naga37s-1. The sequence goes on along the minus strand of CANJKZ010000010.1, from coordinate 604,587 downwards.
CTTTGGCATTGCTGGTGAGTGCATGTAGAGCATATAATTCACATGAACCATGGTTACGTATGGCATGTGGTATGATAGCCATAAGAGAATGGATGCATGGCATGTGGTAGGTATGATAGCCATAAGAGAATGGATGCATGGCATGTGGTAGGTATGATAGCCATAAGAGAATGGATGCATGGCATGTGGTAGGTATGATAGCCATAAGAGAATGGATGCATGGTCTGCGGTCTGATAGCTATAAGAGAATGGATGATGGTATGTGGTGTGATATTCTCTTGTTGCTGTACCCCCCCTCCTTGTTTCAGGCCAGAGTCTGTTGGAGTACCCCAATCTCAAGCCAGTGGACCCAGCTTATGCGCCACCTGTAGATGTTCTCACCCGTCCGCTTTTCCCACTATCCTTCCCCCCAACGACCTACCTCTCTCCCCGTTTCATGTCAGGCCTGAGTCTGTTGGAGTATCCCAATCTCAAGCCGGTAGACCCAGCGTATGCACTTCCTGTGGATGTTGTGGATAGGGTTTTCAGAGACAGGGAGTTGAAGCACCTGCAAGCTTAGTGTCAGGACCTTCGGCTGATTCCAGTGCTCCCCTATTAGTGGATAGAGCTGTTGACGAGGCAGCTGAAGCACCCGTAAGCTGAGTTCGTAAGACAATACATATTTTCTTTCTGTTGATGTTGCGAACGTGGTGTTCTAAGTGGGCTTACAAAATCCCCCGCACTAATTTTTAAATAAATAGTGCACAGTACTGATATGTCGAGCCATAAAAATACTAAATGTGATAGTGGCAAATGGGTTGTAAGCAACAATCTAGAGTTCTTTCTAATCTCCGCAAGTCCTACCAAGATGTTTAGTATCGAGGCATCAGTGAGCGGGCAATCCAATAAAGATTTTGGAGATTCGGAGACTGTCGTGGCAGACGAAGCATCCGTCGTCATTTCTGGTTACAAGGAGCCCTTCGTTCGCGACGTGGATCTCACGCGCAACCAGAGATACCCACGTCACCTGATTTAGCCATTCCAGGTCAGCTTTCCAATGCCTGACGACATGTCAGCACCAGCACCTCGAACATACCGAGCGCCCCAGGAAGCCTCGAACAGAGTTGCGTCATTCCCTCCACAGCGATTCCCCCCATCAATGCCCCCAAAGTTCCGCTTCTGCTCCGAGCTGCCAATCCCTAGCAGCCCATCTCCGCCTAGCCATCTCCACCAGCAACAGAAGCCTCTCTACTGGTTCGATTGCTGCCAAGCCGAAAAACTCCCCCTGCCGAGCCGAACAACACCCTCTGTCGAGCCAAGCAACGCCCTCTGTCGAGCCGAGCAACGCCCTGATGCTTTCCCCGCCCTGCGGTTCATCCTCCTCAGGAGCTCCGCCCCATCCCCGCCAACTCCCGCATTTCCAATTCTCCCATTTCAGTCATTCTTGATGCAAATTTCCTGCAGCAGATTCCAATAACTCCCAAGCTTACGCTTCAGTCCAGTTTAGCCGCTTGCTTGTTGGGATCCCTGCTTTTCCCGCCTGTCCCGCTCTCCCATCTTCTTTTCAAGCAGCTTCGGTAGTGTCTTTTTACCGAGCCAGATTCTCACGCAATGGCTGCCGTGTCGCTCTCCTCCTCCCTCGGCAGCCTCGCTGGCGCGAAGCTCGCTGTCGCGCAGTCAGCCACGTCAGCGAAGACCGCCAAGGTCCAGGCAGTGCGTTGCGTCGCCGGTCCTTCCGCTTCTTCTGCCGAGAAGCGCTCGGAAGAGAAGAGCATCTGGGAGAAGCTAGGAACCGGCGCAGCGGCGTTCGGACTAGCCGCCGCGCTTCAACTGACTCCGTCAGCCGTTGACGGAGCTAAGGCCGACGAGTTCGCAATCCTGCGGTCGCCACCGCCGCTCGAGTCGCACTATTACGACGACGCGAATGTCCTCAGCCGAATCACCCGGTCGGACATTAAGAAGCTTCTGACGGATTTGGAGGAGCGTACTGGTTACCACATTGACGCTGTAACCCTGAGGAAGATTGCGGTAAGTGTACTAAAATCCGCGTTACTATGTTGTCAGGAGACTCGCAATAAGCTTGAATGAGTCCATGCAGGGATAGGAAAACATTGCTCGTTGCGATAAAGCTCATGCTGTAGCGAGATGCGTTCTGAGTTGGCTCAACAGTCATCTTCCAACCCCAACTTCATGTATTGCTTCATCAGTTCCACTGCCAAAAGTGCTTTTAATCGACTGGAAACGCGCCAGCTTCATACACTACCTGAATCGATTCCAATGCCGGAGCGAAGCCAGGTCACGCTGTGTTAACGTGTTTGTCTTTTTTTCAGAACGAGATTTTCCGCCTCCTCCCATTCAGGGCCGGCTGACTTGGCCATCCGAGGGACTTCCACCCCAGCAATCTCCGGGAAAGCTGTGCATTTCTCCCATTCATTGGTGGCTTTTCTCCGCCGGCTCTCCCCCCCCCCCCCCCCTCTCCACGCCCAAAGAGCGATGACAGTCGCACCCAGCTGGAGAACAGACGACGGTCAATTCGGATTTCGACGACCAACTGAAATCATTTTAAAGACGTCTCGATCGATTCAGTCCGTTTCGTTATGAACAAGTTGTTCCCCTCCCCGCGTGCTCAGAAGAACCGTGAACGACAGTCACTCCAGATAAGATCCTCGAGTCGCGTGGTACCCTACGGTGGAGGGGGGCGACAAGCCAGCCTCTTGAACACTCTCTCCCTGTCTTTCCCTCCTCCTTCCTGGGCAAGGCCGACGTGTTCGAACTTGCGGATAGGATCCTCAAGTCCTGGTACCCCATGGCGGAGGAGGGCGTCAAGCGCCCCTTTGCGCCCATCCTCCCCTGATAGTCTTCTTCGGTCCTTGCACCCTCGTCTCCTTCTCCATTCGGGGCAAGGGCGACGTGTTCGAGCTGGCGGATAGGATCCTCGAGTCGTGGTATCCGACCGTGGAGGAGGGTGACAACCAGCCATCAGCTCGCACCCTCTACTCTCCGTCACATCTCCGTTCATTCCCTTCTCCTGTTCGCAACCCACCCCACCGCAGGGCAAGGGCGATGTCTTTGAACTCGCGGACAAGATTCTCGAGTCGTGGTATCCGACCGTGGAGGAGGGCGACAAGCGCGGCGTTGTTCTCCTCGTCACCTCGCAGAAGGAAGGAGCCGTTGCCGGCGGTCCCACCTTCATTGACACCATCGGGGACGAGCTGTTTGAGGGGATCGTGTCCGAGAACCTCCCAGGTAAGGGTGCTTTTTCAGTGTGCCTGTCCTCCAGTCTGCCTGTCAATGCATCCCTGTGTTCCCCACGGTGGAGGAGGGCGACAAGCGCGCAGGTGTCCTCCAGTCTGGGCGTCGTGCTGCTCGTCACCTCGCAGACGGAGGGTGACAAGCGCGCAGGTGTGCTGCTCGTCACCTCGCAGAAGGAGGGCGCGGTCGCGGGCGGTCCCACGTTCATTGACACGATTGGCGACGAGGTGTTCGAGGGGATGGTGTCCGAGAACCTTCCTGGTGAGTCTGCCTTTCCAGTCGCTCTTTCAGTCCGTCCCTCGGTCCGTACTTCTGGTGCCCTTCTCCTCGTCACCTCGCAGAAGGAGGGCGCCTTCGCTGGCGGTCCCACCTTCATTGACGCCATTGGCAATGAGGTGTTATGAGGGAATAGTTCTCTCCCGTGTGTCTGTCTGTGCTGCTGTTGCTGCTGCTGCTGCTGTCCTTCTCCTGGTCCAAAATCACGCCAACTGAGAGTGGGTGAAGCGTACTGAAATTAAGCGGCTTGGGTCAACTCAGAGTCCCCCCCATTAAACCCCCTCACTACCATCTCCCTATCGTTTCCACCCCTCCACCCCCAACACCCCCCCCCCCCCCCCCCCCCCGCTCTTCCCTTCTCCTCTCCTGTCCCTCCTGTGAAGAGTTCCATCCAAACTCCCTCCTCCCCTTCTCTATTCCGTTCCTCCTCCACCCCACCCCTTCTTTCTCTCTCCCACAATTCTGGTGACTGAGGAGCGCCTCAAACATTCCCATTCACAACCCCCCCCCCCCCCACCCTCAACCCTTCTTTCTGCTCCAGTCCTGGCGACTGAGGAGCATAAGAACGAGGCCATGTATTCCACAGCGAAGCGCCTTGTAGCGCGTGTTGATAGGGAACCAGTTCGTTAATCGCCTCAGACATTTCCGCTCCCATTCCCTGCCCCATTCCACGCTCATCCCCCCACCTCAGTCCTGGCCAGTGAGGAGCGTTACAATGAGCCCATGTACTCCACAGTAGCGCGTATTGACATCAAGCCGCCTTAAGACTTTCGTTCCCGTCCTTCCCCCCATGCTTGTCCCTCTCCCCTCAGTCCTGGCGACTGAGGAGCGTAACAACGAAGCCATGTATTCCACAGCGAAGCGCCTTGTAGCGCGTGTTGATAGGGAACCGAATGTATCCACTTCCACCCCCCATCGCCCCCACCTCAATCCACCTGTCTTTCCCCCGCAGTCCTGGCCACCGAGGAGCGTTACAACGAGGCCATGTACTCGACAACGAAGCGCCTTGCAGCGAGGATCAACGGGGAGCCGGATATTCCGGGGCCCAAGTTCAACGACGCGAGGCGGGAATCCAACTACAAGACGCGTGAAGAGACGGATTCGAAGCGCGACCAATTCACGACGGTCGTGGGGGGTCTTTTGGTCATCGCGTTTGTGGTTCCGATGCTCCAGTATTACGCTTACGTTAAGAAGTAGAGGGGCAATTCACCGTAGTGAAGTGATATACAGTGGGTAGTTGCACGAATGTGTGCTTGTCCATTTTTGCTTGTGTTTTTGAGTTGCTGCGGGTACAGTTTTGCTCGGTGTTGGGATGCGATGAGCATGAAGAAGAAAGACGTGTGGAAGTGGGGAGCAGGAACTATTGCTTTATCCTGATTTGGCTGAATTCAGGATTGTGCTGGGGTGTTGGGGTTATGTTCCTAAAAATTGGGGTCCATTTAAGCGCATATTTTTTTGACTGGTAACAAGTTTGCTTTGTGTATTACTTCGTCGAACTCTGTTTTGTAAGTAAAGGGAAGCGGCATAACATTGCCCCTAACGGTCAGATTTCAATGGCATGTCAGAACACCAAAATTATTCCCGCCATTCCGCCGGCGTCGCGTCCTGAAGCATAGAACCTTGCGCGGTTCGGTGTGGGAGCGCCGACGCATCAATTATGCTGACGACTGCGAGGAAGGCAAGATGGACGGTGCGATCACCACTCTCCTCTGACGTAACCGACAGCTTTGGTCTGTGGCGTGGCTGATGGAAGCTCTGGTCAAGCAATCCTGGTGTGCAGTGCGGTTCAGTAAAATTTCACAAGGTAAACAGCGTACCTCTTCGCAACTCTTGGAACCGTAACGCACCAAACAAAACCGTGACTAGGTGTTATTGTCACGCCAAATGGTTGTTGTTCTGTTGCTGCTCCAGAACTAGATAAAACGACCATGTTCATCCCCCGCCGCCCATGAAATATTTATCAGCAACGCTCTCTGGTGCTAGTTCCGAGAGAAAGCTCATAGACACAGCGAAGGCGCCTCATTTAGAGGATTGTCGGCCTGTTTCTCGAATTTAGCATGCTCATTTTCGCGAGATAGTGACGCAAGGCGGAACTAGCAAGGCAATTACAGTCTAGGACAGCCATAGAGCGGAACGCATCGTCGGTCGGTGTTAACTTTGTGGAGGTAGTGTGTGCAAGCACGAACACAATAGGCATGTTATGTTTCTGTACGCTTGGAGCTTGAGCTATGCAGTAGTAGAACGCGCACTCTTGACCTTCTCCCAATAGCTCTTGCCGTTGACATTACTCTGGAAGGTGCAGTTCCAAGCCGTTTCGGTTTCGATACAAGGATCTTCGGAGAAATCCTTAGCTTTCTCATATTGAGCGGTAGCCACGAATTCTTCGTTTTTTATAGCCACGCGGCGACACACTGTGATTTTTGTCGCAACGATTCTAAGCGTCGCAAACAATGTCGCCAATTCGCCACAAGGCGTCGCTCTCTACCTCTCTCATCGTCGCACGCGCGATAGCCGTCGCACTGCTTGCGACTGTACAGGGCATTGCTCGAGCCGCCCCCGGAACTGCAGGTATTGCGTGCAACCCGCAGACTCTTCTTCACTCATTTGTTTCAACCCCCATCTTGCACCTGACAGCAGTTCCCGCGCCGCGTCTGTACAGTGCTTTGTGATTGGCTCTCCTTCACCCTTTGATTCAAATATCCTCGTCTTTTACCTCCCCGTTCTCTCGCCCGGTCAGGAGGATGCACAAACTACAGCCAAGGAACGTGGGTACGCGACAACAGCCGACCCGCTTACGACGCCAGCACCTGCAAGTACATGGTGTGTATCTGGGCTTGAATCGAAGGAGCTGGTAGCGAGTACTTGCGGGGTCACTGCGGGCAGCGCGCGTACAGTACATCGGCATGTGATGAGACTATTTTCAAAATAGAGTTTGAGTCGACTAAAAAATAGAGTCATCACTACGGGTAACGCGCGTACATGACATGGGGCAGTGCTTGTGCTAAGAAACCTCTCATGTTCAGAACGCCTTAAAAACACCTCTTGCCCTTCTCCTGTCCCCACTCTCACACTATCTCTTCGTCCCCTCCTCCCCCCTTCCACCCCGTCACCGTCCCCTTCCTTCTACCCAGGGAGTGAGCAACTGCATGAAGCAAATCGTGTTTTGAGTCGACTCGAAACACCTCTTACCCTTCTCCTGTCCCCACTCTCACACTATCTCTTCGTCCCCTCCTCCCCCCTTCCACCCCGTCACCGTCCCCTTCCTTCTACCCAGGGAGTGAGCAACTGCATGAAGCAAATCGTGTTTTGAGTCGACTCGAAACACCTCTTCCCCTTCTCCTGTCCCCACTCTCACACTATCTCTTCGTCCCCTCCTCCCCCCTTCCACCCCGTCACCGTCCCCTTCCTTCTACCCAGGGAGTGAGCAACTGCATGAAGCAAATCGTGTTTTGAGTCGACTCGAAACACCTCTTACCCTTCTCCTGTCCCCACTCTCACGCAATCTCTTCGTCCCCTCCTTCCCCCCTTCCCACCCCTGCCACCGTCCCCTTCCGGTTTTCTACTCAGGGAGTGAGCAACTGCATGAGGCAAAGCGGGCGATCAAAAGACTGGCTGGTGAGTGCCTGTGCCTAGACAGGAAAAGAGTGTCAAGTGGGTAATCTGCTGAAGGCTCGTCCCGCCCCTTCGGGAGTGAGCAGCTGCTTGAAGCAAAGCGGGCGATCCAAGGATTGGCTGGTAGGTAGGTGCCTGTGAGTTGAACTCGTCTGTTTTGATGGGCAGAGAGTGACTATTGAGCGCGGGAGAGATTGAGTAGTGAGTGGTGAGCGCTCCAACAAAGTCCGCCCTTCCCCTCAGGAAGTGAGCAACTGCATGAAGCAAAGCGGGCGATCGAAGGACTGGCTGGTGAGCGCCTAGGCTAGGCGTCGACCGGCAGAGAGTGAGCAGTGAGCGTGGGAAACAGTGCGCACTGAGCGTGGGAGAGAGCGTGTCGTGTCCCACCTCGCAGGGAGTGAGCAACCGTCTGAGGCAAAGCGGGCGATCGAAGGACTGGCTGGTAGGTGTAGTATGTGTTGCCTTGAAAGGCAGAGACGGTGTAGTGAACGCAGAAGTGAGCTCGAGAGAAAGAGAGCAATGAGAGCGAGAGGAAGTGAGGAATGAGCAGCGAGCGTGTGAGAGAAGGAGTAAGTGAGCAGTGAGAACGTGAGTAGTGTTCGGCTTTCCTCAACTGCAATCCCATCATCCATCCGTCCCCTCTCCCGATTGTCACCTCCTTCCACTCTCAGAGAGTCCACGTTCCTCTGTTCCTCCCCACGTCGTCATTACGCGTGCTGAAAACCAAATTGCCGAGATTACGGATCTCCCCGCAGATGTCTAACACACGGCATGCTTGTTCTTACGATACCTCACCCCATCCCCCCGTTTCATGTTCCGCTATTCGTCCCAACGTCGTCATCCTCCCATCCCCCCACTTCATCCTCTGTCCCTTCCAACACCGTCATCCTCCCATCCCCACATTTCATCCTCTGTCCCTTCCCACACCGTCATCCTCCCATCCCCCCACTTCATCCTCTGTCCCTTCCCACACCGTCATCCTCCCATCCCCCCATTTCATCCTCTGTCCCTTCCAACACCGTCATCCTCCCATCCCCCCACTTCATCCTCTGTCCCTTCCCACACCGTCATCCTCCCATCCCCCCACTTCATCCTCTGTCCCTTGCCACACCGTCATCCTCCCATCCCCCCATTTCATCCTCTGTCCCGTGCAGTATTGGTCCTGGAAACCCAATGGGTGCCCTGCGAATGGCATGCGCTTTAATGCACCAGGGTTCCTCAAACTGATGAAGAACAAGTGAGTCGTGAATGGTGTGGGGTACATGCACACAGATAAATTCACACTCATACATGCACGAATATATACACAAACATACACGCACACTTTTCACGTGCACACACGAATATATACATGCACACACGCGCTGCATGCACTCTCATGCACCAGGGTCCTTCCCTCCCCCTCCCTCCCTTATCTGTCTATTTGCCTCCCCAAACAGGGTGTTTGCGAGTGTGGGCGAGTCCATCTCCGTTAGAGGCTTCCATTCTCCCTTGCTTGCTCCATCTGGCACTCACTGCCTGCCTCTCTCCCTCCCTCTCTCCTTCCTTCGCTCCCTCCCTCCCTCCCTTGTCCGTTTGCCTCCCCTAACAGAGTATTTGCGAGTGTGGGCGAGTCCATCTCCGTTAGAGGCTTCCTCCTTGCAGTCGTCTGCAATGTAAGAACGCAATTCTACATATCTTCTCCGCCTGTGGGTGTAGACGCTGCATGTACAAACCAGAGATTGAGGAGAAAATGCATTTGCAAGACCAAACGAATTTTGGTGGGATACTGAGGTGTACGATATGCTTAGTCACAACGTGACACCTGCCAATTACTAACAAAATTCTGTTGAGACGTCTTTAAACAGAATTGTTATCGCGTGGTTTTATCTTCTGATATCGAGGTGTACCATAAGTCCAGTCGCAAACGTGACACCTGCCAACTTCCCCACTCCCCAGATCCCACTTTCGCACAGGGGTAGATTTGCCAGGGAGACCCTACATGCTCACTTTATGTTAACTCGAAATTCGCCTGCTCTGCGCCTCCCTTTCCCTCCCTTTCCTCTTCCACCCGCGTACGCTTCCTCAGATCGCCAAGTTTACAGAAGTGAAGATGCTAGCTAAACCCAACAAGTTTGGAGATGCCGAGGTTTACGTCGTGCCCAGTCACAACGTGACACTTGTCAACTTCTGGGCGCAGTTCCTAGTCGCGATTGACCGGAGCAACCAGGTGAGGAGGGGAGGGGGGTGGTGGTGGGGGAGAATGTGGTTGACTTTTGAGGGGAGGAGGAGGGGGGGCATGGTGAAGGAAAAAATAGACTTTTGAGTCGAGTCACAATGTGACACTTGTCGACTACTGGGCGCAGTTCCGGTCGCCATTGACCGGAGCAACCAGATGAGGGGGGGTGGAGGGGGTGGAAGGGGGAGTGGGGACGAGATAAAAAGTAGTTTCTTGCAAAGTCGGGTGGGGGTGGGGGTGGGAGGGGGGGGGGGGGGGGGGGGGGGGGGGGAACAGATAAAAGGGTGGTCTCTTGTAAAGCCTGTGCATTTTCCTTCGGGTTTCAATCCGCTGAATTTGCATTATCGTTCTTGCTCGTCTCTGCATTTCCCATTCTGTCTCTTCACCCCTGTATTCTTGTTTTTACCTACATTTCAAACAATAGCCGGTTTAGGTCCGGCAAAACCAAGCCTTGGCATGTTCCCGCCCATTCCTGTCCCCCGAACCAGACTCTCGCCAGGTTCGGCAACACCAAGCCTGCTCTACAGGACACCGTGGTGAACCTCCACAAGCTGGAGCCGTCCTGGGCGGCAAAACTCGACTTGATCCACGTCATCGTGTTGCAGACTGCCACGGACTGGCCGGCAGGGCGTGGCCTTATACGGCGGTACTATGCTGACGCGAATTGGAACGCCATCAAACCGGCTCCTTCGACTTATGAAGCATATGAGTAAGTTACTTGTCACATGTAGCTAGTCTTGTCAAAGCTGCTTGATTGACATGTGGCCTTATGCGGCGGTAATACGCTGATGCGAATTGAAATGCAATCAAACCGGCTCCTTCGACTTATGAAGCAAACGAGTGAGTTTTCTTGTCACGTGTAGGTAATATTGTCTTTGCTGGATGAATGAAATGTGACCTTACACGGCGGTGCTATGCTGATAAGAACCGGAATGTAATCAAGCCAGCTCCTTAAAACCTATGAAGCATACGCGTAAGTTATCTTGTCACAGGTAGCTAGTCTTTTCTTTGCTGGTTAATTGAACTGCTGTGATGTTATGTTGATGGTTGCTTGCTAGATTGCGATGAAACCAGATCCGGTTTCATTGCAATCTAACAACTTAGAGCTTACGTTGAGCTTTTTCTCCTCTGTGCTTGCTAGTCTCTCTTATGATTGCTGGGTGAGGCATGACGTAATGTATGCTTTTTGAGAATTCTCGAAAAAACATACACTAGTCTCCCTTATGATTGCTGGGTTGAGGCATGACGTAATTCGCGAGGTGGCGAGACGTTATTAGCCTTCTCTCTCATTAACTGCTCGTCCCTCCTCTTTCGTCTCTCTCCTCTCTCCTTTAACCCTCTCCTCTCTCCCGTCTCCCCCCTCTCCCCTTACAAAATCGGCATGCGGACCGTGTTCATTGCGTTCGCAGGGCGCAACAAGAGAGGAAAACCCTTCCCAGGTCCCTACTTTCTCTCATTGCTGCTCTCCCCTACTCCTGTCTCCCATACTTCCCTTACCACAGGATCGGCATGAGAACAGTGTTCAACGCATTCGCAGGGCGCAACAAGAGGGGAAAGCCCTTCCCAGTGCCCTACTTCCTGTCATTACTGCTCTCCCCTACTCCTGTCTCCCTCTCTCCCCTCACAGAATCGGCATGAGAACAGTGTTCAGCGCATTCGCAGGGCGCAACAAGAGGGGAAAGCCCTTCCCAGTGCCCTACTTCCTGTCATTACTGCTCTCCCCTACTCCTGTCTCCCTCTCTCCCCTCACAGAATCGGCATGAGAACAGTGTTCAACGCATTCGCAGGGCGCAACAAGAGGGGAAAGCCCTTCCCAGTGCCCTACTTCCTGTCATTACTGCTCTCCCCTACTCCTGTCTCCCTCTCTCCCCTCACAGAATCGGCATGAGAACAGTGTTCAACGCATTCGCAGGGCGCAACAAGAGGGGAAAGCCCTTCCCAGTGCCCTACTTCCTGTCATTACTGCTCTCCCCTACTCCTGTCTCCCTCTCTCCCCTCACAGAATCGGCATGAGAACAGTGTTCAACGCATTCGCAGGGCGCAACAAGAGGGGAAAGCCCTTCCCAGTGCCCTACTTCCTGTCATTACTGCTCTCCCCTACTCCTGTCTCCCTCTCTCCCCTCACAGAATCGGCATGAGAACAGTGTTCAGCGCATTCGCAGGGCGCAACAAGAGGGGAAAGCCCTTCCCAGTGCCCTACTTCCTGTCATTACTGCTCTCCCCTACTCCTGTCTCCCTCTCTCCCCTCACAGAATCGGCATGAGAACAGTGTTCAACGCATTCGCAGGGCGCAACAAGAGGGGAAAGCCCTTCCCAGTGCCCTACTTCCTGTCATTACTGCTCTCCCTTCCCTCAACTCCCCTTTATCCCTCCTCCCCCCTTCACTTATCATCCCCCCTTACCACAGGATCGGCATGAGAACAGTGTTCAACGCATTCGCAGGGCGCAACAAGAGGGGAAAGCCCTTCCCAGTCCCCTACTTCCTCTCGGCCCCACCTCGTCTCAACGGCTGCCAGAACGTCTCCTCGCTCAGCTCGCCACAGCAGGTGGGTGCAGCATGGACAGAAGCTGGTTTGTTGTATCTGGTACCATCCACATGCCCTTCCCAGTGCCCTACTTCCTCTCGGCACCCCCTCGCCTCAACGGCTGCGAAAACGTCTCTTCCCTCAGCTCGCCACAGCAGGTAGGGGAACAGGAGAACTGTGATACAGAGCTTTAAATCAGGTAGGGGAATAGGAGATCTGTGATACAGAGCCTTAAAACAGGTGGGTGTGCAGCAGAGGCAGAATGTTGGTTGTGTCTAGCACTCACCACACAGGGCAAGCCCTTTCCCATGCCCTACTTTTACTCTCATCTCTCTTCTGTGACAACAACAAGGCATCGCACGGCTTCCTTCCCATCCAGCAAAAAAACTTCCAAAACCGCTGCCCCCGCTTCCTGCTGATATAGTAGTCTCCTTCCTTCCTCTCCTCCCTCTCCTCCCTTATGTAACCAGGTCACATCTCTGTTCGGTGACAACAAGGCATCCAAGGGTTTCCTCCCCATCCAGCAGAAAGTCTTCCAGAACCGCCGCCCCTTCCGCTTCCTCCCCATCACCTACCTCTCAATGTTCCGAGGGGATGCCTTCATGTCATCTAGTGGGGCGCGTGATGGGGGGAGAGACTGCCTGCATTTCTGCCTGCCAGGCGTGCCTGATACATGGGCCGATGCACTGTTTACCACCATGAAGAACGACAGGTTCATTGTGAATAATGCAGCTAAATAGAGGAGGAGGAGAGGCTGCCTGCATTTCTGCCTGCCCGGTGTGCCTGATACATGGGCGGATGCTCTTTATACCACCATGAAGAACCGCCGCCCCTTCTGCTACCTGCTCATATAGTCATCCCCCTCCTCCCTCTCCCCCCCCCCCCCCCACAACCAGGTCTCATCTCTGTTCGGTGACAACAAGGTGTCTCGCGGCTTCCTCCCCATCCAACAAAAAGTCTTCCAGAACCGCCGCCCCTTCCGCTTGCTGCTCATATAGTCATCCCCCTCCTCCCTCTCCCCCCCCCCCCCCACAACCAGGTCTCATCTCTGTTCGGTGACAACAAGGCATCCAAGGGTTTCCTCCCCATCCAGCAGAAAGTCTTCCAGAACCGCCGCCCACCCACGTACCCTTGTCCCCTCCCTCCTCACCTCCCCTCTCCCGTTACCAGGTTACATCTCTGTTTGGTGACAACAAGGCATCCAAGGGTTTCCTCCCCATCCAACAAAAAGTCTTCCAAAACCGCCGCCCCTTCCGCTTCCTCCCTATCACCTACCTCTCAATGTTCCGAGGGGATGCCTTCATGTCGTCCAATGGGGCGCGTGATGGGGGGAGAGACTGCCTGCATTTCTGCCTGCCCGGTGTGCCTGATACATGGGCGGATGCTCTATTTACCACCATGAAGAACGACCGGTTCATTGTGAACAATGCTGCCAAGTAGAGGTAGGAGTGCTTACCGAGTGTGTCGGACACATGGGCTGATGCTCTCTATACCACCATGAAGAACGACCGGTTCATTGTGAATAATGCAGCTAAGTAGAGTAGGAGAGGAGGCACTGCCTGCATTTCTGCTTGCCGGGAGTGCCGGACACATGGGCCGATGCGCTGTTTACCACCATGAAGAACGACCGGTTCATTGTGAATAATGCAGCTAAGTAGAGTAGGAGAGGAGGCACTGCCTGCATTTCTGCTTGCCGGGAGTGCCGGACACATGGGCCGATGCGCTGTTTACCACCATGAAGAACGACCGGTTCATTGTGAATAATGTGGCTAAATAGAGTAGGAGAGGAGGCACTGCCTGCATTTCTGCTTGCCGGGAGTGCCGGACACATGGGCCGATGCGCTGTTTACCACCATGAAGAACGACCGGTTCATTGTGAATAATGCAGCTAAGTAGAGTAGGAGAGGAGGCACTGCCTGCATTTCTGCTTGCCGGGAGTGCCGGACACATGGGCCGATGCGCTGTTTACCACCATGAAGAACGACCGGTTCATTGTGAATAATGTGGCTAAATAGAGTAGGAGAGGAGGCACTGCCTGCATTTCTGCTTGCCGGGAGTGCCGGACACATGGGCCGATGCGCTGTTTACCACCATGAAGAACGACCGGTTCATTGTGAATAATGCAGCTAAGTAGAGTAGGAGAGGAGGCACTGCCTGCATTTCTGCTTGCCGGGAGTGCCGGACACATGGGCCGATGCGCTGTTTACCACCATGAAGAACGACCGGTTCATTGTGAATAATGTGGCTAAATAGAGTAGGAGAGGAGGCACTGCCTGCATTTCTGCTTGCCGGGAGTGCCGGACACATGGGCCGATGCGCTGTTTACCACCATGAAGAACGACCGGTTCATTGTGAATAATGCAGCTAAGTAGAGTAGGAGAGGAGGCACTGCCTGCATTTCTGCTTGCCGGGAGTGCCGGACACATGGGCCGATGCGCTGTTTACCACCATGAAGAACGACCGGTTCATTGTGAATAATGTGGCTAAATAGAGGGTTTTGAGGGCTTTTACTGGCCTAGGCTGAAAGCGTCTAGTGGGGGGAGGCACTGCCTGCGTTGTTGCATACCGGGCGTGCCGGACACATGGGCCGATGCGCTGTTTACCACCATGAAGAACGACCGGTTCATTGTGAATAATGCAGCTAAGTAGAGTAGGAGAGGAGGCACTGCCTGCATTTCTGCTTGCCGGGACTGCCGGACACATGGGCTGATGCGCTCTATACCACCATGAAGAACGACCGGCTCATTGTGAACAATGCGGCTAGATAGAGAGTAGGCAGGCATACGACGGGGGAAGGGACTGACTGCATTTCTGTCTGCCCGGTGTGCCGGACACATGGGCTGATGCTCTCTATACCACCATAAAGAGCGATAGCTTTATTGTGAACTGCTGCGATCAGAAGTTGATCGTAACCAGGATCACCTCAGGAAGGTTCACACACTTCTAATCTAGTGGTGGTGGGCCCTTGACCTCAATAGCAGAGTGAATGTAAACGCTTGAGATAATAAAAACATGCAGTACACGGAATATAAATAAGAGTACAGGGGGATACGAAACGACCTAGCTAGCCATGTACTCTAAGGGGTACATTCCCTTATTACAGCGAAAACCAACCGTGCGACTCCGGGTGGTTACGGAACTGTTCGGGCAGAATCCTCGCCACTGCGGCTGCCTGATGCTGTCTGCCCGACGGTCCAGATGCACCTCGTAACCGTCTGTCCCTTCGCATTACTTCTGTCCTTTCGTCTTCACTCTCGATACTGCGTGCTTCGGCTTTGCTACGGTGAGGAGTGATCAATAGTGTTTTCACTAACCACTATTCGTAACACCCCCCTTCACTCCTGGCCGTGGCGAACATTGACCCGCTTGACTACCCCGCTGAGTTCGGAGCAGTGCTGGTACTGCTGACGTGGCAGTTTCTTCGTGAGGAAGTCTGCTGCCATGTCACCCGTAGGGCAGTATGTCAGGTCAACCTTGCCTTTGTCAACTTCGTCTTTGACGAAGAAGTACCGCAGTGCGATGTGCTTGGTACGGTTGACGAAGCCAGGTTTGTTCGCGATCCTGATCGCGCTCTGGTTGTCGCAGTGCAGGCGAAAGTTCGTTGAAGCCGGAATTTTCGCTTCCTTCAGCAGCTCCTGGAGGTAGAGACCTTCGCTAACAGCTGCGGTTGCTGCGATGAATTCAGCCTCTGCCGATGACAGGGCAACCAACTCCTGCTTCTGAGAGTTCCAAGAGATGGGGCCGCTGGGCTCGAGACGGAAGAGGAACCCTGTCCTGGACCGTCGATTGTCAGGATCAGCGGCGTGATCAGCATCCACGTAGCCGACGAGACTGAAGGATGCGGTTGGGATGGTGGAGTAGCTGAGCCCGACATTGGGTGTGGAGATGAAGAATTGAAGGGCTCGCTAAAGATCTGAGAGGTTCTCAGCCGTTGGTTTGCGTGAGTACTGAGCCAACTGGCTTGCGATGTAGGAGAGGTCGGGCCTGCAGGTGACTGATGCGAAGAGCAGGCACCCCAACTGCTGCTGGTAAGTGTGTAGCCCAGCAGGGGACATGGATTTGTCGTCAGGCTTGTGGTTGGGTCCTGGAGTGCGGTAAGGGGTGGAGAGTGGTGCAGACGCAATGTTGAAACGCTTGCTAAGTTCCTCCGCATACTTCGCTGCTGAGAGATGAATGGCTTCCGGCGCGTAAGTTATGTTGAGTCCGAGGAACTGCTTCACGTCGTGGTTGCAGGTGATGTCGACGCGCCCTGCGAGCATCTTCTCGAATTGCTCCAGCAGTTCATTGTTTGAGCCTGTGTAAAGGAGGTCGTCGACGTAGACCGTGAGTAGGATGTATTCGCCGCGGAAATCGCGGCGATACATCCCAGGATCGTGAGGCAGCTGCTTGAATCCGATTTCAAGCAGTATGTTGTGCAGGTACTGCTGCCAGAGCCTTGGTGCTTGTTTGATCCCGTAGAGGGACTTGCGCAGCTGACAGACGCGTGGATCCCCGTCGCCGTATGTGTGCGGCTGCTCCACGTAGATCACGGCGTCCACTAATGCGTACAGGAACGCATTCTTCACATCGATCTGCCGAAGTGGTAGGTGACGTGCGGCTGCGATGGCGAGCAGAATTCTGACGGACGTGTGACGGCTGACCGGTGCAAATGTTTGGTCGAAATCAATCCCGTGCCTCTGATCGTAGCCGCGCACCACCCAGCGCGCCTTAAATCGCTCGATCGTTCCGTCAGCTCTTGTCTTCACGCGGAAGACCCATTTGCCAGAGAGGATCCTTCTGCCCTTCACTGCTGCACGGTCGACGAGCACCCAAGTGTCGCGTGACTCAAGCGCCTGAATCTCCGCGTCCATTGCTTCGCGCCACTCCTTGCTGTGTGGGCCTGTGAGAGCTTGCCGTGGGTTTTTAGGCTCGATGATGCGCGGAGCAGGGGAGACGGCAGCGTGCAGTCCCAGGAGTTGAAGGCCAGTGATGGTGCTGTCATGGCGATGTTGGGTGACGACTTCCTGCACGTCGTCATCATCGCTTTCTGGTTCAGGCGGTGCTGGTGGTGCTGCGTCTCCGCCGCTTCCGCTTCCTCCTGCTGCGCCTTCTCCCGCTGTGCCTCCTGTTGCGCCCGCTCCTCCTTCTCCTGAATCATCGTCGTCGTCGTCGTTGTCGCGGCGATCGCCCCTTGTGAACTCTCCTCTGGGGTCCTGCTCCAGAATTGCCGCTGCAGCTTCGTCCTTAGGTGAGGCGTAGCTGTGACCCTCGTTGGCGTAGACGCGGTTTGCGTTCGTCTGCTCGTCCTCGCGGAATTGTTGCAGAAACAGCCGCTCGTAGAAGATGACGTCGCTTGCATTCTTGATTTTCTGGCTTAGGAGGTCCAGGATGATCCATGCCTTGTGTTCGTGACTGATGCCGAGGTGGATTCCCCAGCGCGCGCGGCTCTTGAACTTCCCGATGGTTGATGTTGGCGGTCGGTATTGAACCATGCATCCCCAGACACGGAGCATGGAGGTGTCTCCCTTTCTTCCTGTCCATTTCACATGCGGCGAGGAGTTGCCGGTGATTGCGGTGGTTGACAGCAAGTTGTGCACCCGCACGGCGTGGTGCATCGCGTAGGTCCAGTAAATCGGCGGGAGCTTCGCCTGCCGCATTAGCGCCCGCACCTTCGTCATGAGGGTGCGATTCGTGCGTTCTGCTACGCCCTGCTGCTGATGCGCGTAGGGGAGAGAGATTTGATGCTCGATCCCCTTTTGCGCGAGTAAATCCTGCAGCTCCTTGCTCCTGAACTCCGCTGCACCGTCGGACTGCCAGATCTTCAATTTCTCCCCAGATTGCCGCTGCGCGTGCGCCAACCACAGGCGGAAAGCTTCGTAGGCTCTGCTGCGTGCTTCCACGTTTACGACCCATACGTGGCGTGTTCCGGCGTCGATGAAGGTGAGTGTGTAGAGCTCGTCGTTGATGCCGCAGTGACCTACGTTGAGGAAATCACTGTAAACCTTCTCCAGCTTGGCGTAGCGATTGGTTCCTGGGCCGAGTAGGGGGAAGGGCTGGTGGCTCAGCGCTGCTTCGGGGCAGACGGTGCAACTGCGCGGGTGAGTTCCTCCTCTCACTTCGGAGCCATCAGGGCGCAGCAGCGCGCCAGGTGCGAAGACGCCGGCTTCGATACAGAGTCGTGCGCGAAGGGTGACCTAAGCGCTGATGCCAGATGGCATCGTCGGCGCGGAATCCGGAGGTGCGCATGTAGCGCGCAAGTGCAGCTGCGGGGTCTTCGTCAGGTGCCGATGCAGGTGTGGGAGCTGCTTCCTCATTTTCTTCTTCTTCCTCGTTCGCCGTCGTTAGCATGAGGGCGAGAAACTCTCTGTCGCGGATGATGGAGTAAGGGATGTTGGTTCCGGAGATCGTGCCAGGGATGTAGGTCGGTTCGCGCGGTTCAGGGGCAGGTCCGTAGACGGTGCGTCGCGGGGTGAGTGGTTCACTACCCCAGTCGATGGTGTCCCAGGGGTCACTGCCTGAGGGGATGTCTGGTGGCGGAGGTCCTAATGCAAGGCGGCGCGGAGGGCGTCCGAGAGGGACAATAGGAGGTTCAACCTCAACTTGCGCAGGTTCTTCTTCCTCTTCCCCCCTTTGTTCCTCGCGGAAAGCTCCCCAGCCGCTCGTTTCGCCGCCTTGTGCGGCGCCCCATCCGCCGGCATTTTCGTTTGTTGCTACGCCCCATCCGCCGGTTGCGTTGCCCCAGCCGCTTGTTGCAGCACCCCAGCCGCTTGTGTCGCTCGATCCCCAACCGCTGGCGCTTCCCCACCCCCCTTGATTGGAGGCACTTTCCTCGTCCTTTTCCCAGGCGAGCGTTCCGCGTGCCTCGGCGAGGCTCTTCTGCCGAAGCTCTTCGGCTTCTTGTTGCGCCAACGCCTCTTCCTCCGTAGGCGAGAGTCGTTTCTTCGGATCGCGTCGGTGAGCGTATATTTCTGCTGCCTTCTTCTCGGTGTAGGGCCGAGGGTTCCCATGTGCGTCGAAGGTACCGACGCCGACGCCGCGGAGCATTCCTTGGAGATGCTGGGATGCGGGTCCAGGGAGAGGGTGTTCCGGTGTGCCGAAGACGACCCGTGTGGCTGTTTCCAGCTCGAGTTGGGAGAGGCCTTCCTCAGGTGGTGCGTCGCGCTCAGCTTCGCGAATGGCGGCAAGGCCACGGCCGGCGATCGCGCTCGTCGAGGTCGTCGGTGTGTGGCAATCCCTGCAGACGCCGTCGGGATCGGGGTCGTGCAGCGCCAGCTCGCGCGGATGTGGGTGGTGTGGCACCCAGGGGCGCCCGTCAGGGTGCTTCCAATCGCGGCGATGGATGTGCTCGAAGCGCAGGGGAACGAGGTCAATCAACTCCTGCGAGTCGCCGCTGCAGTCGGGAATGTCGAAATCGAGAACGTATACGCCGTTCTCGGCGTGCGCCCGTCCGATCTGCTTGCGCGTCTTGTTCGGCATCGTGAAGTGGAGCAGGGTGTCGCGTGTCTCGGGGTCGGTGCTGAGGATGACTCCGCAATCCAGGAGTTGTGCCGCCGAGAGGAGATTAAAACGAAGGTTCTGCACAATCAGCACGTCGTTAAGTGTGATGTGCGTTCGGCTCCCTCGTGCCTTGAGCACCACGATGCCTTGCGCGCTTGCGCGCAGCCGTGTGTTGTTCGCCACTGTGACATAGGTGACGACAGGGGTGGAAACGGCGTTGGATATGTAACGCTCGGAGCCCACCATGTGCTGCCCACAGCAGCTGTCCAGGTACCACTTATTGTAGCGCGTGTTGTCGTTTCGCGCGAGCAGCGCCAGTCGCGGAGTGACGATGTGCGGAGTGTCGACCTTCAGAAATTGTTCGTGCGCGATCCAATCAATTGGTGCCGGCCGCATATCAGGTACGTGCGGAGGGCTCTCAAGCAGCGGGACTGGCAAATTCCAGTCCTGGGTGTTGTCGTCGCTGTAGTCGTGATGCGTGCTGAACGGATTGTTGTTCGAGGACGCTTCGATTGGGTCGGGCGCAGGCTCAGGTGAGAGTGAGCGTGCGCGCGGGCGACGAGAACCACTCGTCATGGTCATGTTCCCCATGACGTTACGGATGGTGGCGGCCTGTGATGGCTGCTGCTGCTGCTGAACGTTTGAGTTCAGGTTGCGCGATGGGGGTTGGTACCCCGGGGCGGGACGCGTATCATTCCTTACGTCTTGTCGGCCGGACCAGTTGCTCGGATTGGTCTGGCGAGGGCGAGATCGATGCTTGCACCGATCCGCCAAGTGCCCGAAATTTCTGCAGATCTTGCAGTAGAGGCGCCGCGGCCGTCGCTCTTCTGTGTTGTCGGTGAAGAATGCGAGGCGCTCCCTATCTCGTCGCGGCGCTGGTCGCTGCTGGTCCATGTCCCTTTGTTCGACGAGAAGGGCGGCGCAAAGGGCGGCCTCCGAGATGACCCCCTGCTGTCGGAGTAGCGCCTTGCAGGGCCGCCACTCTGGGCCTAGCCCTTGGAGCACGATGTTGACGAAGATCTCTTCAGAAATCGTGCTCCCCAATTTCGCGATTTGATCGCGTAAGCTCCGACAGCGATTCAGATAGCTGTTGGCCTTCTCTCCTGTTGCCATCTTGGTCTCCAGTAGCTGCTGGAGCAGGCGGCTCGACGACACTGAGTCCTTGGGTTGGTACACACCGTTCAGGTGGCGCCAGGCGTTGAGGGCTGGAGCAGGGGAGGTCTTGTATGAGCGAATGCTCAACTGCTCCGTCGGCGACATGTTCCGCAGAAGAACCCCATACGCCATCAGTGACTCGTTGTAGTACTTGGTTTTGGTGTCGTCAGTGTCCTCCGTGGGTCCCGAGTAGCTCCCGTCGAAGTAATGATAAATCTGCGCGTTTTGCAGCAGCAGTTCCAGCTCGAAGCTCCAGGTGTAAAAGTCTCTGCCGTCAAAACACACACTTGTCTTTAATTTTGATATGCTCAAAAATCGTGATTGCGCAGAGAGAATTGCTTCATCGCTGGGACAGGGAGTCTTGGGTGTTGAGCCATTTGTGTCAAGAGAGAAGCCTTGCGGGGCGGAGTTCTGGCCGTTTGAAGCCGGTTGAGGGGGTTGGGAAGAAGTTCCCGCATCGCCATTCCGCAATGTCTGGAGTCCTTGCTCCAGGCTCGTGAGTCGCTGAAGCAGTTGTGCGAGGACGACGGAAGGGATCGTCGACGTTTCCTCGCTTGTCGCAGCCGGGTTGGGCTGCGCTTCAGCCGTCAGATTCGTCTGACCTCCAGATCCTCCGGCCATTCTTACACGTGATCGTGTGCCGGACGCCACTTTCCGAATGTCGCAGATTTCGGAGGTGGCGGTGCGAAGGATTCCTGAGTCGCTCTCATACCATGCTGCGATCAGAAGTTGATCGTAACCAGGATCACCTCAGGAAGGTTCACACACTTCTAATCTAGTGGTGGTGGGCCCTTGACCTCAATAGCAGAGTGAATGTAAATGCTTGAGATAATAAAAACATGCAGTACACGGAATATAAATAAGAGTACAGGGGGATACGAAACGACCTAGCTAGCCATGTACTCTAAGGGGTACATTCCCTTATTACAGCGAAAACCAACCGTGCGATTCCGGGTGGTTACGGAACTGTTCGGGCAGAATCCTCGCCACTGCGGCTGCCTGATGCTGTCTGCCCGACGGTCCAGATGCACCTCGTAACCGTCTGTCCCTTCGCATTACTTCTGTCCTTTCGTCTTCACTCTCGATACTGCGTGCTTCGGCTTTGCTACGGTGAGGAGTGATCAATAGTGTTTTCACTAACCACTATTCGTAACATGAACAATGGAGCTATGGTAAGTAGGGGTAGGAGTGTTTGACAATTGACTCCACTTGTGCAGCTGTGCTGGCTGGACACATACTGGTATTGTAAGCCAATGCTACTGCATCTACACTACCATCAGTAATGATAGGTTCATCATGTATATTCCATGCTTAAGAAAATAACTGCCCGTATATACAGCTGGTGTTGAGTACACTAAAGAACAATTTACGGTACGAGGAATTTATTGGCAGGGTAGCACCAGCAGCGACACCAACTCAATATAATCACCACCACCAGTGCCACCATCCATCCAAGGTTTTCCCCTCCATGATTCTCCTCATTTCCTCCCCATACTCGCGCTGCAGCCCCGCTCTCCTTGCTCCTTCACCGCCACAATCACTGTCACGAGCAGCAGCAGCAGCAGCACCACCACCACCATCACCACCACTGCCACCACCCATCCAGACTCTTCCCATCCATGATTCGCCTAATTTCCTCCCCATACTCTCGCCGCAACCCCGCTCTCCTTGCTCTGTTACCATGCTATTCCGACCACCACCCCATCACCACCACTGCCACCACCCATCCAGGGAATTCCCATCCACGAGTCTCCTCATTTCCTCCCCATACTCGCGCTGCAGCCCCGCTCTCCTTGCTCCTTCACCACCACCATCACTGTCACTAGCAGCAGCATCAGCAGCACCACCCCATCACCACCACTGCCACCACCCATCCAGGGAATTCCCATCCATGATTCTCCTCATTTCCTCCACATATTCTCGCCTCAACCCCGCTCTCCTTGCTCCGTGGTAGGGAGACGGGAATAAGCTTCTGGTGACCATATCACTACCACCATCACCACCAGCATCACCACCAGTGCCACCACCCATCCAAAGTTTTCCCATCCATGATTCTCCTCATCTCCTCCACATACTCTCGCCGCAACCCAACCCCACTCTGCTTGATACGTTACCATGTGATTACCAACACCTTATCACCACCAGTGCCACCACCCATCCAGACTCTTCCCATCCATGATTCTCCTCATTTCCTCCACATACTCTTGCCGCAGGCCAGCTTTCCTCGCGCCTTTAAGCAACAACCCGCGGTAGCGAGCAGAGGGGGGCAGCTCCTTGCGAGGCGGGAGGAACGAAGGGCTCTTGGGATTGGCTCTGAGGGTTAGGGCCTGGTATTGGGGCGTCGGGGCGAAGGGAGAGAGAGCGGGGAAGGGGAGGAAGGTTGCGCCTTTAAGCAGCAACCCGCGGTAGCGAGCAGAGCGGGTCAGCTCCTTGTGAGGGGGGAGGAACGAGGGGCTCTTGGGGTTGGTGCGTAGGGTTAATGCCTGGTGCAAAGAGGGGTTTTGGGGGGGTGGGGGGCGGTTGGGAGAGATTAGGACACCTTCCTTGCTCCTTTAAGCAGCAACCCGCGGTAGCGAGCAGAGGGGGGCAGCTCCTTGCGAGGGGGGAGGAACGACGGGCTCTTGGGGTTGGCTCGGAGGGTAAGGGCCTGGTATTGGGGTGTCGGGGCGAAGGGAGAGAGCGGGGAAGGGGGAGAAGGTTGCTCCTTAGAGAAACAACCCACGGTAGCAAGCAGAGGGGGGCGGCTCCTTGTGAGGGGGGAGGAACGAGGGGCTGTTGGGGTTGGTACGAAAAATAAGGGCTTGGGTTCGAAAAGGAGAGTGAGAAACTAAACCATTTTGCGTTTTTCCTTGCCCTAACATGCCTAGATTGCATGGAAATCGAAACAAGATTATTTTGACCCTTTCCTTTATTCAGGGGAGAAAAAAAGTAGAAAATAAATATTTGAAGTTTAAATTCAGCGGTGCCAGTGATCAAGGCCATTGTACAATTACCTGTACATTGCTGCCGGAGTAAGTGTGTGCTGTAACGAGGTGCTCTATATAGGGTCGCTGCTCGTTGCGAGAAATGCCTTCTGACCTGACAGGAAGGGGGGAAATCAGGCGTAAGAGAGGGAGTGAGGGACGGAAATCCGTGGAAGGGGAGTGGGTGTGTGTCTGACTGTGAGCTTGCATGCGCAAGTTCCGACCGAGAATTTACTTTTGACCTGACAGGAAGGAAAGGAGATAGGGAGTCAGAAACAAGAGCTTGTAAAGAGACCGCATGCGTCAACTCACCACACGTCAACTCACCACACGTCAACTCACCACACGTCAACTCACGGAATAGGAAGATGGTGGGGAAGAGGAAGAGGGTGGGGAAGAGGAAGAGGGTGGGGAAGAGGAAGAGGGTGGGGAAGAGGAAGAGGGAGTAAACGACACGTCAACTCACCACATAAGCCGTTCGTAGTCGATTCGTCGCATCTGCACCACCAGCCCATGCACACGCGAGGGGGAGGAGAGGAAGAGGGAGAAGGAGAGGGGGAGGGAGAGAAAGAGGAAGTGGAAGGAGGAGACTAGACACTCACCACATGAGCCGTTCGTAGTCGATTCGTCGCATCTGGACCACCAGCCCATGCACACTCGGACTTCCCTCGCTGCCCATTCCCGCTACAGCCGCCCCGTTTCGCGCTACAGCAGAACCGGCCTCAGCTACAGCCGCCCTGTTTTGCGCTACAGCCGTTTCACTTCCCGTTACAGCTGGTCTGATCCCCGCGACTCTATCCCGCCTATTTGCCGCTACAGCCGGTCTTGACCTTGCGACAGGCTCAATTGCCGCTACAGCCGGTTCAAACGGCGGCAGCACGCGGATGTTGAACGCCAGGCGATGGTGGTATACCACCGCCGGCTCTGCTACAACCGGATCCTTTGCTACAGCCGAGCCCAGAATCTCGGCTACAGGTGCGTTGACTCCCGTTGACCGCCGCTGTAGCAGATCCAGGTTGAGATTCGATCCGAACGCGAAGTAGTTGACTGTAGCGTGGGGTGACAGTAACGAAGGATCGGATAAGATAGAAGGCCGGTCGGTTGTAGCGGGAGCTATAGTCGCCAGCCACGCGGTCAGGAGCAGCGAATCGGTCAGCTCGTTCGACCCCTTTCGCGGAAGCTTCCGTCCCATGGTCCAATCGACCTCTGTAGTATTACTAGTATGACTACTCGCGGAAGGCTCTCGTTCTCCCCCTACCCTTCCCCTTCCCTCCCCCGCTTCTTAGTGCCGCCGCTTTTGCCGCCTCCGCTCCTTTCTCCCCGCCGTCTGCGGAACATGTTGCGCACCGGTAAGGACTTTGCGCGGGATTTGCGAATTGTACGCGCGTCTGCGGTGTTCGTGACCGAACGGGATTGGCTGATTGCGGGCGCAATCTGCGAAGGGTTGTCGACGCCGTTGAATGCGGCGGCCATGTTATCCGGAAATCACATAATGGAAAGGAGCTGGAATGCGTAGCTACTAACGGGGATGGGATGAGCGTGGCTGCGGTTAGGACTACCATGATCGAACCGCGAACGAGAAGCGAGCAAATAACGAAAAGTGGCAGGAAAACTCAAGGACGATAAGAGTGAGATTTTTGCAAATCATTTCGTTATGAATTATACACATTCACAAAACTTCGTCGTGAGACGAAGAATCCAGTAACGAAGACAAGTACATTTGGCCATAACGCGGGTTTCATTGCTTCGAGAGGTATTGCCGCGCTTTTGACAGGTCAGGTATGGCAAAGCTGCTTCGTGGTTGAGGGATGAAGGGAACGAGGCAATAAATTTCTGGTTCGTGACTCGGGAGGTTAGTGGCAAGAAAACCCTCTCCAACCGCTCTGAAATGAGAGTGAAACGCTCTGAATCAAATTGAATGCTTCTGCGACACGGTCAAGCAACTCGCTCAAATCCAAGCGTGACAGATGTGGTTGGGGGAGGCTAGTCTCGGTGTAATCCCTGGCTCGAATACACCAGCCTCTGTTCGAGTCTTCTACGGAACAAGGCCAACCATGGTTGGCCTGGCCTGGTTTGCAAGTTCCAGATCAAGAGAGTGGTGGTAACCCTAACCGCAAAAGACACTTCTGTGAAAGTTTTCGTGCTGTCATGGAGAGCGACCACTGTCGGCGGTGATAATCATGCAATTTTGGAGGAACTTTGCCAAGATTTGAACAGCAAAGTTTCCTGCCAGAACCGCAGTCGAACCTCTCTTGGTTAAAACACAGCAGCAGTGAACGAGTGACGGACCCTTCAGCCTCCACAGCACATGCCCACCAGCTTCAGAAAGAACTGAACTTTTTCTCTGTTCAGGGAATTGAAAATGAAACACTTGATTGTCCCACAGACAGTGCATCCCTTTCAGCAGCAACCCACCCACCAATCCCCTCCCCTCCCCTGCAGCTCGCGTCTTTCATCCACTGCCGTCGCTTCCGCCATCGTTGCTCCCTTCCGTTCCGTGAGTAGAAGTCACCCAAGTCAGCAGCACAAAAAATTAGTTGCTGGTTCAATTTGTCGCCTAGAACGGTTCCCAGAAGTCATGCTTAAATGTTCAGACTGGTGACTAGCGGTTCTGAGTGGCGACGTAACAAAAGGATGGATTGCACATGATCGTTCTCAACCGCTTGTACTGAAGATTGGAATAAACTTTTGGGAACCCGAACCAACATTGTGGTCGTAGGCAACTTGCTACACACCCTTCAAATACATTTCGCTGCCAGCTGGAAGCCCTACTGTTGAGAACACCTTACCATTTCATTTCAGCAAATCACGACACCCAATTCAGCCATTCCAGCTGGCGGCAGCAGAGCCATTCGTCGCATCGTTGCGTTCTAAAGACGTTAGAACAGCAGCAGTCGAACATATGGATCCTATTAGATGTACAGTACAGTATTGTTGGTGCTTGTGGGATGAAGCGACACGAATCCAGTCATGCGTAGGACGGCCTGTGGGGAGAGTACGGTAGAGTTAAACTAGTGTTTACTACATGGCCATATTTTTCAGCTGCCCTAATTATCGAAACTGGCGGCGCCGCCTGCAAAGCGTATGCAATGCAGTCCCGCCGGTTTCCAGCCTGCGATGAGGGTGGTAGAGTTTCATTGCGTGCCCGAAGTGACCGTCGTCCACAAACGTCAAGGCGATCATGTCAAGAGATTTGTCGAATCTGAACATCCGGGTCGGGCAGGGAAGGAAACGTAGGGGAACGGATGAAACGGCTGACACGTGAGGTATTTTCTCTAGAAGCCCAGTGGAGGGGTGGGCCGACCGAAACCCTCCACCTCAATCTGCGGAGATACAGTGCTCTGGTTGGACTGTTAGCTGACGAAAAAAAGGTGCCACCCGGTTGCAGCTGCGACGTGTACATTCCCACCCATCCAGACAAGAACAGTGCCGCCATGCCTCGGCTCGGCATTGGCAGTGCTTCCCTTTCGACAGGCTGGCATGTTTAACTGTACGGAATTCGCAAGGCACCCAAGAAACTGAACGCGTCTTGTGTGATGATGAACAGTGGGGCAGAACTGAGGGCGGATGTGCATGCATTGGCCAGGCGGGATGGATGGTGGTTTGCATGCATTGCGCGTGCGTTGGCTATGGTGCATCGCGCTCCGCCCTTTCTCTTCCTTCCGCCTCCGCGTTCCGCCACTTTATCATCGAATGGTTCGATGTTTAGTGGCAGCAGCTGCGACTACGTTTCATCACACCCCTCGCGTTGCGTTAGTGAGTGTCACGGTTGTTTCTTCACGAGCTGCTACATACACGCCGAGCGGAGCTGTCAGGCTGAATCCGCCCCCCTCGCCCGTGGTTTCCGCTTGAATGATGGCGGCAGAGACGACAGAAACGCCTCGGCGGCGGCTCTTCAGCAGCCCCGCAAAAGGCGGCGCGGATGGCCGCGTCGGTAGCACCGCTGGGGGCGCCGCTGACCCTGTCCCCGCCCGCGCCGCGACTTCCGGCGGATTGAAAGAAACCATCGAATCGGGGAGGAAACGCGGGGCGTGGACGGCGGCGGAGGACGCGGAGCTGAGCGCTTACGTGGCAAAATTTGGCGCCGGATATTGGAAGCACGTGGCGGATGCGACGGCGCTGAAACGCGACGCGCAGAGCTGCCGTCTGCGGTGGTCCAGCTACCTAGACCCTAAGGTACGCGCCGTCGCGTCGCTGCCGCGAACGCCAAGGAAATGGGGAGGGGGATTGGGGGGGGGCGGAAGGGAGGGAACGGGAGGGGGAAGGGGAAGGGGGACTGGGGAGGGTTGGAGGTGCGGGAAAGGGGAAGCGGCTGAAAGGGGGGGGGAGAGGGGCGGGAGACATTTGCGGGGCAATGTCCCCTCCCCCCACGTTCCCGAGGGAGCGGGGCGAGAGAAGGAAGGTAAAGCCGCGGTGATTCCATGCGAAGGTGGGTGGGGAGGGATGCCTCTTCCGTTTTGCAATGCAGCCTGCATTTGCGGTGAATCGCGCTTTTTAGTCCGTTTTTTAGTTCCGCTTCCGGCCCTGCCGCGCTTCTCTTGAAATGCAAACATTCAGCGGACGTCACCCCCCCTCTCCCCCTCTCCCGCACTCCCCCTCTCCCCCTCTCCCGCAATGCAGGTCAATCGTGCGCCATTTATCTCAGCTCAGCCTTCACTCCCTCCCCCCCACATCCCCTCTACCCCACATCCCCTCCCCGCTCACTCCACTCCCCCTCCCCTGCAACCTCCTCTCCACTCTCCCATCCCCTTCCCCTCTCCCCTCCCTTCTCCCATCCCCCCTTCCCCTCCTCCCACCCCCCCAATGCAGGTCAACCGCGCGCCGTTCACCCCAGAGGAAGACGCCCGGCTGCTAGCAAGTGTCGCATGTGGCTCCCCTCGTCTTAAATAAATCCCCCCCTCTTTCACACCCTTTCCTTCGTTCAACACAGGTCAACCGCGCGCCATTTACCCCAGAGGAAGACGCCCGGCTGCTAGCAAGCATCGCATGGGGCTCCCACGTCTATTTTCCGCTTACTTACCTCTGCCATCCATCTTCCCTTCCCCCCCAATGCAGGTCAACCGCGCCCCATTCACGCCGGAGGAAGACGCCCGATTGCTAGCAAGCATCGCGTGGGGCTCCCACGGCGAAACCAAGTGGGCTGGGATCGCCTCGGCGAAATTCCCTTCCCGAACTGGTTACCAGATTCAGAGCCGCTGGCACAGCCTTGTCAACAAGCAACGAAGGTGGATCAATGCTTCCCGTGCTAGCTCCTCCCCCGGAGGAGGAAGGTCGTCGGCGGGAGGAAACACTACGACCGCCACAGATGCTCCACCCGCAGCCGCCCGGCCGGGAGGGTCGTCGGGAAACACTAGCCTTGTTACTGTCGCCCCGCCGCCCGCTGCCGCCCGGGGGCAGTCGGCGAGAAAAACCGCCGCTTCAGATGCTTTGGCCATAGTGACAGGTGGAATTACGGTGCATGCCACATGTCCCGTTACCCCAGGCACTACAGCCTCAGGTGCTACCTCAGGGGCTTTCTCAGGTGTTGCCTCAGGTGATTTTCATGGTCTTTCCTCAGGTGTTTTGCCGTGTGTTGCTCCAAGTGCTGCTGCTTCAATTGCCGCTGCAGACTCTTCTGATCCCTCAGCCGTTGCTGCGTTCATCCTAGCCCTCCAATGCGCAATCAACGGCCTCCCTCAATCCGCAAGCTCAGGCAAATATTTAAAACCATCCACCCCTGCACATGCTTCCGTTGCTGCCGCTGCTGCTGCCCCTGCCGCTGCTACTCCCTCAACCACTGCTGCGTTCAACCAGGCCCTTCAATCTGCAATCAACGGCCGTGATCAAATTTCGAGTTCAGCACCCACCCTTCAATATCCCACCACCCATATGGATACACTCTCCCGCCATTCCACGACCCTTCAAATAACCACCCAACCGAATTCAACCGTTCCTAGATGTGGCTTGGGGCAACTGCTGCACTCAAGCCTGGATTGCAGCACCGAGCTAAAACGACCCAACACCGCTCTGCTACCACCCACCACCGCTCTGTTACCACTCAACACCGCCCTGCCTCGACCCAGCACTGCACCAGCATCACCAGCAGCAGCATTAGAGCTTCCTCTCTTCCCAGTTACCCCTCAATCGTCCAGCAGCAAGAGTGATTCCGACTCGCAAGCCTCTGGCCTTAGCCTAGCCCTTTCCCTGCAGCCCCCTTCACATGTTTCCAACACACATGCCTTTGTTGCTCCTGCTGCCGCTGCTAACGCCACTGCTGCTGCTGATAATCCAGGTGCGTCGGTGAATCTTGGGCCTGGAAGTCGGCCGGGCATAATATTTGAGGTGCCTCAAAAGTCTGCTCCTGCTGCCGCTGCTGACGCCACTGCTGCTGCTGATAATCCAGGGGCGTCGGTGAATCTTGGGTTTGGAGGTCGGTGGGGCATAAGAAATACGCCGGGAGGGGTGGATGCTGCTCCGCCAACACTTACAGGGGCTGACATGCTGGTTCGATCCGACAGCTGCAACGGGTGGATAATGAAGCGTGCTTATAACGAGGCTTTTGAGCCTGAGGCTGCTGAAGTTGACACCGCTGAGCCCACTGCTGCTGACGTGGCACGCGACAGGGCACAAGGCATGGCACAGCCTGGGGCTGGTATAGCCAATCACAGCGAGGCGGCATACGGATATTCCTCCGGCCGGTATGCCAAGCGAGTCCGGACAGAAGCAGAGGAATCGAAAACTTTTAGGACGCCTCGAAAGTCTTCTCAAGACGTGCTGCAAAGCATGCTGAAAAACATGACACAAGGCATGACGCAGGGCATGACACAGTGCATGACACAAGGCATGCCACAGCAAGGGTCTGGTATACACGAACACAACGAGGCGGCATATGGATGTGCCATCCCTTCCATCCCTACAATCCCTACCATCGCCACCATCCCTACCGTCCCTACCTTCCTTGGCATCCCTACCGTCCCTACCGTCCCTACCGTCCCTACCGTCCCTACCGTCCCTACCTTCCTTGGTATCCCTACCGTCCCTACCGTCCCTACCGTCCCTACCGTCCCTACCGTCCCTACCGTCCCTACCTTCCCTACCTTCCCTACCTTCCTTGGTATCCCTCGATCAAGTAGCGGCGGCAGCAGCACGTGCAGCAATGCAGTAGCATGTGGGGTTGACGGTGAGGCGGGGCAGCTGGTAGGGGCTGATGCAATGTTGTTGCAGGTCGATCGAGAGAGGGGCAGACAGGCAGACGGGCAGTGGGAGCAGTTGGAGCAGTGGGAGCAGCTGTGTAGGTGCTTAGCCACTGATTCTGGCGTTTCGAATGCGTTGCAGATGCAGATGCAGGGAGACGTGGGGGTGCTTCTGGAAAGGCGGAGGAGGCAGCAGCAAGCGCAAGAGGTGCAGTGGGAGAGAGAGAAGACGTTGCTGCTCTGTGCGCAGCAGGAAAGCCAGTTTGTTTTGCTGGTACAGCACAGTCGGCACCAGCAGCAACAGTAGCAGCAACAGCAGCAGCAGGAGAAGCAGCAGCAGCTGCAGCAGCGGCAGAAGCAGCGGCAGCAGCAGCGGCAGGAGCAGCAACAGCGGCAGCGGCAGCAGCAGGCGCACGAGGTGCAGTGGGAGAGAGAAAAGAGGTTGCTGAAGGAGTGTGCGCAGCAGGAGAGGAGGAGAGGATCAGATAAGATCGAGGGACGGTCGGCTGTAGCGGGAGCTACAGTCGCCAGCCACGCGGTCAGGAGCAGCGAATCTGTCAGCTCGTTTGACCCCTTTCGTGGAAGCTTCCGGCCCATCGTCCAATCGACATCAGTAGTATTACGGTACTAGTACTTCCCCTTCCCTTCTCCTCTTCAGTACTAGCGACAGACTCTAGCTCTCCCCTTCCCCCTCCGGGGCCGCTTCTTCGAACCGCCGCTTTCGCCCACTCCGCCCCCTCCGCCCCTTTCTCCGCTCTCCCCTTTCTCCTCCCCGTTCGTGGAAAGCGCTGCACAGACTCTAGCTCTCCCCTTCCCCCTCTGCGGCCGCTTCTTCGAACCGCCGCTTTCGCCCACTCCGCCCCCTCCGCCCCTTTCTCCGCTCTCCCCTTTCTCCTCCCCGTTCGTGGAAAGCGCTGCACAGACTCTAGCTCTCCCCTTCCCCCTCCCGCGCTTCTTTGAACCGCAGCTTTCGCCTACTCCGCCCCCTCCCCGTTCGTGGAAAGCGCTGCACTCCACGAGGCGCTGCTACGCGCATGATTCGCGGATCCTATGCGCGTTTGCGATGCTCGTGACCGAACGGGGTTGTCTGTTTGCGGGGAGAATCTGCGAAAGGTTATCGACACCGTTGGATGCAGCGGCCATGTTATCCGGACGGAAGTCACAGGGTTGGAAGGAATTGGAATGGTTAGCTATTAGGATGGAAGTGGCTGCGATTAGGACCACCATGATCGCGCCGCGAACGAGAAACAAGCCAATGATCGGGAAAAAGACTTGACGACGATTGGGTCGCTGATGATAATTTCCCACTACATATCAGCAGCCACTAACCTCCCCACGTCCGTTTGCCACCGATCTGCACACACAATAATGTCATTCGCACAAAACCTCCCCTTACTCCCCTTTTACATCCCTCCCCTCACTTCCTCTTCCCTTAATTCCCCTCCCCTCACCTCCCCTCCCCTTAATTCCCCCTCCCCTCACTTCCCCTTCCCCTTGCTTCGCCTGGCCACTATATCAGCAGCCACCAATCTCCCCACGTCTGTTTGCCACCGATCTGCACACACAAGAAGATCATTTCCAAGAAATCAATTAACAGTGTTGCAAACGTCAATTTTCGAGTCAACTCAAACGTCAACTCTAATATCATTCCCAAGAAATCAATTAATAGTGTCGGGGCAAGGCAAGGGGAGTACATCACCTTGCCCCCGATCTGCACACAAGGTGATTTGCAAGAAATTAACAGTGTTTTGAGACGTCTCAAAACACTTCTTCATACTAGTGGTGGGGAGTACATCACCTTGCCCCCACCAAACCCCCTCCTCCTTACCACCCACTTCCCCCTCACCCTTCTCCCCCTCACACCCTTCTCACCCTTCTCCCAACCCCCATTCCCGCCTCTCCCCTTCCCAGCCCTTCCCCTCTCCTCCCCCATAAACCCTCCAACCCCCCTCCCCCCCTTTCCCCGCCACCCGCCAACCTCCCGGAAAACAAGAACAAAAAAAGACTGGTAGGGATCCAGTTCAGACTGAACTTGTATGTGTTCACTCAAGTTTTTCTAGGCGCCTCAAAACCCAACCTCCTGGAAAACAAGAACAAAATAAGAATGGTAAGAATCCAATTCAGACTGAACTTGTATGTGTTCACTCAAGTTTTGAGGCGCCTCAAAACCCAACCTACCGGAAAACAAGAACAATATAAGAATGGTAGGAATCCAGTCCAGACTGAACTTGTATGTGTTCACTCAAATCAATGTACCTTTAGTTGAGTCGAAGAAGGTGTATTTTGAGGCGCCTCAAAGAACAAATTAAGAATGGTAGGAATCCAGTCCAGACTGAACTTGTATGTGTTCACTCAAATCAATGTACCTTTAGTTGAGTCAAAGAAGGTGTATTTTGAGGCGCCTCAAAGAACAAATTAAGAATGGTAGGAATCCAGTCCAGACTGAACTTGTATGTGTTCACTCAAATCAATGTACCTTTAGTTGAGTCGAAGAAGGTGTATTTTGAGGCGCCTCAAAGAACAAAATAAGAATGGTAGGAATCCAGACTGGACCTGTATGTGTTCACTCAAATCAATGTACCTTTTGTTGAGTCACGTGTATGAAGAAGTGTTTTGAGACGTCTCAAAACGCCTCCCGGAAAACAAGAACAAAATAGGAATGGTAGGAAAGGAATTTAGACTGAACTTGTATGTGTTCACTCAAATCAATGTACCTTTTGTTGAGTCGAAGAAGGTGTATTTTGAGGCGCCTCAAAGAACAAAATAGGAATGGTAGGAGTCCAGACTGAACTAGTCTGTGTTCACTCAAATCAATGTACCTTTAGTTGAGTCGAAGAATTCTTGAAGGGTCCATGCCTTGGGCTATGCAGCAGCACGGGAAGCACATGACAACCCGTTCTCTCCCATCCTTCCCCCCCACTCCAATCTGCACACTGAGCTTCTACGCGAGCTGATCAGTACCTTTTGTTGAGTCGAAGAATTCTTGAAGGGTCCATGCCTTGGGCTATGCAGCAGCACGGGAAGCACATGACGATCCGTATGCAGCAGCACGGGAAGCACATGACAACCCGTCCCCCTCCCTTCCCCCCCCCCCTCCCCTCCACCTCCACTCGCATTTGCACTCTGAGCATCTATGCAAACCAATCAATGTACCTTTTGTTGAGTCGAAGAATTCTTGAAGCTCCATGCCTTGGGCTGCGCAGCAGCACGGGAAGCACAGGATGCAGGAGTGCAGGGGAAAGAGAAGTGATAATGAGTGTATTTGACGTAAGGGCGTACAGGAAAGAGAAGTGATAATGAGTGTATTTGACGTAAGGGCGTACAGGAAAGAGAAGTGATAATGAGTGTATTTGACGTAAGGGCGTACAGGAAAGAGAAGTGATAGGAGTGAACATGACATAGACGACGTAAGGGGAAAGAAAAGTGATATACGTTGACATAACTTTAAGGGGAAAGAAAAGTGATAGGAGTGTACACGACATAAATCGAAGGGGAAAGAAAAGGGATATATGGGGAGATGACAGATGGGTTGCGAAGGAGCAAGGAATGTGATGTGCGAGAAATATCATGAAAGAAAGGTTGAGTGTGAGAAGCGTGGGAACTTCCGGGACACCCCAAGAGACAACAACAGCACAGGAAGGAAAGGAGATGAGAGAGGGGTTGTGAAGGAGAAAGAACGTGACAGAAAGGTTGGGTGTGAAGGGCGAGAGAAGAAAGAGTGGGAACTTTTGGGACACCTCAAGAGACAACAACAGCACAGGAAAGCAGATGACAGAGGGGTTGTGAAGGAGAAAGAACGTGACAGAAAGGTTGGGTGTGAAGGGCGAGAGAAGAAAGAGTGGGAACTTTTGGGACACCTCAAGAGACAACAACAGCACAGGAAAGCAGATGACAGAGGGGTTGTGAAGGAGAAAGAACGTGACAGAAAGGTTGGGTGTGAAGGGCGAGAGAAGAAAGAGTGGGAACTTTTGGGACACCTCAAGAGACAACAACAGCACAGGAAAGCAGATGACAGAGGGGTTGTGAAGGAGAAAGAACGTGACAGAAAGGTTGGGTGTGAAGGGCGAGAGAAGAAAGAGTGGGAACTTTTGGGACACCTCAAGAGACAACAACAGCACAGGAAAGCAGATGACAGAGGGGTTGTGAAGGAGAAAGAACGTGACAGAAAGGTTGGGTGTGAAGGGCGAGAGAAGAAAGAGTGGGAACTTTTGGGACACCTCAAGAGACAACAACAGCACAGGAAAGCAGATGACAGAGGGGTTGTGAAGGAGAAAGAACGTGACAGAACGGTTGGGTGTGAAGGACCAGAGAAGAAAGAGTGGGAACTTTCGGGACACCTCAAGAGACAGGAAGTTATACTCGTTGTAACCCACTCCTTTATAGCTCACCTTGCTCGTACTCATGTGCTTGCAAAATCATCTCCAGCTGGTAAGGAATGAAACAGCATTCCACGTGTGAGGATGGGTAAGTTGTAAAAGGCAAAGAAGCATAAAAATGGGGGAGAGATGGAGGGATGTATATCTGTTCTTATGTCATGTCGCTTCCAATTTTTTCACAAAACATATGTAACACAGGACAAGAATGTGTGTGTGTGTGTGTGCGGGCGCGCGCGTGCGTGTGTCTCTGTGTGTGTGTGTGTTGGGGGGTGGGGAGGTGGGGGGGGCGTGCGTGCATGTGTGCATGCGTGCGTGCATGTGTGCATGCGTGCGTGCATGTGTGCATGCGTGCGTGCATGCGTGTGTGCATGAATGTGTGTGTATACATATATCGTGTGTGCATTTATGTGTTTGCGTGTATTTCACCTTATCAAAGTCCTTCACCAGTCGAGCCTCGTTTGTCTCGTTCGCTTCATACTCCTCCCATAAAGCGAGCATCTCAGCTGGTGTGGAGGGGGGGCAGGAGCGGGCAGGAGGGGGGCCGAGCGGGTGGGAGGGGAAGGGAGATGGGAGACAGTCGGGCCTCGTTTGTCTTGTTCGCTTCATACTCCTCCCATAAAGCGAGGGGAAGGAAGGGGAAGAAGTGGAAGGGCGCGAGTGGGAAGGGGCAGGAGTGGGAAGGGGCAGGAGTGGGAAGGGGCAGGAGTGGGAAGGGGCAGGAGTGGGAAGGGCGCGAGTGGGAAGGAGCAGGAGTGGGAAGGGGCAGGAGTGGGAAGGGGCAGGAGTGGGAAGGGGCAGGAGTGGGAAGGGGCAGGAGTGGGAAGGGGCAGGAGTGGGAAGGGCGCGAGTGGGAAGGAGCAGGAGTGGGAAGGTATTTCTTGTCTCGCTCGCTTCATACTCCTCCCACAGAGATAGCTCAGCTGGTAAGGGGGGAGAAGGGGGGAGGGATCTCGGCTGGAGGAGGGGCGGGAGAGGAGGGGGGGGGAGGGATCTCGGCTGGAGGAGGGGCGGGAGGGGGAGAAGGGGGGAGAAGGGGGGAGGGATCTCGGCTGGTGGAGGGGCTGGAGGAGGGGCGGGAGGGGGAGAAGGGGGGGACGGATCTCGGCTGGTGGAGGGGCGGGAGGGGAGGGGGGGGGCATCTCGGCTGCTGCGCTTCCCAGCACCACTCAACTGGTGGGGGCGGTTGGGTTTAGGAATCTCATCTGGTGGGGGCGGCTACCGGGGGGGGGGGGGGTGGGGAGATCTCAGCTGGTGGGGAAGGAAAGGGGGACATCTCGGCTGCTGCGCTTCCCAGCACCACTCATCATCCCAGCACCACTGCTGCCCCTCTTAACCCTCATCTGCATCTTGAAACGCTCACCTGCTGCCTTGCGGTTTGGTCCCAGGGAAGCACACATGTGCCCCAGAGCGTCCCTCTCTCCATGCGATGCCCGTGATAAAGATACACATGTGAACCAACTTCTGCTCTTTCTCTCCCACACCTGCCCCTCGAATTACCCACCTACTGCCTTGCGGTCTGGGCCCAGGGCGGCATCTGCCCCAGAGCGTCCCTCTCTCCAGGTGATACCCATGATAAAGATACACATGACAGCTTCTGCTCTTTCTCTCCCACACCTGCCCCTCGAAATACCCACCTGCTGCCTTGCAGTTTGGGCCCAGGGCAGCACACATCTTCTCAAGAGCCTCCCTCTCTCCATGCGATGCCCGTGATAAAGATACACATGTGAACCAACTTCTGCTCTTTCTCTCCCACACCTGCCCCTCGAAATACCCACCTGCTGCCTTGCAGTTTGGGCCCAGGGCAGCACACATCTTCTCAAGAGCCTCCCTCTCTCCATGCGATGCCCGTGATAAAGATACACATGTGAACCAACTTCTGCTCTTTCTCTCCCACACCTGCCCCTCGAAATACCCACCTGCTGCCTTGCAGTTTGGGCCCAGGGCAGCACACATCTTCTCAAGAGCCTCCCTCTCTCCATGCGATGCCCGTGATAAAGATACACATGTGAACCAACTTCTGCTCTTTCTCTCCCACACCTGCCCCTCAAAATACCCACTGCGGCCTTGCGGTTTGGGCCCAGGGCGGCACACATGTGCCCCAGGGCCTCCCTCTCCATTTGGTGCTTCTCCTCCTTGTCCAGATAAAGGTACAGACATGAACTCTCTTCTGCTCTCTCTCATCTCACTCACCCACCTGCTGCCGTGTGGTTGGGGCCCAGGGCGTCACACATCTTCTCAAGACCGTCCCTCTCCATTTGGTGCTTCTCCTCCTTGCTCACTCCACATGACACAGATGGAAATGCTCCTCCCATCCCTCACCTGCTGCCTTGTGGTTGGGGCCCAGAGCGTCACACATCTGCATCAGAGCGCCGCTCTCCATTTGGTGCTTCTCTCCTATCCTCTCACACCAACATATGCCCTGCAAATGCCCCTCTTGACAGTCACCTGCAGCCTTGCGGTTGGGGCCCAGAGCGTCACACATCTGCCCCAGAGCGTCCCTCTCCATTTGGTGCTTCTCCTCCTTGCCCACTCCACATGATGGTGTGATGTCACCCGCTATTGCTGCACGGGAGAAGGGGAGGGGGGAGGAGGGGGAGGGGAAGGGGAGTTGGGGGAGTGAATAGGTCCGTTGACGCTTCTCCTCCTGTCCTTGCCCACTCCACCCGACGGTGTGATGTCACCCGCTATTGCTGCAAGGGAGAGAGGGGGAGGGGGGAGGGGGGAGGAAGAGAGCAGAGAAAACAGGGCCTTTGGTTGGTGCTTCTCCTCCTTGCTCACTCCACACGACGGTGTGATGTCATGTCACCAGCTATTGCTGCACGGGAGGAGGAAGGGGAGAAGGGGAGAAGGGGAGAGGGCAGTTGGGGGAGTGAATAGGGTCCTTGTGCCTCTCCTCCTGTCCTTGCCCACTCCGCACGACTGTCACCTGCTATTGCTGCAAGGGAGAATGTGGGGAGGAGCGGGGGAAGGGGGCGGGGGGGGGGTTGTTTTCTGGATATGAGAGGGCGAGAGAGGGGAGGAGAGGGGGTGTGGTGGAAGGGGAGGGGGGAAGGAGGGGAAGTGTTGGGGAAGTGGAAGCGAGTCCCTAAGAAAATCCCTAAATATCGGAGTGTGTCAGAGGCAAGCCCAGCCCTTATCCAGCTACATCGGAGATGCTTTCAAAGGGGTTATAATATAAATACCAGCTGCTATTGAGAATTGGGGTCCAGGGCAGGTGGAGAGGGGTTGAGAGCAGGTGGAGAGGGGTTGAGGGTAGGTGGAGAGGGGTTGAGGGCAGGTAGAGAGCGGTTGAGGGCAGGTGGAGTGCGGTTGAGAGGGGTTGAGTGTGTACCTTCTGCCACGTCATGCACAATTGTCATCTTGATGCATCTGTGGGACACACATGAAGTGTATGTACACGTGGCACACAGACACACACGCGCACACACATGAAGTGTATGTACACGTGGCACACAGACACACACGCGCACACACAGACACACGCACACACACATGAAGTGTATGTACACGTGGCACACAGACACACACGCGCACACACGCACACGCACACACACAGACACACACACACACATACACATGCACACACACACACAGACACACACGCACACACACACGTACACGCGCACGCACACACACACACACACACACACACACACACACACACACACACAAAGGCCATCATTATAAAAAATATCGTCTCCAATTGACTAATATCCCTTATACCCGCCAGTTCCCTTCCCATCGAACCCTCTCCCATCCATCTCACATTCCTTCCCCTCACTCAACCCACCTCTCCCCTCTTCCTCACCTCTCCCGGTCAACCCTCTCAACAACACTCAACACGAACGCCATCACAGCCATGCGGTGCATGTGGTCGCCGATCGACTCGGGCCCCTGCACTCCCCCCCGTGCACCCAGCACCCATACCCCCGCACCCACCTCTCCCTATCGATCCCTTCCACACCACCAGCGCCATCACAGCCATGCGGTGCATGTGGTCGCCGATCGACTCTGGCCCCTGCACTCTCCATGCATGCACCATGCACCCACACCCCCTCCCACCCACCTGTCTCTGTCAACCCCCTCCACTCCACCCAGCACGAACGCCATGAGAGCCATGCGGTGCATGTGGCCGCCTATTGACTCTGGCCCCTGGCCTATCTGTGTTATCACTGCTCCCCATACACTCACCTCTCTCTGTCAATCCCCTCCACTCCACTCAACACGAACGCCATCAGAGCCATGCGGTGCATGTGGCCGCCTATTGACTCTGGCCCCTGGCCTATCTGTGTTATCACTGCTCCCCATACACTCACCTGTCTCTGTCAATGCCCTCCACTCCAGCCAGCACGAACGCCATCAGAGCCATGCGGTGCATGTGGTCGCCGATCGACTCTGGCCCCTGCACTCCCCGCTTCACCCACCCTGTGCGCTTCAGAGTCTGAGGGTTTAGGGTACAGGGTTTCAAGGGGGATAGGGACGGAAGGGGGTGGGGAGAAGGCCAAGGAAGTGGGTGAGGGGTGGGGATGTGGTTTCATTTGAGACTTTAACGCAATTGCGACAGCGGAATTGCTGCCAGCGGCGCCAGCACCACCAGCAGCATGGCAGCACCACCAGCACCAGCAGCGGAATTGCCACCAGCGGCGCCAGCACCACCAGGCCATCGCAGCCATGCGGTGCATGCGGGTGAGGGGTGGGGATGGGGGTTTCATTTGAGACTTTAACGCAATTGCGACAGCGGAATTGCCACCAGCGGCGCCAGCACCACCAGCACCACCAGCACCACCAGCACCACCAGCAGCACCACCAGCACCACCAGAACCACCAGGCCATCGCAGCCATGCGGTGCATGCGGGTGAGGGGTGGGGATGTGGTTTCATTTGAGACTTTAACGCAATTGCGACAGCGGGATTGCTGCCAGCGGCGCCAGCACCACCAGCAGCATGGCAGCACCACCAGCAGCATGGCAGCACCACCAGCACCAGCAG
This sequence comes from Closterium sp. Naga37s-1, assembly GCA_947471745.1. Taxonomy (NCBI): domain Eukaryota; kingdom Viridiplantae; phylum Streptophyta; class Zygnematophyceae; order Desmidiales; family Closteriaceae; genus Closterium; species Closterium sp. Naga37s-1. The sequence goes on along the minus strand of CANJKZ010000010.1, from coordinate 564,595 downwards.
CGGAATTGCCACCAGCGGCGCCAGCACCACCAGGCCATCGCAGTCATGCGGTGCATGCGGGTGAGGGGTGGGGAAGGGGGATTCATTTGAGTCTTAACGCAATTGCAACAGCGGAATTGCCACCAGCGGCACCGCCAGCACCACCAGCACCATGGCAGCACCGCCCAAAACCAGCGGCAATACAGCCATGCGGTTTTTTTTAGGCGCCGCAGAAGTCGTCCCAGCGCCGTCACAGCCGTGCGGTGCGTGTGGTTGCCTATCGACTCAGAAAATAAGGTGCCTCCGAAATCTTTCTCATCCCACCACGCGCTTAATCTTTCCCGCAATCGCCCTCTCCGGAGCACGAAGTCTACTTTTGAGGCGCCTCAAAAGTAGCCACCACGCGCTTAATCTTTCCCGCAATCGCCCACTCCGGGGGCACGGAGCGAGGGGTTGCGCGCTCGTTCTCGTGCTTGTCTCGCTATTGAGAAGTCTGAAAACCGATACAAGGAATCGTCCTCTCCAAAGTGTATCTGAGATTCTTATATCTCAAACACAGCGTGATACGCTGATTAGGTGAATCAGACATGTGGACCGTCGGATCGTCGGACCTTTAGCGGCTGGATCATCATCAGGAAATCGACGGCTGACGATGCCTCTGCTGGACCAATCGTGGTGACCCCCGCGGAAGGAGCTGCTGCCCCCGTCGCCGTCGCTTCCGCCATTCCCGTCTCGGCCGCGTCCGCCATTCTCACCCCTTCCGCCGTCGCTTCCGCCATTCCCGTCTCCGCCGCTTCCGCCATCCTCACCCATTCCGCCGTCGGTTCCGCCATTCCCGCCCCTGCCGCCGTTTCCGCCAGTCTCACCGCTGTCCGCGATTCAGCAGGGAAGCTGAAAATGCTCCGCGCGTGCAGCGCGAAGGGGGAAAGCGAAGGAGTAGCAACGCGAAGCGCGCGCGAAAGCTGCTGCTGCTGTTGTAAGATCGTTTTCGCACAACAGTCTCTGACAAGAGTTCGGGTGGTTACGGTGTTAGAGCAACAGTTGTGGCCTCTGTTGGCCAGAGCGACGGGAATCCTTAAAAGATTTGTCCGCGTTAGAAGGACTCGCGAGAAATGCATTCCGCTTCAGCACGGAATGAGAGAGGGAAGGCACGGTGAACTAGGTTGTTCGGTGGAGTACGCAGTTGGAAGTACGGAACCCTGGCTATTGCAGGGGTCGAAACCGCGTCTCCTGGATCACAAGTTCTGACGCCCCTGCACACACCAACTTCTCATTTGCCCAACCCAACCATTTCAGAATGCCACGTGGTACAGAAAGGCCACAGCGTACAGAAGTACAATATCCATTTGTTGCTTCATAAACCGAAGTTCGAGACGAAGAAGACATACTTACCTGGGCGGGGTCAATCGGTGATCAAAAAGGCCGATGGCCTAGGGGCGGGCCCGCCATTGCACTTCGGCCGGCCCTGTCCCTAGCACGCCGGAACTCCCGGTGATGCACGTCATAATTTGTGGCAGAGGGGGCTCGCGTTCGCGCGGCCCCTACAAAAGCAACAAGTGAAACAGGATAATTCGAAATGGTTCAGTCATGGTGTGGAAACTAAAATGCTTGAATGTCATGCACGTGAAGCTAATGTCAACATTGACAAATGACACACAATGGGAAGCTTTATGCCCTTTCTTGAGCCATTCATGGCACATGATTTGAAATTGATATAGCAACTCAAATCAAGCAACTTCACATACCATACCAAGGTCTGGTTACACAATCTACAGATACCACTAACTCCTAGCAGATTCTACTCTATCGACGTATACTCCAGCATGCCATCTTAGGATGGTATGTATGTACACAACATTATTGTCAACCAAACCTGTGGCCACGCCCGTAAACTGTTCTGTCAAGGAAAGAAGGGTGCATGCAAAATCAGCTGCACACAGCTCCACCGTCCAGGCAGCAGCACTTTAATTGTGCGTCATGCTTCGTCCGTGCTTAGTCCTTGCTTAGTCCGTGCTTCTTCCATGCTTAGACCGTGCTTCGTCCGTGCTAATCTCGACCCTGATGCTGCTGCTGCTGCTCCTGCCACACGTGCCATCCGTTTTCTCTGAAACATTTAGCCATGCTTCACCAGCACCGCCGCAAGCACGTGCTGCAGAGCCAAGTCCTAGTACAGACAGCTACTGCTGCGACTGCTGCTACTGCTGTTCCTGATACTGCTGCCAACTGTTTGCTCTGAGACCTTCAGCAACCCAGCCTCACATCTCATCCATGTCTCAGCAGCAGCCCTGCAAGCACGTACTGCAGTGCAGAGCCAACTGCTGGTACAGCTGCTGCTGCTGCTGCTGCTGCTGCTGCTGCTGCTCCTGCTGCCGTTGACGGTGCTGGTACTGCAACACCTAGCCCCATGCATCATCCATGTTTCAGCAGCGCCGCCGCAACCAAGTGCAGAGCCAATTGCTGGTACAGCAGCTGCTGCTGCCGCTGTTGCTGCTCTTGTTGATGATGCTCCTGCTGCTGCTGCTGCTGCTGCTGCTGCTGCTGCTGCTGCTGCTGCTGCTGCTGCTGCTGCTGCTGCTGCTCCTGCTGCCGTTGACGGTGCTGGTACTGCAACACCTAGCCCCATGCATCATCCATGCTTCAGCAGTGCCGCCGCAAGCAAGTGCAGAGCCAATTGCTGGTACAGCTGCTGCTGCTGCCGCTGTTGCTGCTCTTGTTGATGATGCTCCTGCTGCTGCTCCTGCTGCTGCTCCTGCTGCTGCAGCTGATGCTCTCTCTGCAACCTCTTCTCCTTTCCCCCCTCCTCTCTCCCCTCTCCTCTCCCCTCCCGCACACAAAGCAGCAACTTCTTTTCTCTCTCCCACTGAACCTCCTGAGCTTGCTGCTGCCTCCTCCGCTCGTCCAGCAAAGCCCCCACCTCACCACCCTGCATCTGCATTCCATTCCATTCCTTATCCTCACCCCCACATGCTACTGCATTGCTGCACGTGCTGCTGCCCCCGCTACTTGAGCGCGGAATGCCAGGCATGGCCCATCCATTTGTCCCCTCCCTTTTCAGCATACCGTGCAGCACCTCTTGAGACGATACTTGAGGCGTCTTAAAGGCCGTCACGCTCTCTGCTTCTGTCCTCACTCGCTTGGCAATCCCGCTGTCTTGTACCAAACCTTGCTGAGCCAAGATTTTCAGCATGCCGTGCAGCACCTCTTGAGACGATACTTGAGGCGTCTTAAAGGCCGTCACGCTCTCTGCTGCTGTCCTTTGAGTCGACTCAAGAGCCACCTCGCTTTTCAGCATGCCTTGCAGCACCTCTTGAGACGATACTTGAGGCGTCTTAAAGGTGCTCATGCTCTCTGCTTCTGTCCTCACTCGCTTTGCAAACCTGCTGTCACATCCATATGCCTCCTCTTCACACTCGTCGGCTAAACCGGCCCCATGCCGTCCCTTGATGGAGTAGCATTCACCCCTCCCAGCATACTTTTGTTCGGCTCATAACTCACTGATGCCTTTTGAGAAGTCTCAGAAGTATTTATGTTCGGCTCATAACTCACTGATACTCCTGGCTTTTCAGAAGCAGCAGTGGCATCATCATCAGCAGCAGCAGCAGCAGGGGTAGTGGTAGTGGCGTCAGCATCAGAAGCTGCAGCAGCAGCCGCAGCAGCAGGAACAGCAGCAGTAGAGGCACGTGCGTTGGAAGCATGAGTTGGGGGCTGGAGGGAAAGGGCTAGACTAAGGCCAGAAGCCGGTGATTTGAAGTCGCTTTTCCTGCTGGAAGAAACTGGGAAGAGAGGAAGCTCCAATGCTGATGTTGCTGATGCTGGCGCAGTGTTGGGACGATGCAGAGTGGTGCTGGGTGGTAACAGCGCGGTGGTGGTTGGTACGGTAGGGTCCAGATGCGTTGATATGTTACGTGCGGAATGCGGACGGGGGGGTAATTCTGGAAGATTGGAGGGACGCTTACGAAGCGCCTCAAAGGTTAACCGTTGTGCTGAGAAATTTCCTTGATAACTCCTCGGGATAGTTGACGTCTGACGCGTGGCGGTGGAAATTGGGTAAGTGATTGAAGTCCGATAATGGGGGGAGGGGTTTTGAAGGGTGGAGGTAGAACTGGTGGGTCGAGGACAGCCGTTGATTGCGGATTGGAGGGCTTGGATGAATGCAGCAACGGACGAGGGAGTAGCAGCAGGAGCAGCAGCAAGGCAAGAACGTGCAGGGGTGGGTAAGTCTGGTTGGGTGTCTGAGCTTGGGGACTGAGGGAGGCCGTTGATTGCGGATTGGAGGGTCAGGATGAATGCAGTAACGGCTGAGGAATCAGCCGAGGCTGCACCGGCTGATGGAGTAGCAACACCTGGGGAACCACCTGGGAAAACACCTGATGCGACACCGGAGGCACCACCTGAGGCAACACCTGGGGTATTCACAGACACCACCGGGACAGTAGCAGTACCCACGACAACCTCCCCACCGAGCTCGATTATTCTCTTGCTTCCGCTCCCACTTCTCCGCCCGCTTGTCGAATCGGATAATCGTTCGAGATCGCCTACAAGCGGGGAGGGAAGCTCCTTCCCCCCCTTGCCTTCAAGGCAGGAGGAAAGTTCCCTCCTGCCCGTGCCTGTCACAATAGTATCTGCGGTGTTTCCTGCCGACCGCTCCCGCGCAGCAACAGGCGGGTTGACAGTAGCAGTGGTGATAGTAGTGTTTCCCGCTGGCCTTGCTTTCGGGGTGGTAGCGAATGGAATTTTGAGGCGCCTCAGAAGTTCTTTCGGGGTGGTAGCGAGTGGGTCGATCCAGCGGCGTTGCTTGTTCACGAGGCTGTGCCAGCGGCTCTGAATCTGGTAACCAGTTCGCGAGGGGAATTTCGCCGAGGCGATTGCGGCCCACTTGGTTTCGCCGTGGGAGCCCCATGCAACGCTGTCCATCAAAAGTGCGTCTTCTTCTGGCGTGAATGGCGCACGGCTGACCTGCATTGGGGGGCGGAGGAGGGGGGGAGGGGAGGGGGGGGGGGGGAAGAGCGATTGCTAAGTGGAATCAAAGGACGCCCACTTGGTTTCGCCTGGGAGGCCCACGCCACGCTCGCAAGGAGCAGCGCGCCTTCTTCTTTGAATGGCGCGAGCGCGACCTGCATTGGTGGGGACGGGGGAGGGGAGGGGGGAGGGGGGAGGGGAAGGGGAAGGGGAAGGGGAAGGGGAGGAGGGACGGGGGGAAGTAGCAGGGGAGGGGGTGTGGACTGAGAGCGGAGGGGAGAGGGGCGAAAAAGGCTGAGCAGAGATAAATGGCGCACGATTGACCTGCATTGCGGGAGAGGGGGAGAGGGAGAGAGGGAGAGAGGGGGAGAGGGAGAGAGGGGGAGAGGGGGAGAGGGAGAGAGGGGGCGAGGGGGAGAGGGGGAGGAGGGGAGGGGGAGAGGGGGAGAGGGGGAGAGGGAAAGAGGGGGAGAGGGAAAGAGGGGGAGAGGGGGAGAGGGGGAGGGGGGGAGGGGGAGAGGGAAAGAGGGGGAGAGGGGGGGAGGCGGGGGGGGAGGAGGGGGAGAGGGGGAGAGGGGGAGAGGGGGAGAGGGGGCGAGGGGGAGAGGGGGCGAGGGGGAGAGGGAGAGAGGGGGGTTGACGCCCCCCCACTGGATGCCTGCATTTCAAGAGAAGCGCGGCGGGTTCGGAAACGGGAAGCGTCGCATTCCCTTCGCATTCCGACGACTCATTTCCATTTCCCCCGATCCCCCGCCCACCTCCGCACAGACCTCTACCTCTCCCCCCCCCCCTTTTTCGCCCTCTAAAAATATTCCCTCGGGACCACCGCAGTCTCTGCAGCTCCGCCCCACCCCCCTCCGCCCCACCCCCATCCCCCCCCCCCATCTCCCCCGCACCGCCCCCACTCCCGACCCCCTCCCCACCCCCCAGCCGAAGCGCAGCGACGCGTACCTTAGGGTCCAGGTGGCTGGACCACCGCAAACGGCAGCTCTGCGCGTCGCGATTCAAAGCCGGCGTCGCCTCCGCCACGTGCTTCCAATTCCCCACGCCGTACTTTGCCACGTAAGCGCGCAGCTCCGCGTCTTCCTCCGCCGTCCACGACCCGCGCTTCCGCCGCGATTCGAGGTCCTTTATACACCGGGAACTCGCGGCGTGCGCGGGGACAGGGTTAGCGGCGCCCCGGGCGCTACCGACGCCGCCATCGGCGCCGACATTTGCGGAGCTGTTGAAGAGCCGCCGCCGAGGCGTTTCTGTCGTCTCTGCCGCCATTATTTAGCGGGAAACACGGGCGAGGGGGGCAGATTCAGCCAGAGATCTCTGCGCTTTACTGGGCCCGGCTCTACAGCGGCAGCGCGGAACAGTGATCAGAAACGAGAGTCGCTGAGGGAAATCATTGGTGGCTGCTAATCGCAAGACTCGCAACGTAATCGTAGCTGCTACTACCTCCTCATCACGTCGGATCATGGCGGAAGCGGAAGGAATAGAAGTGCTGCGACGGTGCAGACTCCAGACCAGAGCAGCATGACTGCAGCACTGTACACTCGGCCCACAGTGGTTTCCTCCCACTGTTCATTTAGAAAAGACGCGTTATTCTTCTAGCGTGCCTGATTTCCGAATTCGAGAACAGACAACACGCCAGCCTGTCGGGGGGACGCTGTGCCGCCGAGCCATGGCGGCGGCTCTGGTGTGGGTGGGCGGGAATACGTGTCCGCAGCTGCAAGCAGTTGTGCGATGATCTCGCAAACGGCCCGTTTTGACGTCCGCCGTCCATCTGACAGGAGGGTGGCCGACTTGCCTCCCCTTACTAACCACTGTAGCATGTACGTGGAATTGGACGGAAGCGAGCAGAACTGCACTACGTCGTTAACGTTAACGTTCCGTTCCAACCGTAAAATGTGATGCAGCTTCGAGAATGAGGTGGACTTGCATTCGGCCCACTCCATCCACTGGGTTTCTAGCGAGGAAGATCTCATCCGCCCGTTTCTTCCGTTCCCTCCACACCTTTGATTCTGATCAACGAACAACATCCCCTCGACGTTTGTCGACGGTCAGTTTAAACTCCCCTTAGACTTGCAAACTCGCATCCCCTTCGAACTCTCCCATCGGAGTTCCACACTGCAGAGTGGAAAAGAGGGACTGGGACCGCACGTTGAGATGGGCAGAGCTCGTAACAGTTCTCCCACTTAGCGGCACCATGTTTCGCGAAGAAAACCCCTCCTCTTCCTCCCCACAGTCGTTCCTTTGGCATGACTCGTTCCTGTCGTTTCACCCACAAGTAACCACAGTGCGATTCTAACGTTATCAGTACGCAACGAAGCGAGAAGGCTGCTGCCGCCAGCTGGAATGGAGTGACGTGGTGAAAGGACAGTGTTAGGAAGACTTCTGGGTTTCCAGAACAGTGGACTCCAGCTGTACGGTGTGGGATGTGAATGAGCGGCATCTAACAAGTCGCCTCGCCAACCATGTGAATTTAGCGTAAGCGACAAAACGGCACTGCTACAGTACTAATTAGGGTGCTGCTGACTTGAGAACTCGAACGGAGGAAAGGCGGTGATGGCGGAAGTGAAGTGGCAGAACGAACGGGAATAGTTGGGTTGGGACAGAAAGGGAGGGGAAGGGGGGAGATGATAGGAAGTGCCTCGCACTCCTGATACGTACGTAGTTCACTCCTAAAGCTGGGTTTAGGGTGCACCATGGTGTGTGCTTGTGCTGAGCACACCTCACAAATCGCTGTGTATGACGCTCCTTTCACTGCTGTATTTTAGCTAAGAGGTGTGAGAACGAGTCTGACTGCATTTAACTGTTCTCCTTCTGGAACCTTGTGTGTTAAAAATTTTGCGAGTTCTCAATGGCATAAATATCACGACCGTTCGCCCGGATACAAACCCTTCAAATGCATGAAATGTTTTCCCAATAGGTCTTTTGCGGGTTGGGGTTACGACGACTGGTTGTATGGCATCCCCATCCCTTTGGCACATTCCGGTCTCAGGAGAACCGAAGTGAAGGCTCGAGATTCCCAGCTTCGGGGGAGGGTTCAGGAAAAAATATGAGGTTCGAACTTCTGAGTCCCAAAAGTGTACGCTCGGAACTGATGATCCGAGGTGAGAAAGGAGCCCGAACGAACACGAACCAGAGAGTTTTCCACCAATAGCCAAGCCCGGTATGTTCACCAAACCTAACCTACTCGCTCTGTGTTCATCATTTGGGTTTTGCTAGTCTTGCTCAAATTCAGAGCGATTTGTTTTCACTACAGAACGGTTAGAGAGGGTTTAGAACATACGTCACTCATGATTCACACAGCCTCACCACACCTTCGCCTCCCGAATCCCGAACCAAAGATCCCTTGCCTCTGCGCATTCATCCCCACCAACCACCACCCAGCCATACCTTCCACCAGGGCCAATTATAGTACAGTACCACCCGAACCGGAGAGATCACTTGCCGCATTCCCCTCCCCACCACTTCACGACCACTGGTTCGAACCGAACCGGGTCCGCATGGTCAAGTGCTCTGTCTGCTTTACAGGGTGCTTCGTATTCGGTAAATGCCTTTTCGTCGTCGAGGGTACATCCGTATGTCTTTCATACAATTTTGTATTGGATCTGCTTAGCTTGGGGTTAATCATCGCGTGTATTTCCAACAGACTACTTTTTTAGCATATCGAGTCTTTCAACGGAATGACAAGGCGGAAATTCGGCCCCAGCCAGAACGGAAATCAGCCAATAGAGGCTTCCGCCTGATCACTGGGTTCGCCAGCATGACGTGGCGGCCACAAGAGGGGGTGAGGACAGTGGTCGGTTGGGATTGTGTGTGGCTGACTGCTCTAATCGCGATGATAACTCCAACGGACGATCGGGATTCCATGACAACTTCGAGGTGTGGACGGAGTTTGGGGGTGGAACGGGGGTGGCGGATGTGGCAGATCACTTTCGAAATGTGCCGTGTTGACTGTTCTTGTAGGAAGCAGGTCTCGCTACAGTCACACCAGCCGAGATTCCCTGGGAACTTCAAAACAATAGCTCCGCTATCTTAGCACCTCCTTTCGCCCAGCTTGCTAGTCCTGCTACGGCGTCCTTATCCTCTTCCTGACACCGTTCCCGTTACCTCGTTGTCGAGCGTGCATACGATGTCGTTTCAGGGAAGGGACGTGTGTCCTTGACGGGTTAGTCTGATTTTCGTCAGCAGAGGGGGCTCAGACTGCTGTATGCGTGCACCCATCGACCTGATCAGACATATGTTCTTTAGGAGCTCGCATCGTGCTCGTTAGTACCTTTGAAAGCTCGTGTGGCCAAGCTGCTCCGCGCAGTATCCGCGGTTGCGAATGCTGGTCTGATCTCGACCGTTGGATGCACCAACTGATCCACCAATCCGTCGATGCTATGGTTCCCTGATCCCAATCTGGTTGTCCGAGCCTTTTAGTCCCCAGTGATAGTTTCCGCTCTAAGAGCTCGCGGTCACCTTTTAGAGACACTTACCTAAACGTCGATTTTGCGCAGTTCGTTTCGGAACCAGTCTTCATAGTTGACATTGGTGCTGAATGACCAGCTAGGGTTTCCTGGTGTTTCGAACCCTCGTTGCGGAAACTTCGCGTTACCTGATACCGCAGAAATCACCATGCAGGGTTCGCTATCATCCCTTCCCCGGCCTCCGTGCGGTATGCCCACCCCCTTAGCCGATCGCCTCACCCAGTGTGTGTGAATCTGTAAGGTCAAATTCCTTAAATATTCTATGTACGGAATTCGTGGCTTCGACTATCATATTTCAAGCACGATCAGGCCGTTTAGGATTCGTCGTTTTATCAGGACCGTCAGACACTTTTCTTGTCAGTCAAGCATGCCTGAGTCTCTAAGTGCGAGTGCGCCGTGTTGCGATCATGTGCGCACGATGCGGTACTGGCGTTCACAAAAAAAAATCCTGTTCTTCTGTTCGTTCGTGTACCCGGTACAGGATGCGTCGTCCCTGGACGCGTTCCCTGTGCTCGTGTACACGTTCAAACTCAGCAGCGTACAAGCCGGCAGCCACTCGCCATGCACCAGGTGTGTCCTGACGTCATTTGAACCGACTCAAGTTTCAGCATCAGAAGCGTTGTTCTAAGAGGGATTATGTTTTAAGAGTGTTATTTTGTAATCTATTCCGCTCGTATCCGCTAGATGTCGACTGCTTTCCACTTTATGCCTGTCACTACGTCGTGCCAATCATAGAGAGGAAGGGGGATGGGCAAGTCGGAATGAGCAAGTCATTATGTTCGTATGTCCATGTCACTGCACTCTCGTCGATTCATTCCCAACTTGTCTTTTATTTACTCCTCGTCCCTAACTCTCCCGCTTTTCTCCCACCTACCTTACCCTTGCCCTTTTCCAGTCTATGGGTCGCGGTGGGGCGTCCTCTCCCTCTCTCTCTACCCTTTCTACCGCCGCGTCTCCCATTGCTCCGCCTGCCAGTGTCCTTCGCACCTCCTCCCTCCACCCGTGGGGATGGCAGGGTCTAAGGGTCCCAGGAAGGATAGAGCTAGGGAGAGGGATGGGGTTACATCCAGGCACAGGATTGGCAGGAGGATTTCAGGGCACAGGTGCAGCAGGAGTAGGAGCGGGTGTTGGAAGGGGTAGAGGGTTTAGAAGAGCTGGTTCCTTGGGTGTAGTTGCGGCGGTTTCTGGTGCAGGTGCATCTGGGGGAGGGGGAGACTCGTCTGGTTCGTCCACGTCACAGTGGAAGGCAGGAGGGGCGGCTGGTAGCAGCAAATCGAAAGCTGCCAGCTCAGCATCAGGCCCTCCAGGGAAAGCAGCAGGGGGGGCGAAGAAGGCGAAAGCGGCGAAGAAACGGTCGCAGGGCACGTCAGCATCAGCAGCTGCTGACGTGGATAAGGACTGGGATCCGATCACTGAGTTACTAGAGCGAGTGCCGAACCGGGTGGAACCGCAGGTTCGGGTGAACGGGCAGCTGATGTCGCTCAAGGAGGCGGAGGCTCGGGCCGTTCCTGCGCCGATCCGAGCCTTTAACGCTCTAGAGCAAGGAGTTGAAAGCGCCCGTGAGGCGGCCTTGGGAAAGCTGGCGGAGGTTCTAGGAGGGGTGGATAAGGAGGTGATTATAGAGGAAGGGAGTGAAGACGAGGGGTTGGCAGCAGAGGGAAGGGAAGGAAAGGAAGGGAAACAGTCTCAACAGGGACTGTCCTCAGGCTCAGGTGCTGCCTCGTCCGCTGATGCTACTCAGCCAGCCAATCCCGTATACCTGAAAGATCTCCTGCGCGAGTTTAAGGGGGAGTTGGTGGTTCCGGAGGAGGCGTTCGCCCCGCGTGTGGTGGAAACCACCGCGTTTGAGCGCGCGCTGGCGGACGCTCCGCCCATGAGCGCGGCGGAGTTTCTGGGTTTTGCGGAGAAGAAGCAGGTGAAGCTGGTGACGTCACGCGGGCTGAAGAGGCGAGATGGGAGGTTTGAGTACTGGGACGTGCTGGTGCAGCTGAAGGAGGTGCCGGGGGATTCGGCCTTGCAGACCAACACCTGGTGAGTGCGTGGGTGGGCTGGGCGTGCAGTTGGCTAGGGAAGTAATGGGAAGTACTGAGATAGTAGAGGTTCGAGTACTGGGACGTGCTGGTGCAGCAGAAGGAAGTCTCGGGGGAGCTGGCCCTCCAAACCAACACGTGGTGAGTGTAAAATGAGGAAAATGAGGAGAATAAGCAGGTGGCACACTGGTGATGTTTAGAGGGCTGAAGAGGCGCGATGGGAGGGTCCAGTACTGGGACGTGCTGGTGCAGCTGAAGGAGGTACCGGGGGAGCCTTCCTTACAGACCAACACGTGGTGAGTGAGGTTGGGGTGAGCGTTCACTCAACTTAAGCGAGTAGTGAAGAGGTTCGAGTACTGGGACGTGCTGCTGCAGCTGAAGGAGGTGCCGGGGGAGTCGGCCTTGCAGACCAATACCTGGTGAGTGCGTGGGTGGGCTGGGCGTGCAGTTGGCTAGGGAAGTACTGGGATAGTAGAGTTTCGACTACTGGGACGTGCTGGTGCAGCTGAAGGAGGTCCCGGGGGATTCGGCACTCCAAACTAACACCTGGTGAGTGCGTGGGTGGGCTGAGCGTGCAGTGCAGTTGACTGGGAATGTGCTGGGACGCGAGCATTTGAAGGTTCGGGTACTGGGACGTGCTGGTGCAGCTGAAGCAGGTCCCGGGGGATCCGGCCCTTGCAGGAGGTTCTAGTTGGACTCGCACTCAGTGCTGCTGGCGGCTGTAACTGATCATTGAGTCAATTCAAATTTCCATTTCACCCACCTCATGATGCCGCCCTGCCCTTCTCCCTCTCCTTGCTCCTTCTCGTCCTCTTTGCCACCCTGCAGGCGGCTCAAGGTGGACTCGCGGTCTGTGCCGGCAGTGCTGGCAGCATTCTATTGTCGCCCTAATGCCTGCTTCAGTTGCACCGTCTTTCTCCCTTCTCCTCTTTCCCTTCCCCACCCCCCCAACCCACCTCCCCTCCTTGCCACCCTGCAGGCGGCTCAAGGTGGACTCGCGGTCCGTGCCGGCAGTGCTGGCGGCCTATAAGGGTCCGCAGAAGGAGGTGGAGACGGTGTACTCGGTAAGAGCTCTCACATGTACTCGTTATAGTGAATCTTAGAGTGATCTTAGGGTGAGTCGCACAAGGTGACTGCGTGAACGGTTATGCAGTTACTGCCATCAGTGCTGGCGGCTTGTAAGGTTAGGGAGAAGGAACAGTATACGAGGTAAGGCCTCCTAATGTGTACCCCATTAATGCATACCTTGAAACGAAGCTGATCCAGATTGGCTGTGTGATTGCTCGTGATATGCGGGTTGGGTACATGGTACAGCATTCGAGGCATATTAACCCGTATGGGTGACTGCTACTGTTGCAGCATGCTAGCTAGGCATGCCAACCCATCCCCTTCTCGCTTCCTTTCCCTCTTCCTCTTCCCTCTTCATCATGTTTCTCCTCCTGTTTTCCTCTTCTCTCCTCCTTATCTCCTCATTTTCTTCCCCGTCTCTCCCATCAGTCCTTTGTCGAGGTGCCATCAGCCAAGCTGCTTTTCAAAATTCTTTCTTACTTAAAACTCCTCTCCCCCCCAACCCCACTTCTCTTCCCCTTCGCTCCCATCAGACATTTGTCGAGGTCCCATCAGCTAAGCCCCTCCCAGCAGCCTCCACCATCTCCGGACGAATCTTCCTGGAATGTTCCATCCTATCAGCCATCCTCCAATCCTTCCTCTCAGCCCTCATCGCTTCTTCCACCGCCGCCCTTCTCCTAGCCTCCTCCGCCGTACTCTTTATAGTCCGATCCGTTTTGTGGCCCCTGGCGAAACCCCTGCTGACGCCTGTAGCCTGGGTTGTAGCGGCTGTAGTGAAGCAGATAGCCGCTGTGCTTACTGCCACGTGGGCCAGTCTATTCGCTCCGGGCAGCAGCAGCCTGTTTGGATTCCTGCAGTTACAGCTGGCGGCGATGTTTGGGAGCGGGGGGATAGCGAGCGGGGTGACTGGCGCTGCTGCCACTGCGTCAGGAGATGCCATTACTGACGTGGCAGTTGACCTGGCGCGGGATATTTTTATCGGGAAGCTGAAGAGTTCGGCGAAAGCGGTGGGGATGATGGTGTTTGTGGTGCTGTTCATGGCAGCAGGAGCTAAATTCACGCTCAACAGACGCACTAGGGACTACACCAAATGGGTAAGTGACTGGGGGGGCGGGTTGGGGGAGGGGGAAAGGTGTGGTATCAGGGAAGTGAATGGGGAGAGAGCAGTAAGGATGATGGTGTTTGTGGTGCTGTTTATGGCAGCTGGGCGAAATTCACTCTCAACAGACGCACAATGGATTACACTAAGTGGGTAAGTGACCCGGGAGGGAGGTTGCTGCGGGGTTGCAGGGAGGGGAGCAGGGAGAGAGAGCGGTGGGGATGATGGTGTTTGTGGTGCTGTTTATGGCAGCTGGGGCGAAATTCACTCTCAACAGACGCACTAGGGACTACACCAAATGTGTAAGTGACTGGGGGAGGGGGGGAGAGGGGGAGGGTAAGAGCCTGGGGAAGGGGGAATGGTGGGGAGAAGGGGAAGAGGAAGTTGAAGAGTTCGGCCAAGGCAGTGGGGTGGGAATGATGGTGTTTGTGGTGCTGTTCATGGCAGCTGGGGCCAAGTTCACTCTCAACAGACGCACAAGGGACTACACCAAGTGGGTAAGTGACCCGGAGGGAGGGGGTATCGGGGTTGCAGGGAGGGGAGCAGGGAGAGAGCGGTGGGGATGGTGGTGTTTGTGGTGCTGTTCATGGCAGCTGGCGCGAAGTTCACTCTCAACAGACGCACAAGGGACTACAACACCAAGTGGATAAGTGATGGAAAAGAGGGGGAGAGAGGGAGGGAAAGCTGTGATAGCAGGGGCTTGGAAGGTGGAAAGAGCAGTGGGAATGATGGTGGTTGTGGTGCTGTTTACTCTCAACAGACGCACTAGGGACTACACGAAGTGAAGTGATGAACGAGAGGGTGGGTTGGGAAGGAAGGGAAAGCTGTGATAGGAGGGGCTTGGAAGGTGGAAAGAGCAGTGGGAATGATGGTGGTTGTGGTGCTGTTTACTCTCAACAGACGCACTAGGGACTACACGAAGTGAAGTGATGAACGAGAGGGTGGGTTGGGAAGGGAGGGAAAGCTGTGATAGGAGGGGCTTGGAAGGTGGAAAGAGCAGTGGGAATGATGGTGGTTGTGGTGCTGTGGGAGGCTGGGTGGCGGGGTATGGTGCCTTTCATGGTGTAACTGTCAAGTCATGCCAGTTATCCGTTGTTTTTAATTAGAAAAAGCAGAACTGCAAACCTAAACCTTGCATTTTGATCCAAAACCCTACACCCTGAACCCTGAATTTGGACCCTAAACCTTGTACCTTGTGTGCCATTTTTTTTTTTTTGGCAGGACATTTGGCAAGCCATTGAGTTCGGCCAGTCGAAGCCTCAGGCTCGAGTGGAGGTGAGTTGTTGCTTCGGTGCAGTGCGGTGCTGTGCTGTGCGGTGCAGTGCTGTGCGGTGCCGTGTGGTGCCGTGTTGTGCTCCGCCGCGGCTGCGGCGGGCTGGGGTGGGCTGGGGTGGGCTGGCTTGGGCTGTGCTGGGATGGGCTGTGCTGTGTTGGGCTGGGTTGGGCTGGGCTGGGCTGCGTTGGGCTAGGCCGGGTTGGGCTGGGCTGCCATGCCATGCCATGCCATGCTATGCCGTGTCGTGTCATGCTATGCCATGCCGTGTCGTGCCATGCTATGCCATGCCGTGTCGTGACTCTCCGTGCCGTGCCGTGCTATGCCGTGCCATGCCGTGCTGTGCTGTGCCGGGCTATATCGTGCCGTGCCATGCCGTGACGTGCGGTGCTGTTGGCTTCCTTACCTTCTGCTGTTCTGCTCTCCCCTCCCCGCTCTACTGTGATGATTTGATTTGATGGTGTCCTGTGTTCACATGCTTTCCTTGTAATTTTCAAGAAATTTCAAAAGTTGTCTCCCGTCTGCTCACGTGCTCCTCCGTTGCTGTTGTAAACCTTTCTCTGGAGATTCAAATCCTCTGCTTCTCATTCATCTGGCCAATCATCTCTCCTATTGTCTCTGCTCTCCCATCTTCCTTCTCCCCCGCCAATCAACTTCTCTCTCATGTCCCTCCTCTCCTCCTCGGGCCTCTCTTCCTTTCTCCCCCCTCCACTCATCAGGGGTCCACTGGAGTGAAAGTTTGAGGACGTGGCAGGCATTTTCGAGTGCAGGAGCTACAGGAGCTATTTCAGTTGCACTAAGACTCTTTCTCCTCATTCATCTCCTTCCCTCTCATCAGGGCTCCACGGGAGTGAAGTTTGAGGATGTGGCAGGCATCGATGAGACCGTGCAGGAGTTACAGGAGGTGAGTGGCATCTCAAATATGTCTACACCGTATATATATGCATATAATTACATACATACGTACATATACGCATATATATATATATACATATATGATATATGTGCTTATCAAGTGCTTCCAACTCATCCCCAGCCGAGCCGAGATGAGCCGGCATTGAACCGTGGATCCCTCTTGGCCTCAACCAGCCTATCTGCGCATCTCCCCTCAGCTTGTGGAATATGTGAAGGACCCCCAGCGCTTCAACCTCATGGGAACCAACCGGTCCAACCAACCCCTTGCTCCGCGTTTCCTGCCCCCTCTGTATCCTCTGCCTTTCTTCCTCCTCTCAGCTCGTGGAATATCTGAAGGACCCCCAGCGGTTCAATCTCATGGGAACCAAGCCCCCTGTCCCTCTCCCTTCCCCCCGCCCTCCCGACCCACCCCTTCCCCCCTTCTCTCCGCTCTCCCCCAACTGTACATCTCCCCACAGCTTGTGGAATATCTGAAGGACCCCCAGCGGTTCAACCTCATGGGAACCAAGCCCCTTGCCTCTTTCCCTTCCCCCCTCCCTCCCCACCCTCCCATTCCCCCCCCTTCCTCCCCTCTCCCCCTCTTTCCATCTCCCCTCAGCTCGTGGAGTATCTCAAAGACCCCCAGCGCTTCAACCTCATGGGAACCAAGCCCCCGCACGGCGTGCTGCTGGAAGGGCCTCCTGGCTGTGGCAAGGTGAGACTTAGCTTGCTCTGCTGCTGGGATGGCAAGGCAAGGTGGTTGGTGCGGTGAGTGCTCGCATGCTTACTAACACCCAGCTCACACACACCCCATAAGGTTCAACCTCGTGGGAACCAAGCCCCCGCACGGCGTGCTGCTGGAAGGGCCGCCTGGCTGTGGCAAGGTGAGAACCTCTTTCTCCTCCCCCCTTCTTCCCCAACCAGACGCTGCTAGCTAAGGCCATAGCAGGCGAGGCAGGAGTGCCGTTCTACCAGATGGCGGGCTCAGAGTTCGCCTCTCCCCTCCTTTGCTTTCTTGCCTCTCCCCCCCTCCATCAGACCTTACTGGCTAAAGCCATAGCAGGCGAGGCGGGAGTGCCATTCTTCCAGATGGCGGGCTCCGAGTTCGCCGAAGTGATGGTGGGAGTGGGGGCGGCTCTCACTCCATACAATTCTCTCTCCCTCCCATACGATCCTCTCTCCCCCATGCGGTCCTCTCCATCCGCCCGCTCAGACACTGCTAGCTAAAGCGATAGCAGGCGAGGCTGGAGTGCCATTCTACCAGATGGCGGGCTCCGAGTTTGCTGAAGTGCTGGTGGGGGTGGGGGCTGCTCTTATTCCATACAATCCTCTCCCCGTCCCTCCACCAGACGCTGCTAGCCAAGGCCATAGCAGGCGAGGCGGGGGTGCCGTTCTACCAGATGGCGGGCTCCGAGTTTGCTGAAGTGCTCGTGGGAGTGGGGGCTGGGCTGCTCTCACTCCATACGATCCTCTCTCCACCATACGGTCCTCTCCCCCTCCCTCCACCAGACCTTACTAGCCAAGGCCATAGCAGGCGAGGCGGGTGCCGTTCTACCCTTGGCGGGCTCCGAGTTTCCGTCTCCCCTCCCTCTCATCCCCGTCTCTCCGCTTGCCCTCCTCTTTCTCTTCCTTCCCCCAACCAGACGCTGCTGTCAAAAGCGATAGCAGGCGAGGCGGGGGTGCCATTCTACCAGATGGCGGGCTCCGAGTTTGCTGAAGTGCTGGTGGGGGTGGGGGCTGCTCTTATTCCCTTCCCTTGTGCTCCTCCCCCTCTCTCCCCCCTTTCGCCAACCAGACCTTACTGGCCAAGGCCATAGCAGGCGAGGCAGGGGTGCCATTCTACCAGATGGCGGGCTCTGAGTTTGCTGAGGTGCTGGTGGGAGTGGGGGCAGCTCTTATTCCCTTCCCTTGTGCTCCCCCTTCCCACCAACCAGACACTTCTGGCAAAAGCGATAGCAGGCGAGGCAGGGGTGCCATTCTACCAGATGGCGGGCTCCGAGTTTGCAGAAGTGCTGGTGGGAGTGGGGGCAGCTCGTGTGCGGGATCTGTTCAAGCGAGCCAAGGTCAACAAGCCCGCGGTCGTCTTCATTGATGAAATCGACGCTCTTGGTGCCGCGTAAGTCGTCTCTTTCTTTAAAACGTCTCCTTCGTTGGAGGCGCCCCATTCGTTTGAGGCTGCTCGTGTGCGCCTCAAAGGTCAACAAGCCCGCGGTGGTCTTCATTGACGAGATTGACGCTCTTGGTGCCGCGTAAGTCCCTCCCTTTCCGAACCCCCCCTCTCTCTCCTCTTCCGAACCCCAGCTGCTCTGCTATTCCCTTCCCCTCCCTCCCTCCCTTTCCCTCTCTCCAGTTTCCCTCTCCTTCTCCCCCGCCCTCGTCCTCTCCTCCACTGCTCTCCTCCTCCCAGCCGGTCGTCAGCAGGGGGGGACGAGGGCGCGGATGCGGGGGTGATGGAGCGTGAGACGACTCATCGAGCTGGACGGCTTCGACACCGGCCAGGGGGTGGTGTTTCAATGCTTACACTCCTGTCCCCCTCTCCCTTTCCTCTTCTCCCCGTCTTCCCTTTCCCTCTACCCCTTGTGTCCCTGTCCCATTCCCTCCTCCCAGCCGCTCCTCTGCTGGAGGGGACGAGGGGGCGGATGCGGGGGTCACGGAGAGAGAAACGACCCTCAACCAGCTGCTCATCGAGCTGGATGACTTCGACACCGGCCAGGGGGTGGTGTTGTTCTGCTGCTGACGTTCGCTTTCCCTCACCCCCTCTCCTGTTCCCTCTCCTCCTCTTCCCCCTTTCCCAGACGGTCCTCCGCAGGGGGGGATGAAGGCGCGGACGCGGGAGTGACGGAGAGTGAAACGACTCTCAACCAGCTGCTCATCGAGCTGGATGGTTTCGACACCGGCCAGGGGGTGGTGTTCTGCTGCTTACACTCCTGTCCCCTCTACCCCTTGCGCCCCTGTCCTGTTCTCTCTTCCTCCAGGCGGTCCTCTGCAGGGGGGGATGAGGGCGCGGATGCGGGAGTGGTGTTCCAATGCTTACCCTCCTGTCCCCTCTACTCCTCGTGTCCCTGTCTTGTTCGTTCTTCCTCCAGCCGGTCCTCTGCAGGAGGGGACGAGGGGGCGGATGCGGGGGTGACGGAGAGAGAGACGACCCTCAACCAGCTGCTCATCTCCTTTCCCCTCGCCCTCTTTCTCTCTCCCTCTGCTGCTCTTCCCCAGCCGGTCGTCAGCAGGGGGTGATGAAGGCGCGGATGCGGGGGTGACGGAGAGAGAGACGACCCTCAACCAGCTGCTCATCGAGCTTGATGGCTTTGACACCGGCCAGGGGGTGGTGTTCATCGGCGCCACCAACCGCATGGACATGCTGGATGCTGCCCTGCTGCGACCAGGGCGGTTCGACAGAAAGGTAGGCGCCTGGAGAAAGGGTAGGAAGAGAGTTTGTGGTTGGTGGGCGCAAGGGCAGGCCCAGGGGCAGTGAGTGATTGCCGGCCAGGGGGTGGTGTTCATCGGCGCCACCAACCGCATGGACATGCTGGATGCCGCCCTGCTGCGACCGGGGCGATTTGATAGATAGGTGAGCGCCAGTCACGCTATATCATCAAGGGGAATATGAGGCTAGTAGCAGCAGCAGCAGCAGCAGCAGCAGTGGGGGTGCAGGGAGGGACCAGCCAGGGGGTGGTGTTCATCGGAGCCACCAACCGTATGGACATGCTCGATGCTGCGCTGCTCAGGCCAGGGCGATTTGACAGAAAGGTGAGAAGCAGCTACAATGTGTTTATATGGGAATGTGTGTGGTAGTACTACTAGTGGGGGTGCAGAGAGGGAGAGGCCAGGGGGTGGTGTTCATCGGCGCCACCAACCGCATGGACATGCTCGATGCTGCCCTGCTGCGACCAGGGCGATTTGATAGGAAGGTGGGAGCCAGTGGTAGGTAGTGATAGCAGTAGGAGTGCAGAGAGGAAGGGGGAGGCCAGGGGGTGGTGTTCATCGGCGCCACCAACCGCATGGACATGCTGGATGCCGCCCTGCTGCGATCGGGCCGGTTTGATAGGAAGGTAGGGACCAGGTTCAACACAGGCCAAGGTTAAGGAAGAGGGGGAAGGGGTAGGAGGCCAGGGGGTGGTGCTCATCAGGGCTTCCAACCGCATGGGCTTGCTCGATGCTGCCTTCACACCTGTCCCTCCCTCGCATTCCCCCTCTGCTGTTCCGGCAAATCACCTGTCTCTCCTTCACGCTCTCCTGTGTTGCCATGCTTGCTGTCCCGCTCCTACTCTTCCACTGCCCCATCAGATCACCATCGTGCCCCCGGGGTCCAAGGGCAGGGCGGAGGTGCTGAGGGTGCATGCCAAGAAGGTCAAGATGACTGCTATCATACAGCTCGGCAACCATTTCCCCCATCTCCTTCCACCTGTTTCTCCCGTCCGTTCCCCCCTTGCCTCTCTGCTTCAGATCACCATCGTGCCTCCAGGCTCCAAGGGCAGGGCGGAGGTGCTGCGGGTGCATGCCAAGAAGGTCAAGATGAGCCCTCACGTGGACCTCGACACCATTGCAAGCAACCTCGCAGGTAATGCCATCGCAGGTTAGCCCGCAACCAGCTTTCAGCACGCAATTAAACCCATCTCAACCGTAAGAAGGTCAAGATGAGCCCGCACGTGGACCTCGACACCATTGCATCCAACCTCGCAGGTAATCCCATGTTACAAAAAGGTAAACGCATGTAATCATGAGCCTTCCTCTGTCCATTTTGATCTCTGAACTTCAAGAAGGTCAAGATGAGCCCGCACGTGGACCTCGACACCATTGCATCCAACCTCGCAGGTAATCCCATGTTACAAAAAGGTAAACCCATGTAATCATTAGCCTTCCGCTGTCCATTTTGATCTCTGAACTTCAAGAAGGTCAAGATGAGCCCCCACGTGGACCTCGACACCATTGCAAGCAACCTCGCAGGTAATCTCGCATGTACCTCAAACCCTAAAAATCGGAATTATAAACCCCTAAGAACCCCAAGAAGGTCAAGATGAGCCCCCATGTGGACCTCGACACAATTGCAAGCAACCTCGCAGGTAATGCCATCGCAGGTAATGCCATCGCAGGTAATGTTATCGCAAGTAAGCTAGCAACTAGCTTTCAGCACACAATTGAACCCATGTGAACCAAGATGAGCCCCCATGTTGACCTTGACACCATTGCAGGCAACCTTGCGGGTAAACCCTCCCAAATCTTAAGAAGAGAATCTAAGTTGCTCAAATCAGATGTTTAACTCACAGATTCTGAGCCTGCATGTCTCTCCAAGGTGGAGCGGCGCGCAGCTGGCGAATCTGCTGCAGGAGGCAACCCTCTCGCAACCCCTCCTCAACCCTCTAACTCCTTCAAACCCCTCCATATCCGTCTCTTCTCCAGGATGGAATGGGGTGCAGCTGGCGAATCTGCTGCATGAGGCGGCACTGGTGGGGAAAGCAACAGTCCGACACTCTCTGAACCCCCGCGAACCCCTTTTAACCCCTCAACGTTTTTCTCTTTCCAGGGTGGAGTGGTGCGCAGCTGGCGAATCTGCTGCAGGAGGCGGCGCTGGTGGCGGTGAGGAGGGGGGCGGGGGAGATAGAGGACGAGGATCTCAACACGGCAGCGGACCGCCTCACCCTCGGCACGCCGCGGGAGCGATGGGGGGCACAGCAGGGCAAGCACCCGCTGCTGCTGCTGCTGCTGCTGGGGAAAACAGCATTCCAATGCCCCCTAAACCTCCCTAAACCCCTCTTAACCCCTGAACCCCTTTCCAGGGTGGAGTGGTGCCCAGCTGGCGAATCTGCTGCAGGAGGCGGCGCTGGTGGCGGTGAGGAGGGGGGCGGGGGAGATAGAGGACGAGGATCTCAACACGGCAGCGGACCGCCTCACCCTCGGCACGCCCCAGGAGCGATGGGGGGCAGAGCAGGGCAAGCACCCGCTGCTGGTGCTGGTGCTACTGCTGCTACTGCTGGGGAAAACAGCATTCTGATGCCCTCTAGACTCCCTCAAACCCCTCTTAATCCCTCCGTATCTCCCTGGTTCCAGGGTGGAGTGGTGCGCAGCTGGCGAATCTGCTGCAGGAGGCGGCGCTGGTGGCGGTGAGGAGGGGGGCGGGGGAGATAGAGGACGAGGATCTCAACACGGCAGCGGACCGCCTCACCCTCGGCACGCCCCGGGAGCGATGGGGGGCACAGCAGGGCAAGCACCCGCTGCTGCTGCTGCTGCTGCTGGGGAAAACAGCACTCTAAACTCCCTTAAACCCCTCACAACCCCTCCTTAAACCCCCAAACCCCAGGGTGGAGCGGGGCACAGCTGGCGAATCTGCTGCAGGAGGCGGCGCTGGTGGCGGTGAGGAGGGGGGCGGGGGAGATAGAGGACGAGGATCTCAACACGGCAGCGGACCGCCTCACCCTCGGCACGCCCCGGGAGCGATGGGGGGCAGAGCAGGGCAAGCACCCGCTGCTGGTGCTGCTGCTGCTGGGGAAAACAGCACTCTAAACCCCCTCAAACCCCTCACAACCCCTCCTTAAACCCCCAAACCCCAGGGTGGAGCGGCGCGCAGTTGGCGAATCTGCTGCAGGAGGCGGCGCTGGTGGCGGTGAGGAGGGGGGCGGGGGAGATAGAGGACGAGGATCTCAACACGGCAGCGGACCGCCTCACCCTCGGCACGCCCCGGGAGCGATGGGGGGCAGAGCAGGGCAAGCACCCGATGCTGGTGCTGCTGCTGCTGCTGCTGGGGAAAACAGCACTCTAAACTCCCTTAAACCCCTCACAACCCCTCCTTAAACCCCCAAACCCCAGGGTGGAGTGGTGCGCAGCTGGCGAATCTGCTGCAGGAGGCGGCGCTGGTGGCGGTGAGGAGGGGGGCGGGGGAGATAGAGGACGAGGATCTCAACACGGCAGCGGACCGCCTCACCCTCGGCACGCCCCGGGAGCGATGGGGGGCGGAGCAGGGGAAACACCCGCTGCTGGTGCGGAGAATGGCGGTGCACGAGGCGGGGCTGGCGTTGACGGCGCTGCTGCTGATTGAGTATGACGACGCGCAGGTGGAGCCACCACAACGGCTTTCGATCGTGCCCCGAGGCGAGGTGAGAGCCCAGGGGGTTTAGGGTTGAAGGCGCTGACTGACGGCGCTGCTGCTGATTGAGTATGACGACGCTCAGGTGGAGCCGCCACAGCGACTCTCCATCGTGCCCCGGGGCGAGGTGAGAGTGGTAGGGTTTAGGGTTTAACGGGCTTCGGATTTAGGGTCTAGGGCGCTGACTGACGGCGCTGCTGCTGATTGAGTGTGACGACGCTCAGGTGGAGCCGCCTCAACGCCTTTCAATCGTTCCTCGAGGAGAGGTGAGGTCTCATTCCAGGGTTTAGGGGTTTAGGGTGGGCTTGAGGTGGACACGAGGAGAGGTGAGGTCTCACATCAGCAGCACTCCGCTTAACCATTTCTTTCACTTGTGCTATACATTCATGCATCAACGTGGTCGAACCAGTCTCCAAGAAGCTGTCTAACTGACTGCAAAAAGAGGACAACCAGGTTGCAGCTTTTAGCTCATCGACCTCGCCTCCATCCTCTCGCTCCTCACTCCCCTGCACCCCTCGCTCCTCGCTCGCCTCCCCCTTGACCCCTCGCTCCTAGCTCGCCTCTCCCCCTCGCTCACCTCTTTCAGCCCTCTAAATCTCTCTTTCAATCCTTTTTCAACGCCCTCTGAACCCCTTTTCAACCGTTTCTTAATCCTCTTTGAAATGCTTTCTGTACCACCAGACACCCTCGTGGACCGTATTCAACCGCATTGATGATGAAGCGTACCTCTTTGAGAAGAGACAAACGCTGCTACACCGATTGCAGGTACTGTAGCGATGGTTGTGCTGCTTTTGCAGTTGCGGGTACTGTAGCGATTCAATGGCTGTAGCAGTTGCAATGCAAGTACTTCAGTGATTTTAAATACTCAAGTGATGATGTACCTTCTTTTGAAGCCTCAGGGCCTTAGTGGATTAACTTCACCTGCATGAGTCTATTTCACCTCCTTTGCTTCGTGCGGCTTCGCCATCATTGCCTTCTTTCTCTGTGTGGCGTGGCAGGTGATGCTGGGCGGCCGGGCGGCGGAGGAGGTGGTGTGGGGGCGGGACAGCAGCACGTACAGTCAGCGCCACGTGGCGGATGCTTCCTGGATGGCGTACAAGTTTGTCTCCATGTGAGTATTTGGGCGGCAGTGGTCTCGTGGATGGCTTATAAGTTTGATTCCATTCGCATATAAGCATGGCTTATAAGCCACAGCAGTAGGGCAGCACGGGCTTCCCTCTGCTGTGGCTTTTGAGAATTCTCAAGAATCGCTTTTGAGAGTTCTCTAAAGCGATCCGGGAAGCATGAGCTTCTTTCTGTGCCCCTTCATTCCCCCTCCCCTCTCCCTCTCTCAGATGGCACATGGCAGGGAAGGTGCTCCCTCGGGGCATTCCACCCGCCTGGAAGCGTCGCAGCACTGCCAGCGGCCCCTCGCTGGGCTTCGACCTCTGAACTCATATCTCAAACCACTGAGACTTGACCTTTGTGTCCCTCGCTTGCACCACAGATGGCACATGGCGGGGAAGGTGCTCCCTCGGGGCATCCCGCCAGCCTGGAAGCGTCGCAGCACTGCCAGCGGCCCCTCGCTGGGCTTCGGCCCCTAAACCCGCGCCCTGTGCTGTGCCCCCTTCACCCCCCCTCCCCTCTCCCCCTCCCAGATGGCACATCGCGGGGAAGGTATTGCCTCGAGGTATTCCGCCCGCCTGGAAGCGCCGCAGCACTGCCAGCTCTTGAACCGCTGACCCTACTCCCCGAACCCCCACTCTACCTTCCCCCCGTCCCCCCAGATGGCACATGGCAGGGAAGGTGCTCCCCCGGGGCATCCCGCCCGCAGCACTGCCAGCGGCTCCTCGCTGGGCTTCGAGGGGAGGTCAGCCCTTCAATCCCCAACCCCCTGCACCCTGTGCCTCCCCCACAACCCCAGATGGCACATGGCGGGGAAGGTGCTCCCTCGGGGCATCCCGCCAGCCTGGAAGCGCCGCAGCACTGCCAGCGGGCCCTCGCTGGGCTTTGAGGGGAGTCTCTACGCCGACTATGGGTTCACTGGGGGGGAAGATCAGCGATCATGCTGATGACACCCTCTACCCCCCTGTCCCCCATTCCCCCGAACCTTCCACTCCCCGCGCTGGGCTTCGAGGGGAGTCTCTACGCCGACTATGGGTTCACGGGGGGGAAGTCCAACCTCTCAAACCCGTAACCCCATGCCCTGAACACCAAAATCTTGACCCTTGTACCCTGCACTCTATGGCCCTCAACAATCCCCTACTCCCTCCCTCCCCCCACACCTTCCCCACACACACAGATGGCACATGGCAGGGAAGGTGCTGCCTAGAGGCATCCCGCCAGCCTGGAAGCGCCGCAGCACTGCCAGCGGCCCCTCGCTGGGCTTCGGTCCCTAACCCCGCGCCCTGTGCCCCCTTCACCCCCACTCTCCCTCCCAGATGGCACATGGCAGGGAAAGTATTGCCTAGAGGCATCCCCCCCGCCTGGAAGCGTCGCAGCACTGCCAGCAGGCCCTCGCTAGGCTTCAGCTCCTAACCCCGCGCCCTGTACCCCCTTCACCCCCCCTCCCTTCTCCCCATCCCAGATGGCACATGGCAGGGAAGGTTCTCCCCAGAGGCATCCCGCCCGCCTGGAAGCGCCGCAGCACTGCCAGCGGCCCCTCGCTAGGCTTCGAGGGAAGTCTCTACGCTGATTACGGATTCACGGGGGGGAAGATCAGCGATCACGCTGATGACGTGGCGGCTGACATGGCGCATGCCTTGCTGGACGAAGCGTACGCTGCCACGTGGCAGCTGCTGGCGGATCACAAGGCAGCCCTGGTCAAGGCAGTCAACGTGAGTTACTGGCGGGTCAATGTAGTCAATGCAGTCAAAGCATCTTCACATGTATGTGGATATGCTCCCACATGCTGCCACGTGGCAGCTGCTGGCGGATCACAAGGCGGCCCTGGTCAAGGCAGTCAACGTGAGTTACTGGTTGGTTGGTCAATGCAGTCGATACATCTTCACATCACCAAGCAGCCCGGGTCAATGCAGTCAATGCAGTCCGGGTCAATGCGGTCAACGCATCTTCACATGTATGTAAGTATGCTGCCACGTGGCAGCTGCTGGCGGATCACAAGGCAGCCCTGGTCAAGGCAGTCAACGTGAGTTACTGACGGGTCAATACACTCAATCTGCACACACATGTATGTATAAATTATAATGAATATAAAACGTCGTTCTTTCATATGTATCTGATTAAAAAAAAAAGGGTTGTCCGATAAAAAAAAAAACTGACAATTTCAAGTTCCCCTCTTTCTCTCTTTCTATTGTCGTATTGCAGGTGCTAATGGCGAAGGGAGAAATCCAAGGATCCGATCTCGATATTATCCTGGACGCCTACCCTGCCGGAACACCTGTTCAGGTGGTTGAAACAGAGGCGGCACCTGGGGAACTACCTGAAGCCTTTGCAGGGCATTCGGGGGACACAGAGAGCGAGGGAGAGGAGGAGGATGGAGGGAGGAGGAGGAGGAGGGAGGAGGGGGTGGAGGTGAGAAAAGTGGAAGGGCAGTTTAGGAGTGTGTTGGGAGGGATATTAGAAGAAAAGGGGAAGGAGGAGGTGGGGGAGGAAGGGGAGGGAGTCAGGGGTGCTGAGGTTTCTGGGAAGGAGGATGGGGTGGGGAAGGATAAGGAGGAGGAAAGAAAGGTGGAGGGACTAAGTTCCGAGGCTTCAGAGGGGGAGAGAGAGGATGGGGATGATGAGGAGTGGGGGGAAGAAGAATCAGATGAAGACGAGGATGAGAGGTTGATTCTGGAAGCTATGGATAGGAAGGCAGGAGCGGTTGGAGGGAGTGGAGAGGAAGGGAGTGGGTTGGAGAAGAGTGGTGAGGGGCGAGGTGGGGAAGATGTGAAGGCAGCTGAGTCTCAAACGGTGGAGAGGGATGCAGAGGTTGCTGGTCTAGGAGCAGTATCAGAAGAGGGTTCAGGAGGAGGGGACACTTCAGAAGTTAAGGCCGTTGCAAAGAAGACACAAGCTGAGGGGGTTGTGAGTGAGGGAGAAGCAGGTGGAGGTATGACGGCAGCAGTAACAGGCGCGAATGCAGCATCAGCAGCAGCAGCAGCAGCAGCAGCAGCAGCAGCAGCAGATGTGACACCCGCACTCACAGACTCAGTAATCGCAGCAGAAGCGGCAGCACCACTGGCCGTAAAAGAAGTAGAAGCAAAAGAAGAAGCAGAAGCAGAGGAACCTACAGCAACCGAAGCAGTAGATGCAGCAGCAGCAGCAGCTGAATCGACAATCGGCAGCAGCAGCAGCAGCAGCAGCAGCAGCAGCAGCAGCAGCAGCAGTGGTAGCGGCAGCAGCACCAGTAGCACTGGCAGCATTACCAGTGGTATTGGCAGTGAGAAGCAGAATGGGGCTGTGGTGAGTGGAGGTTCGGCTGTTGCTCTTCTTACCTCCTCTGCTTCTGTGGCTTCCCCCCCTGTTGCTGCCGCTGCTCCATCTGTCGCTGCCGCAACAGCCCCAGTTGCAAGTATTGCTGTTTCTAGTGCTGAGGAGGTAGGTTCTCCTGCAACGCTAGGGATGGTGGCAGGAGAGGGAAAAGCAGCAGGGGATGTATCGGTATCAAAAGTGAAGGAGCGGAAGGAGCGGACAGAAAAGGAGTATACAGTGTTTCATTACACCAGCGATGGAGAGACCCTCAGTGGATCTGGCTCAGATTCTGGTTCAGATTCAGATTCAGATTCGGATTCTGATTCTGATTCTGAAGAGGGGGTGAATGATACTCGTCAAAGGTTTGCCGGGCAGGTTGGGCAGGCTGGGCAAGTTGGGCAGGTCGGGCAGGTCGGGCAGGTCGGGCAGGATGGTATCAAGGCCCAAGGGGGTGCTGCAAGTAATGGAACGTTGGGGAAGCGGAAAGGCGATGAGAAGCTTGGAGCAGGTGACATTGCTGGTGATGCGGGGGAGGCTGGGGATGGTCTTACCTTGGTGCGGCCTAATGGTAAGCAGGCAGAGGCAGAGTAGTACCGCCAATTTTATTTGGCCGGCAAGTGAAAGCAAGATAGTTCTTGTTTGATCACATTTCATCCAATTGAGTTAGCAGCTGCCTCATGCCGTATTGTTTTAGGTGTTCCGCTTATGTGGTATACCTTCCTGGAAGTGACATCTTTGGTGCTTTACACACAAAATGCTTTGCTTGTTACGGGGGGGTGCTCCTCGTGTCGTTCACTCATTTTCTGACTGCACGTCTACATAAATGCTAATGCGGTTTTGTTGTTATCCGTAATTCATACGATAAGACAGCTAGTGTAACACCGTATTTGTTTGGGATAACAAGTGAAGCAGCACTGAATATCCGAGGTTTGACTCGCACGCTGTTGGTTGCTCCCGCACCGCTTATGAACCTGGACAAACGATTTGTGTGGCTTATGTGGACGGGAATCCCGGATTTTGAGGGAATTCTTCTTGGCAGTCTCCTCCACCACATTAATTCGTATCGCACGCGGACGAGCTGGACAAGGTGAATGATTTGATGCGATAAGGATGACGTCACGATCTCGCCTCTCGGGGGTGCGACTAGGGTATAAGGATTTGTTTTTTAGTTTGACCCGCTTATCGGAGCAACACCGTCCGTCACCCTGACTCCAACCCCCTCCGATTATTTGCTTGTACAAGAGTTTTGTACCCTGCTCCCAATCAAACATGAGACCTTGTCTACGTTAGCTGAAGCATTCCTCCTCTCGCTGAAGTGTTGGGTAGTCTTGCTGACCTTCTGCTGAAGTGTGGGCTGGCTGGGAAGTCGTCAATGAGGTCAGTCCGGTTTGGGTCAAGTGCTGGGAGACTTGGCCCAAACATGTACCAATTGTCAAGTGAACAGAGTCAAGTTGCTGGTGTATGAGACGCGTGCAATTACTTGCTTGCCAGGTCAGTGAACTCGCTGGAAATTTGCGAAATGCTGACTGGACGACAGCTGAGCAACTGGAACGCAATCACAATTCAGTTGAGAATCATGGATCCATCCTCTGTACACATTTTCCCATTCCATGTCACCTGAAAAATCATGGGGCATAAGGTCCGTAAACACAACTTATCTACACGTAGAAAGGGTGAATCATTGTCCAGAAAGACACAGGTCCTGTACCCTAGACGCGACTAGTTGGCATTTCATGCAAGTGCAATGAAGGGCTGTCGTGGTGTGCGCAGGGGGGGGGAAATCCGTGGTTGGGAAATAATGTTTCTGTTAAAATACAGGACATACGTTTACTGTATATTGTACAGTAACTGACGAGGGCATTGATTTTAGCTGAACAAAACATTCTCCAGCTGTTCCACCATGATGACTCCACTCCAGCGCAGCAGGTCACTGCTGGCATCCCACATCTGGATACTGTACTGTAACGGGCCAAGTCACGCTCATGTCTCCATCTGCAAGCGTGCCAGGCCAGGTGGTGATTCTTGTGGTGTAGGGAGGAATACGGGGGCACCGCCCAGCTAGCTCCCCACTTTGTTGCTGCAGAGTGCAGTTGGTGATGACTACACGACAAAGGACACAGCGACACGAGGTCACCCTGAACCAGATGGAACCACGGTTTGCCACTCAAAATGCTGTGTGATTGTGTAAATATGGATGGGCAACTTAATGACAATATATACAAGGTTCACAAGGTGACTATTTTCCATAAAGAGTTTTGCAGACAATGTTTTCCATTGTGTATTTTGCTGACGAGTGCCCCTTTCACTTCCTGTTACAGTAACCGATGAACTTTTGTCGGTACAGTAGAATGTAGGGGTTCCCCCAGCTCATCCCATCTCTGCCACACATCGCTTTCATGAGAGATGGGATGGGACGTGTAAAAGAGCAGCAACTGAAGTTCCATTCCTACGTACAATTTACACTCAATTCTGTACAACCTGCAACACCTTATCCAGTCGTATTGGTCTCCTAGAGCCTTCATAATCGCTGCATTTGCAAGCTCTGCAGAACATTTGTAAGCACACTACCACAACTGACGACGAAAGTGAGTTTGAAAATGACTGCGCAATGGCAGGCGAGAGAGAGTGTCGAAATAGAGGCGTTTCGTAACACGCCGTTCGACGCCTTCGGGAACGAGCAGACGTCAGGATGGAACGGCTGGCGTCGCGAGAACATGAAACCACAGACGGAAGACGGCCGCGGCGATGGATTACGCCTCGAAAGCGGGGAGTTCACTCTCACACACACGACTAAGACTCTTGAACTCCTCACTTCAGAGGACTGTTTCACTCGACCTTCCCCCGTAGTAACGCTTCCGCTGAACGAAGCCATGCGGCGTAACTTCGCGCAGCTCCGCTATGAAAGTCTGACACAGCTTCAAGTCGGACCCGAAGCAGGCGGAGAAAGCGAAGCATGCGGAACAAGCGGCGCAGCTGGCGCAGGCGGAACAAGCAGAGCCATGATGGAGGTCTTTATGGGCGAAAACTTTCCACAAAAAAGCGTCGGCGCTGGCGGAAATCCGAGTAGGGCAGAAACGAGTTTCGTGGAGCAGGAGCGGCGGAGGGCCGCCGCGCAGCCGGCTCCGCTTGCTGTTCAGGCCGAGCTGAATTTCGAAAGAGATTGGAGGGATTACGCGGAAAAAACGGATTCAAAGAACGGGCCCGGTGGTGCTGCGAAGAACTGCGCGGAAATTGCTTCGCCGAGCGGCTCTGGCGCGTCAGTGGAATGCGCGCGCGTAGTGACTCCGCCGGCTGCCGGAACCGACACCGGCATCGCGTCGGGGTTTGATCTGAACGAACCCCCGACACAGCAGGAGGACGAGTTCGCTCCTAGCGCGGATGCGGCCGCCGCTACCTCTACTGCTGACGCTGCCGCTTACCTGGGACTGCGACGTCCTGGCGAATTGACAGAGTCCCCATTGGCGGTGGAGGCGGCTTTTGCGGGCAGTTTCAACGAGCCGCGTGGCGTCGTTTTGGCTACATCGCCGTCAGATTCGCCTGCTGTAGCTGCCGCGACGGCTGTGGAGGAACGGCGACTTTCGCTGTCGCAAAAGAAACGAAGCTGGAAGGACTTCGCGATTTTCGAGAATGGCGGAGTGTGGGCGGGGAACAGCGGGGTAAGCGGCCGCGGCGGCGGATTGAGTGGCGGAAGCTGTGATGTTCGAAACGCAGACGTTTCGATCGGGCGCCGCCAGGAAATCGCATCCATGTCGTGGAAATCCGATTCTCGAGCGACAGCTCAGTTCGGAAAACCTAACTCCTTTGCGGCGGAAGGTTCGGCGGATCACGACAGGCGACTGGCGGATTCTGCTGGAATAATCAAGTCGCCGAAATTGCTGATGAACAGCTGGGGGATGGGGAGCTGTGCCACAATGGGTAGCAGAGATAATTGCTACGAAGTGAGCAAACCGAGTGGAGATTTGGCGGGAAGATCTGGTGTTGGAAATCTGGGAACTGGGTGGCAACACGGTGACTGTAACGCGGCTGACTTCAGCGAAACCCTCGGTTACCAGTTCGCTACTCCTCGGCGCTCAACTACTTTTCATTCCGCTCCTCCTGAGAACCATGGAATCCGCGCTACTGGGTCGCATTCGTTTTTGGAACCACGGAGTGTTCTTGGCAAGCACAATTTTGGTGGAGCGGCTATCGCAAATGTGGGACGGCAATTTTCAGAACCCCTTTTTGGAAACAAACGCCCTCATTTGTGTCACACCATCGACTACAGTCACAGTTTGAGCAATGGCGGTTATCAATTTGCCAGCCACGGGCAAACGCATTCAGAAATGACATTTGCTACAAACAGGAGTGACGGGAGTCGGCTGAGCGACAGGAGTAATCTCCGAAATACCCTTCTCCAAAAAATGGCACTTACAAGGACACCCTCCGGCTCCACTCAGGCTCCAGAAGAACTGCATAGTCCACGAGGTGGGGAAATGAGGAGCTGGGGAGTTACTTCTGGAGCTAAACGAGGCGACTCAATAATGGGGATACGGCAGACGGCAAGTGGCAGTGAGTGGAGGAATCCAGAGGAGCAGCAGCAGCTGGAGGGGAGAAGCATGGAAAGTCCAACTGCAAGCGCAGATAAGCGGTGGTTTCCGCAATCTGCATCCCAACCGGCGGGTGATTTTGATAAGAGGGCCGCTCGGAACAACCCTCAGTTTCGCCACTCGTTCGACTCTTTCAACTCCACATTTGATGGGCTTGATACGCTGGATGCGGATTTGATTGAGATTCGCCGCAGGGCAATCATGAGCCTGCCGCCCATCGGGACGCGCCACGTGCGGCCGGAGGGGTACGCCTGCTCGTTCTGTGGCCTCAATTTTGCCACGTCACAGGCTCTGGGCGGCCACATGACCTGTCATCTGCGCAGACGAAAACAGCCTTTGCCTGACAAGGCCGCTGCTGCTGGTGCTGCTGCTTCTGGTGCTGCTGGTGATGATGCTGAAACAGCATCGCGAAAAGTCCAGAGCAAACCAGCAGCTGCAGCAGTGACAGCAGCTGCAGCAGCAGTAGCAGCAGGAGCAAAAGCAGTGGGAGGAGCTCGCACAGCAATAGCAGAAGATGCAGTGACAGCAGACGGCGCAGCAGTAGATGCAGCGGAAGCAGCAGGTGGCAGTGGAAGGTTTGCTCCTCGCACGGGGATATTGTCCGGGTTCTCCCGCTACACGCATGCTATTGCTGGAATTGACCTGCTCGACTCCACTCCGCCCGACTCACACCACAAGAACCACAACAGCCTAGGTGCACCGCCGGGTCGATTCTTCCCTTCCACCCAAACCATTGGCAACGCTGCTAGTATCGCTGCTGGTGGTGGTGGTCCTGCTGCTAGTGCTGGTGGTGCTAGCATAGCTCCAGCAGCATTTACCCAAGCGCCGGAAAAAAAGGAGGGCGAGGGAACCAAGTGGCAGCAGCAACTTGAGGCGATTCAAGCAGCGCTGAGTGACTGGAAAGAGAATGGGAATAGGCATCGTGGCGTGTTGTAACGTGCAGCTAGCTAGTGCCTAGCTAGTGCCAAGCTAGAGCCTTTGCTGGAATACATTGGCTCAACAGCCTCTGATGCAAATCAACAGTGGAGTGGAGGGGGCATAAGATTGGAATAGAGGAAATAGGGAGAATGGGCACAGTGTGGCATGTACTGAGTTGCTCAGTGCAATGCATGGCAGTGTAGCAAATTCAGGGCTTACCTGCTAAGGGCTATAATGAGCCAATATTGAAAGAAAAAATAACTAGGGTTTTACAATACACTATATGCTGTATTATCCAATTCCCTTCTTGCTACTGCCTCCTCTCCTCTTCTTCCCCTGTTGTAAATGCAGTCAGAAAGTGCAGGGAAAAAAACATTGTTGGGTAAACTCAACTCACTGCACTAGTCACCCCAATGCTATTCACTGTATGTGAAAGCACGGCATTAGTGCGGAGCCAACAGAGAAAAGCGAAGGAAAAAGGACAAGGAAAAAAAAGGGCAGTAACAAAAGCAGAAACCAGGGCAGATGCAGAGCAGACACACACGTAGGAGAAGAGAACACAGGAAGTACAAGCAGCAGGGAGCAGAGAAACAAGTAGAAAAACCCCAACATATACAGCAACAAAAAAATATTACACGAAACCCAACAAGATCCAACAGAGGAGCACGTACTCATGAGTTCGACCATTGATCGCTGTGTGCGTCTCTCCAGCTTGGCTAATCGCTTCGCCACGTCCCTCCGGAGGTCCCGGTTGGGCTTGCGAGGAGCGATAGCAGTTACCGGGTCCTGGTGGGTTTAGGGTGCGGCAGAATGGAAGGAGGGAGAATGAGGGCAGCAGCATGAGTGCACCAGAATACTTGGTATGTCGCCTTGCCACGTCCCGCTGCAGGTCCCAGTTGGGCTTGCGGTGAGCGATGGCTGTCGCTGGGTCCTGGTGGGGGGAAGCAGCATCAGGATGGAGGGAGGGAGAATGCGGGCAGCAGGATGAGTGCACCAAAATACTTGGTATATTGCTTCGCCACGTCCCACCCCAAGCCCCAGTTGGGCTTGCAAGGAGCGATTGCTGTTACCAGGTCCTGGTGGGTTTAGGGTGTGGCAGAATGGAAGGAGGGAGAATGAGGGCAGCAGCATGAGTGCACCAAAATACTTGGTATGTCGCCTTGCCACGTCCCGCCGCAGGACTGGGTCCTGGTGGGAGGTAGCAACATCAGAGGGAAGGAGGGAGAATGAGGGCAGCAGCATGAGTGCACCAAACTACTTGGTATGTCGCTTTGCCACGTCCCACCCCAAGCCCCAGATGGGCTTGCGAGGAGCGATGGCTGTCACTGGGTCCTGGTGGGTTGAGGGTGCGGCAGAATGAGGGAGAATGAGGGCAGCAGCATGAGTGCACCAAAATACTTGGTATGTCGCCTTACCACGTCCCGCAGCAGGTCCCAGTTGGGCTTGCCGTGAGCGATGGCTGTCACTGGGTCCTGGTGGGGGGAAGCAGCAGGATGGAGGGAGGGAGGATGAGGGCAGGGGGATGAGTGTGTATATCCAGCTTCGATAGTCGCTTTGCCACGTCCCGCCGCAGGTCCCAGTTGGGCTTGCGAGGAGCGATAGCAGTTACCGGGTCCTGGTGGGTTTAGGGTGCGGCAGGATGGAAGGAGGGAGAATGAGCGCAGCAGCATGAGTGCACCAAAATACTTGGTACCGGTATGTCGCCTTGCCACGTCCCGCCGCAGGTCCCAGTTGGGCTTGCGAGGAGCGATAGCCGTGACTGGGTCCTGGTGGGAGGGAGGAACACCAAGGAGGGAGGGAGAAGAACGAGCAGCATGAGTGCAGCAAACTACTTGGCTTATCGCCTTGCCACGTATCACCGCAGGTCCCAGTTGGGCTTGCGAGGAGCGATAGCCGTGACTGGGTCCTGGTGGGAGGGAGGAACATCAGAGGGAAGGAGGAGAATGAGGGCAGCAGGATGAGTGCACCAAACTACTTGGTATATCGCTTCGCCACGTCCCGCCGCAGGTCCCAGTTGGGCTTGCGGGGAGCGATGGCTGTCACTGGGTCCTGGTGGGGGGAAGCAGCAGGATGGAGGGAGGGAGGATGAGGGGAGCAGAATGAGATACTTGGTGCATCGTCATCATCATCATCTTGGCACGTGGGCCCTCATTGTTCATCGCCATGGGCTGGCCCTGAATATCACCTCCTTAGATTACCAGCCCCTATTAACATATATATATATATATATTATTATTATTATTAGTAGTAGTATTATTATTATAACCTAAACTGATACTTACTCACCTCATTGGGGTACAAGAAGAGTGGCTGCCCTGCGGTAGGTTCCTGGAACTTGGGGATTTTTTAGGCGCCTAAAAAAACCTTGAACTTGGCCAAGCGACTCACCTCCCTCGACCTCCAGACACTCCAGCCAAGAAAAGAGTCCGAGCAACGACTTGAAGTTTCCCAAAAATGACTCCAACTTACCTCGTTGGGATCCAAGAAGAGCGGCTGAGCGGCGGAAGGTTCCTTGAACTTGGGAAGACTGGCCAAGAAAAGACTCCAAGCGAATGACTCCTACTCACCTCGTTGGGGTCCAAGAATAGTGGCTGGGCGGCGGTAGGTTCCTGGAACTTGGGGAGCTGCGCTGGAGGAAGCTTCCTCTCCATCAGCTGGTCGTCCCGAGGCAAATAGCTTCGGAACCGAACCTCGGGTGCAGGCTCGTTCTCCCTGTAGAACAACCGGAGATTTAGAAAGGCGTAGAGAGAGAGAGACACACAGAGCTACGAGCTTGGGCAGTGACCAAGAAAGTCATGAGTCATGACAGATTTGCGAATAAAAGTGATACAAGCAGAGGAGGGGGGGGGGGGGTTTTGGGAAGGGGCAGAGAGAGACATTGCTACGAGCTTGGGGATTGAACAGAGGAATTCCCGTGTGCTAAAACGCACGACGACTCTAAGAAAAAGGAGGAGTACGGGGAATGGGGGAGCGCACATGTGAGTACGGGACGTTCTGACGCCAGAGCGCGGCATGACTTGACCATTTGACATTCTGACTCGCAGGGCAAATCCCCGACCATTTCACGCCTATCCCTCCCATCCCCCTCCTTCCCCAACCCCCCTTCCCGTCCCCCTTCCACAACCCCTCGCCCTTCCCTCCCTTTCCCTGCCCTCCCCACTCTTTCGTCCGCCTCACCCTTTCCCCCCTCTCCCCCCCCCTCCCCCCCCCCCAACCCCCACCGGGAATGGTCGTACTTTCCATCGTCGCCGTCTGCTTGCAGGCTAGCCGTTTTCTCGCCGTCAGTTGTGACGATCGACGCAGCCGCTCTTTCCGCTCCCGCGCCGCTTCCTCCAGCTCCATCCCGTCCCGCCGCGCGTTGACTTCTGAGGCGAATTTTGAGTCGAATTTTGAGTCGACCTGTACTGAGATGAAGTAGACCTGTCCTCGCAGCCCACGTGTCCTCTCCTGACACGTCCCGCCTCGCGTTGACTTTTGCGGCGCCTAAACGTCGCGCGATGAATCAAACTACTAACGCACGGTGCGCAACTCACAAACTAACAGCGCAGCGTGACTCTGAATGCAACAATCGCACGGCGAGCAACAGATGGCTCCACCAAACCCTAGAAATGAGTAAAAGGAACCGTGCGATTGCAACAAGCGAATGTATCTATCTTGGAGGAAAACGAACCGCGAATCTTCCTGGTGAGTTCGCAAGGGACTAAAGAAGTAGGTAATTACGACTTGATTTAGGATGCGCGGGGTAATGGAATCGGAACCTGATCGGCAACGATGCAGCTCCGATTATTTCTACACGAAGCCCACACTTAGGAGTCACTATGTGAACCGCAACTCTGACCCTCCCTGCGCCTGGGGAAGGGAGTCACCTACCGGTAATTGTGGTTTGAGTGCCGTTTGGAGCGGCAGAACGGTTCGGTTTCGTTTTAGAACGGTCGAGTAGGGTTCCCAGGGTGTGAGGGCAATTTGAATTTGTCCTGTGAATACACTTTGGCATTTATGTTTCCAAAACGTGAAACTAACTACAGCTTTCTGCTTACCAGGACTTTATGTCTCACTATGTCTCACAACGTCCTTATTCAGTTGACATAGACGAGAACATATACCGTATTGCTCGAAGAAAACAAAATCTATATTTCAAGGTGGCACATTCAATACCCAACCAAGAGCAAGAATAGTGGTAGTTCCTTTCCAAGCCAACCTAATAGCCCCGTCCTCTAGCAACAACCCAAAGCCAAGAGGAAACCTCTTCAGCATACTATTCATAGCCTCGGTAACAGCTCCGGGGATCTGCTTCGGCGCAAACCCGAGCCTGAGCATCCTCCCTCGCCATTGGTCCAGAGTCTCGGGCCGATGAACCCTCTCTACCCCTTCGCAAGAAACTATATTCACCACCGCCCGGCCAAAATAAAGGTCCTCGAAAATGGAAAGCAGGCGTTTGTCAGCGGCGCCGATTAGAGCGTCGTGGGAGGAGAAGACGGAGAAGTGGTGGTCGAGAACGTGTTGGAAGCGCGAGAGGAAGGGGCGGGCGTTGGAATCGAGATCCATCTCGACAATCGTGACGAGCGCGGGCTTTAAGTCGTGGATCCACTGGGGGAGGGAGGAGATGGGGAGTAGGGGATGAGAATGAAGGAAAAAAATAGGGATAACAACGAAAGAGGTAGGGAAAAGAAGGGCAAAGGGAGATATGATAAGGGGGATGGCTTTTGAGACGCCTTAAAAATAGGGATGCAATAAGGGGATTGAATTTGGGACATAAGCACATGGTTCACAGAAGGCATCACTTGGAAGGCTCACGATAAGGGTTATTTACCCCGAGAATGCAGTCTCTGGGCCCGTGGTCCACAACAGGATCGTCTGAAAATTGAATGAGCTCGAGATGCACTTCCTCTGTTCCAAGACTAGTTACCCATTATGTGCTGATTAACAAGGGTACTCACCCTGAGAATGCAGTCTCTGGGCCCGCAGTCCATAACGAAATAGTATCGAATTTCCGTGAACTCGAGATGCGATACCTCTACACTCCTTAGCATGCTCAGGACTATTTACCCATTATGTGCAGAATAAGAAGGGCTACTCACCCTGAGAATGCAATCTCTGGGCCCGTGATCCACAACAGAATCATCTGGAAAGTTCATGAGCTCGAGATGCACTTCCTCTGTTCCAAGACTAATTACCCATTAAGGGCTGATTAATTAGGGCCACTCACCCTGAGAATGCAGTCTCTGGGCCCGTGGTCCACAACAGAATTGTCTGGAAAATTCATGTAATGCCTCTACACTCCTTAGGATGCTATTTTCCAGGACTAGTTACCCATCATGTGCTGATTAATAAGGGCTAAGGGCTACTCACCCTGAGAATGCAGTCTCTGGGCCCGTGGTCCACAACAGAATCGTCTGGAAAGTTCATGAGCTCGAGATGTGCGCACACCACGAGTGTCTCACTCCACCTCCTCTTCACCTGAAGGGAAAGGGAGAAGTTCAGATGATAAGGAAGCGGAGGAAAGAAGTTCATGAGCTCGAGATGTGCGCACACCACCAGTGTCTCACTCCATCGCCTCTCGACCTGCAGAGGAGAGGAGGGGGAGGGAAGGAAACGGAGAAAGGAGGAGTCTGAGCTCAAGTGACGTGCAGGAGAGAGGGAAGGGGAGGGGGGAGGTGGGGGAAAGATGCGACCAGCAAAAGGGGCGAAGAGAGGGAGAGGGGAGGGAAAGAGAGGAGGGCGAGAGGAGGGAGAGAGAGGAACGGGAAGAAGAACACTGAAAGCTCGAGCCTTGAGATGTGCGCGGTGCGCACACCAATAGCGTCTTACTCCGGGTCCTCTTGAGCTAGAGGAGAGAGGAAGGGAGTGAGAAGCGAGGGAGAAGGGAGAGGGGCAAACGAGTGCTGAAACCTCTGTTGCAAACCCACCTGATACAGAAGCTGCATTTGAGTCTCGTCGATGCTGACATAACTCAAGGAGGTGACTTTTGAGTCGACTTATGAGTCACTTGGGTATTGCGGCCACTCAGGAGAACCCACCTGGTACAGAAGGTGCAGCTGATTCTCATTGATATCGATATACTCAAACTCGAACGGCACTCCCAGCCGCATAGCCAACCCCCTCAACCTCCTCCCCACTTCCGCCACCGCCCGAAGATTCTTAAAATCCTTCCGCCCCGGGCAGACAAAAGTCGTCGTGTCCAACCCCGTGACGCGGAGGTGCGGCGGGCCGCCCGGGCGGGCAGCTAAAAGTTCCATGATTGTGGGCAGGTGGAAGGGGAGGAGTTCCCCGAAGTCGATGAGGTGGACGTGGGAGGCGGAGGAGACAGCATCGAGGAACATGCCCGTTATTGCCATGTTGCCAAAGGCGGGGTAGGGGGTGCTTGTAGCGAACCATGCCCGCGCTTCATCCAACTCCTGAGGTGGGAGATGGGGGAGGGGGAAGGGAAGTAGGAAGGGAGGAGGCAGCATGGAGGAACATGCCCGTTATTTCCATGTTGCCAAAGGCGGGGTACGGCGTGCTTGTAGCAAACCATGCGCGTGCCTCGTCAAGTTCCTGGAAAGAGAGGGGTGGAGAGCAGTGAAGAGAGGTGAAGATGGGTGGCAAGCCGTGGAAAGGGGTGGAGAGGGGTGGAGAGGAGTAAGGAGGAAGGGCAGGAGTTCGCCGAAGTCGATGAGAAGAAGGGAGGAACATGCCCGTTATTTCCATGTTGCCAAAGGCGGGGTACGGCGTGCTTGTGGCAAACCATGCTCGCGCTTCATCCAACTCCTGAGGGGGGAATGGAAGGAGGGGAAGGGGAGGGGGGAGGGGAGTAAGAAGGGAGGAACATCCCCGTTATTGCCATGTTGCCAAAGGCGGGGTAGGATTTGCTTGTAGCGAACCAGGCACGTGCTTCTTCCAGCTCCTGGAAAGGGATGGGTGGAGAGGGATGGAGAGAGGTGACGAGGGGTGGAGAGGGGTGGCAAGCGGTGGAGAGGGGTGAAGAGGGAGGGAAGAGCCATTAGGACACTGCTGTAGGGCGGGCCTGTAGCGAACCACGAGCGGGCATCATCCAGCTCACTACAGTCACACTCGTTATAACCCCACTCACTAACTTCACAACCTCACTACATAACCACGCACCTTGGGATTTTCCAAACGGGTGTGCTGAAGTGCTGGTACCCCGTCCCTCGCACTCTCTCGAACAGCCCTTCTATCATATAGCAAATCACTCGTTACAATCACACCCAATGCTATCTCACACCCCACCACACTCACGCACCTTGGGAGTTTTCCGAACGGGTGTGCTGAAGTGCTGGTACCCCGTCCCTCGCACTCTCTCGAACAGCCCTTCTATCATATAGCAAATCACTCGTTACAATCACACCCAATGCTATCTCACACCCCACCACACTCACGCACCTTGGGAGTTTTCCGAACGGGTGTGCTGAAGTGCTGGTAACCCGTCCCTTGCACTCTCTTAAACAACCCATCCACCATATAGTGAATTATTCTCTCCATCGCCACACCCTTGGGTCTTGCAAGCGGCTTCAGCTGCAGATATGCCTGATGCACCTGCGCCTGGGGATGGGGGAAAGGGGAGGGGAGGGGCGGAAGGGGGGAGGGGAGGTGAATTGCTGGTAACCCGTCCCTTGCACTCTCTTGAACAACCCATCCACCATGTAATGAATTATTCTCTCCATAGCCACTCCCTTGGGTCTTGCAAGCGGCTTCAGCTGCACCTGCGCCTGGAGGAGTGGAGGGGGAGATAGAGGGGTTGGGAGTGCTGAAGTGCTGGTAACCCGTCCCTTGCACTCTCTTGAACAACCCATCCACCATGTAGTGAATTATTCTCTCCATAGCCACTCCCTTGGGTCTTGCCAGCTGCAGATATGCCTGCTGCACCTGCACCTGGTGAGGGGGGGAAGGGGAAGATGGGGAGATGAGGATGGGTTGAGTGGCCTGCCAGCAGTCACGGTACGGCCGGCATAATCACAAGCAACTCATCATGTCTTTTTTGAGACGTCTCACAAATTCACTTTCTACACGTGGCTACTACGGATGGGTTGACTGGTCTGCCAGCAGTCACGATACGGCCGGCATAAAAACAAGCAACTCACCATGTCTCCCCTCTCCACCGCCTCAGCCATGGCAGTGAGTTGCCTCCTCATAAACTCCTCTGGAGACCGGAACCTTCCTGCTGCTACTACCTCGCTCCCAGACACTGCCCACATAGCATCTCCCCTGGTAAAGCACAAGCAACTCACCATGTCTCCCTTCTCCACCGCTTCAGCCATGGCAGTGAGCTGCCTCCTCATGAACTCCACCGTGCCTCTCCTCTCCCCAAGGCACACTGCCATAGCCCATGGTAAAGCTGGCATGAGCATAAGCAACTCACCATGTCCTCCCTTTAACTCTCAACAACACGCCTCCTCTCTTCTTTCAACTCACCATGTCTCCCCTCTCCACCACTTCAGCCATGGCTGTGAGCTGCCTCCTCATGAACTCCTCCCTGCATGCCTCTGCCCCTGCTTGCCTGCCTGGAACTCACAATCCCCTCTCAACTACTCACCATGTCTCCCCTCTCCACCGCTTCAGCCATGGCAGTGAGTTGCCTCCTCATGAACTCCTCTGGAGACCGGAACCTTCCTGCTGCTACCTCGCTCCTTGCTGCCGCTGCCTCGCTCCCAGACAGGGGCATTTGCCGAGGCAACCCGAACCGACATGGCTCGGAAGCATCTTCCCGAGAAAAATCCGCCCGAGAAAAGTCTGACCGAGAAAAAGCTGCCCGAGAAAAATCTGCCCGAGAAAAATCTGCCCAAGAAGCACCTGCCCGAGAAATGTCCCCCGTGCCACTCTGTTCCACACCAGGCGAAGCAGCAGCAAGGGCTGATGAAGGTGAATGGGGCAGGGGAACTTGGGATGGGGCAGCATAAGAGGGAGACGCATGGGATGCAGCAGCAGGAGAAGCATTTGCCCTGCCTCTCTGTGCCATGCCAGGCGAAGCAGCAAAGGCGGATGAAGGTGAAGGGGGCAGGGGAATGTGGGACGGAGCAGCGTAAGACGAAGCAGCATACGAGGAAGCTGGTTGGGATGAAACAGCAGAGGGTTGGCCGTTTCCTTGTCTCCCAAACTCCACACCGACTGC
Source organism: Closterium sp. Naga37s-1 (assembly GCA_947471745.1). NCBI lineage: Eukaryota > Viridiplantae > Streptophyta > Zygnematophyceae > Desmidiales > Closteriaceae > Closterium > Closterium sp. Naga37s-1. The sequence goes on along the minus strand of CANJKZ010000010.1, from coordinate 522,744 downwards.
TCTGCTCCCCCCTCCTCCTCTTCCTTGTCTCCCAAACTCCACACCTACTGCTCTGCTCCCCCCTCCTCCTCTTCCTTGCCTCCCCAACTCTACCCCTACTGCCTCAGTTCCAGTAACTCTGTGTTCTCCTAAGCCTCCCATCGTTACAAGAACACTCCCCTGCTCTCTTGTCACTTCCAACACGTCAGCAGATTCCAGAAAATGCTTCCTATTGGACGAATCCCGGGGGGCCGGCAGCGCCGCCGGCTCCGATGCTTCCAGGAAGCTTCCAGCACTAGCTGCCACCGCCGCCGCAGCAGCGGCAGCAGCAGCAGCAGAAGCAACGACACTCCCAGCCTCCACAAATGAAGAATCCCCAGAAAAGGGAAACGCCTTCCCATACCTCTCAAACCCTGGGGTAAGGGAAAACCGCCCAGCCTCCCCAACCCTTCCTCTTCCTGCTGCTGCTCCCCCTGACCCCCCGGATGCTGCGATTAATGCTGTTCCCCCCATTTCCCCTGCTATGGATGGTGGTTGAATGGGGGTAGTGGTGAGCTTGCTTGTGACTAGATCGAGGGGGGATTCGGATTGTGACTGTAAATTGCTGAGAAGGGCAGCAAGGCGGGAGGCTAGGTTGGAGGGTTGGGTGGGTTTCCTGGTGGCTGTGGTTGTTACAAGGGCTATTGACGCGCCTGAACGCTCCTCCTGATGTTGATGCTGCTGCTGCTGCTGTTCCTGTTGCTCCTGCTGCTGCTGCTGCTGCTGCTGCTGCTGCTGCTGCTGCTGCTGCTGCTGCTGCTGCTGCTGCTGCTGCTGCTGCTGCTGCTGCCACTGCTGCTGTTGTTGTGGTTGTGGCTGCCAGGAAGAAAGGTAAGAAGGCTGGGTGGAACGTCTAGTGGCTATGACCAAGGCTGTTGATGTGGCTGATGCCTCCTGTTGTTGTTGCTGCTGCTGCTCCTTCTGCTGCTGCTGCTGCTGCTGCTGCTTCTGCTGCTGCTGCTGCTGCTGCTGCTGCTGCTGCTGCTGCTGCTGCAACAGAAGCAGCATTTGTTGTTGCACCTGCTGCTGTTGGTGCTGTTGCTGCTGCTGCTGCTTCTCCTGCTGCTGTTGCTGCAACAGAAGCAGCATCTGTTGTTGCATCTGCTGCTGTTGGTGCTGTTGCTGCTGTTGCTGCTGGTTCCGCTGTTCTTGCAAGTGCTGCTGCTCCTGCTGCTGTTGCTGCTGCTGCAGAAGCAGCATTTGCTGTTGCAGCTGCAGGAGCTGAATTTGCCTCAGGTATTCTTGGACAGTAGGAGAAAGTAGGGTACCCTCTGCTACCTGCCCTGCCACCCCACCTCCTGCTCCTCCTGCTTCTTGCATCTGCAGGAGCTGAATTTGCCTCAGGTACTGTTGGGCAGAAGGAGAAAGCAGAGCACCCTCTGTTGCCTGCTCTGCCCCCTGCTCTGCGCTCCCTCCGCCTGCTGCTCCTCCTGCTGCTCCTCCTGCTTGTTGCATCTGCAGGAGCTGAATTTGCCTCAGGTATTGTTGGGCAGTAGGAGAAAGCAGCGCACCTGCTCCTCCTGCCGCTCCTGCTGCTCCTGCTGCTGCTCCTCCTGCCGCTCCTGCTGCTCCTGCTGCTGCTTCTCCTGCCGCTCCTCCTGCTGCTCCTGCTGCCGCTCCTCCTGCCGCTACACCTGCCGCCCCTCCTGCTGTTCCTCCTGCCGCTTTTCCAGCTGCTCCTCCTGCTGCTCCTCCTTCTGTTTCTCCTCCTGCTGCTCCTCCTTCTGTTCCCGCAACTGCTGCTCCTGCTGCTTCTCCTGCTGCACCCCTTCCTTCTTCTACTGCTGCTTCTGCCAGTGTTTCAAACCCAGTAGCATCTGAAGCAGCAAAGGCGGCACATGAATAAGAAGACGCAGCAGCAGAAGCAGCAGGGGACGCAGCAGCAAAAGCAGCGGCAGCAGGAGCAGCAGTGTAAGACTCACAAGCATAAGGATGGGAAGCAACAGCAGGGGCGGCAGCTGAAGGCGCAGCACAGGGAGCAGAGGACGGGATCGACTGCATGTGGGTTGGGGTCAGCTGCTGATCCAACGGCTGATGATACAGCCGCTGCTGATCCAACGGCTGATGATACAGCCGCTGCTGATCCAACGGCTGCTGATCCAACGGCTGCTGATCCAACGGCTGCAGATGTGACATGTGTTGCCTGATCTGCTCTGCTGCTGCATTTAGCTCGTCAACCACCCTCTCACCCTCTAGACTCCTCCCCCTCTGTGACATGTGAACAACCACCCTCTCACCCTCCTTGGCCATGTCTCCTAGGCCCAAGCACCCCGTTTCCCCCCCACTTTCATATCCTTCTACTCCCACTGCTGCTTCTCCTGCTGCTGCTTCTCCTGCTGCTCCTCCTACTCCTCCTGCTGCTGCTTCTCCTGCTGCTCCTCCTACTGCTCCTGCTGCTGCTACTCCTGCTGCCGAACCTCCTACTCCTCCTCTTCCTGCTGCTGCTCCTCCTCCACCACTTTCCGAAGCTCGGAACCTGAGCACACCACCAAGCTGCAAAGCTGCTTCCACACTCTCCCTCCCCAACACTCCTCCTCCTCCTCCACTTTTTGAAGCTCGGAACCTGAGCACACCACCAATCTGCAAAGATGATTTCACACTATCCCTCCACAACACACCTCCTTCACTCACTCCCATCTCAACCTCCTCCTCACTCTCTCTCCTCACAGTACCTCCCTCACTCGCTCCTCTCGAAAATCCAAAACCCTTTTCTGTTTTTCTCTGGACCACCCTCCTCTCCTCCCCTCTCCCGCACGTTCCCTGCCCGTCACTTAAACTCTTCCCTCCATTTTCTCCTCCTTCTGCTCCTCCCCTCCCTGCCCCACCTACCCTCTCCATGAGGCTTTTGGCAATGGCCTCCCATTCGTGCTGCTGCCGCTGCTCCTGCCCCTGCTGCCCCCCCTGCTGCCGCTCTTGCTGGCCCTGCTGCAGCTGTGGTTGTGGTTTCTTCTGCTGCTGTTGCTGCTGGTGATACTGCTGCTTTTGCTGTTGCTGCTCCTGCTGCTGCTGTTGCTGCTGCTCCTGCTGCTGCTGTTGCTGTTGGGGAAAAGGAGCCTGCATGGGTTGAGGCTCCTCAAAAACATTCTGTGACAGAAAAGCCTGTTGCTGCTCCTGCTGCTGCTCCTGCTGCTGCTCCTGCTGCTGCTGTTGCTGCTGCTCCTGCTGCTGCTGCTTCTGCTGCTCCTGCTGCTGCTGCTGCTGCTCCTGCTGCTGCTGTTGTTGCTGCTGCTGCTGCTGCTGCTGCTGCTGCTGCTGCTGCTGCTGCTGCTGCTGCTGCTGCTGCTGCTGCTGCTGCTGCTGCTGCTGCTGCTGCTGCTGCTGCTGCTGCTGCTGCTGCTGCTGCTGCTGCTGCTGCTGCTGCTGCTGCTGCTGCTGCTCCTGCTGCTGCTGCTGCTCCTGCTGCTGCGGCTGCGGCTGCTGCTGCGGCTGCGGCTGCGGCTGGGGATAAGGACCCTGAGGTATCAGAGGCGCCTGAAAAACACCCTGCGACAACAGCACCGGCTGCTGCTGATCCTGCACAAGAAACTGCGGCAGCAGACCGTGCCCTTGCTCCTGCTGCTGCTGTTGCTGTTGTTGCTGCCCCTGCTGCTGCGGCTGCGGCTGCGGCTGGGGATAAGGACCCTGAGGTATCAGAGGCGCCTGAAAAACACCCTGCGACAACAGCACCGGCTGCTGCTGATCCTGCACAGGAAACTGCGGCAGAAAAGCTTGGTCCAGCAGCAATCCCTCTTCGTTAAAACCAGGCATAGGCGAAAAGTCATTGCTGATTTGTCTGTTTATAATTGCGCTATCTAAATTGCTTCTTCTTCCCAAACTCTCTATAAGATCGCCGCCCAAATTGGCAACTGCATTGCCGCCACCCACATTGCCGACCAAATCATCACCTAGATTTCCAGCTGAAGCTCCCAAGGCAACATCCCCTCCTAATATATCCTTCCACCACTGCTGCTCATCTAGCATGCTCTGTTCGTTTGCTGAGACAGATCTTAAAGCGTATGGAACGTCAGGGTGGTCGAAACCTCTGGTGTTGCTAGTAGTACGGCCCTTACAAGCTGATGTTGGCATTATTAACGCTTCTGTTGCTGCCAGCTGCTGTTGCGTATGCCGTTCCTCCGGCTGCTGTTCCTTCTCCTGCTCTTCCTTCTCCTGCTCTTCCTCCTGCGGCTGCTCCACCTGCGGCGGTTCCAACAGTCCCGCCAAACATCTCCCCCCAACCTTGCTGCTGCTCCCTTCCTGCTTTGCACTCTGCGCCTCTTGCTTTCCCTTCCCCATTTCCCCTTCCTCCCCCCTGCGGAAACTTCCCCCCTGCTTTGCATTCTCCGCCTCTGGCTTTCCTCCCTTCCCCTTTTCCCCTTCCCTCCCCTCGCCGCCTCTCTTCTCTTCCATCCTCCCGTCGTCCCACTCCCCTCCCCCGTTGTCCTCATCGTCTAGGCCAAACCTTGCCGGCCAATGCCGCTTTGCTGTGATTGGTAGGTCGTCCTTTGAGTGGTCCATTCCGGAAAAACTATAGGTCAAATTCGGGGTCGGTGGCGGTAACGTTGTAACGAAGATTTACAGGCCAAACAGTTATGGCCGCGTGTGCGCAGAACTAGCTTGCACAGTATAATGAAGCTGCGCGATAGTAGCGTCTTGTAGCGAGTACAGAAGACCTGCAGATTGTATTTTGTCATGCGTACGTTTTGTCAAAGGGTATGGAGGGGGAGAGAGGGGAAAAGGGGGGAAAGTGGAGCCGGGAAGAGGGGGAGGGGGTGGGGATGGGGAGGAGAGGAAGTTGAAGAGGCGAGTCTTTTCTGTGAGAGAAAGTGGGAGAGGGAGAACGAGAGGACATTTCCTCCCTTTCTAACGCCAGCTTTATATAAGGAAACGCCTGCGTCAAGAGCAAAACGAAACCCCTACTACTACTGGGTTCGTGCTGGATGCCGCGAGAGTGAAGCAGAGTGAGGGAAAAAGGGTGAGAGGACGCTATTTGCAAGCTAGAGTGAAGCAGGAGAAGGAGAGTGCGAGGATGCTATTAGAAAGAGGGAGTGAAAGCAGGAGAGGGAGAGTGAGAGGACGCTACTATTTGTAAGAGAGAGTGAAGCAGAGGGAGAGTGAGAGGACGCTATTTGTAAGAGGGCGTGAAGCAGAGAGGAGAGGGAGAGTGCGGGAGGGAGGGAGATTGGGGGATGGGAGAGTGAATCACGTGAACAATACATGAAATGGGAAAAACCTTCAGGATAGGGGACGGAAAGCGAAAATAAATAAAAACCTGTCAGATCACGTGAAAATCTGGGCATCACATCATACTACGCGAAGAATCAAGGAAAGTTGAGGGACGAAGAGGATGTTTCATAGTATAGGGTTTATTCATAAAAGTAAGTTCAAACTTTTGGAGAGTGAAATCTCAGCCTGATAATTATTTTTAAAACTTGGGAGTTTCGTACCGCGGCAAAGAATGGATCATTTCCAGACAGTGAGGTACTGATTGAGCCGCCATAACAAAAATGCTTTGTGAATTCTGACTACCAGGTACGCGCTTTGTAACAAAATCCTAAACTTTCAGCTTCAAGCGATTTTTCGTATCCTGATTGATATCTTTCGAAGTCTGCCTCGGACCGCTGCATTCCGAAAACATCCAGAAACGATCAGCGATATCAGCACTCACGCGAAGTAATCGTCTGGGCCAACGAGTGAAGCTAGAAATCTGCTTGAAATGATGTTCAACGAAGTGTTCAACAGAACAGCAGTTGGAGCAGAGGATGCTCTGCTCAACTGTGAGATGCGTGGGGGGGAGGGAGAGTTTCAGGTTGGCCGGTAAAGGGTTTCACGATGCACTTTGTGGGGCTTCTGTTTCACTGTGTGTCCACGAACTCAAAAGGATCGGATCTGATAGGCTGTGTGTCCACGAACTCAACGACCGCGAGCACGCAAACAACTCTGTCGGAAGCTTGTGGTCCCCCACACGAATTTCGATTGCATGAAATGAAAACCCTTGGATGCAGCGAATATTCTTTGACAAACAGTCCAGTTTGGCAGTGGCCTCGACCGGCTGGCAACAACTGGGAAAGTGGCATGCATAGTAAACACGTGCCTGTCTGGTTGACATTTGCGAGGCAAAAACAGTGTTTCACCGCACCTGAATGCTAGCGAGTTGTCGCGTTCGAGCTACAGTGATTGGGCGGGACAGATGGTGACAATGTTTTACGGTGATAATCGAATACGTGTACAAGATGAAAAGTTCATTCATACTCCTGAGTATCATACACAACCAACTCATTCAACTTATAGTCTCGAATTTCAATCCAAATGCACAAATTCTTTCCGTATATGACCATGATAAGAGCACTTTATGTCCATAACATGTCATTATGTCATACCCTCATATACATTCTGATAAAAGTATGGTTTTAACACGAATTTTCCTCTTGGATCATTTATTCGTCTCATTTTAATTTGAAATACGATGCAACATCAATAAGCATGTTAAGTATGTGTAACTCTGTCTCATACGAGTTATGGCTGCATATTTTGGGTCAATATGATTCATAAATTATATTTCATCTTAGAAAATCCAGTTCTATGTACGACAACATTATTTAGTTTATACATTTATACGAAAATCAGATTCTCTCCAAGTTGCAATTCGATATACATTTGTTTATGCAGACTCAAATATTTGTGGACCTTATTTTCTAATTATATGCAGACTCAAAATTTTGTGTATAATCTAATTGTTTATCAATATTATAGATATTGATCATAGTTAGAGATATTACAAGTACAACTCAGAATAAACTAGTTTTTCATGCAAGTATCCATTGTCAAATAAAACGGAAGTTTGTTGAAAATAAATGCTTTATCTATATCTTCTTCTGTATACCAATCAATATTTGTTGATAAAGTTGTTCCATAAATATATCGTTGTATTTACCCTTATATTTTTAGCAAAGTTATTCAATTATTTTTTTTTATATAATAAAGTCGTACTAACTCATACTAGTCACCAAATTATTTTCAAAAGTAATCGTTTCTAGAAAACAACATAAAGATAGTTAATGAAGCATGTATGGTCATGGCTTTACCATCCAATTTCGTGCTAAAATAGCCATTAGGATCAAAGCCTGAAAAGCGAATCTAGTGTATGATTGCACCAGCTGGGTGCAGTGAACATGGAAAGCGCAGCTCTTCCACCATCGAGTGAAACTGTTTCTGCGCACAGCGCTACGCAAACCCGGAATAATGGGGAGACCTTGTTCCCGCTTGTCTCTCACAGCACAGTGTCACGTTTTCATGAAAGCAACTCGGAGAAGTGTGTTCTGTTTTCGGGCACAATTTGGGAGTTCAGGAGGCATTGTTGACTGCGCTACAGTACATGTGGGAGACTGGTGTTCCATGGAACGGATCGTGCCACGTGAGGACTGTGGACAACTCCACCCAGCACCAGCTGCCATCTTTACCACACATGTTGACAACAGCAACAGGTCACGTCACGAGCCTGCTTATCTCTTTCTTCACACCAACAGGTCGACAGCCAGCCATTCGTCTGAACTAAAAATAAAAATTAACCATTTTTATGACGATCAAAATGTCGCTGGCAGGAAGGCTGGTTGGCACAACGAATATACTTCTTTTACGGGGGTAAAGAGCTGGGAAGTTCACCCAGACCACTGTACAGGGGACGGGTCAGGCAGGGGGCACGAGTCACGGCACGAGGGTACACAACTCGCAGTGCGCTGTTGCTCGCAGGTTATTCTGGGCCCACACGGCAATTTCAGGGGGCTCATGCGAGTTTTTCAGGTGCATGAAAAGGCAGGGGAGAACGGGCAAGGAAAGTAACCGATCAGTCACCTACCACAAAGACAACACAATTGCTTCGTTTGTAGAATTATGTTTGGAACTATAGCCCAGTCTAAAGCGACCATATACATTTGACTAACTTATGGGGTTTGGGGAACTTCACTAGCGAGAAAACATATGGACCGGGGTTTTGTTCGGGCGACGGACAGCTGCATGTAGCAATGTCAAGGGGATGGGGAGTTGTTTTGACTTGCTTGGATCATTGAGGGCCGCTATAGGGGTGGGTTTCCAGCAGGCCTGGGTGCAATTTGTTGCAGCTTCACTTCCGGATCTCATACCGGTACTCGTAAATTTTGTTTATGTGCTGCAATGTTTTTGTAGCAGCTAGGACAGGGGCAGGAGCCTACTGGACGACATAATTGTGTGTTGAGCAGGGCGAGATAGCTGCAGAATAATCCAGCACATTAGGTATGCAATTTCCAGCTACCGTACCGTACCATACTTGCCCTTTTTCCTCATCTAATCGGGCGTCGTGCCGGTGCCGGTAAAAGTGAACTTGAAGTTGTAAAAAAACAGCAGAGAACAATTCAGAAGTGGGCTGCAATGTCACGTGTGTTGCTCTTATTGATGCTGTGCTTATAACGCAGAATTTGATGATGCGTGTAGGAAGAACGCACGCCCTTATCACTGATGCTCTGCTCCCTTCTTTCCCATGACGTAGCCACCATCCTCTGGACACAGAAAAGGGAACAGAGGGGTGCAGAGCGGTACAAAGGGGCACAGAGGGAGGTTTCTCATGCCTTTACTACCAATGTTTTGCAACTTGCTTCTTTCCCATGACATAGCCACCATCCTCTGGACACAAAGGAAGGAACACGGGGTGAGGAACAGAGGCGTGCAGAGCGGTACAAAGGCATGCTTGCATTACTAATGCCTTGCAGCTCTTTTCTTTCCCATGACATAGCCACCATCCTCTAGACACAGAGAAACATGGAGAAAAGAACAGAGGAATGCAGAGCGGTACATTAGGGACAGAATGGAGCATTTGCTCGGATACCCTCCTCTTCGCGTCGCACCAGCATCCCCTAGACCCAGGCACACCGGGAGAGAAGTAGAGGGTGCAGAGAAGTACAGAGGGGCACAGAAGGGTAATCGATCCTGATTTTGCTCTGACGCGGGCACACAGAGAGATGATCAGAGGGGATCAGCGAAGCACAAAGTGGTGAAGTGCGGCACAAAGGGGTGCAGAGCAGCATACTCTCATTAACCTTCTGCTTTCCCATTTTGCCTTCTCCCTTCTCTCCTCTCCCCCTCCCTCCTCACTTCTCCCACTTCTTTCCCCCCCCTTCCCCACTCCCCCTCCCGCCTCTCCATCCCCGCTTTCCCCTTTCCCTTTTCCACACAGCCCGACACCATGCACTTAGTCGGATGCAAGAAACGTTTCACGCCAAGAACAACCATTCACCTATAAACCCACGAACCCCTATACCCTGTATCCTACGCCCCTATACTCATTCCCCCTCCCCCAATGTCTCTTACAAGCTCATACCTGCCACTTTTTGTTGGATCCACGCTCTAGCGCCATTCCCTCCGCCAATCTCACTCCCCCCCCCCTCCCCCTCCCCCTCCTTGCCCCAATATCCTCCCCCCCCCACCCCCACCCCCCCTCCTTCTCTCGTTTTTCCTCTTTATACCTGCTACTTTTTGTCGGATCCACGTCTCTAGCGCCATTCCCGCCGCCAATCCCGCCGCCACAACCGCGCCGTATCTCGCTATAGTCACACCCCACGATCTCCGCGGAAAGAAATACACCGGGGGAGCGGCGCGCAGCCTTGCGCCGCGCCTGCGCTCCAACGCCTGCTGCTCCGCCTGGCGGAGCACCGCCTCCGCGGAGATTCCCTCCGCCACTGCTCCGCCTTCCGCCCCGCCTGTGCCCACGCCTGCGGCCGCGCTGCCGCGGAGATTACTACCCTCGGGCGCGTTTCGCTGCACGTCGTACCAAGTTTGGGCTTTAAACTCCGTATATTGGCTAGACGAGGCCGTTTCCGCGGCTCCGTGATTTGCGGTGGCGCGCGCAGTTCCCGCTGCGGAAGGCGGCTCGACAGACGCCATGGCGACACCAGAGAAAGCGACGAACGCCTGTCGGAACTTAAGCTCGCGGCGCAAGCAGCTCCCCCGACCCGATCCGCGCAACCAGCGTCCCCGGATTGGATTTGCTCCGCGCAATCCGATCTGCGCAATCAGATTCTCCCGATCGAATCTGCTCCGCGCAACCAGATCAGACGCTCCTAGAAGTTGACCAATATGACCCAGCCGCAGCTCTTGAACCCATGTTTTGCAAGCCGCCGACTAGGGGGACCTCTGACTCTTGCAGCACCACGAGACATTCGGAGTCAACCGAAAAGCACCACATTATACCGGGTCTCTGGAATACTGTGCGCAACGCGACTGGGCGTGCGGTTCTCCCACGCAGACAAACTCGGTATTGAGTTTCCAGCGTGCAAAGTTTGTGCGTAGAATTATTATCAGCATACCGGTACTTTGCTCACGCGTACGAAACGGAGGCACAAATGGAAGGCTTTCCTCAATCCGAAACTAGCCCACAAGTTCCTACAGCAACCTAAATTTCTTATCAATTTGATCCACAGGGAAATGCGTATGCCAGTCATTCGCCTTCGACACATCCCTTCCCAATTGCAAGTTCTTCACTGCACGGGGCTGATTTTCCCCCACCCACCCCCTTCCCCCCATACCCCTCTCCTCTCCATCACTCCCCATGCCCCCCTCACCCCCACCCTTATCCTCACCCCTCCAATCCTCTAGGTCCCTCTCCTCACACCCTTCACTCCTCCAGAGCCATCACCAGTTCCTTGATCTCTGCCTTCAGAGCCGCCAGGCGCTGCTGCATCGGGCCGTTCTTTCCATCATGCCTCCCCCTACCACCCCTTCCTTCCATTTCCCTCTCAACCTCCCACCTGATTCCCAAGGTCCCTCTCCTCACACCCTTCACTCCTCCAGAGCCATCACCAGTTCATTGATCTCTGCTTTCAGAGCCGCCAGGCGCTGCTGCATCAAACTTCCCTCCTCCATACCCCTCCCATTCACTCCCCACCCCACACCACCCATCTCCCTCTCCTCACACCCTTCACTCCTCCAGAGCCATCACCAATTCCTTGATCTCTGCTTTCAGAGCGGCCAAGCGCTGCTGCATCGGGCCAATCTTAGCGTCAATCTCCTTGGCAGGAGTCTTCTTCTCGTAAGCCTCCACGGCAACCGTGTGCTTCGCCACGGCCCTGTCCGCACGTTCCTTCTCCTTCACCACCAAGGCTTGCACCTGGAGGAAAGGAGTGCGAGGGAGCGGGAGAGAGAGGAAAAGTGAGTGAGTCTGCGTCAATCTCCTTGGCAGGGGTTTTCTTCTCGTACGCCTCCACTGCCACCGTGTGCTTCGTCACCCCCCCCTCTGCGCGTTCCTTCTCCTTGGCTACCAGCGCTTGCACCTGGGGGAAGGGATGGCAAAGAGTAGAACAGGGGAGAGGAGTGAGGAGAGGAGAGGATAGAGGAAGAGTGAGGGAAAGAGAGAGGAGCCTGTGGAAGAAACATTATATTTTTCCACTACAGAAGCGATCTCCCTCCCTGCGAAAAGCAGGAGTGTTGGAGCTTAGGGCATAGGTGGGGGGATGGGAAATTGCAACAAAGAAGAGGGGGAGAGGGCGAGAGAGGGGGGAAAAGGTGCGCAGGGGACCAGCAGAAACCCTCAAAAGTTGGAAGATGGAAAGAGGGGAGGGAGTGGGTGGAAGAGAAGCCCTTACGGTGCGCAGGGGGCCAGCAGGGACCTTGGAAAGAGCCTCAATCTTCCCCACAACAGAAGCAATCTCCCTCCCACTCTCCTTCAACTCCCCCTCCACAGCCCTCCTACCCACCTTCCCTCAGAAGCGGACCAGCAGGAACCTTAGGAAGAGCCTCGATCTTCCCCACCACAGCAGCAATCTCCCTCCCACTCTCCTTCAACTCCCCCTCCACAGCCCTCCTACCCACCTTCCCTCAGAAGCGGACCAGCAGGAACCTTAGGAAGAGCCTCGATCTTCCCCACCACAGCAGCAATCTCCCTCCCACTCTCCTTCAACTCCCCCTCCACAGCCCTCCTACCCGCCTTTGCCCCCGCCACATTTTGAGTGACTCAACATTCAGCTCAGGGGGAGTGGGGTGGAAGAAGACTTACAGTGCGCAGGGGACCAGCAGGAACCTTAGGAAGGGCCTCGATCTTCCCCACCAGACGCAATCTCCCTCCCACTCTCCTTCAACTCAACAGGGTGAGAGAAGGGGACTTACAGCGCGCAGGGGACCAGCAGGAACCTTAGGAAGGGCCTCGATCTTCCCCACCACAGCAGCAATCTCCCTCCCACTCTCCTTCAACTCCCCCTCCACAGCCCTCATACCTGCCTTCGCCCCCGCCACAATTGGAGTGACTCAACATTCAGCTCAGGGGGAGTGGGATGGAGGAAGACTTACAGTGCGCAGGGGACCAGCAGGGACCTTGGAGAGAGCCTCAATCTTCCCCACCACAGAAGCGATCTCCCTCCCACTCTCCTTTAGCTCAGCAAGGGTAAGAGAACGAGACTTACCGTGTGCAGGGGACCAGCAGGGACCTTGGAAAGAGCCTCAATCTTCCCCACCACAGCAGCAATCTCCCTCCCACTCTCCTTAAGCTCGGTCTCAACAGCCCTCCTACCCGCCTTGGCGCGCCCCCCCCCCCCCCCCCCCCCCTCTACTTCCAGTCTACTCAAAATGCAGCTCAGAGGATGGGAAGTGGGACTTACAGTGCGCAGGGGACCCGCAGGAACCTTGGGAAGAGCCTCAATCTTCCCCACCACAGCAGCAATCTCCCTCCCACTCTCCTTCAACTCAGTCTCAACAGCCCTCCTGCTCGACTTCGCCCCTGCCACATCCCCGCTCCTCCCCAGCTTCACCAACCCCGCGTCCAGAGACTCGATCTGGGCCGCACGATCGGCCACGAGGCGCGAGAGCCGTTGGATGAGATCGAGAAACTCCTCGTGGTGAAGCTTGGCGAGGTAGGCGGGGGCGGTCTTGGAGATGGTGAGATCGGAGTGGGTGTATGCGATGAAGAGGAGGAAGAGGAGGAAGAAGAAGAGGATGAGGAGGAGCGGCTCCGTGAGGAGAGCGACCTTTGAGAACTTGTACTTCACCTGATGGGGAGATTCAGACATGCAGAGCAGGACAGGCCAGGGTAGGGAAGGGAAGGGCAGGGCAGGGCAGGGCAGGGAAGGGAAGGGCAGGAGCAGGGCAGGGAAGGGCAGAGAAGGGAAAGCGGCAGAGAGCAGGTCAGGAAGAGACAGGAGCGGTTTTGGAGATGGTGAGGTCGGAGTGGGTGTAGGCGATGAAAAGGAGGAAGAGGAGGAAGAAGAAGAGGATGAGGAGCAGCGGCTCCGTGAGGAGAGCGGCCTTTGAGAACTTGTACTTCACCTGATGGGGCGGAGAGAGGGCAGGGCGGGGCACGACAGGGGATGGCAGGGCAGGGGCAGGGAAGGGGCAGGGCAGGGGCAGGGAAGGGCAGGGAACAGGGGGGAAGGGAAGAGGGAGAGGGAAGGTGAGTGGGAAAGAGGGGCGGTTTTGGAGATGGTGAGATCGGAGTGGGTGTAGGCGATGAAGAGGAGGAAGAGGAGGAAGAAGAAGAGGATGAGGAGGAGTGGCTCGGTGAGGAGAGCGACCTTCGAGAACTTGTACTTCACCTGATGGGGGGAGGAGAGGAGTGGGGCCAGGACACGGCAGGGAAGGACAGGGAAGGACAGGGCGGGGAAGGGAAAGGAAGAGGGGCTCGGTGAGGAGAGCCCTTTGAGAACTTGTACTTCACCTGATGGGGGAATCAGACAGGCAGGACAGGACATGCCAGGGCAGGGAAGGGAAGGGCAGGGCAGGGGCAGGGAAGGCCAGGGCAGGGAAGAAGAGGATGAGGAGGAGCGGCTCGGTCAGGAGAGCCATCTTTGAGAACTTGTACTTCACCTGATGGGGGGGGGAGAGGGGGGGGGAGGGGATGTGGCATCGGAAGGGCAGGGCACGGAAGAGCACGGAAGAGCAGGGAAGGGAAGGGGAGGGCAGGGAAAAGAAGGGAGGGCAGGAAAGGGAAGTGGAGGGAAGTTAAGGGAACGGGGAGAAGGTAGGTCATAGGGAAAGGGGGAATTATGGAGATGGTGGGGTGAAAGCGGGTGTATGCAATCAAGAGGAGAAAGAGGAGGAAAAATGCAAGGAACACTGTAAGTCACCATATTGTCTGACTTATGAAACCCACCTGGAAGTGCATGATTCCCTGCTCCGATACCACGTCCCTCTTATCCAAATGGCATTCAAGAACTAGCATGACTGAGCCCACCTGGAAGTGCATGATCCCCTGCTCCGGTACCACGTCCCTCTTATCCAGCACGACCATGCAAGGTACCGTTCCTCCTGGACAGTAGGAGATACAGTGACATAATCATTCTGGTTGAACTCACCTGGAAGTGCATGATCCCCTGCTCTGGCACCACATCCCTCTTATCCAGCACCACCACAGGGCGCCCCACAGTGTCCAGGTATGAGTACTTGGTCTGCAGGGTCAAGGGATGGGAAGGGATGGGAAGGGATGGGAAGGGATGGGAAGGGATGGGAAGGGATGAAAAAGGATGGGAAGGGATGGGAAGGGATGAAAAGGGATGAAAAGGGATGGGAAGGGATGGGAAGGGATGGGAAGGGATGGGAAGGGATGGGAAGGGATGGGAAGGGATGGGAAGGGATGGGAAGGGATGGGAAGGGATGGGAAGGGATGAAAAGGGATGGGAAGGGATGAAAAGGGATGGGAAGGGATGGGAAGGGATGGGAAGGGATGGAAAGGGATGAAAAGGGATAGGAAGGGATGGGAAGGGATGAAAAAGGATGGGAAGGATGAAAAGGGATGGGAAGGGATGCAGATAAGAATACTTTGGCTAAATGCAGAAAAGGGGGATGGAGGGGGATGGAGACGTATGGGGAGGGGTGGGAAAAAAAAGGTATGAGAATGAATCAGTGAGTCATTACACTTAACCCAGCACCACTTATCAGGCCCCCTTGCCCTCATACTCCCATGCCCGCACGCCTCCATGCCCCCATGCTCATGCTTCCTCTACCTTCTCACACCCCCTGCACTCACCTCAGTGCTCTTGCCCACGGGGAAGGGCACATCCGCAGAAATGCCATATGATCCCTCCGGGAGAACCACCTGGAATTACAAAAGAACCAGGTTGAAAACGGGAGGAACGGGAGGGGGAGGGAAGACAAGGAGGGGGGACGGAAGAGTACGAGCACATGGAAAGGGGGAGATTATTCCAAAAAAACGGAAGAAGTACGAGCACATGGAAAGGGGGAGATTATTCCAAAAAAACGGAAGAAGTACGAGCACATGGAAAGAGGGAGATTTTGAGAATTCAAAAAAAAAACGGAAAAAGTACGAGCACATGGAAAGGGGGAGATTCTGAAAATTCCAAAAAAAACGGAAAAAGTGCGAGCACATGGAAAGGGGGAGATTTTGAGAGTTTAAAAAAAGCGGAAGAAGTACGAGCACATGGAAAAGGGGAGAAAGGGAGGGCATGATGAGCCTCATGGCATGTCTGCAGAGAATAGCCACGTGTAGAGAGGGTGTTTTTGAGACGTCTCAAAAACACCCTCTCTACGAGAGGGCATGAGCCTCATGGCATGTCTGCAGAGAAGCCGCTCTTTAAAAGGAAGGGAGGAGGGAGAAGTACACACGGAAGGGAGATGACGGAGGGTACTATGCATGAGCTTAGGGGAATGAGTCGTCAGTGCTGATGGAGACCAGGTCGCCCACAGGCACGCTGTACCCCACTCGGAACGCCTCTCCTCCCACCCACCACCCAACCAACACCCCCTCCCCTGCTACCCCCCTCCCCTGCTGCCCCCCTCCCCTGCTTGCCTCTTCCCCTGCTGGCCTCCTCCCCTGCTGCCCCTCCCCTGCTGCCCCTCCCTTGCCCCTCTCCCCATGGCGCTCACCTTGACGGTCAGATGCTTGACGGGCACGTCAGCAAAGGGGCTGCCGAGGGTGGCGTTGAGAACGCGAGTGCCGTCAGTGCTGATGATGACCAGGTCGCCCAGAGGCACGCTGTACCCCACTCGGAACGTCACGGACCAGCCACCCACCACCCACCCAACCAACACCCCCTCCCCGCTGCCCCTGCTCCCTTGCTTCCCCTCCCCTGCTCACTTTTACGGTCAGGTGCTTGACGGGCACGTCAGCAAAGGGGCTGCCGAGGGTGGCGTTGAGCATGCGCGTGCCGTCAGTGCTGATGGAGACCAGGTCGCCCAGAGGCACGCTGTACCCCACTCGGAACGCCCCTCCTCCCACCACCCACCCACCCAACACCCCGTCTGCTGCTGCTCCCCTCCCCTGCTACACCACCCTGCTCCCTTGCCCCTCCCTGCTCCCGTGCCCCTCTCCCCATGAAACTCCCGGACTCTCACCTTAACAGTGAGGTGCTTAATGGGCACGTCAGCAAAGGGGCTGCCGAGGGTGGCGTTGAGCATGCGAGTGCCTCCCTCGTGTGCAATCTATCTTCTGTAATAAGCTCTGTTCTCACAGAGTCTCTCACCTTGACCGTGAGGTGCTTGACGGGCACGTCAGCAAAGGGGCTGCCGAGGGTGGCGTTGAGCATGCGAGTGCCGTCAGAGCTGATGGAGACAAGGTCGCCCAGAGGCACGCTGTACCCCACTCGGAACGCCCCTCCTCTCTTCCCACCACCCACCCACCCAACACTCCCTCCCCTGCTGCCCCTGCTCCCCTGCTGTCCCTCCCCTGCTGCCCCTCCCCTGCTGCCCCTCCCCTGCTGCCCCTCCCCTGCTGCCCCTCCCCTGCTGCCCCTCCCTTGCCCTTCTCCCCATGGCGCTCACCTTGACAGTCAGATGCTTGACGGGCACGTCAGCAAAGGGGCTGCCGAGGGTGGCGTTGAGCATGCGGGTGCCGTCAGTGCTGATGGACACCAGGTCGCCCAGAGGCACGCTGTACCCCACTCGGAACGTCACGGACCAGCCTCCCAGGAGCGGGTAACGAGGCTCGATCTCCAGCTCGGCCTGAGGTTCGGTAAGGGAGGTTCGGGAGAGGGACGGGCGGATGGAGTTAGGTCTGAGAGTGGGCGAGAGTACAGGTAGAGGAGGATGTGTGGGGTGAACATGGGACGAGAAAATTGGAACATGCCAACCACCAGCACCCACCAGCACCCCATCAGCACCCACCAGCACCCCATCAGCACCCACCAGCACCCCACCAACACCTACCAGCACCCATCAGCACCGCACTGCACACCTTACGGGGCGGGTATCGGAGGTGCGAGGAGGAGATATTCCCGATCTCGTCCCTGTAATACACCGTGTGGGCCCTCTCCGGCGGCAGTGCCATGAGCCCCCCAGCACCCACTGGCACCCCACTCACACCCACCAGAACCCACTAGCACCCACCAGCACCCCATCGGCACCCACCAGCACCGCACTGCACACCTTTCGGGGCGGGTATCGGAGGTGAGAGGTAGAGATATTCCCGATCTCGTCCCTGTAATACACCGTGTGGGCCCTCTCCGGCAGCACTGCGATCACAACCCCCCCCCCCCTCCCCCCACCCACTAGCACCCCACAAACACCCACCAGCACCCACCAGCACCACACCAACACTTTCCAGCACCCACCAGCACCGCACTGCGCACCTTTCGGGGCGGGTATCGGAGGTGCGAGGTAGAGATATTCCCAATCTCATCCCTGTAATACACCGTCTGCACCCTCTCCAGCAGCACTGCCATGAGTCCCCCACCATCCACTAGCACCCCACTCACACCCACCAGCACCCACCAGCACCGCACTGCGCACCTTGCGAGGCGGGTATTGGAGGTGCGAGGAGGAGATATTCCCAATCTCGTCCCTGTAATACACCGTGTGGGCCCTCTCCGGCAGTACTGCCATCAACCCCCCACCACCCACTAGCACCCCACTCACACCCACCCGCACCCACCAGCACTCACCAGCAACCACCAGCACCGCACTGCGCACCTTTCGGGGCGGGTATCGGAGGTGCGAGGTAGAGATATTCCCAATCTCATCCCTGTAATACACCGTGTTAGCCCTCTCCGGCAGTACTGCCATGAGTCCGCGCAGAGACGAGACGCCGATCGCCATGGGGCGGTGCTGGTAGTCCAGACTGGGCGGGAGGGGGGAGAGCGGAGGGGGGAGTAGGAGTGGGGAGGGGAATAGGGGGTTGGCAAGAAAGGAAAGGAATTAGAGATTTATTCAAGTCCAGTTTGTCCCTCTCTGGCAGTACTGCCATGAGTCCGCGCAGGGACGACACGCCAATGGCCATGGGGCGATGCTGGTAGTCCAGACTGGGATGCGGGAAGGTGGATGAGGGGCGGACGGGAGGAGAGGAAGGAGGAGGCGCAGACATGAGTCAAATACGTCTCTCTCCGGCAGTACTCCCATGAGCCCGCGCAGGGACGAGACGCCAATGGCCATGGGACGGTGCTGGTAGTCCAGACTGGGGAACATGAGCAGAGAGGAGGAGGGGCTACAGGGGGATGCAGGTGGGGAAGAACATGTCCATACGCCCAAGTGCATGAGCTGGTAAGCCTCATTCCATGCATGAACCGAATACGTTCGCCTTTTGAGTCGACTCAAAAGTCACTACTCGGGGAAGAACATGTCCATGCGCCCAATTGCATGAGCTGGTAAGCCTCTGCCTCATTCAAATTGCCTCTCTACTTCTTTGCCTCTCTGCCTCTGCCTCTCTGCCTGTCCCCATTGGCTCTCTCCTTCGTTGCCCTTCTGCCCTTCTCACCGGGAGAACATGCCCGTGTGCTTGGCGCCTGAGTGCACTGTGCACCAGATGATAGTGCTCCGTCACTGCGAGATCTCATCCCCCCACTGCGAGATCTCATACTCCCTCTCCCCATAATCTTTCTCTGCCTGCCTGCCTTCTCTCTATTCCCCCTCAAAAAACACTCACCGGGAGAACATGCCGGTGTGCTTGGCGCCCGAGTGCACGAGATGGTAGTCCTCCGTCACATACACATTCCCCCAGTGCGAAATCTCGTACTCCCTCTCCGCGCGCTCAAACAGCGGGAAAGGCCGGTTGTTCTCATAATGCACCAAAAGCGCCGACACAGCCCCAGCCTCCACCCCCTCATACGGCCCCAGCTTAATCTCCGAGTCCGCCTTCTTGGAAGGTTCCAGCGGCGTGAACGACTCGATCTGGTGGCTGGGGAGGCGGAGAACGGTGCTCTGCGATCGGACGGGGTACGGAGAGGTGAAGTAGTGCGAGTCCTGGAAAAGAACCAGCTGCGGGTCTGCCTGAGTGATTTCCGCCGGGTGGGGCGTGAGAGCGTTAATCACCACAAAGTAGCACTCGATCTGAGCGGTTTTCCCGGGCTCTAGCGGCGCGGGCAGCTGCGCTTTGAAGTAAACCGCGTTTTCGACCGCGGATTCCGGGGTGGTGGAAGTGAGGGGAAGTTCCTGGAAGGTGCGGCTCTTGGCCTTGCCCTGGAGAAGCACGGCTGTGGCGAACGCGAGGCGGCCGGGCGGCGGGACGAGCAGGGCGAGGGTGACCGAGGAGACAGGCGTTGACCCTGCGTTCTCGACCTGTACGTGTTAGAGAAAAGCAGAGAGAGCAGAGAGATTAGAGAGATGAGAGAGATTAGGAGGAGTTAAGAAAGGTTGGATTGGAAGGGCGCTTCTGAAACCGAAGAGACAGGCGTTGAGCTCCACCTGTAGGTGACGAATAGATATAAAAAGAGCACACTACATGCAGCACTTCCAGCATCAGAACCCTCACTGCATGTCTTGTTTTCACAACAGCAAGGCTCGGAAAGCGCCCTGCTGCGTCCTCGAGACCAGAACAATGCAGCATCCGTTCAACAGCGTGCCAGCATCAGAACCCTCATGGCATGTGCGTGTCTCCACGACAACAGAGCGGTTTCACCGCCTGCTGTGTCCGAGCCCTTGCGCAAATCAACATGAGCATCATCCCCTGCTGTACTGTCCGCTGTGCATGCTCCGACATCAGCGTAGGAGAAAATTGCAACATTCTCAGAACAAGGCGTATGTGCAGGTACAATCCGCTCTGCATACTATTTCGGGTCCATTCACACACGCTAAGAAAGGCCGCATCACCCGCAGAAATTACTTCAAAATGGCCGAAAACATGCTGTCTCTCGGCTCAATGCGTCTCACCATATAATAGAGGGAAATGCGTCTAAACGCATCGAGCATGCTGTGTCCGACTTTATTTTGGAATTTCAAAAAACAATATGTGTGTCCAATCCCAAAATGTCTCACCTTGAGGGTCGCGGAGTTGCGGACAAGATGGGTCTGAAGGTCGATCTGCATCAGAGAGAAGACGGAGAGAACGCAAATGAATAAGAAGGCGAAAACAAGAGAGCATTGTATGTGGAACGGCCACGGTTGAGCCGCCTAAAAAGGCGTCTCTTTTCTCAATTATTTGGAAAAAAATAAAATAAAAACAGGATTAAGCCCGTTGTTATCCCTTCAAAACGTGAAGGACATAAAGGCATTCAGGGTAAACACGGAAAGTAGAAACGGCTGTTAATGCGACCTAACGAGCAATCCGTCGAGGGTCAATGAATGTCGCACGCTTAGCGTTAAGCTATGAAGATAGCGATGACTATAATTCAGATCTAACGATCTACGGTAAACTATGGATCTGACGTACAAAATCACTCAGATCCAGATTCTGAAAGTGACAATAGCGAAACGGTCTGGCCGTGGTGACTCGACCGCAAATCTAACCATCATTCTACTATGTCGTAAATAAACAGCCTGTCGTTCGCACCTCACGACACTAACCAGAATTATTAGGTCACTATTCTAAGAGATTCCCTCTTGTGATCAATGGCCAATTCGCACCTTACGATCTGCCCTGACAATGACCAGATTCTCGCTGGCTTGACCGATACAAGCGAGCGACGCCAGAACAAGCGTGAAAACCACAAAGCGCCGCGCGAATCGGATCCCGCATGCGCCTAGAGACGCCATAGCTGCTGCCGCTGGAAGAACAGCAGAGTCCTAGAAGCTGATCAGTCTGTCGGCAATCCCAAGGAAGGTAGGAATTCCGAGAATGTGACAGATTCGAAGGATTCGACGGATTTGAAGGATTTGGTGGAGAGACACCAGATCGAAGAATGTAGGGAGGGAGAGGTTGGATGGATGGGGGGAGAGGTACCCGGTATAGGGTAATTCACGAATATTAGAGACCATTTGCAGTAGAAAACATATATTTGTTACGAATGTGCAGGCTAAAAACACGAGAACATGCAAGAATGGTACTGTCAGCAATTATCCCAATAAGAACGCACCCATGCCAGATGAAGATTTCTTTTCAATAATGCAGCTAGTAGTGTCAAACTCTCTCAATTACTTGACTAGCCTCAAAGGCTGACCTTCCAAATTGGGAACCCACTTCCCAGGCACCCATGCTCCATTTGCATCGCGATAACCACCTTGATCTAATATATGCAACCAATAAATACTGGGCGGCGCAATGCTGCTATTGGGCGGCGCTCTTATTGCAGCCGTAACAGTTTGATTGTCCGGCGAAATCCAGACTGCTGATATATCGAGCAACACGTTACGCATACCCATGCGTTGGCTGTGTGTGGAAAACCCCGGATGGACAAGAACGGCTCGAAAGCGATTGATCAGACGGGGTAGTGATGGGGGAGTGATTACAGTCGTGTTGAGCCGGACTGAGAAGAGGGAATTTAAAGCAATGGTAGCAGGTACCTGGAGGGTAGAAAGGGAGGGAGAGATGAGATAGAGTGGTTATTGGTACGGTGGGCATTGCACGACGGCAGATATAGCGGGGCGAACCGGTCAACCGGGAATTTAAAGTGATGGTAGTGGGTACTTGGAGGGTAGAAAGTGAAGGGAGGGAGAGAGAGAGTGGTTATTGGCACGGTGGGCATTGCACGACAGCAGATATAGCGGGGCGAACCGGTCAACGGCGAATCAAGACTCTGCCCTAACTCCCCCTCCCCCCCCCTCCTCTACAGCCCCCTCCCATTCCCCACAGCCCCCAACCCCCTCCTATTTCTCCCTCCCTTCTCACATTCCACAGCAAATTCCTGGATACCCCCCATGCAGATACGGCAGGCCAAATCGGTCAACCGAGAATGGAGACTTTGCCCTGTCTACCCTTGAAAGGGGATCAAGAGGGGCTTTCAGGGGCTGAAGCAGTCATACGGTGGAGGGGACGTGAGGACTCCTGTCAACCCCCACTCCCCACAACCTCCCTTCCCCACAACCTCCCCTCTCTTCCTCCTCACCTTCCACAGCACGTTTCTGGGTACCCCCCATTGCAGATACGGCGGGGCGAACCGGTCAACAGCAAATTGAGTAGGGTAAGTTCCCCTGGTGGTGAGGCGATCGTTGGGATTAGACCCGGAAATTAAAACCGAGCCATCCCAGAGAAGCAGTGCGGAAGAATGGTACATGCGGGCATAGCGGCTTGACTCTGGCACCTGCCAGAAGCTGAACAAAGGGGGAAAGGAGAAAGTGGGGTTTGTGCCACATTCATCAGAACGAAAGAGAGCAGAGCAGCAGTGCAGCAGGGCAGAGGAGTGCAGAGGAGTGGCACATGCGAGCACAGCGACTCGATTCCGGCACCTGCCAGAAGCTGTGGGAAGAGGGAGGGGATAGAATGAGGTCTCGAGCAGCAGAGCAGGAGTGCAGAGGAGTGCAGATGAGTGGTACATGCGGGCATAGCGACTCGATTCCGGCACCTGCCAGAAACTGTACAAAGGGGGAAGGAGAAAGTGGGGTTCGTGCCACATTTATCAGAACGAAAGAGAGCAGAGCAGCAGTGCAGCAGGGCAGAGGACTGCAGAGGAGTGGCACATGCGGGCATAGCGACTCGATTCCGGCACCTGCCAGAAGCTGTGGGAAGAGGGAGGGGATAGAATGAGATCTGGAAGAACCGTTACACCCTCCAGCATACGTCTGCTTCAGCCTCTGAAAAACCCTCCTGCCTCCTCCCTCTCCACGAGCACTCTACTGTAGGACCACCCACGCTACAAAAAGCAACCTAGCGCTTGCCGGGAAAATTAGAGGGAGTATAGATGAAGGGTGTCCTCACGTCCCCTCCAGCGTACGACTGCTTCAGCCTCTGAAAGCCCCCCTCCTACACGAGCACTCTATTCGCAACCACCTGATCAGTAGAAGCCAAGAATTGGTGGGTTCTCACCGCTTGCCAGGAGGGTTAGAGGGAGTGTAGATGACAGGAGTCCTCACGTCCCCTCCACCGTATGACTGCTTCAGCCCCTGAAAGCCCCTCTTGATCCCCTCCCTCCTACTGTACACAGGGCAACCTACCGCTTGCCAGGAGGGTTAGAGGGAGTGTAGATGACAGGAGTCCTCACGTCCCCTCCACCGTATGACTGCTTCAGCCCCTGAAAGCCCCTCTTGATCCCCTCCCTCCTACTGTACACAGGGCAACCTACCGCTTGCCAGGAGGGTTAGAGGGAGTGTAGATGGTGGGTGTCCTCACGTCCCCTCCAGCGTACGTCTGCTTCAGCCCCTGAAAGCCCCTCCTGCCTGCCTGCCTGCCTCCCTCCTATGCGAGCACTCTATTGCGCAACCACCTGATCAGTAGAACCCAAGGATTGGTGGGTTCTCACCGCTTGCCAGGAGGGTTAGAGGGAGTGTAGATGACTGGAGTCCTCACGTCCCCTCCAGCATATGACTGCTTCAGCCCCTGGAATCCTCTCCTGCCTCCGTTGCAGATCAGGACCGTGCCGTCCAATAGGAGCACGGCATCTGGCATGACACTGCTCAGGGTCGGAAGGAGAGGCGGCGGGGGAAGGGTGAGGAAGTGGGAGGGGGAAGGGGGAATGAATCTCTTTGTCAAAGTTGGCGTCCATGGGAGCAATGATCCCACACGTGGCTGTGGCAGGGGCCGCACTCACCAAAGGCAGGCAAGGCAAGGCAAGGTACTCTTGCAGGCAACCACGCAGCACGCATGGGGCCAGGAAGGCCAAGGAAGGACCGCAAAGCTTATGCGCTCACCGAGCAACACCCAAGGCAAGGCACGCTCACACGCAGGCACGAGCGAGCAGAGGAAGCAGAACGAGGAGGCACGAGAAAGTGCTCACCGCGCAACGGGCATGATCTCGTAGGTCCATGATCCATGTAGGGTTAGAATCCATGGGAGCAATGAGCCCACACGTGGCTGTGGCAGGGGCAACACACCCAAGGCAAAGCACCTCACTCACTGCTAAAGCTCTTGCTCGTGGCAGGGTGCTTGTGCACTAACCGTGCAGCGGGCATGATCTCGTAGGTCCACGTGGGGTTAGAGTCCATGGGCGCGATGAGCCCACACGTGGCTGTGGCAGGGGCCACTGCTCATGCAAGACTGTGCTCTGACGCTCGCAGAGCACACACACGGCCAGGAAGGGCAGGCAGAGGGACTGCAGCACCCACCGTGCAACAGGCATGATCTCGTAGGTCCACGTAGGGTTGGCATCCATGGGCGCAATGAGCCCACACGTGGCCGTGGCAGGGGCCGCACACCCAAGGCACGCCTCACTCACACGTAGACACTCACACGCACCTACCCTATGCAGCACTCACCGTGCCACAGGCATGATCCCGTAGGTCCATGTAGGGGTGGCATCCATGGGCGCAATGAGCCCACACGTGGCTGTGGCAGGGGCGACACACCCCCAAGGGAAGGAACACTCTCGCAGGGAGGCACGAGCGAGCAGAAGAAGCAGAACCGAGGGAGTTGAAGCGGCACTCACCGGGACACGGGCATGATCTCGTAGGTCCATGTAGGGGTGGCATCCATGGGCGCAATGAGCCCACACGTGGCTGTGGCAGGGCCAAGCACACCCAAGGCAAGGGGCACCTCATTCAGTGCCTACACGCTTGCTTGTGGCAGGGGATTTGTGCACTCAATGGGGCACAATCTGTGCACTCACCGAGCAACGGGCATGACCTCGTAGGTCCACGTGGGGTTGGGGTCCATGGGCGCAATGAGCCCACACGTGGCTGTGGCAGGGGCGGCACACCCAAGCCAAGGCACTCTCTAGCTGGCATGCACCAGGGAGCAGAAGAAGAAGAAGAACAAAGGGAGTTGAAACGGCACTCACCGTGCCACAGGCATGATCTCGTAGGTCCACGTGGGGTTGGCATCCATGGGAGCAATGAGCCCACACGTGGCTGTGGCAGGGGTCGCACACCCAAGGCACGCCCCTGTGCGGTTGTCCCGGTTAGTGAGGTCAGCACTGCTGCTGCTGCCCCCGCATATGAGAATCCTGGGCGTGTACCCGTCAGCTGGGAATGGGAGAGGGGGAGAAGGGGAGATGGAGACGGGGATGGAGTGGGGATGGGAGGTTGAGTATTGCATGCACCCGCACACCCAAGGCACGGCCCCCTGCGGTTGTCCCAGCTCGCTGGGTCTGCGCTGCTGTTGCTGTCCCCACAAATGAAACAGGGGGATGGGAAGGGGTTGTTACTATCTGGCCAGAGGGAAGGGGAGGAGGCGGTGATGGTTTCATTGCTGGCTGCTGCTGCTGCTGACCCCACAGATAGAATCCTGGGCGTGTACCCGTCAGCTGGTAACGGAAGGATAAATCTGGGACTTATTTGCGAGACAAAACGTTTTGAGTTTTAGTGCCACGACACATACTGGTGAACGGCTGTACCACAGAAAGGCTTTGGCACCGAGAGGCTGTAGCACAGGTGTGAAGGGGGAAATACCTGAGGAGAGTTGTAGCATGGCGGAAGATCCGGTGACAGGGTAGGAGCGAAAGATGTTGGTGTTGGCAGGGCCGAAGCGGGATACGTCGAGAGGAGGAGGAAGAGTGCGGTACACCTGAGAGAGATGGGAGGGGGAGAAGAGGAGAGAAGAGGAGAGAAGTGGAAAGACGAGGAGCCGGTGACAGGGTAGGAGTGGAAGATGTTGATATTGGGGGGGCCAAAGCATGAGGTAGGAACGATGGGGTTGGAGTGAGGGAGGGAGAGATGAGAGAGGGAGAGGAGCTGTGACAGGGTGGTTCAGTGCAGTTCAGTGTGTACTCAATCAGTGGTGTGGTTTAGGAGGATTGCCTGTTGCCCCGCGAATATAAACAGATGCTCTGTTTTAAGCAAGTGCACAAACGGGTAAAGGGCAACACACCACCCACCGTGCACCTAGTCGAGATTCAAAGTGGTTCACCGTGGTTCAGTGGGGTTCAGTACGGCCAAGTGAGATCCAGTGTGGTTCAGCGTACTGTGTTGGTTGTGTAGTTAAGCAGGATCGCCCGCTGCCCCGCGAATATAAACAGATGACCAGAAGGCAGCAGATGCACGAAGGGGTAGAGGTTGTAGGGAAGCGTCTCTTCCAGAAAGCGGAGCTTGTAGTTGCCTGGAGGGTTGTGGACCGCGGAGCAGGGGAATGGGAGGGTTGGACGCCCGTCTGGTAAGAGCTGGGCCGTGGGGTACCACCGCTTGGAGGTCATTTGACCCACCAGGGAGAAATCACACCCCCCACTGCTGCTGCTGCTGCTGCTGCTGCTGCTGTTGCCGCCGCCGCCGCCGCTGCTGGTGTTGCCGTTGTTGCTGCTGCTGCCGCCGCTGCTGCTGCTGCTATTGGCAGTAGCGGCAGCAGCAGGGGTACCAGCGCCACTAGTGGCAGGGGGGCAGGGCGAGAAGGAGCGGATGGAGGCAGCTCCGTCAAGGAGAGGGTCGGCCAGGTTGGTGGCATTGGCGTCTGATGTGCCGCCGATGCTGAACAGCCGACCGTATGGGTCGATGGCTCCTGGTGGGGCGAGAGAGGGGGGGAGGAGAGAGGCAGAGAGGCAGCTCCATCGAGGAGAGGGTCGGCCAGGTTGGTGGCATTGGCGTCTGATGTGCCTCCGATGCTGATCAGCTGACCGTAGGGGTCTATGGCTCCTGGTGAGGTTGGGGAAGGAGGGTTGGGGTGGTGAGAATGAGAACATCACACAGCAGAGGGTCGGCCAGGTTGGTGGCATTGGCGTCTGATGTGCCTCCGATGCTGATCAGGCGACCAAATGGGTCTATGGCATTGACCAGCATTGACCACTTGACCAACACTGACGAGCATTTTCCAGAATTGTCCAGCGTTGACCATCGTTGACTATCGTTGACCGGCACGTACCTGCAGAGCAGAAGACGTTTGACTTGACGTCCAAAGCCCTGACCGACCCCGTTTCAAAGCTGTACTCTTCCGCATAAGCCGTCTGAAGGGTGTGCATGTGGGGGGGAAAAGGAGAGGTGGGGATGGGGGAAAGGAACAGAAGACATTGGACTTTACGTCCAGAGCCCTGAGCGAGCCCGTTTCAAAGCTGTACTCCTCTGCATACGCCGTCTGAACGGCGTGCGTGCGGAGGGGGGAGGTGGGGATGGGGGAAAGGAACAGAAGACATTAGACTTGACGTCCAGAGCCCTAAGCGACCCCGTTTCAAAGCTGTACTCCTCTGCATACGCCGTCTGAAAGAGGAAATGGGGGGGGGGGGGGGGGTGGAGGGGAGAAGAGACAGAGGCTATTAGTGACTGGGTGACTTGACGTCCAGAGCCCTGAGCGACCCCGTTTCAAAGATGTACTCCTCTGCATACGCCGTCTGAACGGAGGGAGTGAGGTAGGGAGGTGGGGATGAAGAGGGGGGGGAAGAGCAGAACGTGGACTTAAACGCCCAGAGCCCTGAGCGACCTCGTATCGAAGCTGTAATCCTCAGCGTAAGCCGCCTGAACGGTGGGAGTGGGAGGGAGGTGAGGTGGGGGGAGGGTGGAGGGGGGAAGAGACAGATAATGATATGACTGACTTGACGTCCAGAGCCCTGAGCGACCCCGTTTCGAAGCTGTACTCCTCTGCATACGCCGTCTGAACGGAGAGCGAGGGAGGGTGCAAGGGAGGGAGGGAGGGATGGCGGAGTGAGGAAGGGAGGGAGCGGGGGAGGGAGCGAGCGGGTGAGTGAGTGAGGAGGGCGGGAAGGAGGGAGGGAGAAAGGGAGCGAGGGAGGGAAGGAGTTAGTTCGGGATGTGGGGGGATCCGATGGCCTTGAAAGCAGATAGTAGAATTGACGTCCGGAGGGACAGACAGGCAGGCGGACGGACCAACAGACAGACAGAGCTTACTTAGTGAGTCTCAACGTGTTTTCAGATAAGACCTGCTTATACCTCTTACAGTCCTACACCTGTTACAGTCCCACACCTGTTACAGTCACCCGTTACAATCCTCCTACACCTTAGACCTGTTACGGTAAAAAACCTACCACTCTGGAGAATATGAGACAAACTAGAAAGCACCTCCAAAATTGCTTAAACTCTCTGCTAATCCGAATGAATGAGACCTGCTACAGTCTGTCTGCTCTGCTCTGGTGCATATGAGACACAAACAGCAGACAGAGCACTGGCGCGAGCAAATCCTCTCACCCTTCCGTTTGGGAGCTTGGCATAGGTGTTGCTGACGTCCGTGCGGTCGATGTAAAGGATTGTCTTATAATGAGTCAGAGCAGTGTGGATCCCTGACACCTGGGGTCGTGATTGGGTGGGGGGGAGGGGTTGAAGGTGATGGCAGCAGGAGAAGGTCGTCTTATAATGAGTCAGAGCAGTGTGGATACCTGACACCTGGAGGGTTGAAGGCAGCACAGAGCAGCAGAGGGCAGCAGAGGGCAACACAGAAGTCAACAGCTACACGTGGCAGATACAAGCAACTAAAGGATCGTCTTATAATGAGTCAGAGCAGTGTGGATCCCTGACACCTGTGGGGCGAAGGCAGCACAGAGCAGCAGAGAGCAACACAGAAGTCAACAGCTACATGTAGCAGAGAGAAGAATGTAAAGGATTGTCTTATAATGAGTCAGAGCGGTGTGGATCCCTGACACCTGGGGGCGTGATTGGGTGGGGGGGTGGGGTTGGGTGATGGCAGCAGGATGAAGAGCAAGAAGCAAGGAGATGGTCTCCTTGCTGGTATGCAGCAAGGGGACCAGCAGCAGCTACACATAGCTGTCAATCCCACCCCCATCCTCCCCCCACTGACACGGACCTCCATCCTCCCCCCCACTCACAAGGACCCCCATCCCCCCCCCCAACTCACGCGGATCTTGCCCATCTTGAGGAAGCACTTGGGCTTGGGCTGTTAGGGAGCAGCACCAGATATTTCCCTACCTTATCCCATTTCCACACTGACGCGGACCCCCATCCCCCCCCAACTCACCCGGATCTTGAACATCTCCAGGAAGCACTTGGGTGTGGGCTGTTGGGGAGCAGCAGCGGCAGATCCAGGAGCACCAGATATTGCCCTACCTTATCCTCTTACCCCCACACATGCGGACCCCCATCCACCCGCCCACTCACGCGGATCTTGCCCATCTCGATGAAGTACTTGGGCTTGGGCTGCTGGGGAGCAGCTGGAGGGGGAGAAACCGCAGCACGAGACATTTCTCTACCTGACCTGATCCCCATCTTTCCCACTCACCCGGACCCCCATCCCACCACTCACGCGCTCCATCCCCTCCCACTCACGCGGATCTTGCCCATCTCGAGGAAGTACTTGGGCTTGGGAGGCTGTTGGGGAGCAGCTGGGGGCGCAGCAGGCGACGTTGCTGCTGCTGCTACTGCTGTTTCTGCTGTTGCTGCCTCTGGAGCACCATCAGCACCACCAGGCGCTACAGCCGGAAATGGCGCTACAGCTGGTAACGGCGCTACAGTCGTGTCCTTGTCTGACGTGTTACTGCTGCCTGTTGCTGCCTGTTGTGGCGCATCTTGATTCGACCGCATGCTGACGTGGCGGCCAGGTGATTCCCCAGGTGAATCTGGACTAGCAGGTGGACTTGATCCAGTAGAAGGTTTCTGACCAGGTGGTTTCTGACCAGGTGGTTTCTGACCAGGAGTGATCGGAGCAGGTGGTTTCTGACTAGGTGTGATCGGAGCAGGTGGTTTTGCTGATGAATTGTGTCCGCTTCCCCCCCTCCTGTCTCCCATCCCCATGCTGACCTTACTCTTCCTCCCACCCCTGCTTCTCTCGCCCTTGCCCCTCCCCCTCCGTCCCCTGCCACACTTCCCCTTGCCTCTCCTTATCTTCTGCAGTCGCAGCAGCGGCAGCAACGATTTTCCTGATGACGTGGCGCGTGCACATTGGCTGGATCCACGTGGCCTCTTCCTGATGCCTGGCCATCCCCGAGGGAGCCTACTCAGCCGTTGATTCGACTTTCCGGCACCGGTGTGAACTGCGTTGGTGTGATTGTGATGAATTGCTCTGGGGTCATGGACCCTCAGGACGGAATGAACACTTTTGGTGGGATGAACCTCCCTGCTGTCTCCTTTGGTGTTATGAATCCCTTTGTTGTGATGAGCCCCTCTCATTTCACGAATCCCATCAACAAAAGCTGGAAAGCTGGGTGCGTTGTTGAATCCTGCGATGTCAGGCGATTCAAGCGATGAACTCTTGAAAACGGGGGTTGCAGCCGCACGGATAACGGGTTCTGGGAGAGGCAGACTGATTTCAGTGGCCTTTTCACGGGTTCCTGCTGCAGGTACTACTGATGCCGCTGCTCCTGCTACCGCTGCTGCTGATGCCACTGCAGTAGATGGTGCAGCAACAAGAAGCAGGAAAAATAGGAGGTCAAAAGCGCGCTGATGGTCATTGCGCTGACGGTCATTGCGCTGACGGTCATTGCGCTGACGGTCATTGCGCTGACGGTCATTGCGCTGACGATCATTGTGCTGGCGTCGCGACACCTCGCGATGTCGTTGCATGATCTGCTGCACTTGCTGCCTCATGACTTGTATGTTGGTCCGCGACCGAATCCTGCGACTCCTGGAGAGTATCACGATTTTGGCGACTGAACCACTTTTACGAAGCCTCGGTGTGCATGTGACGCTGGAGGGAGTCTAGTTTTGAGGCGCCTCAGAACTGAGTCACTTTTACGAAGCCTCAGTGCACATGTGACGCTGGAGGGACGATGGGTGTCAGGCTGTCAGGCTGACGGTGAGGATGTCAGCTTTCAGGAGAATCTTCAGGTGGTTGGCAGGAGAACAAGGCCGCTTAGGAGATGCCTGATACATAAGGCTCGCGACTAACGTGATTCTACGGCAATCGGTCCTTAACGTCCTTATCCAGTAATCTCGATCCTCAAGAAAATACTATCTCAAAGAGGCTATTACTACTAGGAGCCTTCATGCAACGAGCAAGCTGCTCTATTCCCTGGAAATAGTGTCGTCCGTGTCTTTATTCCATGCGCACCAACAGCGCGAACCCACCGACACGCGGATGGCACGAGCTGTGACAGTAGTAGTACCGGCTGTGACAGTAAGGAACGATTGCCTTGCCCAGCCAATGTGACATTGTGTAGCGACAGACATTTCACGTGAGGAGGTACCATCATGCCAGGTGAGGCGATGGCGAGATTGGCGAGGCAAAGACGAAACCGGCGAAACGAAGACGATGCCGGCGAAACGACGGCGAAGCCAGCAAGGCACGGAAAAAGGATCCGAACGAGCGAGCAATCGGGCAGACAAGGCGACAGCAAGGAAAGGGAATAAATGTGAAACGGGCCGTCGTGCGTATCTAGGGAAGGTAGAGCCGTTAAGCGGAAATGGAGCCGCTAATAGCTTTCAAATGGCTAAGTACACAGCACAAGCTTCTGAGTCCGACAAGCTATGGTGGGTGGTGGTGTCAGTCTGTTCGGATGAACTCGAGAAGAATTTGTCAGGCGGTTTCGGCAGAATCCAGGAGGCTAAAAAATACTCGACATTGACAGTATCTGCACCTTGAAAGTACACTGCAATCATGTTTGAAACGGTAGCAGGAGGATATTTGTCTACCGGTATATGCGAAGTGCACACTTCAGAATTAGAAAACCGTAGATTAAAACTATAAAATAGCTGCAAAGTTGAATTTGCATTGGGTTATACAGTTGGAAGTCCAGTAGCGAAAGGTTTGTGGGGTGGGGAAGGGTGTGGGGAAAAATGGCGCACAGCTTGACACGACTAGAAAACACATTACTCAACATATTTACACTCAAACGACTCAAACTGGCTGACTCTCGCTAGGCTTGCCCCACATGTATATCTCAGTCCCCCCCCAGTCATCTTTGCGCTCTAACATTAGTGCTTTGCACCTTGCGAGCAGCCCTGCCTGACTTCGTACTCGAATCGTTTTGAGCGTACTCCCCTCCGCTCCCACCAAATCACGCACCCATTCCTTCCATATCCCCCACTACCGTCATTCTGTTTCCCCCTCTCCCTTCCGCCCAATTCTCCAGCGTGACGGTGGCGAGTGGTAGCAAGTGGTGGACGAGACAGGAGCGAGAAGCGCCATGTCAGACGCAGCAAACTCCATCACCTGGGCCGACTGACTGCCCTCGCTCCAGTCCCTCCATCCCCTTTCCCCCTCTTTCGTCCCCTCCCAACAAACATTTAACCCAGCACTTCCCAAGTTCCACTCACTATTTCACTAACAGAGTCTCATCTCATAGTACCAAATCCTCCTAACGCAAGCAGGCAAGTAAACCCGCTAATCCCTACACTAAAAAAAACCCTCTAATTGCTAGCACAACTTGCATATCTACCGTAGTTCTTGACTTCATCCGCACATCCCTGTGATGTGCATGCCTTGGGTTGGGTGTTGATTGACAAGACACGCCCCCCACTTCTGAACCTGCATGATCCTGGTACCGTACCTTCATGATCCTCCGAACCTGCACGCCAGGGACCACTCTTACCATGTAGATGAACCCTGTCCATAACTCTTGGGGTCTCGGCGGGTATGTCTAGCTTTGGTGCTGATCAGGGGTAGGTGTTTTCTTTGGATGGTGGTACCGGCATGATCCTCCGAACCTGCACGTCCCGGTCCGCATGTAGTATTGGTAGACCGGTTGCCCGAGCCTCTCTGGTAGGTTCGGCAAGGCCTGCCGTGCGTCCTGCTGTGCCTTCTTCTGCTGCTGCTGCTGCTGCTGCTGCTGCTGCTGCTGCTGTTGGTGTGGATATTGCTGCTGACACGGCTGCAGAGGCTGAGTAGAAGCATGTACAGCAGAAGCACCTGTACTAGAAGCAACCACACCAGAAGCACCTTCGCCAACTGCCACAATACCACCCACACCAGAAGCACCTACACCAGAAGCACCTACACCAGAAGCACCTAAAGCAGAAGTACCTAAAGCAGAAGCACCGACATCGGAAGCAACTATACCAGAAGCACCTTCACCTGAAGCACCTTCACCAGGCGAAGCCGGATTCATCGGGAAAGGAGCAGCAGCGGTACCAGCTTCTGCTGCTGCTGCTACTGCTGCTGGCGCTGCTGCTGCTGCCGCTACTGCTACTGCTGCTGCTGCTGGCGCTGCTGCTGCTGCTGCTACTGCTACTGCTGCTGCTGCTGGCGCTGCTGCTGCTGCTACTGCTGCTGGCGCTGCTGCTGCTGGCGCTGCTGCTGCTGCTACTGCTGCTGGCGCTGCTGGTGGTGCTGCTGGTGCTTCTGATGGTGGTGGTGGGAGGACGGTCTGGGGGGCCACTAGAGAGAAGAGATGAGCAGAGGCAGTAGCAGCAGTAAGAGAAGCATGAAGAGGAGGGAGATAAGGAGCAGCAGGAGCAACAAGAGGAGCAAGTGGAACAGCAAGAGGAGGAGCAGCGGTAGGAGCAGCAGGGGGAAGAGAAGAGGGAGGAAGAGCAGCAGGAGCAGGAGCAGGAGCAGTAGGGGGAGCAGGAGGAGCAGCAGCAGGCCAAGAAGGAGGCGGAAAAAGAGGGGCAGCGGTGGTGGCAGGAGCAGAGGGAAGAAGAGAAGAGGGAGGAAGAACAGCAGGAGAAGGAACAAAGGAGGTACCTCCAGAGAGATTAGTGGAAGAGTAGTGAGGGTAGTAAGGATATTGAGGAGGATAGTGAGGGTGATGAGGGTACTGAGGGTGATGGGAGTATGCAGGATAGGGAACAACTGAGGATGCATAGGGGAATGATGACGTCATGTACGGGCCTGATGACGTCATGTAGGGGTTTGCTGTCGACACGTTGGAAGCCGATGATGACGTCATGCAAGGGCCTGCTGACGTCATGTAGGGGCCTGCTGACGTCATGTAAGGGCCTGATGTCGTCATGTGGGGACCAGGGGATGCGGAGGAGAGCATTTCTGGTGCGCCTGCATATCCTAGACCCATGCCCGTGCCCATGCCCATGCCCATGTGACTGCTTGTTGCCACATTCATGCTTCCTGCCCCCATTCCCGCGCCCACGGCGATTCCCATGCTGACTGTGGGGTTCGGGCTAGGACTAGGTATTATACTCCCCCCTCCTCCCCCTCCTCCCCCACCTCCCCCACCTCCCCCTCCTCCCCACCCTCCCCCGCCGCTCCCCCCTCCGCCTTGCTGCATGGGTTGGTACTGATGCTGCTGCTGGAATTGGGGCTGGGTCTGGGGCTGGGACTGGGATTGGGGTAGGGGCTGAGAATGGTTCGGCTGATAATGTAGCTGCATGTATTGATGATACTGTTGCTGATACTGCTGGTGGTATTGCTGGTGGTGCTGCTGGTACTGCTGCGGATACTGTTGATACTGCTGCTGCTGCAGGTACTGTTGGTGCTGATACTGCTGTTGTTGTTGTTGCTGCTGCTGCTGCTGCTGCTGCTGCTGCCTCTGCTGCCGCTTCTTCTTCTGCACCTGCGACTTGCTCACCTGCGTTTGACACGTGTCAGCACCAGAACCGTGAGATCTATTACCCTCTGTTGGCCTTTCCACACCACCTGTCCCCTCTGGCCCAGCCACAAGACTTACTGTTAGCTCGTGACATTCATGTCCTCCAGCATCCCCATCGGTCTCCCTGCCTGACTCTCTATCCTGTCTCTCTGTCCTCTCCTTGCTCAAAACGCCTTGCACCCCCTCTCCTGTGCCTGCTGCTGCTGCTCCTGCTGCGGCTGTTGCTGCTACCGTTGCTTCTGAACCCCCTCCCATTCCACCTGAATTTTCACCTGAAATTTCACCTGACATTTGACCGGACCTTTCACCCCCATCACTAGCATCAGCATAACCACCACCATCAGCAGGGCTACTTGCTTCTTCTTTCCCAGGTGTTTCCCCTGATGTTTCCCCAGAGCTGCTGCTTCTCGGCTGTTCCCTACCTGGCCCCTCTGCTTCTCCTGTGTGTGCCCCCCCAGGTTGCGACACCTGCACCTGCTGCTGCTGGAACGGCTGTAGCTGGGATGGTTGAAGCTGGGAGGGATGCTGCTGGGACGGTTGTAACTGGGACGGTCGTAGCTGGGAGGGATACTGGTAGGCGGGATGCTGCAGGGACGGCTGTAGCTGAGACGTTTGTAGCTGGGACGGCTGTAGCTGAGAGGGGTTTAGCTGAGAAGGATGCAGCCCCATTGGTGCCTGCAGCAACTGGGAAGGATGCTGCTGGGAGGGATGTAACCCCATTGGTTGTAGCGGGGCCGTGTACAGGTCAGGGTGGTTAAACTTGCACGTTGCTCCGAACTTGCACCGCCCCGTGCGAAGAAAGAACGCACACTCCGTCTCTCCCTGTGCAGGAAGGAGAGGGGCGGGGGAGGGGGGAATGGGTGTCATGTCGAGGCGTTGAAGTGGTTTGCACAGGGCTCCGAACTTGCACCGACCCGTGCGCAGGAAGAAAGCACACTCCGTCTTGCCCTGTTTATGAAGGAGAGATGGGGGGTTGTGTGTGTGTGGGGTGGGGAGGACCGGCGTTAGAGGCTCAGCAGCATGTTACTCCGAACTTGCACCGCCCCGTGCACAAAGAAAGCACACTCCGTCTCGCCCTGTTTATGAAGGAGAGATGGGGGGTTGTGTGTGTGTGGGGTGGGGAGGACCGGCGTTAGAGGCTCAGCAGCATGTTACTCCGAACTTGCACTGCCCCGTGCACAAAGAAAGCACACTCCGTCTCGCCCTGTTTATGAAGGAGAGATGGGGGGTTGTGTGTGTGTGGGGTGGGGAGGACCGGCGTTAGAGGCTCAGCAGCATGTTACTCCGAACTTGCACCGCCCCGTGCACAAAGAAAGCACACTCCGTCTCGCCCTGTGTGGGAAAGAGAGGGAGGGCGGGAGGGGGGAGGGGGGAGGGGGGGAAGGAACGGGAGAATGACAAGGCGTTAAAGCTGCACCGCCCCAAGGAAGAAAGCACACGCCGTATTCTTGCATGGATGGTGGGGGCACGTGTAAACAGAAGTGTTTTGAGACGTCTCAAAACGCCCCAAGGAAGAAAGCACACGCCGTATTCTTGCATGGATGGTGGGGCATAGGGAGGGGCAAAAGTCGCCCCTCCCTATTCAAAATTCATCACACCACACTGTGCACTGCACGTGTACATTGTAGTGCACTACCCTTCCTTTGATATGACTTGGAAAAGTCGCGAGGACTCAAAAGTCATCTCACTACCCTTCCCTTGATTTGACTTGGAAAAATCGCCTCGTGACAAAACAGCAGCGGGCAGGTGCCTGTAACACTTTTGAGATTTCTAAGGAATCAGATCAGATATAGCCTATGTGGTGCTCACCGGTCTGAGGGGATAGCCGAGAGCATTGAGAGGCAGGTGGGAAGAGATGGCAGGCGTTGAGGCGAGTAGCGGCGGGTGGTGGAAGGTGCAGGAGGGCCCGTACTTGCACGTGCCGGTTTTGAGATAGTACTGAAGGGGGAGAAGAATAAAGTGGGGAGGGGGGGGGGGGGGAGGGGGGTAGACGTTGGCCGTGGTTGGGAGCAGCAGTTGCACTGTTCGTATGGCCTAAGTGATGGTGACGGCATGTGATGGCATGTGATGGCATGTGATGGCATGTGATGGCATGTGATGGCATGTGATGGCATGTGATGGCATAAGGATGGCACTCGGGTAGGCTTGGTCGCTGCTGGTAGTCCGTGGCTGGGAGGAGCGGTTGCCCTGCTTGGATGGCTTATGTGATTACAGGTGCTGTGTTGGCATCGGATGACATGTGAATGGAATAGAAAGAGCAGCACAAGTCTCACCTTGCACTCTGGTTGCCCCGGTCGCTGTGGATAGGGCGTGGCTGGGAGCAACGGCTGCCCTGCTTGGATGGCTTATGTGATTACAGGTGCTGTGTTGGCATCGGATGACATGTGAATGGAATAGAAAGAGCAGCACAAGTCTCACCTTGCACTCTGGTTGCCCCGGTCGCTGTGGATAGGGCGTGGCTGGGAGCAACGGCTGCCCTGCTTGGATGGCTTATGTGATTACAGGTGCTGTGTTGGCATCGGATGACATGTGAATGGAATAGAAAGAGCAGCACAAGTCTCACCTTGCACTCTGGTTGCCCCGGTCGCTGTGGACAGGGCGTGGCTGGGAGCAACGGCTGCCCTGCTTGGATGGCTTATGTGATTACAGGTGCTGTGTTGGCATCGGATGACATGTGAATGGAATAGAAAGAGCAGCACAAGTCTCACCTTGCACTCTGGTTGCCCCGGTCGCTGTGGACAGGGCGTGGCTGGGAGCAACGGCTGCCCTGCTTGGATGGCTTATGTGATTACAGGTGCTGTGTTGGCATCGGATGACATGTGAATGGAATAGAAAGAGCAGCACAAGTCTCACCTTGCACTCTGGTTGCCCCGGTCGCTGTGGATAGGGCGTGGCTGGGAGCAACGGCTGCCCTGCTTGGATGGCTTATGTGATTACAGGTGCTGTGTTGGCATCGGATGACATGTGAATGGAATAGAAAGAGCAGCACAAGTCTCACCTTGCACTCTGGTTGCCCCGGTCGCTGTGGATAGGGCGTGGCTGGGAGCAACGGCTGCCCTGCTTGGATGGCTTATGTGATTACAGGTGCTGTGTTGGCATCGGATGACATGTGAATGGAATAGAAAGAGCAGCACAAGTCTCACCTTGCACTCTGGTTGCCCCGGTCGCTGTGGATAGGGCGTGGCTGGGAGCAACGGCTGCCCTGCTTGGATGGCTTATGTGATTACAGGTGCTGTGTTGGCATCGGATGACATGTGAATGGAATAGAAAGAGCAGCACAAGTCTCACCTTGCACTCTGGTTGCCCCGGTCGCTGTGGATAGGGCGTGGCTGGGAGCAACGGCTGCCCTGCTTGGATGGCTTATGTGATTACAGGTGCTGTGTTGGCATCGGATGACATGTGAATGGAATAGAAAGAGCAGCACAAGTCTCACCTTGCACTCTGGTTGCCCCGGTCGCTGTGGATAGGGCGTGGCTGGGAGCAACGGCTGCCCTGCTTGGATGGCTTATGTGATTACAGGTGCTGTGTTGGCATCGGATGACATGTGAATGGAATAGAAAGAGCAGCACAAGTCTCACCTTGCACTCTGGTTGCCCCGGTCGCTGTGGACAGGGCGTGGCTGGGAGCAACGGCTGCCCTGCTTGGATGGCTTATGTGATTACAGGTGCTGTGTTGGCATCGGATGACATGTGAATGGAATAGAAAGAGCAGCACAAGTCTCACCTTGCACTCTGGTTGCCCCGGTCGCTGTGGACAGGGCGTGGCTGGGAGCAACGGCTGCCCTGCTTGGATGGCTTATGTGATTACAGGTGCTGTGTTGGCATCGGATGACATGTGAATGGAATAGAAAGAGCAGCACAAGTCTCACCTTGCACTCTGGTTGCCCCGGTCGCTGTGGATAGGGCGTGGCTGGGAGCAACGGCTGCCCTGCTTGGATGGCTTATGTGATTACAGGTGCTGTGTTGGCATCGGATGACATGTGAATGGAATAGAAAGAGCAGCACAAGTCTCACCTTGCACTCTGGTTGCCCCGGTCGCTGTGGATAGGGCGTGGCTGGGAGCAACGGCTGCCCTGCTTGGATGGCTTATGTGATTACAGGTGCTGTGTTGGCATCGGATGACATGTGAATGGAATAGAAAGAGCAGCACAAGTCTCACCTTGCACTCTGGTTGCCCCGGTCGCTGTGGATAGGGCGTGGCTGGGAGCAACGGCTGCCCTGCTTGGATGGCTTATGTGATTACAGGTGCTGTGTTGGCATCGGATGACATGTGAATGGAATAGAAAGAGCAGCACAAGTCTCACCTTGCACTCTGGTTGCCCCGGTCGCTGTGGATAGGGCGTGGCTGGGAGCAACGGCTGCCCTGCTTGGATGGCTTATGTGATTACAGGTGCTGTGTTGGCATCGGATGACATGTGAATGGAATAGAAAGAGCAGCACAAGTCTCACCTTGCACTCTGGTTGCCCCGGTCGCTGTGGATAGGGCGTGGCTGGGAGCAACGGCTGCCCTGCTTGGATGGCTTATGTGATTACAGGTGCTGTGTTGGCATCGGATGACATGTGAATGGAATAGAAAGAGCAGCACAAGTCTCACCTTGCACTCTGGTTGCCCCGGTCGCTGTGGATAGGGCGTGGCTGGGAGCAACGGCTGCCCTGCTTGGATGGCTTATGTGATTACAGGTGCTGTGTTGGCATCGGATGACATGTGAATGGAATAGAAAGAGCAGCACAAGTCTCACCTTGCACTCTGGTTGCCCCGGTCGCTGTGGATAGGGCGTGGCTGGGAGCAACGGCTGCCCTGCTTGGATGGCTTATGTGATTACAGGTGCTGTGTTGGCATCGGATGACATGTGAATGGAATAGAAAGAGCAGCACAAGTCTCACCTTGCACTCTGGTTGCCCCGGTCGCTGTGGATAGGGCGTGGCTGGGAGCAACGGCTGCCCTGCTTGGATGGCTTATGTGATTACAGGTGCTGTGTTGGCATCGGATGACATGTGAATGGAATAGAAAGAGCAGCACAAGTCTCACCTTGCACTCTGGTTGCCCCGGTCGCTGTGGATAGGGCGTGGCTGGGAGCAACGGCTGCCCTGCTTGGATGGCTTATGTGATTACAGGTGCTGTGTTGGCATCGGATGACATGTGAATGGAATAGAAAGAGCAGCACAAGTCTCACCTTGCACTCTGGTTGCCCCGGTCGCTGTGGATAGGGCGTGGCTGGGAGCAACGGCTGCCCTGCTTGGATGGCTTATGTGATTACAGGTGCTGTGTTGGCATCGGATGACATGTGAATGGAATAGAAAGAGCAGCACAAGTCTCACCTTGCACTCTGGTTGCCCCGGTCGCTGTGGATAGGGCGTGGCTGGGAGCAACGGCTGCCCTGCTTGGATGGCTTATGTGATTACAGGTGCTGTGTTGGCATCGGATGACATGTGAATGGAATAGAAAGAGCAGCACAAGTCTCACCTTGCACTCTGGTTGCCCCGGTCGCTGTGGATAGGGCGTGGCTGGGAGCAACGGCTGCCCTGCTTGGATGGCTTATGTGATTACAGGTGCTGTGTTGGCATCGGATGACATGTGAATGGAATAGAAAGAGCAGCACAAGTCTCACCTTGCACTCTGGTTGCCCCGGTCGCTGTGGATAGGGCGTGGCTGGGAGCAACGGCTGCCCTGCTTGGATGGCTTATGAGATTACAGGTGCTGTGTTGGCATCGGATGACATGTGAATGGAATAGAAAGAGCAGCACAAGTCTCACCTTGCACTCTGGTTGCCCCGGTCGCTGTGGATAGGGCGTGGCTGGGAGCAACGGCTGCCCTGCTTGGATGGCTTATGTGATTACAGGTGCTGTGTTGGCATCGGATGACATGTGAATGGAATAGAAAGAGCAGCACAAGTCTCACCTTGCACTCTGGTTGCCCCGGTCGCTGTGGATAGGGCGTGGCTGGGAGCAACGGCTGCCCTGCTTGGATGGCTTATGTGATTACAGGTGCTGTGTTGGCATCGGATGACATGTGAATGGAATAGAAAGAGCAGCACAAGTCTCACCTTGCACTCTGGTTGCCCCGGTCGCTGTGGACAGGGCGTGGCTGGGAGCAACGGCTGCCCTGCTTGGATGGCTTATGTGATTACAGGTGCTGTGTTGGCATCGGATGACATGTGAATGGAATAGAAAGAGCAGCACAAGTCTCACCTTGCACTCTGGTTGCCCCGGTCGCTGTGGATAGGGCGTGGCTGGGAGCAACGGCTGCCCTGCTTGGATGGCTTATGTGATTACAGGTGCTGTGTTGGCATCGGATGACATGTGAATGGAATAGAAAGAGCAGCACAAGTCTCACCTTGCACTCTGGTTGCCCCGGTCGCTGTGGATAGGGCGTGGCTGGGAGCAACGGCTGCCCTGCTTGGATGGCTTATGTGATTACAGGTGCTGTGTTGGCATCGGATGACATGTGAATGGAATAGAAAGAGCAGCACAAGTCTCACCTTGCACTCTGGTTGCCCCGGTCGCTGTGGATAGGGCGTGGCTGGGAGCAACGGCTGCCCTGCTTGGATGGCTTATGTGATTACAGGTGCTGTGTTGGCATCGGATGACATGTGAATGGAATAGAAAGAGCAGCACAAGTCTCACCTTGCACTCTGGTTGCCCCGGTCGCTGTGGATAGGGCGTGGCTGGGAGCAACGGCTGCCCTGCTTGGATGGCTTATGTGATTACAGGTGCTGTGTTGGCATCGGATGACATGTGAATGGAATAGAAAGAGCAGCACAAGTCTCACCTTGCACTCTGGTTGCCCCGGTCGCTGTGGATAGGGCGTGGCTGGGAGCAACGGCTGCCCTGCTTGGATGGCTTATGTGATTACAGGTGCTGTGTTGGCATCGGATGACATGTGAATGGAATAGAAAGAGCAGCACAAGTCTCACCTTGCACTCTGGTTGCCCCGGTCGCTGTGGATAGGGCGTGGCTGGGAGCAACGGCTGCCCTGCTTGGATGGCTTATGTGATTACAGGTGCTGTGTTGGCATCGGATGACATGTGAATGGAATAGAAAGAGCAGCACAAGTCTCACCTTGCACTCTGGTTGCCCCGGTCGCTGTGGATAGGGCGTGGCTGGGAGCAACGGCTGCCCTGCTTGGATGGCTTATGTGATTACAGGTGCTGTGTTGGCATCGGATGACATGTGAATGGAATAGAAAGAGCAGCACAAGTCTCACCTTGCACTCTGGTTGCCCCGGTCGCTGTGGATAGGGCGTGGCTGGGAGCAACGGCTGCCCTGCTTGGATGGCTTATGTGATTACAGGTGCTGTGTTGGCATCGGATGACATGTGAATGGAATAGAAAGAGCAGCACAAGTCTCACCTTGCACTCTGGTTGCCCCGGTCGCTGTGGATAGGGCGTGGCTGGGAGCAACGGCTGCCCTGCTTGGATGGCTTATGTGATTACAGGTGCTGTGTTGGCATCGGATGACATGTGAATGGAATAGAAAGAGCAGCACAAGTCTCACCTTGCACTCTGGTTGCCCCGGTCGCTGTGGATAGGGCGTGGCTGGGAGCAACGGCTGCCCTGCTTGGATGGCTTATGTGATTACAGGTGCTGTGTTGGCATCGGATGACATGTGAATGGAATAGAAAGAGCAGCACAAGTCTCACCTTGCACTCTGGTTGCCCCGGTCGCTGTGGATAGGGCGTGGCTGGGAGCAACGGCTGCCCTGCTTGGATGGCTTATGTGATTACAGGTGCTGTGTTGGCATCGGATGACATGTGAATGGAATAGAGTTGGATGGGATGGGATGGGGTGGCATGGGATGGGATGGGATGGGATGGGATGGGATGGGATGGGATGGGATGGGATGGGATGGGATGGGATGGGATGGGATGGGATGGGATGGGATGGGATGGGATGGGATGGGATGGGATTGGATGGGATGGGATGGGATGGGATGGGATGGGATGGGATGGGATGGGATGGGATGGGATGGGATGGGATGGGATGGGATGGGATGAGATGGGATGGGATGGGATGGGATGGGATGGGATGGGATGGGATGGGATGGGATTGGATGGGATGGGATGGGATGGGATGGGATGGGATGGGATGGGATGGGATGGGATGAGATGGGATGGGATGGGATGGGATGGGATGGGATGGGATGGGATGGGATGGGATGGGATGGGATGGGATGGGATAGGATGGGATGGGATCGGATGGGATAGGAGGGGATGGGATGGAATGGAATTGGATGGGATGGCATGGCATGGCATGGCACGGCACGGCATGGCATGGCATGGAATGGCATGGCTTGGCACGGCATGGCATGGCTTGGGATGTCACGGCATGGCATGGCTTGGGATGGGATGGCATCAATTGCGCAAGTAGATCCCAAGAACAAGTTCACTTGTCCGCATGGAGTAAACACACTCCTGTTCCCCCAGCCCCCGCATACTTGCCTTTAATGTACACCAGAATTTCACCCGACCTCACTGTCAAATCTTGCCACTAACCCCTTGTTATCTCTATTCTGGGAGGCTGGTTGAAGCGGCATCAAGATCCATAAGCTCAGCTGCCCGTACGCATGCAGTAGCACACTCCTGTTCCCCCGGCCGCTGCGGGCACACTGGCCTGTGAGTCGACTCAAAACGCTCTTACCTCTAGTCTGGGAGGGTGGTTGAAGCGGCACCTAGACCCATAGGCGCAACTCCCCGTCCGCATGTAATACGCACACTCCCTCACGTACACTCCCTCATGCACACTCACGCACACTCGTGCTCCCCCAAACAGCCCCATACGCACAGCTGCCCGTTCTCATGTAATACGCACACCCGTGCTCCCATCAAGTCCCATCACGCACACTCGTGCTCCCCTGGCCATCTGGACCCATACGCACAGCTGCCCGTTCTCATGTAATACGCACACCCCTGCTCCCAGACAGCCGCATCACGCACACTCATGCTCCCCCGGCCGCTACATGCTTGCCTTTGGGTGAGTCGACTCACAACAACATTCTTACCTCTAGCAGTCTGGGAGGGTGGTTGAAGCGGCATCTAGACCCATACGCACAGCTCCCCGTCCTCATGTAATACGCACACTCCTGCTCCCCCGGCCGCTGTGGGTACACTGGCGGAAGCTTCCCTGAAGCATCCCAATCTTGCCTCATTCTTCCACTCCCACCACCACCACCACCACCACCACCACTGCTACTGCCACCACCACCACCACCACCACCACCACCACCACCACCACCACCACCACCACCACCACCACCACCACCACCACCACCACCACCACCACCACCACCACCACCACCACCACCACCACCACCACCACCACCACCACCACCACCACCACCACCTCCTCCTCCTCCTCCTCCTCCTCCCATTTCAAACCCTCTTCTCTCGTTGAAGCTCCTGCTACTCCTC
The DNA here is from genome assembly GCA_947471745.1 of Closterium sp. Naga37s-1. Taxonomy (NCBI): domain Eukaryota; kingdom Viridiplantae; phylum Streptophyta; class Zygnematophyceae; order Desmidiales; family Closteriaceae; genus Closterium; species Closterium sp. Naga37s-1. Next base: position 478,834 of record CANJKZ010000010.1, on the reverse strand, counting down.
AGCTCTCCTCCTCCCCCTCCCCCTCCCCCTCCCCCTCCCCTACCTCCTCCTCCCCCTCTCCTTCCTACCCCACCTCCCTCCCCGCCTCCCCTGCTGTAGCTGCTCCCAATGCTCCCAGTGCTGCTGCTGTGGCTGAGGTTTCCAGGATACACAATGGACCTACCCGTGCTGCTGCTATTGCTGAGATTTCCCGGATACACAATAGAATGGGGGAAGCCTGGGGTGAAGTAAGGAGAAGGGATGATGCCCGAGGGAGGGAGAGAGGGAATGAGGGAAGGGAGGGTCCCGTAGGAGGAAGCGGGGGAGTAGGAGTAGATCTGGACCGGTGGAGGTCCCATGCTTCCTGCTGCTGCTGCTGCTCCGGCCGAACCTGCTGCTGCTGCTGCTGCTGCTGCTGCTGCTGGTGCTACTGCTGCTGCTCCCCCTGCGCCTGTTGCTGCTGTTCCTGGCGGCTGCATCAGAGTTTCCGACAGCGGTACTGCTGGTGGGAGCACTGCTGGCGTTACTGCTCCTCCTGCTGTTTCTCCTGCTGTTTCTCCTGATGCTCCTTGTTGATACTCCTGGTGCTGCCAGAACATGGCTGGGTAAGCCATTTTAGAGCCTGGAAGAATGGAAGATAAGGGAAGGAGAGTGAATGAGCAAGGTGGGTAAGACTCCGGAAAAGAACAGGAGAGCACCCCGAGCGACATCAAGATAATGACAAAACGCCGCAATGCGGCTTTCATGCAGCTTGAAGCGAAGGATCTGTAAGATCTGACGGGGTCACGTGAAGGATCACCTGAAGGATCACCTGAACGGGTGGGTCAGAAGCCAGAGACACTTACCTATGATTGTCTGATAGCCTTCAGCTCCTGCCCCATCCAATGCACCTCCTGTTATAGTCACTCCAGCTCCTTCTAATGCACCGTCTTCAGCCGTTATAATCACACCAGCTCCGTCGCTCTCCCTGTCCAGTGCGTTATCTCCCCCCATCCGGGGGAGGCTGCATCTGGTGCAGGGTTACCTGCGGCTGCCAATTACCAGCGGTTATTATGGCTCCCGGGGCGTAGGTCCAACTGGGGAAGGCAGAATGTGGAGCAAAGGTGGGTGATTGTAGATTTCAGTCTCCAGATTACTTTTGCTTGCGAATAACAAATGCTCGCAAATTACAGCTGATTCCAGTTGACAGTAGACCACGGTGACGTGCGATTTAAGATCACATTTGCCGCCAAATGACATCTGCTTTGCGTCCACATCACATCTGCTTCGATTCCAGATCAAATCTGCTCCCAGATCAAATCTGCTGCCAGAACACGTCTGCTGCCAGAACACGTCTGCTATCAGATCACTTTATTGGAGCCTTTAAGATTCTGTTACGATATCCAAAAAGTGAAGCAGGAGATGCTGCTCCCAGTCCTTCCCAATCCAGCTTTCCTGACGTTTGAATCAACACCTCTCAGTGAGTGAGCAATTCTGCATTTCTTTGAATGCCCTGTGAATGGCCTGTGAACAATCTCGTCAGATCCCTGGAGATCCAAGAATCTTCAGGTTTTTATATCCTGAGAAGACTGAAGTCCAGGCTTGCTCTCAGCTCATGACAATACAGCCCTCTGAGACTTTTAATCTCAGCCCTGTGAGCAAGTCTATAGTTCTTTAGTGGCCTTGGAACAACCCTCGCAATCCTGATAGATCTCTGGAGATTCCAATAATTCTGAGCGCTGAACGCATGTGCCGGCTTGGGGTTTCCAATCTGCCTGGGTGCTCTTACAGAGTAGTGGCTCCGAACACATGCTCCTAAAGGGTGCTTCAAACACTCCTTACTTTGACAGCAGGTCAAAGTTTGAACGAAAGTCGTCTCAAAATTCGTGGGCCCAAAACGTTTTCCTAAAGTTACCACGTGTTGCTGTAAGTGGTTCTACCAATCAGAATTAGTACCTGTGTTGGTCGACATTGCGACTGTAACGTTGGGCCGTGACATCTATTACTAGTAGCAGGATTTGTTCACATTCTAGGTTAGCAACGAAAGTTCTCTCCTGACTGAAAAAGTCTACAAGTGCGCATGCTTTCCGAAAAGGTCAGAGAACTAAGTTCTGTGGGTGAAACTCAGAAAGGAATGCACCGAGATGTTTTTATGACGGACATGTACCGTTCCAACAGCAATAACTACTATTAGAGAAAAAAATCTACTCACCTTACAAGGTACAGTACAGCTACGGTGTGGATGGTATTTGTAAAATGCGAAGCTCTTTGCTCCTCGCCTCCTAGAGAATGGCACTCGCGGAGAATCGAACGGAGACGTTTCTGTTGGCTAGTCCGATGGAGGATAACTGTTCATTGAATGTGTGGCTACGAACCATAATTTCTCGAGATTGTTCCACACTTCAGCTGATCAGTGCTGCTATCCAGCCAGCCAGAAGCTTTAGAAAAAGGCCACCCGCTTTTCTCTTCCCCCTCACCCCTCGTGTTTGTCGCTGACGAGTCTTGCATTTTCTTGGGATTGCTTACAGAGTGCGAGTTTGTCGAAAGCGGCATTTAGTGTGATGAGTTCGCTCAAAGCCGGGAAACAAACACACAATCGTTTTGTACACTCACCACCTTTGTGCTTGCTGGGTAGGAATGCTTCAATGTGCGAGCTTTCCACCCCATTTCCCACCATACACGAGCTACAGTTCTTGGTACTGTAAGGGGCCTCGTCTTGGAAAGATGGTTTTGATTTGATGATTTCGTCTGTACGAGATTTGGCGGTACAAATGTGGCTCAATTCTTTGAGTTTCCTATTCAGTGGTGAAATTACACTATACAATGCTGAAATCATCATCCGATGGTTGTGACTGGGCTACAGGGCCTATGTGTAGCAACGGGTGACAGATGGCCGGATGACAGCGCGATAGGTGTGTGATCAACGATCGTGATGTAGAAACGGGACTGTAATCCGGGTGCTGCTACCCGTGTTTAGAGGAAACGAGGACTAGGAAAGTGAGTAACGACAACATTAGCGCGACATCGTTGAGCATCGAGTGTAGCAAAAGGTAAGGTGGATGTAAAGGAAATGAATCTTTGGTAGCTGTCATCCGGCCGATTGGGCAAAGGAATCTTTTCCAATTGGGCAATTTTCGCGACTTCTTGTACGTACTGTACTCATGCGATTGTCCAATCGACGTACATCCCGATAAGCACAGTTCTGTACTTTTTATTTTGGTGCTTCACACAGTGAAGCTGGGGGGCCAAAACTGAAAACAGATAAACCATTCAATGAGCGCTGCCTCATGAGCTGCCCTAAACGTTTCTATTGCCCGCAAATGTGCAGGGATTGGCCAAAATTGGCAAGTCTCAGCCAATCAAAAAGGACGAGCGAGTCCAACCATTCATTGGTCAGCTCGGGGGCAGGGAGGAGCTCGGACCCGGGTAGCGCTACCGACACTACCGGGTGAAATATACAGTATTGGTCAGCTGTTGTTGATTCGGGATAACACAGGACTCGCAACAGGCCGGAGTGGCCTAAGATCGAGACCTTCAAAGTATCAGCGTAAAGGGTTATATATCTCCCAAAAAAAAACATTTGTGAATTCACAAGCAATGGTACATCGAGGTGCTACCATCTCTATCACAGAAACGCAAAACATATCTTTGACTGAGCGCAACACGGATGTGTGCCATTATTTCACATCCTTTGCCTACTTACTTGACCCCACTCTTCAACATACGGTAGAGCCCTCCTCCCCCACTTCTCAGACACCCTCAGGATCCACCCCTTGCAAACCGGAAAATCCCATGCTGCTTCCTCTCTTGAAGTTGCCTGAAAGCATCCCACAAACAATCGATATAAAACTGAGACAAGCTGAAGTGGAGGGAAGCGGCACAAGAAGGGCGGCAGTGAAATCTGTAGATAGACACAAGGAACGTCACACAAAAATGACAAAATCCGGGCAACTAATGAACCTAGCAGAAGAGTACATGGACTGCAAGTCTCGCACTGTAGCCAAGATAGCCGCTTTAGTTATTTAGTTGACCAACTACACTCACTTTTGCATGAGTTTGGAGCGCTCTTTAAAGGCAGTGGGGATATCCTGCCCCTCATATGACTGCAGCACCACCCGTATATCCGCCGGCCGCTGCCGCGCCACACCTGGATGGATGAGGAACAAGGAGGAGGGTCAAGCCCGGTCAATGCAAGTCAACCTAGTCAACAGGTGTCCTGCCCCTCATACGACTGCAGCACCATTCGAATGTCCGCCAGCTGCTGCCGTGCCATGCCACACACCATGGGGATTGAGGAACAAGAAGGTGATAATGCAAGTCAAGAAAGTCAACAGGGTCAAGCAAGTCAACGAGGTCAACGCATGTCCAGCCCCTCATACAGCACCACTTCAGGGAATGGCAGGAGGTTTAGAAGAGCAGTGTCTGCTCCCGTGTCCTTCCACGCAGAGAGAGGGACCAAAATCTCCTTCTGATGTGCATTCTCTTTGTGTGCCCCAACTGGCGTTCTAGGGTGCTCCACACTCAACACTCCGACTCACACTCGAGGAAGGGGAGTAGGTCTAGGAGTGCAGTATCTGCTCCGGTGTCCTTCCACGCAGAGAGAGGGACGAGATTCTCCTTCTGAAGCACTGACTCGGGCAGAGAGCTGATGTAGATGACCTTGTTTGGATCACGGTTGAGCTTGGATAGGTCCTGATGGGAGCAGGGAAAGAGGACGAATGGCAGAGAGCTGATGCAGATAACCTTGTTGGGGTCGCAGTTCAGCTTGGATAGGTCCTGATATGGAGGGAGGAGGAGAAGAGGGAAAGGAGAGAGGGCTGAGGCACGTGAAACACCTTCCAGGCAAATAGGGGGATAAAGTTCTCCTTCTGCAGTACGGACTCGGGCAGAGAGCTGATGTAGATGACCTTGTTTGGGTTCCGGTTGAGCTTAGAAAGGTCCTGGTAGGAGCAGGGGAGGAATGTGAGATGAGAGGGAAGGAAGGGAGGGGGCATGGTGGAAGGTGCCTTAAGGTTCCTTCTGCAGCACCGACTCTGGCAGAGAGCTGATGTAGATGACCTTGTTTGGGTCGCGATTGAGCTTTGAAAGGTCCTGGTAGGAGCAGGGGAGGAATGTGAGATGAGAGGGAAGGAAGGGAGGGGGCATGGTGGAAGGTGCCTTAAGGTTCCTGCTGCAGCACCGACTCTGGCAGAGAGCTGATGTAGATGACCTTGTTGGGGTCGCGATTGAGCTTTGAAAGGTCCTGGTAGGAGCAGGGGAGGAGAAGAGGGAAAGGGGAGGGCAGTGGGGCGTGTGAAACACCTTCTTTCAGCGTAGAAACAGTACATACAAACGCGCACGTAGTTCCCGTCAGTGCAGTGCAGAGTGACCCAATACTAGTTTGACTTTGGAGGGCGAGAACGCATGCCCACGTATTTTATTGAGGGTAAGAACAGTACATACCCGCACATAGTTCCCGTCAGTGTAGAGAGTCCCATCCCGGTAGAGCCGGTAGCGAATGCACCCCTTCTGATCCAGCCGGTCCAGAATCGGGTCAACTGACTGTGATATGGTGAGATGGGGGAAAGGATGAGGGGAGACGAGGGAGGTGAGTGGGAGACAGGGAGACGTAAAGGAAAAGGCAGCTATCTCGTCAGTGTAGAGAGTCCCATCCCGGTAGAGCCGGTAGCGAATGCACCCCTTCTGGTCCAGACGGTCCAATATGGGGTCGACAGACTGCGATAGGAGGGAGAGGACAGAATGCGGGGAGACGATGAGAGGTGAGGGGGCGACAGGGAGAGGGAAAGGGGAAAGCAGCAGTCCCGTCAGGGTAGAGGGTCCCATCCCGGTACAGGCGGTAGCGAATGCACCCCTTCTGGTCCAGACGGTCGAGAATGGGGCTGACAGACTGGGAGGGGGCACAGAAAGAGCGGGAACATGGGCAGGAAGGGAGAAAAGGAGGAGCATCCCGTCAGTGTAGAGAGACTTATTTTGGTAGAGCCGGTAGCGAATGCACCCCTTCTGGTCCAGCCGGTCTAGAATCGGGTCAACAGACTGTGATGCGGCACACAGAGGCTAGATGAAGCACAGGCACGAGGAAAAACAGGAAGGCTTGAAATGCACCCCTTTTGATCCAGCCGGTCTAGAATCGGGTCGACAGACTGTGATGTGGCACAGACAAGAGGGGGAACATGGGCAGGAAGGGAGAAAGGGAGGACTATCCCGTCATTGTAGAGGGTTCCATCCCCGTAGAGGCGGTAGCGAATGCACCCCTTCTGGTCCAGACGGTCTAGAATCGGGTCGACAGACTGTGATAGAGGGAAGATGAGAATGGGAAGAGATGAGGGGGAGATGAGGGTCCCATCCCTGTAGAGCCGGTAGCGAATGCACCCCTTCTAGTCCAGACGGTCCGATATGGCGTCGACAGACTGTGAGGGGCCACAGACAAGAGGGGGAACAGGGAATGGGAGGTGAGAAATGCGGGGGAACAGGGGACGGGAGGTGAGAAATGCGGGGGGACAGGGAAGGCGGGTTCCATCCCTGTAGAGGCGGTAGCGAATGCACCCATTCTGATCGAGCCGATCCAATATGGGGTCGACTGACTGTGAGGGGGCACAGATAAGAGGGGGAACAGGGGCAGGAAGGGAGGAAGGCAGCTATCTCGTCAGTGTAAAGTGTCCCATCCCGGTAGAGCCGGTAGCGAATGCACCCCTTCTGATCCAGACGGTCTAAAATGGGGTCGACTGACTGAAAATAGAGGAAGGGAGACAAACACAAGAATGGGATAGACGATGGGGAAGGAAGGGAGAGGAAATGAGGAGGCAGTTGTTCCATCAGCAGGTTCCATCAACTCCAGTTATAGTTTACAAGAAAACGCTTGATCAATAGGAAACGGGTTTTGAGACGTCTCAAAACGCAACTCCGGTAATAGTTTACAAATAAACGTTTGATCCATAGGAATTGCTCGGAAATGCCTCTTTACATGCATCAACTCAGTTCACCACATTCCTTCAAACCCAACTCATCTCACCAGATTGAGCTGGTCTGAAAACACCACCACCTCAAAGAACTGCGCCATTCTCTCAAGAGCCACAGAGAGGCCCACTGTGTGCTGCGCTGTAACATCTAACCAGCTACCAACCGCACCCACCAGATTGAGCTGGTCTTAAAACACCACCACCTCAAAGAACTGCGCCATTCTCTCAAGAGCCACAGAGAGGCCCACTGTGTGCTGCGCTGTAACATCTAACCAGCTACCAACCGCACCCACCAGATTGAGCTGGTCTGAAAACACCACCACCTCAAAGAACTGCGCCATTCTCTCAAGAGCCACAGAGAGGCCCACTGTGTGCTGCGCTGTAACATCTAACCAGCTACCAACCGCACCCACCAGATTGAGCTGGTCTGAAAACACCACCACCTCAAAGAACTGCGCCATTCTGTCAAGAGCCACAGAGAGGCCCACTGTGTGCTGCGCTGTAACATCTAGCCAGCTACCAACCGCACCCACCAGATTGAGCTGGTCTGAAAACACCACCACCTCAAAGTACTGCGCCATTCTCTCAAGAGCCACAGAGAGGCCCACTGTGTGCTGCGCTGTAACATCTAACCAGCTACCAACCGCACCCACCAGATTGAGCTGGTCTGAAAACACCACCACCTCAAAGAACTGCGCCATTCTCTCAAGAGCCACAGAGAGGCCCACTGTGTGCTGCGCTGTAACATCTAACCAGCTACCAACCGCACCCACCAGATTGAGCTGGTCTGAAAACACCACCACCTCAAAGAACTGCGCCATTCTCTCAAGAGCCACAGAGAGGCCCACTGTGTGCTGCGCTGTAACATCTAACCAGCTACCAACCGCACCCACCAGATTGAGCTGGTCTGAAAACACCACCACCTCAAAGAACTGCGCCATTCTCTCAAGAGCCACAGAGAGGCCCACTGTGTGCTGCGCTGTAACATCTAACCAGCTACCAACCGCACCCACCAGATTGAGCTGGTCTGAAAACACCACCACCTCAAAGAACTGCGCCATTCTCTCAAGAGCCACAGAGAGGCCCACTGTGTGCTGCGCTGTAACATCTAACCAGCTACCAACCGCACCCACCAGATTGAGCTGGTCTGAAAACACCACCACCTCAAAGAACTGCGCCATTCTCTCAAGAGCCACAGAGAGGCCCACTGTGTGCTGCGCTGTAACATCTAACCAGCTACCAACCGCACCCACCAGATTGAGCTGGTCTGAAAACACCACCACCTCAAAGAACTGCGCCATTCTCTCAAGAGCCACAGAGAGGCCCACTGTGTGCTGCGCTGTAACATCTAGCCAGCTACCAACCGCACCCACCAGATTGAGCTGGTCTGAAAACACCACCACCTCAAAGAACTGCGCCATTCTCTCAAGAGCCACAGAGAGGCCCACTGTGTGCTGCGCTGTAACATCTAACCAGCTACCAACCGCACCCACCAGATTGAGCTGGTCTGAAAACACCACCACCTCAAAGAACTGCGCCATTCTCTCAAGAGCCACAGAGAGGCCCACTGTGTGCTGCGCTGTAACATCTAACCAGCTACCAACCGCACCCACCAGATTGAGCTGGTCTGAAAACACCACCACCTCAAAGAACTGCGCCATTCTCTCAAGAGCCACAGAGAGGCCCACTGTGTGCTGCGCTGTAACATCTAACCAGCTACCAACCGCACCCACCAGATTGAGCTGGTCTGAAAACACCACCACCTCAAAGAACTGCGCCATTCTCTCAAGAGCCACAGAGAGGCCCACTGTGTGCTGCGCTGTAACATCTAACCAGCTACCAACCGCACCCACCAGATTGAGCTGGTCTGAAAACACCACCACCTCAAAGAACTGCGCCATTCTCTCAAGAGCCACAGAGAGGCCCACTGTGTGCTGCGCTGTAACATCTAACCAGCTACCAACCGCACCCACCAGATTGAGCTGGTCTGAAAACACCACCACCTCAAAGAACTGCGCCATTCTCTCAAGAGCCACAGAGAGGCCCACTGTGTGCTGCGCTGTAACATCTAACCAGCTACCAACCGCACCCACCAGATTGAGCTGGTCTGAAAACACCACCACCTCAAAGAACTGCGCCATTCTCTCAAGAGCCACAGAGAGGCCCACTGTGTGCTGCGCTGTAACATCTAACCAGCTACCAACCGCACCCACCAGATTGAGCTGGTCTGAAAACACCACCACCTCAAAGAACTGCGCCATTCTCTCAAGAGCCACAGAGAGGCCCACTGTGTGCTGCGCTGTAACATCTAACCAGCTACCAACCGCACCCACCAGATTGAGCTGGTCTGAAAACACCACCACCTCAAAGAACTGCGCCATTCTCTCAAGAGCCACAGAGAGGCCCACTGTGTGCTGCGCTGTAACATCTAACCAGCTACCAACCGCACCCACCAGATTGAGCTGGTCTGAAAACACCACCACCTCAAAGAACTGCGCCATTCTCTCAAGAGCCACAGAGAGGCCCACTGTGTGCTGCGCTGTAACATCTAACCAGCTACCAACCGCACCCACCAGATTGAGCTGGTCTGAAAACACCACCACCTCAAAGAACTGCGCCATTCTCTCAAGAGCCACAGAGAGGCCCACTGTGTGCTGCGCTGTAACATCTAGCCAGCTACCAACCGCACCCACCAGATTGAGCTGGTCTGAAAACACCACCACCTCAAAGAACTGCGCCATTCTCTCAAGAGCCACAGAGAGGCCCACTGTGTGCTGCGCTGTAACATCTAACCAGCTACCAACCGCACCCACCAGATTGAGCTGGTCTGAAAACACCACCACCTCAAAGAACTGCGCCATTCTCTCAAGAGCCACAGAGAGGCCCACTGTGTGCTGCGCTGTAACATCTAACCAGCTACCAACCGCACCCACCAGATTGAGCTGGTCTGAAAACACCACCACCTCAAAGAACTGCGCCATTCTCTCAAGAGCCACAGAGAGGCCCACTGTGTGCTGCGCTGTAACATCTAACCAGCTACCAACCGCACCCACCAGATTGAGCTGGTCTTAAAACACCACCACCTCAAAGAACTGCGCCATTCTCTCAAGAGCCACAGAGAGGCCCACTGTGTGCTGCGCTGTAACATCTAACCAGCTACCAACCGCACCCACCAGATTGAGCTGGTCTGAAAACACCACCACCTCAAAGAACTGCGCCATTCTCTCAAGAGCCACAGAGAGGCCCACTGTGTGCTGCGCTGTAACATCTAACCAGCTACCAACCGCACCCACCAGATTGAGCTGGTCTGAAAACACCACCACCTCAAAGAACTGCGCCATTCTGTCAAGAGCCACAGAGAGGCCCACTGTGTGCTGCGCTGTAACATCTAGCCAGCTACCAACCGCACCCACCAGATTGAGCTGGTCTGAAAACACCACCACCTCAAAGTACTGCGCCATTCTCTCAAGAGCCACAGAGAGGCCCACTGTGTGCTGCGCTGTAACATCTAACCAGCTACCAACCGCACCCACCAGATTGAGCTGGTCTGAAAACACCACCACCTCAAAGAACTGCGCCATTCTCTCAAGAGCCACAGAGAGGCCCACTGTGTGCTGCGCTGTAACATCTAACCAGCTACCAACCGCACCCACCAGATTGAGCTGGTCTGAAAACACCACCACCTCAAAGAACTGCGCCATTCTCTCAAGAGCCACAGAGAGGCCCACTGTGTGCTGCGCTGTAACATCTAACCAGCTACCAACCGCACCCACCAGATTGAGCTGGTCTGAAAACACCACCACCTCAAAGAACTGCGCCATTCTCTCAAGAGCCACAGAGAGGCCCACTGTGTGCTGCGCTGTAACATCTAACCAGCTACCAACCGCACCCACCAGATTGAGCTGGTCTGAAAACACCACCACCTCAAAGAACTGCGCCATTCTCTCAAGAGCCACAGAGAGGCCCACTGTGTGCTGCGCTGTAACATCTAACCAGCTACCAACCGCACCCACCAGATTGAGCTGGTCTGAAAACACCACCACCTCAAAGAACTGCGCCATTCTCTCAAGAGCCACAGAGAGGCCCACTGTGTGCTGCGCTGTAACATCTAACCAGCTACCAACCGCACCCACCAGATTGAGCTGGTCTGAAAACACCACCACCTCAAAGAACTGCGCCATTCTCTCAAGAGCCACAGAGAGGCCCACTGTGTGCTGCGCTGTAACATCTAACCAGCTACCAACCGCACCCACCAGATTGAGCTGGTCTGAAAACACCACCACCTCAAAGAACTGCGCCATTCTCTCAAGAGCCACAGAGAGGCCCACTGTGTGCTGCGCTGTAACATCTAACCAGCTACCAACCGCACCCACCAGATTGAGCTGGTCTGAAAACACCACCACCTCAAAGAACTGCGCCA